>CP113331.1:0-1485924 GCA_039634435.1 Ascochyta pisi | reverse complement strand
TAACCCTAACCCTAACCCTAACCCTAACCCTAACCCTAACCCTAACCCTAACCCTAACCCTAACCCTAACCCTAACCCTAACCCTAACCCTAACCCTAACCCTAACCCTTTATCTGCTTAATCTCTGCAGCGCTAACAGCTTAGTTCTAGAACAATCTAGTGCTGGGTTTCTGTCCTAGTATTAGCAGGTTCAAACGTCTCTTAATGTAAAGAGCTAAAAGGCTTAATTAATACTTTGTAGCTGGTGTGCGCGCAGGTTGCAACATAGCTTTAATCTCTTCTTAGCATTTACAAAATAATGCTTTGTTTATGTCTAAAGCCCTACCTTAGGAGGTGTTGTTAGCAGAACCCTCTATTGCGCAACTGCTTACTGCGTTTAGGTTGAAATTATACAACATCTTGCAACCTATGTTAGGTGCATTGTCTCTGTTAATATCTGTAGCACAACAGAAGAGCGTGTCTATTAAAGCGTACTTTTTATTGTTTATATTAGAGAATTAAGAGACAATTATTAAAGTTTTAAATTGTTTGCGCTAGGCTTTGTTAATTAGGGGCGTAGGGGACAACGTCTAACAAGCAGGTGCAGATGCTAAAGAACAATAATAAGTTGCTACGCCTCTATAGCGGATTTTGTTAGCAATTCGCAAAAAAGAACCTAACTTATTAGCTGCTACAAATTAGTTAGAACAGACTACTAGAAAGGTAGGGGGGGTTAGGGAAAGTCTAGGTTTTAGGAATCTAGAGTTTTCCTGCCCTCTCTATGTAGGCATAATATGCACTTACTTAAAGCCTTAGGTCTGCTAGAGGTGTCTGTTATTGTAGTGTAAACGCGCTTGTACTTACGTAGTAAATTAAGTAATGCATTCTTTGTGTTAATCCTATTCTTATTAATCTAGTCCACTTCGCGATCTAGGTTAATGCTAATTAGGTAGTCACTGCTAATCACGCGCGCTGTGTTTAAATCCTTAACCTAATAGAACTATTTTCAGCGTAGATTTGTGCAAATGTTATTGCTAACTAGCTTCTTAAGAGCCTTTGTAGGTACTAGGGGCAATCTCTCTATAGCTAGGTTGTAACCTGTCTTGCATTGCAGGCGCAATTAGTCTACATTAGTAGTAATAGCTAGGGGAATAGCTTGCGTGCGCTTTACTAGGGCGTAAGTGACAACTTTTTGTTATTAGATAGCTAGTACAGTGCGGGCTCGTAGAGCATTAGTTACAACTAGATTTCTAGTTTTGCTAAGGTTAGGGGGCAAAGGGCTAGGAGTAGGTACACAGCTTGTGTTGTCTTGTAGCACAAAAGCATTAGGCAGCTCTAGAGTTATTGTGCAGTCTAATCTATCTTGCATTGCAGGCTTGTTAGTTTTGTCTCTACTAAGATCCTGTTCTTCTTCTAAGGATGCCTTCTCTGCAGCAAGGGCGGTGTTAATTTAAGAGATAGTCTTCTATATGCTTAGGTAGAGGTGCAGGATTGCCTACGCGCAATTAACACGCAAAACTACTACAATGCTAGAGTTAAAATATAGACATAAGCTTACTTTAAAAAGCTTCTAAATAGTAAGAACAACAAACTGCGCAGCAAACTTGTAATACCCCTACGTTAAAGTGTCTAGCTGTCCTTAAGATATGGCGAGATATTGCTCTTAGTTATTAATAATGTTAGTAATTTTACTTATGTAATATTGACAGACTTCTGTCCCTATAAATACTAATCCTTCTTTAAACTAAACATAGAGAGGCTAGACAACACAATTAACAGTTAACCTAAACACTACGTCGTCCTTGCTAAAATATAGTGCTAAGCCCTTAAAAGACTAGTATTACTTGTACCCTAGTTAATTTAGGTATAGCAAGCACGCTAATTAATGTAGGAGCGACAGTTAGTAATTTGCGCTAGGTGTAGAAGATGCAGCATTAGTAGACGTCTAAGTGCTGTTACTCTACGCTTAAGGTTAAGGATTAGCGTTGGTTAAACTAACCTTAATTGCTATCTCTTTGCTTAATACATTAGGCATGTTAACATTAGTTAGGTTGTTGCTAGATGCAGCAGCCTTGTTTAAATAAGCAAGCTAATCTTAGAACGCAGTGTCTCTGTTAAAAAGATCCACTACAGAGTGCTGCTGATTGTAAGCCTTAACAGCGCTATTAGACTAATTAAGATAGTGCTTAAGAGCGGGTAGACTGTGCAGGAGCTTAAAATTAAAAACCTGCTCTCTTGTCTTGTGCTAGTGTGCATCTATGTTAAAGTCTCCCTTAGCATTAATATATAGTGAATTACTAGTGTTGTAGGTTGTGCTAGGCAGGCTAGAGCCAAAATATCTAAGAGAGTCCTTGACAGAACGCGCAAGATCCGACTCTTCCCTTAAGTTAGATAGGTTTAGGTAGTAGCAGTTAGAGAAGGTCTCGTCCTTATAATTATACAGAGGAGAAGACTCTATTGCATAGAGGCTGTAACAGTAAGGTGTTTAACCTAAGACAAGCTGTAGTGCAGAGGGGGGGCTAGGGAAAGTCTAGGTTGTAAGAACCTAGAGTTTTCCTAGGGGACCTACTGCTGCTGTAGAATAGTCTGTGTAAGTGATTAGTACAACGTAGGGAGATTTAATTGCAGAAAAGTAGTTAAATGTAAAAAGTTAAAACAAGGTAAAAAGCACGAAGTGTAACAAGACTAATAACTAATAACTAGTAAGGAATTTAACTAAAAGTTTCGAGTGAAAGGGCAAGGACAGAAATAAATAGGGGTGAAAGTTAATAGGAGACACCTATTGCGGTACTGCAATCAAGTAAAAGCTATTAGGTAAAAAGTAACAAAGGAGAGCTAGGGAGTGAAAGCCGGGGAGTGAAAGCTAGGGAGTAAAAGCTAGGGAGTGAAAGCTAGGGAGTGAAAGCTAGGCAGTAGAGTGGCTAGAATAGTATAAATCTATAGGTCTCCTAGTATAGGGATTCTGTGCAGTGTATTGCATGTTAGTAATACACTAGTCTAAGGGCATGTAAGCAAGCAAAGTGCAAAGTTTATATGCAAAACTATACTGTTTAATAGAGCTCCTGCTCGTAGTGTAGTGGTAGTAGGGGGGGCTAGGGAAACTCTAGGTTTCACTAGTGTAACTTAGTTAGATTTGATCTCTAGTGATTAGCAGTTATGGGTAGGGTGGTGGAAGGTGTAGAAGCAGAAACAGAGGACGGAGGGGATAGGGGATAGACGTGTTATATAGTAGGGTAGGTGGTCTAAGCTTCCTATAACGTACTAAGGTTGCAGTGAAGTGACTGTTGCGTTAAAAGCTAGAGTTTCCCTGCCCCCCTCCTACAATACATTGTTGATATAGAAGGAGCAGCATAATAAGGGTAGGGTCCTTAGGGAAACTCCAACTTTGTAAAAACCTAGAGTTTCCCCAGCCCCCCTTACAGCCCTGGACTGATTCTAATAATATGCTATAGTTAGTACAAGAAGTTAGTGTTAGTTAAAGCTATGTTAGGTAGGGCTTTACTGCAGTAAGGATAGGATAATAACAGTTAACTTTTATAGCAAAGGGAACAGGCTTTAGTCTAATCTTATTATTAACAGTTTAGTTATAAAATTAGCCTTAATAGGGTTTTATTTTTGTGTATATTGTTTGCAGCAATAGAATGTTTAATCCTTAGATAACACTTAATATGCTTCTAGGTTGTCTCTAAGTAGGTACGTCTGCGTAAACTAGTTTAGATCTAAACACACGCAACCTACCTTGTAGTCATCCCTATATTCTACTACGCTTTAGAAGTACTAGCTAAAGTAAGTAGTGTACTGTCTAGGTGATTTAGGTGCTTAATCTAGGAAGCTGCTGTGTTTAGCATAGTCTATCTATGCCTCTCTTATGCTCGCGACATTCTCCTATAGATATGCCTATGTATCTTAAATAGCGTATTTGTCTTTGCACTAGATAGTGCTTAGAGGCTGTGTACGCGTTCTCCCTGTTCTGTCTATGCTCTATTTTAGGCAGCAGTTAGCTAGCATAAGACAAGACTAGCATTGTCCTTTGCCCTATTTGTTTCTTAGCTCCTAGCAATATTTGCTAACAATAGATCCTAGGAATTTGCTTTCTAGGCAGGCGGTTTAAGTGTGTGTAAAACTTGCATAGCTTAAAAAGCACACAACGCAATGTAAACTCCAAAACTCTTATATTACTAGTAGCTTAGTTAAAAACAAATGTCTTCTTTCTAATGCCTTTGTGTTGTATTAATGCGTGTTGTAGTTAAGTTCTCTTTCTTGTCTAGCTAGTTTGTATTGTAGTAGTAGGGAACTAGTTTGCGTTTAAGAATAGTTGTAGTCTAGTTGCGTTAGTGGTTTTTTATTTTGCAGATATAAACAGTTTACCTATGTCTATTAGCAATTGCTTCTTTGCAATAGGAGTAAGGCAGACTATCTCTCTCTGCCTTAGTGTTAGTGTGTTTAGGCTTAACAGCTTATCGCTGTAGTGTGCTAATATAGCAGAACCACTACTACATAGTGTAGATAATAGCTGTTCTAAACACAGACGTGCAGGGCTATATGCATTTGTTAGTTGCATAGATAGAGTACAACAAGTAGGTATAGCTAATCCTAAAAACTCCCTGCTAGTTGGTTCCTTGCATTCCTAGTCTAACTCTTGCTTATGTCTAATGTTTAATAGCGCATAAAACATCTTTTAACATATGTTACACTTTTCTTCTTCTTTCTTGCACATGTTTTAAGTAAGTTAGTTGTTAAAATATGTGTCTAGTGCCTTCCTTCTACATGCTAATAATATTCTTTCTATTTACGTAAATTTAGCTATAAACTTCTTTACATCTAGTTTAGTCTTGTTATAGTGTGTGTTTAGTATGCTGTATCCAACAATAAGTTAAGCAACGCAGCGTAACCTATCTCTTCTACCTTGCCTACTTTCTTGCGCCTAGTTAATTAAATGCTTAGGCAATCTAAATTAGAATACAGCTAGGAGGAAGTCTGTGTGAACACTAGCTGTAAAGGCGCTTGTCGCAATAAAGATGCTTAATCTCTTCTTAAAAAACCTAGCCTGTATGCTAGTCTTCTCTTCTTCTAACAATTCGCTGTAAAATCGCTCACATTGTAATTGTTGTGCAAGCTCGTCTACCATAGCCCAGCTGTTAATATAGACTAGGATTTTCTAAAATATTACAACTTCTTATTAGAGATATTGCACTATCTGTCTTGTTAACATTAGATTAGTTCTGTTAATAGTCTGCACTTTATATTGTAGATTGCTCTGTACTGTTAGTTTACAGAATGCTATAGTATCGCTTAGTATACTAAGAAGTCAGAATGCGTTGCGTTGTTTGTTAAATAGCACAGTTGCTGACAGGAACGTAAGGCAGGTAGAATATTGCATAATAGTTTAAAGGTTGCGCAGATAAGGTTAAAATCGTACATTAGATAGTAAGATGTAATAGAACTTATTAACTACAATCTGCTCTAATTTGCCTGTGGCGCTTATACGCTAGGTAAATAATACAAATGCACTACTGCTAATGCTCTTAGGCGTTGCCAGTATAATAGAGGCTGTTTTGTTGCAGTGACTATGTTTCCACACTAATACGCGTATGCGCAATGCCTTACAAGCCCTAACAATGTCTAAACAAAGTGCAGTTAAGGGAACAATTACAATAGTCTATCTGTATCCTAAGTAACATGCTGGTAGCAGGAATAGTAGGCTCTTACCAGACCTAGTACCTGCAATGTAAACAACAATAGGGCTACCTATCATTACAGAACTAAGAGCTTGCTCTTGCTAACCTCAAAATCAAGCATGTTGTCCATAATTCTCTTGCAACAAGAAGGGAAGGTAAATGTCCATGCGCTTAGACAGTTGCTCTTACAGTGTTTGCTGCTAGTTGTGTTGTTTAACTGCATTGTTACTCTTAAGTAGGAGAGTAAACTGTAGCGCCTTGTGCTACTAGGTAGAGATTTTAAAGTGTGCTTTAGCTAGGTGTTGTTTCCTAGCAAACACTTTTGTTATATCTAAGGCATATACTATGTGAGCTGTTTCTAGCGAGTGTTTAGCTTGCATTTCTTGTGCTTCTGCTTCTGCTTCTTTAATCATCTCGTCTACTTCTTCCCTGGACAGCTCCTTTAGTAGCCTATTGTTGCTTTCGATTTTGCGTCCAAATGCGATGAGCAGGTGCCGAAGGGTGCTAATGTTAATTTCTTAGCCTATCTAACGCAGTGTTGCGCGTTAAATTACAAAGCTAAGAAGCTTAGACACTTTGTGTTGTGTTCTATCTTGTTCTAACCACAGAAAGCTGCTTGTGGCCTGGAGGTAGTAGTATTCTTGATAGTCTTTGGCAACCTAATGCTGTATCATGATGTAGAATAGGCGAATAAGCTACAAATACCATACCAGTAACGCACTAACTTCTCTAGGTAGGAATCAATACACAGTCTTTAACAACTTATTACAGTTATATCCTTTGTAGTAGCAAGGAACAACAGCAACAAGCCTATTAAAAAGAAATATGTTGCGTAGGCTGTTAGTTGCTAAGTTCTTATATTGAATGCTAAGGATCTCAGTTCCGCGGGCAGGTTAGCTACTTGTAAGGTAGACAAGTGACAACAAGTGACCAAAGAAGCTTTAGACCTTATCGCAGTATTGTTTAACCTGCATTAGGTCTCTTAGGTTAGATATAGCAGTCTTCTTAAACGTTCTACTATTAACTGCTTTGAGCATTTGTTTTAGGACAAAACCCTAATGTTCCTAGAGATATAGTGACAAGGGAGCAAATGCGCTGTATCCTAGTGTAGACTTAGTAGCTTGCTCTTTAATCTTGTCCTACAGTACAGAAGGTAGTTAGTCTCTCTGCTTTACAAAGGCGAGCTTGTATAAGAGTGTAGATGCTTGCTTGTATTTATTCCACACTATGTTCTTTATCTGCTCTAAGTTGGTCTAGATTGAACGTACAGTAACAGAGTCGCCATTCTAGTGTACAAATGCATTAAGGTTCTCTCTATATCAGAAGCGGCTTGCGTATCTAGCTGTTGTAATAAGCTAGTTCATTAGAGTTAGATATTCCGTAGATAGATAATCATACACCTAGTCCTTAAACTTATTAGCAATAGAGCAATTAGAATCTTCAGTGTAGTCTTAGTTTTCTGTTATGTCAAATTCATTGACTAGGTCTTCTGCTTCTTCTTTAGTAATACACAGCTGTGTTGATGTTGTATATTCTTCCCTAGTCTCCCCTTCGTGGCCAACAACTTCGTCTTAATAGCGCTAGATAGCGGCTAGTCTTGTTATTTTCTTAAGTGCAGATAAATCTGTGGCAAAGTTGTAAACTTCGCGAAATTTATATTCGCTAGTTGAGATTAATAGAATTGCGATTAGGGTTACCATAGCCAGTTTAAAGTCATCTGTTCGTGCTGTTTGTTGGATAAGAGATAACCAGAACTTGTAACATAAAAGTTTAGTAGTGTTTAGCACAGTACGCTTATAATGTTCTTTCACAGGCAGTATTTGTCTACGTAATCTATGTAGGTGTTGCTAAAGTTTGTCTTAAGCCTCTTATTAGTGTTGCTGTAGATGCAGGAGTTGTTTATATAGGGATAAGGATTAGCGTATCTAATAAAAGAATGTAAAGATTTTCTGCAGGCAGTTAGCGTAGCGCAGGTCAAAGTTTTAGTAGGTCTCTAGGGGGAAAAGAGGTACGTCTGTGCAATGCTCCTGCATCACTCTAATTCTAATGTATTAAGAGGTTACAGTAGTAACATTTTGCTAGGTGCAAACTATACTCTTAACAGATAAGTATAGGAAGAATAGCAGTGGTTCGTTCTCTAGGATTAGAGGTTTGATAGTTGCAATAGCAGCATTTCAAGATTCAAATTAGGCCAGTATTTCAAGGAACTAGGTGTGCGCTAGCCATAGGTTAGTTTATAGGTTAGGCACTACAGGCATACTACTTATCTGTTCCTATTAATCTTGTTTTGCCTATTGTAATGCACTTTCTAGCTGCAGTTGTAGTTCCTCTAACGCGCTCGTAGCTTTGTAGTTGTTTTTAGCAGTTGTTGCGTTGTTGTCCAGTTGCAGGGTGTGCTTGTTAGTTGCTATTAGTTAAAGAGAGACTGTTGGAGGTAAATCAACATAATTAGGTTCTTCAACGCAGAAGAACTAGGTGACGCCAAGTTGTGCTGCCTCTTTAGGGACGGCAGTAAAGAATCTTTAGCTGCAGACAATGGATATCTAGTTAAGATACTACTTGTTAGCTGAAGTTGCATTAGCATTTTTAGTTGAAGAAAGTGAGTGTATCTTGCGAAGGTGGCCCTTTATATTAGATGCCGCAGAAGTACTAGTTGTAATGTAGAAGCAGTGCTTGCATTAGTAGCATCTTTTATAGAGCTTAAGGTTTAGGAATGCCTTAGTAGTCCCAGCGGCCGCTATAATAAAGTCTGCGTACTCCTTCTTAACATTCTGTTGCAGCGTTATGTTGTCTACATGCTGCTGCAACGCACGCCGCTCTCCTAGTGTCACCTTATGCTAGTAAAGTTCTTGTAAGTGCGCAAGTACTTTGCTAGAAAGTATAGCGTGTTCGTGTAGGGTGCAGGCAAAGTAGCTATGTTCCTTATAAAATTTTATAATAGTAGGGTATTTTATAATAATAATGTTAATAATAACAATTGTGCTAGTAAAGGTAGTGTTAAGAGTAGCATTTCCTCCCTCTTGTAGGTTAGAAATGAGGGGCTACCCCTGTTAGGAATAGTTGTGGCGGAATTAAGTTAATCCGCAACTTCAAGCGCATTAACACTTAGAATCATAGCACACAATGCACTTAACATTAATTACACAACTTATTCCACATAGCCACAACAACCCTTTATATTCAGCTAGAGGCAGTAGTTAGAGGTGATAACGTTACCAACTTTATTCTATATGCCTCTGCCTAAACAGCAACGCTTTCTAGTTTCTACGCAATGTCACCTCTTAAGGCAGAGTTACTACACGCATTTGTATTGTCTACACTAGAGGACGCATTGCGATAGGTATACGCGCGTATACAGAAACTACAGATAATTTAATTTATAAAGAGCATCTACATGCAGATTAGAAGCAAGATTAAAGACTCTTGTGTTAACAATAAAGACAGGTCTACAGAAGAGGTAGAAAAGGAGAATAACTTAAAACAAAGGCAAGGGAACAAGGAACGTTTGCTAACAAGATCTCTACGCAACAACGCTGCAAGTGACAACAACAGCGCACAACGCACAGCAGGGAAAGTTGCACAGAAAAGGTTAATTTAGCACAGGCCCAACGCTATAACAGGAGAGCAACAACAATACAAGGAGTTTATTTCACAACTTCCAAAGATAAGTACTAATTTAGTTACTAGTATAATTGTTAAGGCAGCTGCAGTAGGTGCAAGGGATTGCGTTCGTAATTAGCAAACAGTCTTAAAAGTGTGGCGATCGCAACATAATAAGGGAAAAAAATTATTTTCAGAATGTAGTATACAAATACCAAATAGGACAAGTGTTAACACAACGCAGAACAATAACGAAGCCAACTCAACGCGAACATTCAATATAAGCCTCTCCTAGGTGTCTAGATCCTAGGCAATCCTTACTTATTTAGAAGCGCTTAAGTTCAAAAGCCTGTTCTTAGCTGCACAAAAGAGTCAGGCCGTAGGGATTATAGGAGACATAAGACATTAATAGATTATAGCAGAAATGTACACAGAGTACAAATCCTTAAAAGGGCTAGTTAGGCATTAAGCAGCCCCGTCTAGTAGCAGGGGCCGCGGTTTTGCTTTAGTAGCAAAGGAACAGTTGTTTGGATTAGTGTACAAACAGGCAAATAGTCAGAAGGGCACAAGAGAAGCATGTCTAGTTAAGTAGAGAGAGTTTAGTTGTTAGCTAGATTATAGTAAGAGATGGGCCACTCTTAAATAGAGATTTAGAATTAGAATATTCGCATTGTTGCCAAGGCAGGACATTACCAACACTTACATTAAGCGAACTTTAACTATAGTTTTGTTTAATTAATAGGTAGATATGGTGGAAAGTTGCAACAACAATGCTAAGGCAATAGCAAAGCAAGTAGAGAGCTTATACACTGCATGTATAAGGGAGGAAGAACCGCCACCAATTTTGTTCCTAGAGGACATGACCCTTAACAAGTTGCAAGATTGCAATCTGTTATTAGCATTTACAGAACTGCAAATCACACAAAGAGCAATTAAGATTAAAGAGGACAACACAACAGTGCCTAGAACAAACTACAGTTTACAAAACTAATAGAGTTAAATAAATTTTAACACACATAGTGTAGTTAAATTAATACTTTAGAGATTTGTTACGTAATTTGCGAGCATAGTCCTATCCACAGCAGGCCCGCAGGTGAGCAGAGAGGATAGGGGAGGTCAGGGAAACTCTAGGTTTAAGGTAGAAATAGCTAAGACAGCTATAATTCGCGACCTGCCACACAATTTGCAACCACAATTCGCGACCTGCCTTATAATTCGCAACCACAATTCGCGACCTGCCTTACAATTTGTGACTACAATTCGCAACCTGCCTTACAATTTGCAACTACAATTTGCAACCTGCTTTACAATTTGCAACTACAATTTGCAACCTGCCTTACAATTCGCAACCACAATTCGCAACCTGCCTTACAATTCGCGACTATGATTTGCAACCTGCCTTACAATTTGCGACCACAATTCGCAACCTGCCTTACAATTCGCAACCACAATTCGCGACCTGCCTTACAATTCAGGACCACAATTCGCGACCCTAACCTAGTATATAGTATAGTGGGGGGGTCAGGGAAACTCCAGGTTTTCCTTTTTTAGTTTAGCGTTAATTGTGCACGTACCAGCTTGGCAACAATTCAGGGCCTGAATCTCTAAACCTAATATATATAGGACCCTAATAGGTCTCTAACTCTGCTCTAAGCCCTTTACAACTCTAGAGCAGAGCTAAACCTTATTAGCTAGCAAGTAGTAGACAACCTCTACCTTAAACATAAATTGTTCTATTAAAGGCTAGTAGCTACATTCCTTAATAGCAACTACCTAGATATCTAGCAACTCTACAATCTAACTATTAATTGCCTAAACAGCAATAGTATAGTTAAATCTATAGGACTGCAGGAGTTCTAGTTAGCTGCCTTTAAGAGATACAACCTAGTACTAGGTTACCTATAGTTAGCATCTGCTAACCTATGCATCTAATTCTCTAAAGGTATATACAAGTAGTTCTCTAACAATGCAAAGAGAGTACACCTTACTACTGCATAGGATCTGTTCTACTCTATAGAACTAGGAGAAAGAGCATACTTAATGCACCTAGGCAACCTAGTTTACTAAGTCCTAGAGGAGACAATTAACAACCTGTTAGAAAGTGACTAGGAAGGCAGTAGACAACTACTAGCCTAGGGGCTGAGCAGGGACGCTGTCCTTAACGCAGAATACTTCTATAATAAGAGACTCCTCTAGCTCTAGAACAAAATGCTTAAAGTTGTTAACTACCTTTAGCATTGTGTTGCGTAGCACCTAGATCTATTGTAGCTTTCTAAAGCTATAAGTAAGCGTATAGTAGCAAGCATTATCTACAAGTCTCCTTAACGCTCTAGGATGCTGCCTACAGGCATAGCCTAAGTCCTCTTAGATAGTAATAAAGACTACTCTTTAGTTAACCCTGCAGACAACAAGCTAGACTTAGAAGAGCTTAAGCACGTTTCTTTAGAGCTACACTACAAGTAGTTTGCATTTAGCAAACACTAGTCTAGTATATTAGCACTGTATTAGGATTATAATTACTCTATTAATATTAAGCTAGGGAGTAAGATACTAAACATGCCTATCTATAGCCTCTCTAGGAAGGAGCTAGAAATACTACAGGCCTACCTTAATACAGCATAGAAGAAGAGCTAGATACGTCTAAGTAAGTCCTCTACTAGAGCACCTATTCTGTTTGTGCTAAAAGCTAACAGTACACTACAACTTTGTGTAGATTACAGGGGCCTTAACAAAGTTACTATTAAGAACTAGTATCCTATTCCCCTTGTAAATAAGATGCTAGATAGGCTATTAAAAGTAGCTATCTTCTCTAAGCTAGATCTACGTAATGCCTATTATAGGCTCTAGATTAAGGAAGGCAACAAGTAGAAGATAGCTTTTAAGACTAGGTACAGTTATTTTAAGTACTTAGTTATGCCTTTTAGATTAGCGAACGCTTTAGCGACATTCTAATCTTATATCTAGAGAGCTCTAGGGGGTCTTATAGACTGTACCTGTGTAGTGTACCTAGATAATATCCTTATATACTTAGAGCACGAGGAGGATTATTAAGCCTATATTAAGGAGATCCTAGATTAACTTGTTAAATAGGGGTTGTTCTGCAAGGCAAGCAAATGCTTGTTTATAACAAAGTTAGTTAAGTTCCTAGGCTTTATTGTTACTCCTAGTAGAGTAGTTATAGATCCTGTCCGCGTGTAGACAATCTAAGAGTAGCTAGAGCCTAAGGGGTATAAGAACATCTAAGTATTTCTTAGCTTTGCTAACTTTTACTAAAGATTTATCTTTAACTACTCTAGGATTGTCTGCCTGTTAGTAGACTATATAACTTCTGCCTAAAGGCTAGAGTTAGAGCTAGAAGACTCTACTTTAACAAAGGAGGAGAAGAAAACGCTAGCGAAAACCTAAAAAGGCCTAATAAGATAGTACAAACTATAGAGTTAGCTAAAGAAAGTATGCTAGGCCTTCCTTACTATTAGGAAGAAGTTTACTAAAGCACCTGTGCTGCAGCACTTTAACCCTACTAAGCTAATAATAGTTCTTACTAACGCGTTAGACTTTGCTATAGCTGCTATACTACTGCAACTACAATTGTTAGAAGCACTAACAGAATAACACTAGAAGCTAGTAGCGTTCTAGAGTAGGAAGTTCTAAGATTTATTAATTAGATAGCACACCTATAATAAGAAGTTAACTACAATTGTTAAGGCGTTTAGGCAGTAGCAACATTACCTTAAGCATGCCCTATTAATAATCTAAGTACTCTCTAATTATAACAACCTGTAGTACTTTATAACTATAAAAGAGCTCTCCCCTAAGCAAGCACACTAGGCAGAGGAGCTAGCTAGATACAACTTTAAAGTTAAATATAAGCCTAGACTAGAGAACCCTATAGATAGCCTATTAAGGCGTTTAGATTATGCAAAGGGACTAGTTATTAGGGAGCAGTAGGCACTATGTAATGCTATGCTACTAACGCTCTAACAAAAGCTTTAAATATAGACTATCTAGAAGTCTAAGGCTTAAAACGTTGAACAGGCAACTAGGGCGATAGGCAGCCCTAGTAGGGGTTCTAAGAGATCCTAGCAACTCTCTAAAACCGCCCCTAAGGAATTCTACCTACTAATAGGTACTAGAGATGCGTCTCCCTTAGCTCTTAACTAGCTATCTATAGGCTATAACAGCTAGGGTTAATCTAAATTATTTAAAGCTTAGGAACCTAGATTTAATGTTGCAGAGGCTCTCCTTTGTAACCTTAATAGATAAGTTAGGTTACCTACTTACCTTGCAAATAATGCTGCGCAAGGCGAATCTGCATATGCCCTAAACACCCTAGAACGCCTAACTAACTATATTAGATAGGTTTAGGAGCAGGACGCTGCTTATAAGTTACTAACAAGTTAGGAAGTAAGTAGAGCAGCTACAGGTTACTACTACTAGGAAGTTAACTCTAGTAGGATTCTGCGCAGAAGTAGGAAAGTGTAGATTCTCTAAGATGTAACTCTTTGCTAAACTATTCTTGCAAAGAACTATAACAACCTTATAAGAGGTTACTATAGCTGTAAGAAGACTGCCTAGCTGTTAAAACAAAAGTACTATTAGCTAAACCTAAAGAAGAATGTATATAAGTACGTTTAGCGTTGTGTAGTATACTAACTAAATAAGATCTGCAGGCACAAGCTATAGAGGCTGCTAGTTCTACTCCTAGTACCTAATACACTCTAGCAGCATTACTCCCTAGACTTTGTAACAGACCTACTAACGTTAAAGGATAACTAAAGAAATAAGTATAACTTAATCTTAGTTTTAGTAGATAGGTTTAGTAAGTATGTCTAGTACCTACCTATAACTAAGACAGTTACGTCCTAGAGGGTAGCTAAACTACTGCTTAAGCAGTGCTTCCTTAAACATAGTCTTCTTAATACTCTAATATTAGACTGTAGGTTAGTGTTTACTAGCTAATTGTAGTCTAACATCTGCTATTATTTAAAAATTAACTATTGCCTTAGTACAGCCTTTTACCTACAGACTAACAGACAGACAGAACACTAAAACTAAGAGTTAGAAACCTACCTGCGCATCTATATAAACTACTAATAGGATAACTAGGTAGACTTGTTACTATACGCAGAGTATGCATACAACTTAAAAGCTTACTTAGCACATAGAGAATCCCCTATTAAGGTAGTATATAGGATTAACCCTTAGGGCTTTAATAGAGTCTTAGATAAGCACTAGTTACACTGTCCCCTAGAAGCCTAAGCAGATAGTAGAAAGGCACTAGACCTCCGCTAGCAGGTAATTAGACAGCTAGAGCAGTGGCACAACCTATAGGTAGCAGCAAAGGATAGCTTAAAGTATGCCTAGAAGAGCAATTCTTGTTAGTATAACACTAAGCAGGCAGATAAACACTTTGCTAAAGGCAAGCAAGTGCTGCTCTAAGCAAAGAACCTAACAACTAGCTAACTATCTAAGAAGTTTAACGCTTGTTACCTAGGTCCCTTTACTATTGTAAAGAAGATTAGGAAGCTAGCTTATAAGCTAGACCTACTACTATTAATAGACAGAGTGCACCTAGTGTTTAATGTATTATTACTTAAACTATAGAGGGAACCCTTTGCAGAAAAGAGGTTCTAGCTAGGTCCTACACAGATTCTAGAGGACACTCTCCTAGCTAAAAGGTATAAAGTTAAAGGGATCCTATAGTACTATAACACTTAAGCCTATAGGCAAGAGTACCTAGTAAAATAGCTAGGTTAGCTAAATAAAGAAGCTACCTAAGAGCTACTAGAGAACCTTAACTACTGTAAGGAAATTCTTAAAAAGTACTTTAAGACAGTAGCTAATGCGCTACAGCAATCTACTTGCAAGCGTAAGGCTTAAACTTAGTTAGGTTAGAATAATCTAAACCTGCCTTAGTAGAAGAGGGGTTGCCTAAGGAAGTCTCTCTAGGATAACACTTATGCTACAAAACTGTAGACGATATATTAACCTAGGGTTACTGTCCTAAGGCTGTAGATTAGCCTAGCAACTATCTAAGGTAGAAGATAAGGGTCTTAAGAGCATTAGAGTAGGCATAAAAGGTTTATGTACTTATTATATTT
Source organism: Ascochyta pisi (assembly GCA_039634435.1). Classification (NCBI taxonomy): domain Eukaryota; kingdom Fungi; phylum Ascomycota; class Dothideomycetes; order Pleosporales; family Didymellaceae; genus Ascochyta; species Ascochyta pisi. Next base: position 1,470,566 of record CP113331.1, on the reverse strand, counting down.
AACCTATTGCTATACATTATCTAAAAAGCAACCTAAGACAAAAGAAAGACCTTAGAATCCCCTAGTAGGGCTAGGTTAGAAGTCTAGGCTATTACAAGAACAACGCTTAGGAGTCTTCTAAGCTGCAGGCTTAGTTAGAGAGACTGTTAACTGCTAGAATAAAGCAACTAGGGCATTATTAGTAGAAGGCACATTAGTGCTATAGTAGTACTAACGCTTCTCTGCACTTCTAGCAGCACTATCTTACTAAAACATGTGCTTAACATCTACGTTAATAACTATATTAAAAGCTGCCTTTTAACTAATAGTACCTAAGGCCGCCTACACAAAGTTAGCTGTAATAAGAGTAAAGAAGTAAGAAACTTATATTAAAGCGCTAAAGGTTGTGCTTACATAAAACTTAACAAGCTTTGTTGTAGTTTACTAGACCTAAACCTAAGTCCTTTACACAATAGTTAGCAGCAGCCTTGTAGGCTACAGCACTAAGATAGCAGGCCTTAGCGTAGTTAAAAGCAGTCTGCTAGTAGTGTTAAGTTGCAGTTAAGACGTTCTCCTTAGTCCTAGTGTTGCTTTATTAAGTAGTCTCCTTATTTGTCTTGCGTTTAGCTCGCTTAATAAGGAAGTTAAGCATGTTGATAGCATAGCAGAAGTAAGGCGTAATCTATACAGATTAGCGTTAAGCAGGCACTAAGGAGAGTTCTAGACTTACCTTAACACATCTACTAGCGTTACTGCCTAAGCATTTGTAATACATGCTAAAGTTATTCTTACGTGTGCAGTACCCCTTAGAACGCCTAAAGACCTGTATAAACAACTTAATCATTCTATTAGAGTTAGAGCTAGACTTAGTAGACAGCTTAGTTACGCACCTATAACACTAGAACTAAGTAAGAGAAGGCTGTAGAGCTATGTTGTTAGGCAACGCGTACACAAAGTCTAGCAACTTAGCATTATTAATATGCAAAGGTAGAGGAGGTATAATAGTAAAGAAGTAGAGTAGAAAGTGTATAAAGTGTAAGTAGAGTGTAGATAAGGAAGAAGAAGTTAAGGTATCTACTTTTTATATACTGCGACTCTCTTACCTCTATCTGCTGCCCTACTAACATTCTACTGCCTTACTACCTACTTCCTAAACAGTTAAACTCCTAAAACTTTATATAGTTAGCAAGGAATAATGCACGCCTAATAGGACACTTACTATACGTCTACAAAGCTCTAAGTCTAGAGCAAATAACAACTAAACTTATAATAAAGGCATAGCTAACACTGCGCAATTAGCAGATAGACTCTTATAATAGGATTAATCTAAGTATAGAGTAACGCCTAACATTATTACAATAAGCTACCTACATATAGCGTGTTGCTTAGGGCCTACTTATGCAGAAGATAGACAACCTCTAAGCACTAACTAGATACCCTATAGGGTACTTCTTAGGTAAAGATAATAATATGTCTAGCTAAACTACTATAGCAGTTAAGTAAACAAGTCTACGCCTCTAGCAACTGCAGTTGTTTAGACTAAGAGTAATAATGCCTCTGCAGAGCTTATAGACAAAGGGCCTAGACACTTAAGTAACTTATAGGGAACAAGTTGTTATACTAAGAAAACAGCTTAGAGCAGCACGTTACTACACCTAACACTAGCTTCTAGGCAACTGCAGTCTCTAAACTTAGAATAGTAGTGCTCTACAGAAACTGTAGTGTAGCAATAGGTATTCTATAAAAGAAACCTGCTATAATTACTATGCAGTTTATTCTGTATCTTCTTTTTACTACGCTCCTAGAGGTTAAGGCTACTAGACTAAGGGCACTATATCTTTAAGGGGACTAGGGTAAGGCTGCAGACACCCTATAGGGCAGTACTAGCTAAACACTTGTTTAGTAATCTACTAAACTATTACCTAACTCCTTAATAGCCTTAACTACAGGTTCTAGAGTCTTTAATCCTAAGGGATCTAGAGGTGAGGTTACCTAGCAAGTAGTAAACTAGTGCTAGCTGCACTCTGTAGGGAGTTGTTTGTGCTAACATAATTAATAGATTTAAGCACCTACTAACAAGCAAACTAGCTTTCTCCTAACTATTTTCCTCTTACGTTAGAGGTTTTTTTAGAGTTTAAACTAGCAAGCATTAGCACATAGAGTTTAGCAGTCTAGAACAGACTATAAGAAAAGAAGGAGCTATTGTTAGAAGCTTTCTACCTTAAGCACGCTAACTTTTAGAAACACCTTAGAGCAACTATAGTTACCCCTTAGAGCCTACACACACGTATATATTCCTCTTAATCCTTAGGGGCTTAACCTCTAAGGATTTGTTTCTTATCTTATCTAATACTATACGTTTCGTCCTATCTCTTGCCTGCCTGCAGTGCCCTCATATTTCTCTAAGATACCTACTGCTCTTAGAGGCCTATTAGGGCGAGAATTAGTATAAGAAAAATAAAAATTTAATTACAGGACTGCAGTTAAGTAAAAAGACGTAGTAGAATAAGAAAAGAAAAGACAACTAATACAACAAAAGACAGAAATTATTAATAAATCTAAGGGAGGTAGCTAGTAAAAGGACCCTAGGTGTTATAGTTCCTTAAGCAACCTAGTAAAAGGATCTAGTGTTAGTAGTGTATGTTAGTAACACTAGGACAGTGCTAAATGTATACAAACAAGGGGTAAAATTTATATACAGTACTATACTGTTTGCATGTACTAGAAGGCGTGCACAGAAGGTATAGAGAGGGTTAAAGAATCTCTAGGTTTTAGTTGTTAGACTTAGTTAAATTAGACTTCTACCTGCTGTTGTCACTATCTAAGAGTAGACTAGTAGAGGGCAAAGTAGAGGAAACTATTAAAGAAAAGAAAGAAGGAGGAGGAGGTCCTATATAGTACCCTTATAGGTCTAAGCTTCTTAGCGTAGATTTTGTAAGGTAATAGGCTACAGCGTTTAAACCTAGAGATTCTCTAACCTCCTCTATAGTATAGTGTTAATATAGAAGAAGCTACACGTTTAGTGTAGAGCAGTTAGAGAAACTCTAGGTTTCTAGAAACCTAGAGATTTCCTAACCTCCCCTATAGCTCTAGACTAATTCTAATAATATGCTATAGTTAGCACAAGAAGTTAGTGTTAAACAAAGCTATGTTAGGTAGGGTTTTTATGCAGTAAGAATAGGATAATAATAGTTAACGTTTATAGCAAAGAGAACTAGATTTAGTCTATTCCTATTATTAATAGTTTAGTTATAAAATTAGCCTTAATAGGGTTTTATTTTTGTGTATATTGTTTATAGCAATAGAACATTTAATTCTTAAATAACACTTACTATACTTCTAGGTTGTCTCTAAGTAGGTACGTCTGCGTAAACTAGTTTAGATCTAAATATATATAACCTACCTTATAGTTATCTCTATATTCTACTACGCTTTAGAAGTACTAGCTAAAGTTAGTAGTGCACTGTCTAGGTAATCTAGGTGCCTAATATAGGAAGCTGCTGTATTTAGCATAGTCTATCTTTACCTCTTTTATACTTATAACATTCTCTTATAGATATGCCTATATATCTTAAATAGCGTATTTGTCTTTACACTAGATAGTGCTTAGAGGCTATATACGCGTTCTCTCTATTCTGTTTATGCTCTATTTTAGGCAGCAGTTAGCTAATATAAGATAAGACTAGTATTATCCTTTGCCCTATTTGTTTCTTAGCTCCTAGCAATATTTGCTAATAATAGATCCTAGAAATCTGCTTTCTAGGCAGGCGGTTTAGGTGTGTGTAAAACTTATATAGCTTAAAAAGTATATAATGTAATATAAACCCTAAAACTCTTATATTACTAGTAGCTTAGTTAAAAATAAACATCTTCTTTCTAATGCCTTTGCGTTGTATTAACATGTATTATAGTTAAGGTTTATTTCTTATCTAGCTAGTTTGTATTATAGTAGTAGGGAACTAGTTTATATTTAAGAATAGTTGTAGTTTAGTTGCATTAGTAGTTTTTTATTTTATAGATATAAACAGTTTACCTATGTTTATTAGCAATTGCTTCTTTGCAATAAGGGTAAGGCAGACTATCTCTCTCTACCTTAGTGTTAGTATGTTTAGGCTTAACAGCTTGTTGCTGTAGTGTGCTAGTATAGCAGAACTGCTACTATACAGTGTAGATAATAGCTGTTTTAAATATAAATATGTAGGGCTACATGCATTTGTTAGTTGTATAGATAGAGTATAATAAGTAGGTATAGCTAATTCTAAAAACTCCCTGCTAGTTAGTTCCTTATATTCCTAGTCTAACTCTTACTTACATCTAATGTTTAATAGCGTACAAAACATCTTTTAACATATATTACACTTTTCTTCTTCTTTCTTATACATAGTTTAAGTAAGTTAGTTATTAAAATACGTGTTTAGTGCCTTTCTTCTACACGCTAATAATATTCTTCCTACGCTAGCAAATAGGTACGGCCTAGGTAGGAGTTGGGTACATTACGTGAGGTACCCTAGCTCTACCTAACCCCTACCCACGCTAACCTCTTGCTAAGAGGGTTAGAGTTAGGTAGAGTCTACATGTAGTAGGAGTAGGTGTAAGGCAAGGTCTACATGTAGTAGGAGTAGGTGTAGAGTAAAGTCTACATATAGTAGAGGTAGGTGTAGAGTAGAAGCCGCACAAACTAGTAGTAAGAGTAGAGTAAGGGCCGCACAGACTAGTAGTAGGGGTTAGGTACATTACATAATAGTATATATATACCTAAGAAGCTACTTCTTTATTTCTAATTTAGAGTGTAGGGTTTAAAGATTTATCACACATATTTATTATAGAAGTAATAATAGATTATATACAAGTGTGTATATTAAACAATCTAATTATATAAGAACCTAGATTACCTGCATATAAGCATAAACTAACTTAGCACATCTAAATAATTAGATAGTTGTAGCAAGAAGCTTTTTATAGTATTGCCTAGCTAGAGTTACGTCCTTGCTTATTATAGTTACCTACTTAGCATAAATAGCATTTAAGTTAACATCTATTTGTATTAGCTACATTTTCCTAGTGTAAAGCTTTCACATACCTTTAAAGATACTAACAAGAAAAGATTCTGCAGATTCTTAAAGAGCCTCTAGGGCTACAGCTCTAAACTGCAAATTATTCTTAAAGTTTATTACAATTTTACAAACTAGGCGTAAGAATACCAACTTAGAAATAATTATGTTAGTAGACTTCTAGTATTAGCAGATTTCTTAAAGCGCAACAGCTATAGTAGAATTAGTAACAGAATATAATAAAAGACTGTAATAACTTACTGCTAGCCTTGTTGCAGCGCTTAGCCCTAACTATTGTAGGTGTTGTAGGCGCCTTGCAGGTAGCCTTAGCAGCAAGCTGTTTTCTAGGTGCTTTGCTGCTAGTTCTAGGATTACCTTTGCCTTAGGTTAGCCTTGCTGTATTCTTGCAGCCTATAGCCATAGTGCTAACTATAATAGAAGGCTATAATTATAAAGAGCTAGTGTAGAAGAGTTGTTGTAGTGTAGTTGTCTACATTAGTATAGTTGTAGGAGGGAAGTGTAGTTGTAGATAAAGGAAGGTTAAAGTAGAATTTGTTAATAGTTAAATTAGTTAACGCGCGCGCAGAGGTCTGTGCGCTACTAGAGATTATTATATTACAAGTACTTAAATTTAGTATATCTATTAGCAGCGTGCTAGATCTTTAAGCCTGTAATAGAAATCTGTAATAACTTATCAGCTTATAAAGCTAAACGTAAGAAGTTGTCTTATTCTATTCTTGCCCTAATGCAACAAATATTTACTAATCTGCAGTAGTTTGTAGCACTAAGCGAATTTTAATGTTTACGTTTAGGTTTGCGCCTAGTAGGGCTGCTGCCTAGCGCAAGAACACTAAAATCTAGCGCATATAAAAGGGACTTACAACGCCTATGCACAAAGAAGGCTATAATAATAATCTATAAAAACTTATAAGTAGCATAAAGACGCTATGCGCATTCTTTTAACACTAAGTGTATTATAATTAGAGCTTTATGCGCAATATTATAACTATAATAAAAAAATACTATTGTATTAGCGCTAGCAGGATAGGAAGGCCTTAATCACGTGCTATCTAGCAAAACACACTTACCTAGAGCTTACTAGCACTACAACACAACTACTAACATTGCTACACTCCTATACTACTACACTATTCTACTTCTTCTGCATAAGCACTACGTTATTATAAGCCTCTATTACAGTTAGCACTATAGATCTTAAGCCTAAGGATATTAAGAAGGAGAAGGAAGAAGAGATAACAACTTTAGCAATTACTACAGGCACTTGTATGCCAGCTAGCTTTACTACTAAAGAGTAGGATAAGCTTATCTAGGTAGTTATTATAGCCTGTTATAACAGTTAGCGCTAATAATACTAGGGTTTCTACTCTTAGGAGAATAAGATTAATTATGTCCTTAACTCCTAAGGCTAAGCTAAATCTGCTAGCTGAAAGATTAGCACTACAGTCCTGTTTAAAGGTGAACTTAGTAACAGTACCTACGCAATTTAGCAGAGAGACAGAGCTACAAGCCTTACTAAAGAGGAGTTAGCTGTTAAGAAGGCAAAAGATGCTAACTAGTTAGCAAAATTCTAAGCTAGGACAAAGTTGCAACAACTTCTAGCTTATTAGTTAGCAGCTCTTAAAACACAAACTGTAATAGTAGCTAAGGCTAAGGAAGATGTTGTGCAGCGACGCTTTAAGTTGTCTACTAGTAGTAAGTTATTATAGCTTCTTATTACAAACGTGTACTAACCCTAAACAGCTAAGTAGCTTTAAAACAAGCTAGAGGCTGTCTATAAGAAGTAGGATAGTCTAGAGCATAGAATCAATCTTCGCGTACACTAGATAGCTCTTAGCAACTGTGTAGAAGTCGCTACAGATAAGCTAGCAACTAGCAACACCCCTTAAACCTAAGGCTAAGGCGAAAAACGGCTCTTTTGCAAAGGTAGCGTGCTTAAGAAGCTACTTTAACAAGAGTATAAGCAGGGTCTTTAGAAGCTTACAAGTAATACTTTTAAGAGCAAGGAAGAGAAAGAAGAGTAGATTACCTTCTAAGATTAGATGTCGCCTAAGAGCGTGGCAATTGTGACTAATAACAACTAGGAGTAAGTTATCACATCCTATTATCACATCCACTTACTAATTATATTAGGGAAATTAATCCTCTAGATCTCTTAGATAGGATAGATAGTAATATTTAGCTTACAGGCCACTGCCTGTATATTGCAGCTACTAACAAAGATAAGTGCAAGGAGGAGATTAAAGAATCTAATTCTAAGCTTAAAGAGTACTTTAGGTCTATGCTAAATGAGTATAAGACTAATAAGCAGTACTACCAAGCAATAGATAAAGCAGATAAGGCAGATAAGGCAGATAATAATAATAACAAGATAGAGATAGAGATAGAGAGTAACTAAGATTAGATATGCCTCTAGCGTTATAGCCTAGTATTATAGCTAATTAACACATCTAATGCCTGTTGCACAGACTTCGAAGACATCTATATCTTTAAATTTCCTTATCTCTACCTAACTAACAACTTAGTACAGTAAATTAAATCTATAGTTAGCTCTTGTTCTGTAGATAATTACTAGCGCTTTCTCTTAACGTTACATTTCTAGAGTTGTAGCTTCCCCTTCTATAAAGCCTTTAATAAAGCCTTCTATAAAGTGATTTGTACATCTTTTTCACCTCTAAGCTTGTTACACAAATTTCTTACAGCTTTTTATTACATATATAGCATTACTATCTCTAAACTTAGAGTCCTCTTACTCTAGCCTACCTAAAATCCTTTTGTCCTATACCTTTTTAGCTTATCAACTTGTTAAAGGTGCTTTTCTAAGTCTAGTATCTCTTCTTAAGCGGCTACGTTCTACAGACCTAGATTACTAAGAGCGACTTACAGCCTAGGATAAGTAGTAAGAAAGCACAACATAGGGAAGCAATCCTACTAGCAGAAAACTAAATTAGAATGCTCTATCTTGCTTTAGCAAAGTCTAGAAGCACTATAGAGAAGCTGCTAAGATAGAAGATAGTTACTTACACATTTACTATTACAACTATAGCTAAGCACTCTAGCACCTAGCTATAAAAGCTGTTAGGACAAAGCACCTACTTTAGCACCTTAAAACTTAAGCCTGTAGAAAAACTAAAAGTTCTACTTATGCTTTACTAGACCTCTACTTACGTCCACACACTACACGCTAAAGAAACTAGAATTAGTCTTCTACTATTCTAGGATACTCTTATCTAGCTTTTAAAGAAGAGCTTGTTTACTTTGTTATTAACAACAACATTCCTTTTTAAGCAGTTAAGCATCTATTGTTCTAACGTTTTATCCGCTTCCTTAGGCCTAAGGCTGTAATAATTACCTATTATAAATTTAGCTAGATGTTCTAAGCTTAGTTTAAGGCTGCTAAAAACAGACTTCTCTAGAATCTTAGATTAAGTACTAAACTGTCTATTGCATTAGACGTCTAGACAGCAAGTAATTACCTAAGTTTCCTAGCTATTAAGGGCTACTATGTTAACAAGAGCTAGAAACTATAAGAAGTTCTTTTAGACTTTATTCTAATGCATAGAAAACACACTAGCTCCTCTATAGCACAGCAAGTTCTTTAATTTCTGCAAAGAACTAAAATATTAAGACATCTATTAGGTGTTTGTTATAACAACATAAGTAATAACAGCACTTTAACACAGTCTTTACAAGAGTTGCTAGAAGAGCGTAATATTACCTAGAACAAAGAAGAGAACACTATCCCTTGTCTTGCATATATTATTAACCTTATTATGCAAGACATTATACTACATCTTAGGCTTAATGTACTAGAAGAGATAGAGAATGTAGAAAGACTACAGAGACATTATATTTAAGGCATTACTAACAACACGTCTGTTCTAAACTCTCTCTACAAGGTATTTATTTTTTATTACATATATTTATTACATTCTAAGTGCTATATAGATTTAAGCTATCTGCATTACAATAGACATTTTACTACAACAATTTAAGAGATTTCTTATACTATAGAGTAATTTACTAGCAAATTAACAACTTTTAGTTATCTAAGATATTAAGACTAGGTAGAACTCTACACATAATATGTGTAAGCGCGCACTTAAGCTCTAGCCTTATATTAATAAATAGCTAGAGCAAGAAATTGCACTTAAGGCTACTAGTTACAAAGAACGTGCTTCTACTTATATTAAGAGAACAGAAGCTAATTTTAAAGACCTTAAAAAACTTTAACTTGCAGTAACTAAGTAGCAGCACCTACAGGCTGTTACAAAAATACTACAATAATTTAAAAAAGCAACTAATTCTCTAAGCAGGACTTAAAGACTGCAAATTCTATTTATCTAGATAATGTACATCCAACTGTTTAATTACCTAGATTAGATAATCTATAAGGTTAGTGACAACTTTAGTTAAGCTAATAACTTAGAATAGCTTAGAGTTGTAAAGGCAGCTGCAGAAATAGGTACTGCAAAACTATCTAAGTACTATTTAAAGACAGGCAAGAGTTAAGGTTTCTTGTTTAACTGTGCAACTATCTTAGATCTAACACAGAAGCTTACTGCGTATAAAGTAAAGTTATTACAGTTAGTTATTACAGTTCTCTACTAACTATCTGCTTAGAACAACACCTAGGACCTCTAAGACAAACACATGTACTAAGACTAATTCTTCAACTATATAGCGCGTTATAACAGCGTTAGTCCTAGTAGCTCTATAGTAGCACATAACACTCCTTCTTAGCAATTTAAAGAAGATAATTAGTTCTAAAGGCTAGCAACAACTACCTAGCAAGCTAGCAGGAGCTTCTTAAGTTTAGGTTTATCTAACAAGGATAGGTGTTAAACTTAGCAGAAAGGTAAGGCCTATCTTAGCACTCCTCCTGTTTAACTAGTAGAAAACTTTAATCTGCTAGAATAGTAAGAGAAAAATGCTGTAAATTACCTACAACTTGCTTGTATAGCAAAAGATGTACTTTTAGTACTACTTATAGAAGTAGAAGTTAAGCAAGTATTTAACACTGCAAGAGATATAATTAGAGATTAATAGCGCAGGCTTAAGGCTATAAAGATACTCTAGATTATAATTCTTAAGGATTATTTCTCTCTAGAGCAGCAGCAAGAGGGGGAGAAGGGGGAAGGAGGCCCTAAAATAGATAAGGTAGAGGATCTTTTTAAGCTACCCGCTTGTTCTAGTGCAGATACAGAGGATTGCCCTAGTGCTAATACAGAGGTTTGTTTAAGTAAAGATATAGACAATTGTACAAGTAAAGATAAAGAGGTTATAGAAGTAGAAGATAACAGCAGTAGTGCTAAGGAGGAGCCTCTAGTAATACTATCTTAGCGAGAAGCAAGACCTTAGAAAAGAGCTAAGCTAATGTAGTACTAGTAAATCCTAGATTTATAGTTGTAATAAATAGCTGTTACAACTTCCTCTCCCTATAACTGTAATAAATAGCTATAATAACTATCTCTTACTGTAACTATAATAAATAGCTGTAATAACTATTACTTACCTTACACTAGTCCTCTAGTACCTTTACTACTTACATTAAATGTATATGTTTAACGCTAGGACTAAGATAAGCGCACTACCTACCTCTACTCTACTCTACTCTACTCTACTCCTACTACTAGTCTATGCAGCCCCTACTCTGCTCCTACCCCTAGCCTGTGCGGCTCCTACCCTGCTCCTACTCCTAGCCTGTGCAGCCTCTACCCTATACCTACTACTAGTCTGTGCAGCTTCTACTCTACCCCTACTACTAGTCTATGCGGCCTCTACTCTACATCTACTATACCCTGTAGTACGCCGTACTTATTTGCTAGCTTAATTCTTCCTATTCACATAAATTTAGCTATAGACTTGTTTATATCTAGTTTAGCCTTGTTATAGTGTGTGTTTAGTATACTGTGTCTAATAATAAGTTAATCAACGCAGCGTAACCTATCTCTTCTACCTTGCCTACTTTCTTACGCCTAGTTAATTAAATGCTTAGGCAATCTAAATTAGAATATAGCTAGAAGGAAGTCTGTGTAAACACTAGCTGTAAAGGCACTTGTTGCAATAAAGATGCCTAATCTCTTCTTAAAAAATCTAGCCTGTATGCTAGTTTTCTCTTCTTCTAACAATTTGCTGTAAAATTACTTACATTGTAATTGCTTAGTAAGCTTGTCTACTATAGCCTAGCTGTTAATATAAATAAGGATTTTCTAAAATATTATAACTTCTTATTAGAGATATTACACTATCTATCTTGTTAACATTAGATTAGTTCTATTAATAGTCTATACTTTGTATTGGAGATTGCTTTGTACTATTAGTTTACAAAATACTATAGTATTGCTTAGTATACTAAAAAGTTAGAATGCGTTACGTTGTTCTTTAAATAGGACAGTTACTAACAGTAATATAAGGCAGGTAGTATACTGCGTAATAGTTTAAAGATTATATAGATAAGGTTAAAATTATATATTAGATAGTAGGATGTAATAGAACTTATTAACTACAATCTACTCTAATTTGCCTATAGCGCTTATACACTAGGTAAATAATACAAATGCACTACTACTAATACTCTTAAGCGTTACTAGTATAATAGAGGCTATTTTGTTATAGTAACTATATTTCTACACTAATACGCGTATGCGCAATGCCTTATAAGCCCTAATAATGTCTAAGCAAAGTATAGTTAAGAGAACAATTATAATAGTCTATCTGTATTCTAGGTAACATGCTAGTAGCAGGAATAGCAGGCTTTTACTAGACCTAGTACTAGCAATGTATACAACAATAGGGCTGCGTGTTAGTATAGAACTAAGAGCTTCCTCTTGCTAACCTTAAAATTAAGTATATTATCTATAATTCTCTTGTAGCAAGAAGAGAAGGTAAATGTCTATCTGCTTAGACAGTTGCTTCTGCAGTGTTTATTGCTAGTTGTATTTTTTAACTGCATTATTACTCTTAGGTAGAAGAGTAAACTGTAGCGCCTTGTGCTACTATATAGAGATTTTAAAGTGTGCTTTAACTAGGTATTGTTTTCTAGCAAACACTTTAGTTATATCTAAGGCATAGACTATGTAAGCTATTTCTAGTAAGTCTCTAGCTTGCATTTCTTGTGCTTCTGCTTCTGCTTCCTTAATTATCTTATCTACTTCTTCTCTAGACAGCTCCTTTACTAGCCTATTATTACTTTTAATTTTGCGTCTAAATGTAATAAGCAGATGCTAAAGGGTGCTAATATTAATTTCTTACTCTATCTAACGCATATTGCGCGTTAAAATATAAAGCTTAGTAGCTTAGACACTTTATATTGTGTTCTGTCTTGTTAAGACTATAGAAAGCTGCTTGTAGCATAGAGGTAGTAATATTCTTAATAGTCTTTAGTAACCTAATGCTGTATTATAATGTAGAATAAGCAGATAAGCTATAAATACTATACTAGTAACGCACTAACTTCTCTAAGTAGGAATTAATACACAGTCTTTAATAACTTATTACAGTTATATCCTTTGTAGTAGCAAAGAATAATAGTAACAAGCCTGTTAAAAAGGAATATATTGCGTAGGCTGTTTGTTGCTAAGTTCTTATATTAAATGCTAAGGATCTTAGTTCTGCAGGCAGGTTAGCTACTTGTAAGGTAGATAAGTAATAATAAGTAACTAAGGAAGCTTTAGACCTTATTGCAGTATTGTTTAACCTGTATTAGGTCTCTTAGGTTAGATATAGCAGTCTTCTTAAACATTCTACTATTAACTGCTTTAAGCATTTGTTTAGGGACAAAACCCTAATATTCTTAGAGATATAGTAACAAGGGAGCAAATGCGCTGTATTCTAGTGTAGACTTAGTAGCTTGCTCTTTAATTATATTCTATTCTATAGAAGGTAGTTAGTTTCTTTGCTTTACAAAGGCAAGCTTATATAAGAGTGTAGATGCTTACTTATATTTATTCTACACTATGTTCTTTATCTGCTCTAAGTTAGTCTAGATTAAACGTATAGTAACAGAGTTGCTATTCTAGTATATAAATGCATTAAGGTTCTCTCTATATTAGAAGCAGCTTGTGTATCTAGCTATTGTAATAAGCTAGTTTATTAGAGTTAGATATTCTGTAGATAGATAATTATACACCTAGTCCTTAAACTTATTAGCAATAGAGCAATTAGAATTTTTAGTGTAGTCTTAGTTTTCTATTATGTTAAATTCTTTAACTAGGTCTTCTGCTTCTTCTTAGGTAATACACAGCTGTGTTAATGTTAAATATTCTTTTCTAGTCTTCTCTTTATAGCTAACAACTTTGTTATAATAGTACTAGATAGTAGCTAGTCTTGTTATTTTCTTAAGCGCAGATAGATCTATAGCAAAGTTGTAAACTTTACAAAATTTATATTTGCTAGTTAAGATTAATAGAATTGCAATTAGGGTTACTATAGCTAGTTTAAGGTTATCTATTTATGCTGTTTGTTAGATAAGAGATAACTAGAACTTATAATATAAGGGTTTAGTAGTGTTTAGCACAGTACGCTTATAATGTTCTTTTATAGGCAGTATCTATCTACATAATCTATGTAGGTGTTGCTAAAGTTTATCCTAAACCTCTTGTTAGTGTTGCTGTAGATACAGAAGTTGTTTATATAGAGATAAGAATTAGCATATCTAATAAAAGAATATAAAGATTTTCTGCAAGTAGTTAGCATAGCGTAGGTTAAAGTTTTAGTAGGTCTCTAGAAGGAAAAGAGGTACGTCTGTATAATGCTTCTGCATTACTCTAATTCTAATGTATTAAGAGGTTACAGTAGTAACATTTTACTAGGTACAAACTATACTCTTAATAAATAAGTATAAGAAGAATAGTAGTAGTTTATTCTCTAGGATTAGAGGTTTAATAGTTGTAATAGCAGCATTCTAAGATTTAAATTAGGCTAGTATTTTTAAGGAACTAGGTGTGAGCTAGCTATAAGATAGTTTATAGGTTAGGCACTGCAGGTATACTGCTTATCTATTCCTGTTAATCTTGTTTTGCCTATTATAATGCACTTTCTAGCTGCAGTTATAGTTCCTCTAACGCGCTTATAGCTTTGTAGTTGTTTTTAGCAGTTATTATGTTATTATTTCGTTATAGAGTATGCTTATTAGTTGCTATTAGTTAAGGAGAGCCTGTTAGAGGTAAATTAGTATAATTAGGTTCTTTAACACAGAAGAACTAGGTAACGCTAAGTTATACTGCCTCTTTAGAGACAGCAGTAAAGAATCTTTAGCTGCAGATAATAGATATCTAGTTAAGATACTACTTATTGGCTAAAGTTGCATTAGTATCTTTAGTTAAAGAAAGTAAGTGTATCTTGCAAACGTGGCCCTTTATATTAGATGCTGCAGAGGTACTAGTTGTAATATAGGAGCAGTGCTTGTATTAGTAGTATCTTTTATAGAGCTTAAGGGTTAGGAATACTTTAGTAGTCCTAGTAGCTGCTATAATAAAGTCTATGTACTCCTTTTTAACATTCTATTACAGCTTTATATTGTCTATATACTGCTACAACGCACACTGCTTTCCTAGTGTTACCTTATACTAGTAAAGTTCTTATAAGTGCGCAAGTACTTTGCTAGAGAGTATAGCATGTTTGTATAGAGTGTAGGCAAAGTAGCTATATTCCTTATAAAATTTTATAATAGTAGGGTATTTTATAATAATAATGTTAATAATAATAATTATGCTAGTAAAGGTAGTATTAAGAGTAGCATTTCCTCCCTCTTGTAGGTTAGAGATAAGAGGCTACCCCTGTTAGGAATAGTTGTTGCAGAATTAAGTTAATCTGTAACTTTAAGCACAATAACACTTAGGATTATAGTATATAATGCACTTAATATTAATTACATAACTTATTCTACATAGCTATAACAACCCTTTGTATTTAGCTAAAGGCAGTAGTTAGAGGTAATAACATTACTAACTTTATTCTATATACCTCTGCCTAAATAGTAATGCTGTCTAGTTTCTACGTAATGTTACCTCTTAAGGTAGAGTTACTACACACATTTGTATTATCTATACTAGAGGATGTATTATATTAGGTATACGCGCGTATATAGAAACTATAGATAATTTAATTTATAAAGAGTATCTATATATAAATTAGAAGCAAGATTAAAGACTCTTGTATTAATAATAAAGACAGGTCTATAGAAGAGGTAGAAGAAGAGAATAACTTAAAATAAAGGCAAGGAAATAGGAAATGTTTACTAATAAGATCTCTACGCAATAATGCTGTAAGTAACAACAATAGTGTATAACGCACAGTAGGAAAAGTTGCATAGAAAAGGTTAATTTAGCGCAGGCCTAACCCTATAATAGAGGAGTAATATTAATATAAAGAGTTTATTTTACAATTTCTAAAGATAAGTACTAATTTAGTTACTAGTATAACTGTTAAGGCGGCTGTAGTAGGTATAAGGGATTATGTTTATAATTAGTAAACAGTTCTAAAAGTGTAGCAATTGCATAATAAGAAGAGAAATTTTTTTTTTTAGAATATAGTATATAAATACTAAATAGGACAAGTGTTAACACAACACATAATAATAACAAAGCTAACTTAACACAAATATTTAATATAAGCTTCTCCTAGGTATCTAGATTCTAGGTAATTCTTACTTATTTAGAAGCGCTTAAGTTTAAAAGCCTATTCTTAGCTGTATAAAAGAGTTAGGCTGTAGGGATTATAAAAGATATAAGACATTAATAGATTCTAGCAGAAATGTACACAGAGTACAAATCCTTAGAAGAGTTAGTTAGGCATTAAGTAGCTCTGTCTAGTAGTAAGGGCTGCAGTTCTACTTCTATAGCAAAGGAACAGATGTTTAGATTAGTGTATAAATAGGCAAATAGTTAGAAGGGTATAAGAGAAGCATGTCTAGTTAAGTAGAAAGAGTTTAGTTGTTAGCTAGATTATAGTAAGAGATAGGCTACTCTTAAATAGAGATTTAGAATTAGAATATTTGTATTATTGCTAAGGCAGGACATTTCTAACACTTATATTAAGCGAACTTTAACTATAGTCTTATTTAATTGATAGGTAGACATAGTAGAAAGTTGCAACAACAATGCTAAGGCAATAGCAAAGCAAATAGAGAGCTTATATACTGCATATATAAGAGAGGAAGAACTGCTACTAATTTTGTTCCTAAAGGACATAACTCTAGATAAGTTGTAAGATTGCAATCTGTTATTAGCATTTACAGAACTGCAAATTATATAAAAAGTAATTAAGATTAAAAAGGACAATATAATAGTGCCTAGATTAAACTATAGTTTATAAAACTAAAAGAGTTAAATAAATTTTAACATATATAGTATAGTTAAATTAATACTTTAGAAATATGTTATGTAATTTCTAAGTATAGTCCTATCTACAGCAGGCCTGCAAGTAGGCAGAGAGGATATTAGGGGTTAGAGAAACTCTAGGTTTAAAGTAGAAATAGCTAAAACAGCTATAATTTATAACCTGCCTTATAATTTGTAACTATAATTTGTAACCTGCCTTATAACTTGCAACTATAATTTATAACCTACCTTATAATTTGCAACTATAATTTATAACCTACCTTACAATTTACAACTATAATTTGCAACCTGCCTTATAATTTGCAACTATAATTTACAACCTGCCTTATATTTACAACTATAATTTGTAACCTGCCTTATAATTTGCAACTATAATTTGCAACCTACCTTATAATTTACAACTATAATTTACAACCTGCCTTACAATTTGCGACTATGATTTGCAACCCTAACCTAGCTAACCTAGTATATAGTTTAGTAGGGGGGTTAGGGAAACTCTAGGTTTTCCTTTTTTAGTTTAGCGTTAATTGTACACGTACCGGCTTAGCAACAATTCAGGACCTGAATCTCTAAACCTAATATATATAGGAAGTATATAAGAAAATACTAGAAAACATAAGTAGAGCTAAAATACAAGTAATCTTATATATTAACTAGAAACAAAAAACTACACCTTAGCTGAAAAAGAGAGATAAAGTCTATCTTCTTCTAAACAATCTTTAAATATAAAGACCTACAAAAAAAATAGATTATATTAAAGTTAGAATATTTTGTATTTCTAAGCAGATAAGCCTAGTTAACTGTAGACTTATTTTGCTTAAGAATATAAAGATCTATCTAGTGTTCTACATATCTCTTTTAAAACTGGCTAACTCTAGAATACTAATCTAGAAGAACTTCTACTACTAGATTAATATTAACGACAAGTAGGAAGTTAAAAAAATAATACAACACTAGAAGAAAGGCACCTAGAACAAATATCTAGTTAAATTATTAGGCTACTTAGACTTGGAAAATACATAGAAACTAAATACGCACCTTATAAACTGTTAGCAGTTATTAAAGCAATTTAAAGAGACTAATTAGTTAATACTATATTACTCTATTAGACCTCTAAAGAATAATCTTTAAAGGCACTCTAGGTACTAGGCAATAACAAGAACTTGTTAAATAGACTAGTTAACTTAATAGTTTCTGTTTCTAGTTACTTCTACTTTTTAATACTATGCTCCTCTACTGTAATAGCCTCTTTAGTATAATAGTCTAATAGATCTATTTAATTGTTGTAACTGTTCCTTATACGCATAAGCTACACGTAGGTCTTCTATAGCTTTTTTAGACATATAAAGCACTTTACTTTACACTTTACAACTCTCTTTCATACATATACACAGCTTTTCTTTCTTAGACACTAGTTAAGTAAATGTAGATTAAGTAACTCTTATATTACAATTTTGCCCTAGATAAACGCACTTACTACACTTTTTAGACTAAATATAAACCTTGCACACGTAGTTATACTTTATATAGGTTTTATATTTCTACACTATAATCTTTGTAAAGGACTTAATTAATTTGTACAGATAATAACAGTAAGCTAAACTAAAGATAGTTAGTTGTTTTATCATTGTTAAGAATTACCTAATAATTAAAAAAAGGCCCTATATAATATAAATAAGCTTAAGAAACTAAGCTAAGACAGAATAAGGATAGTGTTACAATCTATAGAATGTAGAAAGGATTTGCCTAATTGTAGTAGCTGCAGCACAGTAGTTATTACAATAGAATAAACAATAAGTAAGTAATAATTACAGTGTTAGCACTTAGCTAAGAGCTAAGAGAACACGTAACCTAATTAGGGCTTAGCGCAATTAGTATAATTAGTTTTTAGTATAATTAGTGCTTAGTGTAATTAGAGTACGCATAATACTAATTAGTGTAAAGAAAGTAGGGGGAAAAGGAGGACAGACTACTTTCTTCCCTAATCTAGAAGACCTAGACTAACTAGACTAGGTAATTCCAAGATAGAAAGCGTATAGCCTAAAGAGGCAAGAGGAGTAAATATAGTAATAATAAGATAATATAATAGACAAGTTATTATATTAAATGCTAGGTACAGAACAAAGAGAGAGGGAGAGTAGGTAGTATTTATACTCTACTTCTCTTCTCTCTATAACAAAGCAGAAGAGTTTAGAATAGCTATTACTAATAGATGCTTAGAAATCTAAAGTAGATTTCTAAGCAGATTGCGTATGCAATTACGTATACAATTACGCAACCTACTAGCAGATTACGTAGGTGTACACGTAACCTACTAGTAAAGGCAACGTGTCCTTAAGCTATTCATAGTAGAAAAGCTAACTCTAGATCTAGTAAAGCTAATGCTATAATAAGCACAGCTTTCTAACGCTCTCTAGTTAGGCATTCTTCAGATAGTACTTTACTAGATTAGGTAAGCACTATACCTAATTAGGAAAGTATCTATATTTCAGCCTAATGTATATATATTTAGGCTAAATAGCTTAAGTTGCCTTTTTAGGTAATAGCTATTCCTAAAAGGAAAACTATTTAATAAAGATTATAAGAAGAAAGTCTTATAACTTTACAATTAGTCTATATTACTACTACTATTATTAAAGTATATAGTTTGTAGGAACATAACTCTTATAGTTTGTATTTAACCTTGTTAATTAACTTTGTTATTAGAATATCTTAACTCTGCTTGTAAAACAGATAGTCTACTCTATACTCTTTCTAGCAACCTAAGTAGCTAAGGTTCTAGACGTATACTACTTACCCCTTCTAGTTCCCTGCTCTTGTATTTATCTCTAAGACCTAATTAAATAATTACTTACAGACTTTGTCTAAAGTATAAAACTTAACATAAGGTTTAGATATTCTAATAATAAAGTTAATTAATAAAGTTAAATATAAACTATAAGAGTTGTATTTCTATATATTATATACTACAATAATTATAAGAGCTTACTAAGCTTACTATAACCTACGTAAGCTATAAGCTTACTAGGCTTAATATAAGCTGTATAAGCTGTTATATAAATCTACTAGCCTTAACTAGTAAGAAATAAGCTCTATTATATAACATATAATAGAACTATACTATACTAGCCTATAGTTGTAAATATAGTACTAATTATATTTAGTATACTTATATGTAGTAATTAGTTAAATATAAAGAGATTATAACAGTTATTAATAAGCTTTTTATCTAAAAATATTTATATTATTATTTTTAATTAAGTATTATTTAACTTCTACCTTACTATACTAGGCAGGCACTAGATTTAAGTAAGGACGTACTTATATTTAGAGCTTTAAGACATATATTTATACTAAATAGCTTAAGTTACCTTTTTAAGTAACAGCTATTTTTAAAAAGAAAACTATATTATAAAGATTATAAGAATAAAATATTATAACTTTATAAACTACTACTCTTTTATAAGACCTTATAATAATTATAAGGCCTTATAATAACAGTAATTACAAGTACCTATATAGCCTTATTTTAATTAACGTAGTTAGGTAGTTTCTGCACATTGCTCGAATCCGCGCATTGCGTGCACGGACACGGGTACGCCTCGATGCGAGAGCTCGCTTCGCAGTACGACCGAGCCTCCGCATCTGGGGTCTATCGAAGCTGCCGCAAAACCTTTGAAGTTCAACGTGCATGCTAACGTTTCTTCTCTACTTACGAATGCCATGATTTGTACAACAGCTCTTCGGCGTCTTCGCTTACCAGGCCTAGTACTGAGCTCTGCTAGACATGTGCACGGAGCGATCTATCGTCCTACCCTGCCTGCGTTTTCGCTTGTTGGCAAGACTGCAGTCATCACGGGTGGCGCTAGGGGCCTCGGATTGGCTATGAGTCGATCGCTGGTCCTGAGCGGTGCCAACCTTGCGATTGTGGACATTCATAGTACGTTTCCCACCAAAACAACGATGGTTTGATACCCTAACCCTAACCCAAAAACTAATATGGTGTACTGACCATCATTACCTCAACCTTCAGAAGGGGAGGCCGTGGAACGAACTACTGAGATTGCTCACGAGTTTCGGCAATTGCATGCGGGGCAGCCGTAAGTTACAACCTGGAGAAATACTTCACAGTCTGATATATCATGCAGGGTCCCAAAGATTACTGCGCATTATGCCGACGTGGGGAGGAAAGGAGAAGTCGAGTACTCGATTGGCGAAATTCTCAGCAAGCACGATGAGATCACAACTCTGGTCGCTTGTGCCGGATATTGTCAAAACGTGGAAGCTGTGGATATGACACCTGAGCAAATCAAGGCGATGCTCGGTGTCAATGTGGAAGGCACGTTCTATTATGCGACCGCGATTGCGAAACACTTGATATCGCGCAACAAGCCCGGCAACATGATCTTTACTGGGAGCATTAGCGGCAGCATCGTCAACGTGCCCCAGCCGCAAGCCATGTACAACGCGAGCAAAGCAGCAGTACGGCATCTGGCAGCCAGTTTGGCCGTCGAATGGGCGAGCAAAGGCATTCGAGTGAACTGCTTGAGTCCGGGATACATGATCACAGAGCAAGCCATGTGAGCCACTGCTCACGTTCACGATGGATCATAACAGCTGACAGAAATCAGGAAGGCGCAGATTCTCGCTGACAACCCTGAATTGAAGCTCGAATGGGAGTCCAAGATTCCACAGGGCCGAATGGGACCGCCAGAAGAATTGATGGGTACGGTAGCATTCCTGGCGTCAGATGCCTCTGGCTACATCACGGGCCAGGAGATCAAGGTGGATGGAGGATATACTGTGTGCTAAGCTCATTCTCCGGTACTGGATCTCAATCCATGGACGTGATATTGGTCTTCAGCTAAGCTAGAAAGGATATGAAGCATTGTGTGACAGGGCTTATCTCATACCATTAGCCGTTACTGTGACCAAACTGGCATTAGGAGTAGCCGCCGAGGACACACTTAGATGTTTCAGCTCGGCATTTGTGATCTATGGTTCCGTTCCAAGGCTCTCCTTAGCATTATGGGATAGGTCCACCCTAAGCTAAGCTTCTATTCAAGAACAGACCAGGCGTGGGGTTAGGTGGCTGGCGCCGATTTGTAGGGATAGGTTGGGTAGGCGGACTCTAAGTCTTCAGTCGAAAGGGCTAATTGTGCCTGGCAAGCAACGGCACCGTCTTCCTTACAGAAACAGCAACAGCGGATTGCAATTTTTATCGCTTGCAAATACACCTCACGTTGTCGACAGTTTGCCCACGCGGCATTTCCATCCGCAACCCCACTTAGGTACCACGTCGGATCAAAGCAATGGGGCAATCGGAGCACGTGTAGGAGGCACCATCAACTATTCTATCGCCTATCTGTCACGCACACACAGTCAAAGAACAAATCTGTGTGCTTAAGAATTTAGAATTTAAGCTAGCTTAAAGACTCTCTATAAGGCATTGAAGAAGAAGGGTTATTACTAGTAAGAAGCTGCTTATAAGCCTCTTCTTACCTTAAAATGTATAGAAGAACATCTGTTTTAGGCTTTAATCTGTATTAACTAAGAGAAAGAGATATAGTAGTAAGTAATCTAGAGTAATAAAGCCTCCTTTTCTCTAAGGAGAGGTAAGGTTTAGGTTACCTGTTGTGTAGAGGAGAAGTATTTCTCTGCCTATCTAGTACCTAAGTTACTATAAAGACCTTAGTCTAATAGGAGTATAGAGGTGTATTAGAGGGAATAGATCTAAGAGACCTAGACCGGGCAAGCCGTACGAATGGCTTTGTCGCACGGACTTCATAACGAATTGCAAGCAAGTGCTGTCGGTGATCAGCTGGCCCGTCGGGGACGGTGTATACGCTTGATCGGAAACTATCGTCCTCAATGGGTGTGCCCAACTGTCTACGAGACGAGGACATTAGCGCCAGCCTTGCAGTGGAACAAGAAGCAGACGCAGAGATCTCTGGATTGGTCCTCCACGTCAGAATCAGTCAGCTTCTGGGCAACGTCATAAGCAGTAAGGAGACCACGTCTTTGATCAGCATGATGCTAACACCACCGTATAGCTGTGTATAGCACTGATGGAAAGCTTTGCGACACTTGTATCCCTACAGCCCAAACAGTGCTAAGAGGTGTTGCGGGCCTTGTGGATGAACTCGCCGCATTCTCCAGTCGCTGTTTCGGAGATGTTTCCCGAGTGTCGGCACGAACCAATTTAGCATATCATCAGGTAAGTCTCATCAAATTGGCTCCCTTTCTAGCACGAGGATGGTGCTGAAATGAACTTGAGGAGGGGTGCTAATCGATGCAGTGTGTCATACTTACAACACGACCTTTCTTGTATCATCTTCTCCAGCAGCGGCTCGGAAATCTGGAGCCGTGGTCCACTCTTGCCGCATCTTCACCGATGAAAGGACTAGTGCAGATATCGATAGACTCTTGCATACAGACCACGACGATTTTATCACAGCTACAAGATCATGACTTGCTAGGTAAAGTTTCATGCTGCAGTAAAAGATACAATAACAACGCAATACAGACACTTTCCTTCCATTCGATCTGGAGAGCGCCTTCTCCGCAGCATTTCCCCTTTCAATGGTATCCAGTGTTCATCCGAAGCTCTTACCAGATTATGGCTGGTTTAATACCGCAATGAGCGTATTCGACACAATGGCAATGAAGGGTAACTTGCTGGCAGACGTGCGTAAATCAGAGGTTGAAGAACTAGCTCAGGTCTTGCGTGGTTCGAGCGGAGGAGACTGGACCAGCGCATCGAGCAACATTTTCGTCAAGGCGCAACAGGGTACATACAACCCACTCTCAGGGAAATCGAATATATCAACCCTGGGCGATCCATTTTTTGATGCGTGGAATATTGATGAGGGTTTTTCTGGTACGTAAATCATGGATCTCGCCGATGCTCTGGGCTTAGGAGAAATGAATCACATTCAAGCGATGCTTAGCTATTCTGTCTGCCTGTTTATTCGGCGCAAATCGCGCGGTCTTGTAGGATGATTTCCTGCGGGATTAAAGCCCACTAGATCACTAGGCCCACTCTTTCACCCACTTATGTTCTGACCACTGCTCGACCGAAAGCTCTGCAATCGCTGGGACAGAGCTTTCCGGATACTTCAAAAGCTAAAACCATGTGGCGCTAACAGAAGTTGAACATGTGACATATCATAAGCCATCTGATCTTTACCCATGTCCCATCGGCATCGAAGTGAAAGAAGCCGGGAACATTGTAGTCAAGAGTTCACACGTAGTGTCTGTACCACCACGACGGATCGATACAATCAAACCAAGACTGTGTCTGGCACTATTCTGTCCTCTCGATTCACGGATTGATGCGTGGGTTCTACCGGCCAGGCTTGGGAGAGCCCAGCAAGACGCTTATAGATATTTTCGAGCCAAAAATCAGGTTTGAGTAGAACCTCCGCACACAGGCAAGATACCCACATCTTGTGATCTATATTCTAAGGGTTTTGAGTGTACAACATTGTCGCTGAACAGATGAAGTCGAAGTTCCACGGCGTGATTGGTCTTCAGGTAGTAGAAGTCCAGGTAACAAGACGTTGAGATTGAACTTTGGAGCTTTTAGTCTCTCAACTGTGACAATGACTCCAGAAGCTCTTGGACTGCTTGAAGGAAATGATCGATATCGGCATCCGTGTGCATCAAGTTGAGTGCAACGAATCCTCTCCTCCCCACCGCGATTTGTCGTTTGAGCATTTCGAAGTAGAAAACGTCCTTCAGAGTCTCACCTGCTGCACCGAGAAACTTGAATCCGATCATACTTCCGAACCCTCGAGCCTGAATCCAACTACTAAGCCCCGCTTTAAACACCAACTCATCGATCCCTGTGCGCAGACGGTCGCCCATGGCGTTCATGCGTTCAATCTCTTCAGCCGAAACGATCTTCAAACCCTCAATGCCTGCTGTCATTGTGAAGATGTTGTTATTGAATGTTCCCGAATGTGAGAGATAGTTCGGCTTCGAAGGATCAAATTGTTCCATGATGTGACGTTTGCCACCGAAGCATCCGAATGAGAACCCACCACCTATCCACTTACCCAATGTGGTCATGTCAGGAGCGATCCCATAAAAGCCTTGCATCCCATCATAATGCAGTCGTGAGGTAACGACTTCATCGAAAATCAATACAGCGTTCAACCTCGTGGCTGCGTTGCGTAGAAACCCCAGAAACTCGCTGGTGGCAGGAATGACACCTCCAGCGCTCTGTACGGGCTCGACGAGAATTGCGCCGATGTCATCACTAAGTAGTTGTTTTGTTGCTGCAACATCATTGTATTCACCGATGACGAAGTTGTACGGCAGATTTGTTCGCGGCTTTTGGTCAACCGGAAAGCTGAGCGTGCTTCCGTGATAGCCTCTGGCGAAGACAAGTACCTGCGCGCAATCAGATATCAACAGGAGCTGGGACTATTTGGATTCAGATGTGCTGCGTACCTTGTCGCGGCCCGAATGCGCTAACGCTGCAGATATTGCGAGTGTATTCGCTTCAGTCCCGGAATTCGTAAAGCGCATAAGCTCCATGCTTGGGAAGCGCTTTTGGATCAACATCCCCATCTCAGCCTCTTTTCCTGTTACGCTGCCTAAGTTGATGCCAATCTGCAATGCCTTCTGTACCGCCTTGTGGATCCTCGGATGGGAATGGCCAAAGATTCCGCTTGTGTACTCGGACACAAAGTTTGTGTATTCCACACCGTCTTTAGATGTTATGGTGGTATTCTTGCCCGACTCGGCTGCAAGGGGAAAAGGAAATGAATGTAACACCGTTCGCGTATTACCCCCAGGCAGTACGGTAGCTGCTGCTGCAGCCGCATTCGCGGACTTGGGGTTGGATTTTCGAAACCAATCGACAAGTTCGCTCAATCTTAGGTCCAGCTTGTTCTGAAAATCATCGCTTGACTTGTTCCCTCCATCTACCCAGTTTGCTGTAGTGGTCATATTCAGAAAATAACGATTTCAACAGGTGGATAGAAGTGGCAGGATACGCAACCAGAAAAGGCAAACTGCTAGTTATATGTATACATGTAAATTGAACAGATACTGTGTATGTTAGAAGAGGTGTACAATCATGTTCTTGGGTAAAAGTCGCCGTCGGCGAATAATCTATCGCCACGAATCTTATTGTTAGATGTCCGCAGATCCTCGCTATCTAGCAATGTGCGATGGGAGTTGTTAACGTGCACCCCGATAGCTGGTAACGTGCACCCTGATAGCAGGGGGGAATGCAGCTAAGACGCGCTGCCTTGCCTAAGTAACTAAAAAGGCCTAGTTACTATATAAATATAGCTGTTAGACTGCTTCATTACAGGTGTAATATCTTACCTAATATTTTATAACGCTTAACATATTAGCAGAGGCCTTATCTATAACACATTAACTACCTACCTCTATCTTAAATTATTATTATTATTATTATTGTTATTATTAATATTGCTGTTGTCTATTACTATACCTTTATTGTTGCTATTACTATTACTCTTGCTGCTATTGCTATTGCTGTTGTTAATGCTGCTGTTGTTAACGCTGCTGCTAGCAGCTTAAGGCGTGTAATTATACTTACTGTTGCAATTACTGTTAATTAGCAATTAAGTAGACTTAGATAAAGACTCTATTATCTTGCAGCAGTTGCAGCTAGCAACCTTAGTGTCTAGTGTTACTAGAAAAAGTACTATAGTTAGCAATGCATTAGGATATAAAGAGAATAGTTTAAAGACTTATAATAACTCTAGAGATAATATACCTATTAGCAGAGTATATTACTAGCTTTAATAGGTGCCTTAAAAGTAACAACATTACGCAATAATTATTGCTAAAGTAGACCTTAATAAGTTATAGAATAACACTCTATATAAACCCTATAACTATAAGCTACTGCTAGAGACCTTATACAAGACTCTAGCTAACGCAGAAGCTATAGTTTCTAAGTAAGCAAAGAACTATAGTATCTTATATAGGCGCTATAAATAGTTAGGTCTATAACATATTTATCTATATATAGTTTGCAGCAACACTAGGTAACACAAGCTATAGTTAGAGAAAGTTACTAATAGCGCAGTTAGGTGTTACAGAGCTACTAGCACATGTACTAACTATTCTATAGTGTTTTAGTTAGTTATAAATAATAAAGCAAACCTAGAGACGTTAATATAGTAAGTTCTATATATAGAAGAGCGTAAATTATGTGTATATAATTATAGACCTGCTCTAGACAAGTATATCTTTGCTTAGTACAGAAAGGAGATAAGAGAGCTTACTAACAAGAAGTAGGTGTCTATTATTACTATTATCTAGAACGCTAGAGGAGCTGCAGCTACCTTTAACACTATTAAGTTAGCGTTTCTAGGACAGTATTAGATATAGTAAGATATCTGTAATAAGTACTACAAGTTGTTAAGAATTAAGCTAGGCATAAGAACAAAGGTAGAGCAGTTAGTAGTAAAGATAAGCAAGGCTAGGTAGTAGTATTAGTATATGCAATCTTACAATTTCTCTATAGTGTTAAGTTTCTTTAATAGAAATAGTAGCCTCTAATTAGTTAGATTGCGCGTGTATAGGCAGCATATAGGCAGCGCACAGACTTAAAATAAGAAAATTAACTAACAATATTATAATAGAATATAGTTTAACGCGTAATAACACATTAAATACCTTCTAATAATTACTTCTAAATGTCTTATAAATTTTAAGAAGTCTCTAGATGTCCTCCTCTTTCATTGTACCTTTAAGACAAACAAATACAGTATACTATTACTTAATTTAGTACGTTTAAATAGCAACAACTGCACAAACTACTTTAGTGTTGCCCTAATATAATAAAAGAATACGGCATCCTTTTAATAGGTTTTCTAGCACCTACAGGATCTGTTTAACGCAAAAAGTATTGCTGTATGTCTCTTTCTTACAGATAATAACCTAGGTGCAATTAATACGCTTAATTCAGTATATAATTAGCCTAAGATTACAATATATTAGTAGTATATAAATAAGGATGTCCTTAGTTACGTTAGGCAGGTGTTAACAACCTAGTTTAGCTGTTACTATAAAAGGAAAAGATAGGTAGATATAGAGAGTACGCTAACATTTACTAAGCTCTATTACAAGACCCTATACTTAAAAACTAAGAAGGAGTACAAGCTTAACTTTGCTGCTATTAAAACACTCTTACCTACTGCTTATGTATACCTTAATTAGTACTAGTTTAGGTAGGCTAGCAAATAAGTACAGCCTAGGTAGGGGTTAGGTACATCACGTAAGGTACCCTAGCCCTACCTAACCCCTACCTACGCTAACCTCTTGCTAAGAGGGTTAGGGTTAGGTAGAGTCTACATGTAGTAGAGGTAGGTATAGGGCAAGGTCCACATATAGTAGAGGTAGGTGTAGAGTAGAAGCTGCACAGACTAGTAGTAGGGGTAGAGTAGAGGCTGCACAGACTAGTAGTAGAGGTTAGGTACATTACGTGATAGTATATATATACCTAAGAAGCTGCTTCTTTATTTCTAATTTAGGGTGCAGGGTTTAAAGATTTATTACACACATTTATTATAGTAGTAATAATAGATTATATGCAAGTGTGTATATTAAACAATCTAATTGTACAAGAACCTAGATGTTAGGCCCTAAGGCAAGGTGCGCTAAAAAATAAGGTAACAACACAAGTAGTAATAATATAATTAGCAATAGAGATGTATAATTAACTGTAGACTATTTAATACCAGGCATTAATCTAGTACAAGAGACTATTTATACTAGGCTTAACCTAGAACAGGTTACTCTGTAACAACCTCCTAAGGCGTCAGCTATTAGGCTAACATTATCCCCCTTCTTAGATTAATCGCCTTAATTAATTAAACATTAGACTATTAGGCTCTAGTATAAAGTATTGTAGTACATTGTAGTCTATTGTAGTGTATTCTAGAACAGTATTAACTACCTTATCCTAATTAACTAGAAGTCTAATATTCTACCTTTACCTAGGCGCGTAACTCTCTTTTTCTCTCTTACCTTTACTGTTAAATTTAGCAGTAAGGGCACAGCTGCCCTAGCTGCTAGCAGAGTAGTATATATTAGGTTCTCCTCTATTGTTTTAGTCTGTTACTCCTACACTCTACTACTTTCTTTAGTAAGTTTACCTAGAATTTAACTCTTTGCCTTTTCTTCTCTTTGCTCTCCTTCTAGAGCATTATGCGCTATTATAGCGCATATTAGCTAAGATAGATCTATTAGAGTAGAAGGTAGCCTTTCTAAACTCTTTTAATACTAACTAGTGCATAGCAGACTATTTAATGCTATTCTACGCTATATTAGCTTATATCTGCCTAAGTTAGCACTGCATACGCTCCTTCTATCTATTATAGACTTTACGCCCATATCTAACAACATAGCTAATAATACTGTCTCTACTATCTATGTCTGTGTCTGCTTCGTTACCTAGTTTAGTACTACTAAGTATTGTGTAGGTAGCATAGTTAGCTGCTGTTTCCCTCTAATTACTAATAAAAATTAGTAGATCTACAAGTCTTAGCTCTTTAAGCTTAAGAATAGGGACAGTGTTTAGACTATAAGGTGCTAGAGGTGCTTCCTTACTAACTCTAATTATTTTGCAGTATGTTTGTGCGTTTTTAGGCTATTTTAGCATATACTAACACCTTATAGCTCCCTAAGGAGCATTATAAGCACCTTGCAGCTATCTGCAGCTATATCTAGAACTACACCCTTAAAGAATACACTAAGGACAAGAAGAAGCTTAATATTACCTACCTTACTAAGATCTGTTGTCTTTTAGCTAAGGTAATCTTAGTATAGGTCTTTCTGTCCTACTATAGAGCGTTCTAAGCTATTATAGCACATAACTAACTATTCCCTAGCAGCTTTAGCCCTTACGCTAACAAATTGTATCTTTATTCTAGTGCAATTTGTTTAGCTAACAATCTAATTACTAATATCTAGCCTAATAGTTGCAAGTGCAATAAGGTAACTCTCTAGGCTAAGGTTAAAGGTTAGAAGCGCAAGTTAGAAGCCTAAATTGCTACTAAGGCTTTAACCCCTACTAAGAAGGTAAGTCTTCGCTCTTTTTAGCTATTCTTAGCTATTATAGCGCGTTCTAACACATAATAGGCTAAGGGCACTATTGTTAACACCTAATTAAGGGAATTGTCTAGTTAGGCTGCTAACTTAGTTGTTAAGATTGCTGCCTTAGAAGCCTAGAGGGATAAGGCCACTAGTAATACTAAGGGTTAGCTAACTAGGCGCATTAAGGCTAAGGAGAAGAAGCGCAAGAGGCTTCTCGCTTATGCTGCTATCTTGTAATTTGCTAGTAGATATAGTAGATAATTCTGTAGTATTCTCTAACATTTTGTAGCGTTCTAGGCTATAATACTGCACCTAGAGTGCTTTAAGATACCTACTACCTCTGCAGCTTTTAATAACATATAATAACCTCTTCTTCTACATTCTTAACTATATTAGACTATTATAGGCTATTATAGCACACTTTATTCTCTGTTAGATCTAAGTGCTATTAAACACCTAAAACTCTATAGGAAAAATAGTAAAGGTAACTTTAGATTTCTTCTTGTCTAACTTAGAGATTTCTAATTTTTTAGCTGCTAAGTCTAACTATCCCCCTTCTTTTTAGGGGGCTAACCTAGCTGCCTTTTGCTAGTCTTTAAGGTTTGTTGTCTTTTTAAGAGGATCTTCTCTCTATCCTAAAACTCTTTAAGGGCGTTAGAGAAGATGTTTACTCTAGGCTCTTATATATTCTCTTTATCACTATATCTAGCCTATTTTACATAGTATAGCTATTATCTATTATTATCTTAGCTTCTTTTAATAATTCTTTCTACGTTCTACACATTGTTACTAAAGGTGCAAAGTATATCTATAATCTAATTATAACTATTAACTACCTTACAAGCAACAACCTAAGCTACTCTATGCCTTGCGCGGTTTCCACTTCCCTAAAGACTAGAGAACCTACTCCTTTAAAGGAGCCTGTAAAAAGAATACCTAGAATAGTCCTATTCTGTCTTGCAGCTTAGGTGGCCTGCTCTAGTGTTGTTAAAGCAAGCGCTAACAAGACACGCTAACTAAACACATATACCCTTATTGCTTTATTAATATTAAACTAGCAGCAGAGGACGCTATTAACAAGGAGAGGTTGTATGTGATTAATGCCACATTCCTAACGTAGGGCCTTGTTGTTAATAGGCGCAATAGTACTAAGCAGGCATGCTTAGGGCATGCTTTTACGCTGCTAGTATTAGAGAAGTCTAGGTCTTAGCGTTATTCTAGGGCTTAGGGCATGTAAAGGAAGCTAGTATCTCTTGTTAGAAATTCTTTTAAATAACATGTTGCTTAGAGCAGTTAAAGAGATAAATATGTACAATGTTGTAGGCGCAGGATTAAGGTCTTATAGCTAGGTTATTAACCCTTTTAGTACACTAGAGGCCCCTCTTACAAAATAGGCTAGTGTTTTCTAGTTAAGGGGTTGTTGCCTACAGTTGGTAGACGCTGACCCCTTAACCTACTAACCTACAAATCTAGAGATTCTAGTCCCTAACTAGTAGGTAGATGTTGAGTCTTACCTGCCTACTAAGGTACGCTGTTAACTCTCAGATTTATTAGGAGTTACTTAATGTTTAACTTACTAAGTTACTCTAGCTCTAGCGTCACATAGGATGCGTTTACTAGGTTCTTAATAAACTTTTGTTGCAATACATATGTCACGATTTTGGTGCTACAGGCAAAGGGATTAGGCTTGTTTTAGTTAGTGCTTTTTGCTGTATACCCCTCTTTGTTGTGTCTTTCTAAACTAAATAAATTATAATCTAATTATCTAGGTGTAGAATTTTCTCTTTAGAATTAAAAGGTTCTAAGAGAGACGCATAAAACACTAGATATATACTTTTTAGGCTAGGCAGGTCTACTTTAAATAATATTAGCTTAATCTAGGCTACTATACGCCCTAGTCTAATGTACTTCTAATCTAGTTTCTGCTTTAGCCTTATAGACTTTATGTAGCAATTTAAGACTATTACTTAGTCTCTTACACTAAATAGTATTAGTAGCCTACTCTTGTTCTAATATGCCTCCTAGTATGTATTTGTAGTAAGTATTTTCTTTTTGTACTCTCTTTGCAATGCAAGTACCTTAGTTGCAACTTACAACCCTAGAGGCAACTCTCCCTACCTAAAGGGCATACTAGGCTAGTCTGCCCTTTTAGGAGCTATTCTGTAGTTTGCTTAGAACAGAGTAGTTCTTATAGTAGCATAGAGGCTATTATTATATGCAAACTCTACAACTAAGATCTATATTACCTAATTGTCCTGCTCTAGGGAGCAGTAGCACCTTAGATACTGCTCTAGGGTTTAATTCTGTTTTTCTATCTATCTATTAGTTTGTAGGTAATAAGCAGACAATAATACCCTTCTAGAGTTTAGATAGTGTTAGAAGGTCTTTTAGTAACCTGCATTTATTAGGGGATCTTAGTCTAAGATAATGCGTTTTAGAACTCTATAAAGTTAAATTACTTCTCTTATCTATGCCTGTGCAAGGTTAACTCTATTCTAATCTCTTCTTGCTAGAACATAGTGTGCTATCTTTGTTAATTAGTATATAATTATAAGTATTGCGTTGTACACTACTCTAGTAAGCTTGCTTAGGGGCAACTTTGTAATAAAATCTATTGTTACTTCTTCCTACAGCCTATCTAGTAGTAGTATTAGCGCAAGCAATCTATGTAGACTGTGTTATGCTAGAGTTAATCTCTTACAAGGCACATATTTCTAGCAGTACTAGCTAACATTCTCTCTTATGTTCTTCTACCTATATTAGCGCTAGAGCTTTTTAAGTGTCTTTCTTGCGCTAAAATATCCTGCAAGTAGGCTGTTATAGCACTCTTGTAGCGCTGCTGCCTTCTCTTTAGACGTAGTGAGGTGTCTTATGCCTAACTAAGCTAATATACCTTATTCTAGGTTATTCTAACCTGTCTTAGGACTAGAATTATCTAACTAACTTTTAGTGTCTAGTTCTGTACTAGTCTCTTTTTAAGTAGGCTAAAATTCCTTAGGAGCACGTCTATTAGCTTTCTAAAATTCCTTTAGTGCTATTCTTGTTTTAGGCGACATGTTTTAACGTTTAGCAGCTCTTGTCTATACTACTAATACCTAAGTAGTGTAATTCTCCTTCTTAGAAAGTAGATTCTTTAGTAGTTGTACAAAAGCTTTGTTATACTTCTAAGATAGTTTCTGTACCTCTGCTATATAATCTAGCCTTTGTAATAGCCTATCTGCTAGATTTATACTCTCTAGTCTATAGTTTAGAACAAAGTTGTACTAACTTAGTACTAAGTACAACCTAACCTATTAGTAGTTTAGTACCTTAGTTTCTATAAACTACTTTAGGTTTATATAGTCTGTAAGGATCTTAAAGTAGATTCCTAAGAGATAGTACTACTAGTGCTTTACACTATGCACTATAGCTAGCAATTCTTAGTTATAGGTGTTGTAGTTATACTCTACTTAGATAAGTTTACGTAAGTAAAAGTTAACTAGTCTCTATTAGTCCTTGTTGTCTAATCCTAGGCTGTTCTAGCTTAAGATACCTAAGATTGCTCTACTTAAGGCATTAACCTCTAGTCTTGTTAGTCTTTTTCTCTTAAAGTGAGCAAGTATAGGTACCTCTAGAAACGCGTCTTTTAAGTACCTTACTGCCTCTTTTGCTTCTTTTAGCAAATCTAGGTGTTAACCTTCCTCCCTCTTTATAGCTAGCCTGCCCTAGGCTTGCCCTAGTAACTTCTTTGTTAATGTAGTTAAGAGTAGCATAATACAGCTAAACCCTGCAATAAACCTTCTGTAGTAGTTTATAAAACCTACAAATATATAGATATTGCGCATAGTAGCTAGTACTAGCTAGTTCTAGATTGTTTTAACTTGTTCTAGGTTAATACTAACCCCTCTAAGAGATACTATGTATCTAAGGAACTTTATGTATTGTATGTGCTATTTGCACTTTAAAAGCTTTATAAATAGCTTTGCTTTGCGTAATCTTATTAAGACTTTCTTAATATGTTTAACATATTCCTCTTCTGTGTTTAAGAAGATTAGGATATTGTTTAAGTAGACAATATATGTTACATTAACTAATCCTACTAAGGCTTTGTTTATGTAAGCCTAGAATTAGGCAGGTGCGTTAGTAAGGCTAAATAGCATTACTGTGTACTTAAAATGGCTATACCTTGTCCTAAAGGCGGTTTTCTATTTATCTCTCTTCTTAATCCTAATCCTGTAATAAGCGTCTCTAATATCTAGCTTAGTATATACCTTTGCTTAGGACAAACGCTCTAGAGATTCTGCAATTAAGAGTAGTAGATAGCAATTCTTTACAGTAATCTTGTTTAGGCCTTAATAATCTATATAAAGCCTTATAGTGCTGTTCTTCTTCTTTGCAAAGAGGATAAGGGCTCCTACTAGGGATTTTAATTAGGTTATCTAACCCCTAGCTATAAAATTAGCTATATACTTTTAAAGTACTACTAATTCTGCCTCTAATAATCTATACAGTAGCTAGTAGGGAGGCGTAGCTCCCTCTTTAATATTAATTGCTAGATTATTTAAGCTGTGCTTAGCAAGCTCTTTTAAGCTATCTTCTAACGCTATATTAGTGTATTTGTAGTATTATAAGGGAAGGTTAGTTTCTTTAGGTCCTTCTATCCTATTTTAACCTACAAAGTTAACTGCGTACGCATATATGTCTACTGTTAGGTCTTGCATAGTGCGTTTAAAGTCTTTAGCGTCTTTAGTTGCTATCTTTTAGAAACTAG
The DNA here is from genome assembly GCA_039634435.1 of Ascochyta pisi. Lineage (NCBI taxonomy): Eukaryota > Fungi > Ascomycota > Dothideomycetes > Pleosporales > Didymellaceae > Ascochyta > Ascochyta pisi. The sequence goes on along the minus strand of CP113331.1, from coordinate 1,436,337 downwards.
CCTAATCTTTAGCTTTGTTTCCTTTAAACAATATACGCTGGCTTGCGTAGTTTACTTTAAGTTACCATTAGTTAATCTAGGGTAGAGTTAAGTACATTTTGTACTTTCTTAGGTCTATAACTATAAACAGTATTTTACTAGATTCTTTCTTTTCTTGTAAGTCTGTAATAGTGGTCTTAACTGTTGTAGTACTATACACTGGTATACTACTTCTATCTACCCCCTTAGCTAAAACCTAGGGTAAGGGATTAACTTAGAGTCCTTGCTCCTTTGCTACTACTGCTAATAGCAGGTTTAGTTAAGAACCTCTGTCTATTAGGGCCTTAAATAGGCCTAAAGACCCTACTACAGCCTTAACTGTTAATAATTAAGCTAGTTGTAGGTACAACGTGTTATAGAGGGTACTAAGATCCTTGCTTTTTATTAGGTAGGAAATATAGGCAAGAAGGTGTAGATCTATGCCTTTTGCCCCTTACCTTTTCCTAGGTCTAATCTGTCTTTAGATTTCTTAGACTGTTCTAGATTTAGGCAATTAGATTAGTAGTGTTCTAGCTCTTTGTAATTAAAATAGGTAACTTTTGTATTTTCTATTTTTAGGTTTCTACCTTTAGTACGCTTGCAGTTATTATAACCTAAACTTCTCTCCTTTAACTATTTAGGAGTCTCTTTAGATCTCTCTTTACTCTTAGATCTATTCTTCCTATTCTTGTGTTCCTTCTAGGGCTTCTCGCCCTAATAGTTCTTAGAAGAGGTCCTTTAGCAGAAAATCTAGTTAGTAGCCTCTTCTACCTACGTAAGAGTCTCTCTTCTCTCTAGAGGGTACATAAAGAGCTGCTTCTAGACATCTTTAGGCAACGCATAGATGTATTCTATTACTTATAGTACTAGGCTATAAGTATTACTTAACTCCTCCTAGTAAGGCCTTATATAATCTAACAGATCTATTAGGTTACTCTAAGGAAGCATACAAGCCTTGCTTAAGGCCTTATACACCTACTACCTTCTCTCTAAGAAAGTACCTAGGGAACCTAGCATAACTGCTTTTATAGTTACCTAGGTTAGTGCCTATAATAGGGACAACTGCAGCTATTTAGCTTAATACACCTCTTATAGACTCTTTATAGTCTCTAAAAAATATTACACACTAAAATTAACCTTCTATACTTCCTATAGGAAGTTAGCAGGCAGCCTTTTAAAGTATTGCTTATAATTATACGTTTAGTAGTTGTAGTCTGCATAGCTACGCTTTGCAAACATATATAGCAGCTCTAGGCGTAGTAAGCCTGCTATTAATACTATTAGTGCTGTTATAGCAAGTTAGATACTACTATAGGTAGTTTACAACGCATTTATATTACTTGCAAGATATTTAGCCTATGCCTCTTAAAGGCATGCTACTTTTAAGAGCTTTGTAGCTTTCTTGTGCTAGGCTTCTAACTCTTAGAGCTCCTAGTCTACTTTGTTAACTATTAGGACATCTTACGCTACTGTAGCCTAACATAGCCTATTTAGCCTTATGCTAGTTAGCAGAAGCTAGATCTAGGGCCTATTTAATGTATTGTTAGACATTATACGCTAAGTGCCTCTAGACGCTTTGTTCTAGAGCTTCTTAGGCCTTATTGTAGAGGATTTGCTTATAGACACAAAGGGAGTTCCCTCTCTTAGCTCTAGGGTTAATTCTTCTACTTAGGGTTAGAGTGTAATACTTATTATAGGATTCTGCTACTTTGTCTCCTAGTGTAGGATTAAATAGAATGTTAGGCCCTAAGGCAAGGTGCACTAAAAGATAAGGTAATAACATAAGTAGTAATAATATGATTAGTAACAGAGATGTATAATTAACTGTAGACTATTTAATGCTAGGCATTAATCTAGTACAAGGGACTATTTATACTAGGCTTAACCTAGAACAGGTTACTCTGTAACAACCTCTTAAGGCGTTAGCTATTAGGCTAACACTAGAGTACTAGCATATAAGCATAAACTAACTTAGTATATCTAAATAATTAGAGAGTTTAAGCAAGAAGCTTTTTGTAGTATTACCTAGCTAGAGACATATCCTTACTTATTATAGTTACCTACTTAGCATAAATAGCATTTAGGTTAATATCTATTTGTATTAGCTATATTTTCCTAATGTAGAGCTTTTACATACCTTTAAAAACACTAACAAGAAACAACTCTACAGCTTCTTAAATAGCCTCTAGGGCTATAGGCCTAAACTGCAAACTACTCTTAAAGTCTTACGCAATTTCACAAACTAGGCGTAAGAATGCTAACTTAGGAATAATCTTGTTAGTAGACTTCTAGTATTAATAGATTTCTTAAAGCGCAACAGCTATAGTTGAATTAGTAACTAAACATAATAAAAGACTGTAATAACTTACTACTAGCCTTGTTACAGCGCTTTTTCTTAATTGTTGTAGGTGTTCTAGCAGGTATCTTGCAGGCAGCCTTAGTAGCAAGGTCTTTTCTAGGTGCTTTGCTGCTAGTCCTAGCATTACCTCTGCCTTAGGTTAGCTTTGCTTTATTCTTGCAAATTGCTATAGTAGTAACTGTAATAGAAGGCTGTAATAATAAAGAGCTAGTGTAGAAGAGTTATTATAGTGTAGTTATCTGCAGTAGTATAGTTATAGAAGGAGAGTGTAGTTGTAAGTAGAAGAAGGTAAAAGTAGAATTTGTTAATAGTTAAATTAGTTAACACACGCGCAGAGATCTGTGCACTACTAGAGATTATTATGTTGCAAGTACTTAAATTTAGTATATCTATTAGTAGCGTGCTAGAACTCTAAGCCTGTAATAGAAATCTGTAATAACTTGTTAGCTTATAAAGCTAAACGCAAGGAGTTGTCTTATTCTATTCTTAACTTAATACAATAAATATTTGCTAATCTGCAGTAGTTTGTAGCACTAAGCAAATTTTAATGTTTACATTTAGGTTTGCGCTTAGTAGAGCTGCTGCCTAGCGCAAGAACACTAAAATCTAGCGCATATAAAGGGGACTTGCAACACCTATGCACAAAGAAGACTATAATAATAAACTATAAAAACTTATAAGTAGCATAAAGACGCTATGCGCATTCTTCTAACACTAAGTGTATTAAGATTAGAGCTATATGCGCAATGTTGTAACTATTACAAAAAAATACTATTGCGTTAGCGCTAGTAGGATAGAGGGGCCTTAATTATATACTATCTAGCAAAACACACTTACCTAGAGCTCACTAGCACTATAATACTACTACTAACATTACTACACGCCTATACTACTACACTACTCTACTCTTTCTACGTAAGTACTACGTTATTATAGGCCTCTATTACAGTTAGCACTATAGATCTTAAGCCTAAGGATATTAAGAAGGAGGAGGAAGATAAGATAATAACTTTAGTAATTACTACAGGCACTTGTATGCCACCTAGCTTTACTACTAAAGAGTAGGATAAGCTTATCTAGGTAGTTATTACAGCCTATTATAACAGTCAGCGCTAATAATACTAGGGGTTCTACTCTTAGGATAATAAGATTAATTATGTCCTTAACTCCTAAGGCTAAGCTAAATCTGCTAGCTAAAAGATTAGCACTACAGTCTTATTTAAAGGTGAACTTAGCAACAGTGCCTACGCAATTTAGCAGAGAGACAGAGCTGTAAGCCTTACTAGAGAGGAGTTAGCTATTAAGAAGGCAGGGGATGCTAACTAGGCAGCAAAATTCTAAGCTAGGACAAAGTTGCAACTACTACTAGCTTATAAGTTAGCAGCTTTTAAAACACAAGCTGCAATAGTAGCTAAGGCTAAGGAAGATATTGCTTAACAACACTTTAAGTTAGGTACTAGTAGTAAGTTATTACAGCTTCTTATCACAAACGTGTACTAACCCTTAACAGCTAAGTAGCTTTAAAACAAGCTAGGGGCTGTCTATAAGAAGTAGGATAGTCTAGAGCATAAAATTAATTTTTGTGCACACTAGATAGCCCTTAGCAACTATAGAGAAGTTGCTACAAATAAGCTAGCAACTAGCAACACTCCCTAAACTAAAGGCTAAGGCAAAAAACAGCTCTTTTCTAAAGGCAGTGTGCTTAAGAAGCTACTTTAGCAAGAGTATAAGTAGGGTCTTTAGAAGCTTACAAGTAACACTTTTAAGAGCAAGGAAGAGAAAGAAGAGTAGATTGCCTTCTAAGATTAGATGTTGCTAAAGAGCATAGCAATCGTAACTAATAACAACTAGGAGTAAGTTATCACATCCTATTATCACATCTACTTACTAATTATATTAGGGAAATTAATCCTCTAGATCTCTTAGATAGGATAGACAGTAATATTCAGCTTATAGGCTACTGCCTATATATTACAGCTCCTAACAAAGATAAGTGTAAGGAGGAGATTAAAGAATCTAATGCTAAGCTTAAAGAGTATTTTTAGTTTATGCTAAATAAGTATAAGACTAATAAGCAGTTCTACTAGGCAATAGATAAGGCAGATAAGGCAGATAAGGCGGATAATAATAATAACAAGATAGAGATAGAGAGTAACTAAGATTAGATATGCCTTTAGCGTTATAGCCTAGTATTACAGCTAATTAACACATTTAATGCCTGTTGCACAGACTTCTAAGATATCTATATCTTTAAATTTCCTTATTTCTACCTAACTAACAACTTAGTACAGTAAATTAAATCTATAGTTAGCTCTTGTTCTGCAGATAATTACTAGTGCTTTCTTTAGACCTTACATTTCTAGAGTTGTAGCTTCCTCTTCTATAAAGCCTTCTATAAAGTGATTTATACATCTTTTTTACTTCTAAGCTTATTACGCAAATTTCTTACAGCTTTTTATTACATATATAGCACTACTATCTCTAAACTTAGAGTCTTCTTACCCTAGCCTACCTAAAATCCTTTTGTTCTATACCTTTTTAGCTTATTAACTTGTTAAAGGTGCTTTTCTAAGTCTAGTATCTCTTCTTAAGCGGCCGCGTTCTACAGACCTAGATTACTAAGAGCAACTTACAGCCTAGGATAAGTAGTAGAGAAGTACAACATAGAGAAGTAATACTACTAATAGAAAACTAAATTAGGATGCTCTATCTTGCTTTAGCAAAGTCTAGAAGCACTATAGAGAAGCTGCTAAGATAGAAGATAGTTACTTACACATTTACTATTACAACTATAGCTAAGCACTCTAGCACCTAGCTATAAAAGCTGTTAGGACAAAGCACCTACTTTAGCACCTTAAAACTTAAGCCTGTAGAAAAACTAAAAGTTCTACTTATGCTTTACTAGACCTCTACTTACGTCCACACACTACACGCTAAAGAAACTAGAATTAGTCTTCTACTATTCTAGGATACTCTTATCTAGCTTTTAAAGAAGAGCTTGTTTACTTTGTTATTAACAACAACATTCCTTTTTAAGCAGTTAAGCATCTATTGTTCTAACGTTTTATCCGCTTCCTTAGGCCTAAGGCTGTAATAATTACCTATTATAAATTTAGCTAGATGTTCTAAGCTTAGTTTAAGGCTGCTAAAAACAGACTTCTCTAGAATCTTAGATTAAGTACTAAACTGTCTATTGCATTAGACGTCTAGACAGCAAGTAATTACCTAAGTTTCCTAGCTATTAAGGGCTACTATGTTAACAAGAGCTAGAAACTATAAGAAGTTCTTTTAGACTTTATTCTAATGCATAGAAAACACACTAGCTCCTCTATAGCACAGCAAGTTCTTTAATTTCTGCAAAGAACTAAAATATTAAGACATCTATTAGGTGTTTGTTATAACAACATAAGTAATAACAGCACTTTAACACAGTCTTTACAAGAGTTGCTAGAAGAGCGTAATATTACCTAGAACAAAAAAGAGAACACTATCCCTTGTCTTGCATATATTATTAACCTTATTATGCAAGACATTATACTACATCTTAGGCTTAATGTACTAGAAGAGATAGAGAATGTAGAAAGACTACAGAGACATTATATTTAAGGCATTACTAACAACACGTCTGTTCTAAACTCTCTCTACAAGGTATTTATTTTTTATTACATATATTTATTACATTCTAAGTGCTATATAGATTTAAGCTATCTGCATTACAATAGACATTTTACTACAACAATTTAAGAGATTTCTTATACTACAGAGTAATTTACTAGCAAATTAACAACTTTTAGTTATCTAAGATATTAAGACTAGGTAGAACTCTACACATAATATGTGTAAGCGTGCACTTAAGCTCTAGCCTTATATTAATAAATAGCTAGAGCAAGAAATTGCACTTAAGGCTACTAGTTGCAAAGAACGTGCTTCTACTTATGTTAGGCTGGTAAATGGGGTAGGGTCCACTTTTTCTTAAACCAGGAATAACTTCTTAAATACTAGAGTTAGACCTATATAATGTATGATTCGATAGAATGCGCTTAGTCAGCGCTTTCAAACGCGCTACTGATCTCCAAATTTGGACTAGCTTTGATAGACTTTTGGGGGGCGCCCAAATTCCCAACCCCTACCCCTAGGGTAGGGTCGAAAAAAACACCTTTTTTTGCTCTAATTGCTCTCTACAGCCTCTTATAGCAGGAATTTGTTAAGGTACCCCCCCTGCTGTTTGTAGTTTAGGTAATTCTCTACAAAATAAGCTGCTATTTGACTAATTTGGTTAAGAATTGAGTAAGTTTTAGGGGGTACCCAAACAGCAACTTAACCCCTACCCCATTTACCAGCCTAACTTATGTTAAGGGAGCAGAAGCTAATTTTAACGACCTTAAGAAACTTTAACTTGCAGCAACTAAGTAGCAGCACCTATAGGCTGTTACAAAAATGCTACAATAATTTAAAAAAGCAACTAATTCTCTAAGCAGGACTTAAAGACTGCAAATTCTATTTATCTAGATAATGTACAACTAACTGTTTAATTACCTAGATTAGATAATCTATAAGGTTAGTAACAACTTTAGTTAAGCTAATAACTTAGAATAGCTTAGAGTTGTAAAGACAGCTGCAGAAATAAGTACTGCAAAACTATCTAAGTACTATTTAAAGATAGGCAAGAGTTAAGGTTTCTTGTTTAACTATGCAACTATCTTAGATCTAACACAAAAGCTTACTGCGTATAAGGTAAAGTTATTACAGTTAGTTATTACAGTTCTTTACTAACTGTCTGCCTAGGACAACACCTAGGACCCCTAAGACAAATATATATACTAAGACTAATTCTTTAACTATATAGCGCGTTATAACAGCGTTAGTCCTAGTAGCTCTACAGTAGCACAAAACACTCCTTCTTAGCAATTTAGAGAAGATAATTAGTTCTAAAGGCTAGCAACAACTACCTAGCAAGCTAGCAGGAGCTTCTTAAGTTTAGGTTTATCTAACAAGGATAGGTGTTAAACTTAGCAGGAAGGTAAGGCCTATCTTAGCACTCCTCCTGTTTAACTAGTAGAAAACTTTAATCTGCTAGAATAGTAAGAGAAAAATGCTGTAAATTACCTACAACTTGCTTGTGTAGCAAAAGATGTACTTTTAGTACTACTTACAGAAGTAGGAGTTAAGTAAGTATTTAACACTGTAAGAGATGTAATTAGAGATTAACAGCGCAGGCTTAAGGCTATAAAGATACACTAGATTATAATTCTTAAGGATTATTTCTCTCTAGAGCAGCAGCAAGAGGGGGAGAAGAGGGAAGGAGGCCCTAAAATAGATAAGGTAGAGGATCTTTTTAAGCTACCTGCTTGTTCTAGTGCAGATACAGAGGATTGCCCTAGTGCTAATACAAAGGTTTATTTAAGTAAAGATACAGACAATTGTATAAGTAAAGATAGAGAGGTTATAGAGGTAGAAGATAATAGTAGTAGTGCTAAGAAGGAGCCTCTAGTAACACTATCTTAGCAAGAAGCAAGACCTTAAAAAAGAGCTAAGCTAATGCAGTACTAGTAAATTCTAGATTTATAGTTATAATAAATAGCTGTTATAACTTCCTTTTCCTATAACTATAATAAATAGCTGTAATAACTATCTCTTACTATAACTATAATAAATAGCTGTAATAACTATTGCTTATCTTACACTAGTCCTCTAGTACCTTTACTACTTACATTAGATGTATATATTTAACGCTAGAACTAAGATAAGCGCACTACCTACTCCTACCCTACTCTACTCTACTCTGCCTCTACTACTAGTCTGTGCAGCTTCTACCCTGCCCTTACTACTAGTCTATGCAGCTCTTACCTTGCCCCTACTTCTAGCCTGTGCAGCCTCTACCTTGCCCCTACTCCTAGCCTGTGCAGCCTCTACTCTACACCTACTACTAGTCTGTGCAGCTCCTCTTCTACTCCTACTACTAGTCTGTGTAGCCTCTACTCTACACCTACTATACTCTGTAGTACGCTGTACCTATTTGCTAGCCTAAGTTTAGGTACTATAAGAACAAACTAGTAGACTTTTAGGTTAACTAGAACCTCTATTTTAACCTTCTTACTATAAGTAAGGCTAAAGGAACCTATTAGGTTATTAAAGTATAGCTTAACAGCAGTACTACTAATATACTCTAGCTTTTTTACAGGCTTAAATTGCTGTACACAAAGTAGTTAGAGCACCTTAACTACCTTAATTCTGTATAAAATTACAGCATCTAAGCTAATTGCTAGCACTCTATTTTTGCTAGTGTTGTTACTTAGATTACCTGCTACGCGCTAGCTTTAACAGCAAAATAGTACTCTTTTATATATAATAATCTGTAACTCTATAACTCTATAAACTACTAATTAAAACTGTGTACAAATACTTATACATAGTTGCTTAGTATGCCTTATTAGTATAGGCTTGCAGCAATTGCAAAGCGCTCTAACTTGCTATAACCTAGTAATTTTAATGTCTACTAGTAAGTTAACTATATATAATCTGTAATAAATGCGCTGCTACTAAGGCCTCTAGAGCCTTGCGTTAAGTGTTAAAAACATAATAAAGCGCGCTAACATACAGCTAGCTCTAGTAAACAAGGTACTTGTTGTAATCTGTTGCTATTTAAAAGGCTTAATAGTAATATACCTGCTGCCTTAGCGCTAACCTAGGTGTTAATGCTGCGTTAGATAGACCTAGTATAAGCAGTACCTACTAAGAATCTTATAGTTTTTAACTTATAACCTATAACTCTAGTGTTAACTTATTTATAGCTGCTGTAGCAGCAGCCTTATTTAACACCTTACTTTGTAACACTAATACCTTACTTTGCAATGCCTCTGCTGTTGTCTAGGTATCTAAGCTATCTACTGCAGCTACTAATAGCTTACAATCCCCTATACCTGCCCTAACAACCTTACCTAAGTGCCTATAATTACTACAACACTGCACAAGCAGTGCCTCTAAGCAGCTACTTCTAGTAATTGTTGTAATAATTAGTAGCTTATATGTAGTACTAGCTAACGCTAATACTTTTGCTGCTACTAGCAGCAGTGTACAACACTATAAACAATGCAGCTAGCTATAATAATAGCTTTAGATTTGCAGTGCTAGCGCATAGCTATGCTTAAGTAGAGCAGTTAAATTTATATAATAGGCAGTAGATAGATAAAAATCTATTAATAATTGTATTAAAAACTAACTTACTTACACTAATATGCATCTAAGATAACTTAGCTTATAATAGGCAGGTAAACAACAACTTATAGGCATCTATTTTTAGTAGTAATACTATACAATACGTATGTGCTAGGGTCTCTAGCTGCCTTGCAGCTAAATCTAACTTGCATAGGGTTATCAGGGTGCACGTTACTAGCTATTGGGGTGCACGTTAACAACTCCCATGTGCGATGTCAGAGATTTGCAATCTTAGAGGCCATTGGTCAGACATGCTCTAGCGCTCTTGAAGATCACACACCGTTGGATATAGCTATCGGCCCATTGCACGGCGTACCAATCAAATCAGGGAGGGGTTGCATGTCCAAGGACTGGATACCTATAGGCCCTGGTGGGTCAAAAACCGTTAGATAGTTTCTCACAACAACACGGTTTTGTGTGTAGCTTACAGTCCAGCGACAAGGGCGTCACTGCAGTCTTGAGCCCACGCAAAAAAACTTGGTTGGCTGCTATGTATAGTCCTACCCATGCCACACGAGAAAACCTCAAGGATTCTTTCATATAGGAAAGCATTGTGGCTAGGGACCCACAGCGGGGTATGACTCAATCATGCGGTTCACGCACGAGAAGCTTTGTCCTCTACTAGTATAGATTCGATTTTCTGCGATGACCCTTGTCTAGCGAACTTACCATTGAAGTTGGGCTTTTATAGAATTATCGCAACCTTAATTTGATTCTAATGAAGAAGAAAAGCAACTGACCGTCTGTCTAGACATCGAGTGGACATCCACTCTCATAGCAGAAAGCTGTAAAAGTCAACAGATGAGCCACAGATGTGCAGATCGTTGAAGCGATACAATTTGATAGCATTCGTCTATCAAATGTGAATTTTATTTCGAATATCCTGGCAAGGTTTTGCGCGTGTATTGAGGCGTTGTGGACTAGAAACGTTATCGGCTACCGGTAGCTGCCCTCGCACGATCGGGAAGCCGTGGACCGGGCATAACAAGGTTCCAGTAAGAAGCAGCCGAAATCTCATATCTTAGACCGGGCCGGGTCTGCAAATGCCACCAGTTGCTCATCCGAACCTGTTTGCTTTCACATGCGCGACACTACATATGTTGATGATTCGCTGTAAACACCGACGCGCGTCTCCCGTACATAGCAGATGAGGGCCATTGTAGTGTCTAATGCAGACCCGTGGTCAACTTTCCACTCGTGAGGTTTACAGTTCAGGCCGAAGACTACGCCTTACGACCGAAAGATCTGTGACGCCTGCGCATCCCGTAGCTTTGCTTCAACACTTTACGACCTACAGTGACCCGTTTGTCGATATGGACATGCATTGGCTACAAGAATAGGTATCTGCAGCTGTTCTCATGATATCGAATGGTCAGTCTCTCAAAGTCACACTCTGTAGGATAAGTCGCATCAGGTATGAAAATCAGGAGAATAATTTTGACGAAAACTTCGTCTAAACGTCTAGTAAACTCGCCGGTACATATGAAGTCGCGAAAAAAGATGCGCCAGATCAGACACCAAGTCGATCGATGGATAGAGCGTGACAAGGAATCAATAGTCAACCTCTGTCCTGATCTGGTACAATGCAGGACATCTACTCCTCCTGGTGACACCAGAGACGCAATGCTGTTGGCGAAAGAATTTTTGTCGCCGCAACAACTCTCTTTCAAGGAAGTTGCAGCACATCAGACAATGTCCAACTTTATCTCTACGATCGAAATGCCATTGGAGGGGCAACACCTGATGTTCAGCGGTCACCTCGACGTCCCGCAGATCTACCCTCGTCAATCTCAACCAGGCTAGCGAGCCCAGAATATCGAGAATGGTTGGACAATATATGTGGCGAAGGGATGGCAGATGTGAGCCCAGCGGTCTCTATCAGCATCGGGATCATTCAATGAGGCTGCTCTGCGAGTGTTACCGTCCCGAACTACGTCTTCGAAGTGACCGTCGTGATGCCTGTTGGGCTCGATCCACACGTTATGTTTCAAAAGGCTAGCAAAATTGTTGCCAAGTATCCAGAAGCTCAAATTCGGCTAGAAGGGGCTGATGCAGCAGACATCTCAGACCCAGAGCATGAGATCACGGCCATCCTTCAACGTACCGTCACAGAACTTGGTTTGCCCGAGTCACGAGTTGTCCCTGACGTTACAATCTCTGATCTTCGATACTAGAGGTACCGTCGAACTCCAGGGTTCTGGTACGGCCCTGACGAAGAGGATGCCAGTGCGGCCAATGAGTCTGTTAAGATCGAAGAGCTGCTGCACCTTGTGCGCCCATATGTAATCACCTCAAAGAATTGTAGACGCGTCAATACGAACGTGGACGTGTTGCTTTGAAGTTGAACAGCTCTGAAAGACTGTTCTCGTTCGGTGCCTATCATCTGCACAGATACAAGATGCTTTGGTGCGTTAATGAACACCACAGAACACCATTCAAGAACACGAGGCTTTAGTCCAAAACAATTAGAATTATTATTTTGTGGTCTAATCTGATGATACAATATAGCTTCCGGACGACATTGCGTTGTAATTACTTAAGCGACACCGGTAGAGGCAGTGACGATGATGTTAGAGGCAGAGCAGCTCTTGCCAGTGATGGTGTCGCAAGTGCGCTTGAACTTGTCTGACACACCCTTGACAGTGACCTCTGTGCCGCTGAGGGTGAGAGTTTGGCTCAAAGTGAGCTCTGTATCTGGTTAGCAACGACTCACATCAGTCTGCTGCCAGAATGTTTGTACGTACGGTAAAGGTATCCATCATCGTAGCCAGCACCCTCGAATGTGTAGCTGAATGACTCAGGGTCGCAAGTGAGCTTGTTGATCACCTCGCCGTCGAGCATTCCTTGGAAGTGGCAGTTCACGGGAATGTTGTCGGTGAGCTGAGAGTTGGCGTAGAGGCCGGTGACGGTCTCAGTGCGGGCCCTGTCGGAACCACCAGTCGAAGAGACGGTGACGTTCCAGGCACCCAAGTCGGAACGAGGAATGACAGTCGCAGTGGCGGCAGCAGCCACAGCGGCAACAATGGTGGCGGTTGTGAAACGCATGTTGATTGGATTGAAGGGATTGGGATGTTTGTGGTAAAGCGATTGGAATGTTTGTGAGCGAATGATGCTTTTCTACAGAGTAATCTCGTTGGCTTTATACGCCAACCTTGCTCGTATTCGAGGTTATTGATGACTTGAGAGAATGCACGGTATCGGCCAGGGGCCTGTTATTTTTAGACGATATTCATGAGGGTGGAGACGCGTACAACGTAGCATGAACGTTGAGCGTCATAGCGTTACGGTAGCAGACGGAGTCGGCACGATGTCGCCAGCACCAGCCTTGGAAAATCTCCGCAATCTGGAGCCGAGCCGAGATCCAAACTACGATGAACGAAGCACTGAGATTGCTTGAAACACGCAACAAAGATGACAGCCACCATGTGATGAGAAGCCAGATTGTTAGTGTGGGAGTGCGGAACTTCACGACCTCCATGGATTTTCGCGGAACTGCGTAGCTATGCATGTGTTTTGAACACAAACGGCGATAACTGCCGTGACAAGCATAGGCCTGTTTGGGCTTACGAGAAAGGAGGGTACTTTGGTAGCTGGCATAAGTAGTGTAGGTGGGTCCGGCATAATCTGAGTGTTCCGAAATGGCCCTATTGACTATATTACACCGAATCCCCCTTATTTTTGTATGTAATACAGTGCCTTTTGTCTCTAGATGCATCTATGCAACGTAGTTCTTATGCCAAAGTACTGAGTAATCAATTCAATTCACCTAAAAATTACAGCCGAGTACCCCTGTCAAGCGTCTCCACCTACACTACTTTTGCCTGATACCAAAGTAGTCGTCGTATTCAGCAATTTGTCCATGCACCTTTGTTGATCAACGCGGATTCTATTTTCCATCACCAAGGACATCATACAGGATTTTCCCAAAGTCAATGGGTGGGCCGGGACCGAGGTTGGCCTGAATAAGACAGGAGACCAAATTTCAATACTCCGGGGTCACGCCGTTTGGGGCGAGTACGAAGCGGTGCCTGCACTATGAACAAATAGATGAGATCATGGTAGTGCGTTTTATGGATTTGCTGTCGGGTCAAGTACCCTATCCTGTCCGTGCGCATAGGTATCTGGCAATACGCTTGAGGCTCTATGGATATGAGCTCATAGCGTAGGCTCTACTTCCTGTCAGACGCCAACCTCTTGCATTGTCGTCACCTCTGTCGAGGAGCCCCAATCTGGTGTCAAGGGCCTAGAGCTTGTTTGGGGTCATCAGTCTTGCCAGAGCGTCCTTCGTGGTCGGCGTATTCTGTTACCCAGAATTTGTGCGATGACTACGAGCGCGCTGTCAAAAAGCTACACGCTCGCTGTCGCATTACTGGTAAAGTGGAAAATCGAAGATAACTGATTCGTTACAAGCAGCTGAACCCTCAGGTCCGTCTAGAAGCTACCATGGTAGGCTTCTAGAAAGCCTCGTGGGTATGACGGCATCCGCCCCGTATTCTGTGCAGACCGCCTTTTTAGGCGAACGCACACCTCGGCCCGTCGCGCCTTCTACACAACCACCGATTCACGTCACCACGGTATGCGACCACTCAATTACTCATTCGACTCTCATCTCTTGGCTTACGGTTTCAGATCATTGTCCTAGGATTCCAAACTACGCTATAGTGGACAGCACGCCCTTCGTCCTCATTCACAGCTACAGCGCCATCCTACCTCGGCCGATCGCCCGTCATGTCAGACCCCGTCACATACAACTTTTACGGCACGACCGTACCCGTGCTGCGCAACATCAGCATCACGGCAGTCAACACTATTCGTGCTGCCCAAGCTGAGCAGTCAAAAGGCAAAATGCCCTCCGACCAGGAGATCCTCGACTCCCAGTTTGGTGATATGCTGCCCTTCCGCATGCAGCCCGTCCTCTTGGCCAAATTCGCTGTTGCAGCCCTTGAACACCTGAAGTTGCCCCAGGTTGATATTCCCGCTCTGAGGTCCGACTTCAAGACGCTTGATGAGGTCATCGAGCTGTTTGAGGGATTGACAAAGGTGTATGAGAACATTGATGAGAAGGCGTATAACGACGCTGCGCTAAAGAGCGTTGACATCCCCATCCAGTCCAAAGGCATCACCCTGCACATGACTGGCTTTGCCGACTACTATCATGGTTTCGTTGTTCCGAACGCGTATTTCCATGCCAATGCTATGTACATGCTCTTGAGGAGTGCTGGCTTCAAGCTGGGCAAGGGCGTATATATAGGGTCGTTCATGAGCGAGCAGCAGCAAAAGGACTGGGCGCCGATGAGGGGCTAGGCAACTTCCGTGTTGCGAGAAAAGACGGCAAGTACAAAAAATTCTATGCTTGATCATACCCTGCTTCCTCCATATCATGGGGCTTCTACATTCCTCGCACTCGATGGTGAACTCTCATTGGTGATAGGCGTTCAAACACGTGACTCTCTCACATCGATCTTTGGTGTTTGTCCGGAGACCAAGGATTTTCTAAGAACTTCCAGTTTTGGCTTACCGGCACTAAAACGTCACCGCCGTGCGGCGACAAAATCGGGCCAAGCACGTGGAGTAAACAATGTTTGGCATGGCTCATCTCTCAGAAGGATCTTGAACGTTTTGATCTATGTCCTCCGTTTTGCATTCATAAACAACATATTGAACGAACCAGCGCCGCTATATTGCGGTCGTGATTCTCCGGCTTCGAAACAACGACATCTTTGTTACAAAATAGGTGGCTTGTGTGCGCTTTTATTTCAAGCTTCTTAGCGGTGCTTGAGTCCAAAAAGCATAGGCACTGCCCCTGGCAGTTCAGGGCTGAAAATTGCACAACATGATGATGAGCTACTGTGAATTCGCAAATATGCTCAAATGTGCCCGAAATTCCCTCTTTGTGTGATTCAGGCAAACACCCGCGTTTGTTGGTCGCTGTGCGATTCAAAAACGCTTAGGGGTACGCTCTTGCAAGATATTTATGGATAAGTGCTTGCTCCTGGCATGCATGGGGCGAAATTACTGATATTCTCTTGATTCTCTCGGGTTGTGATCTGATTGCCTCCAGACTTGAAATGTTCGCATTCAAGGACAACGTTTCCTGGAATGTGTGACTCTTGAAAGGGACTATGCTACTCAAGTACAAGGATGCGGAATTGTTTGAAGGTGGTGTGTTCGATCAACTGGCAGTTGGTACTCTTTTCTAGGTGACCTCGAGTTCTCCGGCCACCTCGTAACTGGCTGTGTATAGCGCTTGTGTATTTGAACGAGGGTCGAGCCATCGAAACGCTGGGTCAGCGACGGTCCTCGGGATGCGGAGAATGTGAGCAAACAGTGCGGTGTTTCACAAACAGACACGGCGTGGTTCTGCGCGAATCGCAAATTGGCGCCGAGCCTCAGCTGAGCCAAGCAGCGTCATGTCCAACTAATCACAACCACGGCAGCAGGAATTCGCACATTTCAAGCATTCGAGCTCGTACCCCGGGGGATGGTCAGCGCGCGCCGTTGATAAACACGCGGGTCCCCAGTCTTACCCTGACTTTCACTTGTACCTCGACGGACCCTGCGCCCACTTAAATCTCCTGTTGTTTCCATTCATTCCTTCTCTTTCACCTTCTTTCTCCACACTCCTTCAACTCTTACAGTAAACATGCGCGTCTCAACCGCACTCAGCATCGCCGTGACGCTCGGCAGCGCAGCTGCTCAGGGGAGCATCCTTGGCTTCAACTCCGGCGCCTCGGACGACAAAGGCAACGCAAAGAACCAGCAAGACTTTGAGCGCGAGTTCAAGGCTGCGAAGAGCCTGAACGGTGCGCCCGGCGAGTTCAACACCATTCGCCTGTACTCCAACATCCAGTGGAACACGCCGAGCACACCCATTGCTGCATTCCCAGCCGCGATCGCGACGAACACGAGCCTCCTTCTTGGTATTTGGGCGTCCGGCACCGACAACATCGACAACGAGCTCGAGGCGCTGACGGCTGCTCTCGATGAGCACGGCTCGAAGTTGGCGGATCTGGTCGTGGGCATTTCGGTTGGTAGCGAAGATCTGTACCGAGTATCAGAGCCTGGTCTGCGGAACAACGCTGGGGTCGGAAACAACGCCGACACCATCGTGCGCTTCATCAAGGATGCTCGCACGCGTCTTGCCAGCACGCCGCTCAAGGGCAAGCCGTTCACCCACGTCGACACCTGGACCGCGTGGGTGAATGGCTCAAACAAGGCCGTTATCGACGAAATCGACTTCCTTGCCGTCAACGCCTTTCCTTTCTACGAGGCCGAGCGCGACAACCAGATCAGCAACGCTGGCAGCCTTCTCAACAGCGCCCTGACAGCTACCGAAGGCGTCGCCGGCGGTAAGGACGTCTGGATCACCGAGATTGGCTGGGCGTACACTGGTCCTGCATTCGGTGCTGCTGATGCCACTGTCGATAACGCCGGTGAGTACTGGCAAGATGTCGGCTGCAAGCTGTTCGGCAAGCGCAACGTCTTCTGGTACACCCTGCGCGACGCCAACCCAGACAACGAGGTCAAGTTCGCCATCACGGATAACCTCAGCACCACCCCGCGCTACAACTTGACCTGCCCGGCGGAGAAGGAGGAAC
Organism: Ascochyta pisi; assembly: GCA_039634435.1. Taxonomy (NCBI): domain Eukaryota; kingdom Fungi; phylum Ascomycota; class Dothideomycetes; order Pleosporales; family Didymellaceae; genus Ascochyta; species Ascochyta pisi. Next base: position 1,419,147 of record CP113331.1, on the reverse strand, counting down.
TGCCAACGCCCGCTCCCATCACCAACAACTCGACTTCCTCTACGGGCAACGCTACAGGCAGCAGCAACGAGACCAACAGCGACAGCACCGCCAGTGGTTCCGCCAGTGGCTCGGCCAGTGGCTCTGCAAGCCCCAGCGCTACCGGCGTTATTCAGAGTACAGGTGCTGGATCCTTGGCTTCGGTGTCCGTAGTCAACTCCATGGCTATGGCGCTATCAGTCGTCTTCGCCCTTGCAGCTTGGGCATTGTAGAGCTCAAACCGAGCATTTGCGTCTTCTTCTCCTATTGTATGTTAAGGGCAATTCAATCAGAAGGGCCTTGTCTCGTCATGTCGTCGTGTAAGAATACAGTGCAATCGAGCCAGCCCGTGTAAATGAACAAATCAAAAGCGTTTCCCAATCCAAGGCATGCTGGAATGCGAAAGTGCTCAACTGCAGTGTGGTGAGTGTTGAAGGTCAAGCAGCCGCTGAGAAGGCGGTTTCAGAAGCTTGGGGAAGGCGCGTTGTGGGGCTTGATTCGTCACCAACAACATCAACCCCTGCGGAACTATTATTGAATCTTCAGCACTGTCGTCAGAGCACCGACGAATATTCTTCCCCTGCATGTGCTTGTGTTCATGCGTTGACAAAAGTCTATATCGATGCTCTGCACTTCTCCATTGCTCCTTCCATCTAGGTCGCCTCACCTGGGTCCCTGCAATGAAGGCTCGAAGATGTACTATGTGGAAAGAGAAGCGCGGGACAGTTCTCAGATAAAGTTTCCGTGGACGCATTGATATTGTGGTATGCTGCTTTGATGTATACCTCTCCATATCTTTCATGTATTCCGCAAATCGCGTTGCGCCTCGTCAGTTTCCAGTTCGTATGCGTCCTCCGTTGTTTTGGTGATTACCCTCGGTAAGTAACACAATCCAACCCGTCCTGTTGCTATTGGAGACAGTCAAGCTCTGAAGAGCGAATCGTTCCATCAAAGGACAATCACCTCTATCCCACGTCCACTACGACACCGGGCCCTTCCCGTTCCTGGCCCACTGGCTCCTCCTTCCCTCATACGCCAGCGTGTCCATGTTTCTGTATCGAACCTCCGCCATATATGCCGCCTGTTCTACCGAGACCGACTTGAAGCCATTGGCATCTGTGTTGAAACCAAATGTGCGGTGTACAGCGTAACCACAGATTACGAGGCAGAGGGCGCCGAAGATGATGATGAGGACGATGACGAGGAAAGGGAGGGCGTATCCAGCGTTGTCTCGTGGGATGATCACGGGCATAGTGCGCGCAGGCGTTGGGTATGGCTATGTCTTTTATCGGTTAGTGCTTCGTACAGAGGATGCAAGACGGTTGTTTTAGAGAGCCTTACAGACACTTAGGTCGCTCAACGTTGAGTGTGTCGAGTGGGGACAGCAATCTCGAGTGTCTTGAAGATTGAACTTTTTGTGTATCTCAGGGAGCTGGCCTGAAGGTATGCAACTCGGCTCAATAGGGGTTGGAACCGAAAAGAGTATGATGGCTATCGAGAGGCGGCGAGCTGTTTGCCTGGTCAGAAGGGTAATGGTAGAGAGCTGGCAATCCTTCGATGGTGTGCAACAGTGTTCAGTACTTACTGAGAGTGCGAGAAGGAGGGTTTAATATCAGCTCTGAAAGTATGTTCCTCCATATCGAGCTCCAGCAAGCTATTGACATGCCGTATCTGTGCCCTAGGCCCTCCATACCTATCGAAAGATTATCTCCATGGTACTGCTGTCGTCAGATTCATCCCTTCTTTGGAGCGCTAGCTCCACTTCCTGAGCGCAGTGATTGGTCCACCCGGCGAGCCCTAAACATTCAGGCGTCCTGTGTAGCCTCTCCGCACGTGACGTATGCGAACAGACCAATGAGAAGTCAGGATTGTACGAGCAGACCAATCAGAACCTGTTGAGAGTTCGTTGCTATAAATGGTCGTTGACAAGGCTCTGAATGGATGAAACACGCGTGGAAGCAGTGCAGGATAAAAACAACCCCTGCGCTGATTTGGTAAATTACGGCAAGATTTGGCCTGCTCCAACTGACCCGCAAATGTTTCTGGCTCAGTCAGTCATCGAAACAGGTATGCTTTGTGCTGCGACTTACGACTTCCCACCGCAAGTCCTGCCTTTCTACATACACGTGGCGAGTGTAAGGCTTCCGTAACGTCAAGTCTTGCTATGGTGTTATTGGATCTAAGGCCGAGAGAGGAGATGGAAAGCTACAAAAAGGACATGAAAGTTTTTGCAAGATCGCGCTTTTGGGACGATATCCAAATATTTTATTAATCGCTGTTGACAAATGAGTTTGTAGTGAGAGACGATACACAATAGGGAGAATATAGCGAAACAGATACCTTCATATGAGCAGAGCTGACTTTTGCGGAATGTCGAGGCTCGCAAATTTCCTCACAGCGCATTGTTCACTCTCCCGCCATAGGTAAAATTCCGGGTACTTGATAATTGCCCTAACAAACCACAGGTAAGAGTTTACAAAGCAGGTAACCTTTATCCTCACCCCCGAACTACTTTTTTTAGTGTGGAACATTTTCTTGGATTGTGTGATGTAAAGTACGAAGGATTTCTATCTTGTGAGGTGCGTAAAGGCAAGCATTACAAGAGCAGCATGGCGTCACACACACGCACAGCTACTTCCATGAACCCGGCACCGCACTGACTATATACACGTGATGGACTTGCTGAAAGCGAGGCACATGGATCTAAAAGTGACGCGCCCAAGAAGATCATGATAGCCTGGTGGTACCTCATTCGGACTCCTCTGAACAACACATGTCCTTGTCCGCTTCAGATGGAAAAGAAGCCAACTTTTTAGGGTTAGGGTCAGGGCTTTCTTCCGCCAGAACTAGGGGTTACCGTGGCCCCGGCTACTGATTATGGAAGCAGCGCAAGACCACCTGCCATCTCCACGAATATGGCAAGTTTGATCAAATGTGGCTGTAAATACAAGGTTCAACTCTTCTCCTCTTTCCCATCTCTCACGTCACCCGAGAAACGACCTTGAGCTGTTTGAGCGCAGATATCGATCCCCAACATTCCGTATCACGCATATCTTACTTCATCAATTCACGAGGTTTCACCATGGCTATCAAAGCCCTTCTTGTTGCTCTTACTATCCCAGCCATCGTGTGCGCCAGTCATGAAAAGGTCGACAGCATCCGCATTGTTGACGGCATGCCTGCTCGACTGGGTGATATCCCGTCTATCGTCAGCTTGCAAGCACCCATAGGGCACCATAGATGCGGTGGCTCTTTGATAGATGCATACACCATTCTTACCGCAGCCCATTGTGTGTATGGTATTGGAAACTTAGGATACACCCCGAAAGATGTTTTCGTTCGAGCTGGAAGCCTTGCAAGTCCACCGATAATCACCATTTGATGATGAGAATTAGAGACGCTAACACCGTCAGGATCTGTCTTTTGGAGGCGTTACCACTCACGTGGTCTCAATGACTGCCCATCCGAAGTTCACCGACGGGAGCGGAAGCCTCGATCATGACGTTGGTATCCTCAAACTTGCATATCCCATTCTTCCCACCAGTTCCATAGAATACGCTATCCTGGCAGCTGCGGAATACGACCCAGCTGTCGGTATGAATGCCACAGTGGCAGGCTGGTACGTGGCAATACTCTTGCAGTCAAGCAGGACAACTGCTAAGTTCAGCGCAGGGGTGCCACCGAATACACCGAAGAAAATTTACCGGAGAAGCTGCGCATGGCTCACGTGCCAATCGTCTCCCGCGAGGTCTGCAGTGCTCAGTTTAGTCAAGACGGCGTATGGGGTCCGAAGGTCACGAAAGACATGCTCTGTACCGGTTTCAACAAGGGGGATTCATGCCATGGAGACAGCGGCGGTCCAATCCTGAAGGCGGAAGGAAAAGTTTTGATAGGAGTAGTGTCCTGGGGCTGGCCTGAATGCATTTCCGGACATGCGGGTGTATACGCAAGGGTTGGTGCTATGAGGGGATTCATTGACAGGCACATGGGCACACCCGATCGTCATTGATCCTGCTGGTGTTGACACATAAAGTATATCAGCCGCCAGGCTCAATGTGACATGGATGGAATGGGGAACTGGTCTTGGCCTTCTATGGCAGATACCGTGATAAGGATCATCGGGTATTGGTTAGGTTAAATTGACGGACGTAGTCAATTGACTATTCGCTAAAATCATACCGCATTGCATGCTGTATACGAGCCTATCATATGGGAGCAATTTGGCATATGATGTGTCTCTGATCATTTCTGCACGCCACTTGCACCTTTGCGAACTGTGGCTTTGTGGACAGTCGAATGCTCTCGAGCCTCAAAACTGCTTCCCATTCTGGACTACACGGGCTATGCGAAACGACGTCTATCACCAGCTGCGCTCTGGTCCTGGTTATCAAAACATCGAGCCTGTACTGGCTTGGAGTGAAGAGGAAAAGTTAGACAGAGGTGTACGATATCACCCGGACGTACGCGGAGCAAATCACACCTTGCATACCGAAGGTGAATTTGTCCTGCGTGAGCTTGAGATTGCATACTCATATTCATCCAATATTCATGTTTCTATAATTATCATTATCAGCGAGAGAGCGGACATTCTGAAGTATGCGTTTGCTCGAATGACGTAATTGTGTATTCCCTTTCGGCAACCAAATCAACTGCCGCACCCCAAACAAGCTACAGCTTCCACCTCATGTCGGCGAGAATGCCGAAACGACGTATCCTCCAGATACTATGCTCTGAGATCGTCTCCACGAGTAACAACGACGATGTGGGGGGACAAGGGTTCTACCCCGCACATCTGGGGCAAGATGCTGATATATCCGGATTGGTATACCCGGCTTTCCCAACAAGGTCATAGTTATGAGGTGGCTATCTTCTCTTAGCCCGCCTTATTATTGCTGCAGCTTTTGCACGAACTTAGCATAGTTGCACTGAAAATTCTTTACTGTCAAGATGAGCAAGATTTCGAAACCAGTCAAGAGCGAACACTTTGAGGACTTGGATCTAAAGAGCCGCGAAGAAACATTGCAGGAGCACGGAGATATCGATATTTATGACGAAAAAGAGAACAGAAAGCTGAATCGACGTCTGGACCTGCGTGTTCTACCATTGTGCTGCTGGGTCTATCTCCTCAACTTCTTAGACAGGGGTACGTACTCGATTCCACAAACTATATCTACGTAGAAATCGGCTTATCGTTGTTAGGCAACATTGGCAATGCTCGAGTGCTCAACGCCGAGACAGGTGATGATATGCTCACGACCACTGGCCTGACGCCGAACGGTTATGCTCTGACTGTCACTCTATTTTCGGTGGCTTATGCAGTCTTCGAAATTCCCAGCAACTGGGTCATGAAACATTACATTCGACCATCGATGTGGCTGGGCATTCTCCTTTTTGCTTGGGGAGCTTTGACAATCGGCTTTTCAGGAGTTAAGAACCCTGCCACGATCATCTCATTGAGGTTTTTAATCGGGGTGTTCGAAGCGGGATTCTTTCCTGGTACGTCCATAATATTCAAAACCGATCAGGATGACGACTAACTGCCTTGTCAGGTATTGTATACTTCATCACCATATGGTATCGCTGGAACGAGCGCGCCGTCCGCATCGCCCTTGTCATCGCATTCTGTAATCTGGCTGGCGCTTTTGGAGGCGGCATTGCATATGGAGTCGGCCACATCAATGGCGCTGGGGGATTGGAAGGCTTTCGATGGCTCTTCATCATCGAAGGTATTATTACTTTGCTATCCGCCTTTCTGCTCTGGTTCTTCTTGCCGGATTACCCTGCACGGGCCAAATGGCTCAACTCTGCCGAGAAGAAGTTTGCGATAGACCGCTTAGCAGAACGAGGTGGTGGCTATAACCAGGAACACGCTACCCGAAAAGAGGTCCTGGATACCTGTTTCAGTCCGCGGATGCTACTTCATTACATTGCATACATCGCAGATGTTGTTCCTCAGGGCTCATTCACGTTCTTCACGCCCACGATTGTGAACGGACTGGGTTTTCAGTCGATCCAAGCGCAACTCCTGACCGTCCCACCTTGGGTTGTGGGATTCTTCGTCGCGATCACGATCTCCTACTCAGCGGACCATTTCAACGCGCGTGGATGGCACATCACCATAGCGTCACTGATCGGCGGTGCAGGCTGGCTCACCGCTGGGCTGCTGCCAGCTGATGCATATGCACAGCGCTATGGTTGCCTGTGCCTTGCTGCTTCTGGAGCTTTCCCATCTGCACCGTCTATGACTAACTGGGTTACTTGCAATACACCTAGCTTTCTTACCTTGCCGCTCGCCATCGCGTTGCATAATTCCTGTGCTGGTATTGGGCAAATCATCGCGCAGTGGATCTGGAAGAACAACGAGCGCAGTCAAGGGTTTCCAACTGGCAATTTTGTGTGTGCGGGGTGTAGCTTCCTTGTTGCTGCTATTGCAACAACACTCAGGTTATGGTATACAAAGATGAACAAACTCGAGAGGTCTGATAGCAGAGGCGATCAAAGAGTCTGGGCTCTGTGAAGAGTAGCGATTTTACTAACGCTTGTTGTTCTGTCTGAATTAGCGTTGAAAGCAACCCAGCATGGTGGAACGAAACTAGCATGTTCAAAACGACGGCCCTTTGTTCTCAACAAGAAGAACGGACATTTTGCCACCACAATCAACCAGTTCACAATTGGAAACTATCAAAGGAACTCGTATAATAATTTGGTTCTGATCAAAATAAGCCCTCGTTCAATCTAAAGCGACACTACGCCCTTGCTACTAGTCTCCACTGCCCGACATTATAAACACACAGCCATGCCGTGGGGTCTTTCTTATTCGGATGGACTAAGTGGGCAAATGTTGAAGAGCAGAGAAAGACTGAGTGAAAACGTCGTTCAATGGTCGGCAATCGTAGAAACGCAGGAGCGGTTTTCAGTGCGCATTTGAGAGAAGCCATCCTTCACATCCCATTCGGTTTTGAAATCTTGGGAAACTATCCAGGCCTCAGAAGTTCCGGACAACATGTCTTAAATCTCGACGTGCTTTCAGAAAACGCCAATGCAGTTTCAACTCTTCGACATCGCCATTGGCAAACACTGAACATGACCAGTTTTTCTTTTGACATCTGCAGAAGAAGCGTAAGAATGGTGAAGAAACGAAGAGCAGGGATTTCTGTGAGGTAATGAACCGTTCCGTATACCAAACAGACATCATTGAATGATTCTGCAGAACTTTGAAGCAGTCAACATTCATCTTCATGTTACGTTTTCCGATTTTGGTCTCAGTATCAATCGACTGACGTGTTAAGTAAACAGAGGAACTTCCTAAGAGAAAATGATGAGCATTTTAGACACCAGAAAACACGTGGAAAAAAAAAGTCAATGTCTTCCAAATACCCAATTCAATACCCACATATCCCGCGCGTAACCGCGATTTCGACCCGACATGAACTGCAGGTTGTAACTTTTTGCACTACACGGCGTTAGACATGATTACTCTTTGCAAAGAAGTGGGATGGAGAGAGCCTGATATTGACAGTCGGCGAGTGAAAGGGAAACATTGGCTGTGCTTTGACACACTTTTGGAACCAAGGTTGGGTTGAGCTTGATGAAATTTGTAGTCTTTTTGAGACACTAGCAGCATCCCGAGTTTAGAGATTCTTCTTTCACAAACGGGCATAATAGATAGCCTGCGGCTAAGAGGGGCGAGGACAGAAAACATGTTCTGGTTTATCGATTTTTTTCTGGAACATTTGTGTTTTTCCAAGCCGCTAGCAAGCAGTTGCCCTTTCTATGAAGCAGATAAAAAGGGGAAGTAGATAGCAGTCATAGCGGGGAAGATAGAAGTGAAAAGGTGGCTTCTTCCGCCAAACTTAAAATGGGGCATGAGTTTCGTATTGTTGAAACATTTGATTTTCTCGAACCGTCGATATTCACATCAGCCTTAGGGTATCTTGTTTCTGACCAGCAAGAAAGTAGAAAGTACAAAGTTGTACAAAACGGGGAAGACAGAAAAGCCATAATCCATTTTGCGTACTAATTTCAGATCTGGTGTCCGATTCAACATCGTTAGAACGTGTTGAATTTCCGAGCTGCAGAGAAAGACATCGGGCTGGCAAAGGTTTTTTTTTTTTTTTTTTTTTTTCCGAAATGCTCATGGTTTCTAAAAGGAGTGAAGATGGAAAAGCTATCAACCACTTCCTTCATAGCTTGAGAATAAACGTTCAACCCAACACTATTGGAACATGTCGAACTTTCAAGCTTTCGCCGAGAACATCGTTCTGGTCATCAACGGTTTCTACGAGCAATTACAACTGAATAACCCCGGTGATAAATGTGACGAGCAGGAGAACATAGCTTTTCTCTATGACAAACTTGGCAGTCGAACGCACAGCGGCCTTCACAGCTTTTGAGAGTGTTTCACATGATCCAGCTAAGCGCATGATCTTAGGGAATGATTTTTTCCGGCGAGAGAAAATTTAAGTCTATTCTTGAACACTCAGCCAAGCGCATGGCTTATCAGAGTCACTGCTTTCTTGGAGATGGAGAAGAACGGAGCATATATTCATCGTGCGTGAATTTTGAGAAAAATGAAGCATGGAAGCTGTCTCCTAGGCTTTGAAAACGTCGTTTTTGAGTCACCTGTACCATCTGGACCTGATCAGGGAGATATTTCAGTAGAAAGCAATCCAGTAATAGAGAGTGCTGAAGGCGAGGGAAACGTGTATTCGCAGATCGAGCATCTCGATAGCAAACTGCTATCGTGATAGATATAAACTTCTAGAACACAGTTTTGGGTTTGTATGCATTACATACAACAACTGAGCACAAAGTATTCTGTAAGGAGAAAGAGGGAGATATTCGACCATAAGAGGCACCAAGGATAGTTTTTGCGGCAGTGAGCCTTCTAGCCTGGACCTAACCTTCTAGAACAACGATTTCGAGCCACTCAGCCCGCATTCGATTAGAAAATTCATCAGTAGCAAGAACAGAAAATAAATCCTTAAAACACAGAGTCCGGGACCGAGAAACATGGACCGGTAGTGCGATGAATTTGGTGAATATCTCGTTAGCCTTGACATGAATTTAGATAAAGTCGTTTTCGAACCACCCAGTCCACATACGATGAAAGGGACTAGGGTTTTGGTAAAGCAAAGTTTGTGAAAACTAGAACGCAGACACGACATTTTCTATTGTTGGCTCTGACATGGTGCACGAGTATGTTGTTTCTGAGCGCTCAGCCGAACACATGACATTACATTGTACTTGTTTCTGGTGGAGGGCAATTTCAGGCATGGCTTATAGTGATGGAGTGTGAGAGGAGGAAAAGCTTATAAACGTAAGGACAAAGTGTTGGGGCCCATATTTTGGTAGCGTAGCATTTTTCGACCACTTAGCCGAACACATGTTGCAACCCTAGCTCTGTGTTTGTTACAAAAAAGCGTCCAGTAGAGATCTGTTGCAAAATGTTGTAATGGAAAAAGAGGCACTGCCCCCTCCTCCAAACTCATAGATACAGGGGGGTCTCTTTTTCGAGCACTCTGCCAAACACATTTCCCCGTGTGGTCCAGGTTTTGAATAGAAGAAAACTAGTATAGAGCTGAAGTAAAAGACTTCAGGGGTTAGTAAACCTGTGGCCTTTTTATCTAAGTTCACGGAATGGTAGGACTCCGAAACTAACATCTCTTCATTGTGTTTCGTTTTTGACTACCCAGCCAAACACATATGTAGTCTTGTTGGACGCTTCTATTAAAGGGAAAACATCATCAAGAATTTTCATAGAGGAAAACAGGGTAAGGTCCTGTCCAGGCCTTGCAAATTTGAGCCATGTCATGTTGCCAGTCTCAAAGTCTTGGTTTTGCAAGTACATTATCTTTTGAATTTGTCAACTCAACGCACAGTCTGGAGATAGGTCGTTTTTTTGAAAGAAGAGGGACAGTTATGCGTACTGAAGAAGGGTAGTTTAGAGATAAGGAAGCATTGTTGTCTTTCTGTAGAGTTTGAAACGCGTAGAACGAGTTCCCAGCTCAACATGTCCTTGAACAGTTTGCAATTTTGAACAGTCGAGCACATATCACATAGCTCCGCTGGTTTTGAGAAAAGAGGAAAAGGAACCAAAGCATAAAAGACTTCCAAGCACGCTTGAAGGGTAGAGAAGTATACTGCTTTTTCCTTAAAGTGCGACTTTTCTCTTGAGTTTTTTCATGCCAGTCTCAAGTCCATCAACGTCTGAAACATGTCCCAGCAGCCATGATTTATATTACAGAGAAGGACAAAACAGACCATGGAGGTTTTCTGCAGTTATCTGGAGAGAAGAGGAACACAGCGCTCCTAGTACGTGTTTTGAGGTTCCAAGTCTATTAAGACACAAGACGCATTTCCCAGCAGCCATGGTTTATAGCATAGAAAAGGACAGAGCAGAACACGAATGTTTTTCTGCAATTCCCTGAACCGTGCGCTCCTGTATTCACCTCGAGTTTTCAACCCCCGGTTCGCGCCCGCCCAGGATCAAGAAATGATCTTTTGACGTGGTCGACCGGCACACGAGAGCAAGTACCAAGACTTTCCAGTCGAGTGAAAGGCAGGAGCAATGTAATTTCAATCCGAAAAGCTCTGCGGACTGAGAAAGTACTTTTAAGAAACACCCTTAGCTTAGCATGTTACCAAAATCTGGTATGCTTGAACATCAGACTGAGCACACCATCTTTTAGAAATGCAACTTGCAGCCGGAAGAAAAGTAGAAATTGTTTTAGAGGGTATTCCAAGGACAAAGAAAACATACAGCGTTGCTAGCAAGATTTAAATTCGTAGACGGGACATGGAGAGTGTATTGATTGATACGCAAGTGCGAATTATTCATCCCATCTAGCCCACGCAGCTACATGACTAAAATGAGCAGAAAGAAATGAGCAGACATCACTCCCCAGTACGAGATCTTGAACTTGAGAACAGAAAGATCTGATCTTACAATAGCGCATCTTCACAGAATAAAAACATTCTCAGACAACAGAAAGCACGATTCGCTCCTAGCGGAATTTCACACCAATGCAGAGCCACCAAACCTATGGTAACGAACCTAGCAGGGATTGAACAGTCTACACATATTGCGCATAGATTTCAAGCAGATAAGAAAACCTATCTCCAGCTTGTGCCCATCCCAACACCCACACAAGTACTGAATACCAAGCCGGCCAATACACAGATGTAGCATACACACACCGACCCAGCGCCAGCACATGTAGCCGATACCCTCTATTAGGACAAAAGCGCTGAAACCGTGTAAGTTGCTTAGGGAAAGTTGAAGTAGAAGGGGAATACAGCGGTACCCCCGCTATTTAAAGTCGACGTTGAGAAACTGTCCGCGGAAAAAGAAAGAAAGAAAGAAAGAAAGAAAGAAGATACTACACCAACCCACAGCCCCTACATGCCCGTTTCGTTTCGTTTCCAATAAAGGACGCTCGATGATGCCCGGCACATAGAAAAGCGACAAAGACGCAAGCTGAGCGTTACGTTATTTAGCCGGCATTTCCCGAAGCGGAAAAGAGAGTACGCTACCTGGGAAAGCGAAGGGGGCGTGCTGCACGCTTGATATATCTTATATTCAGGAACCACCCGTTTCCGAAAAGTCGTGCTGGGGTTGGTGGAGTGGATGGAGTGGGTGAAGTAATAAGAAGTGAGGATGTAGCTATAGTTAAGAAAGGTAATAGTAGCTGATTAAATGTTTAAGTTTCTAAGATTTGTAGGAGGAGAAGTAGGGTAAAGTAAGTAAAGAAATAGATCTAATAATAATATTAAGTTACTTATACGGAAAACTACCTGACGTAATAATAGTCTGATAGACGAGGGTGTCGCTGTGGTTAGAGAAGGTGGTGTAGAGTAGGTGGCTTTTTAGAGTAGAGGGGGAGGGAGAGGAAGAGAGAGAGGGAGGAGGAAGGAGGAGGGAAGAAGTAATATCATCATCGCTAAATACAAAACCCTAAACCCTAAACTCCACACACCGCGTACTCCTATCCTAAAATGACCTACACTCCCCACCAACCCATGTTACCACCTCACCTCACCTCACAACCTACAACCGACTCTCACTAACGCCAACCACCCCCTCCCAACGCTCAGGCCAAACCAAGCCCAACGCCTCCCAAATATGCGTAACAAACTCGATGCGCAACCCCTCCTTAACCTCATCCGGCAAATCCCTAGCATCCTTGCGATTCGCCTCAGGAAGCAAGACGCGCTCAACGCCCGCGCGCAACGCGCCAATGAGTTTCTCCTTGATACCGCCAACAGGGAGGACTCTCCCGCGGAGCGAGACTTCGCCCGTCATGGCGAGGGAGGCGGGGACGGAGAGGCCGCTGAATAAGCTGACGAGGGCGATGGTGTGGGCGAGGCCGGCGCTGGGGCCGTCTTTGGGGATGGCGCCTGAGGGGCAGTGGACGTGGATGGAGCGGGATTTCATGATGTCGGTGCTTTGGTCCGGGGTTAGGCCTAGGGTGAAGGCGTGGGATTTTACCCACGTTAGGGCGACTTCGACGCTTTCTTTTAGTACGTCGCCTAGTTTGCCGGTTAGTTGGACGCGTCCGGTGCCGGGCATGTCGGCGATTTCGATGAAGAGGATGGAGCCTTGGCCGCCGGAGGAGTAGGCGACTAGACCGGTGATGACGCCGGGGCGGGTGTGTTGCTCGGTCAGCTCTTCGGCGAACTTTTCGATGCCGAGGGTACTGTCGAGGTCGTTGAGGGTTACTGTGGGCGAGTAGGTGGCGAGGGTGTCGGTGTCGGCGCAGGTTGCGTACTCGACCGCTTTGCTGCGGCAGACGGAGCCGATTTCGCGCTCGAGGTTGCGCACGCCCGACTCGCGCGTGTAGGCGGTGATGATCTTGTCGAGGACATCCGTGGGGATCTCCAGGTCGGACTGGCGCAGGCCGTTGGTGGTGATCTGCTTGGGTATCAGATGGCGGGACGCGATGTGGCGCTTCTCCAGCGTTGTGTAGCCAGACAGCTGGATCGTCTCCATGCGGTCGAGGAGCGGAGGGGGGATGGTGTCGAGGGAATTGGCGGTGGCGATGAAGAGGACCTTGGAGAGGTCGATGGGGATGTTGACGTAGTGGTCGGTGAAGGTGTGGTTCTGCTCTGGGTCGAGGACCTCGAGCATGGCGGCGCTGGGGTCGCCGTTGTGGTTGGAGCCGGCCAGCTTGTCGATCTCGTCGAGGAGGAAGACGGGGTTCGCGACGCCGACCTTCTTGAGGCCGCCGACGACGAGCCCAGGCATGGCGGCGACGTAGGTGCGGCGGTGGCCTCTGATTTCTGCCTCGTCTCTGACACCGCCGAGCGAGATGCGGTGGAACTTGCGGCCCAGCGCGGTGGCGACCGACTTGGCGAGGGACGTCTTGCCGGTGCCGGGGGGGCCCACAAGCAGCAGGATGGGCGACTTGTCGACCATGCGCTTCTTCTCGAGCAGGCGCTTCTCCTCCTCGGAGGGCTCCTTGGCGGGCTGCAGCTGGGCGTCTTCGGCGTGGTGGTCGGCGTGGTGGTCGGCGTGGTGGTCGGCGTGGTGGTCGGCGTGGTGGTCAACATCAGCAGTAGGCCCCTCGGTCAAGGCGCGGATCTGGTCGTCGATGCTGCGGTTGGCGTGCTCCTTCAGCTTCAGGACGGCGAGGTACTCCAACAGGCGCTTCTTGATCTTGTCGAGGCCGTAGTGGTCGTCGTCGAGCTGCCTGCGGGCCTTGGCGAGGGTGGTGGCGTCGAGGTGGTCGAGCGTCATCTTGGACCAGGGGATCTCGGCGAGCGTGTCGAGGTAGTTGCGCACGACCTGGTACTCGGCCTGGGCGGGCATCATCTTCTGCAGGCGCTGCAGCTCGCGCTGGGCGACCTTGTCGGCCTCGGGGGAGAGCTGGGCGTCGTGCAGGCGCTTCTTGAGCTCGTCCATCTCGTTGGGCTCGTCGTCGCCCTGCTGCTGGTTGGGGCCGGGGAAGGGGTTGAAAGCGTCGCCCATGTTGCCGCGCTTGACCAGGGCCTGCTGCTGGATGCGGCGCAGCTGGTCCAGGTCGAAGCGGCCGGCGGGCAGCTGGGCGGTGGTGACGGCGATGCGGGTGCTGCCCTGCAGGGAGCTGATCTGGCGCTGCAGGATCTCGATGACGCGGTCGACGCGGTGGCGGACGTCGACGGCGGCCAGGACGCGCAGCTTCTCGTCGTGGGTGCAGTCGACGACGTTGGCCATGAAGTCGGCGAGCGCGCCGGCCTCGGACACGTGCTTGCGGGCGATGTAGAGCTCGAGGCGGCGGGCGACAATGGGCGAGAGGGCGACGGTCGGGGTGCGCGGCAGCATGGCCGACAGGCGCACGAGGGCCAGCAGCTCGCGCGACAGCTGCTTGAGCAGGCCGAACTGCTGCTCCAGCGCGGCCTCGGCCTCGTCGACGTACTCGAACTCGTCGACGGCGGCCAGCTCGCCCTCAAAGTACGGGCGGTCCTGCACCACAGCCACGACGCGCACCCGCTGCAGGCCCTCGACCACCAGGCTCAGCTCGCCCTGCCGCCGCCCCTGCACCCCGCTGACCTTGGCCACGCACGCATACCCGAAAATGTCCTTGCGCCTGGCCTGCACCGGCTCGCTCTCGTACGTTGGCCTGTCCGTCTCCTCCTCGCCCAACAGCCGTCCATCCACCCCAAGCGTGCTGGCATTCAGCGGCACGCAGGCAACCGTAATAGCAGCATCCGGCTTCGCAGTCGCACTGACGCTGTAAATCTTGGCAAGAATAGCAGCCACGTCTGACCGGTTCGTGATGGGGATCTTGAGCGTCGTGCCCGGCAGCACGGCGAGTGGCGGCGCGAGCGGGATGAGCGGCAGCACCTTTGTGCTGCTCTTGCTGGAGCCCTTGCCCATGGTGTGTTATTCGGCAGGGCAGTACACTATACAATCCAGCACTGCTACGCTGGTTACGTGATGTCTCGTGAGGATAGGTGTGAGGTCGTGAAGGCGAGTCCAGTCGAGTCGTGCGGCTCCGCTACGTCCGTCCGTGGTAGTACAGTCCAGCACAGAGCAGTGCGAGCAACAAAAGCAAGGGAAGAGATAAAAAGAATCTGCCACACTACAGAGTAGTTACCAACCACCAGCAACAAGCGTACCTAAACAAAGTACCTACAAGTTGCAGTTGCAGTTGCAGTTGCAGTTGCAGTTGCAGTTGCAGTTGCAGCAGATGGATTCCAGAAGCTACCCTCACCGTCCAACTAACTACTCAGCTGCACCACCAATCCAGACCGAGGTTATCCCTCTCCGCACTGTACACTTTATGGTCTGTGCGTTCACCCCATCAGATAAGATACCACTTCTCCACATCACACACCACTGCATCACATGCCGTCTCCGCTCCAGCCGCCATCCTCTCGTGTCATGACCAAGAGAGGGGGAGTGGGGCGGCATGGTCGGTTCATGCAGGCCGCGTGTGCGGCGTGGTTGAGCTGAGCTGAGGGGCGCCGTGTCGCTTTGGGATGCTTGGTCTACGCTGGGTGGTGGGTGGGTTGTTTTGGTGTGTGTTCGAGTGAGTGCAGTGTTGCTGCGTGGTTTGACTAGATGGGGAAAAAGATAGCGAGGTTGTTGGTGATGGGTAGAGGAGTCTGCTATGCAGATAACAAGATGAAGATAGTTATCTAGTATATCACATCACATCTCACCTCATCTCATCTCATCTCATCTTCGTCTCGTCTTTCAGTTCTTCCTTTTATTCGTAAATCCTTCTACTCAACTTGTATACATCCCATTCTAGTCATCTCCAGTCTTGAAGCAAACATCAACAAGAAACTCCTTTTTCTTTTCTTCACACCCACACCAACCACTCGCCGCCCCCATTCACTCCAAACGCCCCTCTCTCTGTCTATTTCTGACTGATTCTGACCAACAATTGATAACATCAAAACTTCACTCCATCCGGTGTGTTCCGCCCGTGGCTCGCCGTCATGCTGTACGGCGCCAATACCTTCTTCGCATTGCAGATGCGCCATGCAAGATTCCGCACGTTCCCGTCAGCTTGCACAACCTCAGGTGCGAACTCGATGCCGAACATCTGATGCACCGCGAAAACAACTCTTTTAGCAAACTTGCCGTCCCGCTCCACCAGGCTGCCAAACGACTCCTCGGCCGTGTCAGGCGCAACCTCCACATCGCGGTCGAAGCAGTTTTGAATCACCGGTAGTAGCGTCTGCTCTACCGCCCGGTGAACAGTCCCGTGCGAGTCCACCTCCACATCCTCCTCGTCAAACCGAGGGATGCGGATTTCAAAGGCTTGGGACAGCGCCATGACGTTGTGCTTGCCGTCGTGGTGGTACCGGAACTCGAACACTCCCGTTGTCCACCACAGCTTGTCGCCCCGGAACTCGACCTCGCCCGTCAAGTGGTCAAAGTCTT
Source organism: Ascochyta pisi (assembly GCA_039634435.1). Lineage (NCBI taxonomy): Eukaryota > Fungi > Ascomycota > Dothideomycetes > Pleosporales > Didymellaceae > Ascochyta > Ascochyta pisi. The sequence continues at coordinate 1,402,754 of CP113331.1, read as the reverse complement.
CTTCGTCCTCGCTGTTAGCCAACACGAGCTTGTCTGATACCAAAATGCCTTCCTCGGCGCGCACAGAATCGTACACACCAGCGTTCGTAGCCACCCAGCGTCCGTTGGAGCTGAGCTGCGTGACTTCTCGAGACTGGTTGTCCGCCACCATGTACAGGCCTATCCAGTCCTTCTTGCTGTGGTTGAGAGGTGCTTGCCAGCGAACCTTGATCGGAGCCCCGTATTCGAGTGCCAGTGTCTTGAATTCGCTCGTCCGTGTGGCTGGTGTCCTGGCGAGTTCGCCCTCGCGTCCGCCGCTCTTTTGGTATTCCACAGCTGGCGCGGAACGCGTGCCCTGTACTTCCAGCTTGTACTGCTTGGGGTCGTAGCCAGCCAGGTCAGGCGACAGTCGAGTGATGGAGATGCGTGCCGGATACGACTTGAAGAGAGCCGTCGTGTCCTTGACAAAGGTGCCAACGCCAGCTGCAAGTTTGGGCTTTGCGCTCTCCAAAACTTCTTCAATGAATTCAACTGTCGAGTTGATGTACTCGTCAGCTGCTGACTGCCAGTTACGGACCGGGCTAGGAAGAGCTTGGCGCAAAGTCTTGCTGACACCAGACGTTTGGCGGAGCTTCTGACCGTACAGCTTGGAATTGTCAGTATCGTGCCTTGGTAGAAACTGTCACCAGAACGTACCTTTGTCATGTGAGGGCGCTCAACGAAATGCAAGAAACCCAGGTTCAGAACTTGAGCGGTCGTAGCAAGGTAGAAAATCGGTGCAGTCCAAGTAATCACAGCAACACCCCAAATCCCAGCCATGCCCAACACACGCTCGGGACTGTTGAGGAAACGGTAGATGCCAGAGTAGGTCAGATTCTTTGGTGGTGGGTCGAAGAAGAAGTCACCGCAGAACCATCCGAACTCGCCCAGGGAGTCATAGATACTAGCCGCAGTCCAAAGGTGCAGAGCGATCATGCCAGCACCGAGGACGAGCCGGAACACAGTGAGGTCGTAGAACCAGTCTGGTGGTAGCGTGTACATCTTCCAAGCTGCAGCCAAAAAGCTAGCATGACACATGGTCATGCTGAGATGATACCTGCCGTTCCCATGTGGTTAGTGGATGATTGTCAAATGACTTCGCAGACCTTGTCTGAAACCTCTTGTGCGTTGGGGGAATTGGCAATGCTTGAGGCAAACTTACAGGCACTTCCACTGGCGCCAGGCCTCTTCCTTGGTGTCGCCATACTTGATAAAGTGACGGGTCCAGTTCTTCTTCTTAGACTGACGGTTGAGGATATAGCCCAAGCCCAGGACATACCACAGCCGCCAAGCGAAGGCGTTGATGAAGAAGAAGGTGCGCACCGACCGCGTGTTCGGAGTCAGTGTTGCCAAACAGAACATGTAGAAAGAAACGAGTACTACCGTAACGTCGATGGCGCGATGGAAGTCCGTGTTCTGTGGACCGACGATGTGGTGCATTTGGGCAGGCTGGTTGACAGCGTCAACTGGGGCTCCAGCGTCTACAGTGTCTGACTGGCTCGAGGTGGGACGGTGCTCTTGGGTAATGTCCCCGGAATTGTGGCGCGTTCGGCGAGGTGGGGCTGGGTTGTAAATCTTTTGGATGTGTGGCTCTTCGACCTTGATCAAAAAGGCAAATTGCGCTGCGTGCGCGACGATGGAAATCAAAAGCACTTTGTAACTTGCCATCATCAAAGCAATGCCGTAGAAGCCGGCGTACCTAGAGGTTCACGTTTAGCCATACTGTCCTCCGATCTGGGACCATGGGATGTTCAGCGTACCCAATTGAGTACATTGGGTGCGGCGCAGCTTCAAAGACTCCGTCGAACGTCAAGCGTTGATCGATGAGGTAGAAGAAGTCACCCCAGTACCAGGCATAATCTTTCACCACTCGATGCGCGTCCAACTTGACGAACAGGTTGAAGATGAACAGGACAATGCCCGTTGTCCATCGCAGTGCGAACAGCAGCCAGCTCTCTTCTGGGCGGTGGAAACACGCGACAGCGAAGAGACAGTACGATACAAAGTCACACATCAGGATCAAGTCTACGACGCGCCTGAAGACAAGCCACGTGTTGTACTCCAGCGGAGCCTCTTCAAACTTGTAGTCGTTGGGAATCTTGGTCTCCATCTCCCTCTTGAGGAACTTGTAGATGGTTGGATGTGGGTTTTTGCCCGTCTCAGGGTTCTCAAAGATATGTGAGTTCTTGGCCCACAAGACGAGACGGTTGTGTTTAGACTGGACGTCGAGAAGCCATCCAATGCCTGCATTGTAGGCGGCGCGCCAGAACAGGAAGACGACGGCGAATACTGGTATGCGGGCGCTTTTGGGCAGTATGTAGAGGGTGGAGATGAGGGTTGCGAGCACGGCGAGGACGGCTAGGTCGGACAGGTTCTTGGGTTGCGAGGGCGAGAGCAGCTGCGACACCATGTCGTGGGTGTGCGGCACGATGAAGACTGTCCACATCAGCCATCGACTCTAGCATGTGACGGGCAGTGGAGAGTGCATGTATGCAGTTCGACAAGGTCAATACTCACCTGTACCATTGGGCGTCCGGCCATATGTCTTCTTCTCGCGCTCATCTTTGCTGTCTTCCTGCTCGTTCAGTTCAAAGACCTTTTGTTTCGCCGAGTCAGAGTCGTGCATATGCAGCGGCTTAGCTGTCGGTCGTTCTCTTAGCTGGCTACCGTCGGCCTTTACACCGTTGCCGACATCCGTCATGGTGAAGGATGTATCAACTCCAGAGAGCAATCGAGGATGCGCAAAGCTGGTGAGGGGTTTGTTGACGGGTATTTAAGCCGCGCTTAACACGTGTGCGTGCTCGACGCTATGCGAGGTTTGGCTTCGGGCTGCAGCCGCTGCTGGGGTGCGGTGGAGATGCTGTTCACTGTGTTGCGCAAGGCTTGGTTTGCGGATCCGCAGGGGGTTTTCATATGACGAGTACGAGAGGAGCGTAGAGTGTTGAACTCTAGCAGACGTGTTGATGTTGAACACACGCGTTGACGAGAGGAAACGATTCTCTCTCGAGCGTGCTGTCTGTTCAGAACGCCATGATGCTGTGGTGGGGCCTGTGGGGCTGTCTACCAGCCGAAGCCGAAAGACCCCTGCAACGACATCAAAGGCTCACACAGACCACCATGTATGAATGACTGGCACATTGACTTGCTATTCATACACCAACTGATCTATTCAAATGCACCTGTCTATACATGCACGGGCTGCCGTTCTCCCTCTCGGTTTTTGTTGACTTCACACAGATAGAAAGGGCGCGTGTAATGACGGACTAAAACCCACCAATGGTAACATGTCTCGTAGACACCCACCCCAGCCACTAGACAGAAGAAGTCGTGCTATTGAACTGCCGTCATATTCCCTCATCAGGATAACCCAGCAAGCGACAGCTTCCGTTAGAGCGAGTTCGTCCTCTGCCTGCTCATCAGCGGTCTCATTACCTTTTGCAGACTTCGCTGCGGGGTCGTCGTGTACCCCGTCTGACCAGCCGGATGCTCTGGCGTTGGTGGGGCGTCAATGGCAAAGCGTGAGAGGATAGGAACTATATCTGCGACAGTGAAGCGTCGTTTCTGCAGAAGCTCCACACAGCTCCTAGCCATGGAATTCGAGATGCTGAGCCTTTTGAATTTGGACTCTGAAGAACGTCCAGAGCTGGTCCCAGGAGCAGGTTGGAAGATGGCTGCCGCGGCACTGAGTACGGACGAGCGTGTAGGTTGCGATCGTGCTGTATTTGGGGGCACAGGGAGCGAATTCGGTAGCTCTACCGCGGCTCGAGGCAGCGGAGGAGGGCGCTTGGCATCCTTTGCAACCACGGAATCGCGCCTTTGGTCTTCGGCACATGCATCCGGGGCCACATCGTCAACCAGGAAAGGGTTACTGCCCCGTTTCTGGAACGGTGAGACTACAGCCTCGTCGGTCCAGCCTTCCCAAGCAAGATCCGTGGTCTCTGATCCAGAGTAAGAGCACAGTGTTGGAGCGTATAGAGTTGGCGTAGATGCGAGGTCAGTTGCGTGAAGTGAAGCGTGATATGCTTTCATGTTCGTGAGAAAGATGTTGGCTTCGCAGGTTTGTAGGTTATTGAGGAACGCCTGCTCATCTCTTTCTCGATGCTTGATCTCGATGTCAACATAGCGTCTTGTCTGTTGCATCCTCTTCTTCTTTTTCTGCGAGGCAGGAGACACCATGTTGATCTGATAAGCATTCTTGCCTTGCTTCTCGCGCAGAGCTTTCAGGTACGTGACGCAGTCTGCAAGCCCTTTCGATAGCACGTTCTTCTCTTGCTGGAGCCTGATCAGATCGTATGACAGTGAAACGATAGTGTCATTGTTGTGGAGACTGTAGATGGAAGTTCCTTGAAGCCGGCTATAAGCACAAGGCACTGGGTGCGTCTCAAACTGCATGGTGTGTATGGTGTGGCAGTGCTGACCTATGATGTGAAAGTTAGAGTCAGGTTGAAAGTTGCAGGTTCGATTATCAAATGGCCTCAGGTTGAGACAGGGTTATAAGCCAGTGACATGGCTCGCATTCGACTACAAGCCCAACTAGCCCTGTAGAGTACAGTCCAAGCAGTAACCCTTTGACAAGAGACAGCATACGGTGATGACTGAAAGCCACACGCCATCTAGAAGTGCCCACTGCTTGAAGCGCCTCTTTCATCGTCTCATTCGGGACGATGAATCTCCGCGGGCCCGTATGACAATGACAATCGCAGCAAACGAACCAAGCAATGTGGCGTCAACTACTTCATAGGCGGTCTAGCGACGAGCTTAATTCGATGAAGGGCTCGAGTTTGGATTCGCGAAGCGCAAGGGCCCATCACTATGGGAATCTGGGGATCTTCCTTTTCGAACAGTGGTCGCAGGTGATATTCATTGGCGCTGATTGAAGGATACTGCCTCTCGTCGCTGCGTATCGTATTGATGTCAGCATACCGAATCGAGCACAAAGGAGTTCTTGTCTCCACTCGGGGATATTTGCGAGTATGTGGCTTTTGCTTCGGACTGTGATCAGGCATCCACAGCAACCATGCTTCATGCATCGAGAAACACAAAACCTCACTGCGGTTCGCCATTTACAGTTTCGTAGATTGGGAATGGATCTGATGGAGAAGCGGCTTTCGTCAAATTCTTGTTAGCGTGCTTGATCCGGCAGCACGGTCGAACGTTCGATGTTCAAGGTATTGTGAGCGCCATGGTGGCGTCACCCCTGGTTGTGAAACGCCCTTCGTTGCTTGTTTGTGCAGCCGGTGAAAGCTGCACGATTCTCTGCTACCCGATTTGACAGAGATTGGCTTGTAACAGTAGATGGGAACGGTACTGTACAAGTTTCGAGGACCAGGAGCAGACGGCATGCTGCCTGTTCAGATCCCAGGAGCCAGACGAGAGGAAGAAATGGCGTGTATGAGTCGCTGAAGGACGGACAATCTGCAAGGGGCGAGGACGTGGTCCATGTGTGGAAGGCGCCAGAGCTCAAAGTACATGGGATGCAGGGAGCGCGAGCTCATCAAGCGGTCTTGGTGGCTGTTATACAACTTGACATGGTCCAGATGCTAAGTAAAGTGTTCGTCGCAACGGATGCATGGTGTGTCTGAGATCTGAGCTCTTGTGTCTGTCGAACATCAACAAGATGTAGGGTCTTGGATGACGGCAACGTGTCTACCTACCGACCATCAGCAAGCCTCGCCGTGTGCTGCAGGTTCACTTTGCATAACGAGATGAAGAACCGCTTTGCCAATGGCCCACGACAGAAAATCAAAATCAAATACTGCACCTAATGTTACGCTGCGCGCTTGTGACGTATTTTCAGGCGAGTATTAACGGCGCCCAGGATGACAAGTTGTTGACAACGCGCGCGCACAAATTCCGCGACCGCACGTGAACGCGCCTTGACGTTTACATAGTAAGCCACTCAACTCCCTACGAAGTACCTTTGTTACCTAATCAATGTCTCCCAGCCATAGCTGTCACACGGTCACAGCGAAGCGGCATTTCCCAACTTCTATATTACCCCAAACCCCGCAACCAAATACCTGTGCGGCAGGTACATGCCCGGTACATGAGGACAATATACACGGTTCACACCGGCTTCGCGCAAACTACGATCGAAGCGGACAAGCTTTGCAGCAGATGGTGTGTTCCTGATGTTGAGCTTTCGAGATTTGCACATGTGGGGTCAAGGTTGTTTTGACGACCGTTTCCACTTGTTCCGGGCCTAACGTCTTCATTACATCATACATATTGCACTCTCATGCGGCCACGAGCCGGCGCAAGGTGATGAGGAATTCAAATGCGGCACTTATGACAAGTGTCAACACATCCGACTTCCCGCTGCCAACCGTGATGATACCCAGTTCTCTGATTTGCTCTTTTCCATAGCACGCTAAATACATTGTTCCTGACCATTCAGTGACGGCACCACCTGCAGCAACCTGACCAAGCAAGCCCCGCCACCAGCTGCTACTCCACAACAAATCATCCTAGCTACCCGTCTGTACCTTGCACTCTATCATAGGGTATAAGTATCTATCACGCAATCACTGTCTACCGAACCGGCTGAGCAAACGATTCCTGCAGAGACTACCCAACCGTCAACTAGACCATATCCAGAATCCTACAGGGCCATGGTTGGTAGTACCAAGATCATCGACATCCGTGTCGGGTCGACCGACTTTGATATCGTAGCAGACATCAAGAAAGGCCTCAAGCCACAGGACGGTGGAGAAAAGAGACTGCCTACTTTGTTGTTGTACGATGAAGTAAGCGTTGCATGTACGTGTCTACTTCCCTGGTGCTGACATGCACAGGCCGGGCTGCGACTGTTCGAAAAAATCACGTACCTTGACGAGTACGTATGTCTGCTGAGTTTGGACTTGAGAGGGAGGTTCACAAGGTGGATAGATATTACCTTACCAATGCCGAAATCGAAGTGCTGGAGGCATGTGCTGAGCAAATTGCACGCCGTGTGCAGCCAGGTTCGGTCATAGTTGAGCTTGGTAGTGGGTATGTAGCATCTTGTGGTCAGGTCGAGAAACCACGCGACTTGCAAAATCTCACACTCACAATCACTTTAGGAATCTTCGAAAGGTCAACATCCTGCTGCAAGCCATCGACCGCCTGGGAAAAGACGTGGATTATTATGCTGTCGATCTTTCTCTACCCGAGCTCGAGCGAACCTTCTCTGAAATCCCCACAGGTATGCTTGTAACTTACTTTTTCATAATTGCCGTGTTTCAAAACAAGGACGTTGGACGTGTAGTGTTGGTCCGCGGAGCCAAGATATCAAAGTGCCTGGCTTCGGTTGCGGCGCGACCCCGCTGCTCCATCCATACCCCAGTCTGTACTACACCGCGTGCCAGGAGGGAGCCTATCCCTGTTCCTGTCTTACGTGCCCATACTGACACGATTGGTAGAAGGATACAAGCACGTGAGATGCTTCGGGCTGCATGGAACATACGACCATGCGTTGGAGTGGCTGAAGTCATCTAGCGTCAAGGATAAGCCCAAGACCATCCTTTGGCTCGGTTCCAGCTTGGGTAACTTCAAGCGACATGAGGCGGCGCCGTTCCTTGCCGGTTTTGGCGATGCTATCAGGACCGGTGACACTATGCTTATCGGCATCGACTCGTGTAAAGACCCCAGTCGCGTCTATCATGCCTACAACGACCGTCAAAACGTGACACATGAGTTTATTCTCAACGGACTCAAACACGCAAACAAACTCATGGGTAACGAAACATTCAAGCTTGATGAATGGAAGGTCATCGGAGAGTTTGATGAGAAGGCTGGTCGCCACCATGCTTTCGTCGCACCACTGAAGGATGTAGTAATCGAAGGTGTTGAGATTCCAAGGGGTGAGCGGATTCGCATTGAGGAGAGCTACAAGTATAGCCGAGGAGAGATTTCCGAACTATGGGAGAATGCCGGCCTTGCGGAGAACACAGTCTGGTCTAACAGTAGGGGTGATTATGGTAAGTATTCTATGTCCATCCAGATCCTGTCCAGGTCGCTGATTCTTTCTCAGGCCTGCACTTTGTGTCCAAGCCCGCCGTCTTCTTCCCCACAAAGCCGGAGGTGTATGCTGCACAGCCAGTACCATCACTCACCGAGTGGCATGAGCTATGGAAAGCCTGGGATGCTGTCACTCGCCACATGATACCAGAGGAACAACTACTTTCCAAGCCTATCAATCTGCGCAACGCCTGCATCTTCTACTTGGGTCACATTCCCACCTTCCTCGACATTCACATGGCTCGAGCAACTGACAGCAAAGCTTCAGATCCTGCCTATTTTTGGCAAATTTTTGAGCGTGGCATCGATCCAGACGTCGATGATCCCGAGAAATGCCACACGCATTCCGAGATCCCTGACTCTTGGCCACCTCTCGACGAAATCTTGACGCACCAACAAACGGTACGCACGAAGGCGGAGGACCTGTACATATCTGGCGCTGTGGAGAGCAGCCCCCGTGTTGCTCGCGCCATGTGGCTCGGCTTTGAGCATGAAGCCATGCACCTGGAGACCCTCTTGTACATGCTCGTCCAGAGTGACAGGGTTCTGCCTCCTCCTGGCACTGCGATACCAGATTTTGCAGCACTTTCAAAGCGCTCAGCAGCGACTTCAGTTGAGAATGAGTGGTTCACCATCCCCGAGGCGGATATCCAAATTGGCCTTGATGATGCAGAGAACGACAAGACCACCAAGCGATATTTCGGCTGGGATAACGAACGACCCTCTCGCTCAGCTCATGTGAGATCATTCCGTGCGAAGGCTCGCCCCATCACAAATGGCGAATATGCGGCCTACCTTGCCAAGACTGGCAGGACGACGATTCCCGCATCCTGGTGTGAGCAACAACATCTAAGCGATGTGGCCCGCGTTGCAAACAAGAGAGACAGTGTCATCAATGGTCTCCACAACGGTACGAATGGTTCGTCGACGAACCTTATTGATGGCAGGTTTGTCAAGACGGTATACGGCACAGTGCCGCTCAAGTACGCGCTCGATTGGCCAGTGGTTGCTTCTTACGACGAAGTTGCCGGCTGCGCACAGTGGATGGGCGGGCGCATACCGACTTTGGAAGAGGCGCGAAGCATCTACAGCCATGTCGACAGATCCAAGAACAAGGAGTGTGAGGCTCATGGTAACACAATTCCAGCGGTGAACGGGTAGGTGCGCCAGACACGAATAACAAGGCAAAGCGCTAATATTCTGCAGACATCTAATTAACAACGGTGTTGACGAGTCGCCACCATCCCAGCCTTTGTCAAACGGCGACTCTGGCGCAGCTAATGGTCACACTCTTAACCCACACGATCTTTTCATTGACCTTGAAGAGACCAATGTGGGGTTCAAACACTGGCACCCTGTCTCTGTAGCCGAAAAGGGCGGTAAGCTCTGCGGCCAGTCTGACTTGGGCGGTGTTTGGGAGTGGACCAGTACTGTGCTAGAGAAGCATGTCGGTTTCGAGCCGATGGAGCTATACCCGGCTTACACAGCGGACTTCTTTGACGGGAAACACAACATCACGCTTGGTGGATCCTGGGCGACGATACCGCGTATCGCGGGCCGCAAGACCTTGTAGGTGCCTATAGGCAACAATAACCGAGAACGCGCTAACCCACGACAGCGTGAATTGGTACCAGCGTAACTATCCATACGTTTGGGCTGGTGCCCGCGTGGTCGCCGATGTTTAGAGACAGAATGTTGTCGCCAATGTACGGCGTACAATTTGCTGGCTGCATCAGACATCTGCTGTTTTCTGTTTTGCTGCAGTAACACTGCAGGTGCAAGCAACCGCAATGCATCGCGCTCACCGCAAAGCGCGAAGACTCGTCTTCGCAAAGGTAACAAGAGCGGCACAGTATGAAAATCTGCCGTTCCCTTTATTTCTTTGCCAACCCTGATCTGTCTTTACATTCACCTATATTACGTTTCAGCAATACCAAGCCGTTCTTTCTCTCCGTGTGCCTGCCAGAAGTGCAGAACCTGGGCAGGCACCAATGAACCCTGCCACTTGTCGCCGCCCCACAATTCCAGCCCTGTGCCCAATCTTGACACTGCATCGTACTTCACTGCGACTACACGCGGCCAAGAAACTGTCCCAGCCTACCCCTCCATATAAGAGTCCTCGCCCCTACTCGCTTCGCACCGATATCGCACGACTTCGATCACTCAATTTTGTCGATACGCAAGCAAGGCTTTAGCTAGCTGCAGTCCGCCATGGTTAACAGTTTGCTCTTCCGTTGGGAGGACACTCCGGCTTTGCAGCACCATTGCGGCTTCTGTGAGCGACCTCTCTCCCACCCTGGAGCTCGAGCAAGCTGCTTCGGCACACACAGCGAGCCATGTCACCGCTTTCATCAGGTATATTAGAGCCCTCAGCCATGCAACTATTGCGTACTGACTCAATAGGCAATGTTTATGCGCAATCGCGCCCACATGTGCAACTACTGCAGCACCATCGACGAAGCGTGAGTACAACTTGCCCCCAATCCCTCTCGTCAATCTTACGGTGTGTTTATTTGCAGGCACTACAAGCGACATCACGAACTTGTTGTTCAGCTGCGCAGCATCTACGAAAGCTGCGGTGAACTGGACTGGACCATCGTACCCGCGGAGCCTGGAGATCCAAGGCGAGGTCGTTCAAGTAACCCTCAATCGACCAACAACGAGTCAGATAACCGCAATCTCATACCGGAGGAGACACCAGTCTCGAAGCGCGAACGCAAAGATGCCAAGTGCCTCGTCAGAGCGGCAAGCCGGGCAAGGGTCGTTACCCAAGAAGAAATCAAATATATCGATTCGGTACTCCACACCCCCGAAGGCATTACCAGCAACGACAGTGCCGATCCCGCCAGTATGGAAGACCTCCAGCTGATCGAAGCTCATCTTCGTTATAATGCCAACGTCTACAGCAGCCATGCAAGCCGCCACGATCTGAGAAAGTTTGCTATGATCCCTGACGTCGACGTCGACTTTGACGCCGAGATAGAGAGGGTCCTGGATACATTTCGCGTCACTGAGCTTGTTAAGCGCAACCTCAAAAACCGTGGACTACAGGGTAAAGAGCTCAAAGAATTCGACAACTGGGTCGAGTCCTTCAAGACCGCCGTTGTGGAGGACCTTGTGCTGGTGAAGAAAGACGTAATGGAGATCAGAATGCGTCGCGCGGGTTACTTGCGATACACCAACAAGTCTGCGTATCAAATCGTCGAGGATAGGTACACCGACAAAGATTGGAAGACTGGCGAACGTATCACATCCTCCTCCAGTGACTCCAGCAGCCTGACGTCGCTTAGCGATGAACCTGTCGCATCGCCGATGTAAGTATCAGCAATCGTTTTGCCTGTTTCCTTCAGGACTGATCATGTGGATAGTGAAGACAATCACTCCTTTTCGACGCCCGTCATCCACTCTACACATGATGTTGATAGACGTCACCTAGAGCATGTCCATGTTCGCGTCAGCGGAAATGATGGCCTTGGACAGAGAGTAATTGAGCCCTTTCACACTCCATTGGTACCGATGACACCAAACACCTCCGTCAATAGGCCTGCCATCCTCCAACTAAAGGTAGTCGAAAACAAGGAGAAGAGGCCTTTTGCCGAAGTGAAAACCTCTGCCTGGCTACGACGCGGTGCGGCATTGCGAGCAACCCCCAGTTGGCCGACGTATTCTCCAGAAGAGGAGGCCTCGCCACAACCTCCGCCGTCGTCCAGGCCAATGGGGTTGAACAAACCGGATTTGTCTGTTAAGCCTGTGCAGACCTCTGACTCGTCTTCAATGACCAAGCAAGGCCCTGCGGCGAAGTACTCGAAGATGGACAAGCGGAACCTTTCTGCGCTGAAATCAGTTTTGAATCCCTACAACTCAATCCCGATAGAGTCTGACGCACCCGCTGTTCAGGCACCTACAGACGAGAGGAGTCCGACCTTGAAGGGGCCCGATCGCGTGCTGACACCAGACAATGGCACTAAGAATTCGCATGCGATTGTTTCCCAGAAGAAAGCAAAGAAGATACAGCGCGAGACTAAACGCAAAGCCAAGAAATCAAGCGGTCCCGAAGAGTCACCGGTTCTCATAGCTCCAGCAGATGTTCACCGCGAGAAAATTCCCCAAGCTATATGCGAGATATCTTCGAGTGCCTCTGAGGCCCACGACACTTCAAGTGCTAAGAATGAGGCACCGACTTTTACTCGTGCACCTCAGCCAGGAGCGAAGATGACTGGCGATAGGGTCGATCGAACCTCGCCCAACATCGTGGCGGTATCAGAGAACAGGGATGTCTTCGAGGACTCCGTTCAACCGATTTCACTCGTCATACCTTGCACAACTTATGGAAAGCATGACCATTGGACGCGGTTTGCGCGCATCTTTATTGTCGATCAGTTGACTGTCCCTCTTCTTCAGTCTTTCGAGGGCTGCTCTCATGGATCATCTTGTCATTTCGAGAGCCATAAAGTACCTGACTGCCCATTTCATGAGCCGCGTAAGTCTGTCTCGTAGCCAAATACCCTCTTTCTAATCGTGCTTTTCAGACTGCGCCTGCCCAGATCCGCTGCGCAACCTATGCATCCTGGCACGGATAATTTTTCTGCCGGACCGTACAACCGCGCACATGGCGAGCGACTGATGGCTCTTTACGAACAGGACGAGCGAACGAAAGGTCGGGTGATGCTTGTTGATGATGACCTCGTCTCCTATTTCATGGACAAGACCAGCCAGCCAACTCATGCCAGCATGCCTGCCCGTCTACTCAAAGAACACACTGAATTTCAAGAGGGCTATGAGCGTGGTCCACTTATGAAACAAGAATCGGATTTCGAGCGCATGTTTGTCAAGAACTTGGCAATGAAGCGTCCTCTTACCATGCGCATGTTGCAGGATATCCAGTACCTGAGTACTGGGCCCGACAACTCGGATGAGCTGCGTTACTGCTACTGCTACACCGAGACAAACAACCCATCGGAACTGACGAGAGAATCCAACAAGGATATTGTAGAGTGCTCATATCGCGATTGCGAGTTTGGAGGTGTCTTCCACAAGCGCTGCGTCAAGAAGTTGGGAACCGAGAAGGTTAGTCGATGGTACTGCACTGCTTGCGAGAATCGGATGAAGGCTGCAGCTCACAAGGTCTTGAACCTTGCCTGTGTTATCGAAGAAGATGCCGTCAAGGTTCGTGTAAAGAAGATCGCAGAGATGATGGACAAGCCTGGTGGCGCGATGGGTATCTTCAGGTCGCATTTTCAGGAGCTCTACATGAGGAAGACAAACGACGATTTGGGTGTCGAGAATGTAGATTGAGGTGGATCTGAAGTAACACAACGATTATACAACGCCTTACATTGTGTCCAAGAGCATCTTGACTTGTTCTTAGCACGACGCTCTTTCGTTACGTTCTTGTGGCTGATTCAGTCATTTCTTGGTCCGGACCATGATCTCCAATACTACCTCACATAGAACCCATCTCATTCCACCTCTACCTTCATAGCTTCATCCAACAACTTCTCGACTCTGAATCCAACCCGAGGCACCTCCCCAACCAGTGAAACGCCGTTTTCACCTTGCTCTTGCAATTTCTCCTCTTTCTGCTCTCCCTACTCTCCCACGTATTTGACCTTACAATATTCAAATCAATACTATCCCGCGCCCTTTGCCCCAATCTCCCTTCCTCCTCCTCAAAGTCATCTTCATCCTCGCCCTCCTTCTCGAAGTCACCTTCATCCTCACCCTCCATCTCATCGTTGCGTAGTTGATGCACAAAGTCATACAGCGCCGCTCTCTTCTCAACATCATCCGAGTACACGGACATCTCTATCTCTGTCTCAACAGTAGATACCAAGGCATCCGCACCACTGTCGACTCTCTGCACGGGCCTGGGTCTGCGAGTCGCTCTGCGTGTGTATGGTGGTACGCGCTGCGAAGTGTGTAGCGGGTAGGGATAGTAGTCTCGCGTGCCCATTGTTAGGAAGGGGCCTGGCGGTGTGACGAAGAACATGGCGTCCATCTCTTGAGGTAGCGCTGTGAGGTGTTAGTCAACTTCTTTTTTGCTTGCTTGAGAGAAGATGGAAAGTTAGAGGCGTACAAGCAATAGTAGTCAGTGCTTGTTTCGCTAGCGTGGAGTCGGGTCGGGAGTATCCGCTGCGCGATTGTGGATTGTTGAATTTTAAGTTTGAAGGATGATGGAATTCGGGATCGGATGCGCAGTTTATGTGCGAGGTAAATTGCGTTTTTGTGTGCGCGCTTTATTGTTCATGTTGGAGAGAGTCGGTGAGCATCGCCATTCCATCCATGGTTGACCTTGCGGCATTTTTTGTACACGTCGCACTTGACTGGCTGAACACCACTGCGCACCACGGTGAGACCTCACGTTTGGGCTCGCGGTAGATTGATTGGAGGCCTTGCGATTGTTTTCATCGTTGGATTCAGATTCTTTTCTGTGGTGGTTCACATTTACATTTACAAACGGTTTTGAAGGTAGTGTGGTTGTCCGGAGCAACGAGCGTATTAGAAGCACTACTGTGCGCTTTGCAGTCTTCGCTTCCAGAACCGTACCATGGGCTTCCAAACATTGTTATTTCCGTCGAAGTACGAATATCCCACGCCAATGAGCGCGCCGGACAAGTGAGCCTGGGTGCGTCAGTCGGGGGGTCCAATTAAAGCTTTCAGGAATACTTACAGCATGACCAAAATTGACGAACGAATAACCTCGAACTATGCCAACCAAGTCAAATAGCATGACCGCAGGGAAGAAGTATTGCGCCTCGAACGAGACGGGAAGGAACAGTATCCCGAGTTGAGCTGTGGGATACTCCATACAGAAGGCGCCGAGAATACCAAACAGAGCACCGCTGGCTCCACCACCTCGGATGAAGATCTCGGGAACAAGGCGCCTGTTTTTCGCGAACATGGTCGTTAGGTGCTGTGCATAACCAGACAGCACGCCTGTGGCGAGGAAGAACGCTCCCACATGCGGCCCATTGCCCTCGAACAGTCGCGAGTACCCCACGGGAAGCATGAAGTTGTAAGTCGCCCACATGTTGACTGCCAGATGCATTGGTCCTGAATGCACGAACATGGAAGTGAAGTTCGTGTAGTTGACATTGCGCGCGGGGGTGTGCCATAGCAGGTTCCAGTATTGAGGCACCAGAAAGCTGGTGAGATGCACCGCACTGTTCGCGCCGATGATGCCCCAGGTGACCTTTGAGATAGGGTTCAGCTCTGCCCACCAGCGGGTCGCGAGCTCAGTAGCGCTTGGTGGTCCTGCACGTGATTGTGGCTGCAGCCCCCATTGCGGTGCCTGGAGCCAGTTTGCAGCCTTCTTCGCCTGTTCGACCTCTTTCTTTGCTTGGTAGTATGCAAGTCCAGAGAATATGCCAGCGGTGACGGTGAGCGACCAAATCGCTGGTCGTAGATAGCGGACTCTGACCTTGGGCCAGGGTTCGTTGGGCAGTTCGTACTCCTCATACCCCGGTTCTGAAGTTTGGCTTCCTGGCGCGGAGTATCTGCCTGCAGTCGGTGGTATAATCTCCACTTGCTCTTCCCTTATCTGTTGGATCGGAGATTTGCGCTCTGATGCTGATGGTTGTCCAAACCTCCGTGGCGGTTTCTGTGAATCGTGCTGACTTCGCCATTGAAGCCGGCTGCTGAGCTCAGATGCACCCCACCGCAACGAGGCAGGTGCTGGACGTTGGCTAGCCAGACATAGCCGCTGTAAACACGGCCTGCCTAGTCTCGATAATGACATCGCTGATACCTGTTGTTTGTGAGTGGTTGGGGATGCACATGGTACGAAGTCTGGTCTTTCGGAAACGAGAGGCGCTAAACCCAATCGACACTACACAACCGCAGTCCTTCGACGCGTCTTCTAGCCCGCTTCCCCATTCCATCAACCCATTACATCATTGTCGTTCTTGTAGCTTGCAGATTTACGAGCATGATATGTAGCCCACTAACGCGTAAATATCATGGCAGACTGGCGCAGACGCCGCAGACAGATACTGAGCTTCGAGCGGGTAGTCAACGTGCTCACTACGATGCAGGCACTGAAGCTCACCCGTCACAGGCTTTTCTATAGAGCTGGAAGTGGTGGTTCATGCAACCGAAAAAAACGTCCTTGCCCAACGTCTTTCAGGCCGTGGACCGTGGATGAAGAGGAAGAGAAAATCAAATCCTATCACACACCTATTTTGTCGCCTTTCATTTTTACTTCTTTGATGCGCATCTCACGTTCCATCAGCTTAAGGAGAATATCACAGATATCTATCGACGCTACGTGGGTTCCAACAAAGTCGACAGAGTTCATTCGGCAGAATCACCACACCTCTCCTGTGCATTTGTTGAAGTCACTGATTTGTGAGGACGTTTCCTCACGGCAGCAGCTGTCATGTTCAAGCC
Organism: Ascochyta pisi; assembly: GCA_039634435.1. NCBI lineage: Eukaryota > Fungi > Ascomycota > Dothideomycetes > Pleosporales > Didymellaceae > Ascochyta > Ascochyta pisi. Next base: position 1,386,350 of record CP113331.1, on the reverse strand, counting down.
CTTGCGTTCGATATTCGGAACGACTCAGATTCCTGCACCGAACAGCTTAGAGTAAGATTGTCACTCAACTGCATTGGTTCTTTACTGACCGACATCAGCATTTCCACCGGTGATATCGATGTACAAGTTGGCAGGTCTATCGATGCGCAAACCATACACATTCCGCACTCTGTTCTCAGGTCTTGCCCTGCTTTAAGCACCCTGCTCACGCCAGGCTGCAGGATCACCAACGCCGATCCTTTCATTTTCGCGATCATCATCGAGCATCTGGAGTGCAGCAGTATTCTAGGAACGTTCAGATTCAACGTACCGGGTCATCTCCAGGAATTAATCAGCGGTAAAGGCGCATTGCTCAACTTTGCAAAAGCATGGCATGTGGGCAATATGCTGGAGATGCACGGCTTGCAGAACAAGCTTCTCGAAATTTATCGTGTGCACTATCTGCAGTGCTTGAAGGATCACGTTCATTTGCCTGTCGACCCAGAGCCGTTCATTCATCTCAGGGATAACATCGGCAATCATACAATGGCGGAGAGGTTTCTTGTCGACTTCCATGCCGGTCTGATGCAGACTGAGTCGAGGTTTGAGCCGAAAGACTCGAGCTTGTTACCGAACGACATCGTAATCAACATGAGGGATCGCTGGAAGGAGCTCTCAGGTCAAGTCAGAAAAGACAGTCTTCTTTCTGAACTGAGAAGTGATCGCATTGCAGCCGGCTTTTCCAATTACAAGGTCAGTAAAGACGACGCCACACTGCACAGTACCATGCAGGTTCAGCGTCTGTGTGTAAGGCATGGCCCAACCCAATTCGTCCTGACCCCATCCATGCATTCCCGACGTAGAGCAGCATCGAAGCTTCCTATCTCTTCTACGCAGAGTAGTACGGATAGCTACAGTACCTCGAGGCCTCGAATTGAAGAACGGCAGCCAAGCCATCATACCAGTCACGCCAAACCACCAACCCACCAAAGACCTCTGGCGAGCCCACCATCCGTGGCGAAACCGATCATAACCAACCCATTCCTCAAACCATCCCTCCACAAAAGACAAAGCACATCCTCCCGACCACTCTCGCCGACCGAACAACCCTCCACCCTCCAACCGCTCGCACAAGACTACCGACTATCAACCAGCACCATCAACGGCCTCCAATCCCCACACCAACAGCAGTCAAAAACACCACCAGCTCGTGGACTCCCAAAACGAGCACCATTCATGCCCGCCACGCCAGCACGAGCACCCCAGCCACATGAGATAGAAGAGTCTGAAATAACGGACGAAGAAAGCGTGTATGATCTCTTTGCTCCCGAGATAGCATGAGGCCGCGAGTGGTACAAGATGCGTACAATTGGACAGCGAGCGGGTACGGTCAATGAATTGAGTTCTTGATTTCGCAGCGCGATCGTTGGCATCGTGGATGTCCTGCTGCGTATCCGGGGCGCGGTGGAATGGTTGGGTGTATAATGTTTCGGTTGTTGACTTGACTTGTGCTTAATCAATGCGGTTACTTGTAGCTGGGTGATCGGTTCCTCACTATTTCTCCTTGAGCCATTCGAGGGTATGGCAGGTAGTGAGGAGTATCGACTGGATAATGAATTCGGGGTTATGATACCGACACTTGATTGTATACATACACCAACGACCTCAGTCAGTCTCATCGAATCGAATCGTATCGGATATTATAAGTGTATCTATCGTGGTATCACTCAAAACCAAACAGACTACGCAAACAATAGCGACTACCTAGCGATAACGAAACCTGGATTTATGTGTTTCTAGGGTTACTTGGAGAGCGGAGGTGATGCTGATGCGTTGACGAAGTGGAAGTGAAGATGAAAATAAAAATGAAAACGAAGGCAAGACAAGAAGACAACAAGTACCCAGCGTAAACAAACACCAGTGGAGAAGAAAAAGAAGATGAAAGGCGGTAGGTAGACGATTATTCAATGAATAGTAGGGTACTGGTATGGATAGTAGTACAATCACATGAAGTACAGGATATCAATTACCCACTGCGTATATGAGATCCCAGCCTGCGAAACTGCGTACTGTCTTACTGTGAGTGCTGCTGTGCCGACTCTACAGTCTCCGGTGTGGACGGACGAGGTACACTTCTACCCGACGCAACGTTAAGGAACAGAGAACAAGCAGGAAGAACAGATAAGGGAAGAAAAGAAAAAGTGCTAACAATACTGCTAGTAATAAAAGCAAGTAACAACAATCTAAGAAGTGTAAGATAAGAAGAAGGTCTTAGACTACAGAGTTTAGTTGCTAGCTAATAAGAATGTAAAAGTTAATAGTGTGTTAGTATAGCATCTTTTAACGTAATTAAATAAGTTGCACTCCTACCTAACACAATGTTAAGGAACAGAGAACAAGCAGGAAGAACAGATAAGGGAAAAAAAGAAAAAGTGCTAACAATACTGCTAGTAATAAAAGCAAGTAACAACAATCTAAGAAGTGTAAGATAAGAAGGAGGTCTTAGACTACAGAATTAAGTCGCTAGTGCTAGCTAATAGAGGTGTAGAAGGTAATAGTATATTAGTGTAGCATCTTCTAATGTAATTAGATAAGGTACACTTCTACCTAACACATTATTAAAGAACAAAGAATAAGAGGAAGAACTGTAGAGAGAAGGAAGAGTGCGAACAATACTGCTAGTGATGGAAGCGAGTAGCGGCGGCCTGGAAGTGTGAGGTGAAGAGGGGGTCTGGACTGCGGAATCGGGGCGCTGGTGCTGGCTGATGGGGGTGTGGAAGGTAATGACATAGCTTTGTGAAGAGTAGAATGTCGAAAGCTGGATGCATGGATGGATACTCTGCTCTACTCTGCTTTACTCTGCTCTGCTTTGCTCTACTGTCTTGGCTAGAACCAACTGCTTCATGCGACAAAAGAAAATCATCCTTGCTCTCTCTCCTTGGCTCGTCGTCTAGATATATACACTTCCCCGTGCGACGATGCAAACTGCGTTCTTATTCCCCGCTGCTCCCCCGGCGTTCGTTCGCTGGATTGATGGTTCATTCGGTTGGTGGGCGTCATCGCAAGTTTACTCCTTCTTGACGTCCGGATCGGCCAGGATACCTTCTGCTTCGAGTCGTCTGCGGGCTTCTTCCAGAGCCCATGTTTGGATGCTGTTGGGGTGTCAGTATTCACTTCTTTCTTTCTCAAAACTCATTCCTCCAGCTCTCCCAACCACCCCACTTTCCCACTACCTTCCCTCCCTCCCTCGCTCCCCCGCACTAGTCTGTTCGCTTTGCTCACATACCTGGTATCAGGCTTAAAAGCATAAACCCCAACAAACAGCACCATCATGGGAATAAACGCATAAAACGTTGCATTCTCCCACCCCTCCTTCTTGTACTCCTCGCCCGGCTTGACGCCGAACAGCCAGCCGGTGGGGGGATCGTAGTGGGATTCGTGTCCGCCGCCGCCGCGCTTGGTGAGGGTCTGCGAGAAGCTGCGGGTAGCCATTGGAGCGCGCGAGGCGCGGAGGATGGTGCTAGCGGGGCGCGCGAGGCGCGAGAGGGCCGGGGCGGTCATTGTGCGTGGAGGGTGGGGAGGGAGGTGGATTGGCGGGGTCGGGAGCGGGTTGCTGGCGTTCGCGGTGCGTGGTGATGGAGTTGAGGTTCGTGGTCTTGGCGTGGCGTGGCTTGATACGGGTTAGTGCCGTTTGTACGGATGCATGGCGTCACGGTTATCCGATGGACGGTGCAGGGGAGAGGACGAATATGGCATTTTGTGAATGTGTCGAGTTGATAAGGCTAAGTTTCATTGCATGTCCTAGAGTTTGCGATGTGTAGTACCGTGTCTATGTAATCTTCCAATACCTCAACGCCAGTGCTATGCGAAACAAATCATGAAGGTCCGCTGGTATGTGCCATAACTCAAGCGTATACAGACGTCGGTTCCTTCTCAGTCTCCTCAGTCTGCTGGAAGGACATATTTGCAATGCCTTGAGAGGCCTGCTCGACCTTCTCCTCCACCACGTCATCCTCATCCTGCTTCTCGCGCAGCTCCTTCTGCTGCCTCTCCGCCTCCTCGAGCTCGGCAAGCTTGGCCGCGGTCTTCGCAGCCTCCTCTTGCTCCTTCTTCTCCCTGTCTGCCCTCTCCAGTGCAGCAAATTCATCGTCAATATCAACTTCATCAACCGGGTGATCTGTCTCGTTGATGATGTTCGTGATTTCCTCTGTCGTAGCCATCTGCTCGTTCACGGCGTCCACAACGCCCTGCACGCCCTCGGCACCGCCGACCTTCTCGTTCAGACCCTTGAGCGCCGCAGCGCCAGCGCGCATCGCCTCCACGATCTCGACCTGGTCGGCTGCCTGCTGGAGCTGCGTGTACACGCCTTCAAGCTGCAGGGCAACGTCGGAGCGCTGTGCCAGTGCCGTCTCAGCAAGCTTCTTGGAGCGTAGGGCGGCTTTGGCGCGGACCATCTGCTTGGCGGCAACAGCTTCCCGGGCTGCGGCGTCAGCAGAGGCGATCTTCTCCATGAGTGGTGGGATTTGGGTGTTGATGTTTGCGAGTGTGTCGCGCAGGCCGGCAATGGCGGCGTCTTCCTCGGTGATGGGGAGAGGGTGGGCGTCGTGCTCGGGCTTGAACTTGATGGTCTGCGCATCGTAGGCGATGGCCTGCCTGTCTCGCGCGAGGAAGACGAGGATGATGTTGAGGTCGTTGTTCGTGAGAGGTGCGGCAGGGTTGAGCGTGTGGGAGAAGCGGTTGAGGAAGTCTCGTCGTGAGAGGACGCGGTCGGCGGTGGATGTGTGCTCCTTCATCATCTTGAGGATCTCGTCACCAGCGACCTCGACGTTCTTCAAGACTACATAGTTCTTGACTGCGAGCTTATCAGGTGGAGCAGCCTTTCCCAGCACACCGACTGTTCGCAGACTCCACTGCAGCGCTGACCACGGCGTTGGTATCCATGAGGTCTTGTATATGCTGGTCTTGGAACTGAGGAAGTCTTTCAGGAGTACCATCTCCTTCTTCTGCACTGCCTCGTGGAAGACGGCGGCCAGACATGTGGGCTTCCCATACTGTGGATGTTGCAGCGCCCGCGCCAGGTCGTCGGCCGTCCGTATGTTCAGCAGATCGTGTGTAGTGCCTTGGGTGGGTATGACGCCCGCCCGCGCAGCGTCCGTAAGCGCTTTCGTCCAGGCGGCGATGTTGGCATGGTATCCGTCTGGGTTGATATCGAGCTGCTGCCGGAAGTCGGCATATAGCGACGCAAGGCGCGGCTGGCTTGCACGTGTCAGTTCGGTTGGAAACCAGCTGGAGGGCAAGCGCACTTGTTGAAGGCCTCCTCGTGCTGCAGAACAAACTCTAGCAGCTCGCTCATATTGCTGTTTTGTTGCGGCACCCACGCTTGTTTGTCGCTGTTCTTAGGGCGGAAGAGGCGCTTGCGCTTGACCGATGACATTCGCGCTGGAGCATCGCCAAAAATGGACGAATCAGATACGTCATGGCCCGAGAGCTTGCGCTTTAGCATCAAAGGCACCGTGGTCACCAAAACCAGTCAAACAAGGGAACATGTCAGTTGGCAGGCTTTTTGTGTGTCTATAATCTCTATGGATGAGAGCGCGCGCCTTCACTCACGCGACGCGTAGTGAGACGCTACCCCGCCATGCATGTGGGGCCCTGCCTAACTACCAATCCGTCTGTCGCTCAGCATCCTCGAAGTCTTTGCTGACTTTTCGAAGCTGCTGTGCTGGCGTGACGCCTTCTAAGCAGATCTCTTGTGATTGCATACATCCAGGCCTTCGCAGATAGCCATGTATCCTGACTTATTTTAAACCGTGCTCACTTCTTGACAATGTTTATGCCGCCGTCTTTCTTCTTCTCCATGAACTGCCTCATCTCCTCCAGATCGTCCATCTCGTCCATCTCGTCATCTTCCTCCTCTGCTTTTTTCTTCTTTGATTCCGGCGGCACTACAGATATGCTCGGCGCCTCTGCTTCTGGGGGATCGCACATCTCCTTGGTCTCGTTCTCCCAAGCCTTCCTCTCTTCCTCGTCCAGCTCATCCCTTCTGTCCAGCCAGCGCTCTTGCACATCGCGCGCGTCCATGGTCACGGCGTCCTGCTGCATGGCCATAGACCAGACCGTCTCGTTTGCGCCTTCTATGCCACCAAGCGCATAGCCGCCTGCTCGATCAATGGCTCGCAGCAGTGTCATCATGCTCTTTTTGTCTTCTACTGCCAGGGTTTCGAAGCCGACCAGCGCAAAGTCCTCGACCAGCTCAACGATCGCCTTGTTCAATGCGGAGAACTTGGAGGTTGGCTCGTCATCGTCCATGTCTACGTCGTCATGCGCACCTATTGCCGTCGGGCCTGGTATCCCCGAGGTTTGTTCGCGATTCAAGTGAGGTAAGAGGTAGTGCAGGTCTTGCACTTCGGTGTAGAAGTCGAGGTTGAAGGGCAGATTCGGGTAATTTTGCAGGTTGTCGATCTTGGTGAGGACGTTTAAGTGAGGGAGGTCCATCTGCAGCATGCTGCGCAGGGCGAGAAGCAACGACGACACATACAGTGAGGGTCGTGAGAGGATGATGGAGTCGGTCAGGTGTACGACGACGAGCTGAGCCAGGTTAGCTGGTTATTGCTTACCCTGGGCGGTGGGTGAATACTCGATACCCAAGTTTTTGGAGGCGGAAGAAGATGTTGCGCAGTGACGAGTGGGACGTGAAGAGCTCGACCTGGCCCGGACAGTCAAATAAGATATAGTCATCTGCGACTACTCAGCATCGCTTCTGCTTCTACCGTGCCGTGGCGTGCGGACCTCGGAGCTCCTTCAGGCCTTCCTCCAGCCAGTCGAAGTTGTTCTCCAGCTCCTCGAGGGCGTACAAGATGCCACCGTTGGGACCCAGCGACTCCTGCTCCATGATCTCATCTATCGTCACGAGATGACGGACATCTACGGCGGGCGCATACGAGCAGTGGTCGTTGGCGGGGTCGAGGTTGACGACGGAGCACTTGCGCTCGATGGCGCCCATGAACTGCTGCATGCCATCGCAGTACGTCGACTTGCCCGAGCCTGGCGGGCCTATGACCAGCTGAGCAAAGGGCATCGTGGTGTTGGGTCGCGGCGCAAAAGAGCTCGGGAAGCTTCAAGACGTTCGGTGGGGCCTACCCAACCTTCCTTAGTCAGCCATGTTTGGGTGAGGTGCACCTCGAGCTTGCCAAACACCAGCCGCCTATCCGCGAGTATCGATCGCAAACACCGCCACCATGTCCAGCCAATTCGAGCTCGCCCAAAACCCCACCGAGCCCATATCCGCCGTCAGATTCTCCCCGCGCACCCCCACGCGACTGCTCGTCTCATCGTGGGACAGACATGTCTACCTCTACGACACCCACGGCGAGCCCGGCGGCCAGCTGCTGCAAAAGTTTGAGCACCGCGCCCCCGTACTAGACGTGTGCTTTGGCCGCGACGACAACGAGGCCTTCACCGCCGGCCTGGATTGGGAAGTGCGAAGGTACAATGGCCCCAACATGCGCATACACATCCAACACCAACCTAACGGACCGCAGAATCGACCTCTCCACGGGCGCGCAGACCGTCCTGTCCACACACGCCCAGGGCGTCCGCAACATTCTCTACTCCGCACCCCACAACCTCCTCATCTCCGCCTCGTGGGACTCGACCCTGCACCTCCACGACCTCTCCACCCCGGGCGAATTCTCCTCCATCACCCTCCCCTCCAAGCCCTTCTCCCTCACCGCCTCGCCCACAAAACTCGTCGTCGCAATGGCCAGCCGCGCCGTCAACATCTACGAGCTGGGCGCCCTGGCGAGCGCCGCAAAGCAGGGCGGCGGAGAAGCAGTCAACGTCGAGCCCTGGCAGCGGAGAGAAAGCTCGATGAAGTACATGACGCGCGCCGTAGCATGCATGCCCAACGACGCCGGCTACTCGAGTTCGAGCATCGAGGGACGCGTCGCAGTAGAATGGTTCGACCCCAGCGACGAGTCGCAGTCGAGGAAGTACGCCTTCAAATGCCACCGCCAGAACGTCGACGGCCAAGACGTCGTGTACCCCGTCAACGCCCTCGCCTACCACCCCGTCCACGGCACCTTCGCAACCGGCGGCGGCGACGGCGTCGTAGCACTCTGGGACGCAGTCGCCAAGCGGCGAATAAGACAGTACCAGAAATTCCCCGCGAGCGTCCAAACCATTGAATTCTCCGCAGACGGCAGATTCATGGCCGTCGGCGTCAGCCCGGGCTTCGAAGACGGCGTCGACGATGTCCCCGACGGCGTCATCAAAGTCTTCATCCGCGAGCTCAGCGACTCCGAGGCCCAGGGCAAGAAGAAGTAAACAAGCCCCCTTGTTTCCAAGACGAAGAATCTCGCACACACGGATCGGGTCAGTCATGGAGTATGGCGTTCACAGGGCGCGGCCGTTGGAAACGAAACGGACTGAAAAGGACAAGCATGGGCTTTTGTTGTAGTTGTTGTTGCATACCCAGATTCTTCGACGGCGGAGATGACTCAACCAATCAATCACTCAATCAATCATTCGTCCAGTCAATGAATGAATGAATGAGATATTCACTGCAATCAAATCAAACTACAAAGTGATTTACACAGTGAACCAAGCTCATGCACTGTCTAGACATGCATACAACCTAATTAATCAACTCACTAATTAACTAACTCACCAACTAAGTAAGTTTGTACCCCACTTCCCTCTTACTGCTAGTAGCTTCTTTCCTTGCGTGTGTTGTACATATACTACACTGTACTAATAAACAATTTTTTATTTTACAACAAAATTAAAGTCTCTTAATTAACATCTTGTCTTTTCTTTTCTTTTCTTTTCTTGTCTTGTTTTATTATATCTTATCCTAAGGTACAATAAAACAGTAAATATTCTAGTATAAAATACTATTATATTTATACCTATATATATGTGTGTGTATACATAAATTAATACTACTTGTTTATTTATCCGTAGAATTAAGTAAATATCAAATCTGCATGTTGTAAATTAGATTGTAGAGAATATATCCTATACTACGTTAACATGCTATATTAATACATAATATCATTCTGTAACTCCCTAAGTGCTTAGTAGATTGTTATAAATTTTGTCTATTGCTAGTATAAAAGAAGCTAGACTTACGTTTAAAGTGTAGTAGTCTAAGGAACTCCTTTACCCCAAGTAGCTGAATTATTCAGGCCTCTGCAGTCCCTGCCTTTTTCCTAATACATCGTGGTTCTGCTCTGCGAACCGATAGCTAGGAGTCTTTACCGCGAGAAAGCAATCCGCCACGGCTTTGAAGGCTTGTATCGACTCTAAGCAATATATTGGACGACCTCCTCAATAACCACAGTTGTCAACAAGCAAGTAAGTGGGGCTCTGAGGACTCGACTTGACTTGTTTGATTACCTGTTTGAGCCTAGTAATTACCTGTGTAGGTTTAACTCCTACCTTCTTGGGTAAGCGCCTGAAAGTGAGCGTGAACTTGACTTGTTTGTTGACAACTCTGTCAATAACAACCTTCTTTTCGAGAAAAGCCTCGATCAACCCGGGTGTGAGGATTCCTGAATCTCGGCTTGGGTCCTCTCGCTGCATCTCAATCTCAATGCGATGCAAGAGTGGAGGTCTGATGCAAGGTCCCTAGCAAGCGCGTTTAACGCTAGGACGAGGCTTTCTCAGACCTCTGAAACAATTTCAACATGCAGAACCAATTCGTGAAATGATGGTGGGAGACGGGTTCGTTTGATGCATTCTTCGCCATCCACCCTGTGATACAGGGTGGTGTCAACAACCGTTCTCAGTGAAGAGCCTCGAACTCCGCAGAGGTGATGGTTTCAGTGAGGTTTTCGACGTCCAAGTCAAGCAAGTGGAGAACTGGAGCTGATGGGATAGCGGGTAGTAGTTCGGCTCGGGCAAAATCTTCTGGCTCGATCTCGAATAGAGGCCTGGATGGTCGGTAGAGGAAGGAGAACGACGATGTGCACTGAGGTGGTGCAGACGCGGAGTGTTGTTTCGAAAGGCAGCGAGTACTAAGGAAAAGTCATTGGGCTCGGCGGTCGTGATATCAAGCAATCGCAGTTGGGGGCTAAGAGTAGACATTTCGCAAAGAGGGTTGGTGTAGTGACGGCCATCCTCGTGCCACCAATCAAGATGCAGTCTTTTTAGATGCAGTCTTTTTAGATGCAGGTCTTTTAGCATGCAGGTCTTTTAGCATGCAAGTCTTGATGGTTGACCAGCTCTGTAGGCTGTGACTGGCAGCCTCGTCGATGATTCGCATGTTGTGAATTTGGAGACTTTCAAGATTGGGCAGACGGAACAGCGGCTGGAGCTCAGAAGGTTTCCCATAACGATAGTACAACTTGATCTGCTTCAAACCTGTGAATTCATGGCTCGATGTTGACTGTTACACAACACCAACCAAACACCAGCGCCTTTGCACAACCAGCAAACCTGAGTAATCCGCTGGGCTCCTTAGCGATAGCCGTCGATTTACGAGTTTGTTTCGCGGGCACATGCATCTAGTGACTTTCAGCAGAAACACGAATTTGCCCGCGTGAGTGGTTATTGTAATGAAAATCATTGCCGCCGAAACGAGGGTATCAAGGATGAATCCGCACCACGCCACCATCCCCCCACCCACAAGAACCTTATTCCAAAGTTGCTCAAAGTTCATAATCATAACATCATAATTCATCCCTCAGCACGCCTGCGTTCCACCTCACTACCTCTCACGCGCTCATCATCTCCTTCCTCGCCCTCACAGCCTGCAAAAACGCTCCATAGCTCCATGTCAGATCGCGCGCACCGGTCATGAACCCTGTCTCCTTATCGAACTGCTCGCTCATGCTGCCCTCAGCATCGACATGGCTTCTCACGACCGCCAAAAACTGGTCACCCACGGCGCCTAGACGCTCGACGATGGAGTGGAACAACGCGTCGCTGGGCCCGTATGTTCCTTCGTTGATGTCGAGGCTGGAAGAGGCGAGGAGCGAGGCGTAGAAGGGAAGAGACGTGCTCGATATGGTTAGGTTGGAGGTCGAAGAGAAGTGCGATGCGGAGCGGTAGAGGATCTCAGCGGCGCTGGAGGTGCAAAGGAACCAAGGGTTGCCGTGGTGGGTGGTGGAGTAGCCGTTGTATTTGTCTTCGGGGTAGCGGCCCAGGCCTGTACCTTCGAAGAGCTGCTCGTCGTCTTCGTCTGCCTCATCATCGTTGTCTTCGGAAGTGAACTGTGGGCTGCTGTTGATAGGAAAGCGATCCCTCTGGTCGCGTGTGAGGGCGAGGAGGGACACGAGGATCTCATCTGACCACGGCGGGTAGACAGCTTCCTCGTCGGAGCCATCAGCTGGCAGAGCATGAAGCGAGCCAAGGAGAAGACCACAGTCCAAGCCAGACCGTTTGCTCCACAGCGTCTCAACAAGATGGCCCTTCTGCTTGTTCCAGAATTTCGAGAGCAGGTTCTCAATATACCCAGCTTGCAGCGTGTACCAGTCCGCTGCACCGAGATCGCCAAACGCGCGCGCGATCTGACTGCCTTCGCGCAGACTACGCGCGCTGACCATGAGGGTGAAGAAGTGCAGGCCTTCGACTTCCTCCCAGAGGTCGAACCCAGACTGATTCCAAAAGTGGCTCACGTATTCGAGGTCGGCTTTGATGACGCTGGTAGGCGGCATGCTTGCATCGTAGAAGGGGGCAAAAAAGTCGTCAGCTTGAGATGAGGTCCATAGAGTGGGGTGAGAAGCGTTGTATTCGCGTAGGTAGTGGATGAGGGTAAGGGCACGTAGAGCTGGGCCGTCCCGCTGAGGTCGCCCCCATGAACCTGTGAATGGTGTGCCATCGATTTCGAACTTTGGCTCGCCGAGTCCAGAAAGGTCGTCGAAGTTGCCTGAAGGGTTGGAGATATGTTGAATTGTCTGCTGTAGTGATGTGTAGGCGTCAAGTATTATTGAAAGTGACCCTGCAAGTGGAGAAGATGTGTCATCGGCGTATACATCTACGAGGGTGTTCATGGTGATTGCGGCATCTCGAACCCCTACGTTTTGTCAAAATCCGCACGTCACCGATGACTCTCTTTAAACATACATTGATACCAATAATCTGGGCCATCTTGGCTTGGGCTCGCGACCACTGTGCCATGTGCTACGCCCTGTCCCTCAACGTTGCGTCCACCTGGAGAGACGTTTGCCAGCAATTTGTCCAGCGCTATCCGCTCTTCCGACTGTATCCACGCATCGAGTGTATCTCGCAACGGTTGCTGCTGTCTCTGCGCACTAGCGACACCGAGGAACTGAAGATGAGGTAACGGCGGTATCGAGAAGGCATATGTGTGTGTTACGTAGGATGCGAGGAAGAGGGTGTTGGTCCGCATGGCGGCTGGAGTGCACGGCGACTGCGAGGAAGCTGAATACTAGGTAAGATGTATGATCTAATAAGTCACGACCGGCACAACATCAAGAATAGAAGAGAAAGGCGCTTGAAGAATAGGATGATCATCGATATTAAAGAGAGCAAGTACGCCGGGCCCAGCTTCACCCACACATCGTTCCCATGCTAGTCATCTACGGGGGCATGTGCCCCACCAGCCATGGCATTGTTCACTGCCTAGCGGCGCGACAGCGAGTCGGAAATCGTGGAGGCGGTCAAAGGGTGTTGAAGTTTGGTCTGACGTGGACGGGTGATGTGCCATGCGAGAAGCCTAAGCGTGTCACGCGACGTTGTCGACCAGTAAGAAGCGTTGGAAGTCCGCCATGACGCCTAGCACATCCGGGGAAGCAAGGAACTTGTCACTTCTCATGTGCGAAGTCAATCTCTCGGACCTCGGATGTTAGTACACCTGTCTTGGAACGCACGAAGTATTCAAATGCAGCATTAGTAAAGTTCAAAGTGACTCGACTACCTACCGAGCTTACCTATGTATCCCCCACCCTGTCTGCTGTGTACACCCACAGGCAGATACCTACACCCGTCGTCTCACGCCCTCGTTTTACCCTGCACACTCCACACCTCACTTCGGCAACGAACTAGTCTTGCCCTATGTGTAAAGCCAGTCCCTTGAACCTCACACGAGCATAGTTCCAACGAACGACACATACCCATTACTGACGTTTTGCGCTCGCCAGGTAGCTAGGCTTACTAAGCAACACAGCACTAGTAATAACATCCAACTCAAATGACTGCCTTCTAAAAAGACGTTGCTGGTACTTTGTCCAGTAAACACTGACACGCTATCTCGTCACCGCCATTCCCACGTGCTAGTAGTTCTTCACATAGACCCCCAGATATTAGAGACGCGTTTCAACATGTCAAATCCGTAACCGCAGCACTTTCACAAGATACCCATAATTGTATAGACATTTCCATTTCAATCATTACCGCACACCGCACAAGTACAGACGTAAAACTACACAACCGACCACCACGCAACGCCCGCATCTCAGCCGCCAAGCCCTAAGGGGTATATCTCGCGAAGGACAGCCGTTGAATCGTCGAACCTAGTGACCAAAAATGACGAACAAACCCAAGTAGCAATAAAAACAAGATAATAAAATATGGTGGTGAAGCAACGCACGCAATGCAATGCCATACTATGCCGAAACCGAAAAAAGCAAAGGTGAGAGAATGATGTTCGCCGCAAACCATGCAGATGCCGCGCGAACGCAAGACTCAGACATCGATCGTTATCTCCATGTATCATCACGCGAGCGCCTAGACGCTCGATCCAAATTGGTCCTCACCACTATCCTTCCTACTATTCCTCTTCTTCGCCTTGCCCTTTCTCTTGATCAGATCGACACGTTCGTTGGGCGGCGTGTGTGTCCGCTGACTACCCGCTGCGCTCGACTCGCCGACTTTCAAGCCCTTGACTTCCTTGAGCACGTCGCGGAAGCCTTCTTCTAAAGTGGTCATGCGCGCGAGCATGATTCGACTCATGCGGTTCGAGTCGGATTCGGTATCGCTGCCTTTGCGCTCCATGCGTGCTTCGGCCCTGGCGCGCGCGGCGAGCTCGAACTGCGTAGTGAAGGAAGCGGGGATGGTGTTCAAGTTGCCGAAATTGGGGTTGTTGTTGTTGTCACCAAGGTCGGAGGCGAGGTCGAGTGCCACGGCGTTGAAGGAGGGTGTGCGGTTTTGACGTTCCAGGGCTAGGAAGTTCGAGAGATTGGGTGTCTTACGGCCTGTGTCGGGAGGCAGCACCGCACGCGCGCGTGAAGCTGATGCGTGACTTATGTGGCTCACCGGCTGTGGTCTCTTCGGTGTGCGCATACCAGACAGTATGGGCCCGTCAAGACGACCTGGCGTCGCCGTTCCGCTGCGTGAACCCAGCTTCAAGCGCTTTTCAGGCGAAGATGGGCGCGACACGTCAATCGTCTCCTTCGTAGGGCTAAACAAGATCGTGCTTGTGGAAGTGTTACGAGTATGCCCTGGCTTTGTCTTCCTGTTCGGCGACACGCCTCGTGCCCCAGGTGCGCTACTGTCTGATGGAGAAGACACTCTTGCTGGCGTGCGCGCAGGAGTTTTCGGTCTGGGGGCTACCATAGGCGTACGGAAGAACTCATCTTCAGATGTTACATAGCCCGATTTTGGCTTCTTATTCTCCTTATCAGACGTCGGCAAGTTCTTCGGAGTGGCCTGGCGATCAGAGTTGGAGTCATTGTCTTCGGCCTGTGTTAACAGCTCGTCGTCGCCGTCAGCATCAGTCTGTTGTGGGATGTCGTCGTTCAGGTCAGGCTCGTCTTCCTCTAGAATCGGACGGGGGAAAGCTACGAAGCTGTCATCGGGATCTGAGGCCACACTCCTAGTAAATGAGAGTGGGTGTCTTCGCCGAGCCTGGCCAGAAGTCTTTGCGCGGCGGAGATAGGGTCTGTTGCGGGTTTCGAGGCGATCCAAGACTGACTGAGCATCTTCCTGAGGTGGAGTGACCTCCTCATCGTCGCCCATCTTCTTCATCCAGTCTGAAACCACATTGCTCGAATTTCTACGACCAGAAGGATAGTTCGCAGACGCTTGGGCGCTTGTGTCACGATACGGCCGGCGAAACACCTCTTCAAGTGCGCGATCTTTGTGGAACGTGGTGATCGAAGGCTCACGCAGACGAGGGTTAAACGCTTCGACAGCACCGCGGATGCTAAAGGCCGGCACGATGGGCGAGGCGGTTCCAGGTCTTCCGCGGTTCTCGACCAAGTCGGTGGGTCCGTAGGCCAAGTTCGACAGAAGTAGCCTTTCGTACACAAAAATCGTGAATAAGATTGGAATGTGCGTCAGCTTGATGACGAGCCGATTCATGCGTATGAACTTCTTAAACGGCATCATGTACTTGAGCGGAATAAGCAGCCAGCCTAAAATGTTCGTTGGAGGGACGTAGGAGAACAGAGCGTCAGACTTGACCATCGAGATGGTGTTGACCGCAAAGAGGAACTGATGCTCTTCGTTGGCATTCTGAACGATCTTCATGAACGAATTGGTGAGGACAGTAATCAAGATGGTGACGATGAGGAAGTGGCACATGAAAAGAAACAAGGCCAGTAGAGCCTTGCCCAAGACATTGTATTCCGCCCAGAGGTCCCACGCTGCTGGTGTGAAGCCCATAAGCAGCTGGAAGATGGCATATGCGGCGTTGGAGGCACCGATTTCTTTGCCAAAGGCCAGACTGAAGGCGACGAAAAACCCACTGCAGGCAATGCAGATAAGGACCAGGATCGCGACTAGATCCATGACCATCATCCGGAAGGCGATGAGCAATTGGGAGAAGTACTGGTAGTGGTCCAGAGCCGAGAACAGACGAGGGAACAAGAGAACCGCAGTCGAGCCGAGGACATCGTAGGCCATGCTGGCGACGTGTTGACGGCTGACGTCCGGCATAAGGATGCCGTACAGACGCAGGACGTAGTATGCCATGAACATGAGCAAGATGCCAAGGTCCAGTAAATTCCATACCTAAGAGTTTTCGTCAGCGTGGATTCAAATTGTTGGGGTAGAGAAAAATCATGCGACTTCTGCGCCTGGAGATAGTCATATATGTGAGAGAAGCGTGTAGATGGAAGTGTGCTATCATGGAGCAGGATGAAACGGCGAGAAAGGCTATGCGACTACCGCATTGCAGTACTTACGCTCATAACTGTATCACGTCAGCTCCTCTGAATAACGATAGTGGATGAAAGACGACTCACTGTATAGCCCAAAGCCTTGTTCCGAGAAACCAACAATCTCGTCCAACATATATCCAGCGCTCCAAAACCAGAAGATAACTTCCAGGACCGTTATGTCGTCAGACTTTTCAGTGAGTACAGCAAGGAAGAGCCCCAGCATGATACCGAAGGAGAGGGTCGAAAAGAGGTTGCGGTAGCGAGGGACTCGAAGACGAGACAGCTTGAAGAGCGAGGAGTCGTGGGGGTCATAGAGGGTCACTGTGCGTCTCATGAGCGCTGAAGCTGGCAGCTCAGCGTTTGCTTGCTTGGGTCGCGGCAGACGGCGCGACGGCCCTCTACCGGGGGAGAGTTCTTCGCTCGTGGGATTGCTGTGGGAAGAGTCTGGCTTGCGGTGGAGACTGTCGGCGACCGAATGGAAGACGATGGTGCCGGCCCAGATTGCCTCCAATTGCTGCACAACCAAGGGATGGGCGAGGAACTTCTTTGCTTGCGCGCGAATGGCAATTTCGAGCGCAGAGATGCGCGCATGACGCTGTCCCTGGCGTGCCCAGTTTGCGCCATTTGGTGGTGTCTCGAGGCCCTGGAGAGGGTCGAAGTCGTAGCTCAGCGCATCGATCAGCTCGCGCGTAGAGAATTCCTTGAGCAGGCGCATGGCGAGCAGCTCGCAGAGGAGCGCGCGCGTCTTGCTGACGCCCACATTGCCAGGGTTCGAGTCTCCCTCCTTCCTGAACTGCAGACAGTTCGCTACCAGGCAGTACAGGGCGCCACGTGAGAAGTGCTCTGAGCGAATCTGCTGCTGTATGGGCTTGACGAGGAACTGCGAGACCTGCGGTGAGCGCAGCTGGTCCCAGCTGAGCGTTGTCTCGCAGCGCTGGACGACGATTGTGCGTATGGCGTGCGTGTTGTTGTATATGGGGATGCGGTCTGAAACTTCGTGTTAGCGCAGTAAACAAAGTTCACATGCAACAACGCAACCTACCCAGCAGCTCGGGGGAAAACACAGGCAGCAAGGGACCGTCGCGCCGGCGGTGGTCTTCGTCTTCGTCCTCCACCTCGACCTCGCCGTCGTACTGCGCCACATCATCCTCGTAGTCGTCCTCGGCCTCAGACGCCTCGGCGTGGTGGCGGTCGCGGTACTTGTGCAGTGCTGCAAGGAGGGGTGTGGTCTCAGACGGCCGGCTCCTCTTCGAGCGCAGCAGTGAGGCGAACATTGAAACGCCCTCACACCTTTCTTACTGAGCAGCGATCCTCGAGGCAGCGCCGGGGCGGGGAGAGGGAGGGAGTAGCGGTAGCAGTAGCACTTTGTCAACAAGAAGTCTCATAATCTACAGGGGAACCACCAGCGACCCACGAGGTCCCGGCCTGCCACCAATTTCGTACCACACCCGATTCACCGCCATCTCATGCCGCTATGCCGCTCTTCGCCGCCATGCTGAGACGAGGTGATCATGAGGATGCTACAATGCCTTCTTCTTATCTGCGCGTTCTATTTCCCCACGATTCCAGACGCGCTGCCAGCCAATAGCCACGCCCCATCACCCACGGTGTCGCTTGCATGTGCAATGACGAACGCGCTACTTATGCACCTCTCCCGCGCCTCAGCGCGATATCCCTTCCAGAAAAGACGTCATCATCATTCTTGCATCATTCGCCGTCTGGGGTGCAGATGCCCCAGTTGCGCGCATTCTGGTAGTATCTGTCGGATTTGCGCCTGCGCGCTGGAGAATGGAGAACAGTCGAGGGTCGTGAATGTTTACCTACTTGTCCATGACTCGGTCGACCTTCCATGAATCTTCGCTAACGGTCTGGATCTTGTCAGTCTTGGACCGGGGTCGTTTGCCCTGCAGCAGGCAAACATGTCCCTCAAATCACGCCGCCAAGGCGCCGGAGATGCTTTCCCCATTCACGCACTGTGAGCGTCCTAGAGAACCATCGTGTATCGATGCCGATCCATCGGGTGCAGCCTCCATAAAACTCGTGGTCCTCATGTCGCGTATGAGCGCCAAGCAATGGAGCTCCTGATTCGCGCAAATTTCTTTTCGGTGCTACACAGATGTGGACGTTGCCACGGGCGGCCTCCCGCGCTCGTTCGACACATCGGCTTGCTTCCCGAGGTATCAACAATCTGACAGCCAGCAAGACATGGCAGAACCCATGATCATACCTTCGCGTATCGCGATTATGGGCATCCAGAAAGGTTCCTCTGCTGTCTAAAGAGCAAAACACATCACGTGATAATGTCAACCATAGCACCGTAGTGATAGATCTCCAAACATCTTTACGTCGATAATTGAGGATGAATCGATTAACATCACAAATTCAGATGGCAGGTGTTAACACGCTTCTCTTATGTAGCACGGACTCGGCAGCCATTAAGCGTCAGCTGACTTTGCAGTCGACCACCCAAGGATGGTAGGATCCACACTCATGCGAATCTGTTTACGAGGATGCTGTTCGAGGATGAGCATGGGTCGGCACGGGTGGAGGCTAAGAAGGCCATGCTTAGAAGACAACACTCAAAGAAAAAGAGGACCGCGACCAGACGATAGCCACACTCCACGAGGATATAGCACACCTTGAACTCGAGAAAGAAGGGTTGGACAACATCCCAGAATCGCTAGTAAAAAGGATCTATAAGCTTCAAATAAATGTAGACGGGGCCAAATATCGCAGGAAAGAGCAGATGGACGAATGCTTGCGCTTGAAAGACGAAGAGGACGGTTTGCTGGGCCGAGATCAACTGCCATCCGACATCAGAATTGAGAAATGATTGCTGCCGCATATTTTTTGGTGCAGTCAACGATTTGGTCAATTTATGACAAAGCGAACAAAATGGCGAGGTATCCGACTCCGAAGACTCACTAGACACAAACGAACAGTTCCCCGCAATAAGACCAAACTGGTCTGGGAAAGGCTCTCATGCTGAGTTCGCCGCAAGCGAACTACCACCATTTGAAAAAGAATGTTTTCTCAATTATTGGCCAACGGTGAGGTCTCAAGGATATTTTGTGGCGGGATCGCCATGGCTCTGAACCGAGTGCTGCACTGTCAGGACCTAAAAGGGGTACACATGAAAGCGATTGAATTCCTCAAGAGTCTGACCCATCGACATATTCTCAAGCTGGTAGGCAGTTATTATCGTCGACCGTACTTAGGTCTCTTGTTGCGATCTGGGTGTGCTGTTAAGCACGACGGGCGTCATGAAATGTTCCGAGCTTTCCCTGAAGATCCACACCAATGTTGGAGGCGTCGCTGGCGACATAACTGCTCAAAAGCACGAGAAGAACGCCGAAATGAAGGCAAAAATGGAGAAAGAACTAGACGTACTTTCGGAAGAGAGACAGAAGACAAGGGAGGCCTTCAACCATATTCCAGAATTCTGGGTTCGCAAAGGCTTTGGCTGTCCATCTTTAGCAGTTGCGTATATTCGCTGTAACAATTTCCATCACAAGAATGTTCAGCCATCAAACGTACTTCCCTCCACAGAGAGTATATGGCTTATCGACTTGGACTCTGCAAAAGACTTCTTGGATGACCTAGCAAGTAGCAGTGAGAGCCGCGTATGAGGCATCCTATAATGATGAGCACGAGAGGTCGCCAATTACGACCAAAGTGGCTGCTCGTCCCACATCTTCTCACTCTGAAATGTTCTCCTAGTAACGCTGTCGCCAAATCACTGCTTGCAAGGACTGAACGCTCTTCCTGCGAAGAACAACTCGTACGAGGCCAACCTGGACAATTTAGAGCAGTGGATGGCTCTCGTTGACATTTCAGATAACTACCTACACTCAGGATATAGTTCTCATAACGAAAATAAATGCTCCAACGCGATCACGCCAAACTTCCTACAGCAAAATCACTCACCCTTCACCCAGCAAGTCTGGACAGAGACCAAGAGACCTCACTGCCGACGCTGTAGTAATTGGTTCGATCAAGACCCCACTCAGACTCATCGACAGTTGAAGTCATGACAAAGAGGGATCGCGTAGTACAAACGTAAGTCTAACTCTCAACACAACTGATTTCAGAGTCTAATCGGTACATAAGTTTGCATGAACGTATCTCAAACGAACTCGATTGAAGGATGTAGAGTGACTACAGTGCATGGCTATCAATTACCCGTCAACAAATCAAGTAGTTCCGCACCATCCCTCACACAGAGATGCGAGCGTAAAGCCAGAAGCAAAACGCTAAAATTCACTGAGCTTTGCAATTACATCTTCTCGAGGTTTGACCTGAGTCGACGGCGAATCTTCATCCCACGTATGAAGACTTTCACAACGTAGCTTTCTCTCGGCTGTAAAATAGATATCGCAGTGCAATGACATATATAGAGAGAATTCTCAGCTGCATAACGACATCTTGACGAACGCAGGTATTGCGGTTTGATTTCAGTGATAGATCGTAGAGTTTTAACTTGTAGAGCTGATGCACATCAAAAAGTAGAATAGATCTCAAAGGCCTTTGCGAACCCTGCTGGATGCGTCTGCGGCTAGGTCTGTAGTTCATGACCAAGATACATTGAAGTTGACTCTAGAGTAAAGGCCACAATCTTGCGCACAAGAGCAACTTGAATTCGAGCAAATTTGCACGAAAGCTTGTTTAAACAAAGCCAAATGTTGCTTGACCCTACCAGAAGATTTTTCATGACTGTTACAGCTGGGACGTTGCTCACAGAGCCGCAGTGCTTTTGAAACATTTGCTGCGCTAGAGGGCGACGTCAACTGGACAAGGGTGAGGCGACCCCGCGGCGTGCGATTGGCAGGTTTGGCGAGGCTTCATCACACCGCATTCAGAGTCTGGACGATCGCGGTCATTCGAAAGCGCAGACGATGAGCCGCAACACGCTGTTATAACCCCCAAAGCACTGCTATTGTCGAAATAACCAGTGTTAGAAAGGAAACTGTCGTGAGCATTCATAGTACCTCAATAAATGCGATACTTGGCATGAAACTCGAAGATGTTGAGCAGCAGCGACTTCCGCTCTCGGCGAGAAGAGGCTCGAGCACCCAGAAAATCCTCGCGCTAGCAAAGGTGGGGCCAATCAAGAGCAAGACACCCCGCTGCTGCAGTGGTAAGAAAAAAAAAGTTTCGACTCTCGGAGAGCTCTTCTTCTCTCTCCTCCACCATTGTCCGGCAGTCTCGATTCTCCAGGGTACTTTGAGCCCTCGAGCTGTCTCTCACTTCACAAATCATGGCCCCACGCCCCGACGAGAGCCAGAACCTGGCGCTTGAGCTCCAGGATGGCTACGTCTGCTTCGGACAGAGCTTTGGTGCTGAGAAGAGCATTGCGGGTGAACTGGTCTTCCAGACCGGTATGGTCGGTTATCCCGAGTCGATAACTGACCCCTCTTACCGCGGCCAAATCTTGGTCATCACGTTCCCTCTGGTAGGCAACTATGGTGTGCCATCGCGCGAGGACATCGATGCGCTCGCTCAGGACATTCCCGCGCACTTTGAGGCCAAGGAGATCCACATTGCTGGTCTCGTAGTTGCAACCTACGCTGAAGAGGAGTTTTCGCACTACATGGCCACCTCTTCGCTGGGCGCATGGCTCAAGGAGCAGGGCGTGCCTGCCATTACTGGCGTTGATACCAGAGCTCTCACAAAGCGCATCCGCGAAGAGGGAAGTATGCTTGCTCGCTTGAGACAGCGAACTGGCCCGGTTTCCTTATCTACCGCTCTCACCAACGGCTCAGTCGACACCTCGGCATTGGTTGACGGTGAGGTCGAGGACTGGAGCAGCAGCTTTGAGGAGATCGAGTGGGTTGACCCCAACACGAAAAACCTGGTCGCTGAAGGTGAATTTATTTTTGATGTCTTTTTCGTGTGATTTGGTCTGACGCCTGCACAGTCTCTATCAAGGAACCCAGGCTTTTCACTCCCGATCCTTCCACAGCTCTGAAGCACCCCTCCGGCCGTCCCGTGCGTGTATTGACTGTTGACGTTGGTCTTAAATACAACCAGCTGAGATGTCTGGTGCGACGAGGAGTCGAAGTCCTGCAAGTTCCGTGGGACTATGACTTCCCTAAGCTCGCTGGCAAGGACTACGATGGTCTCTTCATTTCCAACGGTCCTGGTGACCCAGCCAAGATGGAGGCTACTGTGAAGCACATCAAGTCTGCCATGGATGAGGCACGAACACCCATCTTTGGTATCTGTCTTGGACACCAGCTGCTCGCAAGAGCTTCGGGCGCCAGCACGCTCAAGATGAAGTTCGGTAACCGCGGCCACAACATTCCTTGCACAAGCATGATCACCGGAAAGTGCCACATCACATCGCAGAACCACGGTTACGCAGTCGACTCCAAGACTCTACCCAATGGCTGGGAGGAGCTCTTTGTTAACGCCAACGACGGCAGTAACGAGGGTATCCGCCACGTCCGACGACCCTACTTCAGTGTGCAATTCCACCCCGAGCACACACCCGGTCCTCGCGATACCGAATACCTGTTCGATGTATTCATAAACACAATTCAGAAGTCGATCGCTTCTTCTGAGGTCATGTCTCAGCCTGTGGAGTTCCCCGGTGGTAAAATCGAGGAGAACAAGAAGCTGACCCCCCGTGTCGATGTCAAGAAGGTCCTTGTCCTTGGTAGTGGTGGTCTCAGCATTGGACAGGCTGGAGAATTTGACTACTCTGGGAGTCAGTGTATCAAGGCTTTGAAGGAAGAGGGCATCTACACGATCCTCATCAACCCCAACATTGCTACGATCCAGACCTCCAAGGGCCTTGCCGATAAGGTCTACTTCCTCCCAGTCAACGCCGACTTTGTCCGCAAGGTCATCCAGAAGGAGCGTCCTGACGGTATCTACGTTACATTCGGTGGCCAGACCGCCCTTTCCGTTGGTATTCAGCTGAAGGATGAATTCGAGGATCTCGGCGTTAAGGTTCTCGGAACCCCCATCGATACCATCATTACCACCGAAGACCGAGAGCTGTTTGCTCGCGCTATGGACTCGATCGGCGAGAAGTGCGCCAAGTCTGCATCTGCGAACAACACCGAGGAGGCCATGCGAGTCGTCAAGGACATCGGTTTCCCTGTCATCGTCCGAGCTGCCTACGCTCTTGGTGGCTTAGGCAGTGGCTTCGCTGACAACGAGGACGAGCTTCTCGAGCTGTGCAACAAGGCATTCGCCGCCAGTCCTCAAGTGCTCATCGAGCGCAGTATGAAGGGCTGGAAGGAGATCGAGTACGAAGTCGTCCGTGATTGTCGCGACAACTGTATCACTGTCTGCAACATGGAGAACTTCGACCCTCTCGGTATTCACACCGGAGACTCCATCGTCGTCGCCCCATCCCAGACTCTGTCCGATGAGGACTACAACATGCTGCGAACCACAGCTGTCAATGTCATTCGTCACCTGGGCGTTGTCGGAGAGTGCAACATTCAGTATGCGCTGAACCCATTCTCCCGCGAGTACTGCATCATCGAAGTTAACGCCCGTCTGTCGCGTTCTTCTGCTCTCGCTTCGAAGGCAACCGGATACCCTCTCGCTTTCGTCGCCGCCAAGCTGGGTCTCAACATTCCCCTGAACGAGGTTCAGAACTCGGTCACGCGCTCCACCTGCGCCTGCTTCGAGCCCTCGCTCGACTACGTTGTTGTTAAGATCCCTCGCTGGGACTTGAAGAAGTTCACTCGTGTCTCCACCCTCCTCGGCTCGTCCATGAAGAGTGTTGGTGAGGTCATGAGTATCGGGCGAACATTCGAAGAAGCTATCCAGAAGGCTATTCGCGAGATCGACCCTAGCAACATGGGCTTCAACGAGACCGCTGCTCTTATGGAGATTGACCAGGAGCTCCAGACACCTTCTGACCAGCGTCTGTTTGCCATTGCCAACGCCATGAAGTCCGGGTACACTGTTGACAAGATCTGGGAATTGACCAACATTGACAAGTGGTTCCTCAGCCGTCTCAAGTCCCTGAGCAACTTCGAAATCTTCATGTCCAACTACAACACCTCAAGCATCACCCTGCCTCTGCTCAAGAAGGCCAAGGCGCTCGGTTTCTCTGATCGTCAACTGGCCAAGTTCTGGGGGTCCAACGAGCTTGCTGTTCGTCGCGTGCGTGTCGACGCTGGCATCTTCCCCTTCGTCAAGCAGATCGACACGGTTGCGGCCGAGTTCCCAGCCCACACGAACTATCTTTACTTAACGTACAACGGTACTGAGCATGACATTTCGTTCAACGATAAGGGTATCATGGTCCTCGGTTCCGGTGTTTACCGAATTGGATCTTCGGTCGAGTTCGATTGGTGCTCTGTACGCGCCATAAGAACTCTCAGAGAAAACGGATTCAAGACAGTGTACGTTGTATCCGCCAGGATTGGAACGAAGCTTGCTAATGGGATCTCGCAGAATGATCAACTACAACCCCGAGACGGTGTCTACAGATTACGACGAGGCCGATCGTCTGTACTTTGAGAACATCTCTCTTGAGACAGTGAGTTGACTTCCTCCACAGCAGTTTAGATCTGCGTCATCTAACTTGCGCAGGTACTTGACATCTACGCCATCGAACAGTCGAGTGGAGTTGTTATCGTAAGTGATCCCCACACTGGCTGTAATGCCTCCGCTGATCTTCTTCACAGAGTGTTGGTGGACAAACACCCAACAACATTGCCCTACCCCTCCACCGTATGAACGTCAAGATCCTCGGTACCTCTCCTGAGATGATTGACACAGCCGAGAACCGATTCAAATTCAGTAGAATGCTCGACCGCATCAACGTCGACCAGCCTGCATGGAAGGAGCTTACCAGCATCGAAGAGGCCACCGAGTTCTGCGATCGTGTTTCCTACCCTGTGCTTGTGCGCCCTTCGTACGTTCTATCCGGAGCTGCGATGAACACCGTCTACTCCCAGCACGACTTGGCCAACTACCTCAACCAGGCTGCCGATGTCTCCAAGGAGCACCCAGTTGTCATTACCAAGTACATTGAAAACGCCAAGGAGATCGAGATGGATGCTGTCGCCCGTAACGGTACTATGATTGGCCACTTCATCTCAGAGCACGTCGAGAATGCCGGTGTCCACTCTGGTGACGCTACTCTTATCCTGCCTCCCCAGGATTTGTCTGCCGAAACCATCCGCCAGATCGAAGATGCGACACGCAAGATTGGTTCTGCTCTGAACATCACTGGTCCCTACAACATCCAGTTCATCGCCAAGGACAACGAGATCAAGGTCATTGAGTGCAACGTTCGTGCTTCGCGATCCACTCCCTTTGTTTCCAAGGTCATGGGTGTCGATCTCATCGAGATGGCCACCAAGGCAATGGCTGGCCTGCCACTCACTGAGTACCCGCCTACCAACATTCCCAAGGACTACGTTGGTGTCAAGGTTCCTCAGTTCTCCTTCTCTCGTCTGTCTGGTGCCGATCCCGTCCTCGGTGTAGAAATGGCCTCCACTGGTGAGGTTGCTTGCTTCGGTCGCGACAAGTACGAGGCCTACCTCAAGGGTCTTATCGCTACCGGCTTCAGGCTGCCGAATAAGAACATCCTGTTCTCCATTGGTTCTTTCAAGGACAAGCTCGAAATGCTGCCTTCCATTCAGAACCTGCACAAGATGGGTTACAACCTGTTTGCCACCGCCGGAACTGCCGATTATATCCAGGAGCACGGTCTTCCTGTCAAGTTCTTGGAAGTTTTGCCGCCCGGCGAGCATGACGAGCAGAAGGCAGAGTACTCCCTGACGCAGCATTTGTCTAGCAACTTGATCGATCTGTACATCAACTTGCCTTCCAGCAACCGCTTCCGACGACCAGCCAACTACATGTCCAGAGGTTACCGCACTCGTCGCATGGCTGTCGATTACCAGACCCCTCTCGTAACAAACGTCAAAAACGCGAAGCTTCTGATCGAGGCAATTGCCCGCCATTACGACCTCGAGATCAGCAGAGTCGACTACCAGGAATTCGTGTCCGAGACCGGAGCTCACGATGACTCCTACGGCCAGATGTCCAAGAGCAACTCGCTGTCTCTGTCTCAGCTGCTTGCGAAGTCTCCCTTCAAGCGCAAGCACATCACATCTGTCAAGCAGTTCAGTCGTTCCGACCTCCACCTGCTGTTCACGATTGCTCAGGAGATGCGTCTCGGTGCGCAGAAGCAGGGTTGCCTCGACATACTCAAGGGTCGCGTCCTCTGCACTATGTTCTTCGAGCCTTCAACACGCACATCTGCATCCTTCGATGCTGCCATGAAGCGTCTTGGTGGTGAGGTTGTCATCGTCAACGAGTCTGTCTCTTCCACCAAGAAGGGCGAGTCCATTGCCGACACCATCCGCACTCTGGGATGCTACGGTGATGCCATCGTCCTCCGCCACCCGCACGAGGAGTCGATCGATATCGCGGCAAAGTTCTCTGGCGTTCCTGTCATCAACGCCGGCAACGGCAGCCGCGAGCACCCGACACAGGCACTCCTCGACATCTTCACCATCCGTGAAGAGCTTGGATCTGTCAACGGTCTGAACATCACCTTCGTTGGTGACCTCAAGTACGGCCGCACGGTTCACTCGCTTTGCGAGCTGCTGTCGCACTACGACTGCACCGTTAACCTCGTATCTCCCGAGTCGCTCAGCATGCCCAGCTCTGTCCGCGAGGCTCTCAAGTCCCGCGGTCAGCTGAAGACGGTTTCAAGCGAGCTTACTCCCGAGATCATCGCTTCTTCCGACGTACTGTACTGCACTCGCGTGCAGAAGGAGCGTTTCCCCGATGAGGCGAGCTACGAGCAGGTCAAGGACTCGTTCGTCATCGACAACAAGGTCCTCAAGCAGGCCAAGACCAACATGATCGTCATGCACCCGCTGCCAAGGAACAACGAGATTCACGAGGAGGTGGACTTTGACCCCAGGGCAGCCTACTTCAGACAGGTGAGTATCCTGCCCACCACACTTGACAACAACACTGACAGTCATATAGATGAGGTACGGATTGTACACTCGCATGGCGCTGCTTGCAATGGTCATGGCCCCATAAGCGTGTAATGATTCGCATACCGTGTACGCACCCGCTCACGAGCACTCTGTACTCTGCTTTGCTCTCCCTTCTCTTCCGGCGTTTGCACGAAAAGCACAAAACCAAATAGGCGTTTTTCCTTTCACTCTTTTTTCCCACGACACCTAGTAGACGTATCACTAGACCTTTGCAAGCATTTAGATAGGCGTTTCCCATCCCCCCAAACCGTGTGTGGTCGCGGTGTCGTTCTCCACCGATTGATCGACCTTGGGTACATGTATGATGTTTTATAATGTTTCCGCTTCTCTCGCATTGGGGGAAGCTATTTCATTTTTTCTTGAGCGTGTTTTTGGGGTTCGGGGGGAAGGAGCTATTTTATTTTTTCCGTGGCGCGTTGGTCTTTACTCGGGGGTTTGTCGGCGCTAAGGTGGATTGGATTGGACTGGACTACTTACTGTATTGGATTGGACTGGATGGACTGGACAGGACTACTCGGATATGTATGGACTACGAAGCGTTCGGACGACCATGGCCATCGATGACTATATACGCATCTTGGGAATCGGGATAATAAGGATCACAACTGGATAAAAAGGGCGCTTTGGATCAAGAAACGGGATTTTCCATGGAATGGGAATTATCAATAGATTGGATTGGTACTGCATGCGCCGGACGCCGCGCCTGGATTGTTGTATACAATGAATGAACAGACTTTGCTTGAGGGTGGGCTTTTGGCTCGTGGAATTACGCGTCAATGTGATCGCTACTGTGTGAAGGTACAAAGTCTGGGTTGAGATTGGGAGACGGAACGATGCCGTGGCGTTTGTGCTCAAGGCTTAGTGGCGCAGGCATCTGCCCCAGGCTGGGAGGAATTAGTATTCAGTCTTTTGTCTTGAGGGTGATAGACTTACCAGGCAGTCCGCATCCAAATCCAACAAATAGGTAAATCAAGAAGATGATCACCAAACATAACAGCACCATCAACTTGACGTTCTTCCACCACATTCTCCTCTTCAGCGTCCTGGACCTGACTCTGAAGTCCCTTGCATTATCTCCCAACCGCCCCGTCTTATCAACAAGCACGCTCATATGCTCCCCTCTCTCAAGGACACGCTCAATGTTCTCCGTCATAATCTCCCTCACGCCCTCGATCTCCCGCTGCGCAGTCCTCAACGCATCCGCCTGCCCAGCCTGCGTAGCACCCTGCTCAACCATCAACTTCTTCAGCGCGCCATTGAAGCTCGCGCACCCGTAGGGCGGCAAGTCGGCGAAATTGGTCGTCTCCGTGTCGAACTCGGTAAAGAACTTCTTCTCGAGATTGGTCAGGAAGCCGAAGGGTATGCGCTGGCCGAGGTCGCGCTCGGCGATGACGAGGAAGGTCAGTCCGCCTGCGCTGGCTTGCGCGCTGGGGAAGTCCGAGGGCGATTTGGTGACGACGTGGATGAAGAATTTGGATTGGTCGATTGTCTTGTGTGCGGATGAGGTGTGTGTTAGGCGGGGTAGGACGAGCGATACGAGCGAGCTGGCGTTGGAGGAGGCGGACGCGGTGTGCTCGGTCAGAACAGTGGTGTTATGGGCTATGCATGCGCTGGGAGCCTGTTAGCTGGCGGTGGTGAGGACGGGGAGGGGAAGGGAAGCACTATAGCAGAGGCGTGGAGGAAGACGAGGACGCCATGTTGGGTGTTTCGTCGCTGTGAATTGAATAGGAGATGTTCAGGCGGCGGGGAGAGGGACTGAGACGCTGGGGGGCTGCTGCTGTGGTTGGTATTGTTGGTGTTGGAGGCAGAAAGCTGGGGATACACCGCCGGGCAAGGCGCGTCATACTTGGCGCTAGGGCTGGGACCGAGGACGTTGCGATTGGTGCGTGCGCGTTGTAGGGCTGAGCGTTGAATTTCTGGAGCTTCGAGGTAACTTGACAGGCATAACTGCAACAACAAATACCGAGTGATTCACGACAGGAAAAGGACCTTGGACATCGAAAACGATTCTACCACGCAAATCTCGCTTCTGCAACGAGCTGCTTTCACCTCCTTCACCTCGACAGTACTTTCCACGCGACAGCACCCCTCCACCGCTTCTCGCAGCTTACAACAAGCACACACCATGGTCCGCGTCAAGTTTCGATACCTCGTCGTCAACTTCCTCTATCCAGAGCCCTCCTTAAAATCGCGCACTGCCCTCCCAGACCTCGTGCAAATCCACTCTCCCACACCAGATGCCTTCAACGCGGGCGCGCTCGTTCGCCTGGTCCGCGACGCCGTGGAAGACCTGTACGGCGATTACGGCAGCGGGATGGTATCTAGTAGCTTGAAAGGTGTGCTACAATACACTTCACAGTTGAAATCCATCTTAAGCTAATCTTGGTCCCAGTCAATTACTACTCCGCTTCGACCTCGACCGCAATAATCCGCTGTCCGCGCGACCACTACGAGATGGTATGGGCAGCACTCACCTACGTTACAAGACTACCCAGGGCCGATATACCAGTCGTGTGTAGGATCATCAGAGTCAGCGCCACGATACGAAAGGCTGAAGAGGAGGTCATTCGCAGAAGTCAGAGGATCGTTAGAAGAGCTAAGACGTGGGAAGGGACAGGGACCGACCCCATGCTAAACAGCGTTGAAAAGAGCGTTGAGAGGGAAAGGAGGAACAACAATGTGTTGGCGGTGGTCGACCAGGGTGATGAGAGCGAGGAGATGAGCGAGTGAGACAGAAGCAACGCCTGGCCGCCTTTCTCCAATCCCCTAAGCGTGAGATTGCTTGATGGTGAGCTGTCTTGAAGAGAAAGCATATGACGATGTCGTTTGCGTCATTTCCGCAAAAGCCAAACGGTCGAATCACAGCTGACTCCTCTGCGCGGGACTTCGAATGTCGCGAAAATTCGGTCTCGCAATCTACCTGGACCCATATACCCCGGCTCGATCTCCAACACTACGAGTTCTTTTCAAAGACTCTCTTCGCTCTTACTGGGGCGATCGCGGTTTACAACCGTTACATCGTGGTGGATATGCCAAGCATTGCATTTCGACATCGCATAGCGACCCATGACTTTGTTTACATGGGTCAAAACGAGACTGCCACACAAGCTACAACGGTAGCGCCTGAATAGAGACAACAAAGAGACTGTGCAATGGATTCCCCTCAGTGTCACACAGGGTCCCGCCACGGCAGTGCAAGGTCGATATCCTGTCTCAAAGTACCTTCGTGTCTATCCATGGCTCGATAGATTGGTTAACAACCCAACGCAATGAATCTGACCGGATAGCAAGTTTGCACGGTAGGGAGATCGCAGTCACTCAGGATCTTACATCCTTTACACAGCTTAGGACAATAGTACGAACAAAAACGGGGAAGCCATCAGCTCTACCAGCATACTCCAACTCGACAGCAACAACAACAACAACAACAACAGTTCTGGAATCTTCCTGAACCTGCCGTGACGCGGGCGGAAAACTGTTGCTGATGCTCTATTTCTGACGTGGGCGTTCCTTGTCCAAGCCCTGCGGCTGAAGTAAGCTCCTCAAACCCTTTCTGCCGCCGGGACAAGTCTGAAGAAGAGCTCTTGGCAGTGCTGTGGAGCGGAAGGATGAGTCTGGGGTGCATGCCGCTATCCAGCATCTCCCGATATCGTCTTCCCAACAATACCCGGACTGCAGCGCTGAAAATATCTGTGATCTGACAGCGCCGTCTCTGCAGGCTTTGCCGGATACCTATGTTGAGTGAGCTGGTATCTTGATGGAAAATCTGCGTTGTGCTAGAGCGTTGTTTCTAAATGTGGCGCAAACGCAGGTGCCACCTTCCTTTCATCTGCCGCTTGGATAGCGCATGAACTGACAGCCGCAACTCTAACTCTACTTCTGCAATCCTCCGGTCCACATTACTCAGGCACACCGAAAGAGCGGTCTTGTTCCACCGTCTAGCGAGTCGCCACCCTGCTGCCGTCATGAGGCTCAGACTGATCTGCCGAACGCTGCACCCCAGATTACCACGAGGTCTTTTAGCCGTCGAAAGAACCGCATGGCTGACACACAGGGCAAGAAAACCTTGGAAACCTGGAAAGGATTGGCTACAGGTCTGAACCTCCGAAAACTGCCCCGCAACGGCGAGATTGAAACATCAACCCTTAATTGTTCGCACGGGCTTGGGCCGGGAAACTCGTTTCAGAACAACGCACCAACCAAAGCGCACCCAGCAAGATAATTGTCCAGCATTTCGCGCGGCTCGTAAATGTGATTGGATACATCTGTAAACATTACATGGTGAATATACCAAACCAGCCAAGGACAGCATATTAAAGCTCCACGCTTTCGGTCGTTCGTCCCATCTTGGCTACAGTCAGATAGACAACCCTCGCACTCCACGACCATGCACTCATCATCCCTGCGGCGAGACCGGGCTTTTCAACCTGACTCCCTACTCGAGATCCACATTGACAAAATGTATAAGTACATCTTGACTCGGCCTTCCAGTAGTTCGTTAACACGGTCATTCGCTCTCTAACACGCTCTTCCATTCTACAAACCACTTTTACCATTAAAATGGTTTCCTTCACATCCATCTTCACCGCCGCTGTGGCAGCGACAGGTGCTCTTGCTGTCCCGGTCACCGACCTTGCTACGCGCTCGCTGGGTGCCTTGACTGCACGCGCAGGCACTCCGTCTTCCCAGGGAACCCACAACGGCTGCTTTTACAGCTGGTGGACCGACGGTGGTGCCCAAGCTACCTACACCAACGGCGCTGGTGGCAGCTACAGCGTGAACTGGAAGACTGGTGGTAACCTTGTCGGAGGAAAGGGCTGGAACCCTGGTGCCGCACGGTAAATATCCTCACTTTCTTCTATATCAAAATTTAAATACTGACAACATCAATAGCACCATCACCTACTCCGGCACCTACAGCCCCTCCGGCAACTCCTACCTCGCCGTCTACGGCTGGACCCGCAACCCCCTGATCGAGTACTACGTAGTCGAGAACTTCGGCACCTACGACCCCTCTTCCCAGGCCACCGTCAAGGGCTCCGTGACCGCCGACGGCTCCTCGTACAAGATTGCACAGACCCAGCGCACCAACCAGCCCTCCATCGACGGCACCCAGACCTTCCAGCAGTACTGGTCTGTGCGCCAGAACAAGCGCAGCAGCGGCTCCGTCAACATGAAGACTCACTTCGACGCCTGGGCTGCCAAGGGCATGAAGCTCGGAACGCACAACTACCAGATCGTGGCTACCGAGGGCTACTTCTCCAGCGGCAGCGCTCAGATCACCGTCAACTGTGCTTAAGCGCAAACTACCCCTCGATGAAGGTTACTCGGCTGCAGACCTGGACCTGACTCTTCTTGTGGTGTTTGCACACAATGAATGCGTGGACGGAACTGGTGTTTCTCGTTGTATATATTTCTTTGTGTCGGCTTTGCTGAACACGTCATAGCTATCAATCGTACTGATCAGTCATTGTTGTTCTTGCGTTAAACACGTCCATAGTGATGCTTTCCCTACTCAATCTTATTTCATGCCCATGAAATCCACACACGACCATTCCATCCACAAACAACCCTTCACTAACCCAATCACCACATACAAACTCCACATGACCTTTTCCAAAACATACGAGTACGGCGGATACTGCGCTCTGGAGCTTGCTCTGCTGCTCTGCAGGCTAAAGTTTCTTCCAGATGTATTAATCTGCGGCGAAAACATCGTAGAGGAAAAGCATCATAGAGCGTATCCTGGACATTAACCGGTAAATCAAGAGTGCTAAAGTATGGAGACAAGACTCATTCCATCCAACATTGAAGTCGTCTTCTCTTAGACCGTGACTGCATTTCTGCAATCCGCGTCACCGTGCTAGGTGACGGGTTACATGTAGTCGTATAAATATCTGTCATTGCTTATATTAATTGCAGCGCTGAGGCGGTTGAAAAACAACAGTTTGAAGTAAGTCAGATATCGGGCACACGAAATGTGTTTTCGGAATGGTGTGCGGTTTGCTTGTCCTGAAGGGCATGTGTTGCTGAATTCTGTAGAGCCGTTTACAATTTGCGAAATGGCTCAGCGTGGGGTTATACAAAGGGTTTGTGGTCATGTCGTTGATCGGGTTGTGGAGAGTGGTGAGTGGTGTGTTGATTGCTGGGTGGGGAGGGAAGAGAGGGAGGAAATGGGTGGGCGGGTGAAGGTGGAGGCGGTTTGTGTTGTTGAGCGTGGTGGTGAGAGGTAGTGGGGAGTTTGGTTGAGAGGTGATAGGTTGCTAGGTGTTGGATGCTACGAAATCGTGTGTCTCTTACCTTTATCTTTCCTTCGGTCGTTTGCTTCTCGCCTCTCCACCTGTCTCCCCGTTCTCAAAGTCGCTTGTCGATCAATAGTTTCTCAACTTCCTACTTGAACCAACCGCGATTGTTCTGTTTCCTGCTCAACCGCCAGCAGAACCGTGGTGCAGGCACGAGATAATATCACTGCAATGCAGTCTTCTCAAATCTATACGCTTCCTGAGCTCATTGCTGCGATTTCAAAGGATACCACGTTCGAAGCCGACTTCCTATATCTCCCGCGCGCTGCCACTCTTGAAACCGAATTCATAGAGACAGTTCGTGATGACGGTCCAACGGGCGAATTTGAGGGACAGATCCTTGTTGGCCACACAAACCCCCTATCAGATCCTACGCATTCTCAACGTCGTCCAGTTTGGTCGTATATTGCCTTTGACCCAAAGAACAAATTCCATCCGAGGATCTTTGGATATTGTCTTTGCGATGGGAGAGACCGGATTCACTGTTCAAGGGTGGCGTTACTGGAGCCCTTCGCACGTATAGCAGAGATATTCGAACAAGAAGGAAGATATCGGGGGGATGCCATCTCAAGCGTCCTTGAGTTCTATTATCTTGAGACAGGCTTCGTGCAACACATGAGTCGGAGTAGGAGGCACTTGAAAGACTTCAAGAAGGCTTGCAGTGTATATGCAGCATCTTTGAGGTTGCAGAACAAACAACCCAATCGGAAACCTCATGTTGAAGCTTCCTTGCCAGGACCACACAGGAGAGCTTATGTAGCGTTGTCTGACGGTTTACACAATCAGAACTCGGCGCCCCACAACTCCGTGGGCTCCTATGGACCCTCCAAAAGACGTAGATATACATCTGAAGCTGAAGGCCATGACAGTGGAGTACATGTGGGCGACTCAAACTCAGAGGGTAGGTGTGGTAGACAGATCGTCTCGAGAATTATACACTGACTGCCTGCAGAACCAAACAAACGGCCTAGACAAGACGATTTTGTATGCTTTTTCCAATTTGCCTGCTGGTAAATTCCAATGCTGACAGTTTCCAGACCGAAGAGTTTCAACGCCTCGTCCAGCGCATTCGAAAGGATGCCGACGCTGATAGCAACGGCTATAAAGCTGAGATCGAACGATTGAAATTCGACACGACACGCATTCAACAGGAGAACAAGGATGCAGAGCATTTACTGGAAGCCGAGTGCACCAATACCGTGAATCTGAGCAGCCAGATCTCTTTGCTTCGAGCTAGAAACAAAGAACTGGAGCAAACGATGCATCAAACTAATGAGGCGCAAGAGCACAAGATCAAAGAACTCGAGACAGAATTGCAAGAACTACGCGAGTTCAAACAGAGAGTGAAAGGATTGTTCTGAGGCTAGGGCGGATAGCGGGGTTGACAGGCCTCACGGTCGGAAGAGAACGGGCCTGGCGGTGATAAGGGAACGTGGAATGCTGAAACGTATGGACATCTTCGGCGGTTAGTTGACAGCGTTCACGAGCGTTCTTGCTGGAACAATACCCAGGGCTAAGGTACAGACAGAATTTGAGGTCAGGTTATTTGACGAATGGAATCTGAGGTGGGGAAATGGTTCGAAGGAAGGCATGGTTCGAAGGAAGGCATGGTCCTCGCAAGCTCATTGACAGCCTCTAGTCACCGATATTATGAACAAAAAAAGACAGGACTTTCCACATTTAAACTGTCTCAACTTGAGTAGAGAATCGGCAGCTTTCGAAGCTTTGCGGAACTGCAGGTCAGGACAGCGGCAGGCGCAGTTTTAGCGCATCTCTGACCCAATGATCTTCTCCACACCTCCACATTTCGGGCAGCTCGGGGGGACTTCGCGTGCATCACAATTTTAAGTGCACGACATGTCGTCTCATCACATCTCCGCGACCACCTCGATCCAATTCATACAACAATATCATTTGTAACCATTTGTCTATAGGACCAATCGTGCAACAACAATCATGAGCGATTACCCTCGACCGGACTTCGTTCGTGACAAGCTCAGTTGGAAGTCATTGAACGGGCCATGGTCGTTTTTGTTTGATGACGACGATGTTGGCTTGGTACAAGGTTGGCATCTTGAAGGCCTTCCAAATGAGGTTGCCCTGAATTCCACCTCCAAGAACTCCAATTCGAAATCATCCAACGACCAAGCCCAAACCATCACGGCCAAGATCGCTGCAGGCACTCAAGAGCTCATACAAAACAACAAACACAAAAAAGCGGAGGTTACCACACATAAAAAGTGCGACATTCAGGTACCTTATGTGTTCCAATGCCCCGCGTCTGGCATCGAGGAAAAGGGTGTGCACGAGGTGTTCTGGTACGAGAGGAACATCTCTGACCCACGATCCGAGCAGAACAAGCAAAACGGCTACCGTGTACTTGTCAGGTTTGGTGCTGTGGATTACGAAGCCCAGGTGTGGGTTGGCGGTCATTTCGTTGGCGGCCATCGTGGTGGACACGTGCCCTTCGACATCGACATCACAGATGCGTTCGCAAAGGAGAGCATTCAGAGACTTACCTTGCGCGTGTACGACTCGGCCTATGACTTGACCCAGCCAAGGGGTAAACAATACTGGGGCGCACAGCCTGAGAGCATCTTTTACACCCCTAGCGGCGGCATCTGGCAGAACGTTTGGCTCGAAGCCGTTCCGTTCGTGCGCATTGGAGACAGCAGCCACGGAACAGTCATGAGGAGCAACGACATCGAATCAGGCAAGTTGCATGCTAGTGTCAAAATACTGGGTAGACCAGCCGGCCATCACTATAGTGTCGAGCTCGAGGTCAGCCTCAAAGGTACTCATGTGAGTAGAACGGAGAAGATCGAGCTACCACGAGAGTCCAATCTTGTTTCCCTCGATGCGGACGTGAGACTGTCCGAGGACGTCAAAGCTCAGCTAGGAGAGTCGCTCATTGAGGCATTCGACGACGTGCGAGATGGCGTTGTTCTCTGGTCTCCAGACGATCCCACTCTATACGACATTGTTATTCGCCTCTACGATGGCACATCAATGCTTGTCGACACAATTCACACATCTACAGGAATGCGCTCTTTATCATGGGATAAGGGGATGTTCCGGATCAACAATAAACCACATTTCCAAGCGCTCTTCCTTGACCAAGGTTACTGGCCTGGTACATTCATGACACCGCCTTCATCCGAAGCCCTGAAGACCGACATCGAGTTGGCCCAGAAGATGGGTTTCAACGGCTGTCGCAAGCACCAAAAGGTCGAAGATCCTGTGTTCCACTACTGGGCGGATCGTCTTGGCTTCCTCGTCTGGGGTGAAATGGCGAATGCATACGCCTTCAGCGCTGAGTACGTCGAGCGCTTTGACCAGGAATGGCGCGAAGCCGTTCTACGAGACATCAATCATCCTTGTGTGGTCGCGTGGACACCGGTGAACGAGAGCTGGGCATATACAGATCTGGCCAATAATCAGACGCACAGAGATCACATCAAAAGTCTGTACTATGCGACCAAGGCCCTGGATCCAACGAGACCCATCAACGACAACTGCGGCTGGGAACATGTGCAGACCGATTTGACGACCTTCCATGACTACTCTGACGGCGACGCCTTAACGAAGACATGTGCCAGCATAGAAGGCATTCTCTCACCCAAGGCAGACCGCACCATGTTTCTCTCAGCAATCGGGAACATTCCTGGATCCGCGCACAAGGAAGAAGCGCCAGTGATATGTACGGAGTTCGGCGGTATCAACATCGCGAGGGATGCCGCCGGTTCGAGTGACCAACGCGACTGGGGCTACACTACGGCAACAGATCCCAAGGATCTACTCAAGAGGATCGAGAAGATGATGACTGGCATCGCAGACCCAGGTTTGATAGGCGGTTTTGTGTACACACAGCTCACGGATATCGAGCAGGAAGTCAATGGTCTGTACACGCCGGATCGGAAGCCCAAGCTCGATGCAGACGCAGTTAAGCAGATCGTGGAAGACATCAGGGAGAACTACTACCAGATGCATACGCCCTAGATAGTAGTAGACTATTTTGCCGGCTCGATATATTGAGAACATGCAATGACGGTTGATCCTTCGTCTGGTACCAACGACGTGTCTTGCAATTGTTCTCAATTTTACCGTGCTTCGTATGCGGCTTTCCAGAATTTCATCGCAATTCACAGTGCGCATCCCGTGCCGGTACCTGGAGAAGTTGAGGACATAAAATGGTCGGGACAGAAGCTGGGCAAGTGCATATTGATCTGTACCATAGATACTCAAAGATGTTCCTTAGCTCGTGCAGCGGACACTATTTGCAGGAATTGCCCTTCGGAATCTTAGGGAAAGCCGTTCTCGCTAGTTGGGAACACCTCATTCGTTCCGACGTCTGTCAGGCACACACTCAGTACTCCAGTTACTGCACAAACCCCTGCTCCGTCTTCCAATAAGACTATCGCCTTCGATGTACACCACCGTACCGTCCGGTTGTGAGCACCGTCCAGCAGGTACGTTCCACGGCTCTTTAGGTAGGACAGAGTGATGATCTGAAGCTGGTCGGCAGATGTCAGTTGCTTGTAGATGAAGGGTTTGTCCGAATACACACATGAATCTTTGTGTTCTAGAAATTCATAGATTTCTGCTGTTGCATTGATAGGGCGGCTATCTGCTGGGCTTGAGTTTGTAGAACCAGGAGTATTCAAGGTATTGCAAGCGTTGGAGTTCGAGGACATCGTGACACAGATCAGGTAGTCAGTAACAGAACGTTGAGATGATACTTTGGAGAGATAAAAGCTTCTCAAAGTCCTTTCTTGCCTGACTAAATGCATCATACTCAGGATAGGGTCTTGTCACAGGATAAATACGCTTATATACCAGCTCGAATTAGCAGGTAGAATATGGTCATATTTTGCCTCTATTTTAGCTGCGACAGGTCTTTTATAAATAACTTATTTGATGTGCTAATTGGAGGGTCTCTTGCCGGATACCGACACTGCAGCGATTTTCCAAAGACACAGTAGGGTCTCCCAAACCGTTCGACGTTTCTGGTGCATTGATATTCCAAGTATTAGACGGTCAGCACTTTAGCAGGTAGTAGTCAGTAGTAAATGTTCAGCCTGACCGAAACGTCCTGTAAAGCTCGGAGTAGACACAGTGGTTAGACAACTAGCCTGCCCATCAGTTGAGCGCGATCGAGTTTGATCTCAGCCTCATTATGTTGGGAGACCCCCGGACTACTCAGCCACATCTAGAGATAGTCGATTTCCTGACCAATGTGATTTATCTCTAGCAGATAGGCTATGACGCCAAGGAGGGGGTCTCTTGCCAAGATTGATCCGATGTTAGGCATTGGTTGTCATCATAACCTGTTTGCTAAATCAAGGGCAGTCTAGAGAGCTTTCATTGGTTCATGCGATACGAGGGGGTCTCCTGCACGGCTCAGCTCGGAATATGCAGGACGTGCATAAGCTTGTGACGATGATGCAGACCAGCCAGTAAGCACCCAACGCCCAATATTTGAGCTATAAAAGATGTTTTCCTCAACTCCTATCGCTTCCAAAACATAATTTTGGAGGTAAAAAAGACAGACAAAATCTGGCCATGAGTGACACTGACACCAATCCCAGGGTGTGAGGCTTCTGCGCCTAGCGCAAGGCTGCGGCTTTGTCCCGGTCCAGGCTGTGAAGGCCTTAGCCTTACACGAGAAGGCAAGGTAAACGAGCTCTAGAAGACCTGCTCAGGATCAAAGCTGACTGTTGAATACAGAGCCGTTCCTAACCAGCAAAATAGAGTAGCGCGAAGCTACGGCTCCGCGCTGCTCAAATCCCAGAGCAAAACCATGATCATCTAAACCGCTATCCCGATTTCCTTGCCAAACGATCGTACGAAAATTGGCTAGACTTTCCGATACCCGACTGCTGGTTCACGGATTCTATGCTCAAAGCAAGTAACACTGGGCTCGAGAACGTAGACATTTTGTCTTTGGGAAATGACCCAACATTGATGCCGCCATTATTTCCTCTGCTCACTTCTTCGGGGTCTCCTGGAGAGCAGGATTCATATGAAAATACGAATGTTTGCTCAAAATTCTACCATTCCGGAACTAGCTATACGTATAGTGTCCCAACTTCCTCATCTCCTGGCTTCACCCGTTCTCAAACCCCAGGATCACAAACGTTCGGGACGAATTCCAGAGAGATGTCTCCGGTGAGATCTAAATTCTCTCTGTATCTTTATGATGCTTGGGGAGTTGTCAAATTTGTGTGCAGAGAATGCTGATATTCTGGCAGAAGCAACACGACAAGCGACGCAGTCGATCATTCGCTTGCGATAATTGCTCAGCACACTACCCTCACGCGAAGTCCCTTCGCGATCATAAGCAAAGCAAGCATCAAGGCAAGCGTTATGCATGCAATATCGCTGGTTGCGAAACCGTTGTGGCGCACAAGAAGAACCTGAGAAGACATAAGGAGAACCAGCATGGAATCAGCCAAAGTCAGGTGTGTTCTGGTTTCATCTTCAAGTCAAGACAAAGCTAACACAGAACACGATCCAGCCTCTCGGATACGCACCAAAAATGAACAGCATTTCTTTAAAACGGTCACTAAGCCTAGTTGGGGTTCCGGAATTTGTTCATCTCAAGCACTAAATACGTTTCTTAAAAAGGCTCGGGAAGCTTGATGATCTTTTCTTACTGTTGAGAACGCAGTCGCTGTTCTGCGTTCATGGAGGAGCTGCGGGTGAGAAGGGCACATACGGTAGTAATTCAAGCATGGATATAAAGTACCAAAACTATTTCAAACTGAAGACCATCTCGCAGTTACAGTCTTGAGGGTACTAAAGCTCTCGAGCTTGCAAAATTATTCCCTGCGGATGCTAATAGAGCGTGTGTTCTTGCTTGCTCTCGTGCTCCAAACCACCCGGGCTAAATGTGAGGTTCTAGAGCATCATATTCCAGCTGTTGTGTTGTTTAAATGGAGGCCCCTGACTCACTCATCTCCTCATACAGTGCAATTCTTTGAGAGTGAACCTGCTCCTTAATTGCTGTACACCAGCCAAGCAGACTACAATTTTGTGGTTGCATAGTTCGCAGACTCTCCGAGACCATGTGCAGTGGGAAACCAGCTGACATGGAACCATACAAGCTCATCTCCTTTTGTAGAAGATATGGTAATCCCCGACATATGAGAGTGCAAAGATCCACTAAACTTTCAAGTTGATTGTTTCCTTTGGCGTAGACAATTGGAATATTCTGTTCTCCGGCCAGTTGAAAATCTAGCGTTGAGATGTACAGCAAGCAGACTAAGCGAAAAGCCCAGCAATGGGTCAGGGAGTTTGCGTGTGAGACGTCGACAAAGTCAAAACATGGGTTGGGTAGGAAATGCGGCTCGAAGCCCAGGTCCAGCCGACTTGGAGTAATGGGGCGATACAACATGCCGTCGCTGATGAAACTATTTTCCCAGCCTTGGAGTGTGCTGAGAATCTCCAAAAGGCCAGTTCGAATGGATCGTAGGTCGGTTGAATCATTGTCAATAGCCTCTAAAAGAGGTGCGATAGCAGTAGCGTGTCCGAGAAGTAGTTGCATGCGGGATGCATGATGCAACGAGAAAGGTATGACACGCCATTGTTGGTCCATGAGAAAGGTGGTCTTACGCCGCAGAAGAGCATCGAGGACCTGAACATGTAAGTGGATGTGACGTCGAACACCTTTGAAGGGGTTTGCTTACTATGAGTGGGCGAACCCCAACGAACATCAAGTGGGCAACGCCGTCTTTGAAAGCAGATGGGCCGCGGCTCTGCATCATTGCCGCTACGCCTCGTAGATGAGTCTTGTATCCATCGTTACTTGTAGGCACCAGGACCTAGTTTTAAGTTAACATACCTACTGATAAGCAGTTCTATACCATACTAACTTACTTCTGATAAAGCTAGACACATGCTTGCAATAGCAACAGTGGAACCAATGGGCTCACTGGTACTGTCTAAGACGGCCCTGATACCTTGCAGGGCATTACCGTATGTGCTTAGGTATTTTTCTCGCTTGCTTGTCCCAGTCACCATCATAGACATCGTGAGAGCACGGACAGCTGGTGCTACAATCCGCTCGAAGTCCGCGTCAGTCTGGCTGACATGAGGCAAAGCCTGGACCCAACCGCCGCAGATTCTTGATTTTGAAGGCTCAACATGCGACAAAAACGGTATCTCATCTTTCGGGATGTAGTGTTGTACTAGAATGGCGACACATTCATCGTACGTAGGCAGCTGGAGATCACATGACCTTGAGCGGCTGATTGTTTCGTCCGTGACGACTGACTTCGGTTCTGGCTGTGCTCCGCATTGCACCGGGGTAGCTTCAGTGTGGGTCTTCTTCCTCTTGGGGCGAGAGCAACGTGAGGCAGGTTGATGGTGAAACACAACCAAATCCTGTAGGTAGCCAGCACACTCACGGCCTGTTAAACAACATTGACTGCAAGCTGGTTTCAATCCGTCGCACTGATATCAGTCAGAACCAAATCCCTACTGACATAATGGCTTGAGCATACGCCGATCTTATGTTGTCTACAAGTGTGACACACGTCATGCTTCTTTCCTCTCATGGAGAAGCTCGCGTCTGCTTTCTGGCGTTATATAAACGGACGAATGACTAAAAGACGTGTTGAGTCCGGATACATCGTGCAAAAACCGGATGAGAGTAGGTGTGCAAGAGGCGATTGATGAGGTCTCAGCCCGATCTACTCCATCGCGCGAGCGAGCTAGATAGACTAGCGTGTGTGGGGTGGAGGAAGCTGCCGAATTCGGCATTAGCCCAGACAAAGCGGGGCAAATCTCCAGAACGTTACAGCGACTGGGACTGAAGTGTCAAAGAAGCAGAACTACATTCGCGTTATAGTTGACCCAATTCATATTCTCGGCCAGAAACGGCTGCCACTAGATGCCATTGGAACACAGCAAAGCCATAGAGCTCAGCCATGGGGCAACCCAAAGACAGCCCAACCCGACGTACATCTCGGCCTTGTAGTACGCATACCCAACCAAACTTTTAGCTGCAGTACTTATCTAAAGAGCCACATTATCTTCAAAGCTGTCGGACCATAGCTTTTGCCCCGCTTGTAGTTGAGAGTCGCTG
Source organism: Ascochyta pisi (assembly GCA_039634435.1). Classification (NCBI taxonomy): domain Eukaryota; kingdom Fungi; phylum Ascomycota; class Dothideomycetes; order Pleosporales; family Didymellaceae; genus Ascochyta; species Ascochyta pisi. The sequence continues at coordinate 1,343,920 of CP113331.1, read as the reverse complement.
TGGGTCGCCAAAGTCAGTAGGTTTCCAGGCCAGTCCCGTATTCCCTAGAAAGCCTCTCTACTCATACACCTCACTCATCAATGATGAAGAACGACCCTATGAAAGCTGCCAGGTGGATATGATTATGGGTTTGCCCTCTACTAGATCCGGAGAGGATCGGATGGCCGGTGCGGACCTTGAGATAAGACCTTGGCTGACAAGGAGATGCTTGGAGGTAGTGACAAGATTGATGATTGCCGCAGCGTAGTACATAGTGGTGGGAGTGAAAGGTACCTTAAACATCAGTTTGGTTCAGGGCTATGAGTGGATAGTTGAAAAATGAAGAAGTATCGCAGCCGAGGCGGGATCGGACAGACTTGTGGGGTGCGAGGTAGGCTTGCACCTTTTATCAGGATACTACTGATGGTCGGTAGGCATACAATACCCATATTACCGGTGACCCGAGCCGAATTGGTACTGCACCATACAAGTTGGGGTCTGAATAGGTCGCCGAAGCGAGCCAGTGCAGCTATGCTAGCGTGCGATGTGGAATGACAAACAGCATCAAATATGTCTTGCATGTTTGTCAGCCTGAGATAGAGGGATTGGTAATGGAGCCCTGCTGTGTATTTTTCACAGAATAGTCTCCTATAAAGCCTTGAACACCGCCATTGTGCGGTCTCTCCTTCACACAAAAGACGCTGCGCTTAGAGGGAGATCGCCTACTCTACTGACGGAATGTTTTCAACTTCGAAAAATACCGTCATTGTCACTCACACCACAACGGCAACAAGCATCGTAACCATCAATGGTGTTAAATTTCTCACAGACCCGGTGTTCTGTCCGCCTTCAGAACATGACAACTCCATTGTGTTCGAGAAGCTGCCAGAGGATATCAAATCTCAAATGAATGGAATCCCGCCCCCACCTCATCTAATATCTGTCGAGGGTCCAGCATTGCAACTCCATGACCTGCCGCCAATCGACGCCATCCTGCTCAGCCACGAAGACCACGTGGACAACCTCGACCCCGCGGGCCGTAAGCTTCTCGACGGCCGCAGAGTCTTCACGACTCCTGACGGAGCAAAGGAACTTGCGCCTCGTCCGGGCGTCGTTGCTCTAAAGCCATGGGAAACCGTGGACGCACTCATCGGCGGAGTAAACTTCATGATCACCGGCACCCCTTGCCAGCATGTACCCGGCGGAGAAGTCACTGGCTTCGTACTGGAAACGGATTCGTTTGGAGTACACTCCTCTGGTTTACCAAATGCTATTTGGATCTCCGGAGACACCGTTTACCTTGACGAGCTTGTTGAAATTGGAAAGAAGTGGCACATCCAAGTCGCTCAGGTTCACCTTGGAAACGCACATGCGCCAATGCCTTCTGGAATTATTCAGATTACTATGGGTGGTAAGGAAGCGATCAGATTGGTAAAGGAGATTGGGGCGGATGCAATGGTTCCTGTTCATTATGAGTCTTGGAAGCACTTCACTGAATTCGGGTCTGACCTTGCCAAGACTGTCAAGGAGGAGGGCTTTGAGGATCGAACGAGGTGGCTGGAACCAGGTATTCCCAAGCTGGTAGCAGAGTTCTAGCGTTATAGATATTCAAGAGTAGTATGAAGCCTTCTTTGAAACCGCCGAATAGATTCTCCGAATGAATCTGCAATCCTGACCCGATCGCACGGATTCATTGAACATGACAATTTCGAATCGATCCAAACTTCCCCAATCTTCTAAAGCAAGTAATGCAGTCAGGGTCCCAGATGTCGATCAGCTTGGCGGTGTAAACTGCCTTATTGCGTTAGGCTTTGGGCGAAGGGAACGCATGTGATTGGATAGCTGTAACAATGCTAGCGCAAGCAACGTGCGACCCACATCGACGACCCTCTCTCTGTAGTGAAGATAGCCTGGTGGATTTCCAAGCATTCATTAGTAAAATGCGGAGTGTCGAGGGCTCGAGAGACCTCGGTAAATTACAGTTTTGGATATATATAAGCATGGCCGAATCTGCGGTTTCTGAGAAAGTATACTACGCAATCTACAACCCAGCTCCACAACCACGAAACCAAAACTCTGCTGAACAACATGGCTACTTCTTTCCGTCAGCTACTCGGTGTGCCACCTTCCACCGCATCACCCACCGACTCGGCTCTCCTCATCATCGACGCCCAGAACGAGTACGCCTCCGGCCAGCTGAAGGTCACCAACGCCGAAGCCAGCGGTAAAGTCATCGCTTCTCTGCTTGAGAAGTACCGAGCCGCAAATGGTAAAGTCGTCCACATCCTGCACAGGACACCCGAAGGTGCGCCCATCTTTACCCCGGATACAGCCTTGGCCGAGGAGTTCGATGCCCTGAAGGCCAAGGATGGCGAGGAAGTAATCTGGAAGAGCCACCCGGGTTCTTTTGCTGAGACGAATCTTGAAGAAGTTCTGAAGGGCTGGGGGGTCAAGAAGCTTGTATTGACGGGATATATGGCACATGTTTGTGTTAGTACGACGGCAAGGCAGGCGAGCCAGAGGGGTTACGATGTGCTTGTTGTTGAGGACGGGATTGGAGACCGAGATATCCCAGGCGTTAAGGGAGACGAGCTCACAAAGGTGACACTGGCGGAGCTGGGGGATGTGTTTGCTACTGTGGTTAAGAGCGGTGATATCAAATAGACGAAGTTGTGATGGGAGTACACATCGTGAGAGCTTCTCTCGAATAAATCGGTATGCAGCATTTCTGGCACAAAACTTTTGTCGAGTTGAAAGGTTTGATACTTACTGAGTTGGTTGACGCTATAAGTAGAGTCTGAAGGTTCCAGCAGCCGGGGTCCCAACATAAGGGCCTCTCCAGCAACCGCCCCCTTCCACTCCTCTTGCCCGCATGTTCCACCTCTTTGACTCCCTCTCTCCCGAATTCCATCCTCCGCCGAGCGCTCGGTCGCTCCACGCTTCCGTCAAACAAGTACAAGAAGCAAAACAACCCGAATACAGGCACACAGGCATTTTTAAGAAATCCACTTACAGTAAATTCATAAATGGATATGAAGGTGTTCAGGTTTCCGCAAGCTTCGCCTGTGTTTCCTCGACAACCAGTCTGGCATGCAGTATTGCCGAGGGGAGACAGGATGCCAACGATAAGTGAATTATTGCGATTGATGACGTTGTCGCACCCTATGGCTCCGTCAGCAGCGGTCAAGCCGACAATCACAACTCCATGAACATACAACACTGATCGTCGTTTGTACCGGCGAAATTGTAGCTGAGGCCTCTACAATAAGCTGTGCAGGACACACCACCGTTGGGATTCTGCATTCTGAAGGCGCCGCCCAAGGCGTGGGAGACAGGTAGATCGTATCTGGCGTCGCTGGGGTGCGTCAGTAGGAGAAGATTGTAACCGAGGCGGTACAAAGCGTACCTGTAACAACCCTTGTATCGCCATCCATTGCCCAAAGAGCTGTTTGGGGCGGGCTGTTTCGCTACAGGAAGAAGCTGCGACACTGTCCCACTGAACAGTGCCGCAGCGGCTATCAGAAAACCAAAGGCTTTCATCGTCTTGGTGAATCAGAATATGCAGGCCAAGGAGGCAACGACGGGCGCTAGAGTTAGTGAAGAGTAAGGGGCGGGAGCAAAGAACAATAAGACGTGTGTGTTGTTCTTGGATGCAGTGGATGATTCAGGTACAGTGGGCTAGATCAGAAATAACAGTGTCAGAACAAAGAGAGTGACGGGGCGATACCGAACTGGTAGAAGAGAGTAAGTAGTGGATTGAACGGGTGCGCAGAGTATTTACGGAACTGAAAGACATTCCATGCCAAAAAGGGACGCGCGCAAGAAGCATGATATGCAAGGGGCAATTTCCCTTTAGCGATATCCATCAGAGCCAGTAATCGCAAATCAGTAATCAACAAGCTTGGATTGAGGCTCAGTCAAACTATGGCTGTGCAGATGTACAAAACAAAGAGACTGGTGCTAGGTACCAGAATCATTGACGCTTTTAATAGTCACAAGTCGTTGTTTCCGTGCGCTCTCAAGCCAGGCCTTGAGCACGCTATTAGGGATTACCACAAGTGCAATTATATTCGAACCTACCATTACGTACTCTTCTGAGAGCTGAGAGTGTGATAAGGGAGGTTGTTGGTGGAGGAGGCACCGCCCGCCACATTCCGGTAGGTGGACGACACATGAGGTTATTTGTTATGTTCTCTTCGGGTAGCCCTATATCGTGTGCTCTGCGAGTCTTGGGGCTGATAGATTTCTGTACTTGTGTCCAGGGCTGCTCTAGCAGGTTAGATGCGTGTGTGCTAGAGGTGAATGCTGATGTTTTGTCCGTTGGTCAACTGAGGCCTATTCTCTATTTGCATCTGCATCATAAGCTAGTTCTCTACTGTGAGCCATCAATGCAAGATTGTCCTAATAGAACTTGCTTCAAACTGCCGCTACGCTCCTGTTCAGTTTGAGGATCGAACTTAGAAGGGCGACAGTATTCAAAGCCTCGCTGCAAACAGTCACTGACCTGCGGAGCCATTCTTGTTTTTCGCTATAGAACGACAACGTCGTGCAATAGACGTGGATGTCAGCTGTTGATTGATGTAAGCTGCTGGTGAGATGTGGGGCAATCGATGGTTCCAGGGACCGCGGCATTTGGTCCGGTCGCTCCTGCACTCCACAACATGACGCGAGCGCGACATCGCAGCCAACTCTCACACGACCACTCCAACGCACATGTTTGAAACCCCCTGGGTCTTCTTCGGTGACTGACCCTAGATTGGCAAACACCATGCGCTTGACTCAATAGAGTCCTCCCTGCACCCTTCTCTCGCTCTATCCCCTGCGGCACGGCTGCCCGGTACATGGTGGCACTCTCGGCCGCAATGGAGCAAACTGCAGGCGCATTCACCAACATGACTTCGTTCCTGCCCTCACCAGCAGATCTTCTCATGGTTTTTCCGCGCCTCTTCGACAAGGCCAGTTCACTCGGCGAAATGATGCGCTCTGGTGGCAGCGTCATTGCCGAGCCGACCATGGCGAATGCTACCAACGGTACCGCAGCAACCATCTCGAGCAAGTTCGTGCAAGAATCGGTAGCGGCGGCGGCAGCAGCTTCAGCATCGACGTCTGGGTCGCAGGATGACATCAGCATGTTCCAGGCATTCAAGAACGTCGCCAGTTTCTTCAGCTATATGACGTCCAAATGGGCTATCGCGACGTTTGCTATTGTGAGTCGCATTGCTACACCATGCCAGAGTTATGCTGACTTGCTCGTGCAGGCCATTCTCCTCAACAGGACTCAGTTCTACGCCTCTAGCCGTGTCCCTCTCTCCTTCGACCGCTTGTATATGCGCATCGCCCTCTACATCGCGCCTCTCATGCTGTTCACCCTACAGAACCTCAACATGGTTCGCGCTCTACGGTGTCAGACTTCCCCAGACTGGTCAGAGATGCAATATGGGACCTCAGGAAGATATCTGAGCACAGACTTCAGTGGAGCAGAAGGATACCTATACCGCGCCTCGTCCAGCTTCCTCTTCTGGGAAGATGCCACAGACTCTTGTCGCGCTGTTGGCATGCTCCCTAGCGCTGCAGACACAACACGACCAAACGGCTCACTCGCTTTGCTTTGGCCCTTGTTCATGTCTCTGGGCTTTGGCCAGTTCGTGGAGACAATGTCTTGCGCTCTTCAAGGTCGTCCTCCTGTCCAGGAAGTTGGCATGACGATCTTTGAGCACTCTTTGGCCTTCGCCGAAGCAGAGTCTGTTGTCACCAAGCCCTTGACCGTCAATCCTACGCGTTTCAACCAGCCGAAGAACGTTCTGGTTCCGAACGGGACAACTGTCTTGGTGTCGAGATCTGGGCTCAACAGGATTGCGAATGTGCCCCCAGAAGTCCTCCTGATCTCACTCATCTCCAGTGTCAGCCATTTCACTAGCAATCTATTGGCCATCGCCGGAGTGCGCTCTAGATACCGTTTGGTCACGACTGCTATATGGGGCGTAGCATACATGGCCACCTTTGTCTGGAGCTTCTTGCGGCTGACCGAAGCTATCGCAGAGTCTGATAATCCCGTCGGTCTACTACGATTTCCTACTGTTTGTATTATCGGATTTATTCCTCACCTCCTGATCATGATTGGCATCGCCACTTGTGGGTTCATCTATCTCCTGGCCTTCTTCGTCACTGTTTTGGTTCCTCCCCCGGGTCAACCAGAGACGATGACCTGGAAAGAACGATTTGAAGTCGCCTACAACAATTTGCATGCCAACATACATTTGTCGTCGATAGCGCCGCTTACAATAAGCTGGCACGAGGACTTCTACACCGCAATTCTCAAAGTGGGCTTCACGGTTCTGACTGCCGCCAGCGAGGCCGTATTTCTCAACGAAGGCATCCGAATCAACGTTCATCCCATGACTTTTCTCGAGAAGAAGAGGCTTAAGGAAGTACTTGATCGCCGCCGTCAGTTCAGACAAACCCTGACAAAAATACCTGACGAGCTGAAGGGAGGGTCTCTGGCTGCGGGAGTCGAGGTCGAGGACAAACTAAACATGGATGGCTCTGTCGTATCCACTACATCGGGTTACGCACGAGAGCGAAAGACACGGAGTGCGAATGCTGCGCCCATGGCTGCCAGTGCGGCGTCGCACGGTGATCCAGCTGGGCTCCAGCAGCGAAGAGGACGCTTCTATCTCACCTGGCAATTTTTCAAGGGTATCGCGAGGTTAATCATGCTTATCCATGCAAGACTGACTATCGCGATGTTGCAAAGATTAAGGGTAGGCTATCGTCCGAGGTGGCTTAGGCGCCTTGCTGGTCCTCGTCCGGTCAAGGAGTCGCGTTCTTCGCAGCCATCACACGACGACAGACGGCGCCGTGCAGCATCTGTAGACTCATGGCTGACACTGGATGACCGAACTCGTGTGCGCCTTGATACTCATTTCGATGCAGAAGCATTCGCAAAGGACCGGCTTCGTCAAACCGGTTTTTTAGACGCGCCAGATGCCGAGGAGGCTGACGGACGCGTCGATGACTACATGTACTCGTGGTGGCGCAACGGCGGTCGCTTTGGTGATGTCGATACTAGCAACGACTATGTTCCGCCGCAGGAGGATGATACGACAAGTGTTGTATCCTATGCTACCACGGATCATGAGGACTGGTCGGACGTCGAGGATGATGGGCAACGAACACCCACGCGGGACACGTATCAGCGCAGTCGAGAGACAACACCAGCAGCAGATAACGCCATCGATCTGTCGCGCCTCTCACGCCTTCTTGATCCCAAGACGAAGGAGGACCGCGAAGAAGCACAGCTTCTGTCTCGTCATCTTCAGAGCCCGCAGATTATGACACGCTCCCAGTACCGCAAAGCCCTCGATCAAGACCAGGCCAAGATCCTGACAACGTCCCGTTACCGGCTCGAAAGCTCGGCCAACATGACGCCGGAAGAAGAGGAACAGTTGTTGGAAGACCTCATCCTCAGTAAGAGACAAGGTACTGTCCCTCAAGGATCATCAGGTGGAGCGGGTAGTTGGGACACAGGAGCTGAGGGTATGGGTTCCGAAGGCCCTCAGTGCGTCGTGTGTCAGCTTACGCCCAGGACTGTACTTGTCTGGCCATGTGGGTGCCTGTCACTTTGTGATGAGTGTCGTGTAGGGCTGGCAAGTAAGAACTATACGACATGTGTATGCTGTCGGACGAAGGTGGTCGCGTACTCCAGGTTGTACGTGCCATGACGTGGTTTGGGATTTGCATAGCTCTGGCGTTATATTTCGTCTTTATAGACTGGACACTTTTGATATACTGCAAGTGCATTGTTGATACACAGGTCAGAGCACGGGTATCTGTGTTCCAGTGACCTAAGGCAAAGGTGTTTGTAGAGGATGATTTAGATGCCCCACATATTAGACTTATCTCGTGTAGCCAATGAACCACTAGCGTCCATGATCCCTGTCGAAATTTCGAGGCGGATGCAACTTTTCGAGCTCATGCGAATGGCTGGCGCATCACTCACTTAATACCGGCAGCCATGGGGAAGCGGACGACTTTCGAGAGTGATTCGGGGAGCGCACACGCGACCAAGCGTCAGAGGATCGAGGGTGGCCACGAGCGCAATCCTCCACGACCGAATGGCGCAGGTGCAGACGAGGTGCACTCGGCGCGCGACTTGCAGAAGGCCCTGTACTTTGACCAGAATGCAACGGCCGAGTTTCGCAACGGTATGCGCAGAGAAAGACAACACAGCCTTCACCTGACTTACTCCTTCAGGCTTAAGCTTGCTCAAGCGCTTCCTAGACTCGATCCTCTACCCGGCCGACGAGCATGACGTGCCCCGCCGGCGAGCTATACTCGGTGAATACCTCAATACACAGAAGGGCAAGAGTCAAGACGACAAGCACGAGACGCTTCTGCCGAACCTCATACAAGCCTGGGACTGGGCGGCCGAGACTAACTTCGACGCCATCCTCGCCCAAGTCACCGCCGTGCTTGCCCTCGTCTTCAAGGTCCTGTCCAGCCACGCCGAGTTCAGCGAACATGGCACCCTGCTCGCCAAAACCATATTGCAGCCCTCCGTTGCTCGTCGTCTAGTCCGTAGTACCTCTGCTGCGTCCAACAAAGAGAATGTCATCTCACCGGCCCTCAGATTGCTCACGGAACTCACCCGCTTCAATGAGGGCGCACATGCCAGAGCCGTCTACGCGAAGAAGGACTTCACGCTGGAGCCAAGGATCTTGGGGCGCAACATCGCGCTATGGAAGGAGCACAAAGGCATGTCAGTTGCGGACATGCACAAGAAACCGAGCGTCAGGACTACGGCCATTCGCTACCTCCTCACGCATTTAAGGCTGCAGGATGAACGCGCCAAAGTCGAAATTTTGTCCAACACCAACATCACACGAGCTGTGTTCGATCACCTCGCCACCGATCCGCCTTTCCTGATCTTCGAAATCTTCGATGTCTTCACAAGTCACGTATTCCAGGATAAGACGATTCCACGTCAAACGAAGAGCCGCATCCTGAACGGCAAGACACTGTCGCGCATTGCTGGTCTATACAACTACGACTTGGAAGAGGGTTCCCTGGCAGAAGGCCACAAGGCGCCAGATGAGCTGGCTCATGAGTTCTTGTGTATGGTCTGCACTGATCCAGCCTACGGCGTCATGCTGCCAACGAATGGTTTTTACCCCTCGACGCATGACGACGATGAAGGCGATCTCGACGAAGCCGCTGACAACGGCAACGATCTGGGACTGGAATCAGCGGAGACGTTCGACAGATTAGGCCGGGTGCGCAACGTCATCTTGTCAGAGTTCATCCAGAATCAGCGCCCGTACGCAAACACATCACACCAGAAGCTGGTCATCGAGATCTTCGAGGCATCCCCAGAGCTGGTCGCGGATTACTTCATCAAGCGAAGAGACTTCAACTACGATCCCAATCTTACGTCTACCTGGATAGGATACTCTGCCTTTTTGTTTCAGACCGTCCAACTTCCGGTACCCAAGTACTTTGGCGTAAAGAAGAACTACCGCAGCCAACCACCCCCGGTCGCAGCCATGATCCAGAGTGTTCTGCCTCAGCCGCTGAACCAGCAGGTGCTCACTAAGTGCTTGAACCACAGCTCGGATTTGATTCAGATGTTTGCAATCCGTGTACTCATCGTCGCACTGCAAAAATTGCGAAGCATGGCCCAAGAATTGCACGAGGCGAGCGTTGTACGACCGTCGAAGCAGTGGGAGCAAGCATCGCAGCGTCTTGTCGCTGAGTTTAGCCGCCGCTGCCCAACAATAAGAACTGTTTTCCTAGCGTTGAAAAAGCCTGGACTACAAACCCTAAAGCGCGAGTCAATCACAAGATTGCTAAGGCTGTACTACGAAGTGACGCCTCAAGCCGCTCTGCAAGAAAAGTTTGACGTTTCGCTACCGCTATGCAACGCCTTAGTCGAGGTTGAAAAGCCTACAGGATCGCCCGAGGACACAGCTTTCCGTGTCATGGAGCTCGAGCACTGGATTCAGATGGCGCGGCACTCGCCTGCGATGCGCTGGTGGCAGAAGCCTAAAACCCTGCAACACTCGCCGTTTGTCACGCTTCTCAAACTTCTTGTCACTTCGAAGGAGAATGAGCTGTACACTGGCGTCAAGTCCTTGCTCAACGCGGTGTTGCATGACCAGGAAATGCTACAGACGAAGACAACACCGGATGCTCTAGACGCGCTTATTGCCAGTCTTGAGCCAGCCAGTGGTTCTGTGCCTTCGGTAGAAGTGCTTGACTTTCTCGACGACTGTTGCGCGCGATTCATCAAAGTACCGATCAAATACTTCGACGACTTGGATGTCATGTGCGCAAAGGCATCGCAAGCGCCTGCCGATATTGGACTGTTCAGTCCTCTGCTGATGACCCTAGTCGAGCAGTGGCCGTTCAAGGGCGGTGAGTCTTCGTCAGGAGCTGCAGCAGAGGCTCTCGCCCAGTGGCTTTCGAAGCTTCTCTACCTATTCAATCTCATTGGCGAGGACGAGTCAGTGCTAGCTTTGGTACGGGAGAGTTTGGTTGCGTCAGCCGGCAACGCCTACAAGGAAGTGTTGAAAGACGCTTTTCTGTGGAAGATGTACAAAGCACGAGCGAAGGAGGCCCTCAAGCTAGCAACCGGTGCGGATTTCAGTGGCTCAGAACGATCGAGTGCTTCGCCTGCCCCTCAGACAGAGGCTACAGCACCGGTCAAGGCTGGGCCAGTGGTGGACCTCGAGCTACCGCCGCAAGAAGACGAGAAGCATGCTGGTCTAACGCGATGGAGGAAGAAGGAGATGGACGAGGCTATTGAGGATGGCGACGTTGGCGAATTGCTACTATGTCTTTGTTCGAAACACCAGGAGATCCGGATACAAGCCATCAGCAACGTCCGCCAGCTCATGGCAACGATAGGCGTACGTTCACCCCCTTCTACTCACCCCCATCCTACTAACACAACACAGCCGGACTCGCTTACGCAAGACCTCGGAGCCATCTATCTCGTCCTTGGTGAAACTCTGGAATCTGTCGATCCTACCGGTTCCACGCCGTTTCCCTACATTGGCGGCGTGTTTGCAGCACGCAGTGTGCGTATCCTCGCCGACCCAACTCACGTCATGTTCAGCAAGATCAACAAGTTCCTCACAACAGCTCCCTCTTGGGATGTTGACTTCCTGTTGCGCAAGCTGTACAGGAGTATGGTAGGTAGTGAGCCTGACGATGATGGTGCGTACCACAAGGAAGTAGACTGGTTCCTTGACTATCTGGTGGATGGCTTGCGCACGCCCAGGGACATGGAGAGCTTCCGGAAGAGCAACATCTTTGAGCAACTTCTGTCTTTCTACGCCTCGAGATCTTGCAGCGGTGCGGCGAAGGAGAAGATTCTCAAGCTGCTGTTGAGGGCGAGTGCGGTTGGGGGGAGTACCACGCTCATCACCAGATGTGGGGTTGTCAGTTGGGTACAGATGTGTCTCGATGGACACGACCCCAGGCACCGTATGCTGAGGACACTGGCATCACGCGTGCACGAGACGTGTGATCAAGGGCGGGTGGCGGAGTGGAGCAACGGGACCATGGTCGAGGCTGTTGCATCTCTGGTGAAGGTGGGAGCTTGAGCGCGGTACTGGCATTACCGGCGTTTGGAGTGTGCATTGTAGGCGTCACGACGTATATGTAGTAAAGCAGAATACACTGCAGGCATTCGATACCAAGCAAAACAGCCACGTACGGTGCAGGTTACCTACCTCCAACGTCGATGAGGGTCCATGTTGGCCTGAGGCAGCGAGACTGGTATGACGTCCGGCGATGACTAAGGCTGCTAGTGGGCCTTTGACAGCGCTGCGCTCCATGGACGTGCAGCCAATGCCAGCAGCCAGACGCACGACAACAAACGGTCGCTCTTATTTGTACTCCCTTAACTACACCAAGCACGACAGCCAGACACTCGCATAGTAAGCCACTCAACCAATTGCACGCCGTTGCGGAGAGCGACAGCGCAAGTGCTTCTCCGCTTTTCATCGACGCCTCAGCTGCAGGGGTGTTTCGAGGTGCGTCCACCCTGTTCAATCCCACTGCGAGCTCCGCCCACCTCAAACAACAAGCTCTCCGCCAACGTCAACCTAACCCCCCACTGGCCGACAGACCCCCTCCTACTACCGTCCACAACTCGAGACCATCGTCACCCACACCGCTCCCCCACCCCACCACATTACTATACGAGTGCAAGGGCCAGAAGACGGAAATCGACAAGCTACCCGCGCATCGAGCGCTTCACTCAGGCTCTGCTTGAAGGCAGCCTACCCTCCATCGCTGCGACGCTACGAACACACATACACACATATACACACGCACACACGCACACACATACACGCACACACATACACGCACACACATACACGCACACACACACACGCACACACACACGCACACACACACGCACACACACACACGCACACGAACCACAGCCACTACGTCTGAGCCTGCAACCTCCCGTTTGCCCCACCTCGGCCTCTGCCCACTCACACACACCGGCCGCGAGGATGAGGTACTCGGCAGAACAGCTAGAAGGGCTTCGGCAGTCACCACTCGTCAAGAAGCCCGATGGCTTGCCGTCCATTCTGCAGTGGATGGACGTGCCCGCCGACCAAAGCAGCGCCAACGCCAACAATAACAATAACAACCACGCCGCCAACAACGGCACTGCTCGTCGCACTCGGGGTACACGAGACGGCGAGGGCGCCTCTACTGAGCATCGCACGGACCGTCCCCTCATCAACCCCATGGGCCAATTTGGGAGGCGTCAGAGCATGCGTAAGTCCGAAGGCCCAGGCCTTGTCGCTGCTATTAACGCGCTCTTTGTAGAACCGGGCGAGGAGACGGTGCTGGGCCCACCCAAGCTCAACTTCACGTCAGCAGCTCGAGCGGCGAAGAACGCGGGTGACAAGCAAGAGCGCACCGGCATCGTCTCAACCGACGGCGACCAGCTCGGCGACCGCTTTCCCCGCGACAAGAACGAGCGATGGTCCCGCGACGGCGATCGCGATCGGGACCGAAATCGAGAGAGGGGCATCACCAACGGCCGCCGAGGTGCACGAGAGGACGGCGAGGGCTGGACAAGCGTCAAGGGTCGCAAGAGTTTGGGCCAGGAAGACTTTGAGCGCTTCCACCGCAACGGCGAGCGTGGAGACCGCAATGATCGCAACGATCGCAACCGAGACAAGACTGAAGGCGGTCTGGAAGACGACGCTCCCCCGCGACGAGGCCAGCGCGAACGCACAGAGCGCTGGGGTCGCCGAGACGAGGCGAAAGAGGAGGCGCCCAAGTTCGGCGTGCAGGGAGGTTGGCGCGAACGCACGCAGCAACCACAACGCGAACAGCGCGAGCGCAATGATCGAGACTGGGAGCGAGGCGGAAACAGGGCCGAAGAGGATCCCGAGTGGATGGACACCAAGATTGAGAAGAAGAAGGAACCTCAGATGAAGACCCAAGCAGACTTTGAGCGCTGGAAAGAACAGATGAAAGCCAAGGACACGCCAGCTGAAGAGAGGCCAGCGCCGAAGGAGGCGCCCGTCGAACCGGCGACTGCGACAGGCATTGCTGCACCGCCCATGTTCACGGCGCCAGTGCACACTCCAACTGCGACCGAGTCTACCCAAGGTATCCTCTTTGGAAACTGGGGCAACGTCAAGGGCGCAGATCTAGGCCAGAACGAGTCCATCTCTGTCAAGGCGAAGCCGGCCAAAGCCTCCAAGTTCATGAGCATGTTCGCAAAGCCCGAGGAGCCAGCAGCGCCGAGCCCTCCCCCTGCCCCGGCGTCTGCATCACCTGCACCGCACGTCAACGAGGACCAACAGGGCTTCCAACGTATCCTGCAAATGCTTGGCCAAGTCAATGTCGGCAGTCCTCAGGCAGCGCCGCCGAATCAGCCATCACCACTGAACGGCGCCAGGGGACATGGTGGCGGTATCTCATTAGACTTCCAGCAGTCACCACCACCCGAGATGCAGAATCACAGGCCTCCGCCTAACCGCACCTTGGAACAACAAAGCATACTCCAAAACATCTTGGCCCCACGACCTGGTGCGCCTGAGAACAGACCCTCGCAACAAGCACGGTTCAACAGCATGTCTCCTGAGAATGCACTTCAGGACCAGTTCGGACCGCCACGACCTGACTCTGGCCGTCAAGAGGGACAGTCGCCTTTCCAGCAGCCCCCGTCGCGGAACAACAACCCGCAAGATGCCAACCTGGCTGCTATCCTGAACAGCCGCGCCCGGGAAGACTTGCAACGGGATCAAGGGCAGAAGCAGCGTGAGCGCGACTTCTTACTCACGCTCATGCAGCAGCCACGAGCTACCCCGCCGCAAATGCTGAACCAGAACCTTCCTCGTGGAGGTCCGCCGATGGCCATGTTTGAGAATATGCAGCACGAGCAAAGATCTCATCAACAACAGAAGGGTCGCGGTGGACTACCACCCGGCTTCATGGAAGATCCACGCATGTACGAGGGCGACATGATGCGCCGGGAAGCTGAGCGCAGAGAACAAGAGCTTCGTCAGCAGCTCAACATGCAACAGCAGCAGCAACAGCAGGAGATGCGCAATAAGAATCCGCGTCTGCCAATGGGCTTCCCAGGCCATGAGGATCCTACGCTGGGCCTCCAGCGCCGCAACACTGCTGGCGAAATTCCCCGTCAACTGACCAATATGGGTATCCCATCCCAACAGCATCCTGACATGCCCTACATGGGTGGTCGTGGCCAACCAGGAATGCCACCAACACCCCAAGAACGACCAAACATTGCCCCACCCCCAGGCTTTGGGGGCCCTATGCGCCAACCGCCAGGCTTTGGCGGACCCAACCCCCAGCAACAGATGGGACCAGGAGGACCAAGCTTCTCAGCTGGTAACACTCCACTTGGAGGGCACCCTCCTGGCCTGCCGCAGCTTGGTGGAAGCATGCGTGGCATGCCGCCGGGCTTTCCAGGAGTTCCCGGAGGTCCTGGCGGCAACGGCATGCCGGGTCCACCGCCAGGCTACTTCCCTCCACCTGGATATGGACCGCCCCCGGGCATGCGAGGCGAAGACCCGAGGATGATGTTCGAAGGCCAATTTGGTGGCCCCGGCCCACGCCAGCAACAACCAGGTCGCCCGGGGCCCCCGAATATGTACTAGGAGTCAATTGACTTCCCGGAATCGCGATGGCTTTCACCAGTGGCTTGTCATATACTGGGAGCCATGGCGGATCACCGTGTGGTCGAATGAGATCCAAGTGTCTAGATGAGATGGCAGGGTCACTCGCGTGGTTCGCCGATTTCGTCATTGACTATCATCTTCTTAACTGTTCATACCAGTCTGCCGTACTATTGACTTTCAGCGCAGCGTGGAGTCCAGGATCTGTGTGTTCTGGGTGCATTAGCATTAGTATGATCAGGTCCTTGGCGTTGTTCCTCTTGCGATTAGGATATCATGTCGACGCCGGCCTGGACGAAATACATGTATGAGGAGGAGGCTTTGTGGCAGCCTGGGTATCGAACGCTGCGCTGCTATTATAGCACTGTATCGGTGGTGGTAAATAACGAGAAAATCTGAATGGATGTTATGTGTCGATGCCGGTCTATGCCGTTTCTGTGATCTGCTGCCGTGTCTTGAATGTCCTGGGCTTATTGGTTGCGAAGATGAATGGTTATGGTCCTGTGATGGTGAGAGAGGAAGGGTGAGGCTGGGGTTGAGAACCATCTCTTTCTTCGTTTCCTCGCGACTTCCCCTCGTCGTAACCCTATACCGTGCCCGTGCGCGCAACGAACAGTGTCGCGCAACGACCAATCGTCCCCAACTACCCCAAACTTCAACCCGTGATAACTCAACAACCATGGCAGCTATTGACGAAGCGCTTGCAGCAATAGATGCGCTAAAACCAGGAGAAAAACTTGTGTATTACAAAATTGCAGAAAAGTATAGTGTTAATTGTATAACGTTAGCGCGGAGACACAAACGCGTTCAGGCGTCGCGGGCAACTAAGGACAACAACCAGCAACAGCTCAGCCTACAACAGGAGAAGGAGCTTGTAGCATATATTGAGGAGCTCAGCAGTCAATATATACCACCTACAAGGACTATGATCATGAATTTCGCGTCATCTATCGCTAAGGAGCGCGTTAGCGAGAGCTAGGTTACGCGCTTTATCAACAAGTATTCAATCCATCTCATCTCTAAATACTCAACGGGTATGGACGCCTGCCGCCACAACGCCGATTTATATACCAAATATAAGCTCTACTTCGATCTGCTACGCCTCAAAATTGATGAGTACTCAATTGAGCCACGTCACACATACAATATGGATGAAAAGGGGTTCTTGATTGGAGTCACGGGAAGGACAAAACACGTGTTCAGCAGGCGTATGTGGGATAAGGGAGAGGTTAAAGCATCTATCCAAGATGGCAATAGGGCTTGGGTGACGCTCCTGGCTTGTATATGTGGCGATGGAGGGGTGCTGCCGCTAGGTCTCATATATAAGTCAGCCAACAACACCATACAAGAGAGCTGGGTAGAGCAAATCCACCTAGGGGAGCACTCAGTCTTAGTCACCTCATCTCCCTCCAGCTGGACAAACAATGATATAGGCCTTGCCTGGCTTGAACAGGTGTTTGATCGATACACCAAGGAGAAAGCTAGGCGTTAATGGCGACTCCTGATTGTGGACGGCCATGGATCCCATCTATCTAAGGATTTTATCAACTATTGTGACCAAAATAGGATACTCCTGGCTGTATTTCCTCCACATTTAACTTATACTCTCTAGCCACTTAACGTAGTGCTTTTCAAGCCTCTCTCCACAGCATACTTAAAGGAGCTCACCACATACCTTCACAATGGCCAGGGGCTATCTGTCGTTAAGAAGGGTAACTTCTTTCATCTATTCTGGAAGGCCTGGGTTAATACAATGACGCCTGAGTTAATACTTAAGTCCTTTGAAGCAACAGGTATATCACCCCTCCAACCCAACGTTATCCTTGATTGATTTAAGAAGGAGACTCCAGAGAGCTCTGATACCAACGACAGTACAACCTTAGTATACTCTGGTGAGGATTGGCTCAAAATGGAGACTCTGTTGCGTCAAATTGCCAAGGATCAAGGCAGTAAGGAGTTGAAAAAGATTAAGCGCTCACTCCACCACATATCTATTCAAAACTCAGTCCTCCACTATGAGGTAGCAGGCCTTAAGGATGTACTTAAGACTCAGAAGAAGCACAAGAAGAAGAGCAAGCCTCTTAACCTTTAACAGCGGAAGGAGTACTACGGGGGTGCTGTATTTTAGTCCCCTTGCAAGGTTAATGAAGCACGCTTCCGTAAGAGAGTTAAACATTAACAGCAGAAGGAAGACTAGCTTAAAAAGGTTGAGATAAGAGAGCTACAGCACGCCAATAAGCTATACAAGGAGAAGATAGCTTAGCAGAAGCGTGAGGCACGTGAAAAGGAGAAGGCAGAGAGAGCTGCTGTGAAGGCTAAACAGGCAGCTAAAAAACAGCGTTAAAAAGAAGCTAACGACGCTGCAAAGGCTATACAATTATCCTAAAAGGGTAAGAGGAAGGCCTCACGTGCTTCCACCCAGCAAAGCAAACGTCAAAAACGTGGTGTTAATGCTGTAGGTGGTGCCGAAGCTGCAGAGGTGCCCTTGGCCACCCTACCTGTCACCACCCGCTACGGCCGCAACGTCACACTTCTAGCCAAATATAAATAGCACAAATTAATTGCAGTGTCTTATTTACTAATCCACCACAAATTCCTGTGATAATAGCTATTGTGGGTGGCTCAATAGCCTCATTTTTGTGTGATCGCTGAGGTGATTTGTGGTCGTTGCGCGACACTGTTCGTTGCGCGCACGGACACGGTAACCACTCATCAACACCAGACCGCTATCCACACGCCCACAACATCAGTCGACCTGCAACACACAATATCTCTCCCCGAATTCGGTCCTCCCGCTTACGTCTAAAGATCACACTGCCACAATGGCCCTTCCCCGCTTCGCTCGTTTTACCCAAACTCGATTCTGACTCGTCTCCCACTCCTCAACCCCTTCATCTTTCCGTTCTTCCCAGGTCCGCAACATAGATACTGTTCGCACATGGCGCCGCCGTGGGTTATCTTCGGTGCGTCCTTCACTGTCTATCCCTGCCTGACCGGCTGGCGCATAAGGGATTGCGAAACTGAATGTATTGTCTTCGTTTGTTCACAAGTATAGATGACGTCGCGTGGTACAACGGCGATTGCGGAATGGGAAGCGAGCCAGATATCGCTGGGGTCGGTGTAAGATTTCCTTTGTCTTTTTAGGTAGCATCTACAACTGACTCCCACAGGTCGTACTCTCGTTTGTGCTAGCCAGTGTTATGACGACGGCTGCTTCGATTCTGGCTATGATTCTTGATCATGCTCATGATTCGAAGGGCAGGTTTACGTTCCGTGCGCCGCTCAAGTATGTGCGTGAGAGGTTCCTCGATACAGAGTGGAAGAAAGATTATGCCTGGCGCCCGTTTTTGGATCCGTTGATTATTGGGCTGGGGGATCAGCAGTTGGTTACGGGGTATGCTGTGTTGCTCAGTGGGTGGATCAAGGTACTCCTTTACTGGCAGTTCTTTTCAGATTACTGCTAACGATTATTTCGTAGGTTGCCCAGAACACCTTCGAAGTCCAAGGCGCACACTTCGTACTCATCCTCTACGTCTGCGCTCTATCCTCTTCCTCGCACCTCGCCGCCCTCATCACCCTACGCAAATACTTCCGCAAGTACAAACTCATCGCCAAAATCCGCATCACCCTCGTCATCCTTTTCGCTGTCTGTCTCTTCGCATCCATGATAGCAGCTATCTGCATGCCCCCAACCACCGTCTCACACGGAGACACGAGCACCGTAGAACGGAGCCGCGTCCAACGACTCGCCTTCCTAGTCCCCATGCTATTCATCCTCGTCGGCTTCTCCACAGCCCTGGTATGCATCCTGTACAGCCCGGACCGCAAACGTCATGCATCCCGCGCCTCAGACGCAAGCGCCTCGTCCATGACACGCATCGTCCGCCGCCTGACGGACCAGAAATCCACACTACCCTCTTGCTCGCCACGCGTGTTAATGGCACCTGCACACTTCGGTCTCAGGCTCGTTTACGTTCTCTTTTTAAACCCGCTCATCGCCTTCATGGTGCAGATCCTGCTTGCCACGCTCTCCGCCGTTCTGGTCCTGACGCAGAAATTCGCGAAGCCGGGGGGTAGGAGTGTCTGCGGACTACAGGATGAAGGGGAGAATGTGTGGGGGTTTGGACAGACGCTGAGTGTAGCGATGCTGCTCCTGCCGGTGTTGGGCGCCGTGGGTGTGTTTTTGGAGGGGAGGCAGGATATACGTATGGGGTGATGACACGTCCTGTGAAGTTCTTTGTAACTCTTCTACCTTCCCACTGCAAACCCTCTCTCCCTCATCACGCCGTCTTCCCCCTTTTCCCCTCTTCTCCTTTCTTCCCCAGAACCTCCTCATCATCTTCACCATCACAATGCATCCCCTCCGCAAACCCAACCCACTCCCTCAACCCCCTAACATACAAATCCCCCTCCCCATCCACCAGCCCCCCATGCCCCCACACCACCATCCCATCAAACGACCCAATCTGTTCCGCGATCTTAACTTCCTCCGGTTGTTCATCCATCTCGTCATCTACCTCATCTTCGCCGTCGTCGTCATCGTACCCGTTAACGTCGGCAGCACGCGAGGGTTGAGCAGCGATTTTATCGGTTATTCGTAACACTGCGCCCGTGTACTGCTCCGGTAGGGGGAGCGTGGTTCCGTACAAGTGGCGGCCGCGGAAGTGGACGTGTTGCGTGCCTAGATGGGGAGGTTAGTGTGTGGGGTAGTTGTTATCTAGAAATGGAGCGTGTGGGAAGAAAGGTGGTATATGAGCCATTTTTGCGGCTTGGGTAGTGTGTCCTAGTAAGCTATCTTGGAGAAGGAAGGTGGTGGTTCCAATACCAACCTCCCCGTTCTTCGAAACCGGTGGATATAGCTGTGGCGTACCTTTCTCGTCCTCGCTGGGCGCCCAGTATTTCGCAGTCGAGTTTATTCGCCCGTTGTGGTTTATTCGCGCTGGGAGGAGGTGCGGAGTGCAGTCTTTTGAGTCCGAGGTCTGGATCGAGAGCATTGTGGTGTGGGTGCTGTGAACAGCGGGTTGGAGGTTGTTTGGTAATGCAGTTGTCAATCAATAGAGTTGCGACTGCTGTTTTCGTGGGTTTCTGTGCGTGTCTTTGAGGTAATTGGGGGTTTGGTTGAAGTAGCAATGCGTGGTGGTGTGTCGTATTGTACTTTACGCGTGCGACGCGTCGAAGCTTGCCGCGGAGTCTGGCGCGGCAGGTCTTGCCGATTTTGTCACATGGTCAATATGACGATGCAAGTTGTACATGGACATTCACTTCTCCATTGATCCTCTGCTTCCTGCTTCTTTCTTGAACGCTCTCTCGCCCCAGTTGCTTTGACAGAGAGATTGTAGAGCAGCTCTGCGATTGTTTTGGTCCTCGTCATCTAGGTTTGTTGCCTCAGAGATGGAAGATCCGGTAGCTCGGGGTCAACGGATTGTTCAGGCTCATGGCAAGGGAATTCAGAAAGAATGGCACTACTTATTTCGCATAGATATCTCGGTGTCCTGACAAGGGTGCTCTCACTGCTTTTCAGTATGAGCCTGGCCAACGATGCTACGATAACTTCGAAAATCTCAATCTTCAGTGCCCGGCTCTTGATCTCGGTCAGTCCAACCTGGCGCTGACATGCTACCGCAAGGTTCCGACCAGAACAGCGCATGAAACATGCTCGGTGTTATGTCGCTGCGCAGAGTTCCGACAACCCTCGCTAGTCGGCGCGATCGCTGAGGCTGCAGCAGACCCTGAGATGCGGCTCTCGAAGGGCACAGCAATAAAGGACCGGATTGTCTGCGCCGCTACTAGGCCGGTAATCGAGAGTCGCGGTGCACTTGGTCCTTTTTTTGACGCAGCCACCTTGCTGTGGTTGAAATAGATAGATTGAAGTATTTCAACGCTCACCATACGACGCACTCGATCCATAACGTCATCGGTCACTCGAAACGGTCAAGCACCTTCGTCGATTCTGCGCTCCAGACGAAAGCATCGCAATTTGGACGCGCCGGCGCAACCCAAAGTACCGCGTCGGCTCTCGGGTCTCTGCTACGGCGGCGCGAATCCGCTCAAATGATCAATCGCCCCGGTTGTCATGGAGGGTCCACTGGATTTGTATCCTCTTGCCCTGAGAGTCTCAGCTCGGCGCGATCAAACCGTCACAGCGAACCCTTGCGACCACTTATCGTAGCTCTTAAGACCACTATAACTTCCAATTCCTCCCTCTCCAACATTCCCCCGATTTTGAGAGTTTGCTCGATTGCACAATGACGATTCTCGATACCCTCACAGCGCCCGCATCCGCGATTCTCAGTTCCCTCACCACGCAAGCGTGGCAACCGCTCGTGTCATTATGCAAGAACGGCACACTTTCCCAGCTGCAAAACATACAAGTGGGGAGACTTGTGTTGTTTGAAGGCGTTGACAGCAAGGCTTCGAACGTTTTTGGCGCAGATAAGGAAGGCGTGCCAGTTGCATATCTACACGTACACGATGACAAGTTCTGGGTCCGGTTGGCTCTTTTCGCCGACATGGTACGTGTTGATTTACACACGCTGGGTGACAAGTAACTGAAAAACTGACTTTGCGAAGGGATTCGCCGAAAGCTACATGCTTGGGGAAGTCAGCTCGCCCGATCTGACCAAATTCTTCGAGGTGAGCGCAGCAGTATGAGCCACCTTTAACACAATTGACGCCGCCAGCTTTTCATCCTCAACCGAAACCACCTTGGCAACGGCTCAAACCTCACAGCAGCAATCTCTACAGGCCTGGCAGGTCTAGTCCGCGGCAGCAACAACCTCAAGAATGCGAAACTGAACATCATGGCACATTACGACATCTCCAACGAGATGTTCGCCGCGTTCCTCTCCCCAGATATGACGTACTCGAGCCCCATCTGGTTACCGAAATCGAACCCCAAGTCTGCCGGCGAGAGCCTGTATGATGCTCAAATGCGCAAGCTCGACCGATTCATCGACAACACACATATCAAGGGAACAGATCACGTACTGGAGATTGGCACAGGGTGGGGCAGCTTCGCCATGCGAGCTGTGCAGCGAACTGGATGTAGAGTGACATCTTTGACTCTGTCAATTGAGCAGAAAGAATTGGCGGAAGAGCGGATACGCGAGGCTGGAATGTCAGACAACATCACAGTACTGCTCTGCGACTACCGAAGTCTCGAAGAACCAGAAACCGGGGCTTTTGACAAGATCGTGTCAATTGAGATGCTGGAGGCAGTCGGTCAGGCTTATCTCAAGACGTATTTCCAGTGTGTGGACAAGCTGCTCAAGAAGGAAGGTGGCGTCGCATGCTTCCAATGCATCACCATGCCTGATGGACGTTACGAGGCCTACGCGAAGTCAGACGATTTCATCCGTCGCTACATCTTCCCCGGCGGTCATCTTCCCGCAGTCTCTGAGCTCGTCTCATCGATACAGAGCGCATCCGGCGGTGCTCTCGTCGTCGACAGCATCGAAAACATCGGTCCGCACTACTCAAAAGCGCTACGCTTATGGAGGGAAGAATTTTTGAACAACTGGGACAACAGGATCAAGCCGCAACTGATCAAGGAAAAGCAGAGCGAAGGCATGGATGACGAGAGCGCAGAGATCTTCAAGAAGAAGTGGGACTACTACTTCAGATACTCTGAAGCCGGCTTTTTGACAAAGACGCTCGGAGATGTGATCATCACAGTCGGGAGAGAAGGTGCGCAACAGATGATGGAAGACGTGCCGTTGTGAGCAGTCTAGGCAAAACACACACCAAGCATCGCAACTGCGATCGCTCATTCTATTTACAAAACGTATCAATACGTTCAAGATACCAATAACATCCACCAGACCGGGTTGACAGACCCAGGAACCCACACCACAAACCTCAGACTCCTACAACTTCGCCCTATACTCGCCCACCAACACCTCCATACTCTCATCCCCATCCCCCGCCCTCCTCTTAAACTCTCGCATATTCTCCCTCACCCACTCCCCATCCCGCCCCGCAGCCGGTAACACAAACCCCTGCTCGGCCCCCGCAACAATATCCTCCATCAAAAAAACATTATGCAACGCCGTCGCATCATCCAACCTCCCCTCTCCCTTCCCCACAGCCTCATCCCAGATCTGCGTAACTCTCTCCACGACACGCTTCAGCTTCTCTGCGTTGTTCGGCCGCGGGCGCAGGTGCCCCAGTATGTAGTTTGTGCGGTGCAGACGCGCGCCGACGTAGGTTTGAGGGGATGTGGTGGCGGTTGGGTGGAAGGTTATGTTTACGAAGATGGAGGGGGCGGAGAAGGTGGTGCAGTGGAGGGTTGTAATTGCGTGGGCGAGGGATTGTTGTTGGGTTGTGGTGAGCGGGGCGCTGTGGTGGATTTGGTAGAGGGGCATTGTGTTTCTTGTTTCTGGAAGTCTTGGAATTCGTGGTTGTGTTTTTAATTGATATATAAATTCAGTGGCCTCGCTGCTGCGTTGCGATTGATGCTTGGTTCGATTTCTTTCTTCGAAATCTATAAAGTCCATCGCGAATCATCGTAGAGATGCACCCACTCATTTGTACACATTACGATGACGCAACAACACCTCCTCGCATAGTGACGCAACATGCACCCTCACATTACCCCAGATTCGCAGCTCTCCAATCGGCCCTTCTCCGCGTGCCAGCTCTCGCGCTCGCACTCGGCACCCGCCGCCCACGCGCCGTCGATCTGCCACCGCGTCTTCTTTCCAGCCTCACATCTGGGGTGAGCGCACGCCACAAACGCGCAGCGACTCTGGTCTGGTAACGAACTCTTGCGCGCACGGGAAGGTTCCCGTGGTACGGGAACACGAGGTCCAGGTGTCGGTAAACCAAGCTTAGTATACTTGAAACGTGGATGCGAGCTCCTGAGGTGCTAGTGTACGGCTGTGTGCTGGGCGAGTAAGAGCAGGACGCGCGGAGTAGACACCGCTGGGCGTGGTGTGGTGGGAATATGCACTGTGGGTGAAGAGGTACCTACGTACCTACAAATCATAGCGAGCTACTACTCTTCGAAAAGCTGGCTGTTGGCGAGGGCTGGAAGGTAAAGGTGCGACATGCAGGGGCTAGCAGCTCGTTTTTTGTCACTTTGCACGATCCTGAGATACGATGTGCCAAGTGGTCTTCGTGGGTAATTGATGTCTATTGGAGTGACAACAGGAAATGTCAAACTCTATGGTATCTGTCAACTACCGGCAGCAATGCTACGCCCCGTGGATCAATACGAGATGCAGATCGAGCCATGTTCTCTATCTAGAGCTTGGGTGCTTCTGCCCCTCCCACTGGGTCATCCGGAAATGCCACAAAGCTCTCATCGCCGTTGAACTTCCTATTGGCGCAGCTGGTCAGCAGTGTCGAGTGGCTGAGATACTATCGCTTCGAGAGGCTCGATAGAACGTGGTAATGAGATGTTGAGTAGAGAAGAGTTCAGGCCCCAGCCAGACGAAGTGAGCTCAGAACTGGGCCAATCTTTCCTGTGGTACTGGAATTGCCTGACATCACGAGGCTTTAGACATGAAAAGAATAAGAAACATCCGTGGACTTACCAGCCTCGCTCGGCACCTCCTGACAAGAAAGATGTCTCAGAGTTGAGGACACAGTCCCAATTGCCAGCTACAGCCTTTGCAGGGTCGGTGCTCTTACGCACAAACTTCGACAGTCCTGCAGTGAAGCATTGGAAATCGTCTGTGTCTGGATCATCTGGCATCTGGCCAGTCAGTACTCGCCCAGCTGCTATGATTGTGGCCGCGTGACTGCAGATCAGAAGCGTCTTGGGCTGTGCTGGGTCGTTGTCCAGCGTGGTGATGATATGGTCCAGAGCCTTCCGAACACGCTCGTGAAGCTCCACGATCATCTCGCCCTTCGACGCTGGGACGTGCGTCGAGACATGGTTCTGATCGAGGTATTCAAAGTGCGGAGTCAGGATGTCCAGGGTGGGTGGGTGTGGATGTTCCCAATCTGCACGGCCAAAGAATTCACTGGGCACATCACATCAGCAATTGCAAGACTACAAACGCCGAAGACATCAACATACTCGATCCCCCGATCGATCCTGATCTTTCTGTCTGTTTTGCCCCCACCGAAATGCTTGTCGGTGAATGGCTTCAGTGTCTGCAGGCAGCGATAAAAGGGGCTTGAGTAGATCACATCTACCGGTGGCTTGATACTAGAAAGGTACTCTGCGAGCTCTTTTGATTGCTGGACGCCTTTCGACGTCAACGGAGGATCTGTCGGTATGCCGGTCGGAGATTTGACTAGCAATGCGGTGTATTGCCCTGTTGTAGGATCCACGCTCCAGTTTGACCGAAACTATGGTAAGGCATCGCTGTCAGAAAGTATGTCATTGTCAAGGGGTGGAGAACAGTAAGTTTAGCTACTGTAGACACGGAGGTCTGTGTATAGGTATACGGAGAGTAACAAAGCACAGGCAGGAGATGTAGCAAAGCATTGCGGATGCCGGGACAGTTTCCATGGGTAGTTTGTGGACCGTGAAGAAGTAGTGTTCGAGGGGCGAATATCTGACTCAGGTACCTACAGCATGGCGGACAATGAGCACGGTCTCTATCATCGTCGAGTCTTCAGAGTCCCGGAACTCTGGTAATTCGATGAAATCGAATGCGGGCGGGAGTATTGGCGAGTTGCGTTATGTCAGGGCGAGTCGGAGGTCAGCAGCGGTGATTGCTGGACTTGAAACCTCGGCTAATTCCCAAACAGGTTGGCAGTTGATGCCTGCAGGTACCTGCAGATTAAGCACGCGTCTGTAAATCGTTCTGCTTACAGAATGCTAAAGGAACTCTAATGGTACATTCAGGACTTGCATACAGGCTTGCTTTTCAAGCCTTTCCTTCTGTTGGTTACAAACATCCTGCATCACTAGTCCGTGATACATCTGCAGACGAACAATTGCTCTTCACATGAACGTCCTCACCAAGGATCGCAACGGCGTCACGTTCGTGGCACAAACTCATACGTCGCACGTGAATGTACGTGTCGCAATCGAGCGGCGTCCACCGTACCCACCGGGGTCCACCGAGCGCGTCTCAGCGAAGGCCCCCACGCCCCGAGCCGTCCCATGCAGCCGTTTGAAAACCGAATGTGTCTAATGCGAGCCCACATGCAACATCACGCAGGCATCACCGCAGACATCGTCGCAGGCATCACCGTGGTTGTGTGGTGGCTGAACGGGAACAAGCCGTCCTAGAACAGAGCGTTTGAACAAAGTTTGAAAGACCCGGAGGCTAGGCTTAGTGCAGAAACGAGGGTGGCGTAGGGTGACGGCTTGCGCAGATGTAGTCTTGTGATGGCTACGTCAATACAGCTACCGTAACAACGTGCTTGCCTCGTGGCATTGATACGATACGCCCTGACGTTGTGTCCCACTAGGCGGCACCAGCAAGAAGAACTTGCGGACTCGATGTTCCTTGAGACCCTGGTCTCTCATCATTCGTTTGCGACCGGAAGATCTGCGCATCCATCAGCGTTCACATGCATCCCGTGATCTGAAACCGGTGGTCGTTCATCGGAGCGGAATAGCCCTACAGATGTAGTATAGACTGTGGGCGAGCAGTCGCAATCATCACTAGGGTCCGACACCCCTCGCCTGACTAGCAAAACGCGGGGTCCGAAGCAGCCAATCTTTGCGTTGGATGAAGATGGATATGGGGCGCTTGAAGTGTGAAAGCGCTATTGTGAGTTTGACATTGTAAACCTGAGTGACAGACAGCTGGCAGGCCGGAACAACTGCCGTAACAGCCTGCACATTTCCTGGTTCGAGTAGATCTTTCCCTGAAGCAAATGCATCCGGCTCCGATTGCCCTGATGTAATAAACTACTTACATGGCCAATGTCGCAAGCGAAACTACTGCAGGCCGTTACCAGGATTCCCGTGCCATTTTGCAAACGACTCTGCCGCTGCTGTGCGTCTGTTTCGCGTGATCCAGGGGAAGACTACCTGTGGAAGCAAAAGACTAGCCTCTTGCTCCGCGAATAAGTAGGTATATACCGCGACACTACCATATAGAGAAGATGTGTGTTGTTGAGAGACGCAAAGGCCAACTACGGAGGTGATCTTCAGTGCAACCAACGCAATGATCCGTACCAGTGGTGTGGGATATCCCAGCATTGCAATGAAGCGAGAGCCTGTGCTTCCATGCTATAGCCTTCTATGGTATGGGATAAGCTTCGATGTTGCTAAGAGCTACCGCAAAGACCCCGTTCACCGGGAACGTCATGGTGGCTCCTCGGAAGAGTGGTTTGGTAACGAAGCTGCCAGTGCCTACGAATGAGAAACTCGTTTCTTCGATCGATCAAAGCCTTGTGACTTGAATCGCGTATCTCTTGAACCTCTTGACAAGATGCTCCAGTGATACCAAACAACGGGTATGCATGCTCTGAGTGAGGCGCCTGTCGCTGTCAACACTGCAGCTGACAACCCAACCCATCTCTAACAGCAGCGAGGACCTGATACGGAACGGTCAATCCACGTTCGCAGGGTTCGCATCACCCGGGCGTCAGGCTAGCCACCTAGTCCCACAACACAGACCTGTCACTGGCTGCGCGTGCTTTGCATCTGCTCGCCCAGGAGGTGGTACTCCGACGGTGATAGAGGCGTTTGCAATTGGCTCCAATACCGCTCCAGGCGGCAACGAGATCTACGTTACTGTCGAAGAGAGGTTGACAGGCTAAACGAATGTCGAACGGATTTGCCAACAGCTTGCAGCCACGAAGGCCTGGCGAAAACGATTTTTTTTGTAAACTGCGTCGCTTGAGAATAATATCAGCCAATCATTCATATGCAAAAGAGGCATTTATCTTGCGGCTGCAGTGGCAGGTGTCAGCACTATGACTAGCAAACGTTAGCGTTCTTCTAGAAGCTGAAACTGCGCCTTCTCCTGCAGTACAAGCGACGACATGCGCTGTAGGCAGGTTCACATGCGGGTGATGGTTGCTGGTCAGGGCCTTGAATCGGGTGCGTCGGGTACCGCCGTAGCATTGCCCATCTTGCTCCTGACTGTTGTCAAAATCGCATGGCTCTGAAAGAGATAGTGTTTAGTGACCGTAGCATTCTGGCACCAACGATCGGTATCGTATTGGAAGTGGCGAACCAAAAGATAGTATTGACACAGCCCGTTATAATATTTCGATGTCAACATTCTAGTGAGGAACGCTGATCACTCGTGTTGCGGTGCCAGTTCCTGCGCCGATCAGATGAGTGAACACCTCGGCATGCTTCAGCAGGCGCTGAAAGCTGCGGCATAACGCCCGACCTAAGCCGCCGCTCGGCGCGAGCCAGACCAACAAGGCAAGAAGAGTGAGTGGCGGTTAGTTATTCTAACGTCTGTTGTGACCATAACGGCAAGGTAGGGTACATGGTGCTTGTCAAGCTAGGACAAGGGCGCGATTGATGCGTGACCAGGAGCTCCTAGACCTCGAACTGTGGCTTGGAGCCGCGAGTGTCGAGCCTTGGGCCGTTTAATCGATTGTTTGAGAACAGCAGGGGTTCTTGGCCAAAAACGAAAGGAATGACGGATTAGAGAGGTGCAGCCGGGAGGCTTCCGATACGTATTAAAAACACCCCTAACGAGGGCGCTGGACATTTTAGAACGTCTACGCTTGACTACTTTGCACTGACATCCTGCATGGGAACACCTTTCTCAGCTTCCTCGTCCGCCATTCGCACTGTGCCACGGTAAGAGAACCTCCCCGTCTTGCTCAGCTTTTTCTCTGTCACCCAGACACGCAACAGAATAAGGTATCTGACAATAAGAAAAATGACTATAGCCGCTACGAGGATGCCAATGATATAGGCAGCCACTATACCGGATGAATTGGTGCGCAAGTCAAGGAACCCGTAAGTATAGAAGCCTTGCGTGTAGAATGTAACGTAAGCCAGGGCAAGGTACAAGGCAAGCAGGATCACGATAGGGATGATGTTGAGGAAAGGGATCGGTTCAGTCCGTGGGAAGACGATCTCGAAAAACGCGTATGCCGAATTAAGCGCATGTTGAGACGTATTGGACCATAGTGAGAAGGTGGTTGGAAACCCGTTAGAAGCCAGGATACCCCAGTAGACGGCTTTTTATCGTCAGTCTAGATTCGCTTGCCACTGTACATAATTGAAGAGGAAGGTGCTCAAATATCCGACAAGGTAGCGTTGATCATGCGAGACTTCCTGTCTAGGTCTGAAATTTCCTATTACGGGAATCTGGGAACTTACCAGTAACAATCCATGGATATATGACAACAGTGGAGTAGAAC
This sequence comes from Ascochyta pisi, assembly GCA_039634435.1. NCBI lineage: Eukaryota > Fungi > Ascomycota > Dothideomycetes > Pleosporales > Didymellaceae > Ascochyta > Ascochyta pisi. The sequence goes on along the minus strand of CP113331.1, from coordinate 1,314,512 downwards.
ATGCTATGGGCAACCTGGAGCCATTTTGGCCATCGAGCCAGGAATGGGGTTCCCGTCAACCAATAGCTGCCAGTGTGTGCAGCGCTGAATGCGTGGTAGAACGCTAGACCCCAATATGTCAAGTGAGTGAAGTACGAGAACGATCGCTCAGAGTCTGCTGATCTGCCATGGGTGCCGTTCCAGCCAAAGATGGTGAATAACGTGACGAACGCATACAGCGAGAGCACAGCGCGAGCTCCAAAGAGAACGCCAGGCGGGAGAATCCAGGATGTTTCGAATCTATGTGTGGGGTCGAACTGGCCCGTATACGATGCCGTCAACCGTTTCCAGATAGCCATCGCAGCTAATATCGATGTACTTGGCGATCGGTGACGATTGGTATCCAGTTCGATCCTGTGCGAGCGCCGCAGCTAAATAGCGACCCTTGACGATGAGTGTTGAGAGAGGAGGGAGGGAGGCCAAAGCCTTCAGGAGTTGAGACGATAACTGTGTTTCCAGCTGCGGCGCAGCATTGCACAGCTGGGAAAAACTCTCGTCTCCCCAATCTCCGAAGCTGAGACCAACACCTGAAACGGAATCAGCTGCCGAATGCGCTCACGTGCAAGACACTATTGACGCGACAGCGGCGGACTTACTTCATTAGCCGTAGTTTCGGACCAATGGCTAACGTAAGCGACGGCAGCCGAAACATTCGCCTAGCAAAAGTGGTCTAACACGACATCCTGGCCTTACCCGCTCAGACCCTCCGACCACTGCAGCCCTCGCACACCTCCCGTCTACTATGAACATGCACCTTTTGGTGCACAGACTGGCGTGGGTCAAGTGTAGGTGGCACTCTCGCGCCGCCTGTGGACCTGTTTAAGATCTACGTGTGCCATGTTTGCTACCATGCACTCCGTCATTTAGAGCGAACCTATCAAGGCCTTCTGTGTCTATAATCCTTCTCTTATTCCCATCTCACAAGCCTCCACTATCAAATTTCGATATGGGTGAACACTTGAAAACTTCGGTACGAGCCAGCCCCACGTAGTGCCTACAGAAGTTTTGCTGACGTCTTGAAGCATAAGGCTCAGAACCTTGCTCGCATCCGAGATAATCAGCGTAAGTTGGATCAGAGTGTTCTATTGCTTATACACCTTGTCCCGTTATCGACACAGAGCGCTTCCTTGTAGCCTTACTGAAGCTCCCTCACATCAGCAGATTGACACTCTGGCATTGACAGGCTTTTCACGAACAAGCTACTAAATAACTCTTTTTGAACAGTTAACTAACACACAGTGCTTAGGGCGGTCTCGCGCTCGCCGAAAAGAGTACCTTCAGGAGCTTGAAGCTAGGTTACGGAGTTGCGACCAAGTCGGCATTGAAGCGTCGGCGGAAATACAAAGCGCAGCGAGAAAGGTCCTCGACGAAAACAAAAAGCTTCGCTCGCTACTCTTAGACCATGGCCTATCCGATGCGGACATTGTGGCAGCACTTGGTGGTTCAACGGACAATTCGTATGAACAGGTTTCATCAGCACCAGCCCTCAGTAACGTGCTTGAGCGACGCATCACCAGTAGTGTGGTATCGTCTACGCCACGACCGCAACAATCGAAAGCTGCCTCGATACCTCGACACTTGCCATCGGTACCGTCACTCAGTATTCCCGCATCACGACCTGCTGCATTGAGCAGCTGCGAATCTTTGAGTCCCACCTCGATAGAGTCTAGCATGGGTACACCTCCAGTCTCTTATCACACATCGCTCTACACCGCATCAATAGCTCCTCAAGGCCCTGAGATCAAGGCAGACTACGACTACCCATACGAGCCTACGAGGAATTCATCGTGGACTTATTCTCAACCCTACACCTACGATTCCGAACCTATCTCTTGTTATGGAGCGTCATCTTGCGTCGATGCTGCAAACATCATCAGAACAATGCGTTCAGAAGCAGGCCCGATGTATCACGTTAATCATCTCAACCAACCTTATTACAATAACAACCAAATGCTTTATCCCATCATGACCACATATCCTCAGCAGTACTCGAGGATATGAATGTCATCGAACAAAGCCAGATGCCACCCTCAGCACCACATAACGGCATTCCATACCCAAAACAGTGTATGAAGCATGTCCAAGGAGCCGCGGCGGTCATCCCAAGCAACCTCACACCAGTTATCCCTGGCCGGTTGTGCGAAGAGGCGCACTCGCAATTTGGAACACGCAACGTGGTCTTTGCGCTTGTCATTCAGGTGCAGACAAAGAGCTTGCGTCCTCATCTGCTCCAAAGCATCGACGCAGGGTGGCCATTGTCTTGCCCTCAGCCACGTCCAGATTAGATACCCAAGACCGACATCGAGAGCAATGAACCTGCACCTCGGTCCCTAGTAAACAAGGCACGCCATCATGTGCTCAATATAGACTTTACCAACGTGCCCAATCACCGCTTTGTCTAGTCAGTGCCGTGCACACGATTGTACTGACAACGGCAGCTTCTTTATGGTTTAAGACAAACAAAGACTCACCGTGGCGGCGTTGCCCGCCATCAACACCTACCATAACTGAAATACATGCGCCCAGAGTCGATATTCACTTCTTACTCAAATAATCGTTCACGTTCACAAATTCACCATGGCACACAAGCGTAAAGCAATGACAAAAGACGACGGCCGCTCACCAAAGAAAGCGAGATCACCCAATTCAGTCTCAGCAGATGCAGCATCGAAAATCGTCGAAAAACTGCCAGAGATGGAAAGGCGTGCAGAAAAGCCAGCCCACAAAACAGCAGCGCAAACCGCAGCTATCGGGATGGATGAGGCATCGCACGTGGAGTGGGCCTTGCCTACAAAAGCTGATAACAAGACTATGAACGATACTCACGCAATAACACAGTTCGCGCCGCTATTTTCGCATCGGCCCTGGTCACAAACGCGTACTCTGCGGATACCTTTTCAGTCTTCGCCATTACGATCCCCGCTATACAAGAAGAAGGGCTCACCAGATATGGAAGCCGAATCCGATAACAACAAAAGCAGTCGCTCTCTGGTGCGATTATTCAATCGTATCAAGAGATGTACGGAGTCGCTCAATGATAACACTACACCCGTAACATATCAACGAGCAGCTTTTGAACGCGCGTTTGGACCCGGTAACGAAGAACTCGCCATTGTTGCTTCGACCTCATCAACAGACCCTATATTCACTTTGAGTCGCGATCACCAGGTAGATGTGTAAGTAGATTAACAGCAGACTGCGCCCTCATTGCTAACCCGATACTCGAAGCACTATTCAGCACGAACCCAACAGGCAGGATCACGCTCGAATCAACTTCATTCGGCGACTCCCTCCCGGCGCTTCGGCCGATGGATCCACTCCCTACGCATATTTCGTGGTTGTTCCACCCCAGACAAAGCTCACAATCAACGGACAAACATATGTCAACGATGGACCTGGGGAGATCGGGATCACTGAGCATGACGGAAAGCATAATGGGTCTGATTCAAACTTCTACATCGGTCCTCTTCAGGGGTTCACAGTCATCGAGCTTCTTTCGCAACCTTTGTTCTTCTTCCGAAGGAAAGCTGATCTTGATTTCGTCAAACGAACAGCGGCCAAAGCGAGTGATGTTGAGATGTCTGGTCGAGATAAGAATGGAAACGTAGAGGAAAGTATCACAGATATTGTTTGGTCACTATCCGATGCACCGCCACAGAAGCCAGCGTCTGATCCTCCAGACCTCCACGATCAGACTGAGCATTCTGATGACGAACAGTGGATAGATGACAGTGGAAAGATGATAGAGAACCACTGTGGCTACCTGAGACGTTGTCTATGGCTTACTCAGCGTGATCATTTCGACGAGCTTATTCCTCGCGTCTTGACAAGCATCAATCTTCGTCAAAATCGGTCTTCAGGCTTCAGCTTCACGTACAACAATCGGACCTTCCGACCTGGAAGAACGCTGGTCACGGCTTTATCGCATCAGAATTACCATGTGCTACTCATCATCCGACAAAACGAAAAGGCAGAAACCAGATCGTGCATTCTGGATCCGATGGCATGGCGGTCCGAGAAAGCAGAAAGGGATACACTCGTCGCACGCGCCAATGAGTTTGTAATAAATGGAAGTTGGAGGCCAGCTATTACCAACGAGCAGAGTGGTCAGAAGATCAAACGTCCTCTGCCTGCAACTTGGGCACCATGCGCACAGCGCGCGAACGCGGAAGAAGTATCCACTTTCACCGTTCTCAATGCGTGGGCTGTTGCAATAGGTTTGCAAGTTGACCCTGCTTTCACGCCGGACAAGCATGGTGGGGAGGATTTTTTTACGAGAGCCCAGTGGCTCTTTGGCCTTGCGCGACGAGATCTGCTGGACTGGAAACTGCTGCTTGCGTTTTTCAAGTGTACACGTTTTGTCAAAGTTGAAGAGCCGAACAGAGACAAAATTCCCGACCATCTCCCACCGTTTGACAGACGTTTCAGACAGACCAAGAGAACATTTGATCGCGCGATTCAAGAGCAAAGGGTGGCAGACGATGCCGAGCTGGCAAGTACCGACTCAGACGCTGCGCCTTGTCTTGCTGTAAAACTCGGTATCGGCAAACCACACTCGGCTTCGTTCCCTGCTGATACGCTGCCTAACGAGTATTTGAACAATCTGTCCTCATTCGTCAATCAAGGTAATTGGCGGTTGGTTGAGACCACAGAGCACCTTGTAGAGCGCTTTGAAGATTCCGAGCGCATTGCCCGCTCACCAAGACCACCAACAGCTCCTACTTCTTCCGCACCCAAAAATGGCGCTGGTTCATTCATACCAACTCCGTTGGCTGCAACCAAATTGCCTGCTGGAAACGGACCACCAGCATCTAATGGATCGATCAAAGGCCATGGACTCCATCAGGACTTCAATGCGTGCGATTTCTTCCACAAAGAGATTACCGCAAAGAAAGCACTAGCCCAGATTGGGGACCAAATCAACACCAAATCCTCCGAGGAACTTGCATTGAGCTCGAAAGACGTTTTTGACAGCATCAGCATGGTCGCGCGTGCCCTGAACAAACTCCATCCCGCCGATGAAGGCGTCACCGTCTTTGATCAGTCACTGGACAAGAAGGGGGCGATCAAATCAGGTAGCGATCCACAACAGTTGACGGATAAGGTCTTGCTGCTACCGTGGCAGTACGAGGAGCACACAATGCTCGCCGTCGCGCAGTCCAACTCTAAGTATCCCGGGAGCAGATTACCAACATGCTACGTGATAGACTCTGCACCTTGGACACTGAAACAGGACGAGCGAGGCAAGTTTCGTGACACTGTTGTGTCAGCCCTCGAGACTCATTGGCGCCCCGGCAAAGCCACAGGCAGCTTGAAAATGGCGCCCGTAATGACTTGGGTATGGGCACCTTCTCAGTGTGATATATGGCACTGCAGGTACCATGCCATTCTCAACGCGTGGAGTATAATGCTGGACTGCACGTTCAATCACAGTTTTACTCCGCGCGAGGATTTCTATCAACAGACGCGCGAGCTTATCGCTGTTGTGTTTGCTGGACATGCTGATTGGAAACTTGTTTACTCGTTTTTGCGCTGTTACGGCTACGTAAAGCAAAACGAATGGCCTGGTCAGGAACGCAGATTTCGATCAGCTATAGGTGAGCGGTCTGTTGAAGTCAATCAAAACCGAGACAAGGCAGCATCCTGTGAGTACGACTTCGCCAAGCGCATCCATGCCAATGTGCAAAGGCCTCACAACATTATATTCCAGCGCTGGGATGGCTGGAACAAAACCGACGTCTTCACCCGCCTCCCGGCTGTCTTGAAGACCAACAAAACTTCCCTGAAGTTCGATGCAACACAACTACGAGATGCATACCACGAGCTCGTCACTCAGCCGCGCCGGTCCACAGCCGATTTCGCCGACACTGAAAAGCCGTGCGTCTATGTAAAAGCCCGGCTTGCGGCGCTGCAAGACGATGAAGACACACGCCAGCGCTTAGGCTCACTCAGAAGCGGATCCTCAGGAAACACCCAGGCGGGCCACTGGCTCTCAGATGAGGAGATAGCTCTAGCAATTGCGTCTGTGACTCTGGCTATCACCAGCATCCAGGACGTCAACAAGGGATTCGGCACAATCTCAAGTACGGATGTACAACTGTGTTATCGAACGGACAAGAAAGCGACGCATGAAGTCGGCCTTGGACCCGTGACGGTTCCGAGGTTCGGTAGACCCATGTTCGTACCGATAGTGGAAGGATTTCACACTGTCTTGGGCGTTGTTCAACTCGACAGCAACGACAGAATGACCGTGTCTATTGTAGACTCCAAGTCAGGGTACTACAGCAGAGCCACAAGAGCCAATATTTTCGACATGGTCATGCAGACAGCTGAACGGACGCTCTGGTGGCGGCAGAGATTTCCGTCGTGGGAAGACGTTCCTCGACCCAAGGCCGCTACCTGGATTCCATGCGCACAGCAACCAGGCGATAATGAGTGCGGATACTCGACCATTTTGAACAGCTGGGCGCTTGCGCTGGGCTTGGAGTTAAATCCCCACGCTGCGCCTATCTGGGATAGCGAGGCTACTGGAACGTATAATCTGTACCAGACAGTGCTCGACATCACGCATCTCGCGCGCCTGGGCTTGGTGGACTGGAGACTCATTTATGCATTCTTGCGATGCCACCGTTTCGTGCATGAAGGTGTTGTTCCGCAAGATCGTCGATTTACGAACACGATGCGATTGCCCGGCGAAAACGAGCTGAAGGATCGTTTGCAAGATTTGAGTATCCAAGAGACGAAGCACTGGACACTAGACACTACAGACGTGAATGATATCAGGGGTGCCAATATGATCCACTTCCCTGAGGGACTCGGGCATACTTCTTTTCCTGAGGATGTGTGGGGAACTACAACAAAACCTCTCTTTCTACAGAGAGCAAACAAGGTATCTGAACTGGGGCATCTGCACACGAGGATGTCTAGTTTGGAGTTTGCACGCTTCCACAAGTACTTCTGCAGTAAGACAGAAGATGCGCAGACCAAAGCTGCAGGAGAACAGATCGGTGTAGACAAGGCGACATTCTTCCTGAACTCGCTTCGCTGGCAGAGGAAGTTGATCAGAGATATTACCCACGAGCACTTACTCAATCTGTATAGAGATTTCCTTAGCAACGCGAGGTCGCAGCGCTCAAGCTTTGTCCGTCTCCAAAAACGACACTGCGCGTTTGCCGGCGAGGGTCTCGGACTACTGCGGACACTGCTTGCAGATACTGAGCTGGACAAGAAACTCGGAGCAGGGATCCCAGAATCAAGACGCGAGCAATGTCTAGACCCAGGGGAAGTGAATCTTGCCATCGCCGCAGTCGTTGAAGCCATCGACGCCCGCCAAGCAAATCTACACGACGCAAAAAGAAGCACCACGCCGTTCACCGGCGGCTTCGCCTTGGCGACACAACTACAGATGCAGATAGCTCGGACCGGGAATGTGGGCGGCGTCGTATCGCGGCCCCGAAGGTGCTTCCTAATGCCCGTAACGATCAGCGATACCGACATCCAGCGAGAAGAACTAGCGCTCATCGGCAAAACAAAAGAATCAGACATCGACTGGAGGCGTAAAGGAAGCCACCACTTCCTCGCCGTAGTACAAGAAGAGACTGGAAAACCGACACCCCACAACCCAGAATCGCAGCGCTTCTGCATCTACACCCTCGACAGCGCACCACGCCGCTTCCAAAAACCTACAACACAGCAACTCTTCCAAAACGTCATCCGCAACACCGCTATCAACCTCAGCTGGTCCAGCCAGCGCAACCAACAAGGAGCTGTCACGTTCCGCAGCCGCCACGTCCAGATCCGCGTTTTTCCCCAGGCGAAAGGCGGCTGGCAGTGCGGCCTGCACACGATTCTAAACGCGTGGATCCTCGCGCTGGGACTGCTCCCGCGGTCTACGTCTCCCACGCCCGACGCAGCCTTTTACGCGGAGCTGTGGACGCTGGTCCGCGGTGCTGTTGCAGGACTGCTGGATTGGAAGACGTTAATTGCGTGGCTGTATTGTCGCAATTTAGTTACGGAGCGGGCGTTGGGTAAGGTGGCGTTGGATCGGCGGTTTGAGACGACGCGGGTTCAGGATTGTGAATCCGGCGTGAGTGGGAATGGGGATTATGAATTCTTTGGGGAGGCTGGGTTGGTTGAGCGGGTGGTGGATGTTAATATGCTGGATTCGCTGGGAGTCGTGGGCTCCGAGACGCCGTATGATCACAGTGGTAATGTGGACTTCTCTGCGGCAGAGGCTTTGGTTGGGGAAAAAGCTGATGAGACCGATGAGAGCGATGACGATAACGACGACGATGACGATGACGACGACGACGATGACGAACAAAGAGATTCAGAGTCAAGCAAAAACTCAAACTCAAACTCAAACTCAAATTCAAACTCAGAGTCATCGTCATCGTCACCAGAGAACTCCACCTCCTCCTCCCCCTCCCCCTCAGCTTCCCCCTCAGCCTCAGCCTCAGCCTCAGCCTCAGCCTCAGCCTCAGCCTCAGCCTCAGCCTCAGCCTCAGCCTCAGCCTCAGCATCCCCATCCACCTCCCCCCTTACCCCCGCCAACGACCACCTAACCGACCGAGACGCCGACGGCTCAACCGACGACGAAGCCCCCACACCCACACAACCCCGCCATCTTAAACGGGGATTCGACGACGTAGACGGAGAAGTAGACATATATGTAGATGTAGGCGTGGACGTAGATGTAAATCTAAATCGGGGTATAAATCGGGGTATAAATGGTATCGGAAATGGTATAAGAAGTGGTATAGGAAATAGTATAAGAGGGAGTCAAGGGCGGCGGAAGAGGGTTAAACTGTATAGTGGGTTAGGGTTCCTTGTGTAGAATGAATGGGATGGGATAGAATGGGAGGTAGATAGATAGAAGGTAGGATAAGGTATTTCTGCTACACTGTGTTGGACTTTTTGGAGTGTAGGTTGAATAGATAGGTGGATGGATGGATAGATAGATAGATGGATAGATAGATGGATAGATAGATGGATAGATAGATGGATAGATAGATGGATAGATAGATGGATAGATAGATAGATAGGTAGAGATAGAGATAGAGATAGAAATAGGAAGTAAAAACATGCTAATTAAACCTACCTGCTATTAATAAGTTCCTTGTGTAGAATAGGACGGGATAGGATAGATTAGTATATAATAGGGTAGGATAGGATAGAACGGGATAGAATAAGAGATAGATAGATAGGGGGTAGATAGATTGGGGGTAGGAGGTGTTTCCGCTACGCTATGTTGGACTTTCTTAGGAGTGTGGGTTGAATGGATAGGTAGATAGATAGAGATAGAGATAAAAATAAAGACAACAAATAAATTGCATACACAAATAAACATACACACACCTACCTAGCCAAAGTACACAAATACCAAGATAAAACGAAACAGAGAAGTAGGATACAATACCTCTAAGGAAAGGCTAATAGGAGTAATACATACAGTGTATAACTTTAGTTAGTAAAATGTACAAATTACGTAGTGTATATCCACAAAACAAAGCAAGGTTAAGATGAATACTAAACGTGGTGATTTGTTTCTGTATGACACGTTGTGCCATCTCTACGAAGCTATGCGGGAATTAGGCGTCGTGTTGAACAGTGGTTGGTTCTGACGACATTCCGTGTGTGTGTGTGTGTGTGTGTGAAGAAAAGGGGGTATCTGTTCATCCATCGTCCGTTGCACGTTTGATCGTCCGTCCATGCATACGCAACCAAACGCCATGACTATACCAACCACCCAAGCGACCAAATACGTCCCACTCTCACGTCACCTCCTCATCGCACCATCCACCTACCGCCCACCCAACAGCGCATCATCATCAAAACTCCACACCTGCGCGTCAAGACGCGCTTTCTTCTCGCGCCGCGTCTCGCTGAACCCGTCGCCTGAGGCGTAGCGCTTCGCTTTGGTGGGGAGTTTTTTCTGCTGTTGTGAGTCGGTGGGTTTGGGGGTGCTGACGCGTGAGCTGCCTAGTGCCGGGGTCGGGAGCGAGGTGTCGGTCAGCGCGGGTGGGGAGGGGAGGTCTGTGTCGTCGAGGTGTTCTTCGCGCTGGTCTGGGGGAGAGATGAGGGGGAGATGGGCGTTGTGCTGGGTGTTGGCGTTGTTGAGGAGAGTAGTGGATTGAGTGTTTTGGTTGTCGATGACGGTATCGAGCTGGTGCTCTGCCTCTTTGCGTTCTTGCAGCCAGGCGTCGTGCTGTTGCTTGTAGTCGTTCTCGGTGTTCTGCATCCACATCTTTTGCTCTTTGTCCTCCTCGCACGCATCGACGCAGTCGGGGCACTTGATGTAGAAACCACCGCTAGGAGACGGCTCGCCTAGAAGCTCGAACTCTGGAAGGTTCTGGCCAACGAGCTCGGTCTTATCCCAGTCCAGACAGTCCTCGCAAAAGCCCTGCGGGCACCATCTGCACCTGAAGATGAGACCACCGGCATCAGTGGTGTTCTTGCTGCAGTTGGCGCAGCTGTGCTGGGGGCAGTAAAAACCGTTAAATCCTTTTACTTTCGATTGATACTCAGGTTCGAGACAGTCATAGTGGTATGCACGAGGACAGGACTTGCACTCAACCATGTGACCCGTCTCGCCGCCTCCATAGCACCGCAGGCAGTGTTCTTCGTGTACAATCTCGCGGCGCTTCTCGCGCACCGGGTCAGCAAGCCGAGGGTCTTTTCCGGCGAAGGTAGGCACGGCCTCCCAATCACCACAATTCATCGACTCCTTCGAGATGGCAAATCCGTCCACCATGATGGTGGTGTTCTTGCCACGACGTCGGTCTTCGCGTGTGATGGCGTCGGGCAGGATGTTGGCGGCGGTCGTTTTGCCTTTATCGTCACGTTGACGCTGGAAGCGCTTGCCGTCAAAGACTGCACATTCCACACGCTCCATGACAGAAAGCCACTTCTCTTCGTCGGCTTCGGAGTGCTGCGCATCTGGCGCGTTTGTTTCGTCAGCAGGTTTATCCCGACACTTCGCCATCATGGTCTCGAGGTCCCACGACAACATGTCAGTGACGTCGATCTCCGGGTGCGACAGCGTCTGGGCTCCTCGGCGGACCAGGGTCTTGAGCTGTGTGGAGTTCATTTGCGGCATGTCGTCCGCGATCGATGCTTTGCCCTTGACTGGCGTCTGGTCGTCGTGGATATTGCGCATGGACTCTGTGATCTTTGCCGAGAGATACAGCTTCTTGCGAATGCGGCCCATCATCTGCTCCTCAACCGTGCCTTGCGTACAGAGCTTGTAGATGGTGACAGGCTTCGTCTGTCCAATACGATGAGCCCGGGCTTCAGCCTGCAGCGTGATTTGAGGATTCCAGTCTTCGTCAAGGAAAATGACGTCTTGAGCACTGGTCAGGTTGATACCAAGGCCGCCAGCTCTAGTCGAAAGAAGCATGACCTTGTAGTCTGAGTTGGCCTGGTTGAAGAGACGAATGTCGAGGTTGCGGCGAGCGCGTCCGGTCCCGCCGTCTAGACGAAGGTGTCTGAACTTCTCGCCGTAGTTACTGATGAGTGACAGCAGATCTTCGCAGCAGTCGAGGGTGTGCGTGAAGCCAGAAAAGATGAGGACCTTCTTGCCTTGCTCGAAGAGGGTGTGCTTGAGCAGCTTCTCAAGCAAGATGAACTTGCCGGACGCTCGAATCACGTGCTCGCCGAGGTAGTACGGGTCTGGAGCGACGCCAGGGAGGAGGTAGGGGTGAGAGCAGCATTTGCGTAGCTGCATGACCAAGTTCATCAGCTTTTGCCAGGCAGACTTGTTGGTGACGGCACTGTTCTGTTGCTCCTTTTCAATGGCTTGCCGCATGATTTGTGCCGTCTCTTCCCACTCGCCTTCACCTTTGATTGCATCGGGATTTGTCTCGAGAAGTTTTATCTTCTGCAGTAACCTATCCTCTTCCTTGTCTTGATCAATAGCAGCCTTCTCCTTGGTTTTGCCGTTCGCAAACAGGTCGTTGAGCATCCCGTCATCAACACGGGTCAGCAGTCGCGTGTACCAGAAGCGTTGCATTGGCGTCAACGGAACGTAGAGAAGCACTTCCTCCTTGGGTGGGAGGCCTAGATTGACGTTGGGGCTGTCCTTCATACGGCGCAACATGATGAGTTGGAGCAGACTACGCGCATCGTCCATGGTCTGCTTGTTGATCTTGCCACGTGTGAGGTCAAAGGACTCTTTGAACAGCAACTGGGTGTTGTCGGTGAAGACGTCTGGATACAGCCAGGCCAGCAGAGCCCACATCTCGACGAGGTTGTTCTGCAGCGGCGTACCGGTCAGGATCATGCGGAACTCTGAGCTGATGTTCCTGAGGGAAGTGGATATGTTTGTGGTGCTGCTCTTGATCTTGTGGCCCTCGTCGAGGACGACGTATCGCCAAAGGAAGGAGCGCTTGAACCAATCTGCGTCAGCCTGGAAGGTGTCGTAGGTGGTGACGATGATCTTGTAGGACGATCCAGAGTCTTCGTAGGTGGAAACCTTGAGGCCAGCCTTGCGCGAAGCCTTGCGGTCCTTTAGCTGCTCGGTCTCGTTGCCTTGCATATCCTCCATGCCCAAGGCCACTCTCTTGAGGCGATCGCGTTCGTTCTTGGTGCCGTGAATACGAAGCACTTTGAGTTGTGGAACCCACTTCTGAGCCTCGGTGACCCACGAGTTGAGGACGCTGAGCGGGCAGACGACGAGATACGGGCGAAGCTCCTCTGACGTTGTGCCAGTTTTTCTATCCAATTCCTCGAGGTACTGGAAGAGCGAAAGCGTCTGCAGGGTTTTGCCTAAGCCCATCTCGTCGCCCAGGATACCGGAGAAGCCGTTGTTGTAGAGGTAGACCATGTAAGACAGACCGGAGAGCTGATATGGCTTCATGGTAGCGGTGACACCCTTTGGCTGCTCTGTGAGCTCCTCGTAGTCAACAATGGGGTTCGCCTTGTGGTTTGCGAGGAGCTTAGTGACGTAGTTGTGAGGGGGAAGCAGGGGGAGGAACAAGTTCTTGTGGGCGACGAGGAAGTTGTGTGCCTTGACCTTTGACTTGTGGGCAATGTTGTCTCGGAGGCGGGCTCGTGCCGTGTCTAGTTTTGGGGGCTGGGCGGTCTTGGGCTTTGATGGTGTGGCTTGGTGCTGTGCCTGGAGCGTGTCAGACTCCAGCACACGGGTGTGTCGCGCACTGCGGCGGCGCGGGACATGGTCGTCCCTGGCCTTCCTCCTTGCCTCCATTTTGAGGTCGCTGTACGCGTGGTTGGTGCGGAAATTCTTCTTGTAGCCACGAGCGCGGACGGGGCGGGTAAGCTCGTCTTCACTGGACGCCGAGTCGGCGGGGGCGACGGCTGTGGCGGCCTGGGTTTTGACGTGTTTTTGTTGGGCAGCTTTCTTTTCAGCCTTGACTGGGAGCGAGTGTGGAGAAAGGGTGGGGGAGGGGCTCGGCACGGTGTGGGATGGGGGTGGGCGCTGTCGCAGCGAGTGTTTGTTGTCGGCGTCACCGGGGGCAAGCACCACGTCTTGCTTGGGAGCCGGGTGGGAAGAGAGTCTGCGCGACTTGGTAGCGGAGCCTGCAGAATTCTGGGAGCCGAATTGGGCGAGGAGGTTCTCGAGGTGGCCGCCACGGCGCTGGGGGGTCGAAGGCGAGGGCAAGGGCAAGGGATTGCCGAGTGAAGTGCGCGAACGGTCCGCCATGATGCCGTTTGCTGCAGGCAGGCAGCTGTGTGTCATGGAGTGAAGAGTGAAGACGTGTGCAAGTCAAGGTGACGGCAAGGCTAGGCGGTATTATCGGGGGAGCATGGTAGAACAAGGTCCAGCCTGGGGGGTCAGAGTATCATAATATGCATCGAGGGTCGGTGAAGGTGAGCAGCAGCCAATGCGCCAATCGTTGCAAGGCATGCGCGCAAACACTCCCAAAAGCGACGACAGTGAAGTGAAGTGAAATGGAGTCGAGTCGAGTGAAGAGGGCGTCACTGTCGTCTGCCGTCCAGTCTGACGCGACTGGCATTCGGCGGCGCGACACTTTGACGACGCTAGTGCAGCGGAGACAAGCCCGCGCTAGTCGATAACGCCGACGACCCAGCAAACGTTCCTTCACCTGCCACACGCACTGCGCATTGCTCGCCAGCCTGCCAGCCAGCGACCAGCGTCACACCCCGCGCCCGCCATGACGCAGCCGCTGACGGCCTTCTACCCCATCTTCGCCTCCAAGTCGGACGGCCACGACATTGTCAACCAAAAGGGCTCCGTCGTGCGCAATGGGCCGACGCAGGAACAGCTGGACCGCTCGCCCAACGCCCAGGGCCAGTGCGACTACTACCGCCTGATCGAAAAGGACGACCCCAAGCACGTCGACTGGCGCAAGAAGCTGGGCGGCATGCTCCTGCGCGAGATTGGCGGCACGCAGCACGAGGGTGCGGCAAACAAGTAACCACATACACGTCTCGTGGCTGACGGCACCAGACAAGTGGCAGCAGTGCATCCTGTGGGAGTTTCCCGAAAACTACAAGCTCTACGAACACATCAAAACAAAACCAGACGGCCAGGCCAAGACGGTCAAGAACCACTCCGGCGGCGGACACGACCGACAAGACGCCTATCTGTACGGCTACCCCAAGGGCCCGCGAAAGCGCTTCCGCAGCCCCGTCGAGTTCTTCCCCCATCTGCTCTGGCTGTGCACAGACGAGGCGAGCGACTACCAAAACTGCACCTGCAAGATGTGCTCGCCCGTGCAGCTCGAGATGGAGAAGCCCGTGGCCAAGGTCGAGGCCAAGCCGGAGATGAAGAGAGAGAGCAGCGAGGTGCACATCACAGGCCGCAACCCAGTCGTGCAGATACCGCCCCGCCGCATCCCAAACCCCCCCGTGCCGAGCCCAATCATAAAGCCAGCCACGCTCGCCATCACACCCGCTGCCCCTCAGATCAGAGCCCCCACTCCCTTGCAATCGACACCACTCCCACACATCCGCTGCATCGACCAGCAAGTCGACAGCCACTACCACAAATTCCTCAGCCGCCAGGGCGAGGTCGTCTGGTACTACAGGCCCAAGACCGGAGCATGGGGGCTGGGCCTGGTGCTGCGAAGATGGGTAGACAAGACTGCCGTCGGAGGCAAAGCCTACTTCATCCAACCGCTATCCCACCCACACGACTCCCTGACTCCCGAACTCGTCACCACGGAAAACGAGATGAAGCCTTGGCTCGCCTGGTCTCCGCCAAACTACACCTACGCCTACCTGCAACAGCACCCCAACATCCCATTCGAGAAAGTCGACTGGCAAGGCCTGATAGCAGGCACGTACGGACAGGGCGTTGCATGCGTCGACGCCTCCATCATGGCAGCCAAAGCCGTCGACACGACCTACACCCTCTTCGACTACCTCAAGAAGACCGTGAATGCAGGCGTGCAAGACGCCCACTACAACGGTTTGTTCCTGGGAGCAGAGAAGATGTGGAGAGGTGATGTCGTGCGCTTGCGAGTAGGACGCGATACCGACGTCATGGTGGTCACCGACATTATCGAGCGAACCTCACAGCAAGCCACGGGCCAGCCAACCTCGGCCGTGCTCGTCTTTGGCGACATCTACAGCTATGCAACCCTGCCAGTCGCAAATCCAGCCCAGCTCCCAGAGCTTCCGAAAAACCCCAACCTCCCCGTCCGCATGCGCGAGGACATGGCCTGGCGCAACCACCTCCTGGTCCCTCACGCCCGCACGTTTGCCTACTGGAAACTCGCCGTCCCAGGCTCTCGCTTCGACATCGCCGAGGTCAAAGGACGGTGGTACGAAACCGCTCTCGTGTTTGAAGAGCCCTTCACCAAGTCTGTCACCAACAACCAAGGCGGCAACGGCGTGTGGATGAACTCACGTGGTGATGCTACGGGCGCTGGCAGGATGTCGGGTGTGCCACAGTCACAGCGGTTGAACGCGTTTGGGACGGCGATACCAGAGACCGCACAGCTCATTGACGGCATCGACGCACCAGAGCAACCGCAGGCGGCGGCGCAGGACGTGACCATGGGCATGAGCGGTCATGGTGCGGATGTGTTTACAGACCTCATGGACTTTGACCATATCGGAGATACAGGTGCGGGACCGGGTTATGACTTCAACTTCTAGCCTCTCCTGCATCCTGGGTGTTGACGATGTACTGACTGACAAATATGTAGAGCGCGTTGATAGCCCTGATGTCGATTCAGTCGAGGAGGAATGAACAGGCCACGTTATTTTTTATCGCCATGCGGTGCGTTAGGCAGAAATTCTATTACTAGTTAGAGCAAGAGCATGGGAAGGGAGTTCTTGGAGTCTCTAATTGTCCGCCACGGACTGCACACGAAACGCATATGTTCTGTAGCATTTTAGCACAGGCTGGTGACGGAGATACCCTACATAAGCCAAAATCATCGCCCTTCAGAGTACAATCCCATAATTTTGTTCTGTCCACACCTCCGCGTTCTCCACACGCACATCGAAACCAGGCAACGCATGCAAGTCCAAGCGCCAATGACGTCGCCCACCGCGTCCACGCAGCACCATCTCCAACCTCAACCACAAACACCACCACCACCACCACCACCGAAAATGCGCCCCCCAACCCTACGCCTCCCACCCCCGCGCCTCCGCCTCCCCAACCCCCCAACCCGCGCATTCACCCTCTTCCCCTCGGCATCCACACGATCGAACAAAAACCGCATCTTCGACAACATCCGCCACCCACAAGACCTGCACACGCTGACGCTCCTCAACGCAGCGGACAACCGCGCGCTCATCACCTTCTGGAGCGCTAGCTGGTGCGCGACGTGTCGGGACGTGCGGCCGATACTGCGCGAACTGATTGAGGAGGAGCGAGTAGGGGAGCGAGAGGGGGGGGTGGGGGTCGTGGTGCGTGGTTTCCCCTTCTCTTTAGCGACACGATGGAAGGGAGTGCTGATGCGGTGTTGTAGGAGGTCGAGATGGATAGTTCGGTGATTGGGGAGTTGCCTATCACGTATCGGATTTCGAGTTTGCCGACGCTGTTGGCGTTTAGTCGGCAGGAGGCGCAGTTTGATACTGTGCTGACTAGGCCTGGGGAGATGAGGGATAAGGGTTTTTTGAGGGAGTGGGTGCTGAGTGAGGCGAGGAGGGGGGGGAGGAAGGGCGGCGGTGGTGGTGTGGGGTTGTTTGGGTGGTAGGTTGTTTTTTCGTGGTGATCAATGGTGTTGAATGTGTTAACTTGTTGTAAATGAAATAAGATGTATGTGTATATATATATTACACTTTTATAGTTTAACCATCGCAAATCGTCAAGGGAAATATAGAGTTCGCGACGTTTCCTTGCGTCTGCATAGGCGGGACAAGAGAGAGAAAGAGAGAGTATGTGTGTATATATCACAAAGCGTTAGTCAAGTGCACGATAATATTATCTAGGGCAGTAGCATTACAGGCAGGGATAAGAGACTAAAGATAAAGAGTAGAGTAAGAGCTGCAAGGCAGCAAATTAGAATTAATTTATAGCATTATAATAGATTTTATCTACGCAAATAAGGTAGAAACATTAAGATCCTAGACTATAAGGTAAGTATATAGAAATAGGAACAGGTTAGGCGTGTTTGGGGTTTAAGGTAGGAGGAAGGGTTGTTAATGCCTATAGCTCTGAGTTTAGCTTTAATAGCTGCTACGACAGCAGGTCACGGCAAGTTAGGGGGGGATAAGAGACTAAGATGTAGAGGAAGAGCTGTGAACAGCTAATTGGAATTGATTTATAGCGTTGTGATGGATTTCATCCACGCGAATAAGAGGTGGAAATGGGAATGCGTCAGGCGTGTTCGGGCTCCGAGGTGGGAGGATCATCATCAACGCCCATAGCTCTGAGTTTAGCCTCGACAGCAGCCACGACGGCTGGGTCGAATGTTTCTTCTTGTCTGGGTTTTTTGACGCTATTGGTGTTGTGTTAGAAGAGGTGGTAGAAACGTAGATAGGACGCAACTTACGGAGATCGGGTACATTGATCACACCGCTCGTGCCCACAGCCAGGACACAGCGGTGAGCCCTGCCGGAACAGGTTGTGGCATTGCTCGCACTCCCAGCGCACTATGCGGCGTGGTTTCCGCCAGATGCGGCGAAATTGCTCGAGCTGCTTCTCCACGTCCAGGTCGTCGTCGCTCTCTGCCTCTGCGTCTCCTGGGTAGCCGGCGGGCCACTTGCTGAGCTTGGCTGGCTCGCGCGGACATTTTGTGCAGCGAGCGTGCTTGCACGAGGCACAGGTGGTGGCTGTGGGGGGGACGAAGAGGGCGTCGCATTTGTGGCAGGTGCGTCTGACGCGCTGTGTGGCGGGCTGGTATGCGCGCTCGTTGCCGGATCTGGTGGTGAGGGTCAAGAGCTTTTTCTTCATGGGCTGCTCCCCTGCATCCTGGACCCTGGCCTTGTCTCTGCTCTTGTCGCCGGGCGTCTTCTTCTTGGGATATCGAGGGCACTTCTTGCAGCGCTTGTGCTCGCACTGCAGACACACCTTGTCGTGGCCGTACAGAGTGCCGCAGCGGTGGCAGCTCCGGTGGACGCGCATGCGGATGGCCTTCTCCACACGAGGCACCAGAGGGGCGGGGGCTGGTGCAGAGGCGGCCATCCACTCGCTGGATTCGAGAGTTAGTCCATACTTGGCGAAGAGGGCACGGGCGCGCTCTTGCTGCATGGCATTGCGGTCGAGGGGCGAGGTGAATTGGACAGGCGCAGGCGCAGGCGCAGGGCCAGGGGCGGGGGTTTGGATGCTGGCGGTAGTCGTGAGGTCGTTGGCGGCGGCAGCGGGACTTGAAGAAATCAGTATTGCGAAATCGAATGAACAGGTAGACTGCAATCGACTCACGCAGCGGCAAGGTCCCCTGTGGGGTGGTGTTGCTCCATCGACTCAGCCTTGGCCATGTCTGGCCCAGCTGCCTGGGTCGCAACCTCGTCCCCAACATCAAGTTCCCTGACAGCGTCTTCACTGACAGCGTCTTCCCTGACAGCGTCTTCCCTGACAACGTCCTTTCTGGCAACGTCTGCCCGTGGCACGTCCGTCTGTTGCTCACTGTTGGTCTGTTGCTCACTGTTGGTCTGTCGCTCACTGTTGGTCTGTCGCTCGACGTCGGGCGCGGCACTTGGAGTCTGGGCCACGCTCTTGCTCGACTTCTCCCTCTTGAAGACGCTGCTCATGCGCTTCACGTACTTGCCCAGGCTCTTGCGGCGTTCCCCATCGTGCGGACCGGCGGTTGGCGGCGTCGACATGGTGGCAGCAGAGGCGCGGTGCAGTCAACAGATATGAAGTATTGGATTGGCAAGGCAGGCTGGTGAAAATCACAGAGACGATGTGTCGGGCGGGTGGTCAGCGTGCATGGACAGAAATCCTGGGGAGTGGTCCTTGGGTCTGAGACAGCAAAAGTAGGCTCGGAAGGACCGAGGGTGTGGGTTTGGCCGTGGTCCCATACGAGCTCCACCAACAACAAAGATTCGCCGTCGACGTGTAAGGAAGGGGATCAGGGTATTGTCGGCGGCCGTCCAGCAAACTCCAGCGAACGCCAGCGACTGTGGGCGGTACGAGCCAGCAGTGGCCGAGGGTCAGTTATACCGGCACCACACCACGGGCGGCGGATGGCGTCAAAGAGGACTAGGAAGCCGCTTTCCAGCCGGCTGGAATCGATTCGACCCCGAACTGTGCACAAGCTTCACTAGGTAGTGGCTAGTACTTGTAGCTATCATAGTAGCACCGCAGCGCTGCCCCGTTCGTCGCCTGGTGGGCCGCAATGCGCGGCCATGCGCGCTGGGGACATGCCTGTCGCCTTCGCCTGCTCACTCTCGCTGTCTCCCTCTTGCTGTCTCTCCCACGCGCCGGCATCTCCCCGGCCAAAGCAGGCGACAGGGAGTGTCGTCACCCATGGCTGCACTTGGTGCGCGCTCCGTGTAACGCAAACACGACGGCAGCGAGCCAGTCGGTCGTGCAGGCAAACGCTGCATGCAGACACCCTCTGCACACGTCTTGCCAAACCGAGTTGGGCCTCGACCTCTGCCACCGGACCGCCGCGGAGCAGCACCCTCATACGACAAAGTCCCTACCGTTCCCGTCAGCGTTAGCGCCAACGAGGCACCATTCCGCTCCGCGGAGCACTCCACCCACCACTGAACCCACCAGCGTTTGCTGGACACGGCTCGGCATCTCTTCTCCACAAGCCCATGCCATGCCCAGCGCCTGGCAGATGCACAATAAAACTAACATTCGAGTGACAAACAAGTCACACTAACAAACAATGGCAGCGTTCATCATGCTCATTGCCAGACACGTCGAATGTTGAATGCACAAGCTGCAAACCGCCTGCTACGCCTGGCGCAGTCCAGTAACTTTGTAGCCCGCCCTCCGTAGTAACTTGTCTGCAGCTCGCCAAATGGCTAATGCACTGCACACCACACACACACACCATGTATCCATCACGCCACCACTCACGTCGCACCACGCCGCTGCCACGACGAGGCACAGCTGCTGCCCTCGTCTGACTTTGCACCATGCTCGCTTGCACAGTCGGACAACCTCCACCCCATCGACAACATGCTGCAAATCCATGCACTGGCACGGAATCTTCCTGACCCTCGATCCCCTCACTAGCCTAAACCTGCCATTCCACCCTGCCGCACTAACAACATCGTCACCATCGAAAGCCTTCACCAAAGCATCCAGACTGCCCGAGGCGCTTCTCCTGCAGCACTGCTGCACCGCTGCACCACTTTCTCTGGCCCAACACCTCCTTGCCGATGGCTGCGACGCATCACGTATTCATCCATCGCCTTTACCCTCGAGCGCCCGCGAAACCGCATCAGCAGTGACGTGACGCTCATGGAAGCAGAGTTGGAACAGGGTGCAGGTCCTCCAAAACCCCATCCCACGGCTTCAGACCTCCAGCTTTCCGGTGACCTGGGCTTGGTGAACGCACGCGCCCCTCGCTTCTGTGCAACCCCTGATGCGGCTGCCTCAACACGCTCGCTCGCACAGGTAGCTAGCTTTTATCCGCCTCTATTTTCCCGGCGAACGCGTAGAGCTGCAGCGTGAAGTCACTACACCGACATGTTTCTCCTGCAATACGAAAGATGGGCATATTAGTTGCTGTCGTTGCTCATTGCCCATCTGCCGTTGACGACACGCACCAGGTACACCCGCCGTGCACAATTGCGGCCTGCCGCTCATCACAGCGACTCATGATACGGGCCTGGTACAGCCTGAAAGAGCGGGCATGTCCAGGTACCGGATGGATTTATTGCAACGCTTCGATACGACATTGTCTACGAGCGCCAGTCTGGACCAGTACCTCCCAGCACGCAGCCGTTGTTAATATGGAACGTCGGTGTTATCGCCCCCGCTACCACACGAGAATGCTGCTGGAAGCATAGCATTACGCTGCACCGCGGAACCCGGTAGCAATCACCGCCACACGGCCCCAGTGATGAAAAGGTACCTGCATGTTTCGACCAGCCGCTCGCCATGAATTCAACCTCAAGGCGAACACATGTTGCGATTACGCGCGTTGCGCGGCTTGTCAGGACCCCGCGCTTCATTTCCTCCATCGCACTGCTATCGCACTAGACAACCACCCCCGACTCACCAGCACGCTTCCACCTTATTCGAGTTCAACAGACAATGATCGTTCAGTTGCACCTCGCATTCGTTCATCATCATCGTTGGATCAGAAATCGAATCTACTGCTGGCGGGAACATCAAACAAGCTCCCCTGCTCCGATCAAACGAGACGCGTCCGGTCATCCACACCCTAGCATCCAGAACCTGTTACTCTCATCAGCAGTTGCAAGATACGACTAATCATTACTAAACCCCAGTAAGTCTCAAGTGTTATATCATTGACAAGGGCCAGTATCGCGAGACGAGCCGGGGAACTGTTACAAACTCAACTTTAGTAAGCTCGCTGTCTGTATGGTCCGAGCAGCGCTCATACCACAACCGCGTGTGCCACTCCGCCTTGTCCCGCCACCGAGGGCTTCCTCCAACATGGAACACCAAACATGCAATTGTCCCGCCCACCGCCAGATGCAGCACAAGAACCATGCAGATCACCTGCGGGATGCCCAAAAACGGCGCTATTCAGACTGCCGACTCTGGAGCTGCCGAGCATCAGGCCATGACTGCCGCATCCTCCAATAGTAGGGCCGATATAGACGGTTGTGTGGCTGTATATGGATCGATATCCGCCATCTCAATCGCCTCTCCCATGTATCGGTGTACCTGCCGCGTCTTCTCCTGGACGCCGCGGCGAACCGTTGGACAAGGGTCCTCGGCATCCTCTCGAAGCCGAACTGGGATCGGGGACTTCGCGCCGATGGGCGACGACGTTGGGCATGTATGCGTTTTATCTGCGATGCTTGGGGAAAGTGAGTCCGTCTGGCATCGAGCTTCGGCTTACGTTGCAATTGGTAAGATGTTCTCCTTTCTTGGCATTGTGACCTTGAAGCCCAACAGCTGTCTCGCGCTTCGGCATCGCTGGAATGGCTCTTGACGGTTCATTGCCCGTCTTTCTGCCCCTCCAGCTCTCCCAACTTCCTCTTTCAGATCCCTCTTCGATGCTCACACTTTGAGACACTCTGCTTCCTTTTCTTCTCAACCTCACTCTTTCCTCTAGTTTGATCTCTGACGCACCTTCACTCCAACACATCACCTCTCGTTTATATGTCCCTTTTACGAGCAAATTCCTTTCACGTCTTCTCTAAACCCTCTTCCCATCTTCGAGATCAAAGAGACAGCCACCACGACCGCCCTTCGCAATACAATACACTCCCGCTGCAGTGATCTAGAAACACCAACAGCAACACCAATCACCAGTGCAAAGTGCCAGTATAACGTGCCGTATCACGAGCTCAAGCGCCTCACGCCGAGTGCCAAGGGATGTCGTACAAATCCACGTAGTAGATTCGCAAGCCGTACACCTCGTACGACCTGTCACCTGTCAACGCGACGATCATATGCAGCACCGTTAGACCAGTATGTGTCAAACCTGAGCTGTACTCTGTCTGTGGCCACCCGCGCAACCGTCGAGCGACCATCGTCCCAGCGCCATGGTCGGGAGAGGGGTGGTGGCGCCACTACGCATGTGTAATGATTGCGTCACAGAACATGACATGGTAGGTGATACAGAAACCAGAATTACCTCTTGATAATCGCCCGTACAGCAATAGCCTGCATAGCGGTTTTTGATTAGCAGGAAGAAGGGGAGTTGATACCTTGGCGCAACGCTTTCGCATGGATTAATAATGAATGAATAAATGAATCGATCAACGTCTACGGAGTCTACAGAACCAATCCTCCCAGAGAGCATCACCAGACGAGTAAAGCTATGAAGCCAAGTGCATCCAATCTCCTCAACCACCATTCCCATTAGCAGCGCACCATATCCTCCCAGTGTGAAGACAACTCTAAATCCCCCGCTGGCTAAGAACTCGCCACGCAAGTTCAAGACAGCTACATCTCAACAGGCCTCCTACCTCTTTCGCATACTGCCTCTAATAAACGCAACGTGCGTGGTGCTAGCGCAGGTGTCTAGTAACCTCATAATCACACTAGGTAATGGGATCTGTGATGGGTGGTGGAAGTCTACGAAGTACTGGAAGTAGAGAGGTAGGGGGTGTATAGTGGGATGGCTAGGTAGTAAGCGAATTTTAAGCTAGGTATAGGAAGTTGTTGGGGTAGTGTGTGAGTTGTTTTCTGTGCTACGGTAACGTTATCTCGCCTTTTGAGCTGCGTTGTGTAGCGCTGTGTTGGTGCTTTGCTGGTGTGGGGTTGTTGGAAGTACTTACTTGCTTTGTCTTCGTGTGGATACTGGGATCTAGGATTAATGTAGAGAGGAATTGTAGGCTTTGGATGGTGATGGTACTACTACTTCCAAGCTGAGCTAAGACTCCTACAAACGCGAAAAGAAATACACGTTAGTTAGTCTGGGATGCTGGTTGTAGTCTGTACTTTTAATTGCTAAGTCTGCGATGAAGACGAAGCGATGCACTACAATGTTAGTAATCTCCTAAAGCAGAGTTACGATGATATAGCGCCGAGAAAACTGATGAAGTACTACGCAACGCTCGGTGTTGCGATTTTAATATTGCGCTAATGAAGGTGGGGGTAGTGTGCACTGTTGCTGCACTGAGTGTTCTGATGGACTGGATGAGATGGGATGGGATACCGTCAGCGGTGATGTGCGGTTGAGGTGCGGGTTGAGTACTGGAGTCTAGCGAGGTCACGGGATATGTGTGGTAGTGAAATTGCGGATGGGCGACGATTGGCTGTGTACTTGTGTCGATACTATGCTATGCTATGTTGCTTTCTGATTGCTGCTGAGGATACGGAAGCAGGATTGTAGTATATGCTGTTCCTCTTTTGTGGGGAAGTGGGGTTTAGTGTTCATGGAGAGTTTAGGAAGAAGCTAGATGTTTGTTATAGATAGCATAACTGAGGCGGTACTCGCAAGCAGCAGGAACCCTGGCCGTGCGTACAAGCTCGTGATGTTGTTTTGTTTGTGAGATGGCGGCGGTGGGAAACATGGTGGTGATGATGGGGTTGCGTTTGGTTGTTAAGTGTAGCAACTTCGCTTTGGTGTACCACCATGGGGCATTAGTGTGACGATAAAGGTCCTTCTGCAACATCGACGAGGAAGCAATAGAGCACGAAGAAAACGGTAGGCATAGCAAGTGTGACTGCAGACCATGCGAGCATGATGCATGGCATGATGACGTTACCAGAGATTCAGGGAAGGATCTGTAATTGACGTAGAAGAGCGATGTGTCCGCCGACCATTCGACATCTGTTATGTCCTGATTTTGCTGCATCCTAGCGAGACGCGCATTGGAGACGCTGAGGCGGTCGAGGTAGCTGCTCTGAGGTTAGTAATGCGACTCGTGCTTGGAACCTACAGAACCTAATTCATAAGTAACAGAAGTGTGATACAAGTAAAGACTTTCAGTCTGATTTCTTCAAAACTGCTTTGTTCAAAGCTGCTAGCCGTTCCGGAGACTTCTCGACAAGTAGAGAGCATCGTTGGAGCCAAACACCAGCGTCTTCAGGGCCAGCGAATTTGATCCTGACAATCTCTGCGCTCGATTTGGAAACGGAAGCAGAATCATAATTGGTTATGGTAGAGGATTTCACGAAATCTGGTGAATGGAGCTGCTGCCAATATAAAATATCGTCCTTCAGATGGGTTGTCAAAGTCCGGAGAAGTTTGAAGACATCTATCCACTTTGATGGCTTTCATCTACAGTCTTCGCTCGCAACGTGCTCTGCAGCTGATACTATGCCATTGCTTGCGGGGGCGCGATGGAGTCCACGGTAATCGTGGAGAAGTGTGGAGTTCCCTATATCCCAGATTTAAGCAGTGAGGCTTCGGAAGACCTTACCGAGGCGGTGAAGTCGAGGGTGTCCGCTCCGGGTAAAACAGTTCCGGTGGTCGTCCAAGCTGGAGCCAGGATGCGTCTTGGGCCTCTTTTAAACAGCAACAGCAACAGAGCAAGCGGATGGGGGTTTGAGTCTTCCCACACTGCGTTTCTTGTTCTCTTGGGAGGGAGTTCTGAGATGACACCGTATTCAAGACCCTTCGCAGTTGTTGGTTACATACAGTGCATCACTGCATTCTCCACTACTGCACCTATTGTTCGCGTTCACTCGAGGGATTTCTTTCGTTTCTCGAGTACCGACCGGATGGAGGGACTTTGGGTGTCAACATACCTGACATTCACTCTCTGTTTAAGATGCCAAAGAGGTTGTTGCGGCAGCTAAATTTCAGCCTCAGGGCCACTGCCCACTGACAAACAATCCACCATATTTCCAATACTGACACCTTGTGGCCAAGAAGCTAAACCCTGTAGTGAATTCGAACATGCTGGTCATCCTATGGTTGAAATATTAGCAGCTGTTGATTGCATTGAGAAGCTTGCCGCCCTAGATGGAGTTGGCTTATTGTTGATTGGAACGAATGACATGATGGTGGAGGTGGACATCCCTGGCGACTACGAGAACCCAAGGTTGACAGAATTGTGTGAGAAGACAATAGCTGCATACAAGAGGGGTATGGAAAGTAGGCAGATATAGGGAGCCTGCACTCGTAGTTGAACCTAGTTAAAAAGTCCTGTGCAATGAGTGCACGCTGGGTGATGGCAGCGACTAATTGTCCCTTGCTGTTGGAAGACGCGACAAAGAGAGCTGGTGAGATGGCTTAAGTGAATGCAAGTGTGAAAGTTGATTCTGACTTGGGCTATTCTTGAATTAAAGAACAGCACCAGTGGTTTTTAAAAGGATCCTAAATGGAACTGTTGACTTACGAATCGATGAGTTCAGGTAGCTTAATTAAAAAAATGGCTCTTTGCAGCGTAGCCATTTATCCCTGAACTCCTAAGTCGTCCTAATTGCAACTTCACACCTTCTATTATCAACTGTGGCCCTGAATCTCAGCATAAACGTGAATAAACACTTATCTTTAATGCGAGTCTGGCTTCTTATAAGCAAGAGCCCCCTACCAATGAAGAATGTGGTAGGCTATGGGCAGCAGGGTGAGTAGTGAGCACACCCTACATTAGTGTCACTACCGCAGCGACATAGAAGAAGAATACTATAGCAGCAATAATTTCGTTAACGAAGTTTATAGATAGCTTTCCGTCCTTTTATTCAGATGGTGTTTAGTCCTAGAAGCTACTTTGCGTTGACTCAGTACCCCATGCGTATTCGTCCAAGCCCGCTTCGAGCTGTATCATGATTCTCCCTCGTGGATCCAAAACCTGTACCGTATGTATCAACCCCAATCCTACTAATGTCAGCTTCCAGGTAGGGTCGAGTCCCGACAAGATCGCCACTACTCTGGCAGGGAAAGCCCACTGTCGAACTGAAGTTAATGCGTTTGTTAGAGTGTTGAAGGCGCCTCAAGGACTGCCTGTGGTCACCCTCTCCTTGGATAATGATATATTTAAACCCTGAGACCAATCGCGAGTCCTTGACTGCGTGAAAGATAAACAGCGAAGGGGCGACATTATGAAGAGATAATTGTGCGAGTAATCCTAGCGATAGAGGAGTTTTATGTGAAAAGTGCTGGCTCAGACTGGTTGTGTAGATTGAGAAACCAGCATCAACATTAAGATTGAAGCATCATATACCTTTGTCGGATATGACGAAGTGAATCAAGAACATACATGTATCAAGAAGGTATAGCCATGTACATGCGTTGCTGGTTGATTTCCAGCTACTCAAGGTTCAAGAACGACGTAGGGAGACGTGAGTGTGCATCGTTCAGAGCAGCGAGACATTCACTCCTCGCTCGTTTCCAGATAGTGTCACAAAGAAATCTCGCCAAAAGCTCGTATGTAGTTCCAACAATACTAACCTCTGACCCGATCCTATACTTCACCCGACGTCAGAAGACGTTGACGCTTTCCTTCCTCACACATAACTTGGATGATACCATGGCAAGCCAAGACTCGATATAAACAGAAAGCTCGACGTCCTGTAGTGATTTCAGCTCCCATAAGTGCAAAGTATAGTGGCTTACATTGATAAATTCTTGCCTAAAATCAGCTTTTATATCCAGATACCACATCAATCATGTACATCATCTTCCTACGACCAGAGAGCAAGAGCTCCGGAGAAGATGACACATATTTGGGGCTGATAACACGCGCTTCAGCATGGTCAGAAACCAGAAAACACGAGTTCTGGTGCCAATAGATATCGAGCGGTGTCAGCCCGTGGACGGAGAGCACAAGCTCTATCAGGGTTCGAAAAATGCTCCAACCGGTGCTGGGCAACGAGCAAAGCTCAACTCAAAGGCCGGAGAACACGAGCTGCAACAGCGATGAGGAGGATCTATTCGACGAAGCAGATCTTTTGTATTTACACGCAGAGCACTTACCTTTGCAGAGCATCGAGCGTTTCGCGACATAGCAACGTGTTCGGATCAGTTCAACAAAGGAAATAGGCAAACGTACCTGAGCCTCTAGTGCTACATTGCTGTAAAGATTTACAAGAACGCCACTATTAGGATCATTGGGGTCGCTTTGGCCACCACGTCGCTCCTCAGTGTTGCCTGGGCAAGCTTGGTTACAGTCAGCCTGGCTGGTGGCAGGAGTCGTTGGTTGTTCGTTGGTGCAGTAGCAGGTGCTCAGCTGAGTGAAGGCGTATACAAAGCCAGCAGCGAAACACTGCGACACGCACAAAGCACCGCTGTTGTTATCTCCATTGCTGAAGAATGTACCGTTGACAAATGCATCAAGTGTGAAGGTTCCAGCATTGAAACAGCCGTCAACGAACGAATCCCCAGGTCCAGTGGGCCCGGTCAAATCAGTGTCGGGCGTTGGGGGATTAGTTGTAGCAACTCGCGACACCTCGTACAGCGTAATCAAGGGAGTGGATCCAGCGTCAGCGGTATTAGGTGTAGTTGTACCCTGGCGCCTGACAAGACTGTTATCTTGAGAGATTGCACCTCCGCAAGACTGAAGTGGATTTTCAGAACAGGGATTGGCACAAAGACCGATTCCGGTCTCCGAATCGGCACCAGGAGCCACATTCGAGGCATAGCAAGTATCCTCCTGCAGACCAAGATATGTGTACCCACCCTGCGAGGCAGCAGCAGAGCAACCGTCGATGCCTGGAGAGTCTGTGATAAGGACTCTAGCAGTCGAGATAAACGTGTCCGCAATAAAGCAGCCTCCGTAATTGTACAGATTAGAGATAGGGCGCGCAGGCAAGGGTACAGGGTTCCTGGGGGTGACGATGCGCTTGAATACAGAGAAGGCCCCGACAGTGGGATTACCACAATTGAGGTTTGCAGCTGCACTACAAGGGTTGTTGCATCTAGTAGAGCCAGCGCTTGGTGAGGGAGGTGTAGAGCTACAGTAGCAGGATTCGCCAACGATAAAAGAATAGTCAGCACCTTGTGGAGCGCATAGACTAATGCAGATTTGAGGGCTTATTCCAGCTGCTGAAGAAGTGGAGTCTGCTTCTGTAAGGGTATTACTAGAAACGCTGTTTGACGCGAAGCATCCATAATCTTGCCATCCTCGACTGTTGGGATCGTTAGGGGACAGGTGTTGCGCTGCATCGCTAAGGAGATTTGCGATTAGGCCAGGGTTGGACACAATCAGATCCCTGTCTTCAGGTGCAAGAAAATTAGACACGGGGGCCCTTGGTGGCGCAGCTGTGTTTGAGGCGGGCTCTTCAGGAATTGGCCCAGTAGGAGCAGGAGAGGGCTCGACGGGAGTAGGCTCGACAGGAGACGGCATGATAGGAGTAGGCTCGATGGGAGTAGGCTCGATAGGAGAAGCCTCAACAGGAGGAGACTCGCTAGGAGTTGGCTCGACAGGCTCGACAGGAGACGGCGTGATGGGAGTAGGCTCGATGGGAGTAGGCTCGATAGGAGTAGCCTCAATAGGAGTAGGCTCGATGGGAGTAGACTCGATGGGAGTAGACTCAGCAGGGGCTGGCTCAATAAGAGTAGGCTCGACAGGAGACGACGTGATCGGAGTAGACTCCACAGGAGACGGCGTGATAGGAGTTGGCTCGATGGGAGTAGGTTCAACAGGAGTTGGCTCGGCAGGCTCAGCAGGAGCTGGTTCGACGGGTTCAGCGGGTGCTGGTTGAACAGATTCAACAGGGGCAGGCTCGACCGGATCAGCAGGGGCAGGTTCGGCAGGAGCAGATTCGGCAGGTTCTACAAGAGAGGGTTCCTCTGCTGGAGCAGGTTCTTCTGCTGGTCCAGGCTCAGCAGGTTCAGCAGGAGCAGGCTCAGCAGGCTCGACA
Source organism: Ascochyta pisi (assembly GCA_039634435.1). Classification (NCBI taxonomy): domain Eukaryota; kingdom Fungi; phylum Ascomycota; class Dothideomycetes; order Pleosporales; family Didymellaceae; genus Ascochyta; species Ascochyta pisi. Next base: position 1,284,736 of record CP113331.1, on the reverse strand, counting down.
GGAGCAGGTTCGGCAGGTTCTGCAGGAGAAGGTTCCTCTGCTGGAGCAGGTTCTTCCGTGGCAGGCTCGACAGGAGCAGGGTCTGCTGGAACAGGCTCCTCAGATGCTGGGACAGGCTCTTCTGCCGGGGCTGGATTAGATGTGGCGGGCTCTTCTGCTGGGGCTGGATCAGCAACAGACTCAACAGCAGGATCCTCTGCCGGAGCGGGATCCTCAGCTGGATCAGGATCAGCAGCAGGCTCAGTAGCAGGTTCTTCTGCTGGGGCGGGCTCTTCTGCTGGAGCTGTGGCAGGCTCCTCTGCCGGAGCGGGATTCTCTGCAGGAGCTGTAGCAGGTTCCTCTGCTGGGGCGGGCTCTTCTGCTGGAGCTGTGGCAGGCTCCTCTGCCGGAGCGGGATTCTCTGCAGGAGCTGTGGCAGGTTCCTCTGCTGGGGCGGGTTCTTCTGCTGGAGCTGTGGCAGGCTCTTCTGCTGGAGTTGTGGCAGGCTCATCTGTGGCAGGCACAATAGCAGGGTCCTCTGCCGGAGCTGGATCAGCTGCTGCAGGTTCAGCAGCAGGTTCAGCAGCAGGTTCAGCAGCAGGTTCAGCAGCAGGTTCAGCAGCAGGTTCAGCAGCAGGTTCAGCAGCAGGTTCAGCAGCAGGTTCAGCAGCAGGTTCAGCGGCAGGCTCAGCAGCAGGTTCAGCAGCAGGTTCAGTGGCAGGGTTCTCTGATGGAGCTGGATCAGCTGCTGGAGCTGGATCAGCTGCTGCAGGTTCAGCTGCAGGTTCAGCAGCAGGCTCAGCGGCAGGCTCAGCAGCAGGCTCAGCAGCAGGTTCAGCAGCAGGTTCAGCAGCAGGTTCAGCGGCAGCTGGTTGAGCTGTGTTGGGATCAGCTGCGGCGGGCTCAGCGGCAGCTTGGTCTTCGTTCGTCTGTCTTCGAGCTATTTTTGCATCTCTAGATGAGTATCCCAAAGCGTACGTCCTAAGAGTTGGATCCTTCAAGAGATAACGGCTCTTGTCTCGCAATGTGCTATCATATATCCTGGGGCAAGCACCACTGTTTCCATCAGAGCTGACACAACTCACCTCCCTCAAACCCCAAGTTGGCATGCATAAACATCCAACACTGAACGCGTGAAACAAAAACAGGACCTTAAGAGTTTTCATCTTGGTCCTGCAACAAAACTTAGCTGGGTAAAATTGAATTGTAAGGACTGGAACGGAAAAAGAATGTATTCCTTCTTAGTGTCGTTTTGAAAGTATATATATATGTCTTGATGGGCTTGTCCTGCATTCCGCTGCACTGGTCATGCAACAGCCAAACACTGTCACAGACATGTCACCCCCATCTCTCTTGAACAAAGATACACTATTCGGCACGCATCACGTACTCTATTCTGTTGGGAGGATCAACATTTCGATGGCCTCTTCGGAGGCCCTCACGCGTGCCTGGTTGATCACTCTAGTTCCACATTCCGCAACAACCGGGTTGGAGGTGCAGGTGGCCACTGACTGCTCAGAGAGCAAGATGAACTAGTATAGTCCACGAATGCTAACAAACTCATAGTGACGACTGCCAACTCGCACAAGATGGACGTGTGTTTGCTTGTACCTTGCCGCTTGCCCGCGCTTGTGAATTCACTAGTACCGAAGCAACGAAACTCATATAAAAGAGCGTGCACAAAGGCCTGGAGCCCGCACTAGCAGATCTCGGATCACTTAACACTGAGCGGAACGTCGGAAATGCCATCCTCGACGATACGAAAGCGAAGTGAACTATGGAGAGGATCCAGAAGCCATGTCAACACTCCGTTAAGTCAACACGTCAAACGCATTGCACCGACGAAGAATGAGATGTAAGGGTCGAGACCGTAGCCCAGGAAGGGGTAATGAAAATGCATTCTCAGCAACTCTTGCTCTCTAGTCAGCAGCGATGTAATGCGGTGCAGTTGGCATCCCAGCTGTCAAGACTATCCTTGCCATCTCAACAATGCTGTAGTTCTATAAAGTTCTGTCGCTCGACCTTCCGTACTCATCACTGCAATTTCGCAAGCTTCTCTTTCAAGCCAACATCAGCTTCTTTTACTTTTACCTTACTGGACATATCTTTCATTTACGTCTTGCTGTTTTGTTTTGATCTACTTCTGTTATTCTCTCCATGTATATACATACAGTACTGGCACACAGAGCATTGTTTACAAGTTGTTGAACGTCTTGTTTTGAACTTAGTTTGCTGACAGTGTAAACAGAACCAGAGCCGTCGACCAGGAGGCCGCAATTCACGGTCGCTTCTGCCTGGTTCGGTCGAGCCGGGGTTTGATGTGGAGGCTAAGGAGAAAGTGAGATGGACACAATGGGAAATCATCCAGAGAAGCAGATAGCGTTCAGGAATGAGCAGACTCGAAAGGTTGAAGAAAAAAGTGTGATAAAGGTATTAGATCGACTAGCTAGGAAGATCGAAATGAAACTTCATGGTAGCCATTGGCGTCGCTCACACAACATTTCTTGGTCGGTCAAGCTTTGCCGAGACAGCTTCCAGTCAATATATCTGGATTGGTACGTGTTACACCGATGGCACTGCTAACAATAATTCCATGTTGATGAAAATCTTTGTACGCATGCCAGTGTTTTGAACCTCTGGTCTGGGCTCAGCCTACAACCTGCTTCTTCCTGGTTGTTGTCAAGTGCCGGGAATGGTTCAAATCTGTCTTTGAATATACGGGCCCGAGAATCGAGATAGAAGCCAAATCATAAGGTTACTGCACGTTCGGAGCATTAGCTGGAAGACAGGGTAGATAGGTCCGAGGCTGTCGAGAAGAGCAGTCGATATCGATCAGACTTTGGTGTAGACCCTGGTATACAAATGCGCCGCAGCCACTCGTATCCAATGCAATTCGTTATCCACCGACTTTTGGATGTTGAATACAACCAGTCTGGCGTATCCAGTGCTGGAAACCAAGTAGACTGCAGATGAACGCCTTCGAAAATAGCTAGGCATTGGATTTTTCGGCCGACGGTTGAGATGGTTTCGATGATAGACACCCACTCATGATCCTTGGAGCCTTAATGTAAGCTTTTCTTCTTTTGAGGGCTAGTGAACGCCTAGGCGTTTGTACGTACCCCCAGTACTCTGGTGAGCTCGTTGGTATTCCATATGTCCTCAGATGTTATACCCAGCTCAACTCGAGTGCATGCGGAGCGTTCTAGCAAGGCTCGTACAGTACTGTGATGAGCTGTTGTGTCCTTTGCACTCTTCCCTGATCGACCAATGACCTGGGCAGCGCGGGGATTGCGGATAAGAAAGCGGGATAGCCAGAGATGCCCAAGCTGCTCGTAGTCGCCGTTCATGTGAAGGATTTGAATCGCCATCTCTCGTACGCATGCACGGGATGGGGGTCGAGACCTTGAATCCCCATCAAGAACCCAGTCTGCCAGAAACTCTTCTTGCTCTGATGATAGCCGCTGTTGGTTTTGATGAGCTATCGTATGGCTTTGGCGACCTTGTAAGCGGTCTTGCAATGTGGAGCGAGCAATGCCGTGTGCATCAGCAGCTTTACGCTGGCTCTTGTAGACACCGGCATCAAGGTCCCGAATAGCGGACTGTATAGCAAGCTCATCAGTATTCATCTTGAGTGTGTAGTATTAATTAAAGACAGCGTCGAAAAGCTGGATAGTGTATGTGACCAAGACGTGAGAGTGGCCGAGAAGTAGGGGTGGCCGAGAAGTAGGGGTGGCCGAGAAGTAGGGGTGGCCGAGAAGTAGGGGTGGCTGAGAAGTAGGGGTGGCTGAGAAGTAGAGGTGGCCGAGAAGTAGGGGTGGCCGAGAAGTAGGGGTGGCCGAGAAACAGGGGTGGCCGAGAAGCGCATAGCTAACCTCACTTGAAGACAATGGGAATCTCGTACATCGGAGGAAAATTGCGGACGGCACGTCCTTCTAGGCCAGAGACATGTGGGTACAGTGCTCAATAAACGGCTGCAGGATTTCAAGCGAGCGGACTTGGCCTCCATGAACGCGTGATTGGCTGTACGATTCATCTCTCTTTGGTTAGCTTCCTGCATTCGGAGTCTGACACTGATACCTTCTCCATGTCGATATAGTCGGAGACCCCACCGAAGGCTTCTAACGGTGCATCTGCTCGATATAAGGCCCTTGCTGACTGAATGGCGGTGTATGTACGGGCGTGCAAGGCTTTGCTCGGACAAGGTTCGGAAGGCAAGCCCGGAAGCTCCAACGGTTACATCTCTTAACGTTCCTTGGAATATATCAAATTGGTCCAGACTCCCGTCGGGTCTAACTACCCTGTGGTTTAAAGTACCTACGATGATGGCTACAGTGAAGCGTCATGTCACACTGCAAGGGCTTTTGCCTTTCCACCAGAAACAGCAACTGAACAAATCCACAGCGGGAGTTCTCTTTCAGCGACTAGACAAGCGTATTTTTGCCGGCGTGAATGTTGTTTTCGTGTCAGATAGTGTTCTCCCCTCTGAATACGCGGATAAGCGCAGTATATGGGTATAACGGGGTACCTTGAGTTACTCCATACACAGAGCTCTCGCTGCAATCCTTGACGAAATCTGGGCCAACAGCTACTTCTAGCTCCGGGCCTACATAGACAGTGTTATCTTCCGCCGAGCTGAGTATCACAAGATCGCCGACATGAACCTGGTCCAAGCAGAGAAAAGGAGCGAGAGGCAGATGCTGGAATATCCAAGATAGCTTCGCAAGACAACATGGGCGGCGGAGTTGGTAAAGCACGCAACTGAAAGTATACAAGCACCGTGGGCTGTTATAGGTTATTATTGAGATTTTTTAGGTATCTGATTTGCTCTGCAAGGGAAAACAAACGTCACTGTGTGTCTTGAACTTTCAGTTTTCGGCAAGGGTGATGCAGATAGCACGGTTTCTTTAGATGCGAAGTCCGCGAAACTGGATGCAGGCAGGGAAGCTGGAGGGTCTCGGCCAGAGCGTAAAACGAGTGCACAGCTGTACTCACGGAACTTGCGAAGTGCTGTTGCATCTCCGTTTCTCCGCTGGCCCCAGTACTGAGCACGGAATGCCATTGTGGTGGTCTCTTCCTACTCCGTTCCATGTCCGTGTAACCATGACCTCCGCATAAACGAGGACCAACGACACTAGGCTGATCTCTAGCCCAGAGAGGCTTTCAGATGGTTTCAAGGTTGAAATAATTGGAAGTTTGTGGTGGCTGCAAGCACAACGCGTTTTCTACACTCACAGTGATCAAGTAGTAGAGAAAAGTAGGGCGTTATCGAACGCCTTCCAGTCAGAACACAGTAGTTGCGCTATGACAAACAGAGAACACTTTCTGTTTCATGAGCTATATACTTCCGATGATTTCATAGATACGTCATGCATTTCTCGAGGAAATTTGCAACCCTTTTGGTCACAGGAACAGTTGTGCCCGTAGTAACAGTTAGGGTCTCGACAGATCAGCCCCGTGTGGCAGACTTGTCCCCTAAGACTCCTTCGGAAGGCAAGCCTCTCTTCATCTGACAGAGAACCATGAGAATAGCCACATCCACCAGGGCAACTACCGTTCAAATGGTATGCGCGACAAAATTTCTGTCATACCTTGTGAAGCCTGCGAGACCAGTTCTCTAGGGCTGCTTGAGAAGATTGGGGAAGCACGCTGTCAACTCGTTGGCCAGCTGCATTTACCCAGATAGTCCGATCGGCGCAACGGTGTGTTCTTTCTGGCGTAGCAGGACTATGCCTGACGGGGATAACATCCACTGGACTCGTCCATGCTGTCCGCATGATAAGGTCGACGTCCTCGGTTCGAGGACGCTTTCGAGAGACAGTCATCATGGGAGTATCCAAAACCTCCGGTGGAGCGGTACGAAAGACTGTGTCCATTTTTGTTGATTGGAACGGCAGCTTCTTGAACTCCTTACCGACGCTGAAAGAGTGGAGAAGCGTCACCCGTTCAACGATCGCGCTGTCCAAAGCAAAGTCCTCCAACATCCTGACGTAGCCGTTGTCGTGACAGGCTCCAAATATGATGTGGCAGCAGGTGGGGTTTCGAACAAACTGTTCAAAAACGCCTAGTTCGGTTTCAATATGCCTTCTGTAGCATAAAAGATTCAGCAGGGCCTCTTACCTTTGATCTTCTTGTCAGCGCGATCTTTTCCATGGCCAACTAAGACGAAGTCAGAAGTGGGGGTAGCCTGGGAAAACTCTTTTGCGAATCCTGACAGCGAGCCGGGAGAGTGAGCCATGCCAGTGTCTACAAGGAACTTGGACATTCCATACACGTTGGCAAATGCTTTCATAACCACAGGCAAGCGGGCCAAGTCAGGTCTCACTTTCTCGAGATAGTCTCCCACTTTCGCCTGGAGATCTAGAGCTGCTTTCTGACCTCCATCTGTGTTACGGTAATACTCGTGTTGGAACTTTCGCGTGTCAGCCCTATTCTGATGGAACGCTGGAGAGATGTTACCATGTACGCATCAGCATCAGCATCGATCAAAACCAGGACAAAAGACGCATCGTTCTGATCATTGACTCAGCATTTTAGTTTGATGAATGGATTAGCAGACTCACGACGCATTGTTGCAGACTTTGAAGTCGGTGCTCTGAAGTCTCTGCCCGGACTTGTGCCTGCGATCTCGCGACGCGTTCTCTCTCTGCATCTTTGCAGGCATCTTCGTAGCGTTGGGTCAGCGACGTAAGCTGAGCCTGGAATTTCTAAAAGGTTGATTTAGTCCGCATAATTCCAGCTACTGCAAGCCCTCGTCCAACAACACTTACGTTCATCCAGTCAAGCCTCTCATTATCCTGGATCCGAGTTACCTCGATGCGAGCCGCAACTTCTTTAGCAACGTCTACAACCATGTTGTTTCGTGAATTGAGTGCTAAATTGACCATATGCTCAATGCTCCGTTCAGCGCGACGGGTATTCTGCTGTGTAGTCACCCAGCGTGAATAGGAGGACACTGGCACAAGGACAGCATGCGACGGTCTTAAATGAACCGTCTGTCAGAGCATGCGACAAAGCCGCTCATTTGCTTGTGTTACTCCCCTTGCGGGCACAGCGCAGTGCGTGTAAAGGGGTATGGACAATGGAGCATGCAGCGTTTTAGTTGATTATCCAGCATTCTTAATACACTGGCTCTGTACCACATCACCTCCTTGCGTCAAGCATTTACCTGTTAGTAGCCATTGAGCAGCGGCCTTCGAAGCATGTACAAGCTCGAATTGTGTGGTTACGTACCGAGGAGTTCGCGGTGTTACCGAGATACCCTACCGCCTGAGCGGAATATTGCCAAATGAAGAATACATGAGACGGTAAATCATACTCTTTCGGGAGTAACTTGGTTTTTTAAAACCGTATCTAGGCTGGGATACAAAGTCCGCGTTAACCAGAGCGGATCGGGACCACCCATAGCTCCCATCGTTTCCAGAAGCTTACCTGAATGTACAAGGGGGTTGCCTGAACGGACGGGAATACGAGTTTTTCACACCTGAGTTGTTTTTCTTGTAAAAGATCAGAAGATGCTCCGTGCAAGCTAGCTCGTATTCCAATCTGTCCAGGCACCCCCCTGTATCTCTGCCTTCATGTTTTCTGCTTCTCAGTTCCATTCTTTATTTTCGATTGAGATAGTTCACGCACAGTAGCAGTCAGATTGTGGCCATTCAAACCACAGTCCAGAGGTTAAGTACAAATCTTGCATTTCAAAAGATTTCCAGGAGCCGGAACAACCTATCACGAGGTTTTTTCTTTGAGAGGAACGAAATGCCTGTATCAGGTCGTGCTGTGGTTACAGGGGAGGAGGGCACATTGTATCGCAAAAATTCAAGAAAGAGTCACCGTCTGGGTTGTGAGTGTCCACCGTCCACTTCCTGGGTTGTTGCATATCCACCCCGGATATCCGGCTTTTGTTTCTGAATATCCGGGATATGCAAAGGCTTGGCATGCTTACTTATCTATAACAGAGCAAAAATTACCGTAAGGCAGTACAAGCAAGGGTTTTGAGTATTTATTAGGGAGACACTTAGCTTATTTTTTTGATACTAAGTATATGAATTATCCTATATCCTGTTATTTGTATAGGATGTATCGACTTTCTGGATATCCAGCGTATTTAAGAATATCCCGAGTCCTCACAACGCTAGTCACCGTTGGATAAACTGTTATCCACCTGGGTAAGAAAGGCCTTTCGGCGAAAATATATTCGTTCTGTATCAAACATGGAAGTCCAGTTTTCCTACCCTAGTCTAGCTCTACACACACTCGAGGCAGTCACGCAGTGAAATATGTATACTTCTCATGGCTTTCGATCACTGCTTCTGGTAAGCCGGAAAGTTTATTATGAACTCAGTAAAGCTATTGGTGGGAACTCCGCGTTTTTACACTCGCTGTTTCTTCGGACAAATCAACTGGAAACGAAGACCCTGCCGACAGGGAAGGGAACTTTATCCAGCCAATCACAATCCCCTCAGCCTCATCACTTTGAGTCTAGTGCGGACTCAGGGCTTTGGTCCCCGGCCTAGATCGTCCGGCAAAGATGAACCTCAGCTCATGAACCAGCGATCAAGAGCCTAGGCTTACATCCACTGCATAGACATGGGTGAAAGTTAGTAAGGCTATGCACAGTGATGCAGACATTTTTGTTTAAGCACTATTACGGAATGCATGACATCACTTCCAGAGGCAACGAAGCTCACAGTGCAGCGGACTTCATTGTAGAGAATTGAAGGGGAAATTTCGACAGGTTTCCATGCGTATTGTTCGTATGCAGTGACCATTTCGCCAATCAGAGATCGGAGTCATCTTTACGTCTCAATGCATGTAGTGTCACGCAGGGTGACAGATGATACGAAGGAACCATCGCCCGTGACCCACCCACAGATCGAGATCACAAAACATTGGACCATAGTTTTACAATCATAACATGAGGACCGACTTACTACAAGGGGGGTGCCTGAACGGATGGAAAATACGAGTTGCTTGCACTGAGCATCTACTGATCTTTTACAACAAGAAAACCCCGGGTGTGGCAACTCGTATTTCCAGTCCGTTCAGGCACCCCCCTTGTACCTAAGCTTTCAACGGGAACGGCCAGAAGCTTGAATCTCAGGGGGACAGAAATCGCTCTGTGTAGGGCCTTAAGACGTCTCATCCACAAGGAGCTACATGACGCGTCTCGTGACGCAAACCAATAGCTCAAGTGACGTCCCATAGGTTCATCAGACAGCTTCACTTGACGCTCATGACCCCTTACGACCTAATTGGGACTTCCGGATTGTACAGAAACAAAGGTGTGCCATTCACTCAAAGATTTGAAGCTAGACAAGAGTGCTACACCATGCTTACGTTATAGACCTTCAAATCCAAGAGTCTAGATGAGCTTGAATTTAATGCAGTCATGCTAGCGCTCGTAATCTAGATTCTGTACGTAAAGCTGGGGCAACCGTTAAGCTAAACCATGCGCGCAAGGATTATAATGGCGAGCAGGTGGCCGAAAACCACATGTGGCCGAAAAGTAGATAGTGTGTCGAATATTGGGTGTGGGGGAACATCAGTTGAACAGCTCGCAAAACAACCTTATGGTGCAAAGGGGTGATGGGAAGGGAAAAAGAAGAATGCTTTCATTTGCATGTGTTTCTAAATACTGTGGAGAGTTGGGAGGACTCATTTGCGTGGGGACCGTGACGATACAGAACTGAAGACGTGCAAGGTCTCAACATTCCAAATCGATTCCCCATGGTTCATGTAACGAAGATGATTCACTACATTTACTCAGGTGACGATTGCACATGCATGATGGCACAATGACTATGTTCTTCTTGCTTCAACATGAGGTTTAGCCAACACACCATGGATCTGATCAGGCAGTACATCACCGGGTTTTGACTGCGGTCGACGGAGATCACAACTCTATTAGCTGCTCTTGGGAAAACCGAACGTAATTCTTCAGTAACCAGGCATTTTTGCCTGCTTTTTCCATCAGTAGACAGTGTACGACGAGAAGAACTCACTTGATGAATCACCCTCTGTTCTAAGCTTTTCCGAAATCAGTCTCTCGCTGTCTGACTACCTTCGTACTATGAACGTTGCAGTGTCTCAAACTCCAGGGTGCTTCCTCCAGTAGGTTGGATCTTTCGGTCTCACCAAGGGCAAGGTACCAACACAGGATTGAAGACACAATCGTGAACAGTGAATCAAGAGCGCATTGCTCTAGAGGGACAAACCTCTTAGTCAAGAGTATATCTCTTTGTAGCAAAGCCGTTCTTAGTCGGAAGTACAGCAGCTACTTAAGGGCGTATTGCAGTTTACCTTACAGCTACTACTGCATGAATATTTTTGACTCAACCCAAGAGCGAACTCAGCATGGAGGTCCAAGAGCATGCTCGTATGGGTTATAGAGCACCAAATTTTCACAGCGAAGCAATGATTGGCGATACTATCATAGGTCAGTTGTGTAATCTCTATGGACTGCGTCGAATTCAAGGAGTGATTCCTTACTGACACATCTACAGAAGTTTCGCTAAGCACCTTTATCCACCATCCTACATCTCCAGCACCACCTGATTCTACTCATCCATGGCTTGTTTTACTTTTCATCCCGGCTGTCTGTTCCTCATCACTTCCAGCTGAAGTCTTGGCTTTCCAGAATTGCTACGACGAGTTTCGTGACAGGAACTGTAATATTCTCTTCATTTCTGGGGGATCAAAACAAGCCCTATGGCGTTGTCAGAGCATCTCCAAACAATTTGGTAGATTGGGACAGATCAGTATTCCTCTAGCAAGTGATGCTGATCGGAAGATTGGAAAGAAATACGGCGTGTTCATCGAGGAGAAGGACCTTGATCTCCGGGGAATGTTCATTCTCGACGGGGCAGGGATTGTGCAGCAGGTCCGATTTATACTTTGCTCCGTGCAAATAGCTCTTATTGACAGACAACTGCAGATCACGCTCAATGCCGACACGGTAGAGCGCAGCGTACTCGAGACCTTGCGTCTGATTGAGACGTATCAAGCCATTGCTAGATGTAATATGCAAGATCCCATTGGTCAAAGGCCGGATATCAGTGCCCTCGATGATTCGAAGAAAGATGGACCAATCGAAGACTCCCGATGTCAAGATATGGCAAATGCAACCGGCCTTCTCGAAAAATCTTGGTACGAACATCCAGACGCACGAAAGGAAATCGATCTGAACACCACCAACGCCTGCGCAGTCCCTTACCAGCTTACGGATGTCCCAGAGGGGCGCGTTTGGTCTGACCTAGAGTATTCAGAGAAGCTGCAGTATCGAGTTTCTCTAGAGACAAGAGAGATACAAAACTTGACGAGTGAGCGTGATCTTCGAGCAAGAGTACTCTTGAGCTTTCCAGGGCAGCTGAGCCCTGTCAGCTATACTGAATCGTTGTCAGCACCGAATTCACCATTGGCGCGCCACAAGAACGGACGTAATATCTTTGTATCGTCTGGTGGCTCACGAATCACACTCGACTTTGCAGATCCGATGCTAGACCTCAACTTCAGGCCACGCACCGTACCCGTTTCTACCTCGCCCGCACATTCACGCTGCAAGGCCGCACACAGCAACCTTCAAGACGATGAGCCTCCGGCTCTGGATGACGTGACAAGCTCCCCGTCTTCAGGGCAAAAGCCTGTAAGCGGTTCGAGCCCTGGTACTATCAATCAGAACAAGTTGCACGCCACCCTCGAGGCTTTTCGAAGTATGAGCACAGGACTGGCTAGTCCTTCATTTGAGTTTATGTCTAGGAGAATCAGGGGTACGAAATCGCCTAGGGGCGAGGAGGACAAATTACCGGGGTACTTTGATGTAGATACTAACAACGGAAGCACATGAATGGGATGTTGCTTTGGCCGAAATATTCCGCGAAGAACCGACATCATTTTGTTCTGGGATGATGCCTTGTTCAATGGGGTATGTACACGGGCACGTAAAAACGTGTTCGAAGTAGCTTTTCCGTAATGCCGGATGTTGTTTATGCAGAGAGAGAGTCTATGTACCTGCCCTAGACTGAGATAATACAAGTAGAGGTCTATTTCAGGCAAGCGACACATTATGACTAGCTGTCTTTACCTAGTGAACAGTTAAGCAATAGCTTAGGCCGAAGTTCAATCGAAAGAAAGCTGGGTAGGAGTGTATGTCGATAAAGGTGATGTCCCGAGATTGGATAGATGCACATGTTTAAGAAGTGACTACAAAAGGTAAACCCCCGACTCCTTCGGGGCCACGGGCGATACCAAGTCGTCTGGAGATAGATTGCCTCTCGCAAGACATTACTGCAGTCGTAGTGGCGTGGTCGCATACCCTGTGCTAAATTGTGACTTAACATGTTGATTCAAACTCCGTTCACCCAGACAAGATGCACTAGATGTCAAATTTGCATCAGCAAGAGAACGGAAGTCTTCATGATTTGATGCTAAAGTTACTACCCTCACCATATCAACAGATCTGAAGCGGAAACAACTTGCTAAACAGAGCAGGTGCACCAACAAATAGTGCTTCGTCCTAGATGCCTCTGATCCCTAATTACTTCACGCCGTTGCTCTCGCAGAGCCCACGTCAAATCTACAACACTTCACACTATTCATCAACCTCTATAGCTTTCCTCACACACCGTTTCTTCAGGATACCGGATACCAACCTTAGTGTTTCTGACAAATCAGGCGCCATTCGCGTGGGCTAGATGCAGAAGGCGAGACGACACAGAGACTCTATCAGCTAGGAGATCCGCGTATACACAAGCACTAAACACCACCCAACAACACCAGCTTCCAGAACGCCTAAACATCTACAATATGATCGAGCTTCGTGCCTAGTGCACCGCCCGGCACGAGATGCACCAGCCTGACAACCAATAGTAGTAACCGTGTGCTTACACAGTAGTGACAGTCGCTGGAACAGAAGTCCGTAATATCTCGAAGAGCTATTTGTCATCATAGCCGTTAACACGAACTATAACTAACCTCCTGTACACTGTTTTTGTATCGTTGCCGGCTTCCTCGCGGGGGCCGTTGTTGAGAGTCAGGTAATAGTGCGATTTTGTCCTTTCTCACATCAAGGGATATGAGAGGAGTCATTTTGGATCGCTGTGGAATCTCTCGAGGTCATTGTAATTGCGTTTCAATCCGTCCTCGAAACATCCTCTGATCTGTAGTCTCGAATATTCGTAGCAATGTTAGCAAGTGCTCAGCGTTACCCTGATCGGTAGCATAGTGGTCCCAGTACTTGGGACCTTGGGATCGCTCCAGAGTATATAGAGCGACCGTGGCGACTAGGAATTCAGACGTAGTACCCCCGCTCTGATGAGTTCATCTCGTCCTTTCCATCGAGAGCGATTTCGATATGGTCGACTCCAGCTACAGTGCGGCATCCAAAGCATGAGCATCCAACATGACCTCTTACATGTAGGCCATCCGTACTGTACATCTCATCGACCCAAGCCATCATCCCGCCTCGGGAGGACCAAGACCAACTCGGGGCTCAATAAGCCCCAAACCCCCAGGTAGCCTGCTGTCCAGCTTCCCAGAACCATAGGAGATCACGCAGAAAGGACGGTAGATATGCCCCGGCAAACCTCGAATGAAATGAACCTGCATTCTTGGATGTAGATGCTATCGACTCCCCATTCTTACCTCTCAAATCCGAAACCTACCAAACAACCCTGAAACAGATCGTTTCCAGCAGGAAAACGCACATTCCTTGCTTGACGGTAGAACATCGCATGACGAAACAAGCCCCCATTGGGTTTGGTTCGGGAAACCGGACGCGGCTATCGGGATGTGAGAGTTCAAACATGTCTCGTGGCGCCAGAACTGCATGAGCCGCCAATCCAAGGCCATGTAGACTGAGGTATCGCGTGAAGTTGAGTGACTTCTTGAATCCCAAGGGCAGTTTCGTCCGGGCAGTTTTCTCCGCCGAGTCCGCACCTACTGTGCTATCAAGTGTGAAAACCCCGATCCCGCAACAGTGACTCAAACACGCATACCTACTCGTTCGGAAGTCAGTTATGCACAATCCACAAGGTAACATCACTGGGACCTCTAACCCCAATCCGCGCATTGCCAAAGCCAGCGCCACCGAGTCCTCAACCCACTGCTTGTTAAATTCTACGCATTCCTTCTCCACCATCTCTCGAACACCCGCAAACAACTCACAATCAGCAAGTCCCGAGCTTCGATCGGCAACGCGGGTTAAGAAAATGACACTCTCGTCTCACCCCACCCCAGCCCAAGCCCCGCAACCCCTGTTCCCACCCACGAACGAGCGAGCGACGATAGTCCTCCACACACAGCTATCTACCAAAGTGTACTCACCCCAACATTCAGAACCCAGCAACGAACACTCCACAGATCTCAGTAACGCATCTGATTCCAAGAACCGTCCAGAAGACAAGGAGTAAGACGAGCGAGCAACGTGTTATAGGAGGGTCCTCGAAGGCCGTTTTGTTTTTCGATGATGGTTGAGTTGAGCTGGGTAGGGATTTTGAAGGTGGGATAGGTGAGTTGTAGTGTTTAAGGTAGGAAGAGAGAGGGGGATTAATAGTATCTTAATTTTATAACAATTAAGCTATGCAGAATTACTATCATACTGTTTACTTCTCTGCTCTAACCTCTACAGGATAAAAGAACATAAGATAAACAACTAAGAAGAAGAGATTAATGTAATAGTATCTTAATTTTTAATTTTTAATTTTTAATTTTGATTTTTAATTTTAATTTTTGATTTTTACTTTTTACTTTCTACTTCTAGATTCTAGATTTACAAAATCTTACACTCTTGTGTTTGTATCACATACGTAAGAGGTACATGAGGTATCATCAGTCCTCTTTACAAGCACAACAACGTCAACAACAACGTTAACAACAACGATATTAAGCAACAAGGTAAATGCATCCGCATTTTCCGTTCCCATTCAAATGCCCGGAAACGCCAAGTACGCCGAATGATGCACAGATCAAAAACTAGAGGGAAAGCGTGTCAACATGCCTGGCTAGGCAAAGCAGGACGGACGCGCCTGGGCGATGAATTGGGCTTCCTGCCTCTGGTTTCGCCTTCTTTCCTCGCTCTTCCTTCTAGCGTACTACTCTCGGGCCTCTCGGCTCTCCAGTACGCTAGCCGCCACCAGTCTTTGTCCATCTCGCCGCCCCACGAGACGGTCTGCTGGTGGCCATTGTGGTTGTAGTGACGGATTTTGGGCGTCGCTTGGATAGTGGCCAGGTGCGGTTGAGGGCGGTAGAATTCTCGTTCTTCATCGCCGCGCAATGCGGGGGAAAGTCATGAGAAGAAGTACTTTGATTCGCGGAGGCGGGCCACGTCCCAGTCGCCCTTCTTGGGGACGGGTGGGAAGGTGAGTGGGAGCCAGACCTGGATTGTAGACATCTCGCCGAGGTACTTTGATGCCCGCTTAGGCTTGTCGTCGGCTGAAGAGTTGACGGTGGTGGCGGTGACGGACTCCGGGTTCTCCGACTTCATGACGGCTTCTTCGAGGGCCTTGCTGTTCTCCACAATCTCGTCGAACTTGGAGGGTTCAGTCTTCTTGGTCTTAGTTTCAGGTCCGGTCTCGCCGAGGAGCGACAGGCGGAAGGAAGCAAGGCTCTTGGGGTCCTTCGCCTCGAGCCAGATGCTGGTAGGGGTGACCATAGCCTCGCCCTTCGCCCTGAGCTCGGGGTCCTCGCTCTTAAGCAACTCCTGCCTCTGGGCTTCCAGCGCAACCTCGTCGAATGACGCCGTGCCGTGCTTCTGTCCAATGCCTTCGGTGGCCGTGGATTTGTTCGACTTGTTTGCGACTCGCCACTTGGAGATTCTCTTTCCAACCTCTGAGCTGGCGTGTACGCTAGCACGGTACATGTTGTCGGCGTAACGAGCACTGAACTCTGCCGCAAGACGGCTAGTAATATCTTCCGAGTGCATGCGGACGAAGGCGTCGCGGAGGATCACGTTAAGGTTCGGGATGTCGCAGGCGTGTGTCCAGAAACTGTCGTGTACAGCAGCAAAGTCGAGTCCCATTTCGCTGCACTTCAGTGCGGAAAGAATCATATGGGTGGCATCGAGTGAGTGGATGAAGTTCGGCGGGAACGCTTGCAGCTGCTTTCGCTTGTCGACAACGTCGCCTGCGGTGCGCTTCTGAACGGTGATGTCCTGAAGAGGTGTCGAGATTTTTTGCAGTGAGTCCTTCCTGTAGGGTTGAACGATAGGCATCTTGAGCGGCGTGGTCCAGATGATACCGGTCTTGAAGTTCTCGACAGTCTTGATCAACTGTTTCAGACCCGACTTGGAGATCTTGTCCGACTTGTACTTGGCCTCTGCGCGAGGTGTCTTGCCTTCGAACCGGCTTTGGAGTTGCTTGACCTGCTCTGCCGTGATCGAAGTTGTGATGCGGTCACCGCATTCTCCAAGCCAGTACTGAATCTCTTGCGCACCGTTGAAGATCTTGCCGAGTGCCTCGAAGATCTTGAAGGCTACGTACATCGAGACAGCCTGCAGCGATCGAATCTCTTTGGTCTCTTGGAAATTGGGGAAGATGCCCTTCAATTCGTCGTAGACCTGCTGTTTGGCACCCATGAAAGTCACACCATAGACGTTCGTCATGACCGTTCGCTTGACGACCTTTCTGGTGATGTAGCCCCTGACGTACTTGGCGGCGGCATTGCCCTGCTCAGCTTCCAATTCAACCATCTCTTTTACGAGCTCTGCAACACCGGTGTAGATATCCTGGGGTCGATCTGAAGGCTCGAGGTTGACCTGACGGGCACCTGCTTGATCACCACCCAAGGCAGCATAGTGCTGAAGACCGTTGCATGTACCATCCTGGTGTACGGGCAGTTGTGAGACGTAGCGGGTGGGATCCGGCAAGTCGAAAGCTTGCTTGAGCTCCATGCAGCATGCGAGACACTGCCATGGGTCCTCCGCCTTGGCCCACCAACGCCTTCCACCCAGTGGGTTAGTGGCAGAGTCGACGATCTCGTTCATGTTGTCCATGGCGAACTGTTCACGTTCTCGAAGACTAGCTTTGTCGAAACCAGCAAGGTTGGCAAGGTGTACCTTGAGCCATTGCAGCCCAATAGAACCAAGCTCCTTGCCGTTGGCGAACTTGAGGAGACCCCTGGCAATATCGGAACCGATGTGATTGAGGATGGGCGGGATAGGGTACGCTCGGCCACGGAAGTCGACGCTGTGAGGGAAGTAAAGCTCCTTTTCGTTGACCATTGCGCTTGCAATCTCCAGCTGGAAGTTCTGGAAACAGCGCTGCGAATGAAGACCGTTTTTTGTGTTTTCAAACTCTTTCAGCTTCTTGCCCCATGCTGCTCGCTGCTGGTAGTCTGCATCGGCAGGTGGTTCCGCCGGACGTTCGAGTGGGACATGTTCTGCAACAAGACCTCCAAGACCCTCACCAGAATTCCACACCTCGGCCATGACCTCAAATACGGGCTTGTTGATTTGCCAAGGTACCTTGCCGAGCACGTCGAGCCCAGCTAGCACCTTGGTCATGTCTCCATTGTCTATGGCAGTCGAGGCGTAAGCGCGTTGGGAGGTATCGCCAGTCTTCTGGCGCACGACCTTGGACGGCATTGTGTAGTAGCCACCAACATCGAAGCCGGACCACGGTTTTGGGGGAACAACCATTGGGAGTTTGACGCTCATGATGTTGTGAACTGGTTCGTTGCGAAGCTTGCTCAAGATCTCGTGATGTGGGACAATCCAGCCAACGCGTTTGCCTTGAGAGAGGATCATCTGGTGGTGGAACGCAGCTTGTGTGCTAGTTAGTTCCTTGCCCGTTTTGGGGTCCTCCGCCGTGACCGTGATTCTTGCGGCTTGCAGAACGTTTTCGAGGGCGAGCGCGCCGATCTTGATGCGAGCGGCGAGAGGAATCTCTGTCCTCTGGAACGGTACTTCGACGGTTTTGGTAGGCATCTCGGCCTTGGCTGCCGTGCCGTTGTTCGTTTTGGAAAGCTTCTCGACAAGCGCCTTGCGTGCCTGCTTGCGCTGCGTCTTGAGGAACTTTTCGTGACGGGTCTGTGCATCTACGTTGATGTGTTCCATGACATCGTTGCCAATGGAGACGGATAAAGATGACAGCTTGAGGTTGTCACTCTCCTGTCCCTTGATTTGAACGCAAGCGTGGATCACGCGAGTGATTGCGTTCGCAGCTAACCGCTCGGGGGTGCATCTCTCGAGCCAGGCTCCGTAGGTGTGAGCATCATCGCTCTGGTTGGCCTTTGTGGGGTTGCCGGTGACTTCCTTTGCGTGCTCGATTTGCTTCTTGAACATGGGTACCAGACTTGTGTACCAGTTGTACATCAGAGCCTGGATGCTCTTCGTCTTCAACACTCCGTGAATGCCCATCTCGTTGAGCTTCTCGTCTTCTTTCCTCCAGCGATGTACTGCGGCCTCCATGCCGTCCTGCTCGACACGTAGCTGGCGAGCGTACGCGTATGCGCGGTCCTTTTCTTCCTGTGTGCCCTGCATCTCGTCGGGGTATGGAATGCTGGCGGGGCCGTCAAAAGTGCTGAGCGCCTGCTTGAGTGTTGCTAGACCAAAGCCCTTTTGCTCGACGGGCTTGATGTGTGCAACTTGTGGTGGCAGACCCTGCAGGACAGCAGACGTGGTTGCCTCGGAGGTGTTGAACTGCAGCTCATGGAGGGTCTCCATGGTCGGGGGCTCTTCGAAGCTATCTGGCTGGAGGCGAATGACCATGTTCCATTCTTCGTCGGTGAACTCGGGCGAGGTGTTTACTTGCTCGAGGATGTCTGAGCCGCATTCGTTGGCCATGTCGAGATATTCGCGGATCACGTTTTCCTGCTTCTCGCCGTCGAGGAAGCTGACGGCGGCGCGCAGCAGCGTGACAAACGTCATGGCGTTGGGCTCGATGGACTTCTCGACCATGTTCTTGTTGTACCACGACTCGATGCTCTCCATGGATTCGTCGGCCTTGGGGTCTTCCTGGGCCAGCTCGAGCAGCGTCTGCAGGAAGATGTTGTGGGCGTCGGTCATCTCGGGGGCGGCGGGCGAGTAGATGGCGGAGAGGCGTCTGAGGATGAGAGCGGCGCGGTCCGTGCGGCCGACGCGCAGGCAGGCGTAGAGGTTCTGGTGCATCTCGACGGGGTCGCCGCTGATGCCGTGGCCGACGCTGCGGGCGGTGGGTGCGTTGTGGGCGTACTGGTCGTGGACGACGAGGGGGTTCGCCGTGTCCCACGCCTGCAGGCGAGCGAGGTCGGGCGAGGGGACTCTGGGGCCCCAGGCTTGCATGAAGCCATCGAGGGGCGCCGATGACGGATGGGGGTGCAGTTCGGCGGCCGTGGCGAGGGAGCGCGTCTTGTGCCGTGTCGACAGCGACGGTCTCCGTTGTCGTCTCGACGCTTGTGTGGCGGCGGTGACGGAGCCGACGTTCGATGTGTGTCGCAGCTGAGCTGGACAGAGCCATGGCAGCACCAATGGGTCTGAAAGCTGCGTGGGCGACCGGAATGCATCTCTGCGCAGCTTGCGCGTGGTTGCTCGCGCGAGCATCATCATGGCGGAACTGCCGTCTATGGGGGGTATTAAACGTGGTAAGAAGAAACAGAAACAGGCAGCCGCGATGCAATGACAAGAAGAGAAATCGAAATGGCGCGCGAGAAGGTGGACGGGAGGCGAAGCTCCGCGTGCTCGTGTCTGCTCCAAGGTCGTTTGAGGCAAAATATCTTCGACCTCATCACATCTTGGTTAGGGGCGCTGCAGTAGCGGGCACGGACCACCCATGCACCTTCCAGAAAGCCAGAAAGCCAGAAAACCAATGAACCAATGAACCAAAGGACCAAAGAACCAAAGAACCAAAGAATCAATGAACCAAAGAATCCTTCGCCACCATTGGCCGCCAAGTCATGCACCCTTGTGGAGCTGCTCTCGTGAGCCAGTGCCTCGAGTCTTGCACCACCTTTTGCGACGTTGTGTTGTTGTCATCGCTCTTGAAGGGATAGCGAGTATTGTCTACAACAAGCATCATTTGAGAATTCTAGGACATCCCGTGACATGCACAAGACTCGGCGTGAAATATGCGTCGTTATCCAATAGGAGCTATGTACCATAGTACTGTACGTGTACAAACCACCTTACGTCGTCGTCGTGGTAGGCGTCGCAGCCACAACCCCCGTGCTCGTCACCGCCAACGTGGTTTCCACTGCAAACTGCGTACTTGTGGCAACACTCAAATGCTCGTCTCCAGCGAGCATCCAGTCCTCCTCCCACACATCCTCCCCCTCGTCCCCAAAACAGAACAAGTCCGCAGCACTCCCAACGTAGACCTTTCTCCTCTTCCCCTTGGGCACCTTACACCCACCCACTTCTTCCCTAAACTGGTTCGCGTACTTGGCCGCCACTACTGCCGCACTGCTCGGATCCAGCTTCACCCCGTTGAACAGGAGCTGCGGTAGGTGCTCCGTCTCGACCAGGTCGCCGTCAAAGGGCAGAAGGCTGTGCAGTGGGCGGTGGCCTGGAATAAGCGGCGGTTCCGGATTTTTTGGCGCAGGAGCCGGAGACGCGGCGCGGAGGAATGGCTCGTTAAGCGCCTCTGGCGATGGTGGCGTGTCTTTGGTGTCTGCCTCTGGGTCTAACGCATACTCTTCTGGCGCGTGGTAGAGCTCGTTGTGAACAGTGACCAGCGCGGCAGAAGACGTCATGGCTGGATACAGCAGGAAGTAACCTCGCGCGCGCATCAACTCTAGCATATACTCGGTCCAAGAGGGCAGTGTCTCGGACACGACTTTCGGCCGCGACACAGACTTGGATGATCTCTGGTGTTTCGAAACGCGGTTGCCGAGGAAAGAGTGCAATTCCGCCCACTTGTCGCCAAAGAAGAGCGTTGCGTGACTATTTGGCGCTTGCATCATAAAGGGTGCGCTCATCGTGCTGCTGAACAACTTCTTGTATCGCTCGGAGTGCATGTCGCTGACTGTGGGTGCTACCAGCTTGGTCTTGCCGTCTACGAGAAGAGACGGCTGTTCTAAGCTGACGCCCATGAGGTTGTCGACGCCGTCCGCTGCAAACGATGAGTAACGATACTCCAGCAGCAGGTACTTGATGTAGTGCAAGTACTGCGATGACAACTGTGCCTGTGGAGAAAGCAACAGCACGTGTGATCTGTCGACATTGTTGGGGTAGAAGAGCTCAAGGAACCGTATCGCAGCATCTTCTTGGGTGGCTCGATGGTTTGCGATGCGTCGACGAAGTAGGAGCTGGCTGCCTGCGAGAGGCTCCGCTCTGTGCGGAGGCCACTTGAAGTCCTTCAAGCTTCGCTCCACGGTTGGATCCAGATCAGTTGGCAATTCGAGGGTAATGCGAGGTGGCGCGAGCCCCCTGTAGTCTGCTTCTTTGATCGACTTGAGAAGGTGGAGCACACTTGACGAGTCTGGAGGTACCTGCACCAATATGTCTATCGTGGGAAGGTGCCAACTCTTCAACGACCCCGCATCGAGTCGTGTCATCCACATGTAGTCCTCCCATCTGTCCTTGGGCACCTCGATGAGCGGCATAGCAAGCGCCTCGGTCTTGTTACGCATGCCACGTACAAAGAATGCATCTTCTGAAAGTGCATCATCCATGATAGCGACCTGCGGGTGCAGGAAGCTGTGAATATGTGTTAGAGCAGACTGAACGCTGAGCTCGGCGCGCTCGTCGGTGCTGTACTCTGTGTAGTCTGGCCGAGCATCGTGCCATATCGCTGGACACTTTTTCCTGTCAATGCCATTGATGTCCAACAGGTCTTCCAACGCTATGTCCTCTCTACCCAGAAAGGCCGCATGCACCCAGTTCCTGTTCCACTTGGACATGTCGCATATCAAGGGCAGCATTGTGGAGGCGCTCTTCAAGCTCGACACAGCGAACAGAACATTACGGTTGATCTTGCGGTAGCCATCGGTGTGTGCAGCGCCGCGCAGCGTTCTGGCGAGGCGGTAGAACTTGAACAGGCCATCGAACGTGTGTGGCGTGGGTGCTCCAGCCCTGGGCGCTCGTATGCCCGGCGGCGGGCCCTTGGGTTCGTTGAACTCGTATGCGCGTGGTCCGTCGTCGTATGCATCGTCTGCGCTCGGCTTCACGTACGACGAGTAGGATGGCCTCGTTCCGTCTGCTCTCTGGGCTCGCATGTCCGGCATGTAGTGAAGGAACACCGAGACTGCGCAGAAGCCCAGCACCACAAGCAAGAGCCTCTTCCGCCGCCATCGAGGCGCATGGCTCCATCCCAAACCGTTGTGGCGCCGCGCTGGCTTGAAGTTGTGGTCGTCGTCCTTCTTGCCGAGCTCTTCGTCGGTGGGCAGCATCGTCTTGCCCAACATGCTGCCTCGAATCACGCCTTCCTGCAGCCACCCACTGTTCTTGCCTTTGGCTACCATGCGCGCGGCATTTCACATGTAACGAGCAAGTGTTAAATCTCAAGGATGCTCGGCACGCGACGGGTGCAAGCGAGCTATGAGCGCATGCGAGGGAGAGCTTCGAGCTTGATGAGGCCTGAGGTTTAGCTGGGTATGGATGGCGTCACCACCTTGCTTGCGCTTTCGCCTGCTCAGGTTTCAGGAAGGGAAGAAGCAACCAAGTCCAACGACAGGCCAGCTATCGGTATCGAAAAGGACATGTTGATATTGCGATAACCCTTCCCGAACGCTTGGGTAAACATCCTTGCAACTCGCCAAGTCCGCTCGGTTGTGGCTGCCGCGTTTCATCCATCGCTCACGGCCCTACGAACAGCTTCAATCATCACCAACTAGTATCGTAAGAAGATACATTTCATTAACAAGCCACTCGCTGTGCTATTTTGAAGAACTACAGAGACCACAGACATCGCTCAATTCTCCGCCAGCCGCTCGTCAGCCTCCTTCAACGCCTGCCTCAGCGCCCTCTCATTCCTAGGCACAAACTTGACCTTGTAGTGTCTGCACATGCACACCAAACTCGTTGGATCGGCACTTCCCCTCACGGGATGCGTGTCGACCTCCGAGTCCTTCACAATCTCGAAGCTGTTCAACATGCGCAGGAAAGTGAGGTACAATTCACGGTTTGCAAGCAGCGAGCCAGCACACATGCGGTATCCGAGGCCATAGGTAAAAAGAGGCGCGTCAGGCTGCTCGAGCCAGCGTTCTGGACGGAAGGTTTCGGGGTCAGACCAGACGTCAGGATCTGAGCGAAGTCAGTAGGTGAAGAAGTAGGTCAACTGAGGCGAGACTTACCCATGTTGCACGCCCACGCATTGAGGTAGATTGTACTTCCAGCTGGAATCAACTTGCCCTGATACATCACGTCTTTGACCGTGGCACGTGGGAGTGCCAAACGCAGCACGGTGTAGAAGCGCAAACACTCCCTGACCAGCGCGACAATGTACGCGCACTTCTGGTCATCGTACGCATCGGCCAGCGGCTGCTCGTCCGAGTACAATTTCCGAATCTCAGCGACAGCCGTATTCTGGATATCCGGTCGTTGCGCAAGGAGCGCAACACTCCACTGCACGAGTGTGGTTATCGTATCGAGGCCGCCAGAAAGCATCGTCAGACTGATAGAAGTGAGTTCCTCCTTGTTCAGCGCGGCTTCCTTGTCCTGGATGATGTTGGCCTGGATACAAGGCTTGTGTGTTCCCTTCTCCATGCGATCATCCAAATCCTTGTTCAGTCGTTTCAAGTACGCATCGCGCCTGAAGCGGTACTCCTTCGCCATCTTCGTGCCTCCACTGAATGGATTCAACCTCAGAACCGGGATGTAGTCTTGCAGGTTGCCCGTCGTGGATCTGAACTTGCTAATTGCAGCCTCAACCTCCGTAATCTCGTGGAACATTGGGTCTTCACGGCTACCCATGCGCGTTCCCCAGTTAAGCGTCAGACTCAATGACAGCGAGAGCCGCTCGATCATAGGCATAGGGTCCACTCCGGTTGTCCCAGCACGACCAGATTCAAATCCATCCTTGACGAAATCCTTCGTCTCCAAATCCAAATGATCGATATAGGTCGCGATACTTGGCTTGTTGAGCGCACTCGCAGCGCCCTTCCTCCTCCTCTTCAGACTGTCATTGAACGGGCTGGTTCCAATCGTCGTACCCGCCGTGTTACTCAGCACCTTGTGGAACGTCCAGAACACCGGTCTCGAGCTCAGTGCCTGGCTGTTACCGCCGAAAATCTTGCGCGCTGCTGCGGCGCTGTTCACCACAACGACAGGCTCGTTGCCAAGCTGGATCTGGTAGACTGCGCCGTGTTGCTTGGACCACTCGCGGTATTTGTCTGCGGCGTTGTATTTGATATCTGGAATGTTGCCAACGAGCGGCCAGTTTCTGGGCCCAGAAAATTCCTTGAGACGGCGCGTATAGCGAACATATTCGTTCGTGATCAGATAGGTAACCGGCGTGAGGAGGAGAAGAACGAGGATGGAGCGGAGGGGATGACCGGCGAATTGCTCGGCAACGAAGGGCACGACTGTAGAAATCATCTTTGTATGCTGCTTCCGCGTCTTTCTCAAGCCTTGTCAACGACAACAGAGGTAAAGTGAGCCATGTGAGGACACAAAGCTGCTCCATTCCTTATACTCGAAACCACTTCGGAACGGCACCTAATCGCAACGACCCAATGAGCTACCCGGAACCGCCGACGGTATCGTCACCGTACTCGATGAATCCCCAGCAGCCATCGTTGAGGTCGTCGGCTAATGCGGGGAAACATGATGCACGCGGAATTGGCGACGCGTTGCGGAACAAACGAGCTATCTCACGCTACCAATGGCTATGGGCTGCGTGTGATTGGCTGTATTCGCTTGTCTTGTGGAGATGTTCCGTTACTTTCCGGTTCCGTGCACGTGAAGGCGAACCTCATGTCGCTCTCTTGCTTATGGGTTCTGTCAATAACCATCGCAATCTTCGGGCGGAATCATACGGCTTGGTTAGTTGTGTTATAGTGATGGCTGGGATGCGATGGCACTTTCCAGAGACACGTCGCATTCGGCTATGCGTTCTCTACACAGCAGGAAGTAAGAGCGTACTTCCAACGTGGTGAGCATGATGAGGAAGGATAATGCCCTACCGAAGGAGCCATGATGCTTGTTCAGGTAATAGAATTGTCTGTCGCATAGTGGTAGCGCCAAGATTTGGAGTTCTGGAGCAACCTTCATGGTGTAATCCGCCTTTATTGCCACGAAACGTCTGAGAGCACCAGCATTCAGCACGAAATAGGTGGCAGACGTGGCAAGTGAGAAGTTGCACGGCTTTGATGTCAGTGCGGCATGACGTATCAGCTGGTTCGAAAATAAACTATCCACACCGGCATGCGAACGCGCTTTCAATGGCTTCCAAAGTCATCACCTACAGCTCATGGCCGAGTGGCTGCATCTCCAAGCTCACTCACAAGCGCAAAGACATCAGTTGGGCCTTTCGTCCATCAGAAAGGGTCAAATGCAGAATCACTTGCTCTCATTCGGCAGTCATGCGTTCATGGCTCCTCAAACTCCGCCTGGCTGGCCATGCAAACGATGCGTGGGTGGTCAACCGGCAACGCTGCGATATCGCGACCGCGCTTCACAGGCTTAGTTACCCAACGCATCCGCAGCACACTGCCCCATCGCCAGTCACCCAGCACATCATGAGGCCTCGAGAGTCCGAGAACGGCAACCCGATGGCTTGGGTGTGCTGTGCACTTGCTGTGCACTTATAGCTGCAAAATTCACGGCCGACAGGGAGACACGATCGATATCCTCCGCTGATACCAACGCTTCTTCACAGGGGTTGCCTGTGACAAGAGTCTTTGATCTTTAGTCCTTCATTTTTCTATACTTCTTCTCTACATCACACCAGCATCACTCAGCTTTGGGAACATTGGAAGCCAAGTATATCAATGAAGCGGTCCAGATCTTCTTACGAAGCACTATCTCCTCGTTCAAGCGAAGACCACCAACAACATCATACCACCGAGCAGTACAACGATTCGAACTCCCCAAATGATTTCTATACAGACTTGTTCGGAGATGCGCCAACATGCGTCGGAAACCTAGACCCTCTGCAGCAGTATCTCGACTCTTGTAATGACCATCAAGAGCAGGCAAACACGCCGAACCAATCCGGTCTTTCGAGCACATGCGTCGACACCGAAGGAAGCCACTTGCAGACGCAACAAATCTTCGAGAGAACCCAACAAAGGGAACCTCGGCGTGACGACGGTGGTCTACGTGGCGCTACGAACCATGCTGAACATCCTAGTTCAATCTCCGCGAGTCGCGAGACAAGAAGTACGCAGCAACACTTTCCTTCAAATACCGCTGCTTCTTCGTACATCACATCTTACACACCTTGCTCCGTTACAAGACAAAGTTCCGCTGTCACACCTATGCAAAATCCACCTACTGCCTCGACAGAGTTCCGTGAAATTCGCTCCACATTGTACGGTCCGTACTGCAGCTTATTCCTCGACTCAGACGCAGCAAGGGACCACCGGCATCTGAGTACTCGTTTTGGACGTCAGCCATATATCTCTCCTAAAGAAGACCCCACTATCATCGAGATTGAGAATGACCGCCAGTACCAGGTTGGACGTATTTACGATGCGATGACCCGTGGAGATCGCGCCCAAGACAATACAAATTCCATCGCCATGAAACGATGGGTGAACGGAGCTCATTACAAGTCTGACCTTGTGGAGTCGTTTGCACACAAAGTCTTTGATTGTTTACTTGTGCAGGTCACAGAGGGTTTTCGGGGATGGCACCACAACGACTACGTTGATGATGACCGCAAGGGAGAGAAGGAGGATCGTGAAGCTGACTGCATGAGTCGTCTGGAAAACATCATCGATGCGCTTGAGCGAGAGAAGACAATATGCGAGGACGTTGTCAACTCCGCCAGTCAAATCAGGATGTTTGTCAACGCTCCAATTGCATACGCGGCTCGCAAGTATCAGAACCGTGTTGGCAACAGTAAGAGGGGAAGAACGAAAGATTCGGCTGACATCAATCCCCGTCCGACAAAAGCACGGAGAACCGGCACCAGGCAGATCAGGGGCCGTTCAGCTACCACTTCTGAGGTCCCGACATCGAGAGATTCTACACCTCAGTTCCGGACGACAGCTGCCACAGCTAGACATTACCATACAACACAATGCTCGCAACCGGTTGCATCAAGCCCTGCGTCGACCTACTTGGCTCCAAGACAGCCAACTTACCGGTCTGCAGCTTCAATCCCTCAGGTATGTGCTGGACGCCAGCAAGCCATTGTGATGTCGTCGCCCACACTTTCTAAGCCAGCAACATCTTCATCTGCCATGTCACCTCCAATACGTCCTGCTTCATACTCGTACAACGCACACAATACAACGAAACCGCCAGCTCAATCGTCACCTCTTGCATCAACACCATCACTCTCCTACTCTTATCATTCCGCACCACCATCACCCGACGATCTGAAGTTCTCAGTATCCACAAACTCACCCGCCACCTGGTCGACCCTCAACAACCCTCTATGCACACCAGTAGACCCATCGCTAACCAGCCCCGACCTCCCCTTCTCCAACCAAATATGGCCAGATAGCGCCCCTTCCATCAACACAACCAGTAACCCCACCTCCTTTGCTCCACATCCACATATCCACCACGTCAGCCTTGCCGACCTCGAACACCAACCCCTGCAACCTGTAACCGCAACCTCTAGCAACCACCCCGACTTCGAATCTTACTGGAACGAGCAACCAGGCGTGCAACCGTTTTCGTTCGCTGGTGATCCGGAGGTGGATCGGCAATACCACTAAGCGAAGTCTTCACGACTGCGCATCTCGATAAGTGGTTCGGCTTCAGAGGGTTGTCCACCTGGATAGCGTGGCAACGAGCCGGATTTCAATAGGGGGTTAGGCTTTTGCGTGTTGCGTTCGCTTGGTTGCGCTGTTGGTTGGACGTCGCTTGTGCGTAGTGGTAGTGAGCAGGGTTTCCAGAGAGTGTATCTTCATCGACTGGCTTTGTGTGTTTATGTTTTATCGTCTTCAAGGTTTAGGTACTGGTATTTGAACATCTCTGTTCTGGTCCCCACGGTCCAGGTAGAGTCTATTCGTGGTAGTGTTGCCGTGCTTGGTAGTTCTTCTTGTACTCTTAGAGCTTTGCACACTTGACTACGGTCCTGCGCGACTGAGGTTTTTATATGTGCTTCAGAACACCAAGACCGCCACAATATCATCATCACTAGTGACTTAAATATATCATATTTGACTGTTAGGAATAACGGCGGAGGCTAGTCAAGTTGTGCGGATGTGCAGTCGTAAGGTGGTAAATTGGGATAGTTTATACGGTGTTCAACTTTATATCCGTTAAACTGTCTACTTCTTGTCAATCCTGCTCTTCTCATCCTTGAGAATCTCCTCAAGTGTGTCATCAATACTCGGCGCGCTGGGCTTCCACCCCACGACCTTACCTGCTCTCTCAGCCTTACCCCTTGAATTGAACCCCCAGCTCACAGCCTCGAAGCCTGCCTGTTCAATCGCCTTGTCCTTGCCCAGACTCTGCTCCTTCAGTTCGCCCTTGAGCAGGCCCAACTCGACCGCCTTCTTTCCCATGCTGCGCGCAAGATCGGTCCAAAGATGTTCGCCGTTCTCAACCAGGTAGTACCCCTTGTCGTTCCACAACTCGGCAGATGTGTTGTTGGATACCGCGGCTTCAGTAAGCAGGACGAAAAGCTGTGACAGATCGGCAACATGGACGTTGTTCCAGCGCGCCTTGCCCTGGCCGATGACGGGGACGTATCCGCCTGTCAAGATCAGATGTGCGAGCTCGTACGCCTGCCGGCTACGTGTGTGCGAAGGGCCCCGGCCGCGGCCGTAGATAGTTGGCGGGCAGAGGATCGCGGTCTTGACACTATCTGAGCCCGCGTTAAGTACTAGATCGTCCACATTTTTGTGGAACGCATCAGATGGGAGGTTGGTCAAGTCCTGAACGGCCGTCCAATCGTTGCACTCGCGGTCCGAATGTTCGCCTAGCCGGTTGTCGTCGCGCATCGTCTCCCAACAGAGGATGCCCGCACCGCCTGTGTGCAGCCAGAACCCAGGCTTCTCCTTGGAATGCCCAGATGCAAGACCTTTGGCAATGGCTTTTGCGGCAGGTTCGTTGTCTGAGGCATCAGCGGTGTCTGCTATGGTGTGAGATCATGGGTCAGGAAAACTACTGTAGAACTTACGGATGACCACATCGGCTTTCGCGGCTTCCTCTTCGATGATCTTTGAGCTTTCCAAATCACCAATCACAAGGCGTATCTTGGGGAAAGCGTCCTTGACAGGCTTGCCCTTCTCCTCTATTGCAGTCGTCAGCAGTCATCCTCCATTCCGACTTCGTGATGCACGTACCCGATCGTACAAGGGCGGCGATCTCATAGTCCGAGTGTTTGTTGTAAAGAGCGTAGAGCGTGTCACCGCCAATGTAACCGGTTGCTCCTGTGCTTCGGTTTGTGTTAGTTAGATACTTTGAACGTGCAGTTGGCAAGCTCACAGAAAGATTTTAGGTGCCATTAGGAAGTAAATTGATAGGTTGAGTGGGATGACGACTGGAAGTTGAGTAGCAGCAGTTTTTATTCCTCCCTACGGTCGATAACGTCAAGCGTTATCCACTTGCATTTGTTGTTCCTTTGTAAGCAGATTACAGTTGCGCTTGCGTGCTTGCGTCTGCGGTGGGGCGAGGTTTTACATGTAGCCGTGACGTCACTCAGGGTCTGGAAGAACGTTGGAAGAACTTTGGAAGAACCTTTTCGCGCAATACATATACCAACAATCGCACCTGCCAGATTCAGGGGAAGGATTGTCTTCGCCATACGACATCATTGCGCTTGTTCAAACAGCGACATCGTTGCGTCTTTAAGAATTGTTCCCGATGTGGCAGACGTAGTACGCCACTCATTGAAAAAGTCAATGACTTCACTTCAACAAAAGCCTTTTGTGAAGTTTCTACAGCTTCGTGTCTTATTGAAGCTTCACTCTCTACCCATCCGCAGCTAGTACTCAATTTGCGTTAAGATGCATTCGCAAATTCGTCAGTCTTGGTGAATGTGACACATCGGACAGAACATCAAGTCTGCGAGGGGTAAACTACAGGTGCAGATTTGTTGAAAGATTCACATACGTCTTTGTCACAAAAGATGCTTCTGTAAGCTCTTTATCTGCTCCACAATGACAACACTTAAAAGCACATCCTGCTTTTCTTTACAGCCGCTTTCACGGACTTTGTTTTGCACCACAGCCCTCATTGACTGGATGCAAGGAAGAAGTGATGGCTTACAGCCACCTTGGGGCTTACGAACGACATATATGTGCATGGAGGGGGCTGAGGATATACTATCCCCTTCGTGCACGCTCTGAGGAACACACTTTGTGCGACGTGGCTCCTTGTGACTGGAAAGTAACTCTTGCACTATGGTATGTGAAGCTCTTATTGTTCTCTACTCTCTCAAACCCTGTACGAAAGTCTAGCCTACTCGTAACTCGCCGTCTTGTTCTTTGGTATCGACTTGTTTCAACCCCTCAAGATCAACGTCGGATGTTTCGCCCTCGATAGAATCGATGCTGGAGGAGGTGTTAGAAGACTCAGATGTGAGCGATGGCGTCGCGCACTCAGCGGTACGAATCTCACGCTCGAAATTCGGGATCTTGAGTCCGTGTTTGATATACGACTTCTCTTGCGGTGTCCAACTCTTCAGCAACGCCTCCTTTGTACATGGCATATCATACTGCTGTAAATGATAATTCTGATATGACCACCCCGCAGAATTGTTCTGTCCTGCATGCTTGATGTGCCTCTCCACGCTTGTCAGTAAGGGATGGATGTCAGTCTTCTCTTCGCATCTCAAACCATCAGGTACACCAAGCCACCAAGCGCGCTTCAGGTGGTCTACGGCAGCGGAAAAGTCTTGAGTACCTGCACAGCTACGTCCCAACCAGTACTCGCATCTTGCTAGCAAGCTTTGGCTTTGTACTCGTTCAGCGAGTTGTTGAGCTTCACACGCTAGCTTTCTCATTGTCTGAAGATACCCGTATGTCGTCATGTCGTCGTTCTGGGTCCAAGGATTACATCTAATACTTTTTATGGTGGCCTGGAGCATTTGGCACCGCATCAGCATCGTTCTGATCTGCGTACAGCGCAAACTTGCCAACGGGTCATATTTTCCTTTCACACGTGCTAGGATACTATCTTGATCTGCTTGCGAGCCCTCTCTATGAGCAGTAATTGTGAGTGGGACCACTAATCTACTTACTCTAGATGATGTTGAGGGTGTCTCAGATTCGATTGAGGATTCTGGCTCAGTCAACGACAATGAACGAATATTGGTTTGGCGATCGACACAATCGTGATTGAACGGATGAATGGCGTACACAAATGCTGGTTGACCTATGATCACATGGTGCTGCTCGCTATAGTCCATCGTGAGATTGTGCAGTTATAATCTTTTGAAGACTGAGGAAGGTTATTGCTTCTGGGGAAGTTTTCTGTTCATCAATATTTCTGATGCTGTCTACAATGCTTTTTTAACAATGCAAAATGTACATGATGTCGACAATTTTTTGTTCTATAATAGGAACATTGCGAGCTTCGCACAGTGAGCAAAGTAAACATACGAACATACGCTTCCAGCAACAGATGATATGAGGTTCCGTTGCTCAACTATAACAATACCTATCACCCCACAACTGCGAGCTTGGCGTAAAGTGGGCCTTCAGCCAAGTCCGGTCTCATTACTTTTCGAAGCCATCCATCGGTGAGGAAGTGAAATTCGCTTTGCTTTCGCAGTGGCGCGTAATCTAAACTGCGCACTTGTACGGCGAATTCTACCCTACAAAATTTGTTAGTAATCAATCACAGCTCAGAACATGTTCCTGATTTACATGTGATGAACCAACATCCAGGTGCGCCAGAAAGCTGTCGTTGATCGAGATCGAACGTTTTTCATCAAAGGCGGAACGACTGTTTGGGAAATGGAGCAACTCGAGCTCGTCGTCGCACGACTGACGGTACTCGTTGGCTCTTTCGAATAG
Source organism: Ascochyta pisi (assembly GCA_039634435.1). Classification (NCBI taxonomy): domain Eukaryota; kingdom Fungi; phylum Ascomycota; class Dothideomycetes; order Pleosporales; family Didymellaceae; genus Ascochyta; species Ascochyta pisi. The sequence continues at coordinate 1,252,768 of CP113331.1, read as the reverse complement.
CAGATTGTCTTCGCTGACCGCTCTGAACGCATCTCGTGCTTGGTGGAGCATTCGAAGTTGATAACAGAAGACACCTCGCTGATACTGTATCTTTGGTAACAACGTCTCGAGCTCCGACACACGGTCGCAGATCTCGAGAGCTTCACTGCAAGCTGCAAGGGCATCGTAGAGCGCGTCAGGACCAGTCGCCTGTAAGATGCTGCTCTTCAGTAGCAGTCCTTCTGCACGAGCTTTGGCGCTTAGCGGGCCACGTAACAGCCTTTCAACCTCGACCAGTGCTGTACCGTAGTTTTGCTGGGAGGAAAACTGCTGTACACGCTTGAAGATAGGGTTACCACAGCTCTCAGAAGGCCGAAACCGCCAACTCATATCGATCCGACTCGGTGACAGTACGACTGCTGTGCCGAAAGAGGGATCGTCCTGGTGGTCCTCTGTGACGTCCAAGGTAGGCGGGCAATCGTGAGGTACCCCATCTAGACTGAGATGTAATCTTCGGTACTGGGCGTGTTCATTTTCCAGTTCTGCTTGCGCAGCGAAGCAGATGTCTTGTAGCTCCTGTAAGTGAGCAGTTTGCACTTCGAAAGCAGCCTTGTACTGGGAAGCAACGGCTTGCCAGGTATCTCGGTCGACCTTGAGCCGATGCACAGCTTCTACAAGATCGGCGGCATCAGCCATTGAAGTGGTGGGCTTCATATTAATGTGCGTTATTTAGCCGGAAATAGTGGTTTTGGTGAATGAAGAACAAAGCCGATTGTGGTGAGGTGAGGTGAGGTGAGGCGAGCCTGATTTTGGAAGGAGCTCATCCACGTTTGCATGTTGAGCAAGCGCAGCTCGCACTATGACGGTCTGGAAGTTGACAGTCAAGCTTGAATGTATTTGGAGCCACTCATATATTGAACCCGCCATGTTTTGCAGCTTCAACAAAGCGCCACAGCCCTGCTTCTTCGGCTGCTTTCTTCACAGCTGCCACCTCGGTCAGGTCGACCGGACGATTGATATCTGCATACCTGACTCCCTCTTTCCCACGCTCAGTATGTTTCACACCGCCAGGATCGACGATGCTGCTGTTTTCCTTGACGCTGCGACGCCCTTTGCCAACGTGAGCACGAGGAAAATACTGCTCCATTATATGCACCTAATGAACATGTTAGATCACTACTCGCTGACGACAAATAGGCTACGCACCATGATGTCTTTCGAGACGTTCTCTGCAAGCCATTTCATGATCTCTTTGCCTTCGTCTTCCATGCCAGGCATTACAAGGTGTCGTACCAAGACACCCTTCTTCGCGATGCCATCAGCTGTGAAGCAGAGATCACCGACTTGCTCATGCATCGCCTTGATACTTTCCATAGCTGTTGCTGTGTAATTGTCCGCCTTCAGCAGTCTTTTGCTCGTGCTGTCCTCCCACACCTCAAAATCTGGCAGGTAAATGTCCACCAATCCATCTAGCAGTTTCAGGCTTTCCAACGAATCAAACGAGGATGTGTTGTATACAATGGGTATTCGCAGACCAAGTTCGCGTGCATGCAGGATAGAAAGAACGACTTGAGGTACTACGTGTTCGGGTGTAACGAGGTTGATGTTGTGTACCTTTCCCACGTCCTGCAGCTTCATGTACCACTCCGCAAGCTCCTCTGGCGTAAGATCGAAGCCATTGCGTTGGTGAGCAATATCATGATTCTGGCAGAATACCTGCAAACGATTAGACCCACTGTGGGATTACGATGAAACACTAAGAAAGCACTACATACACATCTTAGGTTACAGCCAGAAAAGAAGACACTTCCAGATCCGTTGTGGCCCTGAAGACATGGCTCTGTAGTGCGTTAGTGGTCACGACCTGTCTGTTACTCGTAAGCAAGCGCATGTCGGAGAGTCGCACCTTCTCCAAAGTGCGGTGCGACTGTGTTGACTTTGACCTTCTCTGCGCCAATCAAGCAGACGCCCGTCTTCTCATAGCGATTTACTCCGCATAACCTTGGGCAAAGGTTGCAATTACTCAAATGTACGTATGCTAGGGATCGCTTTTTGGACGCGTCTATAGAACTGATGAGATGGTAGCGTGGGATGTAGTCATTAAGAAGCCATGGCGGCGCAAGGTGGAGGGCTCGATGCACGGGGCGAAGACGAGGCGCTGCAAGGGGAGATCTCAATGTGGGTCGAACTCGTGGTAGCAAGCCCATGTTGCACTTCGATCTGGAGACATAGGTGATAGCCGACAACTACAAGCTCTGGTGCTGGTGGAGGTGATGAAGTTCCATGCACTATGACGCAATGTTTGCCGAGGCATGTAGCGCATCTTTCCGCCGCCCTCTACCAGACCCTCAATGTGCTTCTCACCACTTCACCTTGTGTTTGGCCTTGCTTCAGCGCCGACAAACAGAAAAACCATTCGCTCATGTATCGATCGCGTGGTGGCGTCCACCGAGTCTCAGTCGCCCATATTTGCAGTGATAGCTCTGATTAATCCTCGAAGCAGCCAAGGTACTGCTAAGCAAAGGTAGCTGAACCTGTTCACTGCCTTCAAATCACGTCAGGTGTTGAATGAGGAGCAAGTAGAGCCAGCCCATTCTGTAGACTTTCGTGTACGCTGACCCTGCGTTTGTGTAGCACGACCGAGCGTTTTTGCACAACGTGGAACAACGCAGGTCAAGATGGTTGTGCGACGAACAAACAGGACTTCACTTCATTACGAGAAAGCTACTTCTCAGAATTCCCGGGGTGGTATCACTGTCGAATGTCCAACCACAATCCTAATACGACGTCACGCAAACTACCCGTCGGCAAGTACTGAACTTCCGTGTGGGCACTTTCCTTACTCGATATCTACCTGTCAATACTTTCGCCAACTTGAAGGGAGCGGATGCAACGTTGATTTGATTTACCACGCTCAAATCAGCGCCCACGATAAATCCCGCCTCTTCCGCTCAACACAACACGTGATTGACAGCATTGCCATTGCTCGCGTACGAAGTAGTACCCTCGAAATTGCTTCTCTCGTGCGGGGAAAAACAGAGTGCATGAAGCCTCTTCGATTGGATGGTATCGGTGTTGTGCTCACTAAACAAGTAGATTCATGGGGTCCGGCTGCTCCGGGTAGTGATTTAAACCTAGCCACTGGACCACACCCAATACGTCCCAAAGTTGATGTTGAACATAGCTCAGCGTCGACACCAATGCCAGCTCTCATCACGTCGTACCATAGCCTCTGTAAGGGACCACGTCGTCACTCGTCATGGCTTTTGTTGTGTTTGCTTTAGCTTCCGTCAGGTATAAGTATGGCCGCGCCAGACTATATTCTCACTTCCAAGAACCCCAAATTAAGGCTTGCGTACTACAATCAAGATGCATGCACTAGCTCTCCTTCCAATTCTCTTTGGCCTGCCATCCATGGGTGTGCTTGTCAACAGACAATTTCCCCACCTCATCATACCCGTCGATGCCAATGCTCCGGACAAAGCGTCAGGCACTCAACTGAGCGGCACTGTCAGCCAACAGGTACAACGCTCTACCATAGCAACACCTATCCTCACTAACAGACACGCAGGTCTACACCGAGATCTCCTTCGACATCCCCTCTAACGACGCCGAATGGTGCCAGCTACAATTCTACCTCAACACCAACAGCACCAAGAACGCGCCCTGGTCGCTCCGAGGCCAGGCCCCCTACCAATTCAACATCTCCTCGCTGCCACCCACCATCAACAAGGACAAGGATACGTGGAACAGCAGGCCGCAGCCCATCAAGACGGTTGCGACGGTAACGCTTACTCAGTCCGGCAAGGCTACGGTAGGTGGAGGAGCTGTTTACCCGTGTCCCAAGGGCCAGGTTGCGCAGTTCTTGTTGCATCCCGCGAGTGATGATAGAGACATTGGGTTTACGTGGTTCGAGCTGGATTATCCGGCGGTTGATGGTGGGCCGCATGGGATTGTGTTTGATATGTTGAAGTAGTGTGGGTCGTGAGCATTGTATCTGTCGGCGAAGAGTAATTTTAAAATTGGCAGTCACTAATAACTTTAAAGGCAGAGAGAATAGTTCAAAAAGAAACAAAAAAGTTGTTTTAGTGAGCACAGATCATACCATATCATATCACAAGCACTGAAGTATGGCACGCAATGTGGAAAGCCCACCGGAGTGGAAAGATATATTCATGACTGAAGTGTATATCTACAAGAGAATAGAAAGCGTCATCACCACAACAACATTTCCAACAATCCTATCATCACAACCTAAGCGAACTGCTTAACCGCGGAAAGCACGGGCGTGAGTACGGGCAGTGCGGGCCTGGATGGCACGGCGGAGCTTCTGGACAGCGCTGGAGCCGGCGTTGGCCTCGAGCCAAGAGATGAACTGCTCAATGGTGAACTCCTCGGGGAGGGTGGAGGAAGAGCCAGTGGAAGTGGGGGTAGCAGGGGCAGCGGAGCTGGCGACGGGAGTAGCAGCCTGGCTGGGAGTGGCAACGGGGGTGGCCTCAACGGCAACGGAGGAAGCGGCAGCAGAGCTGGCAGCGGGGGTAGCAGAGCTGACCGGGGCGGCCGAGGAGGCAGGGGCAGCGCTGGGGGCGGGCGCAGTAGAGTTGCCAGAGCCGGAGCCACCGCCCATCTGGAAGTCGATGCAGGACTCGTAGGTCTGGTCGATAGTGGGGGCGTCCCAGTACCACTGGATGACGCAGTCACCGGCCTGGGCGCACTCGCTGCTGACATCGGGCATGGTGATGTCGAACGAGGTCCAGTCGGGGTGCTCGGAGATGGGGGAGCTGGTAAGGGCGTACTTGTCCCAGCTGATGAGGGGCTCGCCGATGACCTTGTCGGTCTTGATGTTGACGATGGAGACGTTGGCGACACCGTCGTGGGGAGCGCGGATCTCAACCTTCATGGGGATGACCTGGCCGGCAGTGTAGGAGAAGACCTCACCGGCATCAGCGAATGGGACACCCTTGCACTGCCACATGCGGCAGTCGGGGTGGTCGCCCTGGAGGTTCTGGAGAGCACCCTGAACGTTGCCGTAGTGGTCGGAGCTCTGCTGGTTGTAGACCTGGTCACCGCAGGCAGCCTTGAGGCCATCACCGGGAAGACGGGGCGAGGGGGAGGAGATGAAGCCGTGGGCGGCGACGGAGGAGACGAAGCCAGCCAGGGCAACAGCGGCGGAGTAGGACTTCATGTTGATGGTTGGTTGGTTGTTGGTTGGAAAGGTTGGTGGTAGAGAGTGTGATGAGAAGCTAGCTTCTTTGAAAGAGTGTAAAGAATGAGTGTGGTAACAACGAATGTCAAGGTCACAGACCTAGGAAGCAAAGAAGCTGATGAAGTGGAAGTGGAAACTGATGTTTGGACAAGAAAGCAGAGTAGACAGCAGCAGATGGATATATACGCTCACATTCAAAACGAACCATTCCTTTCATGCCTTGTGTGGGCCGTTCATTAAACATTCGAAACTGAATCCCGATGAGCGCAGCCTCAGGAACAACGCTTGCTTGCGTTCTCGACCAGATTGACTAGGACCTTTGCCTGCTTCTGGGATGTCAGACATGGCGTGGAGCTTCATCCGATACTTGGCCGATTCCTCCACCAGTCAGGAGCCAGCTCCGGCATGACTAAGATGGAAGGATGGCAGATTAAGGCGGAGGGCCAAGGAGGGGCGTTCCCGCGACAGCGGCCACCATGCACTGTGGCAGATGTCTAACCCGTAAGCGACATGTAGGCGAGTCGTTTCATCTGGTCGAAGCGCCCGAAGACCTGGGTTGAAACGGTCGCGAGCATGTGGACGGTTTCATCTGTGATGGGTCAATGCAAAAGCGGCAGATTCGGCAAAATTCGACATGTCCACAGACAAGGTCGCCCTTATCGCAAGCGCTTGACTTGCGTCACACTGCGCGCTTTGCTGTTGCTTGTGCCGAGGGCAAGATGGAATTTGTCTTGTTCGAGGAGATGGAGAACGACGTAGAGGCGTTGAGCGGTCTCCTGTCAAGGATCGGGAACTACTGGTGTCTAGGCTCGTTCGGGCTTAGTCAGGTCCATTGTTTTGTCTGCAAATGAATCAAGAAAACCTCCAGGTCCATCCTCCTGAATCCCTGATCGAGGAACAAGTTGTCGCTTGGAGCGTGATCTGAATTCTGAGATTGGTGTTGATGGTTAGCGAGTGGTCAGAAGTCAACAGTGGCCGCCTTCTGGACTATATGTGACAGGAACTGGTGCTCACGCAAGCACATTCGAGGTGATTTGAGGCAGATTCTACATTTTCGTATACGCGGTACGATGCCACCGTCTTCTGGCGCAGTTGGTCGAATCTCGCTTGGTGTTGTTGGCGCCCGTGGACATGACAGAAGTCTCGGCGCGGAAATGGCTTGTGGTCAGCGGGGCTGCCCCTGCATCGCTCCTTCCATCTCAACCATGTTCTCCACCGCCAGCGCGTTCCGAAACATTTCAATAAACACTCGTCCTACCCGAGCAAAATGAACAAGATCGGTGACCTCACCGCTCTCATGCGTCGGTGTTGGTATCGCTAACGCGCCATACCAACCTCTCCATACTGGTCTCCTTTCGTCTCAGCATGTCCATTGCATTTTGTGCTCTCTCCAACAGTGTCGCACCGTCAACAGACTTCTGCCTTTGCGGCTCGACAATGTGCTCTTTCAGCATCGTAGGCATGATGTCGGGCTGAAGGTGGTATTTGAAGAATTCGTTCTGCGGACCGTCAGCATATCCTCGCATTGGTAACCTGGGTACCTACCTCGTGATAGAAGTGTGTCCGGACACCCCGAGCATCCACGCCTCTCTCCCAGTCCGCTGCTTTCAGAACATCCATCTCATACTCAGGAGCTTCCGTCTCGCTCGAGTCTCGTATGATGACTGGGAGTAGGATCGCAATCTTGGCACCACTCTTCGCGACGTGGGAGATGGGTGTAAGGCTCCCATACTTGCTTCCAATGCAGTCTAAGATTAGTGGTATGTCACCTTCTCGAAGCAAGGCAGATACGACGTCGCTGTCGTTGTAGTCGAACAAAGCCTTTGCACCAAGGCGACGCAACTTGTCGTGCTGCTTGCGCGACGCAGTAGCAAGGACATTGGTATAGCCGTAGTACCGCAGGATCTGTATAGCAAACTGCCCGACAGATGAGGAACCGCCCCAGATCAGGACCGGACTGCCAGCACCCTCAGGGACATAGTCATCCGGCCTCGGCCAGGGCAGCTCGACACCCAGGTCTGTCGTCAGAGCATGAAACACCGTAACAAAGTTATTCGGCAGCGTCACCGCCTCTGCAAGCGTGAAGCCCTCCGGCAACTATGCACAATCAGCACACACAACATCACACATCCACAACTCACCAACCTTCGCAAGCAACCACTCCTCCACAGTAACAAACTCCTGCTGACTCTTCTCCGCCCGACTCCTCCACGTAAACCCAAACACCCTATCCCCGACGCGCAGCCTCTGCACCTTGGACCCAACCTCCACCACCGTCCCCGCCGTCCCATCACCCAGGACCTGCGGATGCTTGACCAACAACCCGCCATCATTCTGGTGCAGATCTAGTGGTGTAGACGCCGTCCACTCGACGCGGACACGCACCTGGCCGCCCGTTGGCGTGAGGGTGGGTACTTGAATCAACTCCAGCTTCGCTCTAATCCCGACGGTAGCAACCGCGTCGTGAGTCGACATTACCGAAACAAAGCTGGATGAAAGTTGACCGTGAGTGCGGATATCGTGATGGGACGGAAGTCGGATTGTCAAAGCAACTGATTGAACTGGGACGTGAAGTAACAAGTCTTCTCACGCCCTTTTTATACCATGCCATACCACACCTTACCTTAGCACACTCTTCGATTTCTAACCCGTGCCTCGATTACAAACCCTATCACCTCATTACTGTACAAACAACGCTAGCGAATGTTTCCTATTCGGGTTATTCGGCTGGCCGCCACCTCCACACATCCGCCCGTTACCCAGCTTTGAGGTACAGGGGGGAAGAGAGACACAGAGAGAGAAGGAGCAAGGAGTTAGAAGTTGTAGTGCAGCTATTATAACTAAACACAAGTAAGATAGTTAAAGCAACTAATTAAACTAGGACGTAAGGTAACAAGTCTCCTAACGCCCTTTTTATACCATGCCATACCACACCATACCTAACCACACTATTCGATTTCTAACCCGTGCCCCGATTACAAACCCCATCACCTCATCACTGTACCAAACAACGCTAGCGAAAGTTTCCTATTCGGGTTAGTGTCTGACCTCCACCTCCACATGCGCCCGTCACCAGTTTCGCGGTCCGAGAGAAGAGAGACACGGAGAGGGTAGGAGCGCAGAGTTACAAGCCGTAGCGCCACCAGCACCACACGACATTTCCAAGTTCAGTGTAGTAACAGGCGGGAAGCGGGGTATGGTAGTGCGTTACTTTACCTAGGGAGAAGCGGAGCCGAGTAGAAATCGGCGTAGGAACAGGAATAGAAACAGCCGTAAAACCAACAACGCAAAGAAGCTGCTGGAAAGTAGCATGAAATAACTACTCCCCCTACTCCTTCTACTACTTCTACCACCTACAACCCATCACTACTAACCCGATCTTCCCTTCTCCGCGCCTTTAGCAGTCTAGTAACAAAACCTCTATAAACGTTTCTTTAAGGAGGAATTAACTTGTTTTGTTACTCTCTTTTCTATGCTATACTGTAATTACAGTGTAGGTTACTTTATATATTATATTAGTAACATAGTAGTGTAGATAGAGGTGTATATATATATACTTACTTATATATATATATAGGTGTCTTGTAATTATAAATAAGTTAGACAAATTAAGAGAAAAGGAGTTAGTTCTAGTTTGTAGATTACTTATTCTTCTTGTTTTTTCTGTAGTATAATCCTACTTTCTTACTATCTTACTATCCTACTATCCTACTATCCTACTATCTTGTTTAGGGGATTAGCTATGTAGGTATGTATATAACTTAAAAGAAAGGGGTATAAAACAAAAGAGAGTATGTATCTAGCCAACAAACCAGCAGTAAAAGCAGGTAGAACAAAGTAGCGAGATGAGAGAATTAGACAATATGAATAAGCTATATACAGAGGTGTATACAAGAGTACAATGTATGTAGTGTAGGGGTGACGAAGCGTCAACGATGTCCACCGATCTAGTCAGTGTGTTGGAATAAGCAAGTAAGTAAGCAAGCAAACGACGTGAATCATACCATCTCATCCCATGCCATCACGTCACGTCACGTCACGTATACCCCGCCTTCCGCCGCGCCATACTCCTCAAATCCGAAACGCTAGCCTGCTTAACAACGGCAGTCCAGTCCTCCCAGTCGCCCGCCATCTCCGTGAGCACGTTGCCCATGACGTGGGCGCTGGCCATGAGGCCGTGGGGCTCGCCGTCGAGGATGCGGACTTCGCATTTGCGCATCAGCTTGCCGAGCCAGCGCACGTTGTCGACGGGGACGCGCGAGTCTTTGCTGCCGTGGTGGATCACGACGGGCCGGTTGATGTCCTCGTAGCGGAAGCCGATGGGCTGCTTGGTCTCCAGGCATACGATCAGATCTGTGGCGGGGTTTGCGTTTGCTGTGGCGCGGTCCCAGATGGCGAAGGTTAGGCGCTCGTCGTAGGCGTGTTGGCGTTCGCGCTCGGCGAGGGAGAGGGCTTCGAGACGCGCTTTTTCCCGCAGCGGGTCGATCGAGTTGGAGACGGTCAGGGTGAGGGAGCTGGCGTTGGGAAGGACTTGGTCCATCATCAGCATGGATTCGCGGCGGTTGTCTTTGAGGAGGGGTCGCGGTGGCGGGGCTTCTGCGTGCGACATGGCCTGGGGCGCTGTGCTTTTTCGACGGGTTCGCGGGGACTGCTTGGGCCCTGTGCGTTGGATGGAGGCGCTCGTGCCGCTGAGGAAGGTCGAGTTGGCGACTTTGAGCAGCGAGACGGGCAGTGCGCGGAGGAAGCGTTGCGATCGCGGGAGCTGCTGTGTGGGTGGTGACTCTCGACCGATCCCGATCGGTGCCATTTGCGAGGGCGGGATCCAGGGTGCGAGCAGATGGACGCGGCCACGGATGTGTTGGGGCATTCTCAGCGATGTCGCCAGAGCGTAGATGGCGCCTGCCGAGTGGGCGAGCAGCGAGAACTTTGTGATGCGCAGTGCTTGGCATATGATGAGCACGTCGTCTGTCGCTGTCAGTCTTGTTATTTTGGAGGTGTAGTCAGAGCTTACCCGGCCATGTGAGGGGAGTCCCGTTAGGATCCGCCTGACTCCCCCCTATCCCCGGACGCTCTGGCGTGATCAGTCGCAGCTTCAGCGTCGCAGCCAGCTGGTCGTAAAAGGCCATTACAAATCTCGTCAGGCCCATGCCAACACACACAAAAACAGCATAGCCGTTGGGATCGCCGACCTCGGAAAACGATATGATCCTCCCCGTTTGCGGATGCCGTATCTTCTGCGACAGGCGCGGCGCATCCAGATAGGCGTCCACATCCATGTCAACCGAATCCAGCGACGTGGGCCGCTCTTCGATGACGGGACTCCAGGGATTCTGCGCTCTGGCTTGCGCTGCTCGTGCTTCGGCTGCCTCGGCTGCATCGACTTTGTCGTTGTGTGCCTTCTCGGCTTTGGCTGGTAGGTCAGGGTGCGACCAGCGCTTCTTTTTCAGTGTGCGCTTCTGCTGGAGCGAGAAGCTGTTCGCGGCTGACGCCGTGCTGAGCGAAGAGTGCCGCCCAGACGGTATGTCTTCGCTGGCTGAGCGGAAGACTGGCGGCCTGTCTTCCGTCAGACTCGCTGAATGCTTGTGGCCTTTCGGCGCGTGCATGGCCGTGCTGAGAGCCTTGCGACTGACTGCAGACCTGCCGCCCACGGAAAGCGAGCTGGACCGCTTGAGCGTGTCTCTCGTAGCGCTGGTCTCTCTGGTGGATGAGGTGCTAATGCTCGGAGGAGGGGATGTCATGCGCGTGCGTGGTAGTTGTGGTAGTTGCGGTAGTTGGGGTAATCGTGGTGAAAGTGGTGAGTTCGGTGCTGACTCGTCCAGACTTTGCAGTGCAAGCGCGTAGTTGATCGGCAACGGTAGATCGTCACCGTCGTTCACCGTCAGACTTCTATGCCGCGCGTGTCGTAGGTGCGGCGGCAGGGGCGGTGGACGTGTTGGCTCGCGCGGCTCGATGCTGGGGAGGGGCTTGTTGAGGTCGCTCTCTGTCGAGAACCTGCCTGCCGGCGGAGCAGGAATGCCCAAGAGTTTGTGGGCTTTTGTGCAATCCAGCGTTCGCTCTTCTGACGTGGGGCCTGCGGTGGAGGGGGGCGAGGCTTCAGGGCTCGGAAGTCCTGAAACAGGGGGCTTGACCACAGCAGCCCCCCCAGCGCTGCCTGCAGGCTGCTTCCCCGCCCTCTTCTCTCTCAGCAGCTTCTGCTCTCTCAATTGCTTGATTCTCTGCGCGACCTCGTTCTCCTCCTGCTCCAACTCCATCAGCAGTCGGTGTTTGCGGGCTTCCTCTGGGTCCATGTTGGGCGCGGGTGGCTCTTCCGGGACCGAGACTGCGATTGTCTTGGGGCGCTCGTTTTCCTTCCCCTTGTCTCTGCTCTTGCTGGTGCTGCTCTTCCTGCTCTTCTTGGACGGACTGGCGTATCGTAGAGAGGAGCCGCGGTCGGGAATGAGGCCCTGCTCGCTGGGGCTCTCGCCGTTGGGGCCGTCGACGAGGTTCATGCGAATGCGACGTGCTGGGCTGGGGTTCCTGCTCGGGTGGTGTTGGACGGGGAAGCTGGCGCGTTCGTGGAGGGCGAACGAGTCGTGGTGGTGGTGGTGGTGATGGTCGTCGTCGTCGTGGTCGTCTCGCGTGAGGGGCTCCTCCTTGATGGTGTCTTCGTAGGAGAACAGCTGGGAGGCGGGCTTGCGGGGCTCGTCGGGCTTGGCGGTGTCGTCGAGGCGCTTGCGGTGGTCGACTTCCTTCTGCTTGAGGCGCTCGCGCGAGCTCATGTACATCAGACTGCGCGGACGCTTGACGCTGCGCTTGCTCTCGGCGGACGAGCGGTTGCTGCTGGTGCCACCGGCGACGACGGCGACAGCGACGGGCTTGGCGGCCTCGATGCTGATGTTGCCGAAGCTGAGGGAGGAGCGGGCCGAGTGGCACGAGTGGATCGAGGCGGAGCTGCCGGCGGAGCGGCCAATGTATGTGGTCAGCGAGTGGGTCTTGTCGCGGCGCGTCTTGGACTTGGGCGGGGCGGTCATGGGCGACTTGCCCGAGGGCGGCTTGGAGGTGCGGACGACGGGGGGCTCGCAGGCGTCGTCGGGGAAGAGGTCGTTCTGCTCCCTTATGGCGCTGGAGTAGGGCGAGCGGTCGGCGGCGGGGGCATGATGCAGGGCGGCGAGCGAGGACCTGCTGGAGCGGGCGGCGTGCGGGGACGGCGAGGGCTGGCGGCTGGCTGAGGGCGGGGGACTGTAGGCGACGGGCAGCGAGGGACTGTAGGCGGCGGGCAGCGAGGGACTGTAGGCGGCGGGCAGCGTCTCGAAGTGGTGCTGAGTCGAGGCGGAGGGCGGGGAGCTGAAGGCGGCGGCGGGCAGCGTCTCGAAGTGGTGCTGAGTCGAGGCAGAGATGGCCGACAGCTGGTCGATGAGCGACGAGATGAGCTCGGGCGAGGCAGCCTGGGCGCGGACGGCGTTGGGGGAGCGCTTCTTGCGAGGCGGACGCGCGCTGGCGGTGGTGGTGGTGGTAGTAGCAGTGGTATCGACGGAGAGCGGCAACGTCCTGACCGACGAGGGCTGCGACGAGCTGCGACGGGCGCGCAAACTCTGGTTCGCCGGCCCATCAAGCGCGAGCTCGGCGGGGACCCTGGATGCGGGCGGTGCAGCTCGTGCCGGTGGTGGTGCAGCTCGAGTAGCGCGTGCAGGTCCTGCATCCGCTTGCAGCGGCCTGTCGACGTCCATGGCTGCGTCGTGCGTCGTGGGTGGCTACAGTATACACTACACGTGCCGCTGCAGTGTCACTCGCAGCTAGCTGCACGTGAGAGCCCCAGCGAGTCGAGCGCGACGTGAAGGCACATGTGCGACGAGTGCAGGGCGAGCAGAGCAGGGCGAGCAGGGCGAGCTGGGCGAGCAGAGCAAGCAGGACGGGCAGCACGAGCAGAGCGAGCAGAGCAGACGCGCATCCACCGCACCAACACCAACCCTCGAGACAACAAGACAAGAAGACGAGACGACAAACAAGACAAACAAACAAACACACCCAGAACCTCAATGCCGTGCGAGGTGTCGCGGCCAGAGAAGGGGTGGATTGATCTAGTCGGTAGACAGAATAAACTTGTCCAACCTCGACGCCCTCGTCCATCCCTCCCTCCCTCCCTCCCTTCCCTCATAGGGGGGGGCATACCCTGTCCATGCACTACCGAGCGCTCAGACACACGCGCGTGCACTGGCATTTTGGGCATTCGTTCATGTACCCACAGTGCTATTCAGTGCAATGCAATGCAATGCTATTCACTTCCATCTAATTCACTCGATATCAAAGAATTCGTTCCTATTCACTACCATCTCCCACCTCACACCACTTCCCCTCTATCCACCTCGCCATCCTCACGCACACACCCCTGACCTAACCCTCCAAGCGGATCCGCGATCTACCACTACGGGGCCCATCCCTGCCCACCCCATCCACCGCCATATACTCCGTATCACTAGTGAAGCTAGCAATAAGCTCCACGCCCGCACCAATCAGATCAGTTTGTCTCGTTTGTCTTGGAAGTTGAAATGGTGGGTACGCACTAACACTTACTAATACGCATTAATACTGACTAATACCCACTAATACCCACTAATACCCATTCGCTTGTTCTGTTTAGTGTCGGAGAATTGTTCTAGTATCGATGTAGAGTATATAGAGTACTATGATATCTTGTATGTTTGAGAATCTACTGATGGTGTCTTTGTTTGAAACTTTGACAGGGTGGAGAAATGAAGAATGAGGGGTACTACTTACTACAGGTAGTACTATACATGTAACCTTTGTTTCTGCATCCAAGTGCTAAACATAGATACAGAGAGTCACAATGGTCTCAAAACTCCAGCGCCGCCTTCTTCAACGACGACACCTCCCTCATCGACACCACCTCCATCGGGCTGGCCTGGGCTTCCTGCTCGCTCTTCGGCCCCTTGCCTTTGCGATACACACGCTGGTCCCGAGGGTCGAAGCCCTTGTTGCCCCAGAGTGCCCACTCGGGCGTGTCGGGTCCAATGTAGTCTTCGGGCCTCCACCCTACCACCTTGCCATCTTCCATCCTCGTACCCTGCACCCTACCCTCGTACAGGTCGAAGAAGCGCTCAAAGTCAATCCGCGTAGCCCACCTGCCGTTGCGCTTGAATCGGTTGCTGTCCGCAAGCAGAATGCAGCATGAGTGTGCGTGCTCCGCCCCAATCCCGTAAAACAGCCCACGCGAGTTCAGCTCCTTCTCGAGTAGCGTGACAAACTCGGCAACCTCCTCGTAGAACGGCACGTTCTGCATCGTGAGCCCCGCCGATCCCGCTGCGCTTGTGCCGCAGTACGTCACTCCCTTGACCTCCACAAAGCACGGGAGTGCCCGCTCCACCAGGTCGGCATATCCTTTGACTTCCTCCTCCATGTTGAACCCCTTGACCAGCGTCAGCCGGAACACCGTGCGCTGCTCGAATCGCCGACTCCGCAGAATGTCCAGACAAGCGCAGAACCGCTCCCAGAAGTCTCGGTGCAGCGGCCTGTCCACCTTGCGCAGCGATTCCTTGTTTGACGCGTCAATCGACACATACAGTTGCGTCACAGGAATGAGCGACGCCAACTGGGCAGGGTGCTGCGCGTTGCACACCATGAACGTCGAGATGCGGTTCTTGTGCATCAACCGCAGCAGCTCGTTGATGTGTGGGTAGAAGATGGGCTCGCCAACAAGTGACAGCGCGCAGTGTCGAATGCGCATGGCCTCTGCAAATCGCTCCGCTCGCACACCAGGCACACCTTTCATCATCTTGATCTTCTTGTAGTGGGCTGCCGTGATACCATCGAAAATAACATCAGGCGCGTCCGTGACCCATCGCCAGGTAGTGCCCACCGGGTTGGTGCCGTGTCGCCAGCAGAAGACACACTTGTTCGAGCATGACAATGAAGGTGTCGCCTCCATACACAGATGTGATGCAATACCGTAGAACGAGTACTTGTAGCACGACCCTCGTCCTCGCAGCGCTGACTTGGTCCAGCGGCAGATCTTGACGCCACTGTGGCTGCCGATGATCGAGTACCCCTGCTTGGTGAGTGCCGCGTGCGTGGGAGAGGTGGTGGGAACCATTTCCTTGGGTGCGCTGACCGCATTGACCTTGGGCTTGCTCTTGTAGTTCGTAAAGTCAACCGGGATAGGTGCTGCAGTGTTGCTGGCCATGCCGCCGAGATCCTCAACGTCATCTACCCGTGGCGTCTCTTCGCCGCTGTCTTCGTCCTCCACCTCTTCCTCGTCACTCTCCACTGCGTCTCCGCTGCCGAGCACGCCTTCGCCCAAGCCGCGACCCTCGGCAATCTCAACAAGCGCTTCCTGAACACCGAGGCGCCACTCTGTCAGGCGGTCTTCTGCATCGCTCTTGACATCTCCCATGCCTAGGGGATAGGCTCGCTTCCTGCCTGTCAGCCTGGCCATCCACTTGTCCACCTCCTTCGCCTGTGTGCAGAAGCCCTCCTCTTCCGACGGCCATCCTTCCTTGTCACCAAAGCCGAACACTGAGAATCCAAGAAGACCGCTCAACGACGCAGTATCGATTCTGAAGTCATTGTGTGTTTCGCTGAGGTTCTCGATGAAGGCATCTAGAAGCGTGTCGATGTTGTAGGTAGGTGCGAGGATCAGGTAGAAGAACTTCGTGTTTGCTTCGGCTTTGGGCGCGCTGATGAAGTAGTCATCGTAATCGATGTCGGAGAGATCGAGAAGCTGAGGTTGGAGGAACGAAGAAGACTGATCGCAGCCAATCGTCCAAGAGGTGAGGAGTTCTGCCACTTGCGTAGCACGTCTTTCCGTAGTGCCAGTGACAGACTGGAAGAAGATCAAGGGCTGGATCTTGTCGGTCGTGTGGTTGTAGTCGATGACGGGCTTCGCCACCTTCTTTGGTCGCTTTTGACCTTTCACAGTCTTGGGCCCCTTCTTTACTTTCGCAGCCGCTGTTACGACATTCGTGTCATCTTCCGCGTGGTTGTCCACGTTCAAGCTCGAGGTGACGATTGTGGTATTCTCAGGTAGCCATTCCGGTCGGAGTTCGATGGTCTTCTTCTCTTCGACGGGTGAGGTCGGAGCAGGCGAGACAGACACCTTCTCTCGACCACTGCGAAGCTGAGTGGTAAGGCGCACAATCAGGGCAAGCGCAACCGCGACCACGAGAACAGACACTCTGTGCGTGTGCCATATACTAAGCAGCTCTGCAATCATTATTTAGCATGATCAACGCGCAGATTGATCCGACTACTCACCAGTGAAGAGCTGCTCCAGGCTAGTTGGTATCGCCATGGCTGAGTGTCCAACAACAGGGGACAACGTCGCGAACTTTTGGCACTCGCGTGGGGTGCTTAGCGGGGTCAACGGCTTGTTTGTAATTGGCCGAGGTCTCCAGGGTCAGACCTCACGTCCTCTACTCCAGATGCATCGCTAACAATGCCTCAATCTTATCGTCAATAAAGATAAACAGTGATCTCAGTTTAAGTCTCCAAGTCTTAAGCTCCAGATTCGTTTTTAAGATCTAGTATACACGATACCGACAAATATCAGACATCCGCGCCTCACTCATTGCACGAGAGTATAAATTACAGTTCTCTGTTTTTCCTTGGTATCTATTTCTATTGCTTTTCTGTCCTGCAGGACCCCTTTTCTGCCTCCAGCTTCCATCATGATCTTCCAATCACATTCTACTTCTCTTACACACAAGCAACATCAGTGTTTCTTAGTGTTTTCTGAAGATATCTTCTCAAATCTATTGCGTAACCTCAGACCATGTTTACAAATTTGCAGCAATGCCAACAGTTGCTTCAAAAAACATGGCTACTAGCAAATGTTACTGATTGCCACAAAGTGTTCACTTCACTGAGATGACTCGCTTTCACCGCTCGTCTACGGCTTTTGCACAGCCAACACCCGTTTGATCAGCCACATAGTCGTCTACGCCACCGAATATAGATATTGACATTAGATCCTCTCACTGACTCGATCGTCTACACAACGTAGCACTGTCACTCCTTTTCAACCCAGCAACTTGCACGCTCCTTCGACTCTTGCTTTTGACTACTCACATCGCTCTTCTTCAATCGTCGGACAACACTCCTGCCTCCGCCACGAATACGACACTACACCTGCACCCTCCATCACCACTCTGCAATGTCCAAACCAACAGCCGCCTCCGCCAGCGCCCCACTGACAATCCCCATGGGCTTCGGCGCGCAAATCAAAGCCCTACAAGAGAACCAACGCACCCAAGCCGAGCGCATCAGCGCCCTAGAGCACGAAAACGCACTCCTCAAAGCCACCCACCGCACCCCAACCGACCTACCAACCCGCCTCCAAACCCTCGAGCAACAGACCGCCCACCTAACCGCGCGCCGCAAAGAAACCGTAGCCCAACTCCTCAACCTGCGCACCCTCCACCAAGAAGCCAGTAACGCCTTCCTAGTGCGCGCCTCGGACATTGAAGAAGATGACCTCGAGGGCATGTTGGCCGTGTATGCCACCAGCATCACGACGGTGCTGACTCACCACCAGCGCGCGCTGGGCCAGCTGAGAGCCGTAGGGCAGGGCCAGGGGTATGCCGCAGGTAGCTGTTGTCCTGTTGCGTATGCATATCCTGCTCTGTATTCCCAGACGGGGTATTGTCTTGCGCATCAGGTTCCTTATCCTTGTTGTGTGTGCGGTCGTTGAGGGCTGTTTTGTCTTGTCTTGTGACGGTTCTGCGGTTTCTTGACTAGGGAGGTAGTCATTTCGGTTTCGTTCTCGTCGTCGTGTTTCTGGATGCTGCTTTTGTTTCTCTGGGGTCTGCGTTTGATTCTGCGCTTTAGGGGGGTTGGATCAAAGTTTTTAGAGCAGTATGGTCCTTTTTGGTATCGACTTCGACGTTCCTGCCTGAAGCTTTCATACAAATGCTCCCTTAGTGAGTCTGCATTGATTCTTGCATATGTGCATTAGGTTTCTGCGTTAGGTCGAGTACGCCTGCAAGCCATTTGGATTTTGGGGCTTGCGAATCCGAATCGATTGCATATGTATCAGAGTACGTCAATCTGTGGTTGTGAAATATCGATGAGTGTTCAATTCCTAGTCTATACGCTAACTCGCAGCAAAATGACATCCCGCATCAAGCATCCTTCTCAGCCTTGTCCAACAGGCGCTTCAAGATGGTTGCTGTGCTCCTCATGCCCTTCAGCGCGTTTTCATCAGGCCCTTGCCCGGGCACAAATGTTGCATGTGCAAAGTCGATCATCTTGACTGCCGCCAGCTTCGGCACGGTCTCGTCCTCGTCTTCCTCGTCTTCCAGTTCTGGTCGTGCAGATCGCAGTACCTTCTTTGTGTTCTCGTATTCATCGACATCGCCCTCGTATACCAACAGTATGCTCGCACTGTACATTCTGCTCTCCTTGGCCTCGAAAGCTTCCTGGATGTCTTTGACTTCGCCGAGGAAGTACGCAAGCACCTCTCGTGCCCGTGCAACCTCGGCGTCTGTCTTTTGGGGAAAGAAGGCGTTGAAACCTTCATCGATGTCGTCGGCGCTGAACTTTCGCCCATACATCTTGTTGTGCACCCAGTAACCGCCCTCTTTCTCCAGCTCTACGTATTCCTTGAGCTCGTCAGGCACCTCAGGCGGAGAAGCCCCCATCCATGTGCGCATACCCGCTATCCGGAAGCCTAGACTGCCACTTGTTGTCTCTGCGCTTACTTTGTCGAGTCGTGCGCGCTTCTCTGGTTTTGCATTGTCGTCCCATAGCTGCGCGCCAAGCTTCAGGTCCAAGACGTTCGGTTTCTTGAACCCGTGTGTGATGTTC
Organism: Ascochyta pisi; assembly: GCA_039634435.1. Lineage (NCBI taxonomy): Eukaryota > Fungi > Ascomycota > Dothideomycetes > Pleosporales > Didymellaceae > Ascochyta > Ascochyta pisi. The sequence continues at coordinate 1,233,786 of CP113331.1, read as the reverse complement.
TCAAGAACAATGTGCAGATCTGTGGTGAGCTTTTTGCCATGAAGGCGCTCGATCGTGCCGTCGGCGGTCTCAATGGTGCCTGTGTCTTCGGAAGCGTCGGCTGCGGAGTCGAGAGACAGCTGGCCCATGAATATGGGTAGGTGAGGGCGGAGGTCTGGGTGTGAGGTGGCTACGGTCTCGTAAAAAGTAATTTCAGCAGCTATGCACGGCTTTACTACTACGGCGCCGGATTCATCGCTGAGAACGCCATCACTATGGATTGGTCAGTATGGGTGCGGCTGGGTAGCCCCGAGGCGCTTACTGTCCGGCGGCCGCGTTGCCGAAAGCTTGAAGCTTGGAGGAATCGAAAGGTTTGGTAGCCATGTTGACGGGGTAGAAGTCGAGAGTCTACAGAAATGGCGATGCAAAGCTGGCTGAGTTTGTGTGGCTGGTGTTGAGAGGTGTTTGGTCGAATGTCAACAGGCTAAGGACCCCGCGATGCAACGGCCAGGGTCCACAGCAAGGCGGCGAGTCAGGCTGAGCTGATGACGCCAGAGAAGCGAATCAGGCGTGGTGAACGATGCACTCCACGCGACGTACGTGGCTGTTTACATCTCAAGGCTGGCACAGCATTTTGTCTTGTAATGCTTTGTTACTACCAAACCGCTAGTAGCCACCATGCATGCTTGTCTCACTGTTTTACTCAACGGGTCGGCTGAGTGTTCGAACTGAGCGTCAGTATAGTGTGTGCTGTCATACGTGAAGTGAAAATTGACCCGCAGCGCAGAATACCGGTAACATTCTTCAAGAAAAGCAAGCAACACTATGTCGTGTACCTCCTGTTTGAAGCGGGAGACTGAGATGACTGCTGGTTTGGCAACTTGGTTTTCATCTCTCACCTGCAGCTGCTGCAAGGCAGGTACCCGCCATGACCGTTTGCTCTCTTACCCAATGCGTTTCCCTCTCGACTGGGGGTCATTTATGATGCCCATATATATCCTCACACTTCTCCTTCTGCACTGCTACACAAAACCAACCTAACAGTGAACATGTCGATAGAACAGCCCATCAACCTCAATATAACACCGGAGGTGCTGGCGCAGGCCAAGGAGAAGGCAGCAGCACCCACCGGTCTTCAAGATGACCACCCAGAAGGCCCAGCCATCCGTCACCAGGTGAGTTCTCACCACGGCATTCAGTCTCGTTTCAATATATTGACGTCAAGCAGGTCGAGTTCTACTTCTCTGACGAGAACCTACCGACAGATCTCCATCTTCTCCAGCAGTGTGGCGGACGCGAGAACATACCTGTTTCCATCAGCCGTATTTGCGGCTTCAAGAAGATGAGATCTTACAAGCCTAAGGCGCTCGTCATTGCAGCACTGCGCAAAAGCGCGTTTCTGGAGGTCTCTGCTGATGGTAAAACCATCAAGCGCAGGGTGCCTCTGCAAGGCAAGACCGTCCTCGACAAAGACTTTTTCGAGGAGGACAACGACATCGCTTACGATCCGCGCACGCGAAAGCCCGCTGTATATCCTGTCCCACTACAGCCGCAGCAGAAGAAAGTGTACCCAGATGGCACGTCCAAGAACATGCTGAAGCCCACTGGATTCGAAAACACCTACATTGAGCCACCTATCAAGCCCGAGGAGGCCGAAGAAGAAGACAGAATGTATGATGAGGACAGAACTTTCGTTGAGCGTATCGAACTCGCCATTCAGCGTTTTAAACAGAAGCGCCGTATGCACGAGATGTATGCGAAAGTCTTCAACAAACTCATGAAGTTTGGTGGCGTTGAGTCTGGCCCTCGTATGTACCAAGGGATGTCCAAGTCAGAGATGAAAGACATGGATGCTGAAGAGATTGCACGAGCCCTCGCTGTCCATAACGTCCCTTGGGACCGTGCGGACGAGAAGCAGTGGGCTGTTGACTTTGCTGGTGTTGGCGCTGCTTTTCTGTAAGTTCACTTGACACCAGCACTTCCTTGAGAGTGCCGACTGATAGCCAAAGGTCGTCATGGTTTCCTATACACTACGGACACGCGCCCGAGGGTATTAAAACGGCCTGCCAGGTCCTTCGCTCCTTCTACAACTACCTGCGATACCACAGAGTATGCCCAGAGTACGACGATCAACTTCAACGCGCGCTTGAGATGTGCGACACGGCCGAACGCGAGCTCGTGAAAGTTGACGCTGCCGGTTTGGCCCTTCCTGGTGACTTCAACAAATCTGCGAGTTCATTATTTGGTGGCTCATACGCTGGGCTTTTTACTGGCGACAAGACGTGGGCCCAAGATCTGCAGAAACAGGGCGTGAGTATCAACGATATTGGTATGCGAGATGAGGAAGCGAGGATCAAGTTCAGCACTGGAGTCGCCGCTTTGGGAACAGATGAGCAGCAGCATCTCTTGGGTGCTACAAACCTGGATATCGTCAAAGAAGATTTGACTGGTTTGGAGGTCACTGCCGTTGACCTACCCGACGAGATTACAAAGGAAATGTATGCCACACAGAGCGAGGTCGTCAGCCAAAAGCTCAGTCGTCTTGAACCTCTCGGAAAGCTCATTTGCAAGACCTGGCATGCTGACGAATGCGATGAGTGGGATCTGCCCAAGAACAAGTTTCCCAACGGTAAGCCTCACAAGGTGAACGAAAGGAGCTTTGAGTTCTGGGTTGAAGAGAGCGTCTTGGAGGAATGCTTCATTGGCATGAAGATCGAAGCTCGTGTCATCACTCTCGAAGGCGGCATCGCGATCTTGGATGAAGTTAAGCAGACGCACTGCAGCTTCTACGCGTGGCTTTCGAACGAGCTGTGGATGGAGAACAAGCCAAAGGAAGTGCGTTGGCTGGCAAAGGGTTTAGCCAACCCTGAGGAAGTAGAGATCAACGGAGTGGTCAGGGACTGCCAGGAGGAGGTTCAAGGAGATGACGAGTTTGATGACGAGTAAGTTTGCGGCAAGCTCGCGTGAGCTACGACGGTCGACGCATTTGTATGGGAAGCAGTTCTGGGGTCGTGAAACAGGGGTTTGGCGTGCACTCCGACTTTGCCCGCGTTGGCAGTCTGAACTCCGTGTCTTCTCGTCACCGACATTCTGACACGGAGACCGGGAGAGCAAACTATAATACATGACTTGTTCAATTCCACGATGCACAAAAATTGAATGCTGGCAATCTGGTTCGCGCTTGACGAAAACAGTATAGCCTCACGATCGACAGATCACCCCATCCATGCTCAAAAAGCCCTGCTGTGATCACCTCTCCAAATCCCTGGCAGCAGCACCTCAGAGAACGAAACATTTGACCGTTCGGGTCGCACGGCAACGGTCAAGTTTGTTTCATTCCTATCTGAGTATCGCGCGTATTGTTTGTGCACCGGCTGATATGCACGTCTCCGTTCACCGTCACAAAGAGTAACATCGGACGCGCGCTCGCCTCCATGATACATACTAGGCCGATGCCAATACGGCTGAGCAAACACAGTACCACGAGGTGTCGAGTGGTTTCAGCTCAAATACGCTGAGCAAAGGAGATCAAGGTGTTTGGCCGCTCTTGGCTCATCAACCACCACAGATCTCCCTATCAAACCACAGCATGGTAGAGCACCGGCATGACGATGCTCCGCTCTACTCACCGTTTCCTTCTGCCACACCCGCCGGTGTCTGCGCGGCATCCAAGCCCAACGCCGGCACGGAGCGGCGCCAATTGCAAAGCAGTTTGTTGTTTGACTCCAACCAAGCCTGGGCGCCCAGACGCCGCGCCACACGTGCTGATAACTTGGACACAGAGCTGCCTGCATCCGGCTTGGAAATGGGACTCGTACTTGCTGTGTTCTGCGTTGCAGGCACGATATGTCTGTTCAGTGGGTGATTGAGCTGCGGTAAAGCCATAGCCGCAGGCCTGTCAGGTTTCTTATTGATTGCATTGGAGGCGCAGCGGAATCTGCAACTCAAGTACCTGGAGCAACCTTGAGCACGCATAGCTCGGCGTCCGCTCAGGCTGCCAAGTCTTGTCCTCCCCGCTCATAGAAAACATGGTGCCGCCAGGTCCCTTCGCCTTTTCTTAGCCATGCTGTTGCGGGTCCCTTGGTCTTCCTCTCCGCCCTCTTACAAGACTATGCCGTCGCCGCTTGACAATCCGAGAAGTCTAGAGTCCTGGCCATGATCGCGACAGCGTGAAAAATTGTGGCAAAGGAAAACACGGCACGCAAAGACATAGCGCGACGATGGCTGGAATGGACCGAACTGTGATTGCGCTTCTAGATCCCCACACTGCGAGCTTGCCAAAACGGGCTGCCGCCGGTTATAGTGAGCCTACTCTAACCTCACCTTACCTTCCATACAACATGGAACTCTTGACATAACTAACGCTTTCTAGCCCATGGTGTCCTCAACCCATACATCTACGACCCTTCAGTCCCTCTCGCCAGTGTTGGCGCCACCCTCATCATACTCATTTCTATTCTCTCCATCTACCAATATCTGCGGCACCGATCATGGTTCTTCTGGACGGCTATCATCGCTATCTTGATGCTGACACTCGGCCACATCTGCCGTCTTGTTTCCTCCCTTGATGAGTTCCAGGACCTACCCTTCCTTATCTCCTGGCTCATGATTCTACTGGCGCCTTCCTTCCTGGCTGCCGCATGCTACACCGCCTTCTCACGTGTGGTGTGGTTTTCTTGTCCGACGTATGCACTAGAATTCAAAACGCTATGGTGCTTCCCGAGATGGATCACTGCGACATTCGTCATCTTCGACCTTTTCTCGTTCTTAATTCAGCTCATAGGCGCCAGCCAGATCAGCCGGCAATACGACACGGACTCGTCACCATCCCGCTCGATTGAAGAATCCGAACGCAAAGCATTACCGGGACGAGTCATTCTCATCCTCGGTCTGGTGCTGCAGATGCTATGTTTCCTGTCCTTCAGCATCATTTCGGTGCGATATTTTGTCATCTCTCGACATTGGCGCGCTTTCGACTTAGGCGATATGAAACTCTGGCGCAAGTTGTCATATACCATCAATTTATCGTCTGTCCTCATCGCCATTCGCGCCATCTACCGCACCATGGAGATCCCGCACGACAAGGACTACGGGCTCATCTACTTGCAGAACCACGAATGGTGTTTCTGGACGTTTGACGCTCTGCCCATATTGGCGGTGCTAGTCGTGTTTACCATCTGGCATCCCGGACGATATCTTCCCAGGAGCTACACGGGACTAAAGCTCGACAAGATCCGAGCGGTGAAGGAAAAGGACGAGATTTCGAGCATGACTGGTGGACACCAAGAGGTCAAATTGAGAGACTTCAAGCCCGAAGACTTCCAGACTCAGCAACCTGAAGAGAGGGTATAAGCCACTCTTGACATGCGCACGCGAAGGAGAGGCTGCGGAACGAACAACAATCAAAAGGCGTTGAAGGGTCATGTAAACTTATATTTGATACCATGCATCTGGCGGACTGGCGTTATGGGTTGCTTTTGGAGATACCTCACTTCGCACGAAGACAGCTTAGTTTTCTATGAATAGAATACGTCATACCATACTTGCCAGCACGTCTCACAACCAGACTTATTGATCGGCCGCATTATCACTCACCTTTACCCTGGCCTATGGCTGTACCCAGCACCGCCTTGACCGGCTTTTCAATTGCAACTCTGAGGTTGTAGTCATATATAGCTTGCGAACTTTCCTTTACCATACACAACTCTCCAAACCTGACCTGAAGTGTTCGTGTTCCTCGTGTCCGCTATATCCAAAGACATCAGTAGCGGCAGTGATGAAAATCTAATCCTCCCATCCTGGAACAAGAGCGACACGCCTTATCACACCAATCCAAGTAAACCTCGAAAGCTCTAAGCACACTGATTACAAGCAATACGCAAGCATGACAGAAGCTTACTCCCTATGTCTAGTCTAAGTGTGAGCGTCTGAGTCCTTACTGTCTACTTTACACTAACACATATCTTAAGGTCTTTACACACGCCCTTAGTTAGTAGGTTGTGTTTACATACTAATCGCTTCTTGTACTAACTGTGTGTAGTCTAAATGGGCATCCAGGCAATCTTACCAATTTAGCGACATCACTAAACAATGCGTTTTAAGAATTAAGGCAGATCCTGTTCAGGAAACGTTCTACAGCTATATCTTAGTACAAAGGATGTTCATCTATAAACTAAGCACAGTACGTCTATGCATACAAAACTTTGGTACAACTGTACACATTTGAACTACTTGTTTGTTTCCTTGCGTCTCTTTGGGCGGTGCTAATTCGCTAGCCTTGCAGTTCCTGGTGCTCTTTCACCTCACGGCGTTTGCTGTAGACCCAGGCAGAGCTGCCACACTGGCATCATTTTGGTTTAAATGGTACGTAAGAGCAATTTTATGCTCTCACCTGTATTGTATAGGGTGTAAGCTTGCTTATTTTAGGGAGTTTGCACATTACTGCGCCTACTGTAAGTCTAATTACCTTCTCTCTATTCACCACCTACATCAACTATACACACTAGAAAAAATTCTAGGCGTTAGAATGTCTGTAGTGATAACTTGAAGTTGTAACTATGCTAACCACAATGCAGATGGTGTGGTTTGGACCTGACCCGAACGCCCCGGCTGCGACAACCACCAACGCTGGAACCAAGCGCACTGCCGCAGAAATGGAGAATGCTTCCAACAATGACTCTAGCCTTTGTAAGTCCGCCATTGACTTTGCACGCTGCGCCTTCTAACAGTCTCTCAGACCCAAGCCAACAGTTAAGAGACCTGAGTACACTCTCCCATGTTGCCAAGGAAAATGGTACAGGAAAGTCCGTACTAGATGCCTCATTGATGCTCAGTGCTTTTGTTGAGGACAGCAAAATACAATGCAGGGCGATTGCCAAACAAGTTAAAGCCAACCAGGAAGAACGGGCCTTGGACGACGAATTACACGAACAGGAAGTGTATCTGCTCGAGCGAGAGAACAACAAACTCCAGGAAAAGATTAACACACTTGAGCACAAGATGAACACGCTTAAGGAGGAAAAAGAGAAACTTCTCACCAACGAACAGAAGCGCAGTCAAGAAGCAGAGGCAGAAATCAATAATTGGAAGGAGAAGTGTGAGCAGCTACAGGAGAGGTGGGACAGAGCTGTGAAGTACTTTGCTAGTTAGGGCCCGGCTAAGGCTTAGGTTCAGCAAAATCACCAGCAGGGCTGACAAGAGTATGCTATGGTACTAAAATTGTTACACTGATGGTAGTGGTTCGAACGTATTTGATACTGAAAGAACTAGTCTTGTACCTAGGTCAACTAGGGCATCAGATCAGCATTTTGGCTTTAAAGGAAGCTAGATTGTTGCCGCTGCATCGCATCGGCTCGATCAAAATACCGCAATAAAAATATATCTGTTCACGCTGTTGTCCGTAGGTTCGTCACAAGTGATAGTTCTTGGGAGCTCGGATTTGACTTCCTAAGTATGACCGAATGACGTCGCCGGATGTGAAGCCGAGGTCCCCACATCTTCACGGTCGCAGTGCCGCGTCACAACAATAGCAACCATTCTAGGTCTGTACAGACATCACTAAAACAATTCGCAATGCTCCCTTTGTTACAGCCGTCACGACCTAAGGTAATTGATCTTTCCCTTATACGCGTCTCAAGCTGACACTTCCAAAGCCACCACAGCAGCCTGCACAACCAACATACGTCCATCAGCAGCAACGCACGGCACACGAGCTCCCACAACCACAGCAACAGCCTTTGTATAGCTCCCTGACCTCTCAAAGACCGCGATCGCAAATAGAAGCTATGCCTCCCGCCCACACATCGTCATCCTTCCCTACACAGAGCTTTTATGACGCTGCAACAAGACACCCAGTATTCTTCACGAACAACCTGAGAAAACCGCCGTTTCCCATACCGCAAATGCCTAGCCAGGGCTGGAATCCTGTTGCGAACGGTTACATTCAGGAACGAGCAAGGGTACAAGGAGGAGGAGTAACGAAGCTATAATGCGCACCCTAGCGCGCGGTCAAGGGCATTGCATCTTGCCTACCCCTTCCACCTCAAGTTCCCTATATCCTACGTGGATACACACAGCTTACTTTGGTGGCTACGAACGAGGCCACAAGGTAATGTGCAGCTTTGCGCCATATTGCGGGGCAACTAGCAAGTCCAGACTAGTGCTCATGTCAGCTTCCATTAATGTCAGCCTCGCTGGCGCGAGAAGCTCGCTCAAACTGCAGTTTCGAGTGCTTGGACGCTGGATATCGAGGCGTGCTACATCATACGGTCAGTATATCGCCCCGTCCTGGTGCAAGCAAGTCTGATGCCCAGCGGTGATTCGTTAGCCCAATGTCCGGTCCTAGCTCTCACAGTATAGACGACGGTCTAGTCCTCTATACTTTCCTTACTTGTTGGCTGGAGATCTTCCACGTAGCCTGATAAGGCCTTCCAACGCGTAAACGGAAACGTGTGGCTAGACCAAGCAATACATATACAGCTAAAAACCTCCATCCTTTGTTGATTGTTCTTTCCCATACCTTCAAATAGCATCCGAGCTTTGGCAGCTCACATACACCAAATGGAAAAAGATTCGCTAACTTTCCCACTTCTGAAATCGTCCCAAGCATGGGAAGAGACAAGGGGCGATGTCGAAAGGCAGCAACTGATCGCTGCAGCTAGCAAGCTAATAAGTGACCTGGAAAACCCAGCGGAGAAACTGGCGCGCATTGGCTGGGGCGAGCCATCAAGGACTGCTGCACTTCAGGCTGCTTTCGAGCTTGGTTTGCTTCAAAAGCTGAGCGAGGAACCGAAAACGAGTAGCGATCTGGCGGAGGGGACTGGAGCAGATCCGCTACTTGTCGGTACGTTATGCGTGTGAAGACTGAATGTGGCCTCTGACTTACATCACACAGGACGTATACTGAAGCACCTCGCCGCCTACTCTTTCATCAAAGAGACTAGAGCAGATCAGTATGCGGCAACACCTTTCACGTATGCGACGTCCGACCCAACAATCAGGGGAGGACTAATCTACAGCTTTGACGGCATGATTCCTACCTTCCATCATCTTTCCTCTTTTCTCGCAAAAACGAATTACAAAGTACCCAGTGATAACAGCAACGGTCCTGTTCAACATGCTCTCAAGACCGACAAGCCGTTCTTCGCTATTCTACAAGAGGACGCAAGATTGGGAAGCGCTTTCAACGACTTCATGACCGGCTACGGCAAAGCACGTCCAAGTTGGGTCGACTACTATCCCGTCCAGCAACGTCTCGTCGCCGGTTCCTCGCAGGACACGCCACTCCTCGTTGATGTCGGTGGCGGTCTGGGTCGCGACATCTCGCACTTCAGCGCTACATTCCCAGATGCAGCAGGGACCTTAATCCTTCAAGATACATCTTCCGTTGTCACTCAAGCCCATTCGTCTACACCACCTCTGGCTTCGGCTATCACGGCGATAGCACACGATTTCTTCACTCCGCAACCAGCCTCCGCTCACCACGCTCGTGCATACTACCTGCATCTCGTCCTGCACGACTGGGATGACGCATCAAGTTGCAAGATTCTTAGCCATATCCGCGACGCGATGAAACCAGGATACTCGAAGCTTCTCATTAATGAGAATGTGCTGGAAGACGTTGGCGCACCGTGGCAGCAGACCAGTCTTGACTGGACTATGATGGCGATGCTGGTCAACAGGGAAAGAACAAAGAGTCAATGGAGTGCGCTGTTTGAGTCAGCTGGGCTAAAGATTGCTGGTGTTTGGAGCAAAGATGTGAACAGTGAGAGCATTATCGAGGTTGTGCTGGTCGATGATCAAGTTTGAGGTGGAGGAGCAGAGATCTCTGTTGTGGATTTTCAAGGCTCGATATGACTCTTAAAGTCTATCAAGTTCAGACAGTCAATACTATTATCGAAGTATCGTAGGCAGTTCAAGACGATGACGATTAACGATTCGCCTGTGCATCAGCCCCACCTCAATTATTAGCGTCAGTGATCGTACATCTTCAGCTTGAAAACCGACGACTCAACACCACGCTTTCTCCAAATCAAGTCCTGAGAACTGCACATAACAAAACTCGCGCTCTGACAGTAGCAAGATCCAAATCTCCAACAGCCCCTTACGAAAAAGGCCTCTATAACACCTCAACACCTACATCCCAACACCACCACCATGGCCGAAGCCCCAGGCCTTCCCTTCGGCCAAGCTCTCCTCCAGCGCGCCTTCTCTCCCGAAACCGCCGCCTCACACTACAACGAGCGTATCGCCAAGCGCCCACTGCCCATCCGCGCAACCTCACCCACGCCCTCAGCCCGCGCGACACGCCGACGAGCCCTCAACGAACGCAAAGACAAAGCGCACAAGCGCGCAGCGCAAAATCCCCGCCCTCTCTCCGCAGCCCAGAAACGAAAGCTCGGGCTAAACGAGATTCCCAAAGAGCAGCAGAAATACGTCATCTACGAACCATTACACAATTTGTGGGTGGGATATATGCGCGAGATTCTTGGGCTGAGCGCAGAAGCGAATGCGAAAGTGTACGTCACGCCTAACAGCGCGGGACAGATGCTAGCGAGTGCAGACATGCACGGTGCGTTGTTGAGCGTGGTGCGCAGTCGGTGCGTGAGTCGTGTTGGGCTGGAGGGGATTGTGGTTCGGGATACGCGGTATACGTTTGAGATTGCGACGAGAGGGAATACAGTCAAGAGCGTGCCGAAAGAACATACGATTTTTCGGTTCGAGATACCATTGTCTGTCAAAGAGGGAGAGGAGGTCCCAAAGCCGCTGGTTTTTGAGATCTTTGGCGAGCAGTTCCAGACTAGGGCGCCGGATCGTGCGAATAGGAAGTTTAGGCTGCATTATCAGCCGGATCTTTGAGAGTTGAGTTGTGTTCGCATGTCATCGCCCTCAAAACTGGACGTGCATTGCTGTGCAGTGCAGACCTCACGCTGCATACGCCGAAAGGTGGACCAGGCAATTCGTTGGCGGCCATCACATGCACAATACGACGAGCTTGGACGGTCCAGCAGCTGGGTAACGTCGGATTTCCTCAAAATCTCAGCACGACCTTTGGAGCTTCACGGCCTCGGACGCATCGACATGATTATCCTACACCAGAATCCTGATACGCTTCCACATGAAGCTAACACCGCCGTGCTGTTCAACCGCTGCGTACAGATAATCACCTATGTTTCTGTCCAGCAATTCCTGGGACGCTATGAAGAGCCTATGAACCACGAACCAAAACAAGTACAGAAGTAAAGCAGCACAACAAACACCGCAAAATTGAGGACGCTTCGCACTGTTGCTTCCACGGTACTGAAAGTGCCACGGTATCGCGCAATAAAAGCTCATGCTTCTATTCCAGGGTGTACGGCTCTGCGCCTTTACCGAACAAGAGATGCGGCTTCCGCTTCGCAAGATCAAGAATGGTTTGCGCGAAGACGGAGTTTGCCCAAGCGAACCAGCTTCCTGTTTATCGTTAGCCATCACGTTTCGACGACGATAGGCTTTAGAGGGATAGACTTACTTGTATAGTCCCGCTCGGAATCCACGTGGATACTTTCATGAATCAAACCATTCCTGCTCACGTTCTTGACGCTCTCTACGCATCTCAAGATCTCCTCGTCGTCGTCGCTCGTCATGGCTTGTACGAGCACACTCATGGGCCATGCGTGCTGCAGCCCTATGTGCGGACCGCCGATGCCGCCGAAGCCTGCGCCAGTGAGGAAATAGGGGTTGCCTTGCTTCTCGAGAATCATCTTGCGCGTGTTCTTGTACACTTCATCATCGGTATTCACAAATCCCAGAAGAGGAAGCGCAAGCAGGGATGGCAGGTTCGCGTCGTCCATGAGGATGCTGGATCCATACCCATCAACTTCAAACGCGAAGACACGTCCGTATTTCTTGTGTGTCACAACACCATGTTCCCAGACACCTTTGCTGATGGTCTCAGCCCACGTAGATAATTGATCTGCAGCGTTCTTTCTCCCAGCATTCTTGAGTATGTCAGCCGTGCGCTTGAGCTCCACGCTCATCATTGCGTTACTTGGGATCAAGAATCCGAGGATCGTGGCATCGTCGCTGGGGCGGAAAGCAGAGCGGACGAGTCCCGTTCCACCAGCTAGCGGGTTGCCGACGCCGCCGAGTGCAAGTGTTTCGGTCCCGATTTCTGTGCGGCGCTGGAATGTGTACGTGTTCTTGTGGTAAGCACCCGTTGTCTCATCGAATGTGGGTTGCGATTGCTCGTCCAGGACAGACAGAAGAGTGTCTAGCGCTTGTAGCCAGCGAGCGTTTATGAAGGCGGTGGATTTGGTGTGGTTGTAGAATTGGTTCGAGAGGGAAAGGAAGTGTGCAAGCGAGTCGAGCTCGTACTTGCATTCAAAAACAAAAGAAGCCTCGTACTCGGGGTGCACGACGTCTGCTTGATCTTGGAAGGTTGGGTCCAGGTTGCTGGGTGCCGGAGGCTGGAAGGCGTTGCAGTATGGCGAGCCGATGACGTATTCAGCTTGTGTATTGATAGCTCCCAGTATCAGCTTGAAGATTTCCTTATCCTGTTTAGCAAGGGGTTGGTATTGCGCCAGTTGGTTTGTGGAGTCTCGCAGCCACTCGGCATTGATATCCCCGGTGACAATAAAGCTTTGTGGTCCAGTCCATGCGCCCTTCTCCCAGCTTCTCTGGAATGACTTGTGTGGTGGCGTATTATCTGTATGCCATCGAACGGTGGTGTCTAGAGTGTTTGGGAAGGCGTTCTCGAATATGCGTGCTAGGTCCTTATCAACCATGTTCTTGTTCATGTTCTGAATCACTTTCTCAACGAGAGGTGATTCGAACGTCCGGCAGTACTTAGAGGGTCTTTGGAAAGGGAGTTCGAATGGGCCTTCGCTGTATGGTGGACTGGACCTTGGTCAGCGGGGAGGTTTGTCTGCACATCGATTAGACATACTGTGGGCGCATAGAGTAAAGCTTGTAGTCTGGGCATGCTGCTCGATACTTGTTAGGGTCGATAGCAGCTCGTAGCGGTTCCTGTATGCCTTCGTCATAACTGGCTGCTGCAGAGCACAAAGACAGTATAGTCCCTAGGGACAGCGGTAGCAGTTGTGATTTCATCGTGGCCCAAAGATGATGCTGCAAGCTCGCTAGTGGCAGGAGTGAACGCGACGATATACAACGACTAATAAGAGCGTGCTAAGGGCTATGGAATGCGAGTGCCGGCGCGGGATCAGGGACCAACTGCTCAGCAAGAGATGACTTTCAGGGCTTCATGGATTGATCACTCGAATCTGTGACTATTGAATGATGCCTGATGGAGAGATGGATCGAGGAAGATGGGTGTTAGATGCTTGACAGCTTCCCCGCGGTTGACAAGTGGCTTTCACGGAGGACAGGGTGCTCAGCCAATGACATGTCTGATTGCCCGCATTAGCGTGTCACACTCCAAGCTTCGGCTCTCTGCAACTACATCACTACCACACTTCCGACTCGACATAACGACACGCAGTCGCCTATTGTCGTTGCGAATGCTGCATTTACACTGACCCAAATAAGTAGTGCTTGTGCGCATAGAGCCTCTGATACCCCTCTTTGCGCCTTTTTGGTGCACCGCGCGCTGCTACAGGCAATACACGGTAAAGCGCACACTTCACGCATCGAGAGAGCCGGGTCTCCGCCACAACCATGCTATCCCTTCCAGGCCTCAACCTGGCCGCACCTCCCACCGAGACCCTCAGCGTGCCTACCTCGTCTGTCACAAGAGAACAAGACCTACCCGCAAACACAGAATACCGCTTTGAAGTCAACTTCTCCCGCACATTCTCAATTCGTCTACGTTCTGGCACGGCCGAATATTTTGGTACCGAGCTTGCGCCATCCACCACATACAGCTTCCAAGGCACCAAAGGCGCGATATATACATGGCATGGCTGCAAGCTCGAGCTAGGCGGTGAAGCCGAATCAGATTATGTCGCAGAAGAGACACCGATGATCAGCCACGCAAACCTACACTTTGCGCTCGAGATGCTGCGAGATAAGAGTGTGGCAAGCAATCATGTGGAAATGGGTCCTAGAGTTCTCGTGGTGGGATCAGAGAATGCTGGCAAGACTGCGCTTGTGAAGACGCTCACGTCATACGCCGTGAAGAGCGGTCGACAACCCATGGTAATCAACCTCGATCCACGACAAGGCATGCTGAGCGTGCCAGGATCCTTCTCTGCTGCGGCATTTTCTTCCATTGTAGACATTGAGGAGGGCTGGGGAAGCAGTCCGATCTCTGGACCCAGCCCCATCCCTGTGAAAATGCCGCTAGTCTACCACTATGGCCTCAAGGACCCAGAGGAGGGAAAGCTATTCAAGCCCTTGGTCACACGCATGGCGCTTGCCGTTACGAGCAGGTTGGAGGAGGACAAGGCAAGCAAGCAGGCTGGCTTCATTATCGATAGCTCGGGCACCATCAGCGCTGGCAAGGCCGGGGTGTACGAGAACATAGAGCATATTGTTTCTGAGTTTTCTGGTGCGTGTGATGTGATATCTTCATCAGTCTTTCCTTTTTCCCTCCCTTCGCCCACATGCTTAGCTCAGAATTCCTACTTGACGCGGTTCTCCAATCTGCATCACCAACCAACCGCCTCTCCCAACCACCAATCTCCAAGTTCGAACATCAGCTAACGGCCTAACAGTGAACGTCCTCATCACCCTCGGCTCCGAACGCTTATACTCCGACCTCTCGCGCAAACTCTCCAATCGCCCCACCGAAGAGACTGTCAGCGTAATCCGCCTGGACAAATCCGGCGGCTGCGTCGACCGCAGCGAAGAGTACATGAAAGCTTTGCGGCACAGCCAGATCCGAGAGTACTTTTTCGGCCACGGCGAAGACGCACTGGCGCCAAGCAGCATGACTGCCGATTACAGCGATCTGAACATCTTCAGAGTCATCGAGAGTACGCACCCCTTCTCTCACTACCCCTCCGTTCCCCCCCTGGACGTGTGGAGTCACGAGCAAATTGCTGATACTCACTGGTCATAGCTGAACCAAACCCCTTCGCCGCCGGCGACGCAGATGAATACAATACCGCTGGTAGCACGAAAGAGATCTACGAGCGCGTCACGCCGTCCAGTGCTATTCAGAATAAACTGCTTGCTATCACAACGGCGAGCCCAAATGACAAACACGAGGTTATTAGGGATAGTAGTGTGAGGGGATACATATATGTGGCGGATGTGGACGAGGGGAAGAGGAAGGTTAGGCTGTTGAGTCCGCAGCCGGGACATTTGCCTGGGAGTGCGATGGTGCTGGGGAGTTGGCCGGAGGATGTTGCGGGGCTTGTTAGCTGAGTGGGTGGGATGTAGCTCGATTGGTGGACCAAATGAAGAAAGACTTTAGTACAGCTGAATTCTTGGCCGAAAGTCAATTTGGGTTTATCTCAGGTCGTCCGGCTTTCTGTATGTCCCTTGTTGTGTCACATATGTCTGAGGTCCTCTCCTACTCACCTAGCTCGACTCGTTCCTCTGCTTTACGACTCTCCAATCCCCGACCCTACATCAAGTCATTACTGTTTGACATGATACTGCCCGCCATGTAGCTCAGTCGTCCTTCAAAAAGATCTGTACTTTCCTGTCCAGCTTCTCGTACTTCTCCCTCCACTGTTTGACCTCGACCTCGAGATCCACTTTCTTAATTTCCTGCTGCTCCCAGCGAGTCTGCCAGTCCGCCTCGTGCTCTTTGAGCTCTGCCTCGGCATTTTCAGTCTCCTCCTTTTGTTCAGCGAGCTTAGCTCGAAGCTCCGCCGTCTCGGCTTGCAATGTCTCGTTCTGATTGACCTGCTCTTGCTCCAACTCGGCTCTGCATTGCCTGGTCAGCGACTGGAGGATGTTTTGAACTTGAGCTGAAGACTGTTCGGGCAGGGCTGGGTGGATCAAGTCAGGGATGCGATTTTTGGTAGCAGCCATGGTCCTGCGGCGCTTCTGGGTGTCTGGAACCAGTTGTTAGTTGAGTATGTGCAATGAAGGAAATGCTGGATGGTTCTTACTTTAAGTGCCAGTTTCGGCAGATTCATAGCCCATCACGAGCGGAGCGTCTATCTGAATCTTCTTGCTCGAGATTGACCGGCTGCAGCATGTTCTCAAAGGGCGTCGTTGCGTACTCAGCCTCCTCAGCATCTGGGGCTTCCATCTTGATTTGACCGTTGGACCGATCGTGCACGTTTGACTTGCGTCGCACTTCATCCTCTTCTGCCCACATCTGGAACTGTTCCTCCCGCTTGATCTTTTTTCCCCCTATAGCTCTCTTTTGCTGCTGCATGTGCATACACAGATCCTTGAATTTCAACAACAAATCCTCGCCGGCTTCGTTCTCAATCGCATGAATATGGCCAGCGAGTAAAAAGACAAACCGGACGAGCAAGGCAAGTCTCTTCCTGGTCAAAACACGCGAATTTTTGTATAATTGCTGACTCCTTGGCCAAGAGCGCTCAGAAACGAAGAGGAATGGCTCTTTGTGCCCCTTGATCGTACTGCGCCCTTCGCTGGGATAGGGGGCCTCATGAGTGGACCTGATAGTGCACCCAGACTTGCCGTACGCGTACCGAATTTGATTTCCTTCCAGAAATGCCCAGACTGGAATACTGTGGTGTCGGCCATTCCAGAACGCAATGTGAAGTGAAAGAGCTTCTTCCACTTCGCCTCCGTCCGTGGATATGAGGCTGAGATCGAATGCGTACTGATCTGGGTCGGCGATGCTCTCAAAAGCAACCGAAAACCTCTCTCGCGCGTAAGCGGTGAAATCCTCAAGCGTATACCTGCCCTTAACAGCCACCGTAGGTGCCATCGCATATGCCGCTCAACTTCTCGCGCTCAACTGGCTAAGAGACAAGCTGCCACCACAGTCAATTACAGACACAAAAAGTATTGACATGCAGGACTTAAAAAAGAAGGCGCGGTTGTTATGATCAGGGTCGTGGGTGACAAGAGGCGAGGCGACGCGTCTCGGGAGCGTGGTGGGTGGTGCAAACGAGGTTGGCGGAGGTGAAGGAAAGTGAGTTGCGAGATTGAGAGTCGGTGGAAGGGTTTACCGGTCACGAGGGGATGGTACTAGGGAGAGTGGAATGGATTGTAGGGAAAGAGTATTATTTGAATATGGTGGATTATGTAGCGTGTCAATATCTGGAAAAGCAGCTGTAGTTAGTCCTTGTATTTGACTTAACACATGGCGCTCTTTTTAGCTCCTGCGATTCCCTCACAAATGTGCCAACTGTTAGTCTTTCAGGTCTTCTAAGCCTAGTGTTCCTTTGCTAATGCCTTGCGCAGCTTCGAAATCGTCTCGTTGCGTGTCAGAATGGCCTGCCGAGTTCTGTTGATCTCCTTCTTCTGACCTGCAATCATCGCCTTACAAGTATGCCACTTGGGCCCAACACATTCAATCTCCGGAGATGCACTTCTCTCTTCCAGCGCTCCTTTCTGGCTTCTGAGACCCTCAACCTGCTCTTCAGCGCGCTTCCTCTTCTTCTTCTCGCGAAACAGCTTCTCCTCAGCCGCTTGAGTCTTCAGCATTTGTTCATCCAGCTTAGCTCGCAGTGCTTGGACTTCGTCGAAGCGGGCAGACTTCTCCTGCTCGAGCTTGAATGTCATATCGGCTTCGTAGTTGCGGAGTTGGTCCTGTAACCATGCTGTTAGTGGCCTGCCTACTGGAAAGACGGATACGATGGACTTTACCAAAAAGAGACCTGGGGAGTGTCTCTTGCGACACTGTACGGCGTTGGGGAATGAGAAGATAAGTGCTGCACAGGTCGATCCTGAGACTGAGATGGTGGATCTGGTCGGTATGTGGGGTAACCTGCAACAATGTCGATGTCGCCCTCCTGTTTGATATGCTGGCCATGGTCATGTGAGGATCGTTTGCGCTTCTTGCTCTCTCCCTTGACTGCATCGTCTTCTGGAAGGGGCTCCGGTTGCTGAAGAACAGTAGAGTTGATAAGCTCTTGAATATCCGGCTTCGGTGTGGTGTTCATACATGCATACCTGAAGTTGCTCAGCATGTCCGTCTTGCCAGGATTGCTGATTTGCTCGAGGCGGCCAGCGAGGAGGAAGAAGATATTGACGATCGTTTCGGCGAAGTAGTGTTCCGCTTTCCTGTCGGCGGGCCTGCTTCTACCCGTCTGCGCTCCAACCATGGTGCTGTATGGTGCTGAATAGTATATGCGAGTGACGTGTTTTTCTGGAATGGGCGTGCATACTGGTGCTCCAGCTTTGCCTTGGTAATACCTCACGCAAGTAGATGTTGCTTGTGCCCAGACTGGAGGACCGGCCTTTCGCGTATGATAATGACCAACGAGTAGTACACTGACGTTGTGGGCTGCATGATTTTCGTTAAGGTAGGTCTTCTCCTCGAAATCGCACCTGTAGAAGTTCCTAAACCGGGAAAATTCATCTGGAAACTCTTTGCGAGCATAGCGTCTGAAATGTTTGGCGGTGTAAGTATCCTTGGGCTCCATGTTCCCAACACGTAGGTTCGATAACAAAAGTAGAGCGACGTGCGGAGAATAGAGCACAGGTTTTCGGATCCAAAACTGTCTGGCAAGCACTGTCGACATGAAGCGAGGATGAGATCAACGATGACACAACGTAAGCAAAGCTATCAAAGTGAAGGTGAAGGTGAGAGATGAGACTGAGCTGCCACTGCGTAAATATGTGCCTTAGGAGCGACATGCATGTGCGACAATGCTTGAAAAGATGCTTTAAAAGCCGCTGACCCTGCTTTTGCCTTTTTTCTTTTTCTTATCAGGTCGTCCACCAAAACGGCCAGGCTCAACTTGACTTTGTGGCACTGTGCTGTGTATTCCGCCAAACCCTCCAAATCCTCCAAACCCACCTCCTTGTATCTGAAATTGACTGGGTACCTGGCTCGACATTGGAATCAGAACCTGGCTACTGACCGCCATGCCACCAAATGTGGGTCCGGGCGAACTCCGTGGAAATTGAGGTTGCGCGAAAACAGGTTGGCTACTCGTCTGAGATTTAGCTCGCATCAGTTCGTCTTCGCGCCTCTGCCGCCTCTCCCTCCGTTCTTTCTTTTTTCGCTCCTTTTCATGCAACTCTTGGCTCACTTCATCAGGTGTCTCGGGTCGAAGTGAACGTTCTGTAGCCTCCCAATCATAGGATCCTGGATCGGTTCCAGGCTTCCAATGAGACAAAAGCTCGCTGACATTTGGATGAATGACTGTGGATGTCAGTGATTCATTGTTGATCGTAAGATATCTTCGCAGACGAGACAATGGATCGCCTGCGGAAGGTGGGGTGCTGAACTCAGGCACGGAGGGCGAGGACGGAGGCTGCGACGATGGCGGTACAGAAGACTGTGGTGGTGTTGGTAGAGACGAATGGAATATGTTCGTAGCAGAACCAACAGAAGCAACGTCGCCTGGCTTTGAAGGTAAGATTGGTAGCGACATAGTATCGCCTGGGTTGACGTCAGGTTGTGTGGAGGATGCATCGATTTTGGGTCTCAATCGTGCGCTAGCCAAAGCGACCTCTACAGCAACACGTCGCGCTAACCGTTCCTTCGCTTGTCGCACGGGGATCGGTATTTCTGCTGGTAGCGGCGCAATCCAGTACTGTAGAATGGTGTCGTATAAGAAAGCCACAGACTGCTCTTCGCTTTCCGGAAGGCGCAAGACTCGCGGAGGGGCGATGTGATGTAATGCAAGGGAGTGCTCTAGGTCATCAGTCGCAAAGAGCTCATTAATCTCCGTCGAGGCCTCGTCAATATCGTTCACAACAACGATACTATCAAGAGCTTCCATGCTGCGTTGCGTTAGTATGCTAGATTGCTCCAGTATCGAAATATAGAGGACTTACACATGTCCATGACCCGGATCGACAGTATCACCATCTACCTTCATCATTTCTCGTAATCGTTCAGTGAGGACATCCATGGCTATGCCATTCCTCATTGACGCTGCATCTTGACCTTTGTGAACCAAAACATCGTAGATCGAAGTGTAATCCATCGCTCTCTCTAGGGTCAGATCTGAATGGGGAAGCAGCCGCAGATCCTGGGATTTCAGCTTCGATTGGGGTGTAGCCGTCCCAAGCAGGCCATTTGGTGCCACAAAGTCGTCCATCTCGCCAACAGTTGGCCACGCATACAATGTCCGATCCGTGTGTATAGTTTTACTCCAGACCAGCATTTCGTAATCGGCGTCTGTTTCTTCAACGAGCACAGTTTGAACCACGCTGAGGTCCGATAAGGCAACGGTAAGCTGGTAAAACGGGATCGCCCTCTGAAGGTACGAGTGCGCGACACTGTTGATCTCGTTGTACTGCCATTGCTCTCGTGTGCCGTACTGGAGAGTGTCGAGGTGCATGTGCGTGACGTGTGCGGCAGCCGGTACAACCAAATCCAGTGATACCGGATCCTGGCCGACAAGATCGAGAGGTCCCGAGGGGCGGTCTTCAAAGTAGTAAACTTGCGTAAGCTTGTTCAGGCGAGAACACAGAAAGACATGGGCTGCTGCTCCGAAGTTAGTCGTGGTCTTCTTCCGCGAGGACATTCTTACCATCGTCTGCAAGTGTTGCCACGCTCAGGTGTAATGTGAGATCCTCGTCCCCCCGGTAATGTCTCCGAGCAAGCAAAGTCATTGCCCCAGCCTGACCAGTAGTGCCATCTACTGTCGCGCTTGAAGTGGTCACTGCTATAACAAATATTTTGGTATTTGTCAAGACAAAGAAGCGGTTCTGGTGCTGGGGGTGTCTCTTAATGTCCAAAATCCAGTCAGTCGATCGTTGTGGCACGAGAGGTAGCATTTGAAGGTACTCGGACGCCTTGCCACCAATACTGATTAGACTCAGATGCCGTCGGTTGGAAACGATAAGTGTGTTGCTGTCACCCGCCCACAGAATTCTTGCCCATCCATCTCCGTCGTCCGGAAGTGCGTCTTCATTCGGCAGCAAATCCCCTCCAGTGAGGCGCGACACACTGTACTCGTCTCTCTTTGCCCTTCTCTCAATCTGCCAGACACTCCACTTATATTGATGGTCCACAATGCCAAACTGAAACTGATAGTCGGGATTGAAGGTAACATCGGCATGGGGCGTACCTCCAGTCTGTTCAAGATTGATTTCGAGTATCGGGCGCGCGGAAACGAGGGACGGTGGTAACTCATAGTAGGTCGATGGCTTGGCTGCTTGACGGCCTCTGTGGTACGAGGGCCGCAAGATGACCGTTCTTGAAGGAAGACGTACGGCGAGAAAGCTGTTACCACTTTGCGCACGTGCGAAGCAGACCTGTTGTATGGGTGCTGCATCCTCGTTCCAATAACCAACGTCTGCATCTTTCAGCGTTGGTCCACTCAGCCATACCGACTTGTCGGTGCCCCAGCCCTGCTTTTGTTGCCCCACTATCAGCAAGCGCAGAATGTTGCCCGAGGGTCCACCAGGTAGTGCAGCAATACGGTTCGGTCGCCCATACTTTTTCAGAAATACGGTGCCAAAGGACAATAGGTCGCCGATAAGGGGGTCGTATATGGTAGCTGCAGACGTCACTGCATCCGAAACTAGGTTGAGCTCTGGCAGCTGTCTGATAGCCGGCACAAGCTGAGGGTGATCGTGTGTGAGCCGTCTAGCGTCTTTACGGATGGTTGTCGCATTCGTTGAGGTTCTGGCAGGCGGGAAGTCTGTCGCGGCAGGTACAGCGATCTGCCAGCCTGCCACCTGCTTCAGCTTCCTCGAAGATGGCTGTCTAGAGAAAGTCCATTCGCGACTGTCTAAGTCG
Organism: Ascochyta pisi; assembly: GCA_039634435.1. Classification (NCBI taxonomy): domain Eukaryota; kingdom Fungi; phylum Ascomycota; class Dothideomycetes; order Pleosporales; family Didymellaceae; genus Ascochyta; species Ascochyta pisi. The sequence continues at coordinate 1,212,065 of CP113331.1, read as the reverse complement.
TAAGCTGAGAGCCCAGGCCAGCCGTAGTTCTGGTTACTGAGCGAACTATCAGCCATTTGGACTGATGTGAGGTTTGCGATCCGTAATAGCGTAAGGCGATCGACTCATTCTTTGAGCTGCTTGTTTGAGACAGGGTCCGGGGGAAGGCAAGTGCGAAACGCGACTTCCAGGTCCAACGCGTAGGTGAAAGAAGGTGCATCTGCTCATGTGGGGCCGCCCAAAACTTGAGAATCACGCTAGTGTTCGCACGCACGTGCCTGCCGTCTCGGGCGTCTTGCTCCTTCCACGCTAGAGCGGCGCTTTGTTTACCGAGCAACCAGCCCAAAACAACACCCTTTGACCATCGCGAACCACGTCAGACACCTGCTGCAGCCCAACACACGTCCGAGTACACCGTTCACATCAGCGAGCGCCTCCACCATGACTACCTTCGAACCGTCCCTCAGCAGCTCCATGCGCGCGACTTCACACGACGTGCCCTCTATGGCGGACCAGCTGCCCGGCATCAACTTCGGCTTCGACGATCTGCGCAGTCGCATGAACCAGTTCACAACACGCTTCGATGCTTTTATTGAAAACGGGCGGAGAAGAGTGTTGGAGGAGAGAAACCAGTTCCGCATGAACGTCGCAGAACTGCATGGTACATCTTGCCCGCAGCACAGTTTCTGCAACAACCAATACTGACAGCCGATGCAGAGGACCAGCGCATGAAGAAGCGCGACATTGAAATTCTCGACCTCAAACAAACCCAGCACGGCCAGAACCTCGCCAAGGAATCGCAGGAGAAGTCCGAGATGCAAGAAGCAATCAGCACCCTTACACAACAGCGCGACGAGCGCCTCGCCCACCGTGACAACCTGCGCTCCCAGATCAACGAGATTCAAAAATCCATTTCTGCGCGCCGAGAAGCACAGCTCAAGCACCGACGCTACCTTGATGGCCAATCGCGCTACAACGAGCCTGAACTTGATTTCTGGGAGAGCTACCTCGGTTTGAGGATTGAAGGGTTGGGCAAAGACGACAGGTTGAAGTTCGTATACACAAACGTGGATGAGCGCGAGTGGGATCGCGAGGCGTGGTTCGAGCTCGACACATCAGAGCGCGACTACAAGGTCCTAGAAATCCGGCCCAAAGCAGAGCGTGAGGAGGTCGAGCGCGTGGTGGAGCGACTCAATGAGACGCGTGACTTGGCGGGCTTCCTGAAAGGCATGCGTGAGCTTTTCGTGGAAGCGTGCAAGTAGACATTCTTGATGGCAAGATTCTTATGCGGCGTTTGGGTTTCTTTGGATAAGCTTTGAATCAATACCCCTTCTTTTCCACCATCTCATCCATGCGCTACTCCCCCACGCAGCACAATATCTCCATCCTCATCTCCGTCCATCCTTGACCTTGTAGTACTCGGGCGCATACTCCGTCAACCAATCCATGTCCACCGTCGACAAATCTCGGATATAGATCTTATCCCTCGTCGACAAAATCTCCGTATAGATCACCCAATCCGCCTTGCGATGAAAGAACACCGAGCTAGGATGCGCCCAAAGCGTCGTCTTCCCATCCACCGTCGAGAAACTCCCATCACTCTTCATGCGCGCCACATGCGCAAAGAACCCCGTCGCAAGGCACCTCCTCACCCGTTCCGCCAGTGGCCTGCCACCGACCCGCAGTACATCTGGCGCAGACAGCGCGCTCTCCTTCACGCCGAACCGATCCAAATACGCAGCCAACTGCTTGCGCACACTGACCGCCTTGACCAAACTCTTGTGATTCAAACAATTTTCACGACACCACTGCACGTTCTGCCCGTTCTGGACGAACGCAGTATACACGTTGTACAGCGAGAGATGATCACCTTCTGAGACTGCGAAGCGGCGGCGCGCTTTCTCCAGCTGTGCTTTGTTGTCGCTGTGCGATATGAATGCGTTGCCTTGTAATGTCATCATTGTGGCGATGCTGAGCATTTCGCTGAGGCAGCTGAAGTCGGGGCTTGCTGCGTTGAGGAGTGCGCGTGAGAGCATGGGTTCTAAGGGGAGTTCGGCCATGCGTGTCCCTAGGGGTTTTGTCAGGCGAGCGTTCGCGTCGAGGGCGCCGAGGGAGTACAGGAGGTCCAGGGCGCGGGTTACGAGCGCTGAGGGGGGTGGGGAGAGGTAGTCGAACCGGATGAGGTTTGTGATGCCTAGGTTGAGGAGTTGTAGGAGGACGGGTGCTAGGTTTGAGCGTTGGATTTCGGGGAATGTGGCCTCTTCCAGGTTCTTGAATGCTTGTTCTGTATACAGTCTGAAGCATTTGCCGGGACGTGTGCGGCCTGCACGGCCAGATCGTTGAGTGGCGGATGCGCGCGAGACAGGGACGATGTTGAGGTTTTCGATTCCGAGGCGTGCGTCGTAGGCGCGTAGTTTGACGTAACCACTGTCTACGACGTAGACAATGCCGTCGATCGTTACGCTGGCTTCGGCGATGTTGGTGCTGAGAATTACCTTGCGGGTGTTGGTGGGAGCTTTCTGGAAGACGAACATCTGCTCTTCTGTTGGGAGACCGGCGTAGAGCGGGAGAGGCATGAGCTTCTGCTTTGTCGAAGGCAGGTCTGCAACCCGGTCGCTGATCATGTCGATTGCATCGTCGATCTCTTCTCTCCCAGTCATGAAGACTAAAACGTCGCCATCTGCTTCGTTCTCGTGGATGTCCATAATAGCATCAACGGCTCGCTCAATGTAGTTGTTCGTGGGCTCAGCCAAGTACTGCACCTCAACCGGATGTGTTCGTCCTTGGATACCTACGATCCTCCCATAATCTTCCCTGTTCTTTCCCCACACGTTCTCGCCCTCGTCAGGATTGAAAAAGTCCAGGAAGCGTTCAGCCTCCAAGGTAGCACTACTTACGACAACTCTCAGGTCCTCTCTCTTCCTCAACACCTTCTTCAGCAGACTGAGCAGCACGTCACTACTCAAACTCCGCTCATGCGCCTCATCAACCATAATGACCGAGTACCGTTTCAACAACGGATCGACAAGCATCTCCCGCAAAAGCAACCCATCAGTCACAAACTTAATCTGCGTAGCCGCGCTCGTGACATCCTCGAAGCGTATCGAGTACCCAACCTTCTGTCCCAACGGCGTTCCCAGCTCTTCGGCGACGCGCGCAGCTACGCTCGTGGCTGCTATCCTGCGCGGCTGCGTCACGGCAATTTGGGATCCAGAGGTGCACCATCCGGCATTGAGAAGGTACTGAGGTATCTGTGTTGTCTTTCCGCTGCCGGTTTCGCCGACTATGATGGTCACAGGATGAGTCTCGATGGTGTAGAGGAGTTGATCTTTTAACTGGGCAATTGGGAGGAGGGCAGGGGGCTTGTACAGATCCGGGATGACTGGTGGGTTGAACTCTTCTTGTTCAGCCATTATCGAGTTTTTGATATGATGGAGTTGGTAATTGATGCTTCGAGCACCGTGACTGGCCACAGTTTGGGTCGCGAAGACGCTAGTCAACTTTAGCGCCAACATTTGCAGTTGGTCGCAGGTAACCTCGAGAATAACATCGCTGCCTTCACGACGCATGACAACATATGGAAATACATCTACAACAAGCATACTTCACAGAAGATTATTCATTCCCATGAAAGGCAGCTTCTAAGCAGTCGAAAGCAGTTGATGATGTGCCATGTAAAATCATGAAAATGGCTGTTGCAAGTAGGTTAACCTCACAACTCTCATTGTAGGCAACCTGTTGTGTTACATTTTGTACCAACTGTTGCGCACGCAGGCATGGGATGGGATGGGGCGGAGACAACTCCGGAACGAACATGATCCGCCGCAATCACGCGGGGGCCCGACTTCCTTCGATCAGGAGTCGGTTCGTTGCGAGTTCATCTCCACTTCGCTAGTGGCTAGAAACTTTATTGGGCGCGTCGAGTAATTGCCAGAGGCAGTTATGCGAGTATGATACAGACATCCATTATCTTATACGGTAACTGGAAAAGTACCTAACAATCAGACATAGCGCAACAACTAGATTGGTGCAGTAAGCCCCAGATATACAAAAGTACTCTGGAAGATCTCTAGAACGAAAGCGGCTCATCGACTAACGAAAATCATATTGCAGCATAAGCATCGTTGATCACTGTTCTGCACAGAGTGCTGGCAGGTAAATGTTGAGAAAATGATGTAATCTACTAAACAAGCAGCGTCTGTGGGGATAGAGCCGGTGCCCGAGCAGCACGAATGAGCAGGCTGCAGTGTTTATTTGATATGTTTTAGGGCCGTCGTTGCGCAGCCTTGCCGATGAAAGGCTTCGCTGCTAAGTACTAGTCTTCAGACTTACGACCACGACAACTGGTCAATTCAAAAGCGCTAACAGTACCGATGACGACAATTGCGGTCTGCGCCATTTGTAGTTATAACTGACACAAGCAGGCCCTGACTTTCGCATGTCTTGTTACCTTGGTTCTGATTTCGTGAGGACGGCCAATCATGCAACGGAACCTTCTATATGCGTTGGCTGCTGTACCAGCTTCAGCTTGGACACGACCAAGATTTGGATATGTTCCTGGAAACGACTTTGGCATCCCGCAAAACGCATCGTATGATTATGTTATAGTAGGTGGAGGTTAGTACAGGGAACGAAGCAGTTGCCCCATGGTTCATCTTTGACACTATTCAGGAACTGCTGGTCTGACATTGGCATATCGATTGGCTGAGGATGGGACAAACAGTGTGGCTGTCGTAGAAGCAGGCGGTTTCTATGAACAAGACAACGGCAACACCTCTGTCGTGCCAGCGTACTGCCCTCGCTATGGCGCGGTTACGGAGAAGTCCGCATCCCAGTACCCGCTAGTAGACTGGGGGTTCATTACTGAGGCCCAAGAAGGCCTTGGAGGACGCAGATTGCATTACGGACGCGGCAAGACATTAGGCGGCAGGTAAAGTCTTCTTTGTACCAAAAATACAATCTTCAGCAGCGAACTGACTTTGTCGAGCTCGGCAACTAATGCCATGATCTACAATAGAGGAACCTATGGATCACAACAAGCATGGGTAAGTGCTGCATAACAACGCATAGCACTTTGAAGAAAAGACCTACGAGTAGCAACAATGCTTCATCTAAGCCCAGGATGAGGGTGCAAAAGCAGGAATGACTGGAAAGCCGCCTTCTCACATACGTAGCTGACATCTCTCCTCTTAACAGGCAGAAATCGTCGGTGACGATGCCTGGACCTTCGACAACCTGCTCCCGTACTTCTCTAGGGGGATCACATACTGGCCCGGAGACGCGAATCTGCGTGCTGCAAACGCGAGCGTGCCACCGCCGGCAAATGAGTTAGCCTTCAATGGGACAGGACCGCTACACGTTTCTCACCCCAACTTCGCTCAGATATTTGCCAGCTATACCGATGGAGCTATGGAAGAGTCTGGTATTCCATTTCAACAGGACTTTGCCAGCGGTCATCTTTTGGGCAGACAATATGCGCCTCTCACGATTGCGTACCCAGAGGAGGAGCGTAGCTCTTCCCAAACCTCATTTTTGCGCGCAGCACTGCAAAGTGGCAGAACGAACCTGAAGGTTTAACCCAACATGCTGGCCAGAAGGGTAGTTTTCAATGGCACTATGACCGCTATGGGTGTAGAGGTGAGTGGTGACCTCAGCCACACCGTCCTGTCTTCCATAGTCCTAACTTTGTTCATCGTTAGGTCGAAGCGTCTTCATACAGTAACACGAACACTTTTGTACTAAAGGCTACAAAAGAAGTGATCCTTTCGGCTGGAGCATTCCAGTCACCCCAACTTTTGATGGTCTCAGGCATCGGACCTCGCGACCAACTCGAGGCACACAACATCACAGTTCTAGCGGACCGTCCAGGCGTAGGTGAGTAATGAAACGTCTTAGGAATTCTAGCCGAGAGTGAGGTGTGCTAACTTTCATGACCTAGGAGCAAATATGGAAGATCACTTGGATTTTGCCCCAGTCTTCGAAATCACAATAGAGAACGGTGTCGGCGCGACTTCTGACCCTACTACTAACGGCCCGCTGATCGAGGAATACCGAGTCAACCGGACTGGACCTTTCACAAACGCGGGGGTAGACTATATTGGATGGGAGAAGCTGCCAGAATCGTACCGTAGCAACCTCAGTGCTACCGCTCGTGCCGACTTAGCACGGTTCGCCGCAGACTGGCCAGAGGTGAGAGAACCAGGTGATGACATCAAAAGATGAAACTCTGTGTGAAGGATGCTGCTGAAACATTTGACAGATTGAGTACGAGATCACGGCTGCCTCGTTATCAGGTAGCGATCCAAGCAAGCGCTTTGGAACTATCGTCACTGTCCCAGTCACGCCGCTGTCTCGGGGATACGTTAACATAACATCGAACTCGACCGGCGATCTTCCTCTCGTCAACCCAAACCACCTCTCGCATCCTACGGACCGAGAACTCGCAGTGCAGGCCTTCAAACGCTCAAGGTCGTTCTTTCACACAGAAGCCATGCGCCCTATCGTAATTGAGGAATCCATGCCAGGCGCCAACGTCACCAGTGACGAGGCCATTTTGGAGTACATTATGGCTTCAAGCTACCAGAACTGGCACGCATCTTGTACATGCAGAATGGGTCGGGCTGACGACCCGATGGCTGTCGTTGATACGCATGCAAAGGTCATTGGCGTGCAAGGCTTACGAGTTGTCGATGCATCGGCGTTCGCCCTGTTGCCGCCTGGGCACCCACAGAGTACTGTTTGTAAGTCTACACTCAGAGTGCAGGAAGGGTCGGAAACCCCCCAAGGATGATTGCTAACGAATGTGTAAAGATGTTTTAGCAGAGAAGATTGCTGCTGATATATTGGCGGGCTTGTGATCGGTGTCAGTCGAAGTAGGATTAAGGAAAACTACCAACTGTTTGTCGATACAGTTGCTGTCTAGAAGGGGTGTAAGGATGAAGTCAAGTCTTCTTTGCACAGGCTTGTCAGTCGCAACCTGAATGAAGCTGTCTCAATAACTTGCTGTCAGCATGTGTGCTAACATGTACCGACAAGCGATCAGCAGGCGAGTTGTTGCTTAACTGCTGCACCTGAGGCTGCCTTAAATTCTGTGAATTCTTCGCTTTACGTTAGTTACAAACGCTAGACAATGCTAATAACATCGGTACTCAGTATTGCTACTCATCATCACTGGTGCTCAAAGCTTGGACTTGACCGGTGCAAATGTGCTCCCCTGCGCACCACCAAGCGCCTCAACAAGCTCATCAGTCTTCTCCAATACCCACGTACACCCCTCATCGCTCGCCAACCACTTGATCGCCTCCTCTGACCCAGCAGCCGGCTCGTCCTTCCAGCTCCCGTCGCCCAACGCTTTCCTCAGTCCAAAGACGTGACTCAGCACCTGTGGTCCAACACCCTGCTGTGCACGCAAACACGTAATCGCAATCAAGCTCGTTGTGATGCGTCCAACGGTCGCGCCAGTCGAACGCTCTGGATCAGTGAAGAGGCCGCCATACTCGTTGTTGATAATGAAGACAGGCAGATCAGGATGTGCTTCGCCGAGCTTAGACTCAAGCTTCTCGTTCAAAGGGCGATAGATCTTGTCCCACAAGCCGCGACCGCGCGAGTTGATCTGCTCGATGTTCGATGCGTCTGGGTAGCGGGTTGGCGTTGTGTTCAGTTTCGAAAAGATGTCTTCAGGCAGGGAGGCGCGGAAGGCGTTGAGCATGTTGATTGTGCGCGGGATCTACGATCCAGTCAGCTGGTGTTCCACGGTCATAGGAGGGTTTGGAGGGAGAGGGGAGAACTTACGCCATTGAATCCAATACACTTGAGCCCAATCTCGCGCATAAATTCCGCAACCTGAACACTCTCATCCTGTTGTTTGCCTTGTGTTGTGGAGTGGAAGAGTGCTTCCATTGACTCGGGGGAGTTCATCGTCATTGTCGCGGCGGTGCTGACGGCGAGCCATGATGGGCGGCCCAGTTGCCGGTCTGTGGCTTCTGATTCGATCTTCTTGAAAACCGATTGGATCTTTGGTGGTGCAGGTACTGGGCCTGGGCGCGAGTGCGCTGCGTTTATGAGCTGTTTGAGGGCCGGTGAGAGCTTCGACATGTTTGCGGAATCGGCGAGGGTCTTGGGTAGGGGGGCTCAATGCAAGTGAAAGATGATAGATGGAATAATTGCGCAGGCAAAGCTAGTGAGCCTGAGATCCGGTAGGTATATCCAAGACTTCTGTGACAACGGGGGCATATCAATTGACGAAAGTCGTGAAAGTCGTATGACGCCAGATGGACGCGCAGACTTCCGAGGCGGCTCGGAGTGCAGATCTGGCGCCGAAGCCCACAACCACGACTACGAGCTTAAGTTGACAAACTCGGATGTTCGATCATGATCTGAGCTTTGCGCCAAAAATCCACAGGGCTTTCTTCCCAGTGAGTTGCTTGAAGCTTCCACATCGACACATTGAACATAGTTCGAGGTACCAAAACATTTAACGTGTTACGCACGCGAGCGGTCGTGTGTTATTTGTCTGCGTCAAACTCATCGTAGCATCAAGAGCAGCTCTGCTGGAGTCATGCGATCTGGCACACAAATGGTGATGATCATGTCACACGTTCAACGGACAAACTATGATCAGCCAAACAGCTTCTACTGGCTCATACAAAAGAAGCACATCAGTACGCCAATACCTTGGCAATAACCAAAATGAACGCAGCACCACATCCTGCCCAGCTCAGTTCAAGCCCGCGCAACAAGCCGTGTATTTTCTTCGATAAGCTCCAAGGCTTTGAATGGGAAGAGTGTACTGATCCTTTGCTTCAAGCTCTGACAACTCTGAACGATGCTCCACCGTGGTTGTTGTCGTCTCTCACTGTCAATGTCTCCGAACCAGATGCACTGTTAACCTGGATCGATACCAACAACGCAGCACTCATCACCGAGCTCTTCATCTACTGTTCAGCGACTGGCATTACGCCTCACGCATGGTGCCGGTTGTTCGACAGGTTGAGCCAAGAAGCGACCAACATACAAGATCTGCAGGTTTATTGGGACTGGGACTGGGAGTCCGCAACACCTTCTATGGCCGGCTTGGGTAAGAGCTTGACATTCGTCCGTGCTTTAGGTGCGCTGAAAGTGAAAGGGAACCTGACTATCTGCGGCTTCTATGCTAAAAACTGGCCGATGTATCTGAGCGGTAGGATTGGCACTCCGCCTTTCAATCCTCAGATCAACAAAGGAAACGGATGGGAGAGAGAGTTGGAAAGGTATCAATTCGGTACTGAGGCACTGATGCCGTGAGTCACACATGGCTGGCTTGACTCGAACGGTCGTCAAGGAATGAGTGTAGTCGCGCACATGTCTGTATTTATTTTCTAGGCATATGAGCGGCATTCAAATTTGGAATTTTGTGTTTTCATCGAGAGGTGAAGGTGTCGCAGCCAAAATAGAGGCAAAATATGACCATATTCTACCTGCCAATTCTAGCTGGTATACAAGCGCATATTCTGTGACAGAAGGACTACGTTGTAGAACGACTTTGAAGAAGGAGATCGTTCTTGGTCTTGACAAAAGGTGGGCACGTCATCGGAAGGTTTCACGCACTCTTTCACTTCGATCTCACTACATCGCCTGAAAATATATTGGCATCGATCCCGCTCGATACTACACCCGTAATCATCCACAGGCAATTGCTATGCTTGCTTTCGGCCTGACAACCTACAGTTTCAATATCACGCTCCTCCGCTCGGCTGTACGTGGGTGATTAAGATGTATCGACAATCGAAGAGACCAAATAGAGCGAAGAAGATGCCGGCTTCGATTACCAAACGTGGAGCCGACGCAAATCGCAACGGGACAGGACAAGCTAAGGAGGCTAAAGGTTGGGTTGGATCGCGACTGCTCAGTGCAATGGACACCATGGAACAGCACGTTCAAGAGATGCTCGACCTAGAAGTTAATCCTGCGCAAAAGACAGCCTCATCAGAAGCAGCGTCGGTCCCAGACACCGCAACCCTGAAGGCGTACATTGTTCGCGAGATCAACGTACGTGTTGAGGCAAACATTGGAGCAATCGTTGACACCGCAATTATGGCGCGTATGAACCGCCTCGAAGCCTCCAACAGGACCGACCGAACCAACATCAACAGTCTCCAGACCGGCGTCAAACGCGATAGAAAGATTCTCAACGACTTAGACGCCTTTCACCGGTACGAGCATGGCCTGAACACTGCACTGGTAGAGCGGCTCTTTCAAACTGCGTCGCTGGAAGGCAATCCGGATGCAAGGTTTGACGAAACAACTTTCGATCTGCAGGGTACAGACAGTGTGAGCTCGTTGCTAGTCTCGCATATAGAGACGCTGGTGATGAAGGTGCAGCAACTCGAGGAGCAGGTGAAAGGGCTGCAGGAGGCACTTAGCGAGAATGGAGCAGCCCGATCAGTTTCACCCACAGGCTGAGGATTGAATCGAGAATACAAAGACAAAATCTTTGAAGCAGACGGTCTGCTTTCTAGGGCAGGTACAAGGGCGCAAATCAATTGCTTGCATGGAGGGGTAATGACGTATTCAATCAGGTAGCACTTTAACGATGCAGTATCCTGTTGCCTGTCCGCAAGATATATAAATCACGTAGTGCCAAGTCGTTCCAAAAACTTTCACATCTTCCCTCGTTCGAGGTAATCTATTGTTCTCTCGCCATCCTTGAACAGATCACATTTCAATGTCGCAGCCACTGCCAGAATTCATCCTCTTTGGGGCTTCGATGACGGAATGGAGCTTTGACGAGCAAACAGAAGGGTTTGGATGGTTCCTTGAGAGGACATATCATAACAGAGTGCGTATCACGAATGAAGGTAGAAACTGCTGCCCGGTTCCCTCTATTTGCTCTTCTGCACACCCCACGTCTAGCGCGCCCATGTGTCTTCATTGGGCTAGTTCGTTGCTGCCTTCGGGCTTCCGATCTTCAGCCTTCCCTAAACTTCATATGAGCAATCCTTTATCTCTTTCAAGCAATTGTAGCCCGAAGTACGTGAGAGTGCTGTCATGGCTTTACAGACTCTAGAGTTCATTCTCTTCGGTGATTCTCTGACCGAATGGAGTTTCGACGAAGGCAATGAGGGCTTTGGATGGGTACTGGAGCAGAAGTACCTGTCAAAAGCTCGCTTGTTGAATGAAGGTATTGAGAGTCTGAAGTTGGACTGAGCTACTAGTAAAACAGTACACAAGTCTCAAACTGACGTGTGAACAGGTCAAGCAGGGTACGACAAATCCCGTATAAGCGCATCCACACGAATCTTTTAACCTGATCAGAACAGCTACACATCCACTAGTCTCCTCTCCGACTTTGATCGCATAATTGACCGCGCCACATCACCCCAGGCACCACGAATTCTGCTCTTTACTATCTTCCTTGGGGCTAATGATGCCTGCTTCGTTGGCGACACCGAATATGTCCCCCTCCCGGTTTTTGAGGCCAACATTCGCTCTTTCGTCGAAACAATCCTAACGCAAGATGCCATGTCGCACACGAAGATAGTTCTGATCACACCACCACCTATCAATATTCCCAGTCCAGACAGTGTTGGTATTGGAGATAGTGAGGTTGAAGAGTTAAATGCTTTGAAGAAAAAGCAAAGGGGCTACAGGACGTACATGAGTAAGAAGAGGTATGCTGAGCAGATTATGTTGATTGCGGGAGACTACGAAGAGACGGGGCGGGTGATTGGGTTAGATTTCTGGGGCGAGTTGGCGAGCAAGAGGCTGGAGGAGGTCGGGGAGAATTACGACGAAGAAAGGCTGCCGGGTTCAGGGCTGTATGGGGCAAGGGCTTTTGACGATGGGTACTTTACTGATGGCTTGCATCTCGATAAGAAGGGTTATAATGTCTTGTCGAAAGCTTTGTACGAGTCAATACTGACTAGATGGCCTGAACTAGCACCAGATCGACTGTGAGTGGGCGGCGCTAGTAAATATGTGATCAAATGTCAATTCATGCTTGCCGGGGTATCTAGTAATGTCTTGCTGCATCTAGCCTCTATTGATTGTGTTGCCTGAGCCCTTGGGATTTTCTTCAACATACTCGTCCCACGCGCGTGCTTTCATTGTTTCGGCATCAGCTGCGTCAAAGTCGTCCTCGTTCGGTTCAGGTCGGACCTCGGACTGTGGACCTCCACCCTCAATAATTCCTCCGCGACGCTTCTCTTCCTCGAGGTATTCATCAATTGTCATAGTCGGTAAGCTGTGGTCGGGCCGGAAGACATTCTTTTTCAAAGTCTGGCGGGTGTCAAGAAGTGTGAAAGGCCGCATGGGCTTTCCGTCGCTGCTGAGGATGGGACCGGAGTATCGAAGACCACCAACCTGGCCATCGAGACGCTCTGAGTAGCCATCCTTGTCTCTTCCATCTTCGCGTCCATCTTGCGGACGTACGTGCTGCCCGGATGGAGGCGCAGGTGGCGCTAGTGAGATGATGTGTAGTTCTTGAGCGAGTGACTCAAGCGACTGGAATGTTTGGTGGACCATGAATGCAATGTTGGTAAGGTTCAGATCTCGGACAACTTGGTCATCTTGTTCTGCAAGCTTCGGGTTTTGTTGCAGGTACTACGCACAGATACGTTAGCACCGAGCCTTCTGTCCGGGTGTCTTTAAACTTACCTCGAGTTTTCGCTTCAACTCCTTTTCTTCTCTGAACCTCACGATTTTCACGTCTCTTCTTGCGGCAGCATCCTTTGTGCTTACTGTAGAGAAGTTCCGCTTGTCTTCATTGTACGATTCGAAGAGCTTGGCGTCACCTTTGCTAAGCATGTCGTAGGAATCAAGAAGCTTCAAGAAACGCTCGTATCGTGCTCTCGCCTGTAAGAGGTGTTCTTTCCGAGCTGAGACTTCCGGGGTGAAGACCTTCTGGACGAGTTCGGCCAAATGGTAGTTGATGGCCATGTACCTAAGCGCATTTGTGAGCCTGAATCACGAGAAAACATTGACGACGAGTACATACTGGATATCAGACGAGGTTATGTCTTCGAGAGTTTCGTTCGGACTGAACAATGAAAAGTCCTCGGCCTTCTTCAGACATTGAATATACGTGGCAATGGTGTTGGTGAGATTTTCTTGGTATGTAGGACTATTCGGCTCGTATGCAGCGCTCAGTTCCTGTCGCGCGCGCTCGGCTTTCGCGAATAAGCCACGAATACTCTGGTCTTCGTTCGCCATATTGAGATTGAAATCGCTGTGTAGGGTTGATGTGGCAGGTGTTGAAGGAAGCTGCAAGCTCCACGTGAGTTGGCGTTGATGACAAACATTTGGTACCCCGCGCGAGTCGCGTACCCCGCCACACGTCCAACATGTCCATCAACATTCTCATAAGCAGGTGATCAGAAGATTAGCATCTGATGACACAGGTATTGGGAAAGTCGAACAGGACACATCATGTCTCTTTCAGTACAAACATGAGGACGGAGAGAGCGCGCCTTCTCACCGCCGGGAACGTGGTGGCGGGCGCTTGCTCCGTTTGCTTGCCTGCCAGAAGTGAGACGCGTCTACGCAAACAAGAGTAGCTTCCTCTTACACTCGAACACAAGCTGATTGAACCGGATTCTTCTTTTCTGACAGTCGACTACCTCTACTTTTTTTTTACTGTCTCTCCCTTCTTTCTTTCTCACCTGCACACTCTCGCTCCTCTTGAAATCCATTTCTATCATACCCACTGGTCGAAATGGGGTGGGCCAACGTGGGGGAGGAGCAAGAGCTCGACTACTACTCTTGTGATGGCATGTCGACTTCTGATGCTGGCAATGACCACGTTCAGCAAATCAACTTCGAGGGACTCCAGATACGAGAGCGAAATGAAGAGAACGACTCGGATATTGACGCTGATATTCCCCGCGCTCACGGTCCTAAGACAACATCAGAGAGAAGAAGAGCACAGAATGATATCATGAAAGCCTTTGCTGCCAACATTACTTCACACGTTACGCAACAAGAGGTTGACGAGGCCGCTTCGAAAAGCGTGAACGAGGAACAGCTCTCTATTCGTGATATTCTTGCAAAACAGGAGACTGCCGTTCGTATCACGAATCCGCGCGATTACCAGACCGAGCTTTTTCAGAGAGCCAAGAGTGAAAACATTATCGCAGTGCTGGATACTGGATCAGGCAAGACTCATATTGCTACCCTCCTGCTCAAGCATGTTCTGGACGAGGAACTAGAAAGCCGGGCTAAGGGCAGTGTGCACAAGACTGCTTTCTTCCTTGTGAGTTCAACTTGACCTACCTCCCCTAAACGCTAACACCAAGCAGGTTGATTCGGTAAATCTCGTCTTCCAACAAGCGAACGTCCTGCGGTGTGGCCTGGACCAAGGCGTCGAACCGGTCTGCGGTGCCATGGGTGCCAGCCTGTGGCTCAAGCCGACTTGGGAAGCGTACTTCACTGAGAACATGGTCATCGTATGCACCGCTGAAGTTCTTTCACAGTGTTTGATGCACTCTTTTATCAGTATAGCGCACATCAATCTGCTCATCTTTGATGAAGCTCACCACGCCAAGGACAACCACCCCTACGCTCGAATCATGAAGGACTATTATTTGCAAGAGAGCAATATTTCGAAGCGGCCTCGATTGTTTGGTATGACGGCATCGCCAGTAGATGTTGGAGGTCTCAAACCTGGAGTTGTGGTCGACGCTGCAGCCAGTCTTGAAAAGTTGCTGTGCTCCAAAATTGTCACTGTCAGTGAGGCTGCGCTCGCTGCGAACAACATCAGTCGCCCTAGTGAGCATGTCGCCCTCTACGATAGACTACTCAACGAGTTAGAGACGCCATTCCACGCCAAGATCAAAGCGCAATACGGCAACGTTAAAGCCTTCCACAAGTTCTTTGTCACTTCTAAGCGCATCGGCTCTGAGCTTGGAAGGTGGGCATCAGACATGTATTGGTCGTTCGCGTTTGCAGACGAACAAGCCCGCAAGCTTCAACAGCGCGAAGAGTATCAATACAACAGGCTGAATAGAGAGCATGTCAATGTTGAAGAGCTTGATGCTAAACTCCAGCGGCTCAAAGATGCTGCACTCTTCGTGCAGGGGCACGACTTTGGTACACCTCGTCTCAATGACATTGATCTGAGCTCCAAGGTCTTGAAGCTGCACGAATGGCTCACCATGTACTATGAACGCAGTGATGAGCCACGGTGTATTGTATTTGTTGAGCAGCGCCAAACTGCTCGACTTCTCAAGCTAATATTCGATACTATCGGTGGAGCCAATATGCGCTGCGATGTATTAGTCGGAGTCAACTCTCGCGCTGGCGAGCACAACATCTCCTTGCGAGCTCAAATCTTGACGGTCTCAAAGTTCAGACGGGGAGAGCTCAACTGCATGTTTGCCACATCTGTCGCAGAAGAAGGTCTCGACATACCACAGTGCAACCTGGTTGTCCGCTTTGATCTTTATCGAACTATGATTGCCTATGTACAATCTAGAGGCCGCGCAAGGCATCGAAACTCCAAATATCTGCATATGCTCGAACAAGGCAACCACGACCACCGTGAGCGACTCATGCAGGTCAGGTTAGATGAGACAGTGATGAGAAATTTTTGCAAAGGCATCGCACGCGACCGTCTCCTCGACGACCTGAACGACTCAGGCAACTTGCTCGCATTTGAAGAGAGGCTCTACCCAAATTTTGTCGACCCAGTTTCAGGCGCGAAGCTCTCTTATCGATCGAGTTTATCTGTTCTCAACCATTTCGTAGCAACACTACCGACTCCCAACCACGAGACACACCTACAGCCAACTTACGTCATCAGTGCTGAAGCTAGTACTGATCCTCGTAATCCGCAGCGTACGGGCTTTCGATGCGAGGTGATATTGCCTGAATGTTCCCCGATGATTTCGATGATTGGTAAAGTTGAGAGCAAGAAGACGATCGCCAAGTGCTCTGCAGCCTTTGCTATGTGCCTTGAGCTTCACAAGAAAGGTTTTCTGAACTCCAACTTACTTCCTACAACTCTGAAGAATCTTCCAGCCATGAGGAATGCACTACTTGCTGTCAGCGAGAAGAAAAAGGGTAATTATCCTATGCTCATCAAGCCGGAATTTTGGAAGCAGGGCCGTGGGTTCACTCCCGAGCAGCTGTTTCTCACCGCTGTCGATGTCGATGCAGGTCTAGATAGGCCTCACCAGCCACTTGGAATCCTGACCCGGAGGTCTTTTCCCCAGCTGCCATCATTCCCAGTCTATCTCGCTGATGGCAGGGCGTCTAATGTTGTCTCGCAGTCACTGTCCGTGCCGTTCGCGATCACTGAAGGTATGCTGGAAGTTCTCACCAGGTTCACGTTGCGTATCTATGAAGACATCTACAACAAGACTTACGAGTATGATGTTCAGAAGATGTCGTATTGGGTGGTCCCGCTTCTTGCAGCAGGCGTGCAACACTCCACTCTCGAGGACATCGTGGACATGCCGCAAGTGTACAAAGTGTCTGAGCGACCCAACTGGCAGTGGACCCCCGAAACGTCCGAGGACGATATCATGGATAAGTATATTGTGGATCCTATGAACGGCGGCCGCAGGTTCTATTCTGATCGCATTGCAACCCACCTTAAACCCCAAGACCCTGTTCCAGCGCACATCCCGCGACAGAACCAGAAGTTCATGGACAGCATCCTCGATTATTCTGATAGCAAATGGCAGAGGAGTAGAAACATCAACAGATGGCACCAGGATCAACCCGTTCTTGAAGTCGAGAAGATCCCTTTCCGGCGCAACCATCTCGCTCGCGTTGAGGACAAAGAACATGAAGTCCTCGGCAACCTCAAGACTGTCATCTGCCCCGAGCCGATGTGCATATCGAATGTATGTGCGCTCTCTGATCTAAGGGATGTATGCTGATAACTTCTTAGATCGCCACACCTTTTGTAGTCATGTGTTACATTCTCCCAGCTATCATCCACCGGTTTGAAAGCTATCTCATTGCACTAGAGGCTTGCAAACACGTGGACTTGAGTGTCAGTCCTGCCCTTGCCCTCGAAGCTCTGACCAAGGATTCGGACAACTCCGATGAACATGGTGAAGAGAAGATTAATTTCAGAAGTGGCATGGGTCCCAACTACGAACGCCTCGAATTCTTGGGAGACTGCTTCCTGAAGATGGCGACATCTATCTCAACCTTCGTGTTGCAGCCTGACGAGAACGAGTTTGAGTTCCACGTTCGCCGCATGCTCATGCTCTGTAACCAAAACCTCATGGAGACAGCAGTGGGTAAGAAGAAGTTCAAGTTTGCTGATGGTCAAGAGCGTGGCTTGCAATTGTACAACTACATACGTACTGAGGCATTCTCACGGTAAGTATCGACCCGCCGAGCACAACTAAACTTTACTAATATAATGCAGTCGTACGTGGTACCCTGAAGGACTGAAACTCATCCGAGGAAAAGGTGTAAACAAGAGCGAAGACGACTGGTTCAAGCTCACTCACAATCTCGGTGACAAGTCCGTTGCCGACGTCTGCGAAGCTTTTATTGGTGCGACCTTCATGCAGCATCATCACGACGGCCAGTGGTCTCCATCAGACTGGGACGAGACTGTCAAAGCCGTT
This sequence comes from Ascochyta pisi, assembly GCA_039634435.1. Classification (NCBI taxonomy): domain Eukaryota; kingdom Fungi; phylum Ascomycota; class Dothideomycetes; order Pleosporales; family Didymellaceae; genus Ascochyta; species Ascochyta pisi. Next base: position 1,194,522 of record CP113331.1, on the reverse strand, counting down.
AAGCTCTTTGCGAATAGCCCTGACCACCCGCAATCTAAATGGTCCGACTACTACGCTGCTTACACGAAACCCCAATACCAGATCTCTGAGTCGACAGCCACACAGCTCGACCTCGCACGCAAGATTGAGGCCAAACATCCGTACAAGTTCAAGTACCCACGCCTTCTGAGATCTGCCTTTGTGCACCCGAGTCAACCTTTCATGTGGGAACAGATTCCCAACTACCAGCGTCTCGAGTTCCTGGGCGACTCTCTACTTGACATGGCATTTATCATGTACCTCTTCTACGCATACCCCGACAAGGACCCCCAATGGCTCACTGAGCATAAGACACCTATGGTCAGCAACAAGTTCCTAGGCGCGGTATGCGTAAAACTCGGCTGGCACACACACATCCGCCAGAACACAGCCATCCTCAGCTCTCAGATCCGCGACTACGTGACGGAAGTGCAAGAAGCAGAGCGCGAAGCCAACGGCGCAGTAGACTACTGGGTCAGCGTCTCGGAACCACCCAAATGCCTCGCCGACGTCATCGAAGCCTACGTCGCCGCCCTCTTCGTCGACAGCGAATTCAACTTCAACGTAGTCCGCCACTTCTTCACCCTCCACCTCCTCCCCTTCTTCCACGACATGACGCTCCAAGCTTACGAGAACTTTGCTTCCAACCACCCAACCACCCGCCTCAGCCGCCTTCTGTCCGTTAACTTCGGCTGCAGCGATTGGCGCATGGCTGCCCTCGAGACGGACACTTGTATCCCCGGGAAGGGCAAGGCAGTTGCTGCAATGGTGATGATTCACGGTAAAGTCGTGTTTCACAGTCTGGGTCAGAGCGGTCGATACGCGCGTGTGAGAGCTAGTCAGGCGGCGCTGGAGAAGCTGGATGGACTGCCGCCGTATGAGTTTCGTAGTAAGTATGGATGTGATTGTGTTGATGAGGGGGAGGGCGAGGGAATGGGTGGTGAGGAGAAGGAGAGGTTGATGAAGGAGAGGGTTGGTTTGAGTATCTGAGTTGCTGTTAGGAAGGGCTGGGGTAGCTGGTCTGTGGAGTCTGGGTTCTTTTTGTTTGACGAAGACTTGTCAACGCACATCTCGGCATCTACGAATCTTACGAGACAATGAGGATTACGTTTCCATGTCAGAGTTGGTATTGGTATCTACAGCTAAGTGATGTTCGTTGCGGAAGCTTATGTGACCTAGGTATGTATCGACAATTCCGAATCAATACACTTGTCAAGTAAAGCGACAAAATTCACTATCGACTGAGGTACACGAAGCGAAAGGGAGATATATCACAGACGAAAAAGGGTAAACGCCACATAAAGACATATCAGGGTATTCTGCAGGGCATAGGGGGTATATCGCGAAACAAGAAGAAAAGGAAATACCAAAAAGCACCACATCACCCGAGCAAATGCGCCCACACTCACACGTCGGGATCCTCCTCAACCGCCACTTCAGGCTCGGGGAGGTACTCCTTAAGCTGCATCATCCTGTTGCGGCAGTGCACCACGAAGATGGCAGCAGCCAGCGCGTTCCACACGTCGAGGCCGTCCTTGCCGAAATCGAACATGGCGACTAGACGTAAACCGGGAACGCGGTTCTCCTTGGTCGGCGGGAGGTAGCTGACAAATGCCATGATGGTGTGGGATGCGGAGACGCCGTAGAGCGTAGGGACGTCAAGGTCGTTGGATGAGGATGAGGCGAAGGATTGGGAGGTTGCGTGAGCGGCCAATGTGGATTGCCAGCGTTCGTGCAGCCGGCCGAGTTTGGCGAGAGTTTTGGTTTCAAGGACGGCAGAAGGGACGTTTTTATTCACAGTGATGATTTCGAAGAGGGGGAGTGTGGCCCAAGATTGGTCTACACCGCCATCTTTCATGGCCCAGTTTGTGTATTTTTTGATACCACGTCTGACGTGGTATTGGGGCTGGCGCTTGGGGGCGCGTGTGATTATGGAATCGCGGACGTAGGCACCGAGGTCGAGGAGGGAGCTTAGTGCTAGCTGTGCTGCTGGTGAATTAGTTGTGAGATACTGTATCTGAAGTGGTAAGACATACCGTGGTAGTGCGTGCCGAAAGCCGGCTTGATGAATGGTTTGTCTATCCTGTCGGTGAACAGGTCCGCGGGTAGACTGGGCAAGTCGTCCAACCACTCGATAGGCATGATGGGCTCGTATCCACGCATGTTGATCTTCTGGAACAAGAAGATGGAGTCCTCGGGCCATCCAATCTCCTGCAGCGCCAGTCCTTGCTGCTGTTGCTTAAACAGCCGCTCGTCGACGCTGATTGTGTTGTTCGTGAAAAGGTATGCGCCGTCGTCGACTACCATTGTGTCTTCATTGGCGTCAACCTCCTTGTCCGAGTCTCCGCCCTTGTCGAAGCTCGGGGAGATTGGTGAGGTGTTGAAGAGGGTATCGCCATCGTAGCCTTCTGGGGATTGTAGGACTGATGCCGGAGGGGATACGGGGATCAGTGTGATGTCAATGTCGCTGTTGGGGCTGGGTGTCATGGTCTGCCAGATGTTCATTCGCGACTCGGGGCTCATATCCCGGTCTGGTGGACTCAAGAGCTGCTGTGGTTGCGACTGGTGCAGCTTCTCGAAGTTCGGCTTTGCTGGGATCGTGGGGACATTGAAGCGGAAGGGCTTCTGTCGAGCTTGCTGTGTCTTCCTTGGGCTAATGTAAGACCACACCTTGGTCGCATACTCGTGGAGGATCGTCATGGTGCAGAGCTAGCTGTGAAAGGAAGGCAGGGCTGGGTTACGACTTGTGGTAGTGATGGTTGTGAAAATGAGTCGTGACCAGAGTCGTGACCAGAGTCCTGACCAGAGTCGTGCAGGAGAATGGTATGGAGGTTGTCAAAGGGCGCTCCTGGTTACAGTGAGAGTGAAGAGCAGTCAGCTCATCGTCAAAGCGGGGCAAGAACAATGGACAGATGCATCTCTTTACGGACAATAAGCATCAAAGACGACGCCTTCACCGAGCCATTGTTGTGCAGGTACCCTCAGTGAGCGAGGTGGCTGGCCTAGCGCTCTCGCGAGATCACATGCAGCGCGTCAGGCAATTTAGCCACGATCTGATAAAAACCGGCAAAAGATCTGATAACCTACCCCGCCAGAATTTGGGACACGCAGGGCCAGGCCCCACCAAAAACTTGAGCCTCGATTTGCATCTTAGGAAGCATCACAGCGATCACCACCAAATACCTTCTTCTACTGTTCTTGCCTCCGCTTCTGACACTCCCTTTCAACACCAAAATGGCCGCCCCTGAAAACCTTACAGAGAACACCCAGGTGTCTGCGCTCCGCAAAATCCTCGTCTCGGAGCAGGAGCCTCTTGCGCGCCGCTTCCGCGCCCTCTTCTCTCTGAAGTACCTTGCTTCTCTGCAGCCGCCCAGCGAAGACACTGTGCCAGCGATCGAAGCCATTGCTGCAGGATTCGGCTCGCCATCTGCGCTGCTCAAGCACGAACTCGCCTACTGCCTTGGCCAGTCACGCCACGATGCTGCGATTGCGCCGCTGCGAAAGGTGCTGATGGACAGGCAGGAGGATGCCATGTGCAGGCACGAGGCAGCTGAGGCGCTTGGTGCGCTCAGTGACAAAGGGAGTCTGGACCTGTTGAGGCAGATGCGGGACAGCAAGGACGAGCCCGAGGTCATCACCGAGACTTGCGACATTGCTGTCGACAGGATTGAGTGGGACCACGGACTGCAGAAGGGTCAGGAGAACATAAAAAAGAGGTACGTTGGAATTGTGTAGCCACATGACTGGTGCTAACGAAAGTGCAGCGACTTCACGTCCATCGACCCTGCGCCGCCGATGCCCCAGAGCTCAGACAAGCCTTCGATCCCAGAGCTCGAGAAGACGCTGCTCGACACAAAGCTTCCTCTTTTCCAGCGCTACAGGGCCATGTTTGCGCTGCGCGACCTCTCCTCTCCACCTGATCTTCCCACGGCGGTCCCAGCCGTTCATGCATTGGCCCGCGGTTTCGAGGATCCGTCTGCGCTTTTCCGCCACGAGATTGCTTTTGTATTCGGACAGCTGTCGCACCCTGCGTCTATCCCAAGTCTGACCAAAGCGCTGAGCAACACAACCGAGGAGAGTATGGTCCGCCACGAGGCCGCAGAGGCTCTTGGTAGTCTGGGAGACGAGGAAGGCGTGGAAGACACTTTGCGCAAGTTCTTGAACGACCCAGAGCAGGTTGTACGAGACAGCTGTATTGTAGCGCTCGACATGGCCGAGTTTGAGAAGAACGGGGAGACTGAGTATGCCATCATCCCCTCGCAGGAGACGGCCGTTGCGGCTTAGGTGGATATCGGTTGGAGTACGTGCATGAATACAAGGCGTTTGAACTATACGTGGGTTTAGAGGGAAAAAAGCAATTTTCAGCTCAGTTGTTGGTGTTCCATCTGAGGAGTAGCATTAGCAATGGGTCCAGTATAGAGAAAGTGACCAAAATCGTACTTGTGACCACAGTCGCACTCGTAGAAGACAGTAGAGCCTTCGTCTGCACTTCGCAGCTGCTGAGTGTAGTAGCGAACCTCTTCGCGCCCGCACTGTTCACAGCGCTGGGCAATGACACTGGTCGTGTTCACATCATCTTCTGAGATGGTTTGCACCTCGGATCGCTTGGCGCGCAGGGCCGATGGGAAAGCTGTTGGCTTGGAGACAGTCACGACTGTCTTGGAAGAGGTGTCTGCGGACATGTTGTCAGCACCGAGTGGATTCAGGCTTTTTGCTCGACTATCGCCTACCCTTGCAGTTTGCGCCGCAGACGGTGCAGGTCAAGACAACATTCTGTTTACCGACACTGCCGTCGAGAAGGTTTCCGCAGTCTGTGCAGAAAACGAGGGATCCGATCGCAGACATTATGAGGTGGTGGTGTGGTCTTGTTGCTGGTGACGAGACGCGTGATTGGTGAGGTTGACGATGTGAGAAAGCAAAAAGTTCAAGCCGCGGAAGCTGGCCTGCCCTGCAGCGCCGCTTAACGAATGCAGTAGGCGGTCAGACGCGTCATGAATTCCACCGTTGTATCCATCCAGCGCCTACATCACTTACACCCGTGTAGTCGAATAAGTAGTCTTACGTTGCCTTCCATACAGGCGCATACTGTATGGTAGTGTACAAGCTCTGCCACGACCATGTGCTTCTTATTACCGCCATAGCAAGCCCTCTCCATCCTCCGCCAGCCCGCTACCAACCGGCGTTTGCCTGACCACCAAGCTTTCCACTGAGGTCACAGCTCTCCACGACAGACATCATGGCTGAGCACTTCGATGATGCCTGGCACAACATGCAGGGCAATGGCATTCCCTACCGGCCGCCGCCTACCGTGGATGAGGCAATTCCATACTCGCCTTTCACATCCATCATACCCTTCTCGCTGGGTCAGTCACTCAACTTCACCTGGGCGTTGCGCCAACGCTGCCCTCTCACCTGTCAACAATCAGTACGCTGACCCGCAAGCAGACATCGTACCCTTTCCCTCCGCCGAACCTCCCACGCCGCCCTCTACCCTCACCCAGGAACAGCAGCAGGCCGCGCAGAGGGCAGTTGGTATCTTGAACGACGAAATCAACGGCCAGTCCACAGCTGCACACCTAAGCAACACCCTAAGTCAACTCAAGGGGTTGCTCGATCCCGAAAAGTTGCCAGAATAGTATGATGCTTCACCAACCATGTCTAAACATGACAGCTGACAACGCTCAGCAACTTCACGTCGATACCGCAACTCGCCACGCACTCGTCAGAAAGTCCTACAAGGCACAACAATGGCACAAGCTCGAAAGTCTTGTCTTTGCTAAGCCCCTTCGCGGCTCTGCTGTTGGAGGATACCGAAGTCTGTTTCTCTCGTAAGTACCCATCTCGCACTGCCACACCCTGAGCTAACAACGAAAGCCTTCGGTATTAGCGCAAACGAACCTCCACGAGCCTTCCAGCTTCCACAGAAAGCCACACCGTTGCCCCAGCCACGGGGCACACTGCAAGCACACACACACGGCGACACCCCACACTCCCAGAACGCTACGATACCATACTCCCCCAGTCCGCTCGCATCTGCACCCAACAGCACACCGCTGCGTCCTGGTCCAGCAGTGGTGATCAAGCCTGCCGCCGTGAAAAGAGAAGAATACCAGCGCATCGAAGACATTGGGATCTCTACACCTTCGCAAAGAAAAGTTGAAAGCAACACGGCAATATTGAGACCACATGAACGTGAAATCGCCGACCGGAAAATGGAGGAACTCGAGTCTTTTGTGACAAAGTTATCTGACGAGAAGGATGACTTGGATGCATCAGGAAGCTTCGCACAGGTGTCCACCGCTGAGGGTGAAATGAATGTTCTGGAAGCACGCGCAATGGACCATTTGTCTGACAAGATTGCTAATGTCAACAACCTCGGTCATTTCGCTGAGCTTCCCGTCGACCTCATTGTGCAAATTCAGAAGCTCCTGGAGCCAAGCATAACCTACCCAGCCCAGCTCACTCTCTTTCCCCAAGATGGCGACTGGTCGGAGGGCGTTGAGAAAGCCAAGTCAGCCCTTCAGGCGTCCAAATTGATACTCACGTCCATGATTGATGGATGCGATGACTATCGGTTGCGACCCGAAGATACTGTTGGCTTCATCATCGATCTCATCAAAGTGATACGGAATGAGTGCATCATCCCTGTGGTGCAAGCACGGCGCTCTGAGAGTCTCTTCCACTCAGCAACCTCGTCCAAAAGAGGGCTGATCAGTATCCTTCGAGGTTGTGGCGCAGTGCTGAGTCGCTTCGCAACCCTGATCGGCAAAGTTAACCTCCCGGAGCGTGGTCTCAACGTTCTGGAAGACCTAACGGTAGGGCTCTTGGTTGAGCAGAACAGTGACTCAGAGAAGGACTCTGTTTTCGGCATCAAACCATTCGAATCCTTCAGACAGAAAGCCATGGACGTCCTCGCACAAATTTTTGCTCGGCATAAGGAGCAGCGACCCTCCATCCTCAATGGCATTCTCAGCAACTTGGAGAAATTGCCAGACAAGAAGGCTAGCGCCCGGCAGTTCAAGTCAGCACGTGAGGTGCCAATCATGTCAATATCCGCACTTTTCATGCGCTTTGTCCAAGTCGCGGCCATGAACAGGGAGTCGCGGACCAATCGCACTGTCGCAGACGCTGCTGGACAAATAAAAGAAGATGAGAACAGCGACTACGAATCTGGCACTGCCGCGCTGCAGACGTCAGAATCGAAGAGCAAGACAAGTGCGCCATACCAGATTGCTCAGGCTCTAGCACGACATGCTAACAACATCGCCACCACAATTACTTCAAATCTTGTCGACAGGGCATCTAACGTTTCCAAAACCGGCGACAAACCTTTTCGCAATCTGTTAGACCTCTTCATTGAGGACTTCTGCAACGTCCTTGGTTCTCCCGAATGGCCAGCTGCTGCAATACTCCTCTCGACAGTGTTAGTTCGGATGGTGAACATGGTGCACGGGGACACTGCAGCGAAGCAATCCGTTGTGGACAAAGATATGGCTCTCTCAACGATAGCAAAGATGGGTTGTGGCGTCATCGATTTCAAACATCGTTTGAAGCAGCTCAAGCGCGCGCTCGATGCGTCACAGTCCGAGCTCTCAGCGAAGCTCGATCGTCTTGCCGACGATGCTTTGACTGACAATACCAAGGAGAGCATCAACCTAATGGATCTGTACGAATTTGATGGGCCTTGCCGTATGGTCATCGAATCTTTGAGCGACTACCTTGAGTTGCAACGAGGCCAAGAAGATCCGCATCTTGAGTCTGTGACTGGCTGTCATGTCACCCTTTGGCTAGATGCCGTTGTTCAAAACTTTACTGAAACCTCTCCGGACTCACCACGCCCGCAAGCAGTCGTAAAGCTGCAAAAGCACCTGGAAGCCATGATAATGGATCCACGATGGCTCGACCGGAAGTAGTAAGTGATTGTGTGTTTAGGTGAGTGTGTGTTACTAACAAGCCTGTCAGCAAGTTCCAAGTTGGTTCCGAAAACCAAGCCAAGCTCGCAGCCGGTATCGTCACGCTACAAGCCCTGGTATGCCAGAGGTTGCCACTGATCGTGCAGCTCATGCTCCGTTATACTAAAGACAAAGCCTCATCAAAGCTGCGTTCTAGGGGTATGACTTGCCTGGAGCAACTGATCGAGAGAAATCCCCGTGTGGTCGACGAAGCCACAGTAAGGAGTCTGGTCGGTTCTCTTCAAGACAATTCACCTATGGTGCGCGAGCACACACTTGGCCTGGTTTCTCAATGCTTGGAGCACGAACCTAGTTTGGAGCGCTTCTTCCTGTCTAGCATCCTGAAGCTGACTACCGACCCTTCGAACGGCCCGAAGAAAAAAGCCATCAAGTTGCTGAAGGGGCTGTATCTGGGTCCAACCTCAAAGGAAAACAAGTTACACATAGCTTTCAACCTTTTGTTGCCATCACAAGACGACGAGAAAGCTATAGCAGAGCTGAGTCGTGGCGTCCTCGAGGAGCTATGGTTGACTCCTGCAGCTTCTGCTGCCCGCAGCGACGAGCACCGAACGAAGCTTGACCGTGCGCATAGAGCCAGCTTCATGACAGACGTGGTTCACATGATTTCCACGCAGCCGATACATCTCGAGGCCTACGAAAGATTTTTCACATACGCGCTATCCAGCGAATCTAAAGCCAAAGCCTCGAACACTCGATTGTGTAAAGAGCTTGTCGCTGATCTGTTCGATGGAGTCATCAGCACAGAATCGACAACGGGCACAAAGTCGTCGCAAGCCCAGATCCTGAACGCCCTTAGCGTATTTGCTAAGGTAGACTCTACCCTGTTTACTATGGCTCAAGTCAACGATCTCAAGCTTTATGTTCAAAATTTCGAGAAGTCTGCCGAGCTGCCTCTGGTCCAGCCGGTAGTCACGATATTTCGATATACATTCCCGACATTACCATTCTTACAGCCCAGATTCGCAGAAGATGTTCGGGTCAGCCTGATGACTATGAACAGTAAGCTGGCAAATTGGGCAGGCCAAGGTCATGGTCCTAGTCGAGATACACTGACTGACGTTGCGCATTGTCTGTGGATCGTCTGCCCGATGGTCGAGACAGGCCTGAACAAACTATTCGTCCTTATGAGCAGCGTTCTCTGTCAATTGCGACCATTAGCCTCACTCACTAAGGAGCAAATTTCAGCGAAGCGTAGGACCTTATATCCACTTCTCATCTTGCTCGGTATCTTCGGCAAGATCTGCCCTTTCCACGAACATGCCGAAAAATTCTTGGAGGCCGTTGCATCCTACGCCCGCAGGATGATTAGCTTGAAGCAAGGCACCGAACAAAGCCTCGGACCACTGATAAAAGGATCCTCCTCGGTGCCACTTATGCTCCTTGAGTCAGTGCGACCGTTTACGATGCAAGCCTATGACATGGACACTCGCGAACACGCTGTGCGTAGCCTTGGGGGTATCTGTCAGCAATACCCAGAGCTGTTCATGCGCGCAGATGTGGAAAAAGTGATTAAGCTTGTCTTCATCAACCAAGACAATGATCGCTTGAAGCTCGTGGTTCTTTCCACTTTTGAAGCTTACTTCACAAGCGCCGAACGCCGTTCCGAAACGGGCTCAGCAATTGCCGTAGGTGAGGGTGCCGTCAACGGTTCCGCGCGCTTAGAGTCTTCCTACGCTGCTACAGCAACCGACGCAGCCATCACACACGTGGCGAGGCAATTTTTGCGCAGTTTTAAGGACGTCGCGCTCAAGAACAACAATGAGCTGGCGGAGAAGGCAACGAGCATCATCTCGAGTGTTAGTCGCGCAGGCTTAGGGCACCCGAAAGCGTGTGGTGCGGCTCTCGTCACCTTGGCGACATCTCCAAACCCTCGCATCGCACAGGTAGCGGCCATTGAACACAAGAGAATGCATGAGAAGTCGGAGTCTTTTCTGGAGAGGGAGTACATTCAGGCTGTTCGCATGGCTTTTGAATACCAACGCGATGTCTTTGACGATCCCCACGGAATGCTCCAGTCGAACCACAGTCCCAAACTTGCCCACCTCTTCGATGCTTTGAAGAGCGGCAAGAAGGCTACTTTCAAAACGTTTGTCGACAATCTTTCCAAGCAGCTCGGTTTCGATCTCGCCACTTTAGATGTTACTGGCCCAATGCCCGACGCCGTGTTGTTTGCTCGCTTCTGCCTGGAGAACCTGGGCCTAGTAGACTTTACAACACTCGATATGGTCGCCTCTTTCATCGACAAGGTCGAAGCCATTGTTTTGAAGGATACCGGGCCTTTGGTGGCTGGTGAGATCGACAAGGAAATGCCCAAGCCAGCAGACATCCCACCGTCCTTCGTATCAAACAACATGAATGAACAGCTCCAGGCGATGGCTGTCGATCAGAGCATGGGTCAGCCTCTTGGACCCTCCGCGCCCACGTTGTCACAGCCTGCACCTCCGGATATCAGCGAATCTAGATTGCGGCAGCTTACGGTTGCTTGCATGATCCTACACATGATTTGGGAAACACGTACGTTTGTACGTCGCTGCTACAATCTCCAAAAGTACAGTAACGGCATTCCACAGAAGGAGTACGCGAAGCCCGCGCAACGCAACAACTTCATATCCGGTAAAGACCTGTGGGATCGTCTGTCTTCAATCACGGGCGCATTAGACAGTCGCGACACAATGACAAAATGCTGCTACGACTTCTCGGAGCTGCTGAATGTCGACAGAGAAGTGAAGGTCGGCGAAGATGAAGACGGACTTGATGCTGCGCTGATGGAAGCCGGTTACGAGACACCAGCCGACAACGGGGACGATGCGCGACGATCCGCATCAGTCCCAACGAGTGGACGTGATAGGAAGAGGAAGAACAATTCGAACTCGGGCAATACACCGAAAAAGCCGAGGGGGCGGCCGCAAGGTCCTAAAAATAAGAAGAGAAGCTCCAGAACGCCAGACGATGACGACAATTCGGATTAGGAACCGAAGACAGAAACCAACCCTCATAGGAGCTTGAGGAACAAGAACATGAGCAGGGGGCATGGGTCGTAGCGACGTAACACGTTCTGATTTGCACGTATGCGCTGCGTCAATACCGGTTCTTACACCGCAGTCTTGCTGCAAGAAAAAGGAATGGGCGGGGATGATGGTTTTCTTTCAGCATTTTTGGCGTTTCACGGGCATCAGAGATACCCCTTGACATCTTCAGGCTGCATGTCTACGGCGTTTTGGGCATCGATCATGTGGTATTGTGGTACCAACCACTCAGTCTTGGGAGATATCGCATGCCAATCCTGCAACGATACTATCTCGATCCTATGAAAAAATCAATATACTTAGTCGTCAGTCGAGGCTGTTTATGATCGAGCATGGGGTGCGATTTGGAAGTCAGATATACAGGCATAATATCACACACGTGACGCCCTTTTGCCTGTGCTCGCAAAACTTGCCTACTGCCTTGCATATCCGGTAGCCATGTCATGCTGACGATACATGACCTTGAATTTTGCTCCGTCAGCCCTGGTTTGAGGTATGTGATTAAAGATTGATACTAATTTCAGGAAAGTGGCCACCAAACACTACAGTTTGGTTTTGAAGGTGGCCGGGGTAATACACTGCCAGTGCCCTTTTGATATGTTAAAACCCGAATGTGGTTGAGAGCATTCTGTTTGCTTATTGAAGAGTCTCAAAATTGTAGATTAAGGTACAAGACCAATTCATCTTCATACTTCACCCACTGCCTTCCCCTCCAGCACGCGCTCAGCCTCCTTCCCAATTTGCTCAGCCGACCACCTCATCAGAGCAGGCCCAAGACTAATCCTTGCAACCCCCAATTTGCCAATCTCCTTGACATTCAACCCTCCCGCCTTGCCTCGCGCTAGAATGACATTCAACCGTCCTCCCAGCGCCTCAGACGCCCTGTGCACCCCCTTCCTACTCCAGCCTTGCCGTTCCGGTCCACCCCAGATAAAGATATTGAACGCACCAGCAGCAAGATACGCTTTCCCCCTCTCAATCGCCTCATCAAGACCACCACCTACGAAGAGAGCATCCGTCCGCGCATTGACCACGAAATCAGGCACGCCTTCCTCTACTGCTACAGCGCAAACTGCTTTAATCCTCGCACACTGCTCAGCCACGTCGTAAAGACCATCTTTCTCACGCCCGAAGTCTTCAAGATTAATTCTCACAGCGCCCAGACGAATGACACGACGCACGCCCTCTTCCAGCTCGCCCGCGAACCCGTCTTGGAAATCGACTGTCAGTGGCAGGTTGTACGTTGCTGCTACTTTGGCGATGCTCGATACGGCGCGCAGGTTCGTTTCCAGTGTTAGCTCTGAATCGGACACTCCCGCTGCAGCGGCAATGGCGAAGGAGGCTGTTGCTAGGGCTTTTGTCGCGGGGAGAGAAGCAATGGAATGTGCGGTTATCGCGTCCCAGACGTTAGTTAGGATGAGTGGGGAGCCGGGGATGTGGAGGGCACGGAAGCGTTGTGCGAGGGTGTTTTGAGAGGTAGAGGATAATGGCATGGTGGTGATGGATGTGATGTTTCTGTGAAAGTACAAGTTTTGACTGTAAATCAGAAATGTTTTATAAATCTGCTATTCCACATTCCCAGCCATGCTTTGTAGCTAACTAAATACCATCCCTCATATGACTCACATCACAGAATTCCTAAACCCCCTCACCATCCCATTATCTGAATATTCAAAGGGAAGTATTTTGCGAGCCTAGCCTACAAACTCCCCACTCCACTCGACTCATTCCATCGCGCCGCCACATAACCCCCATCAACCCCGCAGCACGGTAGTTTCTGACGTGAGAACGCAAGCCATGTGCAAGTCCCAGCTGTCCAAGCAGGTGAGGTAATGCATGCTCTCATTGTATATGCACGGCTGGACTTTCCTCCCCTGTGCTAGCGTCTTTGTATTGTTGACATCAAGTCTTGAGCAGGTGGGCATCATAAATCGCACATCTCACCACAATAGATTGTTCGTTCCAGCAATTATTGTAAGATGTTACGTGGGAGGAAAGAAGGTTGGATGGCAAGTTAGTTGTTGTGTTTGCTTGTTTATTTGTTTGTTTTTTGTAGAGAGCGAAAAGCTCTAGTCCCTTGTCTCCTCCATTTTTCCCTTTTACCTAAATACCCTAAGTTTCCCATTGCTCCAGTGTCCCAGCTCTTTCTTCAATGAAAATCCCAATCCCAATCCCAGCATTTTCCACCTCTTGATGGCAGTACTCTCATGTCAAACTTCACACCCATTCCAATCCCACCCACAAACCCAACTTCCTAGCGACGTTCTGTCCGACCTTTCCTCCGAACCTGGAGACCTTTTTCTTCAGCTTTCCAATGCGCCCACAAATGGTCCTTGCTTTTTTCTTTTTGTGGATTTTTCTCTCCTGTTGCACATGTCCCTCATCTGCGTCAGTGACATCTCTCTCTGCGTTCTCACTCGCAAGACCCATGACCGGGGTCCCGCTCACGTCCCCGCTCCTTAGACTGTCGGCATAGTATTCCCTCCCGTCGAGGCTGAAGCGCTCTCGGAATCTGCTCTGCCGTGAGTGCTGGCTGTTGAGGCTGACCTGGGAGCGGTGCGCGGACAAGACATGGATATTTTGTTTTGTGATTTCGTTGAGCCCATGGCGCTCGGCAGTTGCGACGTCTTGGATCTCGAGGTCGACGATGGAGGAGCCGAGGGAGCGGAGCGAGAAGCCTGAGGATGCTTCGGTGACGGGGGAGAGATGATGCGTTTGGCGGAGGTAGTGTCCATGAACAGGCCTTGGTCTTTCGATGGTCTCGTTGTATCTCGTAGCAATATGAGAAACAGTCGGTGGTGGCGATGGCGGAAGAGGTATGTCAAGAGGGTTGGTTTCCTCAGGCATGACTGTGAGTAGCGATGACGCCACAGATGACGGCAGCGCAATGTTGTGCGGGGGTATAGGGAACAGGCGCACGGTGGACGCTTCCGAACCTGAAGTTGTTGACGAAGTCAGGACAGAGTCGAGCGACGGCATATGTCTCAAACGAGGATCCAAGCGCCACCTCACATCTGGTGCGTTGACGAGGACAGGGGTTCGACGTGGGCGCATGGGAGAGAGGACGCGGGTGATCGTCGATGATTTCGTGCGCTCCTTGTTTGTGACGATGTCTGGCGATACAGCACCGGCGCATGAGCTCTCGTCATTGGCATGGTTCTGCTGATGTGCAGTTTTCCGGGTGCTGCTTGGTGCGGGGCCAGTGACAGTATTGTTCGATGAGTTGGAACGTGTAGGGATGTGTGATTGAGTGAGTTTTGACTGAGTTCGAACAGTAGCATCAGTGTTGCCATGCTGGGGCTCTGCGTGACCACCTGCTTGGGCGATAGCTTTGCAAACACCCTCCTTGGAGCTCTGCGCGGAGTCCTTGCGGACGGTTGGAGCTAGGGCTGACATCCCTGCGACTATGTTGAGATGTTTATCGGACGACAAGGTTGGGACTGAGACTGGTATTTGTGGCCTTGAGCGCGTTGAGTAAAACGGAGGGAAGGGAGATGGGAATGGCGTAAAAGTTGATATTATGAGATGTGTGAGAAGCCACATTCAATATTTCGGTTATTACCATCCACTATGTCACGGACATATCTGCCTCTTTGACTGGTTCCTTGGGCAGCGTGAACATGGGTACTTTGCGTGTCGAGCTCCCGAGGGGATTATGTATTCCAAGGGACGCCTCCTCGTGCGGTGCGGTTTTCGACTCTTCAGATTCCAAAGTCAGATTGGACCCTGTCTCATTCGTTGATTGTGCGCTGTCCTGAGGCCTCCCGAGAGGTGAGCCATGGTTGATGTCCAGACCCTGAGATTCGACTCCGATCTCGTATGTTGGCTCATGAGGCTGTTGTTCGGTACCAACAGGAGCATCTGGCACCTGCATCTCGACCTGTGGCTCAGGTTCGAGCTGGGGATGTGTTGGTGTATCGTTGGCTGCCTCCCCGTCCGTTCCTCTCTTGTCATCCGGCTTTGGTGCTGCTCGTTTTTTTCGTGCTTGCGCAATCAAGTCATCGAAATCACTCTTGTGAGACTTTGCATATCCACTGCCATCGAAGTCTTTCCGCATGAGCTTGCTTTCCCTTGTCTCTGCCCTTCCGCCCTGGGTGTTCTCCCACTCCTCTAGCTCCCTGACTAGCTGTCTCTTCGTTTTTCGTACGCTGTCGTCGGCGTCGCAATTCGAGTTGTGGATGTTCAGCCACTCGATATGCCGCCGCTTCAGAAGGTCTTTGCTACCCCAATTTGGTATCCCTAATTCTTGCAACTTCTTGCGAAGTGCGCCTTCCTTCATCATTGCGTAATTGAGTTGTGATTGCCGGGTTGGCGGAGGTGAGGGTTCTTTTTGTCTTTTTTGTAACGCCACAGGAAATGCGGATTTTGCTCTGAACAAGATGTATTAGCAGGGTCCCACCGACTGGGTTTGATGTTATATACGTACTTTGATCGTGTGCTGCGCCCTTGAGATGCGCTTTGCCCAGTGCACACGTCCAGGTGATTGAACACTAGCTCCTGCTTCATAGCCTCATTGCAGATAGGACACTTCGCCATGCCCTCTGGTAGAAAGTCGGCGTCGTCATCGTCGCCGCTGTCCGGTATCTCGACAGGCGCATCGCTCGAGCCAGCATGGCGGCCACTGCGCCGTGTCTGCCGTGATCTTGTTTGCCTCACATTTTCGGTGGCCTGGATATCTGTTTCTTCGAGTTTCCTTTTCTTGTTCTTGCCAAACTCTGTGCCGTTTTCCTGCTCTTTGTCTGCGCGCGCCAAGTCGAGTGCCTTCGGTCTCGCCTCTTGGAACCGCATAACAACCTCCCTCACCGCAATGTTTGGCGCCAGCTTGTCGCTCGACAGCGCGGTTCTGCAACTCGGACACTTCCCGTCCGCGGCTATGCTGCGCCTTATGCATATCGAGCAGAAGGTATGCGAACATGATGTAATGACAGGGTTCGAGTAGAATTCCTTGCACATTTCGCAACGCAAGGCGGCCTCGAGCGGCTCGAAGGCGGGAAGCGTGGTCGCTATCCAATCCGTGGAATCCGGTAAGTCGAATGTGGTCTCCATAATGGATTTTGGGGGGAGAGAAGGCTCGACACGTGCTGCAGAATCTTGAGATGAGGCCGGAGCTGTGAATTGCGCAGTCTGCGTGATAGGCTCAGGAAGTCTGCCGTAAACATTAGCGCTCGACGCGTCGCGATCACGATGGCCAGTGCTTTGGAGAGGACGCGACGTCACGACATCTCGCGATTTAGGTGACGATGAGAAAATGATTCTGGTCTGTCTTGCCATTGTTGCTACTCATGGGGCGGTAGCAATTGCGATACACAGTCGGGCGAGGATTTGAAGTGGCGGTGTGAATAAGGAAAGAGCAATTCCAGCACCATTCACCTAGCATTCTCCATAGATGTGAAGCGTGTGCCGCTTGGACATTCGCTGATTGTTCTGGTTGGACCTCTACGTCGCTGGCATGAAAGAATCTACATATGCGAGCATGCTCACTGAAGCCTCTTCGCAGTCAGGTTTGATTGAGCTCTGCAGTCTGTATGTTTTTATCGCGTGCACTCATACCTGCCTGCTGGGGAGTGGTAGATGCACGTAGGCTTGGTCGGAGTCCAGCCTTTTATGAGGCCCTCAAACCTTGAAGACAACACTCTTGCTCTTAACACCGTCGAACACACACGTGTTATCGACAGGGATGTATTGTTCCGTGACAGACTTGATGATCTCCTGGGACACAATACCACCAGTGAGAGCAGCAATGTTGTGCAGCTCAGCTCCGCCTGCTCGGGCACTGCTATCTGTTAGCTGTGCGTCTAATGAATCAAACTTTCATGGTTTACTCACAACTCTTGAGCGAACTCTCCAATCCGCGTCTTGATTGTTGAATAATCCGGATCCTCTATGCGAGTGCTAGCCTCTTTGATCAAGTCATCCATGATCGTCAGAGCAATTCCAGTAAGCTTTTCCGCGTCTGCTTCTGCGTCGGTCTCGCCCGGTACTTGCGACGCTCCACCCAAGCCATCTTTGTCGTGTGTTGCTGCAAACTCGTCCCACGCCAGGAAGGCAATGTATAGCGGGATCAAGGAGTCGGGAAAGGTGAGCTCTTGTGCTGTGATGTGTTAGTCTGGATGCCATCCCATAAATACGATGACATACCGAGAGATCTCGCCCTGTCGCTCCACTTGAATTTCGCGCCAGCTTGTACCACATGGAATGGCCTTCCACGTACTAGCTTGATGTGCGCGGCATTCTTACAGAATGTCTCAACATCCTTCTCCTCGATGGGCGTGCTTCGGCCAACACTCCTTTCCAAGAATCGTACACTCTCCAGCACCTCTGCAAGGTCCTTTCTAGCTTTCGATTTGTAGACGTTCTGAAGTTGGATGTAGTCTTTCGAGCGAGCCTTCATATCTGGCACAGACCCAGGCACCGGTAGTACGTCGTACTTTGTGTAGAATAGCCCAATAGCATTTGCAATGACCCAGAAGGTAGGCGAGTCCTCGCGAATGAGTATACATTCTGGTGCAGTAAAGACCTCTTTGACTGAACTGCTGGCTTGTGGGGGGTTTAATGACTTGAGTACAGCAGCCACAGCTTCATCGAAGTTTTCTTCCCCACCTTCTGGGTTGTTCGTTCTCGCAGCTTGTGACACCGTTGTTCTGAACTCTGTCTTCTCTTTGTAGTTCTGCGGCACCTCCCCGTTGTGCGTCTTTTTCCACTCTTCAAGGAAATGCAGCAGCAATGCAAGGTACGGTACGTGCCCATGGTCGTCAGGGCTCATGCTCTCCAGGTTCGCTGTCTTCTCTTCCGCAAACTGGAGCAGTTCCGGCCATGGCTTCAGTAACCGTAAATCAGTAATAGTCTCCAGACCAGGATGTGTGTCGACGATGGGGAAAGCAGGCGGTAGGTGTACCGAGAAGTGCGAGTAGAAGCCGACCGAGTGGACGTAGAAGAGCGGGGTCAGCGCGGCGTTTGCATGATCGGAGAGCTTTGCGAGCAGCTCAGGATGCACAGGAGCAGTCGCGATGATGAGAGTATACGGTCGCAGAGCTTCTGGCTGTACCAACCACGACTCGATGGGCTGAGGCCGAGTTAGCATGCGTACATGCACACCTACTTCGCATCCACACGTACCTCTGTAATGAAGTGGCCCTCCACATCCGGGTTTAGTTCTTTCAGCAAATTGCAGGTGTGCTCGGCACGGAAGCCACCAAGATGCTGGTCCTCTAAGAAGAAGTTCACGCCCAGATCCGCCTCGGTGACGACGGCGGAGTCTTGGATGGTGAACTGGCCGATGCCAGGTAGGACGAGGTTCTTCAGTGTTTCGATGCCGACAACGCCAGGGCCATTATTGACGAGGAGAATATGCGAGTTCTCGAGCGCAAGCTGGCCGTTGGCTCCCCATAACCGCAGCTGTCGATCGTACCTGCCTTGATCAGTAGCTGTTTCCTGGTGCTCGGGAGCTCAAGGGTCCTCACTTCTTTTCCTTTGCAGTCGGCCCTTGGACGGGAGGAGGAAGGTCCGCCATCGTGTCCGCAAATCGGTGAAGTTGCGTGTCGATGTGGTTTGTTTGCGCGACAGCAATAGTAGACAGCGTCACGATTCTGCCAAAGCGGTGTGCCTTGTTGACGCGAACCGCGGCGTCATTCGAGCTTGAATGTGGGGCCTCCTTGGTGGGGTCTGAAGTGACAGGGGTCCAACGAGCGTCGAGCTTTGAACGACTTCTACGTTTCATCACGACAATTCGGCCATGTCACTTCACTCAAGGCAACCACAGACTGAAATGCTCCAATCGATCATAATTACAGCGCATATCGCAGATGCGTCAGACTAACGCTTCGCTATGCTGGCTTGCAGCATTTTCCACCTTTCAACTACCTCGACCTTTTCGGCCTCGGTTGCCTGTCGAAAGTCAAGAGACGAGCGGCGCAGTTGTATAAGGAAGATCTCCGCCTGGAGAGTAGTAAGGTGTCTTGCTAAGAGTCCTCGTTCAATACCTTTCAGGAAGTAGCCCAGTAGACCGAAGATTGCTGACCCCTAGAGTCAGTCGAATGTACACCCAAGTCTCCAGGAAGATAACCTACCTGCCATGGAGTGACAATAGAATCCACCGAAAGCTCTCCCAATTCCCTTACCAAAGCCGAGAGGGCCTTCTTGCTTCGCACCAAGGTACGGATGCCTCACAACACCCTGCAATGCATCGCCGAAACCGAGCACGAATTCCTATAATTCTTTGTCAATGGTCTCCTCACACTCCGGCCGAGGTAACGTTACCTTCCCTGCAAGTTTGCATCCACTACCGAAGCCCGTGATCTCATCTCTTCGCCTAGCTGGGTCATTGCGAATGGTGTAAGACGGCATGTTTCGAAAGCCGTTTGCGATGTTGTAAAAAAGAGCAACTGGGGCTGTTCGAAACCATTAGAAGACTCCTTTGAAAGGTGCAAGGCAGCCTACCTTTTGCAACTGTTGCGGTGATATCACACACATAATGCGCAGTAGCGCTTGTGATTTGATACCCTCGGCCGCCCTTGGCCTTCTTTGTGGCCACTTTAGCTCGTATGGCGGTAATCCCAGGACGACTCTGCGGCATTCTGAAGTTTTGGCTTGGATCTTCCTCATACGACTTCACAGCCATTCTGTACGCCAGGTGGTGAAATTGTTTGGAGGTGATGCCCTTCTTCGGATCAATCTCGCCTGGCTCATCGTTCGAAACAATTCGCGCCAAGGATTCAACGTCAAGATTCCTAGGTTTTTTCTCTAGGCGTTGCGAAAACTCCGTCGTATCTGTACCGAGGGAACTCATAAGTCCACCGAAAGCAGCTAAGGCACCGACGAATGGACCTTCAGCTCCTTCGTGGGTATCTATGCAGTCAGCGAACTGTCTGTTGGCTTCTGCCCATGATACTACTCACACCAGTGTCTATGTCGTAGTCTACATCGAGCGCTGTCAGCTATGGTGGACACCGCCATACAACATATTGTACTTACAAACGCAAATGTCTGGGCTCCAATAGTCGTCGTTCAGCGAGCGTGCATGCTGCAAAACCACTCAGATGTGCTCCGGTCTGCTCGTCCCGCCAAATGGCTAAGCGTTCTGGACAAAGATGGCATCGCATTCCATCAATACCAAGTTTCTGCTCGAAATCTTGCACCGTACCCCCACTGCCGTCTTCTTCTGCGATACTCTCAGCCATTTTCTGCACGGCTACTTTGACCTCATCTTTGAGTGCAAAGGTAATGCTTTCGGCGAGGCTCTGTGCCGTCATCTTCTTGAACGGGACAGGCATAGGGCCAGCACCAGCTTTCGCGATCATCTGAAACAAAGTCAACTTTGTCCCGTCTTGGATCCATGCAGACTTACTTGTCCCCAGAACGGCTGGTCGCCGAAGAAAGGCACAACGACAGTCGGCTTTCCTAATGCAATTCCGGCTGCTGTTGTGCCAGCACCGCCATGATGAACGACACACGAAACCCTTTGGAAGAGCCAGTCGTGCGGACAATTACCTATGAGGTAGACACCATCGGGCACTTCGCCTGCGCCTACACCTCCCCAACCTTTGGACACTATCGCGCGTACTCCCGCCAACTTTACAGCTTCAAAGATGAGCTTAGTAAGACCGACTGGATCATCGACCACAATGCTTCCAAATCCGATATATACTGGAGGTGGTCCTTTGGCGAGGAAGTCGGCCAAGTCCTCGGGCGGGGTATAGTTTGAGCCAGCTTTCAGGAATGAGAATCCGGTAATGCTGATATGTGCACCCCAGTCAGGTGGCCGTGGTATCAGAGCTTGCGACCAGAGGTAACTGTAGGGCACACGAAGCCTTGGAATTAGTTGATGACCCCAAAGCGGGCTTATCGCATCCAGCTTCAATGTCTGAGTTCGAAATTTGTTAATGATGTCTCCCAGACCCTGCCACGTCAGTAACTCCATGATGCCGAAGCTGAAGTAGTTGGCGATGGACGTTTCGACTTCTCCATACTCCATGGCCGCCAAAGGGTGGTGAAAGGCCCTTGTTGGTGACCAAGGCATTGTGAAGACGATATGCAGAGGAATACCGAGCTTCTCCGCGCAGTGAATGTGTCCCATTGAGGGAGGGTTTGCAATGATGGCGTCCGCGATGAACAGATCTTCTGGCGCATCTACATTCAGTGCCGAAATCCTCTCACCCATGCCATTTCCGGCCTCAATGCAGCTTCTCCACGTTCCGTCAACCATCTCAGCCATCTCTTTTCGTCGCTTGCCAACGTCGCCGGCTTTGATGGACTGCATATTCGGTAACAGGCCAGGATTTTTCACCATGTACGCCATCAATGCTTCTGGATCCCCACCTATGGAGAAGAACTCGATGCCATTGCTTTCCTGTTGCTCAAATCAGTCCACCATTCGCAAGGCAGTGCTCAGTACTATAATTACTCACGACGAAGTCCTTGAAAGCTGGATGTGTGCAGATGCGGACTCTATGACTGTGTGGTGGCGCTTGAAGCAACTTTGCAATTGGAATAAAGGGCTGCACGTCTCCTCGAGAGCCGCAAATGTGTATTGCGATGTTCAAGCGTGGCGACCGGACGGTACTCTTCTTCTCGCTGATGAACTCGTCGACCAACGCTGTGCTTTCTCTTCGCGGCCTTGCACATTGCGCTGGTCGGCAGGCCACAGCATCGCTTTGAAGCTTGTCAAACCAGTACCTTAGCTGTGTCGTGTTTTTGTGGAAGTTGATCGCAACTTGGCCAAAGGTGTTGACTCGTCCGGTGCTCTGCGCTTTTTCGTCATGGTACTGGCCGTGTTTCTGCTTGGTGTTGAAATTGAGCGGCATTGCGCTTCAAAGAGGAGCTGTTTCTTACTTCAACTCGTTTTCGAAAATGTAGGAACCTCGATAGCGATGCGCTCGACGACGGAGCACAAGGCCGTTGGAGATTGTTTTGGTATGCATTCGGACCTTCTGAATCAGCATGTGGTCCAATCACATGCTTCGCGAGATACGCCGTATCTCACCTCTTGTTGTTTTCGGTCCTCGGTCCCCATCTCGCCGCGTCGCGCCAAACCCAACAAGACGCGTTTCTTCCTGGTTGTGGCGATCGACGACGCATGGTACCGTCGGTCGTCCGCATTGGCGCGCTTCGTAAAGATCGCGCTCGCCCGTACAGCCGGAGGGTCGGATCTCAAAAATTCAAGGCCTGCAGCTTCGGCCGTGCGATTCTGGATTACACCTGGGCCGCCCGGACGTAACTCGTAAGATTTGAACTCATCTCAAACCTCATCGTTGCCCCTACAACGTGTGGTGAATGTGATTGCAATACTACATGCATCCCCAGTTGTGCACGTACATCTAAACCATGGCCGATAGTCAAGAGAAGGGCATCATTGGGCGGGCACGAGGAGTGTCGATTTCGCTACTCAATGCGACGCCCCAGCTGGGCATGTGGCAGGCCACGGGAACAGCCATCGCCCAAGCACCCAACTTGACAGAACTGCGAGAGCCGGAATCTGGCGGAGCAAACATCACATTCAATGCGCACGGCCATTCCAATCGTATCGCGAAACCAGATGACGATGGCGGGCTTACGCTCCTCAAAACACAAACGAAGACGCTCAGTAGCCCCATAGAAGAAGTTGTTGTGTCAGAAGAGACAGACCCCGAACCAGGGAGGCATTCGCACAAGCATCATGGCTTGCACCGTCGCCAGACTCTTCAAGAGAAGCACGCATCTTCCCACAAGGAATCCTGGGGCCCCACAATCAAGAATGGTCTGAAAGCGTTCTGGGTATTCTTCCTCACGCCTTCAGGCTTCCTAATCACCATTTATGGCCTCAACATCGTCGTACACAACCCTCTCCCTTCTCTTCCGAACACAGTCCACTAACACACTCAGGCCTGGGGCGCAATGCTCTTCTTCCTCCTCCTCAACGCCGCACCGGCCATGTGCCACCCCAGCTGCAACGACGACTACTCGTCGCGCAAGATCTGGCTAGAGATAGACTCGCAGATCCTCAACGCACTCTTCTGCGTCACCGGCTTCGGCCTTGCGCCTTGGCGCTTCAGGGACTTTTACTGGATGGTTCGCTCCGTCCATCTCCACGATCAGAACGCCATGCGCAGGCTGTGGAACCAGAACAAGGCGTGGTTTCGCCCGCCGGCTTGGTTCACGGAGAATGAGGGTTGGAGGGGGGGCGATGTGGAGAAGGCGACGTTTACAGGGGAGTCTGCGCCGCCAACCGCGATGTGGAAGCTGGCGTTTACCGTGGATATGATGGTGTTGAATACGTTGCTGCAGGCTGTCTTATGCTTCTTCATGTGGCATTATAACAGACTAGACAGACCAACCTGGGCAACGGGGACGTTCATCGCACTTGGGTGCGGAGTGGCCATGTTTGCGGGTATCATGAGTTGGTGGGAAGGCAGGAAGGTGAAGAAGATCGAGGGACCAGAAATTCAGGTTGAGCCTATAGTGTAGTCGTTCGTAACAGGGAGTACAGCAATGATAATAATAATATCCATTACGACGGAATGTGTTCATTGATAGCTGAGGCCAGCCTGCAGCCACGCAGGTCTCTCTCCGTTCCACCGCCCCGTGCAAGCAGCCTCCACACACGCCTGCAGACTCCCAAAACAGAACTCCCGACCCGTCAGTCCAGGGCCGTAATGTGCGTATTTCCTCGAATTGGTCATGATGCACTTTACATCCCGCTTGATCACCGGATCGCGAATGAAGCACCAACAAGTATCTGTCAGCACCTGCACGCCAAAGTCCTCCAGCTGGGCGATATAGCCTGCTTGTGTTGCGAGACCGTGCTGGGCGCGTGATGTAGTCACGATGATGTCTGTGGAAGGGTGTTTCGTCCTGCCGTGGCAGAGTTGGGAGAGTGTCTTGATTTCGAGCAGTGAGAAGTGCGGGTTGCCGAGCGATATGAGGTCAACGGTACGTGGGGTGGCGTCTTGGTTGACACCTATCCAAGAAGTCTCCAAATCGTTCCAAGTGATTGATACTCTGGGAAGTGGCTCCGGCGCACCTAAGGCTTCATGTGCTTTTGCTTCAGGCGTTACGCCGATCATGTGGAACATTGGCGCGCCTGCACTGGTCGCGAAAGCAGCGGAGAAGGCTTTGAGGTCGTCTTTTGAAGGCCCCGGCTTCATATCCTCGAGACCCGTAATGATGGGAATGCGTGAGGCTGCTTTGCCACCAATCTCGTACCCTAGCATCGGCCAGAACGAGTCGTCAAGTGCAGTATTGTGCAATTGATGATGTTGTGGTACAGCAATCCAGATTTCTGGGATCCTGTTCTCTGGTAGGTGTATACCAGCTTTCGGTGCGCGGCCTGTCAAGGCGATGAGCGCTTCGAGCATGTTTGGATACTTTGCTGTCCTGGCACCAAGAACACTGTTTGCGTAGCACACCACATTAGATTCGCCAAAGGCTACTTGGTCTCCAAGCTTTGGTGCTGAATCGAGCTGGTATGGCGCACATGTAAACGACATCTGAGCGCCCATGTCCAGAAACGCTCGTGCTAATTCGTCGCTCTCGATGCCAAAGATCACGTCAACGCCCAAGTCTCGCCAGCGTTGCTGGTCGATAGTGAGAGCGTTGACAGTGGTTGGTACAGCAAATCTTCCACCTAGGTCGCGTAGTTGCTTGCCGAAGAGTACAGACGCCGGGCCGAAGTGGCCACCGTCAACGTGTGCTTGACTGATGGACATCAAAGAAGGGGCGTTCATGATGAATGCCGTTCGTACGATGATTCTCATGGCGAGCGCTTGGGCTTTACTGTAGCTGCCATCCTCGTCAGAGCCGCCTCGTAGCATTAACTCGTCTTTCTCGGAAAGCGTAGGTTTGCGTAGGCATGGATCGGCACTGGCACTCGGGAGTGTATCATCACTCCCTGGCTCTAGCGGAGATGATGATATTCGACTATTCTGAACGTGTACCTCTTTCCCGCTCCAACCCAGTAATTTTTTGTATCCCTCAGGACCTAAGACCACCATAGGTATGGTCTTCTTGAACAGCTCTTCAGCGATGAAGACACCAACCGCAAGTATCTCGTTCGTCCGCTCAAAAACCAATGCTGCCGGCCCGTTGCTATTCATGATCAGTTCCAGTATCGTTGCACTCCCTGAACACGATCCTCTTCCACCGGGGATTCCTAAGATCTTGTCTTTTAGGCACTGGCGGCTCAGGGGATGATAACGATCGACCACCTCTCCCGTGACATGGTCTACTCCACCCCAGAAACTGAGCTCGAGATTTGAAGCCAGAAGTGTACCCGTAGCACTACCGGAAACGTGAGCCACACCATACAGTATCTCTTGGTCTACGATTGTCGTAGCTGTTTCGGCCATGTTGCCAAGGGGAATTAGACAATATCTGGTTTGATAGCTAATAGCGCGTGGAGTGAGTCATCGAGACTCTCTAGTGCAGAATCAAAACGATATACGAGACAACGTATAAGAGTGCTGACAACCGAGGAGAAAGGGGAAAAGCGACGATGCTACTCTGCCTCCCGGACCGAGACAGGTATTGGGCAAATGCGGCTGCAGATCTGGCCAATCAAGGTTAACGATATTAAAATCTGACTAGAAGTCTGAGTCTAGCATGGTAAGAACTACAAAGTCTGAACATGCTTTCGAAATATCATGCCCATGTTGGTGAATGTGAGAAGGTTATTCTTCAAAGTCGTCGAAAAACGTCCAGCGCCGAGCAACGTGGGGGTAAGTAGTGGGGCTCAAGCGTCATGTGGCAGGAGCTTCTTGTCTCGTCGCGAGCTCACTTTCACGTTTCTTCTCGTTGCGATCAGCAAATAGCCTAAATCATATCGGAAATCATCGTGACTAGCGTCAATTGCACGTATAGAAGCAATAGCTGCCGTTCGATGCGCTCATCTTTGCAAATCGTGCGCTCCACGCAGCAAATTCGAAGCATCTGTCCTCGGCCACTGCACCGAGAGCTGCCCCTCCAAGCCTCAGTCGCGTCAGGACCCACCAAATTCACATCGTGCCTTCCTTCTCCGTCCACCTGCAACAACAACACAACACTATACAAGCGCAGTGCTCGATATTTCACCACCACCTCCACCCTGCACACTTCCGCAATGACCGATACAAACGTTGAAGCTGCGAAGCGCGCCGCTGGCCAGCAGGCCGTGGCTGACCATTTTGACGCCAATGCTTCATATGTCGGCATTGGCAGTGGCACAACCATTGTCTACGTCGTTGAAGCCATCAAAGAGCGTTCTACCAACCCCGCGATCCGCTTTGTCCCCACTGGCTACCAGTCCCGCCAGGTGATCATCAGCGCCGGTCTCACACCACTGGGCTTCGACTCGCTCCCTGACAACGTCATGCTCGATGTAGCGTTCGACGGCGCCGACGAAGTCGACACAGAGCTGAACTGCATCAAAGGCGGCGGTGCCTGCTTGTTCCAAGAGAAGCTCGTCGCAGAGCGGGCGAAGAAGTTCGTCTGCGTCGCAGACTACAGGAAGAGGCAGGACAGACTGCTGACGAACTGGCCCACAATACCGATCGAAGTCGCGCCGCTGAGTCAGAACAAGGTCACGGCTGCGCTGCGGACGCTGGGGAGCACCAACCCTCAGCTCAGGACGACGCTGCTGGAGAAGAGTGGGCCCTTGAAGACCGACCAGGATTTCTACATCATCGATGCCGCATTCCCTGCGCTGCTGACAAGGAAGGATGTTCAAGAAGGAAAGGGCAAGGGCGACGGGACTGACGGTACATGGGAGGTGAACAACATTGCCAAAGCGATCAAGAGCTTGACTGGCGTACTGGAGGTTGGCATCTTCTCCGGATTGAACGGCACAGAAGCGCAGGCATTAAGGGAAAAGGACGGCGCGAAGTCAGCAGTAAGCGGTGGGCAAGTCCCCGTTGCTGTTTACTTTGGCATGCAGGATGGGAGCGTAGTCGTCAGGACCCCAGAAGGCGAACACTAGAGGTTCGACAGTAGCAGATTACGCAAAGATGCATTTTCATACTCGAACACTGAGCACCTCGCCCGTCTCAATCATCTAGTAACGCAGTGCAGAACAGGTTCCAGCAGACGTATGGCCCCTGTGGTCCTCTGGAAACGGAATCGGCCTCAGAAGACACGTCCTTGCAATACCAGACGATCTCAACGAACGCAAACCCATCGTAGCCTCGAGCTACCTTGGGATGAACAGGCCATAAGGACGTGAGCCGCAACAAGTATTTTACCACTTACCCCACCAACTCCAAGCATCTAAGGTACCGGTCATGTTCGGGCAAGGTTGGCGGTGTGGTGTGAGGGCATAGCATATGCGCATGTCAGACATGAGGCACATCACTCACGGACCTACGACAAACACAGCCTCTCATCGAATATAACGAACAATAGTCATTTCGATTTTTGTTTCATACCATAGGCATCATAACCGTATCCCAAAGAGCAAGCCGCTCATATCCCAAACAGAGCTTCTTGAGCTCGCAACAATCGTTGCAGAAGATAAATGTCCACATCCTCACCCCTCATCGTTCGGAGAAACGTCTAGCGGCGCCCAAAGCGACGGTGGACATGGGCGCCAGCGTGGCGCCTCGAGTACTCGTTGTAGTCGGCTGTGACGGTGACGTACTCAGTGACAATCACCAAGTCTGTGACAGTGACGCAGACGTATCCCTCCTTGCAGCCGCTCTCGGCCTTGGGTGTCTCGGGGGCGGCAGTGGGTGCAGGCGCGGCCTCAGAGGTGACTGCTGCGGAAGAAGTGACGGTGACCTTGGGCTTCTCGGCCTGGCTGGGAGCGGCGTAGCTAAAGGCAGCGCTAGACTCGATAATGTCGGGCGATGAGTAGTCAGTGGTGGTGGACTCTGGTGCAGCAGCTGTAGCGCTAGTAGCCTTTGTAGGGGCTGCAGAGCTCATCTTGGGGGACTTAGGGGTGGTGTCAACATCGGAAGAGTCAATCCCACCAGACAGGACAGGACCGACATCGATGCTCTTCTTCTCTTGGGCAAGAACCTTGCCCTTGTTGGGAGGGCCCTGAAAGTTACCAGCATTGCACTGGTCGTTGATGCCCTGGCACTTGGTCTGGTAAAGCTCGCAGCCTGCGTTACCGGTGATAGGGGCCTCGTCGAAGCACTTGTAGGCTTGCTGCCAGCACTCCTCGGCAGAAGCCCAGCAGCCCTTCTCGGTAGTATAGTCTGAAACTTCCTTTCCACACCAGTTGGCATTCTCGGCAAGGCAGCCAGCAGGCTTCTGACCTTCGGTCTGGGTAGTCTGGCCCGAGGAGGCAGTGGCAGCCGAGTTGGGAGTGAGCTTTGCGACCTTGGGGCCGGGCATCTCGTACGTGGAGGCATCCTTGTTGTAGATGTCGAAGATTGTGCTGGGCTCGCCGTAGTCTACGTATCCGGGAATGGAGACGGTCGACTCGGGAACGAGGTTGCCATCGCTCTCGAGGAAGATTTGGGCACATCCAGTGTAGAATTGCGGGTCGTTGTCTTTTGCAGCGTGCAGGGCAAGGATCTCAGGACGAGCGAGGTAATTACCGCCCTCCAGACTGGCGGGAAGCTTGACATTGAGAAGGCCGTTGTTATCAATAACCTCGTCTGTGCACCAGCGCTCGGTAGAAGCATCGTAGCCGTGTTCGAAGATCTTGAACCAGCCGTCGCCAGCAGCTGCCCGACATTGTCAGTGAAAAGATTGATGATAGGCAGAGGATCGCCACTAACCTGTGTCCTCGATGGCAGACGAGACCTTCTTCAAATAGACAGCGCAAGGGCCTTTATGTCCACGGTCGAGGCGCTCCTTGGAAGGATCCGCCGGGTGGGCACGGATCTCGAAAGAGAGAGTTGCGCCATCTGAGACAGACTGTACGCGAGAGACGCCCTTCGATCCGCCAACGTCTAAACGACTGATTAGAGGTACGACCCACGTGCACAGAGGGGGGTGACATACTGCAAGCCATATCGTCGCTGCCGAGGCTGGAGATAGGAGCGGTAGAGTGGTCAGCATTGGTGCTCATACGCATGGCAACACCATCACCCTAAAATGCATTAATGTGCGAACCCTCTTTGTGACGTCTTCTGCGTACCTGAGCAGTACCGTCCACGTAGAAATCCGTGAAAGCGGTGTGAGCGAGGACCGCAGGCGCAGAGGCCAGGGCTGTGAGGAGCATAGACTGAGTCTTCATATTGACTAATGTGTTGTTTTGATGTTTCGATGTCTAAGTCAAAGACGTGGTTGTAATATGTCAAAAGAACAGATGGATCGAGTCACTAGGACTTCACGGCTTGCAAAAGAATGGCTGTCGACTGGCGACAATAGGGAATGAACTGGCAGCGAAGCGCCGAAGGAAGGACAGAAGTTGGTTTTGTGGTCGGGGCCGAAGGTAAGGAAAGGAAGCGCGGAGGCAGGATCTGATCGGCCTTTTGTTGCTTGACTGGGTCCGGATTCCTTGTGCCGATTCTTCATCTCGGTATCCCTGCGGACAAGTAACCGCGCTGCCGCCCCACTGGATGTGTTCCTGGCGACAGATCTCCTGGAAGACTCAAGACGTGCCGGAATTACGATGGAGTTGCTGACGACTGCCGGGGTTGTTGTCAGCCTTGAAACGAAGAGCCAATCATGCATGGCGCTAGGATGAAACATGAAACACAAACGCACAAACGCGCAGCGTTAACGAACCGCTACAGGACGATACGGTAAGGTCAGCCGCAGCGTGGCGCCGTCTCGGACACGCTAACTCAGGTACCACCCTTCATTAAACTGTCCACTCTGATGTTGCTCCTTCATGAGTTGATCTCCCAGCGACCACGTGTGAATGTTTCTGCTGCAAACCAAGTGACACAGGCTTCATAAAATGGATCATTGGGACGTGACGAGTTCAAAAGTGTCGATATCAACAGTTGCCAGGCGCTCGAGTGCTCTTCAGGGACACGGAGTCCCAGAACAATCCTCAACTTGGCATGAGCTGACTGTCATCTCCAATCTTGCAAGGACTACGGGTGCGTGCTGTTTGTGAGCCTAACGCCAAGATTACTTCTTTGGCACGGGTGCAAGGCAGCATTGTCTTCGTCGCAAATCAACCCTGTATCTTAAAAACAGTTGTAGGAGAATCAAGTAACTCGTTTCAGACCAGTAGTACATGTGCGAGGTTGGGACACAGAAGTTTGTGCATGTATGAGCTTCCGTTGTGTTGCCCTCGCTTCTGCTCGATGCAGGGGAGATTCCGGATGGTCACGAATATTTTTGACAGTGTTGATTCACAAGACGTTCGATGGCACGTCCACACCTAAAAGAATGCGCTGGACAATGAAATGAAGATGATTTAAGGTAGAGTGGATGAACCTTGTTCGTGACGGCTAAGCTCTCTCGTGTGGGGATGGTATATGATGGTCTTAGCGTTTACTCGAGACAGCAACTTTGAGCAGTAGCTACAATGCTGCGGTGCTGCAGTGCAACGTTTGGTACTCATATTGGGCGGCAACCACACTCTCAGGGTATGGCTGAGGTATTCTCCGATAATCGACAGGTGCTGATCGGATGCGCACACTGATGTGGGGAACACAACCGAGTGTTTCATTTACACGCGCCGTACCCTTCCCTGTCGAGTGTCAGGTCTCGAACGCAGAACATGCAAGCTGTAGCCGCAACCCGAAATTATGATCAGCAGACAAACGAAATCGGAGTCTTCTCATTTTGAAGTCCTCAAGTTGACGCTGAGGTCTTCCTTGAGGCCGCCCAAGATGCCCATGACCGTGTGCTAGACCCTACACTGGTCTCGTCACCGATCGGCGCTTTGTAGTTCCAATTAGCCTCTGCGAGCTCCAATAATTTTTTGAATCTTTTCTTGAACTCGACCGTGTCATCTGGAGGTTCGAAGTCCAATAGGGATTTGGGTTTGTTGATGAGAGGTGGCTTCCTCGTGGACCATCTTACATCCGAAATTTTCAAACCATAGACACTGCGAAATTGCAACTTCCAAAAGCTAATGTAAATGCCCTCAGAGCAGGCAAATCCATCGCGTTCTCTATCCAAACGACACACGATAGCGTTCTGATCGGGATGCTCGGTGTGCTCCATACCCAGTTCCCTCAAGACAGCCTTGACAGTCTGGATTAGCCAAGTGCCCTCGCCCTTGGTGACAAAGTCAAGTTTCTTGGAATCACCAAGTGAGTTCGTGCGAAGACTTCGTTTTTCCAATGCTGTCGACGGCGGTGCCACCCTCATGTACCACTCCATCTGGTAAACGGCCATAGGACAGAATGTCGAGTCCCATTGCAGAGGCCATGCTCCGAGGGACACGAGCGGCCCAGTCAGAAAAGCCTCTCCTGGAATCAAATCTACTCGAGGACGAGCCCTGAGGAAATCTGTCGGACGGTGGTTTTTGTTTGGATCACGCCTTGGCTGCAATTCGTATACCTTGGCGTGAACAGCGCGGACCAGATCACTTTTTTCCAAAGCATGCGTATTAGAGAACACATCAGTCGGATCGACATTTGCAAGAAACTGACTATCGGTGTTGTTGAAGACGGACAACCACTCGTCCATCTGATGCACCTCTTGTGCAATATTTCTCGTGCGGTCGTGTAAGAGACCATACCGTTTGATTGAGCCTTCAAGCGCAACACTCCAGGCTAGCACTGCGTTGTGAAGCTCTCCTAACTGGAGACAAACATCGCCTAACCAGCGAGCTGCCGCAATGTCGCCATCGTCGAGATCCCTACTCAAGTAGATCCCGTTGAAAGCACTTTCAAAGAAGTATTTTGCTTTGGTAAGTTTGCCACTAAAAGCCGCGCAAACGCCAATGCAGTGTCTCAAGATCCGTCGGTCGGGCTGTAATCCGGTAGGTGTAAGAAACCCTTGTTCAACAGATGACAGCTGCTCTTCAAGTAGGCTCGCTGCAGCGACAAAATCGTGTCTTATCCATGCTGCTATAATATGCTGGGCTCCCCAGCTCAGATCAGGTGGAGCTAGAGGCTGTACAGGTTCCGGTGCTTCCGAGGTTGGCATTACGGACCGAACGAGATCCGGTACATAATTTCGTACGTCCCGAACCAAGAGACTTTCAGGTGCTTGGAAGGATAGTGCCGGTAGCTGTACAAGCTCCGGATCGCATGGAACCGTATTCAATACTTCTTTGGGAGGGAGCAGGATGTGCAAGGGTTCTGGCGCATTCGATGAGTCTGGCCTTCGTAGAGGAGCATCGAGGGCCAATGAGTGAATTTCGGACCTGTCATCTGTATCGTGCTCAGACTCAGGGTTCAAAGTTCCTGCGGCAAATGACGTCGATAGAATGTCGATATCCCAGGCAGTTTCTGCCAGCCGTCGTGTTGAATCGAAGCTCTCAGGTTCTCTGCATTCTTCTAGGAGTCTACCTTCGTTGACCGCCTTGATGAACCAGTCCACCACAAAGTCGTGATACGTCAGCGCCATTTGGTGAGATATGCCGGCGTCTTCCAGGTCGCGAATAATCTGGAACCAAGCTGCGTCGTCATCATCTTCTTCTCGTTGACTGGTGTGAGACACAATCCGCTCAATCGATGCAATGCTTTCTTCGCGATAGCCGCCTTTGTAGTCACTTTCTAGCCGCTCCAAAGCCTCAAGTATCAGTACCTGATTATCGTGAATGAGAGAGGTGTAGAAACTGTTGAGCATTGCCACGCTTGATGCTAGTCGTTCTCGCAGACTTCGCGATTTCTCTGGGTCCCATTTCAGTCGATCCCATGCCCTCCTGCTCTTCGTGTCGAGATTGTTGTAATGCGGAAGCAGCTTGTCAAGTTCAGATAACACGTCGACACATGGTTCGTAGGCGTCAATAAGCTGTTGGCGCTTGCGTGGTGGTATCTTGTCAAATTTGTCTCGGACGTCATCAAGCAAGTTCGTGAGACTGCGCGCTTCTGTTGTCAGGGATTTGTAGTCTCCTGTACAATCGCGACCTATATAGTACTCAGCTAGTTAAAGTTATCCAGGAGTATGGGGAGACGGACAGTTCTTGTACACCCGTGCGGCAATTTCCCCGAGCTTGATCAGGTCACCTATACTTATACCGAAGCTCATTATAGCAAGTAACGGGCATGACGTACAAGCACTTAGAAAACGCAGCTTCTACGAACATGCAAAGAGTACAAGCTAAACAAAACCAAAGCAGCAGCAGCAGCAGCGTCAGCAGCAGAGTTACGAGGTCAGAAGTTGGGGGCGGGGCTGCTCGGGTCCGGGATATCTGATTGGCGGTTCATCGCATGGGCACAGCCACGCCAGGCGCCCCCAACCTGTCGACAAGAACACCAGCTGACCAACATCAAATGAGCATCAGAGGTTTCTCTAATGGGCGTTGTGGACGCTGGACGGTAACTCGAAGTCGTGGTATGTGCGAGTTGTTACGGGAAGGACGATGTTGTTTTTGCACTAGGTACCGGTAGATCTCAATCAGGGATGGCTTTGGGCGCTGAATCTCGCGGCAGGTCGTCGCGCATTTTGCACAACCACTCCTATACAGATGCACTCGGTTTGTCAACAAAGGCGAGGGGCTCTTTCCCGATGTATTCCAGAGCAATCGATGTCTGGTTCGTGATTAGATCGGGCTTCACAGGTCGGATTAATCTCCAGTGACCCTTCACATCTTTGATGTTGATTCCATCCACTGACAGAAGCGACACTACAGGGCTCGCTGTACTTACCACAGCATTGAATATCAAGTATGAGCATCCGAGTGGTTCAAATCACATGCTGTAATGGCCTGTGACTAAAGTCTTGCATGTCAGATTTACCAACATCGATGCGAACAACTATGACACCGCCGAGCGCGAGAGACCACGCACGCAAGGCTACGCGAAGCCGATCTGATAGGACCACACAGAGCTCTTTGGAATTTTAACAAACGTTGATCTAGGGTGCCAGTGAAGGGCGAATTGGAAAGGATGTCGCAGTCTCAAAATTAATAGTTCTGTTGATGCGTATGAGCAGATATACCTTTTGCAACGATCATCGTACGCGACCTTCCTCATTGGCAGCCTGTATTCTGGTGAGTATAATTTTGTTCTTATTGAACGGGTTCGCTCGCGCATGGCATACATTGATACTGTATATGGATTGATGTTGCGTGGATGAAGGGCAGACAGTCGCTCAAGGAAAACTATTTAAAGACCATTTGCCCTTGGAGAATAGCTATTCCTCACAATATTGTCCCTCCACAGAACCCTAAAGGACATCTTGTCCTTTGCGCTGCGAATTTTGTTACTTCGTTATGCTGTTCAGCAACGTAATGGAAAGTTGCGCCAAAGCTGCTGCCCTCGTGTTCGATGCCAGTATGAAGTGTGGTAGTAATTGTCAGCTCTCTCAGCAACATGCTTGCATTGTGGTCTCCACTAACATGAGCTGGAATAACCGCTGTGTTTGAGTCACCATATATTTGCTGGTAACGCCAGAATTAGTTCGAAGTGTCCTCATCCTGCATGGCCATTCGTACGTTCTGGCTGACTCCGTTGATGCAAGTCAAATTCCAGAATCAGACATTAGCATGAAGCCTCATTGACGGCGCTCCTCTTCCTCAGGCACTGATTGTCTCACATGTTGCCTTTTTGTCCACTTATCTCTTCCCGTCCAGTACCTCGGATTGCATACACTGCCACTTGGCAGCAACAACGCGCCTGCGCTTCATTTGCCTGCTCCTACCGGTGCCACATTCTTGGATTACTGAGATGATTGACGTTGGGGGCGCTGATGCTGGTGACCGACCACACAATGCCTAGCCGAGTGTTAAGGCTAAGCCGTATCTAGTTAGACAGCCACATCCTCCTTCGCAGATGGTGGCGCCGCCGTTCCTCCCAGACACACCAGCTTGGCTATGCAACTCCTTTGCGCAGAATGCCGACTGGTTGACAACGCCTTGCTTGAGTGCACCTCATTTTTTTGCACCCGTTTCCGTGCGCACAGACACTGCACTCGGTCACCGAGTTGACTGTAGCCCGCACATGACAGGGCTGTGCTACTGAGTTCTGCTGCTGCAATCCGGATTCAACGTTTAAAACATCCGATCCCACTTCTTCCAGGTTTCCATTCTCCAAATTCGCGAGTCACCTGATAATTATCAGCTTCTCCCCCGTTACAGACGAACAATGGCCGGCTATCTGGCTCTACCAAATGAAGTAAGGGACCTTGTTGTCCTCTCACCACGAGACCTTTCTTGCTTGTCTCGTACTTCGAAATCAATGCACAAGGCGCTGCTCCCACGCCTTTACAATCAGATATCATTACGCTGGGAGGCTTTCAAGTCTCCTCCGCGTGTTTCAAATCTTTTGAAAGCTTTAGCTCAAGCTCCAGACCTTGCAGAGAAAGTAGAGGAGCTCTCTTTCTACGGAAAGAATTATCTTACACGGGTCGCAAGTGTCAAGCAGGAACAATTCCCTTACCAACGGAAGATCCTCTCGTACTTGGTCGAGGCGAAGCCGAAGGCCAACGCCGAAGACATCAGGATTGAGACTTTGCTGCAGAGAGCAAAGCGTAATACAAGATTGTCGCAGGCAGAGTGGGAGTCAGTGTTTGATGGTCAAGATGCGCTGGACATTATGACTGCCGCAATCATAGTACTCTGTCCAAACCTGAGGGCTCTCTACCTGGACTCGGGCTTCCTCAATCAGAATACAGTCCTTGCTAAGATCATCCGCCTCCACTTCCTCAACCACGATAACGAATGTTTGACACCCGCTTTTATCAAACTGAAGGAGGTGTACCTAGCCCAGGATATGTCATCATGGGACTCAACCAACTTGAAGCTATTCAAGTTTCCACTCTCAGCTTGTCTTCCATTTTTTTATCTTCCGTCTCTGGAACTACTCACTGCGCCATTGTCTGAGAGCATCGGCGGTTCTGGAATTTCACCACCCGCTACTGTGTGGCCAACAGCAAATCCGCCAGTTTGCACTGTCCGCACCCTGGATTTGCATACATCAAGAGTAAAAGCCGCAACTTTGAGTCTTGTTCTTGCCCAGACACCGCGTTTACAAAGTCTACATTACGGATATTGGCCTTGGCTGGAGGCGCGGCCTGAGGAGCGGCTGGATTGTAGTCAAGTGCGCTGCGCATTGGAATCTCTCAGCCATACGCTAACAGATTTGACCATCTCCCTCAACCCGTTCAGTTCTCGAGCAGATGAAGTCGAAGAAGGGGGGATCTGGATCAAAGGCGGGCGGGGCATAGGTTCCTTGACCTTCC
Source organism: Ascochyta pisi (assembly GCA_039634435.1). NCBI lineage: Eukaryota > Fungi > Ascomycota > Dothideomycetes > Pleosporales > Didymellaceae > Ascochyta > Ascochyta pisi. The sequence continues at coordinate 1,158,353 of CP113331.1, read as the reverse complement.
TATCTCGTCTCACTAAGCTCGAGATTGCCCTTCCGGTCTTGTTCGGCTGGGAGGGAAATACTGGTTTAGGCCTAAAAGATGTCTTGCCCTTAAGCCTTGAAGACCTGTGCATCCGGGACGACTGTATTTCCCACACAGGCAATGTATTCCATGAAGAGCGAACAATTGAGGAGCTTCAGTGCTGGATAGGAAATAAGGCGTGGAAGAAATGTACTCCAAACTTAAAATGTGTTGGATTAAGACTGTGTACATCAATAGGAGATGACTGGAGCAAAGAATCGCGGAAGAATATAATGGACATCTGCGAGCAAGAAGGACTAGGATTCTGGTTCGTCAAGTTGGATCCTGACCAAGAGTACGATGCAGCTAAGGATACATGGTACGATGCAGACAATTTGCTGCGATATCCGCTCAATGGCCCGTTGTCTGGACGATAAGTAATAATCGGAGAACATAAATCCGGAATCTTCCAGTCTGACTGCATCATGACCTTCTCTCGTTGTGAAAATTGTACTTGACACAAGCAGATTGGGATGTGTAGACATCGTGTGTAGAATGTGTCGACCCTTGAATGAGGCTAGTTGCTTACCATCTATATGAGAAGAGGGCTCTAGAAGCGTCAGCGTGTGAGTTAATAGGGGAGCAAGCAATCAAACATACTTGATGACATTCGAGCAAAAATCGCTGAAGGAAGTATCAACAACGTTCATGTTCGCCCCTGGCTTTACTCATTCTGGCTTCCGCATCTCATTCCACTGCTTGATCATCTGTTTTGCACTGTCGTATCAGCTTCGATGTTACCTTAGAGAAGACTGAAGCAAACGAAATTAGTCATGAGACTGTAATCAGAGGATGAGACTTTGGGTTAGGAAGCAAAACCTGCGTTGTATTTTGAGTCGTCAAAAGACTGTTCCTTCAATTGGTCGATCTGGTGATGAAAACTGAGCTGGCCTTTTACTAATGTAATATTACCACTTTTCCTGGAGCCACACAACACTGATCAGTCTTCTTTAAGCGTTGCAACCATAGATGTACACTGCTGTGTGAAAGTTAATCCCCCCTCGGCACACCATCTCTGCTTTCGGAAAAGATTACGAGTAAGACACCAAACGAACCCTAGAAGACGTACAACTTGGTCGGGATGGGAATATAGCTCTGTGTGTGGAACCTGACCGACCTACGATAGTCCGCGTCCGATTCCTCGACCCCGTTCACATTCTTCTTCCCAATTGCGTAGTCCTCGAACGGGGTTGACTCATCAGAAATGGTGTCTCCTCCACACATCTTTGTGACCAGTTGACAGCCCCATGACTCTTTTGGTGGCTGTCCGGGATGTTCTTCATCCTCCTTCGCGGCACGGGTGCCACAAGGCGAGAAGACTATCATTTTGCCCTTCTCTTCAGTCACTGTGATGAAAATCGATACTTTGCATGTCTCCTTGGTGGGGTTTGCTGTGAAGTATTGTACCAGTGCAAGACACTCCTCCTGTATTATTTGTTAGCCTTTTTCATTCTCTTTAGGCGTTACTACTAACGTACACAGCCACCGCGCCTTCGGTGAATATTGATGTCTTCAGCCCCGTCGCGCCTCGCAAAGTCGTCATGACATTGCTGCATGCAGTCTTGTACGCCGACTGGAGACCTTCTTTGAAAGATCTGTCCGCAGTGTTCCAGATTAAGCTCTTCTCTGCCCCCAGTCCCTTGATTGACGAACTCATATATATGGTCTTGTCAATAAACATTGCTGTCATGACTGCCGGGTGCTTCTTTTTGTTTGTTCCCTGTGCCTTCTCTTTCATTTCGTTGTACCCGTCTCTAGCCAATCCTGCAAGCTGGGGGTTCTGAATGACTTTGTGTTCGTCCTTGAAAGCATCTAACGCGTCGTTATTGGCGAAGGTCAATACGGAGCTGTACACGAAAAAGTCCCCTGCTGCTTTGCCGTTCGCTTTGGTTTGGAGTGTGTTCCTTGTAATCCCCAAATCTGGTACACAGTATTTTATGGTATCGCCCAGAGCGCGTGTCTCGAGTTCGGTGGTGTAGATGGGACTATGAGGATCCCAGGATATTTCTCGACCAGCCAAATCAAGGTCCCTTCCTTGAACCGAGTCAACAAGAAAGATCTGGTACAGCGTAAAAGCTACTAAGGAGAAGTTGGACCTCATCACGAATGAAAGATAAAGGGATTGGCAATGCGCAGCACTGGGAATTTATTCGAGGTGTGTAAATGGAAAAAACGAATAGTTGCTTGTTAAATTTTCTACAGCCATGGCGGCTGCAAGGAAGTTTTGTATCCACCTTCTGTAGTTACTCCGACTATGGGCGGTAAGTAACAAAGTTCAATAGAAGTCAACTTGAATCTGAGGTCCGAGCCCGTTACTACCTGAACTCCGCTGCTGTAATGCTCTGCACGTGAAGAAACACTGTATCACCGACGGCTCTGCGTACTTCACGGAAGTCCTTGAAATTACCTTCTGGAAAAGGGTTAGTGGTTACAGCCCAGAAAGAACTAACCGTAACAAATGAACTGGTTGGTCATTAGAGCTAGACCAAATCTCCAAAGGAGGAAATAAACCTGCAGATGGTACGCCGGCCACGAGTAGACCTGCCAAGAGTAAGCCAGCAAAAGGCACGCTGGCAAAGTCTACACCAGTAAAACCTAAACCAGCAAGACCAACACCGACACCCAAGAGCTCTCCGAAAGGGAAGACCAGAAAATTCAAGAGACAGGTCACGATGAAGTCGTCTGGCAGCAAGGGCAAACCTGGCAAAGGCAAACCGGGCAAAGGAAAGGCCGTGAAGGGTACGTACGCAGACTTCTTGAAGCCGAGAGGCGCTCAGGCCACTCCTATGGCGTTACAGAAGGTTGCGGCGAGAGCTCAGGCCTTGAAAAACCTCAGGCCAGGGTTGAGTTGAAGGATGCTGGGTGTCACGGGACAGTGAGTTCAAGAATAGCACATAGGCTTGCGAGATTGTCTCGAGGATCTTTGGAGGAAGCTGAACATAGAACAGAAAGACCAACTTGAATTCATCTTGCATTCGATCTTCTAGAAGCGAACATCCTCCGATACTGATGAGGACACTCTATGAAAGCAGTCACCTTCTGTTCGTGTGAGCAAGCCACGCCTATAGGCTGCTCATCGTTGCTGTGTATGAGCTAAGGCCACCGAATGATCTTGTACCCGGCCATGGTTTACATGTACAACATATGGGAATGGAAACAACGTTTTCTAGCATTTGACAAGCGCTCACAGGTAACAAGCAAGCTCTAGCAGCTAATGAGAAAGCGCGAAGTGCTGGAAACCTCGTCAGGCGTACTGATTTCGTCGTGCCTTATACGTTGTTCGCATTCAAGTTCTTGACGGGCGGGTTATGAGCCGCTAGCAAGTCTCTCTATTCTATCGACTCTTTGGTGTCCCTACCTGTGACAGCGTTCCAAGATTGAGTTTGTGCTTGTGTTGTAAACTTTTTTTTTGTTTGCTTTGTACGCTTTTTTGTTACACGAATATGTTGTACTGTTTTTCTTTTTACTGTTAGATAGCCACCAAGTCGAATGCGATTGACTCAAGAATTAGAAATAGATCCAGTGATGTCGATCTTTGAGCTTGAGAACTCCCTCCCCCTTCTTTGCAATTACTATACTTAGATTACTGCAACCGGTGCTGATCTACCCACCCTCATTGCCTGACTCCCGCATTCTTACTGCTACATACGCTAGAATTACGAGCTTTTGCGATGAACGGCCAGGAGAAAACAAGTCTTCCGGCCCGCTCAACCTTAGTTATTGTAGCACAAGGGAGATTGTTTCTAGAATAATTCTAACGTACACAATATATTAATTAAGCACCTAGCTGTTAGAGCGTATGCTGCACGTAGGTAGTGAGCTTAACACTATATTCCTTTTCTATAGCTTTACAAGCAGACTACAATACATAAGTAAAGCTTCTTAGTTTATACATACTAATATATTAATTTAGTCTTAGTACATTGTTGAAAATACTTCTATAGTACTTACTAAACTAGATAGTTATTAGGGTATTAGAGGCTTAAAGTACCTTAAGCATTTCTTACTAGACTCTTGCTATTTTGAATTCTTAACTAGAAAAGAATCAATCTTATTGTCAGGTCACGGCTCTGCCTACCGTGCCAAGCATGCCAAAAGGTATCAATGCTCACTCTGATAGTGAGCTCGTGGCCAGAACAGTACTATATCGTCAGCCAGGCAGCCTGCCTGACACTTATCTAAATAGTTCCCAAATTATAGCTATTTGTTTGGAATATTGGAATTGCACCTAATAGATAATTCAATTATAAGAGATTGATTGTACTAATTTGCGCATGGTCTATGTTGTAATAGCTAAGATAAGCGCATATCTTTTCATTGTTTAGATTCCCACGGAGCAGGAAGCGTCTCTTAGTAAGTCTGAGACTCCAATTTGGTTGCTAGTTCTTTGCTTGTACATTATAGTAGCAATAGTGCTGGTCTGAGCAGCTTCTAATCAACTGTTTCATAGTGTTGACGGTTTGTTTAGAGCTGGCGTTACCCGATGGTCTTTATAGTCTAATAAAAAGAACATGAGACGCGAAGCCTATTGTGTTGATGACTGGGCTCTACGGGTGCGTCCGTTGTTGGTCTTCAGGAGTGACGGACATTTGTGAAGGCGGACTTGCCTGATCTGAAGATATTGATGGTCCTGTTAGACGAGGGTATCTAGAAGTCTTTTCTAATTTATTCATATAATGCTGTATCTGATGGACTCTTCGCTTGCGTTGGCATATCCTCTTTTCTAAGCGAAGATTTGCACTCTGTTGAGTGACCCAGCTTCTTATTGATGCTATGCTTGAACAGTTCATAACACAATGTTGCAATAACGTATCCTGGTGCGTACTCCTGTCTGTAATTGCTTGATGTCAATGTACCAAAAAGCTTAGGAAACTGCAGTACAGACACCTACAAGCTGGATCTAAGACCTCCCTCACGCATTTATATCCCGAGTTCGTATCCTACAGGTGGAGACCGCTTATACTACCCTGAGACTCTTTCTCAAACACCTCAATGAAGTCTACTCGGTTCATATCAGATTGGTGGTCCAAGGCCATACTAGTAAGGCCGATAGGGGCTCCTAAAAGATAGCAGTCACAAAGACATTGGTAAACTGCTCAAGATGGAACCTAGTGTGCAGTCGGTGAGTCACGTTACAGTCTAAGGTGTAACTGGCGTTCAGCTGCCAGGCTGCGAGTTGGACGGCTGATGATAACGCACTACTGTAGCCCTTCATGACTAATCCTGTGTTGTGGCTTGCATAGAGAGGCCTCACTTTTGACAGTGGATTAATGAAGGGTGCAAGAGATGGCTTACAAGAATGTTAACTAGTTGTGTCGTACGTAGGCTTTCATCATTCGAAACCCCACGCCTACCTCAGTACTGTCCATTAATTTCATATTTGATGGATACTATAAAAGAAGCCTTTACTTTCACATACGTCTCTAGGACCTCAAGAAAACGTTCTCCTGTCCGACTCGCTGTCCATAGTCGTACCATTTTGAGGATCCGTGGTACATATTCCCGTTTTGGTATCTACGCAGCCTTACTAGGCGAATATACCATTGACCCACCTGCTCTCTACTTGAAAGAACAGTATAACAGATCACAAAATCAGCCTTCAGAGCTGGAGCTATGCTTGATACACAGTTGTAGCTGATCCAACAACACTTAGGGCTTTATTCTTTTTTACTACGAAACAACCTTGGATGTCAGCGGAGCAAGAGTAAAATGGACCATCTGCCTAAAGAGTTTATCTATTTTCGTTCCTACTATGGAGAAGAGTAAGGAGGGCCAGGCCTTATAACCACTCCACCCTCGCGCCTTAGTCCAACTCCTCTGAATGACTAACAGAGAGCTACTGGGCTTGTACGGAGCAATCCGAAACATCATCCCAGTCCGTGACAAGGTTCGTAGTTCCCCTAACAGCAGTGGCTTTGGTTCTTTTGCCTACCTTTTGCTCGTACGGAGACACTTTCAATTCGACAATGCTGCCATCCCCCTCTTCCCTCGTTTCCCCCTCTTTCTTGATTGTCAGTTTTTCTTTGGCGAATGTTTCCTTGATTCCTGCAAGTACATTTTCGTAGTTTGGCTTTTTGGCAGCAACGATTGCAAAATATGAGTCCGCATCTGCATTCAAGGCAAGTTCTGCTGCTTTCTTGCCATCGGCCTTTTCGGTTGAACCGCAGAGGACGTGGAAACCGGAGGGGGTTTTGCTATAGTTCCAGAAAAAAACCGCAGTGCAACCGCTCAGATTCCAGACGGTGACCGAGGCCTTCGATATGACGAACTGGTGCTCATTGACTTTTTGGGGATTTTTTCCCGCTTCCATGTATCTGCGCTCGAGGCCACGAGGGCGCTTAGGTGGACAGCTCTTTGGTTGCCCGGGCTTCTTCGTGGGTTCCTTCGCAGGTTTCTTCGTGGGCTTCTTCGTGGGCTTCTTGGTGAGGGTAGTAGATTTGGGCTTATTTTTTCTCCCTTCAATGGCAGCGTCGGTGGCACTGCGCAAATCGCGGGGATTAATGGCAATATCGTTGATGTCGCATGTTTCGGAAGCAGTGACACTCAGTTCGCTACCTGGGAGGGGAACTGCAATGACTCTGCCAACGACAAAGACGGCTGCGATGAGAAGTCCTTTGAGAGCTACCATCTTGGATATTTATTTGGATGTTGGTAAAAAGGTGGGATGGAAGGACTTCGAAGTTAGCTTTGGCGACGTAGTAAATTCTGACAAAGATTGCAGGCTCGAGCAAAGGGAGTAAGTGCAGGCGAAAGATGGAATAGAAGCGGTATCTGTAAATGAATGCGATAACAAGCGAAAGCGAATGTAGCTGTAACGAAAATGGATGGCAAGAGGAGACGAGCTCCAAAGGAAGACGTACTCGTTGTTTATTCCAAAATCAGGGCAGACCGTCAATTTTATACAGAAGTATTCATCTATACTTTTCCTCTCTTGTTGCAGCAATACCATACCTCTCGCAATGCTCTGAATCGAAGTATAGTTGCTTTTTTCGGACTCCAATTTTGCTGCACACTCCCGGTGGTATGCGACACGAAGGATCTGGCAGCACTTCCAGTGCCGCTGATTACGAGATTGAAACATCCCAGCACTCGTTATTAGTAGCGTATCTCCTGAATCATAGAGACTATTCACCCACGGACTCTACGTTGGAAGGTTTATTCGCATAGTGCGGACATCGTGTACATGTGATATTATTGACACAATCTCCGGGTAGGACATACCGTGTCCGTGCGCGCAACGACCGGAGTCGCGCAACGACCAAAAACCACCTCAACGCTCAAAATTAGATAAGGCTATAGAGCCACCCACAACAGCTATTATTTTAAGATTTTGTAGTGTAGTACTAATTAATTACTTGCAAAAAAGATGTACTATTTAAATTTAGCTAGTAACTTAACGTTGCGGCCACGTGATGTGGTTTTAAGTAGGGGAGCTAGGGACAGCAATAGGGGACTACAACTACTAACATTATCCCTAGGACCACGTTTTTAACGCTTTTTTAGCTAGGTTGCTTATAAAGCTTTCTTTTTACCCTTTTAAGGCAATTGTATAGCTTTTGCAGCGTTGCGCTCTTATTGTTAACGCTGCTTTTTAGCCTAACGTGCAGCTCTCTAAATTGCTGTGTTAGCCTTCTCCTTCTTACACACTACCTTAGCTGCCTCTTACACCACACGCCTCTCCTCCTTCTCCTTCTCCTTAACTAGCTTCTTAGCAGCTGCTACTTCCTTACTAGTAGCTTTTCTAAGCCTCTCCTCCTTCTCTTTACGTTGTCTAACTTGCTTACAGAAGCGTGCTTTGTTAAACTTTCTAGGTAACTAGAACACTGCACTACTATAGTACTCCTGCTGTTGCTGCAAGTCTAAGGTTTTGCTCTTCTTTTTATGCTTCTTCTGCGTCTTTAGAGTCTTTTTAAGGCCATCTATCTTATGCTAGAGGAGTGAGGTTTTAACTAAGATGTAGTAGATTAATTGTCTTATCTTTTTAATGTTACTCTTACTCTAGTTTTTAACTACACGCTGTAACAACGTCTCTATTTTAAGCCAATTCTTGTTGCTATAAACAGACAATAAGGACCTATCTAAATCTAAGCTCTCTAGTGTTGTGACAAAGCAATAGAGAATAACGTTAGGATTAAGTAGATAGATACCTGTTGCCTTAAAGGACTTAAGTATTAGCTTTTTAGTAAAGCTACACATCTATGCCTGCTAGAACAGGCAAAAGAAGTCTGCTCTATTAATAGGTGCGTTGTTTTAAGCCTTATAAATATGTGTTGTAACTGCTTTTAAGTATACTGTTAACAGAGGCTTAAACAGCACTATATTAAGCAGCTAGAGCGTCTAAGTTAAGTAAGAGGAAAGAATAGCTAGGAGAATCTTGTAGTTATTATAGTACTTAATAAAGTCTATTGTTACGTAGGATCTGTAGCTATCTAGTATTAAAAGCCTCTACTTTCTTTGTGCTTTCTCCTTAGTGTAGCAATTAAACACCTACTTAAGCTAGGCAAGGCCTATATCCCTATTTGTCCACTCTAAGGGAGATAACGTAACTATTACAGAGTGTTTCCCTAGCTTAATTTTAGCTACCTAGTCTAATTTAATGCTGCTGTTAGCTAACTTGTAGATAATGCCTAGCAGTAGTACTATTCTATTACTACACACACACGCTATAAGCGTCTGCTAAGCTTAGTTACTATCTTAGATAGATGCTTTAATCTCCTCTTTTATCTACATACGCTTGCTAAACACGTGTTTTGTTCTGCCTGTAACCCTAATTATAAAGCCCTTCTTATCTATATTGTATATGTAGCGTTCTTTAACAGAGTATTTAGAGATTTTGTGCTGTAGCAGGTTAAAGTAGAGCTTGTATTTATTGTAGGAATTAGCGTTGTAACGTAGTTAATCTATCCTAGTAGAGTAACAGGAGATGAGATAGATAGAGTACTTATTAATAAAGCAGGTAACCTAGCTCTCACTAACTAGATTTTAAGCTACTAGCAACGCGAAATTCTAGATTATCTCTCTAGTAGGTAGTAAGTAACAAGTACTAAGTAACTCTATGTACTTTACAAGCTCTATCTCCTGTTGTAGCGTTAAACGTTGCTAGTTAATGTCCTTAGTCTCTTAGGAGTGCTAAACGCGCTTGTGTCTCTAAGCTAGAGTTACGCAGTTAACGCTAAACCTAGTAGCAAAATGCTAATACACAAGTTTTTTGCCTAGTTTTAGCACATTAATTGCTGCAAGCGCTTTGTTAATAGCTGCTATAGTTGTTAAGTTACAACACGTTAAAGTATAGTATAGTTGTAATAATTTAGTTGTTGCGTGACTCTAGTTGTTGCGTGCACAGACACAGTACTATGTTTATGCGCGCGATGCGCGGATTCGCGCAATGTGCTAAACTACTAAAACACCTCTATACTCTTAGCTCTATAACAACACAACGTAATAGGATTAAAAGAAGCGCTTGCAGAGTGTAATACTTTTGCACCTAAAGATAAAATCCTGTAGTCTAAAATAGCACAAAAGCATAGTGTTGTATAGTTAACGTTAACGCGCAGATACTAAGCTTAGACGCAATTACAGCAGGAGCAGGCAATTGCACAACAGAAACTTACCCTATAATAAGAGAAGGAGCTTATAAAGTATATAGAGACGCTTACTACTTATTATATACCTCCTACAAGAGAGATAATTACTAACTTCACGTTAGCAGTTGCTAAGGAGCTAGTAAGCGAGAGCTAGGTTATGCGCTTTATTAACAAGTACACTATCTATCTTATCTCTTAATACTTAACAGGTATAGACTCTAATTGCTACAACGCTAATTTATACGTTAAATATAAGCTCTACTTTAACTTACTACAGCGTAAGATTGCTAAGTATAAAGTTAACACTAAGCACACATATAATATAGATAAGAAGAGCTTTATAATAGAAGTTACCTTACGCACAAAGCACGTGTTTAGCAGGCATATGTAAGAGAAGAGAGAGGTTAAAGCATTACTTTAAGATAGCAATTATGCCTAGGTAACACTTATAGCGTGTGTGTGCAGTAATAGATTAGCTCTACTACTTAGCCTCCTCTACAAGTCTACTAACAACACTATCTAATTAAGCTAGGTAGAGGAAATTAAGCTAGGGGTACACAACGTACTTGTTTCCTTATCACCTTTAAGCTAGATCAATAATAAGTTAGGCCTTGCTTAGCTTTAACAGGTGTTTAATCACTTTACTAAGGAGAAAGCTTAAAGAAAGTACTGCCTACTAATCCTTAACAGCCACAGCTCCTACGTAACAATAGAGTTTATTAACTACTGCAATTAAAATAAGATACTTCTAGCTATCCTTCCTCTCTATTTAACTTACACGCTGCAGCTACTTAATGTAGTAATGTTTAAGCCTCTATTATCTGCGTACTTAAAAGAGCTTACAACACACCTTTACAGCAGCTAAGGACTGTTAGTAATTAAGAAGAGCAACTTCTTTTACCTGTTCTAGAAGGCCTAGACAAGCACATTTACTTAGGGGTTAATACTTAGGTCCTTTAAGGCAATAGGTATCTTACCTCTTTAACCTAACGTTATCTTCTAACGCTTTGCTAAGGATACTCCTAAGTCCTCTAACAGCAGCACAAGCTCTTCTTTAGTCTATTCTAGCAAGGATTAGCTTAAAATAGAGACTCTACTGCGCAAGGTAGTTAAGGAGGAGAGTAGTTAAAAGGTAAAGAAGCTTAGCCACTTACTCTACTACATCTTAATACAAAACTCGCTTCTTTACTATAGAATTGCAGGCCTTAAAGAGGTGCTTAAGACGCAGAAGAAGCACAAGAACAAAAGCAAAGCTCTTTAGTTCTAGCCTTATAAGGACTATTACAGTAGGGCTAAGTTTTACTCTCCTAGCAGAGTAGAGAAAGCTCGCTCTAATAAGAGGACTAAACAACAGAACTAGAGGGCAGAAGAACTTAAAAAAGCTAAGATAGCAGAGCTAAGGCGCGCTAATAAGCTATACAATAAGCAGATTACTTAGGAGAAGCGTAAGCAACAGGTAAGAGAGAAGGAGAAGCGTAACTAAGCAAGAGCTAAGAAGGCTAAGGAAGCAGCTAAACGCAAGGCTTAAAGAGAGCGTAATAAGCAAGCCTACAACGCTAAAAAAGCTATACAATTACCCTAAAGAAGTAAGCACAAGGCTTTAACAGCTTCTACAGCAAAAATAACAAAGAAGTGTTGTATAGAAGGTGCCTAACGTAGTGTTGTTGCTGCAGAGCCTCCTACTACACCTCGCACCTACACTACCTGCAGCAGCTAAACAGCTACTCTATATAATTAATTTGTATAGGGGAATATTGTTGCGTAGGCCTATAGAACAATCTACTAGAAATTCTTGTAATAATAGCTATTGTACGTAGCTCTATAGCCTCAATTTTGCAGGTGCGCGTTAGGGTGGTTCAGCGCATCGCGCGAATCCGCGCATTGCGCGCACAGACACGGTATGCTCCTGCATAAATATGTGGGGAAAGAGTCCGTGCTTCGACTTAGCGTCGACACCTACCTAAGTCCGTAGGCTGCTGTTTGTAGGCGGATGCGGTATCTACCTCCTACTTCGTGTTTCCTTTACCACAGCAATTTCTCCCAACGACAAACACAACTGCAGCAGAACCAAGATGTCTTTGATCTCTTTGCCGCTCGAGATACTGCAGCAGATAGCAGGCATCGTCGAGACAGAACATCGGCAGAGCCTCTACACATTCAGCTTAACCAACAATGTTTGCCATAGAGCTACAGTGCCCCTGATATTTCGCCAAATACAAATTACAGTTTCTCATCCAGAGATACTGCGAAAGGATGTTGCCAGCCTTATTAGAGCACTCTCACGCACAGAATCCACCCGCCACGTCCAACGCATCAGCATCAAAGGGGACATACGATTCAAAGCCCAGAAAACAGACAAAGATTCATCCGAAGCCGATGAACCTGACCCGCCAAACGGTATCCAAGAGATCTTGGGAAACAACATAAGCGGCGACCTGCGACCATTCGTGGTTTATGATGAGCCCGTCATTGCAAAGTCTTCTGATGAGGATATGGCGTGGGCTCCCGTAATAAACCTACTACGAGCAATCTCCTGTCTCAGGGATTTGATATATGACTGTCAAAGCCAGTTTCCACCCAGCCTCCTTGAAATTCTCCATCAGCAGCATCCTAGATGCCGGCTTCATCATCTCACGTTTCGGTTCCGCACGTTGTTGTGGGGAACGCCTTATCCTTACGAAATGGAGCTTGCCACATCTCCATCTCTATACAGACTAAATGTCGTCTGCGCCTGGAGGGATTCAGATGGCGACGATGACTTCAATTTGGAGGCTGTAATGGATCTTGCCTCGGGACTCGCTCCTAATTTGAGAGAAGTCTCAATTGTCGAAATCTGGCCAATAGGCTGTTGGAGATACGATCGCCGCCGTCGGGAATTATGGCAAGGTCTCCCAGGACTTACCGGCAAAGTGGCAGGATCATTGACTTCATGGACGTGGGTAGGATGCTGTGACAATGTGGGGACCAAGTTGAGAAAGAATTGGCGCAGGAATACGGACTTGGCCCATCTACAGCACCTTACCATCGGGCGCTCCCACGAAACACACCTTGGAATCTCTGGCGACGAAATGGAGTGGATCATCCAAAACCGTTCATTTCCTCGTTTGAAGACACTCTCAGTGGCCCTTACTCGCGATGATCTCTTTGATGACCAACCACATTACGTCAAAAATGCAGTTTCTTTCTTCCAGGCGTTTAAGCCTCTTGAAGAATTATCTGTCTATGGACCAATTGACACACAAATCATGGAATCCATTCTTTCCAGGCATGGACAAACGCTTAGAAAGCTCACTATACACCCTCAAGAGCAATGGTTTTCGAATGTTAATGGCCGCACCGCAAACAATCCTCCCATGAAGTTCACCAAGGACCACTTATCTCAGATTGCGGACCTTTGTCCGCTGTTGGAAGAACTCTCTGTTCCAGTTAAGCGCAACAAGTCCCGTACATCTGAGGTTGAGCTATACAGATGTTTTGGAAAGATGAAGGCCTTGCGATACCTCTTTCTTATCCTAGACTGTTCCAATTGGATGGTCTGGCCAGGAAACAACCAGGAACACAATCGTAACCCACAGTTTGATGAAGAAGATCAAGAAATCGTCATTTCGTATGACTCAGGGACGACCAACGTAACAAGAGCCGAAGTGAAAGAAATTTTAATCAATTGTGCAGTGGATGAGTCACTGGCACGCTCCATATGGAACACGATAAGCCAGAACAAAGAAGGCAGACAGTTGGAATGCCTCAAATTGTGGCCTACAGGTACTAGTTCCTACCCTAGGAGACCACAGCCCTTTATGGTCCTCGTGGAGGAGATGTCTCGGTCATGGTTGCTTGAACGCAATCCCCGAGATGATCAAGTAGATCCCATTGTAGGGGAACTTGGTAAGCTCTCGAGGGAGTACCGTCAAGTGCAAATGCACTTGAGTGATGATTTCGGAGGGCCAACAGAGAAGATGTTTCGTTCTGTCTGGCCCTGCAAGGCGGGAAGCAAGGATTGGAGGGATGACTGGTCCAGCTTTCCTCTTGAAGTTCGATAAGACTGCATAGTTGCCTTTGCCGATGTTATCACTCATCACCACGTCAAGTGTATTGTTGGTTTACTGACTGCTTACACCGAACACCAACTTTTCAAGGTCACCAAATGTTCAATTTGTTTCGATTATTTCATCAAAATTCTACTCAGATGCCTAGTATATACTTAGTGAATACAGTAATCCCGTGCCCCTATCCCCTGAACCCGCCTGTACCTTAAGGTTTTCTGCATTCTTGTAAATAGTGCAAACGTGTAGGCATAAGACCGCATCGTTTGGCTACTCTAAAGCTATAGTTAATGTTTTCCAATTACTTTGGAGCTTAGATCCCATGCGTGTACATGAAAGATATGATCTACACAAATGAACTCACCGAGTCGGCCACCAAATGTACCTCTTCGAATTCATGTAACAACATCTCCACGTCGAAATAACATGTTGCCAGAAGAAATCACCACGATATTCGAGATATGAGCAAGCAATAATCTCATTCTGACGCGGAAATAGAGCCAAGCATGGCTCATAATCCATCGCTATATATCATCTCATCGAACTCAACTGACTATATCCTGTGTTCCTTACGAGCTACTCCAATCAAGAACCCAAACCGCAACAAAAGCAGATAGATTCAGTCGCCTTCCTCAACTCAACCTTTGCTGCAGATTTGCCGACTAACTCCCGTTTTCCCATGGACCTTGCAGCTGCAATTACCACCACGTCCAATACTGGTATGTTGCCTGTTCTGCTGCCTTCCCACCTCAACTATCACCTCGACCTCCTTCTAAAGAATCGAAATCTCCGCCTCCAAAAAGCTCTTCTTTTCTAAACTAGCTTCTTTTTTCGATCTTCATGCGCCAAAGCAGGCTTTTTTGCTTTGTTTTCTGCCGCAGGATTAGCTGCGCCATCAGTCAAAAGCTCCTGGAAATGCATGTCGTCTCAGTTCCCCCTCCATTTTTCTTTGAACTGCTGTACCATCTGAAAAGTGCGAATGGAGATAGATCTGCATAGGATAGAATTCTGTTTGAGATAAACATTGAAATTCCCATTTCGAACGCGTTGCTTGATGTTTTCGGCTGCCAGGAGGTATTAGCTATAGCTGTCGCGACAAGAGAGTATATATGAGCGAGTAAGAACGTGTAGGTCATCAAGTGTCGCGGATGGCCCCGTGACGGCGATATATAGTTATTTACTCATCAAAAGTGTCGACTCTTTGGCAGGACATTTGCATCTCATGTGTGAATTTTGTGCTGCTCGCTGTGTTTCTGTTGCGGTATCCGCGCTTCGCACCGATATATGATGCTGTTTATAAAGATCTTGGTACTTCACTCCGCAAAAATTGATCATCTCCCCTGTGAATATGATTAAAACCGAGTGCATCGATCAAGGCATATGCCCTTGGAAACAGGCACAATAGTGTCACAGCCTGTGTTCCGTCCTTGGATTCCAGCACCACCAAGCTCAGGAAACTTTCACTCGAATTGTAGCTTTCTGGCCCAGGACCGTCCAAAATCCAGTCCACATGGTCCTGCGTGACAGCAACAAAGGCCAGAGATCGGGGTACACTAAAATTGACATCTTCTGGATGCTGGATGGCGTACGTTGCATGGCGCCTGCAATCTTAGCGTCATCCAAGCCATCCACAGTGCTCTGCAAGATGCACTTCAGGGAAGGTATTTACTCACCGACGCAACATCTCATGTTTGGCATCATCTGTCTCATGGAGGCTTTCGTCAAGATCAGTGTCCTCTTGGACCGTCCAGTCGATATGACCGAAAACATCACCGTCACCGTCTTCCTCGAGGCCGAGCCGAACACGCGTGTTGCGATGGGACATGAATCGTACCCACTGCGCATCGTCAGCGTATGTGAGGCGATAGATGATGAACCCCAGTTTAATACCAGGGTACAATGATAACGGCTCACGGATGCAGTCTATTTCGGGCATTTTAGGCTTGTTTCTGTGCTGAGATGTTCGATTCGTGATGTAGCTGAAGGGTTGAACTGAACCAGAGGAATGTATTATTTTCGGTATGCCAGAGGTATTTCGAAGATTACACCACAGGATGAGCAAGCTGTAACATTCGCTTGCGCAACTGACCCTGTAGTTTTATGGATGTTTCGTGGGCAGCGTACGGTCTCGGCCAAGGCTGGTCAAGTGATAGAAAGACGCTACGCTGAATCGGGCTAACACAGAGCAGGAGGTCCTATAAAAGTGCCACAATCGCAAGATAAACCGTTGATGGATGTCATGCTGTAGAAGCACTCTAAACAGATGTCAACAAAAAGCGTAATAACACGTGGCCGGTGATGCCTGTTGCCAGTGTCGGTGCCTGGAACGGGAATTGTAAAATGCGGCACGGTGGATCCCTGCAACCACCCATGCACCAGTATGTAGGATGCTCACAAAGTCCCGTCAGTGCTTAATATCAGAGGGCAAAACCAAGGAGAATGTACTGTTTCTGGCCAATGCGAAGCATTTTTGATAGTCAGTCCAGCCAAGCCGGACGTCTGATCAGTGATCACGGACTTGGACATTAGCAGACGGCGTCCTCTACACAGGCCCTCGATCGACCACACCGAAAGAGGTGTATGACTTCAAAGACAAGAAACGGGGTACCACTAGTATCAAAAATTTCACTGACTACAACAATAAACCCACCACCGAATATGCCACTGAGCACATAGTTGAGGTAAGGTTGTCGATACTTCCAGAGTGACGAACCTTTTCTTACGTCGCCAGCTACAAACACACGGGATGTTTATGGTGTTCGCTACTGGTAAAGATAAAACACTAGACCCATTCTTCCTTAACAAATACGTGAAGCCGACCTCGGGGACAACGAAGATTGCGAATCGACCCGGGAAGTCAGCCTACGCACTAGGCACTGACCCACCCCAGGACTCAATCATGCGCCTACTCAGACCCACCTCGTGATATAGTAAAAAAGCATGCAGATGCAGCAATTAAATCTGAGAATATATTAAGCATATGCGAGCAATGTCTTCACATACGACCATAGGACGTTGAAAACAAGGCTTCCCGTTCGCTCAGCCCTATTTAAGCCACGTACCGGCGGATTAGTAGTTAGGTGGGTGACCACTAGCGAATACCCGCTGTTGTATGTTTTTTGCCTCTTCCACTGACCTTTGAGTTGAGAGACTGCCCTGTCTTGCAGCTACGACGTGGTATGGCCGCAAACAAAGAGTGGAAGAGAGGAACTAAACTCCTGCATATGCTAGATTTTTCTTTTAGAGACAACAGGAAGCAAAGAGTAGGGTTGATACATGGGTACTATCAAGCTCATTCTAGTAACATCAACGTTGGATCAAAAATACACTGTATCTGTATGCGTAACGCCTAGGTTATACTTTGGTATCAGGCATAAGTAGTGTAGGTGGAGACGCTTGACAGGGGTACTCGGCTGTAATTTTTGGGTGAATCGAAATGATTACTCAGTACTTTTGGCATAAGGACGACGTTGCATAGATGCTTCTAGAGACAAGAGGCGCTGTATTATATACAAAAATAAGGGGGATTCGGTGTAATATAGTCAACAAGGCTGTTTCGGAACACTCAGGTTATGCCAGACCCACCTACACTACTTATGCCAGCTACCAAAGTATGTATCATTAAATAGCCTGTGTAACAGCGTGTAGCAGTACTATCTGGCTGAGGGAACACTAATCTTGAGTGGCCAGTAATTCGAAACAGGTTCAATGGCATGTAGAGCGCGTCAGCGATGGAGCTTCTACTTTGTCTGCCTTATTTAAGCACCGCCATATTGGGGGTCATCTTGGCTCGTACCGCGCAAAGCCTGGATATCAACTAGCGGCGGCAAGTCGACATCGCGATGGAAAATGCCTTTCTGAATCCAATATCCAGGCTCTTTCAGACCACGCTTCATCTGCTTGTGTGTGGCTACACTGAAGACGGCATCTAGCTCTTCGAGTGTGAGCTCCTTGGTTTCTGGGAAGAAGAGAAGGACTGGTATCGAACGTGTCAATTGGACGAACTGCGATGATAAGACCAACTTAAAACACCTACCGAGGACCCATAGGATTATACACCAGGCCGCGTACCAAGCGAATGCGCCTTGAGGTTGGAAAGCTTCAACGAGAAGTGGCCAGCTAAAAGACAAGATAAAGTTGAAGGCCCAGAGTACCGCTGTCGCTGAGGCCATACCGACATCGCGAACCTACCAACGTGTCAGATCTCACATATACTCAAAACTTTATTTGCTCACCTGAATTGGGAAGACTTCTGCGGAATACGAGAAGGGCACTGGATCGAATATTGTCAGCCGTCTGAACACATTGTCACATCTGATACGACGCTGCCGTTTGCTTACCTGGGCCCATGCCTGGTGAATAAAACACTTCGTAAAGGTACATTCCTGTCGTGATCATAGCGGTCCGTGTCGTGCAATTACTAGTGCAATTATCGTTCGCATCCATTTCGCCGATGAAGAAAGACATGCCCGTCCAGAGCAGAGTAATAGCTAGAAATGGAAACGTTATGAGGAGAAGGAAGCGACGACCGAAGGTATCAATGGTAAAGAACGCTGGCAAGGCAAAGATCCAGTTGAGAATACCGGTACCCATAGCGAACAGTAGAGCTTGAGGGCGACTGTAACCACTTTGGACGAAGATGGTCACCGCGTACTAAAGCGAACAGCGTCAGACTATGAATCTGAAGGTCTGTCAAGCTAGGATTGACTTACGTATGCAATCACGTTGACACCGCAAAATTGCTGGCCGAACATGATGATCCAAGCCGCTGCTGTTGCACGGCGGTTGCGCGGGATGCTAAAGAGCTCCCAAAACATAGTAAAGAATGACTTCCCTCTGTTCACCTTCTTCTCTAGCTCAACAGCGACATACGTATAAAAGAGATCGCGACAAGCCTCCAGCTCAGAGTTCCGGATGCGACGGAAGGATTCGTAAGCCTTTGTAACTTTGCCGTTCTGGAGAAGCCATCTCGGAGATTCAGGGCAAAAGTATACTTGAATCATGACAAACAAAGGCGGTACGAAGCTGGAGCCGAGCATGTAGCGCCAGGCGACATCATCGGGCAAGGAATAGAACGCAACACCCATGATATTTCCCAACATGATTCCAAATGCAGTCCAGACCTGCCATTGCATGACCAGAGCACCTGGAAGATGGTCAATAGAGGTAGCAGAAACAAACTCTCCCTTGTCTTACCTCGAATAGGTGCAGGGGCGCACTCGGCGGCGTATACGGGAATCGTACTTGACTTTGCACCAATACCAAGACCCAAGACGAAGCGAGCGGCGAACAACTGCCATCGGGAATATGTAAAAGCCTCCCATATGGAAGCAGCAGTGGCAACGAAGCATGAAATCCAGATAGTGCCACGACGGGCAAACCAGCGGTTCAGCGGCTCGTTGAGCCAACATCCAAGGACAGCGCATGCTAGGTAGGGGGCACCCACGATCAGACCTTCGATGTAAGTTGCGTTTGGAAGATCCGACACCCCAAGCTGGTCAGGCCAATACGCCACCGCACCTGCGTTGCAGGTTTCATCCATACCCTGCGTCGCTGCACCCAAGGAGCACATGACGGTTAGGAAGTAAAGTGTCCATGGCTGACTCCATTTGTGCTTCGCTTCATATTCAAGAACCGCGTGATCCTCTTGGTTGAGTTCGCAAATCGAATGCACATGGTGTGGAGCTTGAGATACGAGCGCACCCTTTTTCATCGTTACAAGCTTGTCCATCATGTCATACTTTTTGCAGAAGTCTTCGACATCTTCGAAAAGCTTATGCTTGGGAATTCCAGCAAGAGGATTCTCGAACTTGCCTACATGGCGAGTGCAACTGTCAGTCGACGTTCCAGAGAAGCTGCGAGGTCATATGCTTACCCGAAATCGTTGCTTTCTCTCCAGAATCAAAAACGCCACGCGCAGTGTTCTCTCGCTTCTCAAATATTTCTGCTTGGGGATCGTCTCTGGACTGCCCCGTTTTCTCCGTGCCAAAGCCTTGACGGCTGGACTGGTCATTGTCCTTCTCAGTCATAGCGGTGCAGCTTCTCAGCCCTTGGCAATGAAATAAGATTCACCAATGTGGAGTTTGGTCACAAAACAAGTGTAGTTCACACGATGCCAATGTGGGGAACATTGGCACTCTTCTTTATAGCAGTTGTGAAGGCACACAGGGATTCACAGGCTCGCAGATTCTTACGTCAGTGCAACCGATAAGACGGACAGCATCCAACGTGCATGGAACGAGAAATGATGTCAAAGTTTCGCCGCATCATGTTGACTAAGGCCGTGTATGCTGCTGTCTCAGAGCTACCAACCTATAACGCTTGAACGCGAGCATCGAATCTTGCAAATTGAAGCATGTTGCACTCGGTTAGACGGCATGAGGCGAGCAGCTTACTGCAGATCTACATCAGTGCAACTGGCTGGACAAATTAACGAGCCAGTCGCGAGCCAGCTTCATCTTGCTGATATTACAATAGAATCCTATGATCGACACACACGTGCGGCTTCTTACATTATTAGCGCTTAGTTAGGCCTCCACCTCCGCAATCCTTAGGACTACAGGGTTTGGAAGACATGTCAAGACGCAGTCCAAAGCAAATTGGAGCCTTTTCAGAATATCACGCATCTGTCATCAATTCTAAGTATGTGTCTAGACATACAGAGACAATAATGGCCGGCTGCAAACTTGAGTGTTTGATGCATATTGGGATCTTAGGGTACAAGTTTCCTACTCGTTTGAATGTTCAACGGGAAATACTATGTATCTCTTGGGTATCAACCCACAGCTTTCCCCGGCTTCTCCAGAGAAACCCTCCAGATCAACGCGAGGTAACGTAGGGTCCACGTACGTACACATTCTATTGACTGGCATTCCTGTTGTGGCATGATGTTGGTGCTGTTTCCTAGTCTGCGGTTTTCTGTGTAATTAATCTGGTGTATGTTTATAACAGAATTGTTTTGTTGTCACGCGGGCGTTAGTAGATAAATCTGTCTACGCTGTTTCTGCAATGAGTGAAAGTAGGAGGTACGTAGTAGACTCTGGTCAGAGTTCGAAGTACTGCCGGGTATAACAGGTAAAGAGAGAACGTGTGATATAAGGAAACTGCCTGTTCTATGCTGCTTTCAAGGAAAAGATACCATGCAACCATCTCTTTCTTTCACCGTCACCTACACAACACACGTCTGCGTCACATCAGCGCAATTTCCAAACGCGAGTCACATTCACCTCTCTTCCTACCCAACTCCGAAAATTCTCAACCCGTTCCCAGCCCTACAAAGCCGCTTCTTTACATCGAAACCTAAGCCACATTCAAGATCACCACGCAAATAAAGCCACAATGCCATATATCCTCGTACACTCCCTCCCGCCACCCCACCGTAACCCATACTACCCCGAGCTCCCCACTTTCACCACCTCGTCGCGAGCAATAGCGCACTTCTTCCACAGCCACGGGTGGCGCGCTCGCCATGTTTACGCTCCCGCTCCGTTCTCATCAGTGTCGCCATCGCTGTCAGTATCAACACTACCATCAACATCCCGCTACTCGTTCCTTAACGCATCACACACCCCTTCCACCAACAGTTCAAAACCATATCTCCACCGCCCAGCGGCGCAGTCAGAAGATGGAGATGAATCAGCGTGTTGCTACGCCCGCATAGGGAACGCCGTCGTGTCATGCGCTGGGGTGGTCGAGCTGCACGACTACGGTATCCCGATCGATACTGCGCTATTCTATGGCCCCTGGGCGACGGATAGGCAGGTGGCGTATTTGAGGTATTATGCATGGGGACATGTTGAGTTTGCGGAAGAAGAGGAGGTAGATCTTAGGGTTGTGAATAGGACGGTGTTGAGCGGGGACGTACGGAGTGAGCAGAAGGAGATGGTTGGGGATGTGATAGAGGGTTTGGATGAGGATTTGGATGAGGATTTGGACGAGGTTATTGATGAAGAGTTGGCTGAGCAGTGGGAGCTGGCGGAGCGTGCCCTGTTGGCCACGGGCGAACTGGAGTGGGTCGAGGCTGGCAAGAAGTTGAGGAAGACGGATGGCTCGTAGATGTTGCTGAGTGAA
This sequence comes from Ascochyta pisi, assembly GCA_039634435.1. Taxonomy (NCBI): domain Eukaryota; kingdom Fungi; phylum Ascomycota; class Dothideomycetes; order Pleosporales; family Didymellaceae; genus Ascochyta; species Ascochyta pisi. Next base: position 1,136,596 of record CP113331.1, on the reverse strand, counting down.
TTCCAGTCTTGAACTGGCGAGTGAGATTGGGGGCTGTGACAATAGTGGATCTGGTAAAGAAGAACAAGTTAGATGAGCATGTATCAAAAGAAAATGTATGAATGCTTTCATTTCAAGTCGTCGTCTGCACATCTATACATACAGCGGTATGCCGTCAATCGCAGCGGCAAGGCGCTGAGATCAGGCAGTGTCCGTAAGTCTATTAGTATGCCCAAGAGCTGATGCAGATCCTGTTCCTGCTGGTAGTTGTTTACCACGGTACTTCCTCCACTCTACTAGCCAGTCGCTTAATCTTCCCATTCAGGGTTCTGTGACATATTAGCTGATGTTCAAGCCAGGAACATAGAATCAGAGCATACCTTTCTCAGGATCACCACGCCCTCCAACACGTTCGTCAAGCTCAAGTACTTCTCGTCTTCCAGCTCAGCCCTCTCACCATGTGCCAGTAGTACAGGTGTGCTCTGTGTCTGCCAGCCGGTGATGGTCTTCGGTCGACCAGCTTGCCCAACAATGTCGACAGCCTGACCGACGCGTACGTTGACGGTGAGCGGCTTGAGCTCTTCGTCAAGGGTAATGAGGAAACGTGGCGAGATGGCTGTCGCCAGGTAGTAAAGGAGGAAATGTGAGTCGCCAACAATGAACGACTTGGCATCGATGAGCGAGACCAGGACGGTCAACAGACCTGAGGCTGCGACACGCGAAAGGACCTGGCGGTCAGTGTGGAAGGGGTTGGCGGAAAGCGTTCCCTTGCCCATGTGCAGCAGACCCTGCGCGATGCGCACCATGAATAGGGCGTTGGGGTCGCGGTGGTAGTAACTTGCCAGCTGTCGAAGGAGCTGTGCGAGACGGGCGTTGTTGGTACCAGCACCACACAGACCCATAGCGAAGATGGCGTTGATCGCAACATCGTTGTCATTGTCGTGGGAGTATCGTGATAGTGTGTCGTAGATCTTCATCTGAGGGTTGCTGGGACTGATAAGACCCAGGGCGAGGGGAACAGCCTTGCGGATGTTGGCCTCGCCGTAGTGCATCAAGTGACCCAGGGTTCGGAGGATCATCTCCTGGCCGACGTCCTCGCCCATCGCAACCAGTGACAGGCCGATAACGGCGTATGACTGAAGCAACTCGTCGCCCTGCTTCTCTTCGCTGTCATCTTCGATGTGCTCGTTGCAGATGTGGAGCAACTGCTGGATCTTCAAAACAGCACCAGTACCAGCCCAAGCGCAAACCTCAGTCAAGACGGAGGCAGACTTTGCCATGGGGTGATCAAGCGCCTTCAGGGTCTCTAGGATGACGTCAACCTCCTCTTGCTGGCCAAAGAAGAGCAGGGCAAGACCAAGGGACATGAAGCGCGTCCACTTGTCCTTGAGCTGGCTTGATCGGTCCTCGTCCAGGAGTGTGTTCATCAGCGCATCTGTGACCTCACCATTGGCAGAGCCAACGAAGATCAGACCAAGCGACAGAGCAGCCATAGCTGAAAGCTGCATGTCGAGGCTTGTGTCGCTAACGATTGGCAGAAGGAGCTCAAGAAGCTCCTCCTTGTTCGACCCAGCGTACGCCAAACCCAGACCCATGATGGAGGCGAGGCGGATGTTCTTGTTTTTATGCGCGAGGTTGTCCTCGTCGCCCAGCAGAGCCAGAGCAGGGTCGGAGTCCATGCGAACACCAGAGTTGAAGATACCAGTGGCAAGCATAGCACCGGCCTTGACCATGTCATCGTCAACGTTCGTGTACGGGTCAATCTTATCGAGACCAGTCTCAACGTCCCACAACATCAGCATACCGAGCGACGCTGTAGTCGATAGCATGCCCTCGTCTTTGGTCTTCCAAACCCAACTGCTCTTGCTGTCCGAGTTCAACATCAGCTTATCGTTGCCGTAACCAGTGTTGACGAATGCATTGACGAATGCTGATGCAAGATTGTGCCTCGCTGAATCGGTGTTGGTCAGGCCTGCAGTTCGGCTGCTCTCGAGATGTGTCTTGTAGATATCGTCTGGTGTCTTGGGGTCAAGGATGTTGAGCTCCTTGCCGAGCGCCTTGAAGTGGTCTGGTAACCTGGAGTTGTTCAGGCACTCCTGGAGCTCCGAGTCATCGTCGTCCGACACATCGAACCAGATGCGCTGTCGCGCGATGAGGAACGCCATCTGTCTCCGAATCGCCTTGTCTTTTGTCGAGTTGAACGCCTCCTCAATCAGGTCCCTGTCGTTCAGACGTATCGCCAAAGCGACCGCCTGTGTGTACTGATTGTATTTGCGGTAGATCTGGTATGCGGTGCGGAGGAACTTGTCGTTGTCGGGGTATGTGAGCAGTGGTACGATACTGCAGCGGTCAGTACTAGCAAACATGTCTGAAGAAGTTTTCTGCTTACCCAACCATGTACAAGCAAACGCGCGCATATGTGTTCTCGTCAATGTACTGCTCGATCTGGTCAATCATCTCCAGCTCGGAGAGGATGTCTACCGCATCCGCCTCGGCGTTGTGCTTGAGGAAGAACGGGACAAGGTTCGAGGCGAGGTCGGTAACGTCGTCGGTCGACTTGTCGTCATTCATGCGATTCTGAAACTCTCTGCCAATCTCGAGCGCAAGGTGGCGCATGTACTCGTGTCCCCACGAGCCCAGATCTGTGGATGGCGCCTGCAGGCGGTACTTGAGGCAGTCGAGGCGCTCTTCGTCCGAGTACGTCATTCCAAGCACGGAAAGCATATCGGCGAACGATTGCTGATCTTGTCAGTGTCTTCCCGTGGCGCAGCGCGGGGTGGCCATACCTTGTTCTCGCCCTCAGGCCATGACGCATACTGCTTCTCGAGGCTCTCGTAGTGGGGTCGCAGGAATTTGAGGGGCTTGGGCACTGCTGTCATGGAACTCGTCGATGTCTTGATGAACTCCTTGATCTGGTCGAGCGCGGGCTTGTACAGGCTGGAGTCGGATTCCTAGACATTGGTCAGCGCACACTGCGGGTACACACGACATGCAAGGACGGCGGCAACATACCAGTATCCGCTCTACCAACATGTCCAGCTCGCTCTTCAACTGCTGATCTTCTTCGCTGAGCTCCTCTGTGTTCGCCGTCAGTATGGACCCGGTTTAGCATGGCGCTGGGGCGGTCGCGCAGGCAAGACGTACCACCAGTGGTCTCGGCCTTCTTGTCCTTGCCGTCTGCCTTTGTGTCATCCTTCTTCTCGGCCTCGGCGTTGACTGCCTTGCCCTTGCCCTTGTCGGCGGCGGTGGGCTTCTTCTCGTCTTCCTTCGCCATGACGATTACGAAATGGCAGCTAGTGCAGGCGGCGAAGTGGATGTGCTATGTGTGCTGGGGCGTGGAAGGGAGCGGTCGCGGTGTAATCCCTCCAAACGGCGTCGTGGAGTGCGGTGATGGAAAGGAAACGGAGGAAGAGACGCGATTCGGTGGTGGGGGGGAGGTGCGGCGATGTGCTGGGTGGGTTGTTGATGGAGCTCTCTCTGTCTGTCTGCTCGACGTACGTCGGTGCTTGGCAGCTCGACCCGCCGACCGCTGCGGCGTTCGAGAAAGCTCCACCCGTCCAAAAAGTGTCCCGCCCCGCCAAAACCAACTTTCGTGTCCCGCACCCACCAAAAAGTACGCTGGACGAGCACTTCGACAACACCACGTCTGACACGCATTGGAGAGGACAAGCCTACCGCCACAATGAAGCTCAACGTCAAGAACATCCGCTACCTGACGCCCGAGGACTGGCGCGTCCTCACCGCGGTATGCGCCCCGCCATGTCCTGCATTGCCCGCATTGCTTGCATACACTGGAGAACTAACGCTGATAAAGAGCAGACAGAAATGGGCTCGCGCAACCACGAAGTCGTGCCCACCTCCTTGATCTCCTCCATCAGCGGCTCCGGAATCGGCGTCCACAAATCCATCTCGAACCTCGCCAAAATCGGACTCATTGCAAAGACCAAAAACGCAAAGTACGACGGCTACCGCCTGACCTATGGCGGCCTCGATTACCTCGCCCTGCACACCCACACCAAGGCCTCTACCGTCTTCTCCGTAGGGAACCAGATCGGTGTGGGCAAGGAGAGCGACATCTTCGTGTGCGCCAGCGAAGAAGGGAGACAGCTGGTCCTCAAGATCCACAGACTGGGCCGCATTTCCTTCCGCACGGTGAAAGCGAACAGAGACTACCTCCGCAACCGACAGGGCGGGAGCTGGATGTACATGTCACGTCTCGCCGCGATCAAAGAATTCGAATTCATGAAAGTCCTCCGCCGCGAAGGCTTCCCTGTGCCCGAGCCCATTGGACAGAACAGACACACAGTCATCATGGGCCTGATCGACGCCTTCCCCATGCGCACAATTTCCAAGGTCGGCGACCCAGCGACCCTCTACTCGGAGCTACTAGACTTCATCGTGCGGTTTGCCCAGCACGGATTGATCCACGGCGACTTCAACGAGTTCAACATCCTGATTGAGGAGAAGTTCGAGGGCGACGAGCGCGTGCAACTCATACCCACCATTATTGATTTCCCGCAGATGGTCTCGGTCGACCACGCAAATGCAGAGTACTACTTCGATCGCGACGTCGCTTGTATAAAGCGCTTCTTCGATAGACGCTTCGGCTTCACGAGTGACGAGCCGGGACCATTCTTCAAAGACGCAACAAAGAAGATCATCAAGAGGTTGGATGTCGAGGTCGAGGCTTCGGGCTTCAGCAAGAAAATGGCAAAGGAGTTGGACACCTACATGAAGGAGCACGGTGTCGATGGCGATGCTGGAGGTGCTGAAGGGGATCGCGAGGATGAGTTTGAGCATGACGCTGAAGGGGACGAATTAGATCCTGAGGAGGAGCAGGAAGATGACGGTGGCGTTGCGCTTCACACCGAGAACGACACGGAGAGTGCGCTGACGGCAGAGACCCCTTCGCTGGACAAGCAAACACCTGCTGCTGTTGCGTCTCAGATGACGCTGCTCGACATTCGCGACAACGACCCCCTGCCTGATCTTAGCGAATGCAAGCCCCGCCCTCAGTCCACAATGACCACCAAAGCCGCCAAGAAGAAGGCTGGTTGGGCCATCTGAGCCTTTTCAATCCCTCTCCTCCTCCTCTTCTTCTTTCTCTTTCTGTCCCTGTTCTTCAGCGATACCCATATCTTCGAGACCACTAGCTAGTGTCTTGCCCAAAAGTTCAACCTCAAATAGATCCACGACCCTCTCTAGATACAATCGAATCCACATCACCATCAAACATGTCTCACACTGTCCGCTGCGTCCGTGAAAACATACGATGACAGTCCTCAGGGGATCTCGACCGACCAGCGTCAGTAGCATCCACTCACAGATAACAACCATCGCAAGCAAATACTGCAAGGTCAACATGGCAGTGGAGGCGAAAGAAGATGTATTATGCGATGAACTATTGAAACTCCGACAAACCCGGCCATATGTCTCTGGCTGTTGCCATACCTGAATCTGCTCAGCCATCGATGAGAAAAATTGCAATGCGGAACCCATGAAGATCTTTTGGTCCATCCCCGGCTCACAAGCTAATAGATACCTCTAAGATGATGACAGTAGCCGCCCAAATGGCCCGAGCGAGTCGCGGGACGAAGTATGAGAAGGATATGTTCAGGGAGCCGGAAGCGAAAAGGAGAGTATTAGGCGCCAACGTCGTAAAGATCCTAGCCGGAGCGAGTGACTGAAAAGAAAAGACCTGGCCAATGACCGACCCGAAGTATCGTGTCATGGCGGTTGAAAAGATTAACATCGTGCTCCACGAGTGATGCGGCTGGTGGATGCTGAAGGAGCAATCGTGAAGAATAGATGCGGACACAAGGTTATGGTAACGACAAGTCCAAGTATCGTTGCCACGCAACGGATCTTTACTCATCTCGAAGAGCAGGCGAGTCAGCCTTGTTGTCGGCCTTGACGGGTGTCGCAGGGTTCGTCTGAGTGTCGATGCCATGCTCAGATGCGCCGTCGTCGCTTTTGACAGCACCGGGCTGAGACACATGGTACATGGCCGGGCGGGAGGTACCAAGAGTGGACGGGATGGCTGGAGCCCACGGCTGACGGTAAGCGCCGCGCTGCATAAACATCTCGAACTCGCTTCCGGCGCTATGCGACACTGGAGAGACGGTATCGTAACGATCAGGTGTGCCCAACGCCCTAGCCTGGGCAACACCGACCTCATACTCAGCAGCACGGAAGACTCGACCAGCTGCTGTTTGTTGCTTGAGCATCTTCTGCTCGTGAGTGTCTGAGAAGCGGATCTGAATGAGATGCTCCTCGCCGCTGGGCTTAGAGACAGGCGTGTTATTGAACTTCTTGATAACCTCGTCACAGATGTCACGAGACTCGAAGCTATAGAAGGTAAGCAGTGATTGGAGACCAAGGATGAGCAGCGACATACCGAGCAAAGCCAACACCACGGCCAGTTCCACTGAGATCACGAAGGATTCTGCTCGAGCAGACCTTGTGCGGGGCGAAGATAGACGCGAGCTCCTGCGCATAGTCAGCAGTGATCATGAAAGCATGAGATAGGCTGGCGGATACATACATGTTCGTTCATGTTCTTGGGTATGTTAGATACGTAAAGGTTGGTGTTGCCGTCATCGGAAAATTTCTTGAGCTTCGAGTAGAACGATTCCTGAATAAGATGAGCGGAAATCAGACGATGAGAGTGTAAAGAGAACTTACTCGGGCGAAGCTGACTTCGTAGCCCAGGTAGTGAAAACCGCGAATGCAGTCTTCCGCATCTTCAAAGTTGTGGAACTTGATGAAACCAAAGCTGCAGCTGATGTTAGCACTGTGGAATGAGGACGGGGGATTACTTGCCCTTTGCATAGGTTAGTCTTGAGGTCGATGATTGACTTGGAGCTCTGGATGTCGCCAAAGCGCCTGCCCCAGCCATGCAACATCTCGTCAGTCGTCTCTGGCAGCAAGCCACGGATATAGACATTGGTCTCACCAGTCTTGTTCTCGAGGCTGCGGTCGAGGGGCTTGTGTGGAGAGTTAGGAGCAGGGATTGCGCGTGGAATGGGAGGCTCCTGATGCACCAAGGCCAGCAGGTGGGGCGGAAGAGTAGGCATGAGTTGCTGCTTCTGGACGGGAGCCATCAGCTGGTATGGGTGCGGCAACTGCGAAGGCGAAGGGGTCGCACTGCTCGTGTAGACAGCGCTGGGCGACCGGTCCATGATGGTAGCGCCAGCTCCGTAACGATACATACCGCCACTACCGAACGGTGTGCCAGGAATGTCGTTCTCGTTGGAAGACACAGAATCTCGCCGGGGCGTCATGAGCGAGGGCATGTCCCCAGATGACATACGAGAGGCCCAGCCAGGTGCCATGGGGCTATGTCCAACGACAGCTTGACCGTATTGGTACACGGTCTGTGGATCGAAGGTTCCGTTGTGGTTGTACATGCCTGGAGAGTGCGCCATGGCAGCTTGTTGCTGCCCACCTGGGAGCACCTGGTACATGGAGCCGAGAGCGTGCTGGTTCGGGATCCAGAGGCCTTGGCCTTGTGACATGGGGATGTTGCCGTACTCGGAGGAGTTTGCAGACATGCCGGACCCGGCAGACTTGTGGTTGCCAGACGAACCGTAAGGAGCGTGCATGTTGAGCGCTGCCATGGTGTTTGTCAGACCTTGCAAACCAGCATCACCGTTGGGAGACATTGGCAGACCTCGAGGAAGGTACTGAGCTCCATGACCCTGGCCAACTTGGTTGTATGCATTGAGCATGTGCTGACCTTTGTAGCCGCTTGTGGGTGCGACATAGCCGTTTTGACGAGCGTTTGTAGTCATGGTGGCGGTGAAGGGAGCGAGATGACCGAGACTGAAGCCGTGAAAGGGCTAGGCGGCTGGTGACAGATGTCGGAGAATGCTGCAGACAGAAGTAGGGCAACCGAAAGACGTGAGCTCGGTGATGCGGCGACAACAAGTATCAAGAGCGTGAGAGCGGACGAGGCTGCTGAGATGTACGGAAGAACGTTGCTCTGGGGCAAGGTTAGTCATGTACGTCCGGCTAGGATGCTACCGCAAGGGGAAATGGTGAACGGTGATGGTGAGCCCAGCCACACGTCGAGACGAAAGAGGGGTGGTGGGGATCACGACGCTTGGACAGTTTGGACAGTTGCATTGGGGTGAAGTGAAGGGAAGCAACAGAAGCAGGGAGGTGAATCCAACGTACTGAGTCGTAAATGTCAAACCGTCGCAATGTGCGGGACTGGTAGTGACTCCAAAGCTGTTGACAATGTCAGTGTACGAAGGTGTGACGTGGGAGGCAGCATAGGCCTCACCTGCGGAAAGCTACAAAGAATGTGGCCACTGAAGCGTATTGGTGAGGAAGAAGTGGTGCAGAATGAGTGAAGAGAAGAAGAGACGAAAGGTGAGGAGGGGAGACGAGAAGAAAAGGCGTTCGAGGGCGGCGGCTCGGCGTTGTGCAGAGGGCAAGAGCCGTGGGTGATGTCTCGGTGGTGGAGGGGAGTAGCAACGGCGCGTGTATACACGGAGCAGCCTCGCCTTCCACCCCGGGAAGTCGCCAGGGACCAGGTAGACGGGATGGAACGCACATACCTTGCTAATGATAGGCGCTGGAGCAGGAGCAGATAGGTGACAGTACCGACGAAAGCAGTAGCGGGCGCAGAACGGGGGTCGAGCGTCTTCCCTTTTTCACCTCTTGTTCGGCGCGCTGTGCGTCTTTAGTGATGATGGGAAAGTACTGTTCGAATAGTGATGTCGAGGTGTTAATTACGGACGGAGCTGCAGAGTGTGTGCTGCCATTTGGCTGCGGTGGGAGTCTACTGCTTTAATAAGACCAGTTGAAGAACAGAGGTGCAGCGTTGATATGTGCAAGCCAGGGATGACGCTCTGCACAGCTGCAAATGAGTGCAGGGGACGCGACGTCACATCAGTCGTGCACGCTGCCCGCTTCCGCAGCTGGCGGCCATGCCCTTCTGAGGCGAGCGTGTAGCAGTCTCCAGACGACGAGGCGTCCCAATCTGCACTCGAGCTTCTCCTTCCAGCAGGCTGCTCTCCGCTATAGCGAAGCTAATGCAGCCCCCGGCGCCCTTGCAGTAGGGCTGAAGGAGCGACGGCGTCTGGAGAGAAAATCGTTATGAACACTACTTGCTCGTGTAGAGAGTGCGCGAGCAGAGCTTCCTCTGCAAGACGGCGATCTACGTGGTGGGCCAGATCGCGGGATGAGGATTTGCCCTGTCACTTTTTCACCTCAGCACCGCAGTCGGCTCTCGGGTCCTCGCAAAATCATCCCCCAGGACCGACGAGGTGCGTCGCTCTGTTTGACATTGAGATTAGCTTGCAGCACGTTAGTAGAGTGACACGACACAAGGAACCTCTCTCTCATAACGACCTGTACCCCACTGTTGCCCACAAGGGGCTGGGAATAGTCTTGCGCTTGTAGATGTCTGCAGTGCACTGGTAACTTCTGCTGCGAGCCGCTGCAGTGCAGACAGTCGCAGCCGTTACTAGCTGCATTGAACGGCCTGCGTCTCCAAGTCGAGCTCGCCAGGCCCCACCCGTCAACGTTGAGGCCAACGCTTTTCGGGTGACAGTGCAGAGCCTCCAACGGCCCACAAGCCGTCGCCCCGGCACAGCAGCAGCTGACAGGAAAGGCTCCGCGGTGTCTGCGACAGCCATACAGCTGCAAGGGCCTCTTTCTCAACCAGACGAGATCTCACTATCAAGCGGTTCGATCTGAGTCTACGTTACGCCTAACAAAGTCAGAATGCACCTAGGTGTGGAGAAGAGACGCGACCGTGGAGAGGCAAAGCTGCGGCCGCGAATAATTTTCGAAAAGTGAGGAGGGTCGAAGCACAAGACGATGTTTGAGAGAGGGTACTAACCACACCTGTGTACGTCCCCATCAAGCGCTCTGCAAACAGCCAGTTGGGGCGCAATGTGAGCAGATGTGTTACGGCACTCACTCAATAGAGCTCTGCTCGCCTGTTTGCGTGCTGCGTGGGCGCAAGAGCACTGATTACCGTGTTGCATATTCTTCCAAGTAGCTATCCGGGACTTCGTTCGCAAAGCAGGGTAGCTGAAACAGTGACTGCAGGCTTGGAATGCGGCTCGCCACGAAGCAAGACGTTCGTTTGGCAAGGGTTGACAGCTCCAGTGGAGATCACCAGGGGTGCATGTAATGTGTGGCTCGTGAAGACAGGTCCGCTTGGTAATTCGTCGCATGGCATGCCGAGCGGTGGCCCTCCAGATGTCACGCATGCCGTGCGCCTCCAGGCGCTGCATTGCTTCTTCTTGTGTACACGTCGCTCGACTCTCTTCTGTTTTTGTCCGCGCCACCCATCATTGCTTCGTTGCGACTCTGTTGATGTTACTCAGCTCGACCTGAAACCTGGATTCCGGATCGACTCGCCACCATTCAGGGCGATGAAGAGGCGATGCTTTTCAGATTCTGTTTGGGCTGCATCTTCGAGGTGGTACAAGGCGCGAACTGTGTCGTATCAGCCTCGCCTGGAAGTTGTCAGGGTTCACGGGAATCTTGGGACTGTATCTTGGTCCATGCTCTGACTGAGCATCAGAGATTGCCAGAGATTCGCGGCCCTCGAAGATAATCATGTGGAACATAACTGCCTTGCCATATCACGCTCCTTGCCGTGGTCTCATAACTCTGCTCCCCTCCATGTTGGCAAAGATCGGTTCTTGATGTGATATGCCTGACTTTGTTGACATTACAGATTTGGAGGACACCTATTCGTGAGCAGGGGGCAGCAGCCAGACATGGTAGCACACGGTATTGATACACGGAAGGGCTCCAGTCCATGGTGTACCTGAATATCTGAGGAAGTTGAGGAGGATGTGCAATTTTGTTCATCTAATTGTTCGAACGGGGGTCCTCAATGTGGTAGGCTATGCCGACGTGTCGATGTGTGCATGCGGGATGAAGTTGGAAGGGAATGGACTTGCTTCACGAGCGGGTCCTACGGTTGCCGACACCAGCCAATTGCGCTTCAGCACCACCACGCAGGAGGATCACCGCAGGACTCACAACATCACTGGCTTGTGCTCACAAGGCAGTTTGTACAATTGTCTTTTGATCCGATTAACCTCTACTTCATCTACAGTGCATACAAGTGGCGAGTATAGTACTAGCAAATTCACAACGCTGCGTAGCCCAAGTTGATCTCCATCATGGCCAGGGTCCAACTATGCATTCATCAAACGCCGTCCACTCCATTCTAACCTTGAAAATGCTTCGCTATGTTCCAGAATTTGATCATGACCAAACGTCTTCTTGGTACTGGTTCGACGCTCTCATGGCCTTGACAATCTCTTCGCCCTTTGCCTCTGGTACATTCCTGTACTTCGAAATGATCTTGCCGAGAAGTGTGTTCACCTCGCGGGCCATATGTGCTGCGTCACCACAGACGTAGAAGTAGGCCTTTTGCTCCAGTAGCTTGTTGACCTCTTCGCCGTTCTCTTCTATTTGATGTTGAACGTAAACCTTCTTCGGGCCATCTCGTGAGAATGCTGTGTGGAGAACAAAGTTGTCGCCCAACGCTTCCTTGTATTGCTGTGACCTGTGTTAGCCTAGTAGAGGCACTTTTAGACTGACGATAACTTACCTCCCACTCCTTCTCGTACATGAAATCTTCTGACCTCTTTCTGCAACCAAAGAACAGGACTGTCTTGCCAACGTTCTGACCAGCCTTGGCCTGAGCCGCCCTCTCCTGGACGAAAGCTCGGAAAGGAGCAACACCGGTACCGGGACCAACCATGATGATGGGCTTGGAGGGATCCGAAGGCAGCTTGAAGTTGGAGTGACGTACGTGTACAGGCACGTGGATGCCATCGTATTTGTTGCGAGGACCAGTGATCGCGTAGTTCAAGCCATGCGGATCTGGATCGGGGTCACCGTGTTGCTTCTGCTTCAGAGCGAGGAGGTAGTTCGTGGTGACTCCCTTGAGGACGTGTGGTGCATCGGCCTTCTGGACCGATTCGACGACGGCGGTAATGGAGATTTTGTCCTTTTGCACCAGTGAGGAAGAAGAGATGGAGTAGTAACGCGGCTGAATCTTGACAAGACCTTCGATGAGGAAGGAGAAGGGGATTTTAGTCCATGCTTGACCCTTTCCTTCAATTTCGAGCAGCTGCGCCAGGTTGAGGTGACGGTTGGTGACCTTTTGCTTGAAGTAGTCCTTGTCGCTGCCAAGCTTTGTCATCTCGGCCTTGACGTCGTCGTTGGGGGCAAACTGAGCAAGACCTGAGACGAGTTGGCGGGAAACAGCTGCACCAATCTCCATGTGGAAGCGGATGGCGGCATCGTAGGTGGTGGGCGAGGGGAAGGGAACCTTGGCAGTAGGGTCAAGACCCTTGACTGCGATGACAGTATGACGTTTGTGCTCTGTGCCGAGAACCTTGAAGACTCGGTCGACTTCCTTGCCAGCGTTGTTGGGCCAGACAGCGATGTGGTCACCAGTCGTGTACGAGAGGTTGGAGCCAGCGATGCTGATTTCCATGTGCAGGCAGTTTCGGTCTTTGGCGGTGAAAATCTCGGAGGACTCGACGATGGGGGCGATGAAGGGGTTGTTGGCGTTGAAGGGGCCCTTCTGTGAGCCTTCGAGGTGGTTCTTGTTGGGCTCGCCCAGGTAGACGGTGTCGTCTTCCGGTGTGAGGTCATCCCTCTCGGTGACCTCAAAGACAGGGTCGTAGGTAGCTTCACGCTCCTCGAGGTTCATCTGCTCGGCGACAGCAGCCCACATGGGCTCCTTCCAGGCGAGGAAGTCCTCCTCCATGGTTCCAGCGCCATCGTCACCCTCGCCAGCAGCGCCGAGTCGAGTTGCGCCGAGCTTGGTGAGGTACTGGTCGACGTTGCGGACCATGGAGTTGTAGTGCTCGTAGGTGTTGTTGCCCAGGCCGAATGCGACGTACTTGAGGTTGGCGAGAGGCTTGTCGTCGGCACTGGCGCCGCCACTGAAGCTGATGTCCTCGGATCCAATGAACTCGTAGAATTCGACGGCGTTGTCGGTGGGCTCGCCCTCGCCGTAGGTGGCGAGGACAAAGACGGCGAGCTTGTCGTCGGGGAAGGTGTCCAGGTTGTCAAAGTCGTACTCTTCCAGGTCAGCGACCATGGTCTTTAGGCCGAAGCGCGAGTGGCCCTCCTTGGAGATACGCGATGCGTAGTCCTCGGCGGTGCCCGTCTGGCTGCCGTAGAAGATGACGCAGTTCTTGTCCGACTCGTCCATCTTCTCGACTATGTTGCGAGACTTGCCCGCCTTTGCAGCGCCATTGGCGCCGGCCAGCGAGCTGCCATAAGGGTCGGCCGAGACGGCCCAGTAGGTTCCCTTTGTGAAGTAGGCAACGGTGCCGAGCAGCAGGGCTGCCAGCACGACAATGTCGAGCGTGTCGAGTTGCGCCATGAGAGTGCTCGTGCTCGTGGGCGGTCGTGGAGGGGCTCAGGGTTCCGAGCAGGCACAGAGAATCAGAGACGCGCTGCAATCTGGCCACGAGCCACTGTCGCTGTAACAGGAAAAGCCGAGGGAGTATTTGGACTGGCGTCAGCTGCTGGTGGATCGCGCGGCCCAATATCGCTGCCCGCTGCCGTCTCGCTGCCAGGTAGTAAGCTTCGGCTGACACGAGGCTCAGAGTTGTGCAGTAGTCAGAGCTGACAGCAGCCTTCAACATTATCTAGTCTACCAAGCACTCTCCACGCCTGCAACGTGGCCAAAAGTGATGCCGTCACCGTCTGCCGTTTTGTCCGTCCGAGTCGGTGGCTCGGTGCTGATTCGGAACGCACCATTTCCGCAAGTGCTCGTGCTTCCCGACTGTCGCTCACGGCCTTTCCGCAAGCCTCAGCTGGAGCCCCGCCAGATTTCGCGCTGTCTGCTGTGGGGAACTTTGGCACATGTACGAGCCGTACTTGCTACTGTCTCGTGCGAGCGTGGAAGACGCCTATCCTGGGCCCGATCTCGACCAAGAGTGCTTGTTGACAGCAGTTGTGACGCCCATCGTGTGCTCTGCACCCTGTCTGTCGCCAACACGGCGGTGAGTTCGAGGCTGGCGGCTCTACTGTAGTCTATGCAATGCAACGGGCAAAACAACAACCACAAAGCGCCGAACTGCTCTCACGCCCCATCTTACGCCCCATCTCATGCCCCATTTCACGGTGGGTGGTGAATTTTGACTGGTTGGCCATGCTAACTGTCCTGGACCTTCGAGCTTGCCAGCCCAAAGTAGATAATGCGTGCGTACTATGGTATGTACAAAGTAGGCTCCTCGTAAGCCTTGAGGTTTGGCGTCTGTTGATCACGGGCAGGCCGCAGGCGACCCAGTGTTCACCTTGCCTCAACACAATTCGGACAAAACAGTGTCCCCTTTGCGGCTTTGCCGGTGCTTCGGCCCCAAGAGCCCCACGTCCGACGCTTTCCTGTGCCGATGTTGTACAAATGTACAAAGTAGGTGCTTGTTCATGCTGGCAGTTGACCAACTCTTGCGTTTGACCAGGCCCCAACTCTTGCGTCCAAGGACGGGGTGGTATTCGCACCACGCCGTGCTGCGTGCTGCCGCTGGTGGCTACACGTGATGCTGGAGGATGTGACTAAGCAGTCTTGGCGTCCCAGTATTCAGGTGTTACAGGTGTTGATACAAAGTACTGCACTGCACGCCCAAAGGCCTAGTAAAGCCTCGTCCATGCAAGGCCAGACAGCCAGCGAGCGTGGCAGCGTGGTAGCATAGCGCGCGTTGCGCTAGGACGATAGTTTGCCCTCTGCCGTGTGGGTAGTGGGCGTGAGGACGGCCATGGCAAGATCAGTATGTGGTGATGGATGGTGCAGTCCCACTCATAGTCTCATACGAGGACGCCGCGCTGGGCTGATAAGATACGGTACATGTCTGGGAGCACTGGCACTGGCACAGGCACTGGCACAGGCACTGGCACAGGCACTGGCACAGGCACTGGCACCAGCACCAGCACCAGCACCAGCACCACGTGCAAGAGCCTTCGACCGTGACTTAATCTCCGCCTGCTTGATCTGAGATCTCCACAGCCGTTGGCTGCCGCGCCGCCAGAGAAGATCATGGGCACCAATCGGGCTAGCCATGCAGGAACGAAAGGCGCCAGGGCACCGGGGTCGATGCGATTTCGTCGACGAGCCCATGGCAGACGTCGCTCGCCTCTCGCACCGGCTGGTATCCTCCCCTCGGTCGACCCAGATGACGATCTCCTCGTCCGCCCATGAGTGCCCATGTGTGAGTTGGCTCTTCTCCTACCATCGCAGCGCCGCCCCAAGGGCTCCTGTGCCGTGACTGCGCGCGCGAGGCAACGGGGAGGCTCCGTGGCGGCGTGCTGGGCCTCCAGACAGGGCCTTGTTTGAAACTACCAGCCGCTGTGGTGTCAGTGGACTGTGATGACATGGCCGAGCTTATTCAGACGTCCAGTCAGGCTGCTGGCTGCTTGTTGCCTGCTCCCTGCCGTGCCTGTGGGCTTTGCTGACAACCGTGCCTGAACAGCTGCTTCGCACTCCCATGCGCAAGCTCGACAAGCTCTTTCACGAGAGCCGAGTGTGACCCGCGGTCGCATATCCTCACGCACCAGAGCGCCTGGCATCGCCATCCCTAGCACCAGCGCCAACTCGAGCCCAGACGGGGCCCTCGAGCGCAAGCCCTCGCACTCGTATGCCCACAACCGCAACACGTCCATCGTGCATGGCGTCCAGCACTCGCGCAACACGAGCTTCGTGAACTCGCCTGCCACCAGCCCCCTCAGCCCCCAGGCCCAGCTCATT
The DNA here is from genome assembly GCA_039634435.1 of Ascochyta pisi. Taxonomy (NCBI): domain Eukaryota; kingdom Fungi; phylum Ascomycota; class Dothideomycetes; order Pleosporales; family Didymellaceae; genus Ascochyta; species Ascochyta pisi. The sequence goes on along the minus strand of CP113331.1, from coordinate 1,120,869 downwards.
GCAGGCCTCGATGGAGCCATCATGTCGCAGGACACCATCACGGCCGCCTTTTCCGCCCACGGCGTGACACCCACCGCCGGTCCTGCGAATGCCTTCCCCGGCCCTGGCCTCCCCGCCGCCATGGGTGACGGCAGCAACACCACCACCACCACTACACAACGCAAGCCAGAACGAGCCCCCAGCAGGTCGTCTCGCAAGGGCCATGTCCACCACCGCTCCCAGTCGCGCCATCACCAGCACACCCACGAGCTCAAGACCGTCGGCGAATATGCGCTGCACCACCTCTTCAACTCGTTCATCAGCCAGGCCGACCAGAAGATCATCCAGTGCATGACAGACCGCTCCCAGCCCGAAGCCGAAGTCGAACTGATCTGTGGCCCTGGCGTGGATCCCAACTTCGACCAGCTTATCGCCGCTCTGGGACACATCGCGCGCCACAAGCCAAAGCCTCTCATCGACACCATCATGCTCTGGCGCAAAGCGAAGAGCGAAGAGGCTGCCAAGCTGCGAACGCAGCTGCAAAGCGTACGTCAATCCAGTCTGCCCCTTCCTGTCCCCGTGCTGATGTACCAAGGCTCGACAAGCAAGTGCGCCAGCCTATGCTCACCTACCTCGACGAAACACAGAATCGGGTCAGCATCTGCCCGAGAATATGGCAACCACCTCGATGGCTGCAGGTGCCGAGCAACTACTTGCCTTGCAGGATACCGTGACTCTCGCAGAGCAGCGTTCAACCGTGTCTACTTATATCCTCTGCCGCGTGCTTATCGAGATCATGAGCCAGACTGATATCCAGAACCTGACTTTTGACATGGCCGATCGCTTGCTAGGTCTCTTCTATGGACAGCTCAACACAGTCGACCCTGATCTGGTCGAGATCTCCAACTTGAGCAAAGCCAACTACGCCATATTTAGCCAGCTGCTCGGTGTCCTCAGTGGACTCATCTTCGATCCCGTACAGGAAAAGTTCATCGTGGATCTCAAAACCATAGACACACAACTGTCCATCAAGGGCCAATACACGCGCGACATTGAAAACAAAGGCGCCCAGCTCATACGTGCTCTTCGCTACTTGAAAGTCAAGACCTACCCAGAGGAATCTTGGGACCGTACTTGCAGTTTCATGCTGTCCCTTGCGAAACTATTCGTCAGCGCGCACGGCCACCCAATGAAGTACGCCTTTTGCCAGGTGTTGAGGGAGCTTCTACTCCGCATCGCATCGAAAGCCACCGTTGAGCTGAGTTCACCAAAGTGGAAGCCAGTAGTCGACATGATGAGGCAGAGGGCTGCTGTGCTTCTTGGAAAACCCAAGCATTGGCACGAGGCTTTCCCTCTTATGGCCGCACTTTTGTGTGTCTCACCGACAGAGACATTTGCAGCACAGTGGTCTGCGCTGGCATTGTCGACACAGCCACGGCTTAAAGAGCGTGTGACGCGGCCCATTGCCCTGCGAGGCATATGCCAATTGGTGTGGACGTATTTACACAGAAAAAGTCCTGATCCACCAGCCACCGCTGTTCGCAAGCTCGACGACATCATACGGATGATATTCCAACCCGGACGACGGTCATACCTCTCTACGGAACCAGCTATTGCAGAGCCTCTCATTCAACTATCCAGAATCATTGGCTACAAGTACCAGGACCTTTGCTTCAAGACAATCATCTTTCCCTTACTCAATGCTGAAATGTTCGCTTCTGGTCGAGAATTACGTGTCGAGAATTTGGAGCCCGACCGAATGGTATTAGGCATTCGCTCGTTCCTAGCAATAATGGCAGATCTAGAGAACTCAGAACAACCGCCGTTCCCGATCTCGTTCGACTATGATCCTAACGCGATTCTTTCAGAACCCCTAGCCCTTCCAGTCAGCCCGCGATCGCTGCAGCATCTTCCTATCAAATCCTCTCTATTGAAAGAAGAGCGGTTGTCACGACCGGTCAATTTCAGCGGCTTCGCCGAGGTCGCAAAGGAGTCCTACGTGCGCTTTTGCAAAATATTGGGAGAAATCACAATCATCTGCGACAACGCTTTTGGTGGTCAGGCAGTCTTGGACGAAAAGTTTTCGTTGCAAACGCCCAAAACCCCAATGGCTGAGGCCTTCAGCTTTGGCCGTCGTGAGGATCATCAAGGTTCTGGAGATCCAAGACAAGGGTTCTACGACTTACTGCATGTTGCAGTACAAGCCTTGCCGCGATGCTTGTCGCCACATATTCCCTTCAACTCGCTTGTCAATCTTTTATGCACTGGAACAGCCCATGTACAAGGCAACATCGCAATCTCTTCCGCACAATCGTTGAAGTCAATTGCCCGACAGTCGCACGCACAACAAGTCACGATCGGCTTTGCTCGCTTCATCTTCAACTTCGATGACCGCTATGCCACTATGTCCGATGGCGGCATGCTCGGTGCTGGACACATCGAGAGCACGCTGAAGCTCTACGTAGAGCTACTCCAAATCTGGATTGAAGAAATCAAACAAAAGGCTCGAAAAGCAGCACTCGACACGCCTGAAGAGGGCACAGGTAGCCGAGCTACCCTCCTTGATCTCTCATCAGTATGGACACACGTTGAAGAAGTCGAATCGCATGGTCTCTTCTTTCTGTGTTCACCCTCACGCCGTGTGCGGTCTTATGCAGTTACTGTTCTACGTCTCGTCACCGAGTTTGACACGGCGCTTGGTGCTACTAACACTCGCATAATACGTGTTTTCGAGGGCAGTCCACAGAAGGTTATGGATATCAGTGACGAGAAACTGTCGCTAGCCGAGCGAAGCCGGCTCCAACGCGGCATGCGCAAAAGCAATGTGCAGAGCACTCTGGTGGAGCTGTGCAGCAGCGACGTTCCTTATGACTCCACACTGTGGTTCAAGATCTTCCCAAATCTGGTGCGCATCAGCTTCGAAGTATGTCCATTCGCTGTTACCCTAACCCGCGATATCGTTTGTGCGAGGCTCACGCAAATGCATCGAACATTGCTTACACTTGGCGATGGACCACGCGTTACCCCTTACTCACCCTTCGAGCCTGGTGGTGTAAGCAGAATAACCAATCGTCTGGCTTCGACTGCACCCGAAATCATCGTTGAACAGTGGAAGCTATATTTGATCTTCGCTTTCACTACCCTAACGAACCCCGGACAAAACGCTCTGGCATTGGCTTCGAATCAAATTTCCCAGCATTCACGGAAGAGCTCTAAATCATCGCAAAAAAGTACAAACAAGCTGCACACAGCCAGCGAGCTTTTCGCAAAGGTTCTCCCAGCATTGTCAGTGGACAACAGCGCCGTCCGAGAGGCGGCTGTCGTTGGTCTAGGCTCCATCAACATCAATCTTTATCGAACTCTCTTGGAATCCCTACAAGGTATCGTCGCGGCATGTGCTGAAGAGGCTAAGACTCGGCTGGGAGCGCATACTAGAACACTGAGCAGTCCACGAAGGAATCGTCGCACTGACCATCTTCGGACTGAGATCACGCACGTGTACAAACTGACCTCCCAATTTTTGCGGCTCCCAGAAGCTTACAACGACGAATGGATTGTCAACAATCTCGTCAACTACACGAAAGATTTGAGAATCTTCCTCAGTGATGCTGAGGTACAAAACGAGTGGGGCTTCCAGAAACTCCGTACACACTATTGCGGCCTTGTGGAGGTACTGTTCGAAGGCATCAATCGGACGAACGATCCCCTTCAGTGGATGTCGTTCCAGGCTCGCAAGGCAGCCTTTACGCTCATGGAGGAATGGTGTGGTTACTCAGCAGATCAGCCTACCATTCGTCAGCGAGAGGAAAACATGCGTAGGTCGATGCTGGACCGAGAAGTCGATATGGGCAACAAAGGCATTGCAACGGCAGCTATGGAGATTGAGAAACGCGATCTTCGAACAGCAGCTCTTAGTGCCATGGCTGCATTATGTGGCGGCCCAGTCAGCATTACGACCGACAGCAAAGTCTTGATGCAGTTTGATGTTCGTCGAATGCTCTCTTGGATTGATAGCATCTTCGAAACTCCCAGTGATCGCACGCATGCAATTGGTCGCAGAGCGTTGACGAACCTCATCATCCACAACCGCGAACACCCCTACCTTTTGGATCGAGCTATCGAGATGTGCTACCTTTCCAAATCTTCCAAAGCCTTGGACAGCTACTTTGGAGTTGTTACACAGGTACTTACGCAGCGCGAAGACTACACATTGCCCTTCTGGAAGGTGCTCAGTGCTGGTCTTTATACACTTGGACACGAGAATAGCGAGCTACGTGTCAAATCGTCTCGCCTTCTGAGAACCTTGGAAGGTCGAGAACAAAAGAACTCCAAACTGCAGGATCTTGATATCAGTATATCCGACAAAACCATCGCCGTGTACAAACTGGCCCAGTTTGAGACGTCTCGTCGGCTCGCAAAGCAGCATTCGGAGCTTGCCTTCTTGGTGTTTTCGCAATTCTCGTACTACTTCAAGGAGCTACAGCCAGATCATCAGCGGAACATGGTTGCTGCAATGCTGCCCTGGATCCAGACTATCGAACTTCAAGTACAGCCAGGTGGTGGTCCTACGGCCAACTCCTACATGCTCCTAGTCAACCTTTTCGAGATCACTGTCCGCTCAGGCAATGCACTTCACAACGAGATTCAAGCTCTGTGGCAGGCCCTGGCCACCGGGCCATACGGAGGCAACGTCCAGCTGATTCTTGACTTTATCATCAATCTCTGTTTGGACAAGCGCGAGCAAAACTATGTTGATTTCTCGAAACAAATCGTGGTTCATCTGTCAAGTACTCCTGCTGGACAGAAAGTGGTCGAGTTTCTTTTGCTCCAGATCAATCCGCGCTCTCTAGTGAGCGAGAAACGGGAACCCATGCCCCCACCAGCAGATGCCATCAATCTGCCTTATCTCGCTGACCTCAGCGCCCTACTTCCGAGCAGCAATAAACAGGTAAGCTCGCAAATGTTGTTTTGAGCTTCGTGACTGACTTTCGCAGTCTGGCTTTGCTCTGGGTCAAGTTTGTTTGATCCTCCTCGTCGATCTCATGGTGTCTCCCATCGAACTCGCCAGCGAACATGTCCCCTTGTTGCTACAGGTCGTCCTTGTGCTCTGGGACCACTACACGCCTGTTGTTCAAGACCAGGCCCGAGAAATGCTTGTGCACCTTATACATGAGTTAGTCATCTCAAAAATCGAAGATGACGCACTAGGCATCGATAAGCGAGCTATCGAAGACTTTGTGGAGAGCATTCGTCAGCACGATCCCAAGGTCGTGTGGAATTACGATGACAAGAATAGCAAAGACACGGAGGACTCTAGCTCCAAAGTACCAGAGTCGATGGAATACGTGTCGGGCGAAGTGCTGAAGTTTTTCACTCTTGCGTATCCAGGACTCAGAGAGGCTTGGGGGAGGGTCGCATTGAACTGGGCTACATCTTGTCCAGTCCGTCATTTGGCATGCCGATCTTTCCAATTATTTCGTTGCATTCTCAGCTCTCTGGATCAACAAATGCTCTCCGACATGTTGGCTAGGCTCTCTAATACTATCTCAGACGAAGAGAGCGACATTCAGACCTTTTCCATGGAGATACTGACAACACTACGCGCCATCATTGAAGCATTGGCCCCAGAAGACCTGATTCAGTATCCTCAGCTATTTTGGACAACTTGCGCCTGTCTGGACACCATCCACGAAGGCGAGTTTCTGGAGAGTCTGCTCATGCTTGACAAGTTTCTCGATAAGCTTGATCTTGGCGACCTTACAGTCTTGCAGATACTCGAAGATAGTTGCCCTGAGAAGTGGGAAGGCAACTTTGAAGGCCTTGCCCAACTCACTTTCAAGGGTATCCGATCAAGTATCTGTCTTGACCGATCCTTACGAATCCTTGATAGGCTTGTCGTGCTGCCTTCGAGTCGCATTGTTGGTGATGACACACGACTTGTGTACACCATACTTGCCAACTTACCCAGGTTCATTCGATCTTTTGAGACAATCAAGAGGGATCCCGGTGTCAAAGCCACGGCTGAGATCTTAGCTCGTGTGGCTGACGAGCATTATCAGTGCACGCCGCTCGCCGATGCGCTCACTTCATTTGCACTAAAACGATATCGGCAAGAAACGGACTTCCTATCACAGACCTTATCAGCACTTCGGGCTGCTTATTTCCCCGATCTCGAGTTGGGTAGTTTGATCTTCTTGCTAAGTCTTCTCACAAACAAGATTGATTGGATGAAGATCAAAACCATGGAGGTGCTATGCATCTTGATACCGGAAATTGAGATGCGTAAACCAGAAATAGCTTCGAAGGGACCCGACCTCATTTCCCCGTTGTTGCGATTGCTCCAGACTGAATTTTGTCCTCAGGCTTTGCGAGTGCTTGACTACGTCATCAATCTCAGCATGACAAACGCTCCAACGCCGTTCGAAAAGCAGCATATACGTATGAGCATGGCTGGATCACATTCAACCAGAGGCTACAAGAAGCAATTTGAGAAGACACAGTCGCTGTACGGCATTCCAGAGGAAAGCGGATGGTCGATACCGATGCCTGCTCATCACTCGCATCTGACGAGAGCAAACGTACATGCTGTCTTCTACACTTGCGGCAACCTCCAAGGGGCCGACGCACCCGAAACCGCTACGCCAAAAATTGAATTTCGTGCCGACGAGTTCCCTTTCAGTCCGTTGTCAGACTACCGTACAGCAACCATGACTTCCGAAGATACGCGTGGTGAGGGTCATATTGGCGATCTGGTCATGAAATTGGATAGTCTGGATGACTTTTTTGATGACGATGACGACGATGACGATGACAACGAGACGCTTACCGACTTACCCAATTTCACTTCAAGTCACTACCATCCCAACGGCTCTTACAACAACAATAACACGCTGAATACACGGGAAAATCTCTACGATCAGCAAACCGCACCAATCCTGCTCAAATCTCTGACACGCAACGCAAGCGTAACGTCTTTCCAGTCAGGCTTCAGCTCCGACCATGTAAAACTGTCACCAGCGCGGGATCCTGGCGTGATGACACCCGGTGCTTTTAGCTCATTCAATTCGACACCCACCGCGGCTGGACCAACCAGTGCACCCCGTCCAGGACTTCACGCCCGATCTGCAACCTCACCTTCTGCACCCAACCAGATGCAGCGCGTCTCGCCTTCGCTCTCCACCACCGCCCTTGACGAGATTGGCGAGTCTTTCTCAGACGATGACCTCCGCTTAACGAGTGCAGACCGCACATTCAGCCTCGAAAGCATGGCCAAGCCCGTTACACAGGATACAAGAAGCCGGATACGGAATGGCATGAGGAGACTTACCGGTGGCGGTGGCGACGCAAAGGAAGGCACAAAGACAAGAGAAGCAATCAAACAAGCGCTGCAGAAGAGTCCACAGGTGCCCAAGGTCCCGGACATATATCTTCACAATCCGAAGAGTTCGGATTTATAGCAACGATTGAGCTTCCTTGGATTGAACTAGCTCGTTTACCCAGGGAAGCTCACAGATGAGGGTTCATGACGTGCACAAGTGGCATAGCAAGCACACTCGCGCTTGGCGAATTTGAACAAGAACATGTCGGCGCTGATATTGGTGGAGAGATGGATAGATAGATAGATACCAGGTTGGTTTAGCATCTACTGCAATATAATGTGTAAATCGAACAGAGGTCCACATCCACTGAACATCAATCGCATGATGTTTTGGACGCTTCCATGCTCGTCTCGCTCGTGACCGTGTATCCAGACCGAATCTCACACCCTTCGATATGAGCGCGATGTCGATCGTGGGTCGACGGGCAATAACTTTTTTCGATTTGTACTTTTTTGCGTCCCAAGTCAGGCTCACTATGTGGTGACGGTACTGCTATCAAAACATCGTCAGCGAATTTACCCCAGCTCTTACGGTGCTCATTTTGGGAGAGTAATTGGATGAAGTATTTCTATAGTATTGTTCTACAAACTCGTATTTGTAATCCAGGTGTCCATCTATAGCGACATGTCACCCCGCATACCAGCAAGCACAGCAGCCCCAACAATCCCACCATCCAATGCTTCCCTTAGCACCACTCTCTTCCCGCGGTTCAGCCCAGATGCGGCTACAAGCTCGTCTATCCACTTCTGGCAGTCTTCCAGCCAGTGAGGGTACTGTGAGATGGTGCTTCCCGTGTACGCGATCACTAGCTCCTCGTCTGGTGGCGCGTTTGGTGAGGAGCTCGGCGGCGCGGTCAATTCGACGTCGCCCACGCAATCCAGAAGGCCGACGGAGGCGGCGGCTATTAGTGCGGATGAGCGCTGTTGTACGGCTTGGGCGAGGTCGCGCAGAAGTTGGGTTCGTGCTGCTGTCCAGAAACTGCTGTCTCCTGGTACGTTTGATGGGTACCTCTTTGTTAGCTGCGCTCGTATAGCGTCGTCATCTAGCCGGGCGACGGTTTCGGAGAGGAATCTTGTTGGTATGGCGTTTTTGGTTTGTAGTGTGTATGGTATTCCGTCCATGTCGATGTCTAACCATGTGAGGTAAACGAAGGCCATGCGTACCAGTTCGCCGAGGTAGCGTCCAGAGGTCATGTATTCGAAGGGTTGGAAGCCAGGGGATTCACTGTCCTGATCCAAGGTTTGGTCCCAGTGTGTTTTGATTCCTAGTGCTTCGAGCGGTTCGTCGGTACCGCGGATTGTCCACTCTGTGTTGATGATGATGCTCTCTACTGCTTCTAGCTCTTGTACGTCGCTCAGCTTCGAGGGATGCAGGCTAGTAGGTTTCATGGGTACGGTCGCATTTGTTCCTGTGCCTACGATGAGACCCATGGCAACGCGGCTGTTCGGTGTGGCATTGACCGTGTATGCCAACGAGACGAACGTCGCTACTGTGTCGTTGGTGATGGCAGCCACTTGCAGCTTCGGTAGTAGATTGCCATTGCTTGCTTTTGATGCATCATCGGCTGGAAGACTATTTGTAGAAGATTTCGAACAGTGGCGCACGTAGCCAGCAAGCAGCATCTCGCCAAGGTTCAGGTCCGTGTTGATGGCAAAGCCTTTTCCCATCGGTAGCAATCTAGCTTCTCCTAAGCCGGTTTGCCTGGAGGTTTGTCAACATCTGCGTCTCTTTAACTGTGAAGTTTGGTCATACGCCATCGGGAAGCTGAAGGTAACACCCAGCAGTATCTCGTCATCTCTTGAAATTGATGCATCGTCAATGGCTTCTGCGACCACCTCAGCCATGCAGTCGCCAACCCATCTAAAGAGGTCCTCTGGCTTGTCCATCTTCAGGTGATCTCCAATAGGCCAGCACCTGTCATGACTTCTCTTGATCTTGGCAGAGAGATCGTCGCCAGCATGGTGAGCTTGATCCCCAGAGCGTCCGAGCTTGCTCAGTTCCCCTGCCAGCTCCACAAACCCAACTCTTAGATTTGAACCACCAACATCGATAGCAAGAAATTTGCCTTCCTCTTTTCCAGTTGGCAGAGCAGTTACAGGTGTGACTAAGAAGTGCTCAGTGGAGTTCCTCGCAAGGGTTGTGTACGTGTCCGAGAACCGGCGTGCGAGGTCGAGCAATGTTTTGGTGTTGAGGCAACTCGTGAGCTCGTGAAAAACATCCTGGGCACCTCCTGACTCCGGAGAGACGACCATCACGATCTCGTATTGGTGTTACAAACGGGAGCGGGGGCGAACGTCGAAGAACAAGGAGACACTAGGGCTGCCATGACATGAACGAGGCTCAAGCCGAGGCGCCACTCGTCCGGTCAATGCGGTGAAGACGACAGGAGAGGTCGTGCCATGACGGCAAGCCCGGAAAGCAGGGGTTGATTTGCCATGCGATATGGTAACGGGCATAGGACTAGAAAGAGCAAGATGAAGCCATACTTCAGATATAACCGATGGTTAATTATTATGAAGTCTCGGTCCGTCATCGGGGTTGTGAACATGTGCAGCTGCGATGGATCCCTTGGACCCACTTTTTCCCGGCTCCACTCGAGCACCACTGTTCGCGCATCGACTGTGACGGTGCGGGAGGATCAGCTAATTATGCAGACATGTCGCGCAATCGCGCATTTCTCGACATGTCCTGCTATCGCTGTCTTTTGTCTTCGCCCTCAACGTGTGTTTATTTGCTGTCCACGTGCCAGACGCGCTATCAGTGGCCCTGTCACGCCTCAACCGCTTTTAGCACTTCAGGGCCCAGAATCCCACCCAGGCTTCGTATTGTATCGCGCCGTCCACTCCACTAAGCAGCACAGGAACGGCCGGAGGTTGTGCCGCTGCAGAGCTACCTAATACGCCATGCAATCCTCAACACCCGAGAAGGCTGCCATGGAGTCGAAATCGCCCTTCCTTCTCCAGATGCAGGAGCATGCGCCCGTCAACGCGAGCATGCCACGACCTCAGCAGAAGCGCAAGATGCATGCTGCCATGCTAGCCATCCTTTTCGCATTGTTCTGGCTGGCGAGGTCCTGGAGCTGCGAGCATGAGCACTTGGACGTGAAGGCGAGGGTGCCGCTGGACGTCCACATAATGTGAGGGCATCTACGCTGCATGCGTGACCTGTTGCTAACGCTGTCACAGGTCCAAGTGCCCAGATGCACGCGCCTGCCTCCAAAAGCTCGTCGTCCCAACCATGGCAAACGTGTCTGACAAGGTCGACTTCAGACTGTCCTTTATCGGCCAGTAGGTTTTCTTTTGTAGCTGTAGACATATTCTCTTTCCAGAGCTAACACAGTCACAGACTCACCAACGAAGACGACGGCGTCCAATGCATGCACGGTCAAACCGAATGCCTCGGCAACATCGTCCTTTTGTGCGCCGCCTCCGAATACCCCGACCCTAAGCTACACCTCGGCTTCACAAATTGCCTCATCAACGATTACCAAGAGATACCCAAGAAGGAGCTCATCGAGGACTGCGCACTCGAGCACGGTCTTGACTTTGGCGTGCTGAACGACTGCATGAGCAAGGACACTGGCGCGTATGGCATGGGCTTGCTGAGGGACAGCGTGAAGCATAGCAATGATGTCGGTGCCGGAATCAGCTGTACGATCAGGCTAGATGACAAAGTGAGGTGTGTGTATGATGGAGGCGAGTGGAAAGACTGCGAGGATGGGAGTAAGCCAGAGGACCTGATTGGAGACATTGAGAGGTTATATGACGAAGCCCAGGGGTGGACCTTGGCTTGAGAAGTGGTGGAACGGAGTGGTAATGCGATACCCAGGTTACGAGGCAGTTTGGATATGGTAAATTTTTAATGCAGAATGAATGACTCCAGAACCTTCCTGACAAAAGTGGTTCGAAACATGCTTTCGTTTCTCTGCTGCGTAGATAGCGAAAGAGAGTCGGGCCTGAGTATTGCCCCAGTCTATCAAAACCCGAGCAACCCACCGAACGAAAGCAGGCTACTGAGAAGGGGAACCTTCACATCCATCGTTCTCGACCGTCAGGTTGATCAAACCAGAACAGATCATCAAGCTCACGTTGACGGCGAGTGAAGACATACTTGACGAATGCATCTGATCAATGAACGCGCTACGTTCAAAACATAACATACCGTTTATATGCCATTTGCATGACCGTTAGGTCTTGTTCGAACACAAACAGAGCTAGTGCCGTATCTAGTAATTTCCGATGGGAGCGGGGAAATCTCCGTTGTGACAACGCAAAACCCTCAGTATCAACGGTTTTCCACTCTACTCCAAAGCATCGCAGAATGGCGACCGAACGTTGTTGAGGAGGGCGATCAGTCAGACTCAATTCCGAGTCACGTCATGGCCGATGGTGCTCCCACAGCGCCATTCACTATTCGACCGTGCGTTGCCACTTCTCCGGTACACGAATTGTATCAATTTTTTGCAGTCATCCCGCGTAGAGGCGTATCGTCTGATTTATTGGACTGAAACTCTTGCTAATTGACTCCAAGTTACCGCTCGCACAAGTATCCAGCTTGCGATTTTTGCCGTAATAGAAAAACGAGATGTGATTTCGATGTACCCGGCCAGTCATGCCGGTTATGTCGCGAACGAAAGCGAAGGTGCGATTCTGGAGGAAAGAACACTGCATCAGGTATGCTCTTCTTTGACACGGAGGTACAACGTCCAGGCATCCGAGAGTCTTTGTGTATATCTTACTGATTGAGAGGAGAAACAAACATCAATGTCAACAATCTCAGCTTCGAACCTGACGTCGATGCCCTACCCAATTCCGCATCGCGGCTAACCAAGAGGAGACGTTACGCTCATGAATCGATTGAACAACAGCTACCTGCTTCAAAGCAGACCGATACGCCTAACCTCTCAGGGTTCCCCTCAGTAACGGGTACGTCGCCGACTGAGTCGTCACTGATGATGAATCCGCACATGGCCGAAGACATCACAGTCCTCCAGCAATACCTGACCTCAACTACGACCACATCTGAGCGCCCAGCACCATCCAGGCTGTACAATACCATATCAACCGGTCCTGGAGGTAGCCCAGTAGTCTACCTGAGCTTACCCAAGAGACGCAGGGGACTGAAAAGTGCTGTAGATCCGGGTAGAGCACAGAGGGAGATTATTGAGCATGTTCTTGGTACTCTAACCAAAGAAGTACGGAGCGCATATTTTGCTCATTTACATCCATGCTTTCCTGTACTGGACGAAAAGACATTCCTGGATATGTGGCATGACGACAACGAGCGCATCTCACCGACACTGATTTGTGATCTGTACGCTTCTGCATTGCAAGTCTGGAACCGTTCAGCTGTGCTTCGCCACCAAACACGACCGGATCCCCACTTCATCTGGAACCAAGCTGTGTCGGCGCTTCAGGATGACTTTATGGCTCCATCCATATCAACAGTACATGCAGCAGTTCTGGACTTACTGGGACGTCCAGTCATTGGGGTCACTGGTAACATAGTAAATGCTGGCCGAGTTGTTACACTTGCGCAGAGCTTGGGTCTGCACCGAGACCCTTCATCTTGGAAAGCGACAGATCATGAGAAGAGTGTACGCGTCAACCTTTGGTGGGGCGTTCTGATTCACGATTACTGGTCGAGTATTGGCCATGGCATCCCACCCACTATCAACCCTCGTTACTACGATGTTCCCATTCCCGCATTCACTACGCCAGCAGTCTCAGACCGTCAGACTCAAGCTCAATCTCAGGAGAGTGCAACCTTTGTGCAATTATGCAAGTTGAGTCAGATCCTTGGCGACATACTTCCACTTATTTACTCGCTCCGAGACGCTCCTGAGGATATTAAGCGACAACTTCGAAAGATTGAATGCGCTCTGGATGACTGGGTACATGAGCTTCCTGAATACCTCCAGCCCATTCGCTCAACACCCACTATTGTCAACGGACGTAGCAACTTGTGGTTCGCCTACTTATCCGTCAAGCTGCTGGTCTGCCGACTGTCATTCAAGACGGTTTTTGGAGAATTAGACAGGTCGCTCGAGGCCCGTCAGTATCGGCTTGCCATGCTTAGAGAGGCTGCTTCCGAGGTAGTAGAATTTGCTACGTCCCTGACAGAGGCTCAGTTGGAAGAGTTCTGGATGCCTTACACTTCATATCTGTTAATAACAGCAGCTACTATTCTGCTCAGATGTACGATTGAAGCCAGCGATCCAACCACGAAGGGGAAATGCGTTACGAAACTAGTGGAATTCCGAGAGCGTCTGCGGCTAGCTCGAGACATGTCACACTGGGATTTGGCAGAGTTTTGCCTCGAGAGATGTGACGAACCTATTCAGAAAATCGCGGACATCATCGGACTATACCCACGAGACGTTCCAATAGATACAACGAATTTCGAACCCGCTATGTCTACCTCCACGGAACTGGATCTTACAACGATCGACACATCGGCGATGCACGATCTGTTCCTTCCCATAGATCCACTCGATTACCCCTGGGAAACGTTGTGGGACAGCGTGGAAGGGCCCTGGTCCATCCAAATATAAGTCTATCGTGACTTCCTGCACACGGCATAAGCGGAACTAGAAACGTCATTTGAGATTTTTTTGAGTGGGCGGCACAGGAGTTGGATATGGTTTGGCTTATTTTACAAGCTTCTCTGCTGGACATGTTGGTGAGTCTCTATCGTTCGATGATTCGTTTTCTGGATCTGGAGTACTGCGACGACATTGTGAATCAGTAGAATCACCAGTAACATCTTCTCTTGACGAATGGATTGTAGGCGTCGTGTTAATTCTTGGGTTTACTTGCACTTCTTTATACATTCTATCAGATGCCATCAATGTGTTGTGGCGCATTCGTTCTCCCTTCCAAATTTCGGCCAGAGAGAGAGGCAAGAAAGAACTTCAAGGCATTACAGACCTTGACCCCTACATTGAGGACATTTCCAAACATTCTTCAAGGTCGGTGAGCGTTCTGGAATCCTGTTGGAAATATTGACTGGCCCTCGTAGATTTCATCTCACGTTCGCCGTGAGGGCACTAGCCGGATCGAGCCTCCTCTACCAGATATTGATCCTGATATATTCAGCAGGCGCACCAAGTAATTTCGAGCTCCCATCGTAACCTTCTTCCAAAAATTCACCGTCAGGTTTCTATCCTTCCACTTGTTTGCGCAACTTCATCTCGACCATATTTTACGAAGATGTGCAAACTTACCATCCTTCACTACTCGCAGTGCAACTGCGGTCCTCGAGATGGAAGCTACGGAGATGGCTTCATTGTCACGAAAGGCTGGTACAACCGGTTGCCTCTTGACCTCGAAGCAGTCCCCTTCCAACGCTGCGCAGAGGCTAAGAACTTCGCGCTGTGCTCAAGCCGATCAAACACCATGGAATTTCCACGGTGCCATGATGTCCAGGTCAAGGCTCTTCAATTTCAAGAGGAACCTTGTTTCCGGTGTTTTACCCGCCGAGAGATACTGTTGAGAACAGAAAAAATCAAAGCTCTGAACGAACAACGCAAGATTCTCACGGAAAGATTCGACGCTTCACAGAGGGCCGAAACCCAAGATGCCGACTTTACAAGAACTACGCGGCAAACTATCAAGACGTCGCCGCGGTTCGATAAGAGAACTGAGAAGCAGATATTTCATGGGACAAAAGCTGAGCTTTCTTCTGTGAAGTTTCGTTCTGTGGAAGGGAAGGTGCCAGATTGGGAGGATGCCTTGCACAAGCAGCTTGCATGTCGAAAATCGGCACAAGAAAGAAGCATCGAGAAGAAAGCTGAGAATGCTTCCAGCGAGGAGAAAGAGCAGGAAGAGCAGAAGAAGCAGGCTAAGTTGGCTTTACTGCAACACCGTCTTGCTCGGGTGAACTTGCGTGCGGCCTCTGTACCGGGAGAAGGTGAGAAACCTCAAGCTTACGAAGAGATGAAGCCAAACTCACGTAATCAAGATAAACCTCTTCCAAGGTTACGTGTATCTAGACCGGTACGGAATACCTCTCCAGAAACCGGGGCAACGCTTGACGTGATGGTTCCGGTCGATTTCGTGCAGAACGCGCACGAAGAAAGTCTAGCTCAGAGCGCTTCTACTCCATCAGAAAGCTCTTCTACAAAGACTGTCAGTAAGAAGGCACAGGGCAAGCGGCTCCCGGAGAATACTGCGGTCAAATACCACACCATTAACGGTGCAATGGCGACCAGTACCAAGCCCTGGATTGAAGATGAGAAAACTGGTGCGAATCCATTCTCCATCAGGGAATCAGATCGATGTCACATGGTCGCAGCGGTGGGGGCTCCAGAGTTCAAGCCTTTCCAACGGCCGCCACCGACTGAGCCTCGATTAATGAGGGCTCCTAATGCACCCCGAGCTATGAGGGAGGGTGCCGTTGAGCAGGCAACATGGCAGCTTCCTCAGAGATATCCGACCTATCGTGGACACGCAGCACATCGCACATGGCGGGGGTGAGCAGCAATCGGGCTGTCGCACGAAGTCGCCTTGACAGCCTTCAGCTAAGGAAAAAAGACAATTTGAAATGTTGAAGAGGCGTCCTGCTCGAGGCTTAACATGCATGCGCTAAGAACGACTGGCGTACTCGCTATCCAATCAGGTAAGTCCGCCCCCAACATCGAGACCATGAGGCATCCCTTTTTGTGCAAGTTCGCTGACGGCCGCGGTGTGACAGGTTTTGTGATAAGAAGGCCTTCACTCGCTGGCTGGTCACCAAGGTCCGTTCTGTTTGCAGGCTGCTAAGCTTCCGGACGGTGCGTCCCTTTCGCTACCACGCCTGCCCACCAACCGCACTCACAACCACGATGCTCGTAAGCTTCGAGAGTTTAATTGTTCTCCTTTGGTGGGCGAACACTGTCTCCAGCCAGATGACGTCGATTGCGACAACCTGGCCAGCTACCAAGTTTATCGGTTATTATGTTGCGCCAGACTCCAGTGAGTTCTGATCACTTCTCCATTTGAACTTTCATGTATCTGACAAGTTCTAGCCGAAGCGCTTCTGGCAGGTAACTCTTGGGTCACATCGGGAACGTATGCAGGAGACTGCGCGACTAGCGGAAAATGCGTGATCGCAACAAGATGTGTGGGCGACACCCTGTACTACGACAATGATTCTAGCACGAAATGGTACGTAACCGAATGTCAGGATGACTGAGATATATCTAATGCTGAAAAAAGCAGCGGAGCCGCAACCTGTGTCAAGATGACGATCTTCGCAGCCTCGCCCAACATCACCCCCTCTGCTTACAACTACCGCTGCCGGTCCAACTGGCTGGCGAATACGGTGTACCGCGAGCTTGCAGCAGCAACAACATCCTCAAGCTTAACGACATCAAGCGCTTCTTCGCCGAGTCCAACAGGCCAGAGTTCGACACCTTCGAACACAAACGTTTCAACAACATCTGCAACATCAACTCCAGAATCCGCTCCTGCCAGCAAAGCATGGATCGCAGGAGCAGTGATAGGACCAATTGTTGGGATTGCACTGATCGCAGCGGCATTATTATGGCGGAGGAGAAGGTCAAACAAGAACAACGCTGAAAATTTGGGATACGATACAGGACACCTTCAAGATTATCCCGAGTACCAGCCGGTTCAGCAACAGGTGGCGGAGAAGCACAGCGTCGTGCGGCCTGCAGAATTAGCTCATGAACCACAACCATCAGAATTGCCCACGACACGTTATTGAGTAGTCTGGATGGAACGAGCGCACATAATCTACCAATAAACAACTCATACTTTCAAAAGGGATCAGGTGCAATACTAACAGCATTTCTATCCCGGCTCATTCATGATCTATTCCAAGCACCTCATCCATAACTTCACCACAAAACATCCCACAGCCCTCATTGGAAGAGAGTGTTGACCAAAAGAATATTTCAACACTAAACCAACACCGCTGTAAAGGCCCTAAATAGCGCAAACAAAAAACAGAAAAAAACAGATAACAGAACAAACAACGCAGCAAGTACTATCAACAGGCAACAAGAGCTTCAAAACCAAGCTCTACAACAACCAATCATCAAACGCATGCCTCATGATGAGATGATGCATATTTCATGATCCCGCATAGAATCCTCAGCCAGACAACTAACTCAAGAGTAACGGGTAATCAGAAAACCATAACTGACTTAAAGACCCCCTTTCTCTTCAGCTAAACTCCATTCCAACACGCACTGTCTGTCCCCTTCCTTCTCGCTTCTTTTGTCGATTATCAGGATGTTGGGTGATTTTATGCTCCTTTTCTTTGAGTGGTCGATACTCTTAATTATTGCTGGGGAGCGTGTTGTGCAGGTGTTGTATTTTTTTATTGTTTTACTGACGGGGGTGTGGTTTTGAGTCGTGTGGAATAGTAGTGCGGAAGTGTGGACTACTGTTCGGGTTGGTTCGATTCGCTTCTCAACGCCACCTTGTATATGGATGAGTGAGTGGGGAGATGGTGGTTGGAAGCAGGAGAGGTGATTTTTAAACAGCGGGAGAGGTGTTTGTTCGTGGATGGAGGGAGCGGATGATCAAGAGCAGTGGCGTCAGGGTGGGTAAGTGGAGAAGAATAGTTTCGAAAACACCGGGTTGTTTGTTTCTTTCCTTCCTGCCTGCTCAAGCGAATGGTCTATATACACCTCTGTCTCCACTCTTCCCCCTGGGATAGTATCTGAAAGTATATACACTTTGAACTGAACCGTCTCATGCTTTCAGACCGTCTCTTGGACCTATGTCCACCAAGACGAGTCTGTCCAGCAACAGCTTAAACAGCCGAAGCCTGGTTGAAAGTGGAGCCAATAGGGCCGAACTTGATGTTGCTGAAGACAACGCTGGAGTTGGGGCTGTTGGCCTCGACGTCAGCAGGGGCACCGGAGGTGGTCGGGCAAGTACCACGTGCAACACCGGGCTTGCTGGGGTCGGCGGTGGTGGGGTAGCTGGAGTCGAGCCAGAGCATGTTGACGGCGTGGTCGTCCCACAGGGACATGACGAGGACGTGGCCGCGAGCAAGCGATGCGCCCATGGCGTTGAGGCCGCCGAGGTTGGCGAACGAGGATGTGTCGCCGAAGGCGCTCTTCTGTGCTTTGCAGAATGAGTCGGTGATGGAGTTGCCCGTCACGCCGGAGATGGCCGACTGGCTGTTCTTGTACACCTTGCCGTTCTGGATGTAGAAGCGCTTGATCTCGCTGAGGCTGGAGCCGGAGCCGATGAACTGTGTGACCACGGTCATCTTGGCCCTGGTGTCGAGCTTGGCTCCCGGGCCGTAGAAGTCCTTCACGCCCATGCGGTAGCTGTTGAAATCACAGCCATCTTTGTCGCAAACGCCCTTGTAACGGTTGTCGCCATCACCGCAGTCAGTGCCCGTGCAGGCCACAAGACCAGTGCCCTTGCAAGGGTGGGGAGTGTACGCCGTCGAGACAGAGTTGGCCTCCCAGATATCCATCTCAGGACTGAAACACCACGTTAGCTTGGATGTGATTGCTTGTCTCAGGTGTCACTCACCAGCATGCGCCCGTAGTTCCGGAACCAGCGTTGGGGTCGTCGGGGGAAGAGACCCATCCGGCGCTGTTGGCCTTGCCGTTGATCCACTTGATGTCGTGGGGGCACTGGGAGTCGCAGTATCCTAAACGTGTCAGGGTATGATCTTGAAATGACTCATATTAACTCACCAGTTCCGTATTTGGCGCCAGCCTTGTTGTTGCCTTTGTTGATGCCACCATCGGCGGCCATTTCGACAAAGTAGAGAGCACCGTTCAGACCACAAGGAAGGTTGGCAACATTGACGTCGAAGGTGAACTCCTTGTTGATGAGGTTGAACATCTGGTACTTGGTGTCGGTCTCCATGAGGTAGGTGCGGGATCCAACGTTGCTGGAGTACTGGCCCTTGGTGACGAACTTGAGTGTCAAGGCATCGCTGGAGGTGGTGATACCGTAGGTACCTTGCACATGTTAGGGACGATCAACAATCTGCAATCGTAAAATTATGCTTACCAGAGTAGTCGGCACCGTCGATGGCGCAGTTCTTGGCGCAGGTGTCACCGTCAGGGCAGAGAGACGTGTTCCAGGAGTTACCGTCGAAGCAGTTGGTGTAGCCACCAATGTTGTGGGACCATCGCCAGTTGGAGTCGAGCACGATAGGGGAAGCCTTGCTGGTACAGCTGTTGCCGCCAGTGCCGGTGCAAGTCTTCCAGCTGATCTTGGGGTGGGTCTCAGTCTGAGACGTACCGACCTGCTGGGCGCGGACGGCGCTCAGGAAAGTGAGCGAGGTGAGAGCGAGAGACCTGTACATCTTGTCTGCTGTAGAGAGGAGGTTGTGTGTGATGGTGATTTTTATTTGGCCAGGGCATCGATGGCTTATATAGAGTCTGTGGCGGGCATCATGCGGTCGACGGTACACAGCCTGTGTACCGATATGAGCATTCGATATTGCGACGCGCAAAGATCTCCATCATGGACTACACAAAAGCAGTTGCCAGGGGCGCCTACGGGTCGTCGGGAAAGCTGACAGGAGTAAGAGGTGCCAGAGTAATTGAGTATAGATGAAGTCCAATTCATTGTGGGGTAATCTGGGGTATAGCGGACGAGGCACTGCGGGATCTTTGCCTGAAGCAGGTAGCGTGTAGCTTGGTGAGCGGAATCCTCAACGGCTTCGCCACGGTCGTATGCTTGGTCTGGTAGTTTGGATTGGCAGAGTTCACCACTTGGCGCTTCTTTCACCAAACACTATCAGA
The DNA here is from genome assembly GCA_039634435.1 of Ascochyta pisi. Classification (NCBI taxonomy): domain Eukaryota; kingdom Fungi; phylum Ascomycota; class Dothideomycetes; order Pleosporales; family Didymellaceae; genus Ascochyta; species Ascochyta pisi. The sequence continues at coordinate 1,100,781 of CP113331.1, read as the reverse complement.
TGTGGCGAAGGAGTTGATCAAGGTTGTACAATATGCTCGCGGGGATTTGAACACAATCTGTTGCTTCTGGAATTCTGGCATCTCACTCCCTGACTGTTTCAATCAGCACCCCCAATCACAGGATCTCATTGGTTTCCTTCACAGACAACCGGCATCAGGGGAGGAAGATCCTGGTCTCTAGCGGTTTCGTAACCTAGCTCACGGCTATACGCTGGTTCACTCAGGTACGCGAACTGAAAAGGCTTCCACTGAGTTCTTCCGGGCTGTTTATGGAAGGTAATATATGCGGCAGGTCATGAGGCTCGTGGAATATACGTAGCAGTGGCGCGTATTCGATAGGCTGTGGTGGTTTGTGTTGCTCGAGTGATGTGGCATGACGACCCAGTGATCCCAAATACGATGTATGCCGAGACTGACATTCCCCATAACGACGCTCCGTGACATGAAAGAACAGCCTGGGCAGTGTATGTCAGTAACTGACCTGCTGCGTTGTGCCTCCGGACACCGGAAGTGACTTGTCGTCGTGCGCAAGATTTGGCAAGCTTCCGGCGCAGCCGGGACGAGATGCCTTTGACCGCAGGACGTGCAATGCTTGAGGCTTAACTGCCACGCCCTGAAATCTTCGCAAAGTGTAAATTGTTCCGGAACTCTGGATGGCTGTCTATGCTTGATTGATTGAGGACCGGGGTCTGCTCGGTAGTGACCAACACGTCCATTGAGCGTAGTTTGATCAGCAGTAAGACGACGAGCACACTACTTACCCACAGCAACAACCCTACAGCCGTTAACGCGCAGCTGATGGTCGTGTTGAGTTCAGCAGCCTTGAACCCATTGCCGTCCAACGTCAACGTTGACGATACTCCCCTCGCACAGGCCTGAAGATCGAGTTCAGCCTAATCAAAGCCATGCGGGCAATCTAAAATCCAACCACTCCAGATCCCCAGATGACCTGCCTCGCACCGCGTAGGGCGATCGTCCAGACCGAGTGAGTTCCACGTAGACTTCCATGCTTGCCGCACAGCCTAGCGAGTGAAGTTCCTGTATTTAGATTGTGCCGGAAATTGAGGATTCAGAGCCGCAATCACCGATTGGTTTGGTCTGAAGAGCTCGAGACTCGAAAGAGATTGTAGTTCTGTGACATGGTAGTGCGTGTTTCGACGTCTCCGCTGTTTGTTCTGAGCGCTGAAGAAGTGGGTATTGTACGTCTTGCTACGAGTGTAAAAAGCGGGCAAGCGCAGCTATATCTACTCATCGAACTCCAACACGCGGTCAAAGTCCCACAACTTTCCAATGTGATTGAGTGACAACAACGCTGGATGATCAGTCTCGTAAGGGTAGCACGACGTTATGAATGCAAAGTGATGAAGATACAAGAGGTGCACATAACTAGCGCACTTTCTCACCCGAGATTTCCCCTCCAGTACGAAGAAGCCCGTTTTTTCCGTGTCCTTTCTGACTAGGAACACCAAATCTAATGTATTCAAAGCACGGTCTCACAACAACTATAAACGAAATAACTCTAGATAACCAGAACCTCACCATCTTAAACACTCCAAGTCAACCTAAGTACTAGTAATGAACATACAACAGAGGTAGCTAGCACCAACCACACAAGAAAGAGTACAGTACAGTACGCGATTTCGCCTTCCCAACCCCCCAACTCAACAAAACGAGCTTCTTCGTTCCCGCCCTACAACAACCGTACCGACCCAGCAACCAACTACCACCAAAAAGTAGTATCCTTACCTACCTACCATCTACTCCCCACCACGAAAAGAAGTCTCCACAACCACCCACCAAACCACACTTCTTCACCCCACCAAAAAACCATCAACAACCCCACATTCCAACACACCTACATCCCCGTAATGACCTTTTTCCTCAACTAGCAAAGGAAGATGGCTAGACCACGCGAAGACGCAACAACCCTTGACCTGCTTACTGGGGTATGGTGTAAGCATACAATTCCATAGCTTCGCACGTCTGCATGTACCACGGGAGGCTGGAGTTTGATTGTTCATTCCGTAGGACAATGAATTAATCAATCGATCAATTAATCGGTCAATCAATTAATCGGTCAATCAATTAATCGATCAATCAATCCCCGTCATTCATATACTAGTTTACTCTTCTAACACCCTTCTTCCCTTGTTGTGACGTAAGCGCGGCTCCTGATTTTGTGATAAGGTAGAAAGTGCTAGTGAATATCTAGGTCCTCTGCTGCGGGGAATGACGAAGGGGGATAGATGAGGGGGAGGAGGTAGTAGTGTGCGATATAGTTGATAGCTGATAGATGGGAGGGTGGCGGGGTGATAGGTCGCGTTGGTTAATGATGTGATTAGAAGTGAGCTGATTTACCGTGTAAGAAGATAAGAAAATCGATGATGTTGATGATGTTGGTATCGAAACTGTTCATGCAGGGGGACAAAGAAACCCCCCCCCCCCCCAAAACTTCACTTCTCACGCTAAGAACATGCACCCCCCGCCCTCCTCTCCACATACCGCCAAATAGCGCGCCACTCCCTCTCCTGATCCCTCTGGTCCTCCTTGAGTTTCTCCAGCTGCCACGAATACGCCAATTTCTCCCACGCATCACCACCACCCTCGCCATCCACCACGTCACCTTGCTCCTGACTCCCCTCAAAAAGCTCTCGAACACCCCCTATCACCCTCCGCGCTTCCTCCCTGGCACACGCCTCCTCCGCACCAGGAATATAAACTCCATGAGCGCGCCAATCCGCATCAAATGGCGAGGTTCCCGGGCCCAGGGCACGCCAGGTTTGGATGTTGAGGCGTACGAAGTCGCCGGCGATGCTGCGCGGGATGGTGTGCGTGGTTATGGTCCAGTCGGTTGCGCAGTCGCTGCAGCTTTGCGCGCCTAGGACCCGCCATCCCCGCCGCAGGACGTTGTCTAGTGCTGCCATGAGGCCTGTGTGCCCGTTCTCGCTCGCGCGGTGCTGCGTTAGAGAGGCGGGGAGAAGCGGCCAGAGGGTCGTGATGAGGGATTTGTGCGAGGTGGTCCAGGTGGGTAGGAGGAGGGAGAAGTTTGTGTGGAGGAGGAACGTGTTGTCTTTGATTTTGGCGGTGTGGGAGATGGTGGTTTGGATGGGCGTGTGGAAGAGGGTTATGCTGGAGTGGCTGGAATGTTCGAATGCTTGTAGTGGTAGTCCGTGGCTTGGGCCGTGTCTGTGGTGGGCGAGCGCGAGTCGGATGTGGTGGTATCTAAGCGTGTACCCCATGCCGTCAGATAGATAGCTGTTGTAGTCTACGCAAGGGCCCTCCGGTATTTTTGGTGTGACTGCGGGTCCGTCGGCTGCGGACCACAAATGGAATTTGTCGCACCAGGCGCAGTGCCAGGCTCCTGGAAGCGTACGCTCGATGGTGCTTTGAAGGCGCTCTCGTGCGTCGAGCCGCGATGGAGCAGAGCCAATATAGGTGGAAAGCGACTTCGTGCCGACAGCGTAGCAAACCTGGCGGCCACTCAAGCTGAATCGCGCGGCTGATACATCGTCCAAATAGCTTGCGATGTGCTGGAGGATTTCGAAAGGAAGATTCAATAACGGCGCTCTCGGCGCAAAAGCGTGTGGCTTCAGTGTCGCAGTCATGTAGTCATCCGCCGAATCCGAGCTGGTCCGCGGAGTGCTGTAATTCGATGCCGTGGAAACCGCTGATGAGGCTGAGTGGGAAGAACGGCTGCTGGAGGCGCGATGGAGGTGGAAGAACCCCATCTTGGTTGATCCAATGGTCTTTTCGAGTACGTGGTGTTTTCCTTCTTGATCTTTGTCCTGATGTTGTGAGTATACGGATTGTGTTGACGAGGGGATGGCTATCTGATGTCTGAGTAAGGGTCAAGGCCCCCTAATGTAAGTCCCAAGTTCTCTGTCAAACACAAAAACCGGTCTGATTCCCAAGCCTAGATTGCGCGGTTTCAAGACCAAGCAGGAAGTGCAACGAATGCCAACCGAGTCAGGCTGCCCTACGGCGCCACTGGCGACTTGTATCGAGTCGACCATGCTTTGGATCCTGACAGATGACAAGACCATGAGTACAATTACACGTGGTTAGTGAAACTAGTCACCGCAGACCAGGCACGCGGCCGTGTCAGCGATGGTGGCGGTGAGTTGCAACGGCACGCAACGGTCAGGGATGGGCTGTGCCCTGAAACATTCACATGATCCACGCGCGCTAGCCAAGTGGGGTTGGGCGCTCGGCAGAGCTTCTGGATGCTGGTGTCGTATCGAGGAACTCGGCCAATGAGCATGCAAACCCGAAGAAACGAAACGAAAGTCGAGAGTAGAGATAAGATGTCCGGTGATATGATTCATGTATGATGGTGTTATGAAAGCAAATGCTGAACGCTATGCTTGCAGTGAGATGGATTGAGAATGAGGAATGAAAAAGTCCCCCTGTATCTGGTATACGCAACCTTTGAGTTCCTAGCTCTTTCTGATAGGTATAATACACTTGCGCGCTGTGGCCCGTCTCTGGGTCCAAATATTAAATCGTCATTACGTATTGTTTGGTCGTGATTCATGGCCAAACATCCTCACACGTACGCCCTCCAAATCCACTCGTTCTACAGAAGCGAGTCTATCGCACGATTTGCAGGTTGGCGAGCTGGGGCACTGGCGGACCGGTGCCACTCCTGCGCCTCCTTTCACGCTCGCTGAAGCCGACGGGCTGCTCGAGCTGGGTGCTTTTCCTGAACTTGCCGCCAACAGCGTGCTGCCACTCGCCCTCGCCATCCGCACCGAGCCAGTACTTGGGCGCGCCGCTGAGCATGACACGGCCGAGCTTGCCCTTCCAGCCAGCGCCCTGCTCCTTGCCCTCGATGAAGGGGTTCTCGGCGAGGTCGGTGGCTGTGGTCTGCATGTTGTTGGAGCTGTACCATCCAGCAGAGGCAGCGTGGGCGGCGAGGTGTTGGCGCAGGCACTGGCGTGCGAAAGCCAGCATGATGAAGACGAAGTAGACGCGCAGAGCCCAGAAGCCGGAGATGAGGGAGATGCTCATGATGCTTCCGCTTTGGAAGACTGCGTTACCAAGACCAGCACCGACGCCAGGCGCACCGTTCTGAGGGACCCCGCCAGCGACGGCGTTCTGGCCTCCTGCGACACCTCCCGTGGGCGAGGCGATGACGTTGACCTCGGAGACGTTGTGCTTGGGGCTCGTGAAGCCGGCGTTGTCAGAGATGCCGTGCTGGCCGGGCATGGAGGACTCGTCGTCAGGGTGTGCGGCGAGGGTGTAGAACCAGGCGATGCCGAAGAAGGCCGTGTACAGGGCGTTGATGACCGAGTCAAGGGCGTAGAGGTGAGCGAGCAGCAGGGTCTCGAAGGGGGTTTGTAACCGGATGTGTCTGTAGAGGAAGACGGTGGCGAGGAGGGCAAGGGTCGAGTAGATGTACATGGAGAGCTGGAAGCCGTCGATGGATGCGCCGGTGATGATGGCCAGGAGACCGTAGAGGCCGGAGACCTTGTTGATGACCTGCAGGTAGGTGATGATCTCGGCGCCGGTGCGCAGGGACATCTTCTGGAGGAATGTCTGCGAACATGGTCAGCGTCCTCGCTGCTCACGGCTGGTGTTGTGCCTGGAAGCACGCGCGCTGGCTATGACATACCCGTGGGCGCGGGATCTCGAGCATGTGGGAAGGCGCCATCATGGCAGCTGCGGGGCGCTGCGACAACGCTGGACGACGAGGGGGAGGGTAGCGGATGCTCTGGTAAGACTGCGAGGGAGGGTGGAGAGCGTGAGGCGTGGTTGTTGGGTGCTGAGAGCCACTCGGGGATGCAATTCTGTCCGGCGCTTCCGAGCGGACCAAGCTCATCTCGTCTCGTCTCACAAGGCTGACGCTAGGCCGGACCCCTGCACATGGCCGCCTCAGACGTCACCTCAGCCTCGACAGTCTTCAGGAAGCACTCGAGTAGCTATGCAGATGGTGGTACATGTGGTATTTAAGAATTTCACGGTATTTAAGAATTTCATGGTATCTAAGAATTTCATGGTATTTAAGAATTTCATGGTATCTAAGAATTTCATGGTATTTAAGAATTTCATAGTATTTAAGAATTTCATAGTATTTAAGAATTTCATGGTATCTAAGAATTACATGGTATTTAAGAATTTCATGGTATCTAAGAATTTCATGGTATCTAAGAATTTCATGGTATCTAAGAATTTCCACCTCTGTCGTACTCATACACGGCAGGACATAGTCTGCCTATTTACAGTGATGGTACAAATCTAGTCAACCCAATGGTATACCCAAGCTCTTTCAAGTGCGCCGGCAAATGCTTCAAACCATCTCCCAATGCGAGTAGAGATATACTGAGTTATCGAACCAACTCAAGGCCTCGCTGAAGGTCGCTCCTCGACCCCGGCTTCCTCGAGAATGCTGTCGAGCTCGTCTGCTTTGTTTGCGTCTTCGGCAGGCTCCTCGGGGTACTCGTCCACATCATCAGCACTCGGAACGTCGTCCGCGAAAGCTCGCTTGTCATTGACAATGTCCTTGGCTTCCTCGGGCATACCAGGCGGCGCAGGCATCTGCCCCTCCAGCTCCTTCACAGCCTCCTGCACTTCCTTGGACCTCTTCATCCTATCGCGATCTCGCTTCTCCTTCTGCTTAAGCCTGAGTTGCGTGTGCGAAAACTCGGTGAGCGTGTTCTCGATCTGGTCCTCGAGCAGCTTCTTCGTGTAGACTGCGAGGGATCGCGTGATGAAGACGTTGGGGAAGCGGTAGCTGAGCCAAAGATACAGGACAACCATCTTGTGGAGCTGCTCCAGCGAGTAGAGGTAGGCTCGATCGCCTGTCGCTGGCCTGTCCATGACATCGAGAGGCAAGTTGGGTAGCTCGAGCAGGTTCCCCGACTTGCCGTCTGCTATGCACTCGGCCAGTGTGCGCAGGAACGTCTTCTCGGCAGCGTCGCGCATGTTGCATGGCGCAGAGCAAATCATGATGCGATCTTGGATGCTCAGACCCTTGATCGTGTGGATGGCATCAGCGATGGCGAGCTGCTCCTTCAGGCCGCAGAGGTGGAAGCGCGGGTGCATCTCGGAAATCTCGTGGAGACGGAGGAGGATGTAGCTGAAGGGCGTGCCGGGTGGGAAGTAGCTGGCAAAACGCTCGACGATGAGCGAGGGGGGGAACAGACCCGCCGTTTCGATCGGCTCGGGTTCGCGACTCATGCCCGTCTTTAGGGAGTCGTGGTCGATTTGATCGAGCGTGGTGCACCATCCTACGATTTTTTCCTTCTTCGCCGCCTTTGGCTCCTCTCCGTCTGCACTTGGGATGTTGTCGCCGACGGCATCTGCAGCCGTCTTGTAGCGACCAGCACGGCCAGCAATTTGCTTGATCTCGGATACTTGCAGGGGTACATATTTGACGCCATTGCTCTTCATGGTGGACTCGAAGATGACACGCTTGATGGCTCTGCGATGCGTTAGCTTTGCTCCACCGATATAGAAGAGGAGGGTACGGACAGATTCAAACCCATGCCAATCGCGTCACTAGCGACGAGATAGTCGTACTCGTTGTCGGGATCGTTGAAGAGTCTTGCTTGCTGCGCTCTCGTCTCGGGCGGCAGACTGCCGTAGACAATGGCACACTTCTTGCCCGTCTGCTTCTCGATCTCGCGTCGCAGGGCGTGGATACCGACGACGGTGAAAGCGACTAGGCAGTCGCCCTTTTCCAGCTTGTTCAGCTTTCCCTCGAGGCTGCGTGGCTGTACTTGGAGGGGCGTCAGACGCTCGTATTCGTGGACGTGGACGTCGTCGCCGAGCAGAGCACACAGCTGGCGCATGATGTTGACGGTCCTGGCTTCACCACAGACATGGATCTCGCGGGCCTGCAGGCCCATGAAGGCTTGGGTCCACGCCCATCCTCGTTCTGGGTGGCTGATCATTTGGATCTCGTCGATGACGGCCACGTCGAACTTTGTGTTCAGGGGCGCCATCTCGACGGTGCAGCTGTACATGGGCGGAGCATCGCCGTGGGGCATGCGCTGCTCCTCGCCGGTGACGAGGGCGCACGGCTTGCCCTTTGCGTTGAGGCGGGTGAAGACTTCGTGGGCGAGCAGTCGCAGGGGGCCGAGGTAGATGCCCGACTTGGCTGCTTCGAGGCGCTGGAGGGCGTGGTAGGTCTTGCCCGAGTTGGTGGGGCCGACGTGCATGTGGACGACGCGAGGGACCTCGCGGGTGGCGGGATACCACTCGGCAGGGTGGCGGAGGTCTGCGACTTCTTTCTGGTTCTCCAGCTCCGCCGTGGTGAAGCGGCCGCCACACGTCTGGGCATAGAAGAGGTAGCGCAGGCGCGTCTCGAGGGTGTCTTTGCCTCGCTGGGCCTCGCGGACGAGGTCGGACAGCTCTCTGCTGGCCTGCTTGACCCAGGCGAGGATGGACTTTTCGAACTGGTGCCATTCCTTGGCGAAGTGCTCTTGGTTGAGCTGCAGGCTGTCGAGGAAGCCGGGCTCGGTGAACTCCAGGCGCAGTTTGCTGAGCTTACTGTCTACGACGGTGCGGAGGGCGTCTGGGGGTGGGCGTCCCCCTCCGCCGTATCTGAACTTGTTCTTGGCGTTGAGCGGGTTGAACGAGGCAGACTTGGGAGACCGCCCATGACGGCTGCTGCTGGTATTTCTATTGCTGCTGCTGCTGCTGCTGCTGCTGCTGCTACTACCAGACGAGGTGGCGCTTCGGTGGGCGACTTGGATCCGGGGAAGGAGGCGTTGTGGTTGGAAGTGCGGTTGAGATGGAGATGGACGGGCAGCGAAGGCGCAGAAGAGGCACAGCGAGTTGCGCCGGGCAGGCAGGGCAGACATGGAGAGGGGAGCTGGCTGCAGGCAAAGCGCCTTGTGCAGTCAGTTGGTCAATCTATCGTGCAGTCGGTCGATCGTGCAGTCGGTCAATCGTGCAGTCAGTCAATCGTGCAGTCAGCCAGTCGACCGTGCATCAACAATGGACGACGTCAATGCACAAAAAGTTAAGGCGCGCGAGTCAGCTCACCCCCGAGCCGCCGCCGGGCTGTGGCTTGTGTGGGCTCTGGCATGGGCCGTGGGGTCGACAGTGCGACGTGCGACAGTGCAACACCATCAAGCTGCGACGAGCCCCACACACGTCAACGTAGCAGCCGCCCTCGACACAGCCAGTCTGTTCTCCTCTGCGGCTTGGCAGCTCGCCAGCTCTGCATCTCTGCACCTCGTCACCTCGTCACCTCTGCAGCTCTGCACCTCTGCACCTCACCTCGTCACCTCTGCAGCTCTGCACCTCTGCACCTCGTCACCTCGTCACCTCTGCACCTCTGCACCTCTGCACCTCGTCTTCCCCTCCACACTCGCTCCCCCCGCCGGCGCTGGCAGCCGTACCCCGCCAACATGGTGTCCATGATCGATATCCAGCGCGAGCGTACGTCTCTACCTACCTATGCATGCCGTTCTTGTTGACACCAATGCAGTCGTCCTCAACACCATCCGCCAGATGACCCGCGGCGACGTGCGCATGCCCCCCGACCCCCAACGCTGCCCTCCCCTCACGCTAACACCGCCCCCAGTGGAAGGTCCTCATCGTCGACCAAGACTCCAAGAAGCTCATCGACAACGTCGTCAAGGAAGATGACATCCTCAACTCCAACATCACCAACATCGAGCGCCTCGAGGACCGCCGCGAGACCCAGCGCGACATGGACGCCATCTACATCCTCACCCCGAAGCCGCACATTGTCGACTGCATCATGGCCGAGTTCGACGTCCGCCGGTACCGCGGCTTCTTCCTCGTCTGGACCACCCTGCTGCCGCCCCCGCTGAAGGAGCGCATCGACCGCTCGCCCATGGCCCGCGAGCAGATCCGCGCCTTCAGGACCGTCCACCTCGACTACCACCCCCAGGAGTCGCACCTCGTCACCTTCAAGGACCCCTGGAGCTTCCCCACCCTCTTCCACCCGGACTGCAACAACCTCGTCGTGCGCCACATGGAGGAAATGGCCGAGAAGGTGCGCATCCCCCTGCCTAGTCTTAAGCCTCTGTCCAGCCTCGACTAACGCCCCCAGATCACCGGCGTCTGCGTCGCCCTCGGCGAGTACCCCATCATTCGATACTACCGCCCCCGCACGCCCACCCACGAGGCGAGCGTCCTCTGCTCCCACCTCGCCCGCTTTGTACAGGACAAGCTCGACATGTACGCCCAGTTCAACCAGGACTTCCCTCCCCAGTCCAACCGCCCCCGTGGCGCCCTCTACATCACAGACCGCTCCATGGACCTGTACGCCCCCTTCTTGCACGAGTTCACATACCAGGCCATGGCGCTCGATCTGCTGCCCATCAACGACACAGACAAGATCACCTACCGCGCTGTTGTGAATGAGGACGACCCGGGCGCCGAGGAGAAAGAGATGGAGATCAGCGACAGCGACAAGATCTGGGTCGAGAACCGCCATCGCCACATGAAGGACACGCTGGACAAGCTCATCAGCGACTTCCAAAAGTTCATTGCCGACAACCCCAACTTCACCAACCAGGACGCCCAGAACGCGGCCGGCATGAACGGTCTGAATGCCATCAAGGACATGATCGCCGGTCTGCCCCAGTTCCAGCAGATGAAGGAGTCGTACACGCTGCACCTGGGCATGGCCGAGAAGTGCATGGACATTTTCCAACGACACAAGTTGCCCGATCTGGCGTCCGTAGAGCAGTGTCTGGCTACGGGACTCGACGAAGACTACCGCAAGCCCAAGAACATGGCCGATCAGATTGTGCGCACGCTGGACGACGAGGCAGTAACGCCTGCGGATCGCCTGCGCCTCATCGCCCTCTACATTTTATTCCGAGACGGCGTCCTGCCGGCAGACCTCGAAAAGCTCATCTTCCACGCCCAGCTACCTCCCCCGGATATGGAAGTGGTGCGCAACCTCGATCTCCTCGGAGCGCGCGTAGCCAGGCAACTGAAAGAGAAGCGCGACCCCACACCGCCCCTTTTCCCTCGCAACACGGTACCGCCACCCAACGCAGAGGAATACGGTCTGTCAAGGTTCACCCCGGCGCTGCAAGATATGCTCGAGGCGCACGTCCGAGGATCCTTACCCCAGGACATCTTTCCCTTCACCAAAGCAGCGCCAGAAGACATGAACATGCAAGAAAGCGCCCAAGCCTCCTCCCTCCGCTCAGCAAAGCCTACCTGGGCGAAATCGCGGCTAGCTAGCGTGGAGCCGCGACAGCGTGTCATCGTGTTCATGGCCGGCGGCGCAACCTACTCCGAGTCGCGAGCCTGCTACGACGTCTCCGAGAAGACCTCCCGAGACGTCTTCCTCGTCACCTCTCACATGATGAAGCCACAGCTCTTTCTGCGCCAGGTTGGCGACCTCAGCCAGCGCCGCGACAGACTTCGACTACCGGTTGATCAGCCACAGCCAACAGCACCAAAGCATCTTTTCGAAAAACCAGAGCCACCAAAGCCAGCACCTCCACCAGCGGGCACCAAGCCAATGCCGCAGGGCCTGCCGTCGGGGCCGCGAGCCAGCGGGCCACGCCCAGGCGCGCCGCAACCGCCGACGGCAGCGATGGGACAGATAAACTTGAATGCTCAAAGACCGACAGCGCCAAGTCCTGCACCAGCGTCCAGCAGTGGCAAACCCGGCAAGGAAGAAAAGGACAAGGACAAGAAGAAAAAGAAGCACCACTTCTTCTCGTCGAAGCACTAGAGGTAGTCGGCAGTGTTGTTGTGGTTGCAGTTGTTTAGTCCCTCACGTTTTGCATCAGCATGGCACGGCGTTGTATAGGATACCCATGCGGTTTCCCGTTTTGAGCACGGCGTAGCATAGAGCAGGTTTGGCAATCGAGCAATCTCATCTTGGCCGTCCGGCACGTTTTGCTGATCTTTGCTGTGTTTTTCTGTTACTTTAACCATGGCGATCACGAGTCTAAGGGAGTCGTTAAAGGGTACTAGCGTGGGACGCCTCAATAACGGGAACGCTTTATTTAGGCTAGCTGAAGGCTGCGACAGCCTTACCACAAGCAAGACTCAAAGATTCTTAAGTCACACCACGCCGCTCGATTTCGCTCATTCACATTTACATCCGACCACGAAATCGGGAAGAGCTAGTTTGGACCATTGCGCATCTACACACAAAACGTCAAAGAGCAGGGAAAAAAGAAAGAAAACATCAGGGGCCAGCCAGGATCAAAAATATTAGCGACTCGTCCCTGGAGTTGAACTACCTAGGCAATAAAACAGGCGCCGTGTGCTGTGCAAACCCGCAAAAAAACATCTAGTCTTACTCCAAACCATATCGTCAGCAACAGTTCAAACACACTCAACACCACTTCATCAACATGCCATCTTTTTTCAAAAAACTCCTCTACGGCAAGGAACTATCGAATCCATACCTTAACCGCTACCACCCAGGGCACAACACAGTACCTACCTCACAACAAACACAACATCAACATCAACAACAACAAACCCAAACTTTTTACCCCACCTACCCACAACCAGCAGCGCACTTCCCAACACCCCCAACACGTGTCGAGCCACGCTCTCTCACGCCCCCACTGTACACCGACCTCCTAGGCGAAGCACGACTCGTTGCGGGACGACACCCAGTGACGGGACGTGTTGCAAACCCAACCGAAGACCCAAACACAGCCGCAAACACAGCCGCAAACACAGCCGCAAACACAGCCGCAAACACAACCACAAACACAGAACCCAACCCCTACCTCCACGGCGGCGACGCCGCAATGGGCCGTCCTGTTGCCCGCGGCACCGTTAACCACGCTGGTATTTTCGTCCAGGAAAGACGAGCGCCGAAGCCGTGGGGTGCGCGGATGTTGTTGAAGAGTGGGGACCAGCAGGCGTCGGCTGCGCGGGAGGGGAACGGGGGGGAGACGCGGTGTGGTGGGCGGAGGAGGAGGGAGATGGAAGAGAGTGGGGCCGTTGCGGGTGCGGGTGCGGGTTTCTATGGTCCTGCTCGACCTGTGGTGAGGGAGTTTTACGGGAACGCATAGCTGCTGTGTGTTGTATGGCGGGTTCGTTATCATCTAGCTATTTGAACTGGAGTTTTTTTTGGGTTCTGGGTGCATTTACAGCATGATTATTGTTTTAATTTTTCTTCATGCCCTCGCTGATAGGGGGGTGGAGAAGTGGTGTAACAAGAAAGACTGGGAATGGAGCGTGTGTTGGTCTGACTTGCATATTCGCACGAGCAGCCATGTTCTATTCCGTGACAGACTTCCCATACTCGGTATCCGACGCACTCTCCTATAGACGCTATAGGAATCCGTCCGAGGCAGAAAATAAAGTTATTGAACTCCTTCTCTAACCAACTTTGTGCCTCTTGAAAACCCCAAGCACCATCCGTATCGTCTACTATTCATTCAGAGCAGATATATTCTCTTTGTTTTTCTGACGCTGAACCGTTTCGCACTTCTCTTAGGGAATCAGTCAATGTTGGAATGAGATGTTACCAAATACTTACTAGTTGGGGTTGAAGACAGGCTCAACGACGTCGAGTCCGGTGATGTTTTTGATGTCGCGGAACACCAGGTCAATGGGCGTGATGAGCGCAGCTTTGGTGCGTGTTTCGCCAAACAGGAGACCGAGCCAATCGCCAGAAGGAGCATGCAAGACGACACTTCCTGAATCACCCAGACTCACAGCTGCACCGTGATGGGCGATCATAGAAAGGCTGAAGCTGGACTCCTCGACGGTGAAGCCATAGGCCTTTGCAATGAACTGGAACTGGCCGCCTCCGCTCGCAGGGTTGATGACGGTGGGGATCGCGTTGATGTAACCGTATGTGAAGGCCGTAGTACGCCCGAACTTCCCAACACTGACCTCGTCTCTCAAGATGTGAGCCTTCGGGTTATTCATGGTGGTCCATTGCTTGCACTCTTGGCCGGACAGGAGTTTGTCATATTTTCCGGTGTTGAACGAATCGTTTGCTCGCATAGGGAGAGTATTGACCATGCTGCGAGAGGGAAGCATTTCCAGCAGACTCCAATCGAGCATGAAGCGAAACTTTGTCTTGTCTGTTGGTTCTGCAAGCTTTCCAGTCAAAGGGTTGCTCGAGAGTTTCTCCGCCCTTACTGTGCGTAGCCCTGATGAAGCATAGAGCGTTCCGAAAGAGCGATCTGTCTGGCGTGCCATCGCAAGATCAGCTCGTGTGCTGTCGAGATACTGCTTTGATGCAGCTTTTCCAGCCTGGATCTGGGAGAGCCACTGATTTTCATACTTCTCAAGCTCTTCAATGAAGGCCTCGTTATCCTGGCTGGAGGGGCAAGTGAACCGATGATCAGCGGACTTCAGTGCGGGATTACCGGGCTTCAGTGCAGGCGACTCGCCGGAATCGACAGAAAGTACTATGTGGCGGTCAGTTAGCGTACACGTGAGGGGGTTTAGTAGTGGTACTCACACCGATCGAGAGTGTCGTTACGCACGACGTGGTGATTGCTCAAGGCATAGGTCTTACCGTTCGAGAGTTTGACCGCGCCACCAACAGTACCTGAGTGATTTGGCACGCCCCATTGTCCGATCGAAGATCCCATAGGCACCTGTCGGTTGTAGGCCTGTCCGTCAATCGTACATCCTTGTGACGCGATATGTACAGATGTGCCACAGAGCAGCTCAACCTTGAGGTGTGGGTCAAGAGGGTAAATGCGCTGGCGGATGCGCGGAAGGATAGACCCAAGCCATATACTGTTCCCGGCGGTCGGTGACGTGATCACAACGGTTGCCGAGCATCGTGCTGCATCATCGTCTAGCCCTCGGAACAACATCTCCAGGGTCAGCCATTGCTCATGCTGGCTGTGAATCTCGGCCAGGATGTGGTCATAGACCGGCTTCCAGGTTCTTAGAAGATGCTCTTCTGACGGAGAAACAGCAAAGGTGTACAAGCCATGGACAACGCGGTAGTCGATGATCTCGATCGAGATCTCCTCGTTCTGTGCATCTTGCTGAAGCAGCTTGCGGATTTGGACAATTGCCGGAACAAGAACAGGGTCATCACTGAGATCAACGGTAATCACTAGAGTGAGGTAATGCTCTCCCGGTATTGTGACTTCTGGCGTGCGGAAGGCGAAGTAAATTTGATGGACATCGAGTCGCTGAGTCTGGCACAATGTCTGCGTAGCCTCGATCACATCCTGAGGCTTGCTGACCATGTTCTTGGCACCTTCTTTGCGCTCGGAAACAGGAAGAGGTGGGAGTCGAGGCCAACCGTTGCGATATCCCAGGTTTCGGTTGTCGAGAAGCTGTTCAATCTCCTCATCAGAGCGCGACTGCCAACGTCGCTTCAGGCGTCTCGAGCGCTCAGCGGCACTTGATTCTCCTGGCGTTGGTGAACCAAATCGGGTAGACATGGTGTTGACTGTAATTGAGGCAAGTTAAAAAAGAAGTGGGGTGGAGGAAAGATGAAGTGCACGGCTGGGGAAATTGGCTTTATACGAAGTGAAAAGGGCGAGCAAACGGTCATGACCACGTGCGCAGAAGATTGCACAAAAATCTTCTCCTGCTGCCTAGTAAGACGAGAGATAAAAGTGATGATAATCAATATTCGGTCCACGGCGACTTGTGCTTCCGTTCCCTGGTTCCGTGACTCGCTTCTCAAATACTGCCCAACACAAAGACCGTACCTTTTTTTTTCTTTGACAATACCAGAGTGGTAACGTTTGCACCCGCAGGCACTCAGGCTGTCCCTAAGGTTTGGCTTTTTTCCTTCGCATCAGAAGGCTGTTTGCAGTGTAGATGAGTGCGGACGCGAACCGTGTTCAATAAAGACCATATTATGTTTTGATGCTAGACACACCAGTGGTCTACGCAAAGACTTACTGCACGGACCTCAAATGCTGTCTAAAGGAGAAAAGGGACCCTGGTAATTTGTGTTTGTTGTATCAGGTGGCATCCAGTGTCTATCCTCTGCAGGCGATTGTAAAAGCTCGCTTGGATGATGACAACGGCGAGAGCTGTATCGGTCAGCGTTCACGATTCAATCAAACCCAGGGCAGATCTTTACCAGCTACCCGAAGGTATAAAAAAAGGACAAATGTCACTTTCGTGGTGAGTAAAATCCACTGTTTCTCGAACTTCATGCCGAGATCGTTGTTTGGACTCGGTGTCTTCGGGCTTTTCTGCGTCGACTTTTCGCATAATTGGGGCCTTGCAAACTTCACCCCGGCTCAGGAGCCATGACTTCATTCGCATTGCACTTCAGGTAGAAGAGAGTAAGGCCATCGTGTATACATGCCAATGCAAGACCTAAAAGTCGTTCGTCGTAAAGATGCTTGCTATGGAGGCTAAGCACTGAACAACCAAAGAAATTATGTATGTTGATAGAAGTGAAGGAAGTAAATCGGGAATCGTACTGTTGGAAGTCAGGAAAGCATCCTTCAAGCATGGCGTACTGAGACTCGTCAGTATCAAAAGAGCAAGACACTGAAGTTGTGCGGCATCTGTGGCTGGATCTCGACTGATCGATGAGGCGCCCTTAACATAAGCACTCGGAGTCTATACAACAACTCTCATAAGACCATGACGAGCTGGTATTCAAAGTGACATTCTACAAGTATCGTTCATAGTCCTCGACGTTTGAACGGTGTCGTGAAGAAGTGACGTCTAGTGCCACCTCCTTATCTTATCGCTCTCCCACAATTTCTCGAACTTCCCCACCACCTGAAGCATACACCCACACAATGGCCTTTCGCAAGCGCAACATCGCGCTCTCACGCGGGCCAGCAGACGGCGACGCATTGACTGCACCTCCGAACCCCTCCACAGCTCCTCCAGCGCCTACACCAATAGGTGTGCGCCCCTCTCCCATCGATGGCCGCCCCACCACGTCTACGGGCACACCTTCGCTGGATGGCATCTTGGCAGGACACGCTGGACTGCCTTTGGGCAACTCTATTCTGATTGGAGAGAGTGGTACGACGGACTATGCAGGTGCGCTGCTGCGCTTCTATGCCGCTGAGGGTGTGGTGCAAGGCCACAAAGTGCATGTCGTGGGCATGGGCGAGGTGTGGGGTAGGGAGCTGCCCGGAATATCAGAAGATAAGGGGGATGAGAGGAGGAGGGAGAGTAAGGAGAGGGCAGAGAAGATGAAGATTGCGTGGCGATACGAGGGCCTGGGACAGTTTGAAAGTGCGAGAGGTGCGTGTTGTGTATTTAGATGTATGCAGTATCAAACAGTGCAAGATCTGACGATTCTGGGTAGGTCCACAAAGAGTGCAAGGCCAGGGCGAGAACGCAGAGGAGACAACAATCTTTTGTCACACATTCGACTTGGCGAAGCGACTGACGCTGCCTGTTGGGACGGCTGTAAACTACATCGCCATACCGAGATCGGTGTCGACTTCTTCACCCTTCATGTCGATACTGCAAAACGTGCAGCAACAGCTCGCGTCGACGCCAGCCCACACAGTACATCGTCTCGTCATACCTTCACTCCTTTCACCAGCGCTGTATCCTCCCACATCCTCACACCCCAACTCGATACTCCAGTTCCTGCGCGCACTGCGCGCATTGCTGCGCCAATACCCAACGCGGCTCACAGCCATGCTCACACTCCCGCTGTCGCTATATCCTCGTTCGTCAGGCCTGGTGCGCTGGATGGAGATCCTTTCCGACGGTGTCCTCGAACTCTCGCCCTTCCCCTATTCCCACGCACAGATGCTTGCACAGTCTGCTGGCACAACGAAAGACGAAGAGAAGCCGCAGGGCATGTTCGCCGTACACAAACTACCGGTGTTCCACGAGAAGGGTGGCGGCAGCGGAGCCGAAGACCTGGGCGAAGATATGGCGTTCACACTCAGTCGGCGAAAGTTCGTGATAGCGAAGTTCAGTCTGCCGCCGCTGGAAGGAGATACAGAAGCGCAGGAGGCTGCTGTCAGAGAGGCGGCGGGTGGGAGTGCGATGCCAAAGAAGGCAGATCTCGAATTTTAAAATGCGGCAGCTCAACGTTCGTGGGGGACGTCATCGTCTGAGCTGTCTTCGCCCATCATGTCTTCCATTTCGATCTGCTCCCATCCTGCGCTGCCGGCGCCTGAGCCGAGGCCTCGTGCGTAACCGCGTCCATACGAGCCGTGTCGTGGGTTGATGGACATGCCTAAAATCCTGGCACGGAAGCCGTCGCCCATGCAGGACGATAGGGCGAGGAAGACAAGGAAGAAGATGAAAGGAATGAAGAGCAGAAGCGACAAGAGTAGTAAGATGTTCATCGTGCACGTACTGATATTTGTTGTATTGAAGGAACGTGGTGGTGCAGCGAAAGCATGCGGCTGGCGCTGGACCCTTGTTTTTGTCGTCATCGCTCGGGAGCTAAAATGATTGCCGAACCCCTGGCAACGACATCTCGACTTTCTGTCACTTCTACACACAATGACTATGACTCAACTACTGCGACTACCACTGAGCGCAGTGGTCCTTCTCACATGTGCGCTCACAGCCACAGCACACGGCGGCGACCATTCGCAGATTGTAGTCGCGCCAGATGCAGACTGGCCGACTCGACATATGGCTGGTAGAGCATTCGAATCGGAGAGCAGGAACGGTACCTAACAGACTCACAGAGGAACACCACATCTCTGGTTACGATGCCACGACCTTCTTCAATCTCCACGACTACGACAGCACCGGTGTATGGACGGCGCCCGACATCCGGCGCACATACGGCCTCTCGGACCCCTCCTCCCAGCACATTAGCGAAACCAAGAAGCAGATGGTCGTCCAAACAGTCCTCGATATGTTCGACATCGACAAGAACGGTGAAATCTCGCTGTCTGAATTCGTCGCAAAGGATTCCATGAACATCAAGCTGCCCGACTTCGGCATGGGCCCAGGACACCACGGAGATGATGAGTACGAGTACGAGATTCACCATTGGGAGAAGTACCACTCAGGAGACGATGTAAAGGAGGAGGATCTTACCCATCCGGAGGACATCGAGCATTTCAAGTTGCATGAGCAGAAGGAGGCGGCGCAGGAGGAGTGGGAGAGGTTGGAAAAGGGCATCGTAGAGAAGAACATTCCAGCAAAGTACAGGCAGAACTAAGATTTGCAAGAGCAGGAGGATGTAGCTGGTTCATTGTGTGACATGGCGAGGCGTTGGGGAGTTTGGACCGCATCCAGGCTCGTACGGCGTAAAACCCGGCGTAATGAAGCGCCGACGATGAAACGAATACACGAGTTTGAACGAAAGCGTGACACTGGAGCGATGATCGCCTCATGAAACTATCTGGCCAGGACCGTAGCTTCTGTCTTGAGCACGCACACATCAAATCCTAGACCACTTGTTCGACAAGCGCATCGACAGTGCTTATGTAATCCTGCCGCTGTACACAACCTCAAGATATGTTGGACTCATCCTCTTGCGGGCGCCGGGCATGTTGTTTTGGATGTATAACCGACCCGAGCGCACATCTCGCGCTGAGTGAGCACACCGATGTCGCATTTTAGCTTCAATGCTGTCTTACGTGGCAGCTTGACAACCTACCCTCACATCGACTTTTCTGCTAAGATGCCAAGCTTGAGCCCGAAGCTCCATGATGAGAGTTAAACATTATGGCAAAAAATGTACAACAGCGGGTTTTCACTGGTGGTCACCTACCTACCTACCTACTAATCCGCCAATACGCTGCTTAAATAGGGCTGAGCGAACGGGAAGCCTTGCTGTCTTCGGGCCGCTCACCACAAACGTCCTTGATTCTACTGTATACAGTAATGGGAGTGCGACAATCTGGCAATTAGGACGCGTAGATTAGTACTGATTGCAGAATTCAGAGTATAGTAAGTGCAGGGAGCCTGGCTTGGCGTTGGCACTAATTTTTCAAAAGGTTCTCAAACCCAGCGGTTAGGCTCCGACGTCACCGGATTCCCTACATTCCTTGGAGCCGATCGCACTTGCTGCAATGTTTGTCATCTGACTTTACAAAGCCATACGGCATTCTAGGTACCGAAAAACGACAACAGCGGGTATTTCAATGTTTAGAGTCAATGCAATTCAACATACAACGTCTGCTAGAGACAGCACCCGACTATCCAGCACTCAGAAGCAGCGCCCATTACTGTTGAGATGTCATGCCACACCGTGGCCTTGAAGGTCGACCTGGCCAACCCCATAGACAGGCATGGTACACACCCGGCGCTTTCCTCAGCAAGGTCATATTGCTGATTGAAAGTTACGGGGACCAGCAACCTCTGCCGGCAAACCTTGTTGGTGAAATCATTTACGGCGCGTTAATGTTCGTCCTGAAGATACAGCAGGACCCTGACCTCAACACACTCAAGCGACGCCCTCAACATAGCACTAACCAAGGCCTAAGCGACAGCAGAAAATACGGAGCACGCATCCAAGCAGATCAGGAACAAGCTGAAAAGCACGACAGATATCACCCAGAAATTTGCGATGAACAAACAGCATAATGGCGAAGATAGATTCATTTTATGCCTGAATGGCGTGTCTTCGCAAGCACTCGATCCACCAGGGACTACCGATACCAGGCAATAACCAACCACAAAGTTCCCCACTTATTTTCCTGGGCAGCCACGGCCCGCGCCAGTAGAGATAGAGCAGCAATCCGCGTTCTGTTTGAACTCAGGTCAGCAGAGTTTGGAAAGACAGATGGGGCTGCAATACTTACGCATTGGCTACGTGGGATGTTGTAATCAGTGGCGCAGTACTTGTGAAGTTGGCAGAACATGTTGCCTCCGAGCCATCCCAGCTGTCGGAAGCAAGCTGCTGTAGACGAGTAACAGCAATCATAACCATCATCACACTTGGTGCCGGAGTTAGCATGGCAATGAGATTATCACGTTCAAACAGGAGGACTTACATCGGCATTTTTGTCGCCGACTCCGGGGGCTTTCTGCCTGGACTCGAGGCCAGCGGGACTGGCAGTGGCTCCCAGCATGAGAGAGAGAACACCCACGATGAACAGAGAGGACTTCATCTTGGTAATCGTCGTTGAGAGGTTGGAGTTGGAATAGATGGTAAGGGCAAAGATAGGTAACGTTTCCCGGATTGCTTGTAGATAAAGAGTGTGATGAGCTAATGAGTGAGATACTTAGCTTCAGTGTTCCTCTGAGGTTTATGTACCCAAAGATACGAAGCAAGTGAGTCTCGACACAACGCCGAAAATGGCCAGTGTCTTTGCCCAAGCTGTCTATGCAGAGCTACACGCTTGGCTCTCCAATTCTTCGCTTGGTTCTATCCAAGCGCGACAATGCGGTCGGCTCGCTTTGCTACAACGAACCGCTGAGCCTTGTTTCTCCAAGGTCAATACCACCGAACCATACCATGGCATGTTGCAAGTGGTCATAATCGGTACGAATGCTCCGGGCGCTTGGCCTTGCGCGGATTATGCCGTAAGCATTGGATGTTTTCTGAAGATGTCTGGACTACTGTTTGACAACGTTTGAACGGTTCTGTAATCGTGTCGTTCCTCGCGTGTTTCATGGCCGTAGCCCTCGAGACCTAGGGAGATGTATACAGCGCACCAACTGTACACCTGTGGAGGAGCATTCCACCATCTCTGCTTATGTGGCACATATCAGAATAGAAGCAATGTGCACTAGAATTCCTCATCGTGCTCTTCGTCAGTGAGGATCACGCCAGTGTCCCAGCGATCAGTCCTTGGCGGCGATCGCTCGTCGTCCAGAAGGTCCTTTTCGAGCCACGTTTTCTTCAGACGAAGTGATAATTGACCTAGTTCGGGACGACACGTGTGTTTTGTTATGCGATCCTAGCTCATACAGAGCGTACAGGGGGGCGCTAGAACGGACTAAAAAACATCTTACGAGCACTAAGGAGGTAGTATTTGGTCTTGCACCAAATAAGCCTAGTTTTAGTATTACGTGCGGTGCAACACCAAACATCAGCGCTCCTGTCACAATACGTGGCCTTGGCTTCGGAGCTACTTCCGCCGCAAGATGTGATACGAAACAGCGTACGATACTTGAACAAGCGAAGTCGCCAAGAGCTTCGACAGTTACGCATTGTGGAATTGGCACGAGCGTGGTCTTACCAATTACCAAGTGCATGACCGCAAGGCTGAAGTTGCTTGGCTTTCGCATGTCACGGGCCTTTGACACAAGTTGAACAGGCGTTTGACATCCAACCACTAGTGACGTTGTAGTTGTTGAAGAAGAAGGAAAATGATATAAATCATCAAGGGACGAAAGTGCAAATGGAACACACACCATCTCATTCACTACTTCCTCAGTTCCAGCTCTTCTTCAATTCCAGCTCTTCCTCAATTCCAGCTCTTCCTCAATTCCAGCTCTTCCTCAATTCCAGCTCTTCCTCAATTCCAGCTCTTCCTCAATTCCAGCTCTTCCAAACACCAACACCAAACCTTCAAGATGCAGCTCTTCAACACCCTCCTCTTCATCACTATCGCTGCTAGCTCAGCCAATGCTGCTGTACGCCCCCCCCCCATCTTCATTCACTGCAACTCCTGCATTGGAACTCTATCGTAACACGGCTGTATATTGATCGCTGACTTGTGTATCTAGTGCATGATTGCTGGTAGCATCGACCCCAACTGCTGCTGGGGTGGAAAGAACAATGTCGATGCCTGCAACCGACAGGGCGCCTGCAGCGTTGCCGGAGACACAGAGAACTACTGTGCTAAGTTTGGCATCACACCTGAGCAATGCGTGAGTCTGCCCAGTAATTGTGTGCGAGCTCAATACTAACATGGATTGCAGGGCGCCGACTGCTGCGATACTCGTACCGGTTGGGGAAAGCCTTGCCCTAAGGGCAGGAATGCTTGTGACCGCAAGACAGGATGCCCGTTCCGTTAAGATCCAAGTTGTCGGTTGTTGATGAGAGACATATGTTGGTTCGAAAATTTGCCCTTGTTGAATCGGTGCGCTGGGGCTTCGTCAACCTGACCTCATAAAGGTAGACGCCGGAACAGTGCCAGTGCGTCAAACCAGCATCCTTCGATCCGAAGGGGGGCCTTACCTAAAACGTTGGATTTAGTTTAAAATCTAGTAGTTTACTTAGAAGCTTCCATTTGGTCTCTTTCCCAATTCCTCCTGTCCATTCTCCTGTGACTCTTCCCTAGACCTTTCGATGAGCACGCATTCTTGATATCCGATCAAACCCCGAAACCCCCAATTTTGGCCAAATTCCAGGCACTATCGCATCAATCTCTTTGACCTCAATTCTTCCAATAGCACGATCCATCGAAGAAGGCAACCTTTCTGTTGCTCGTGCAGTAAAACTCATGAGAGCCAACTTCAAAGCAGGGTTCGCGCTAACTTCACCTATCGCCCATGGAACAGCAGCTTCTCTTGCATTCTGCGCATGGACAACGTGAAGCATCTCTACTTCTGGTCTGCAAAATCCTAGGTCATTCTTGATCGCGGCGGCTCTGAGTATTGGTAGTGTTCCGTACACAATCGTCTTGATGAAGTCAATGAACAACAAGCTGCTACGTTTGGCGAAAAAGGGGTCAAAGGAAGAATCGTCGACCAACGAGAACTACTGAAACGATGGGGGGATCTGAACATTGTAAAGAGCTAGTTACCTCTCACTGGCGCGATGGTTACAGAAATCCTCGTTCTGGCGTAGAAAGTTCTTAAAAAGTGTGACTAACTTACATCCAGAGAATAGCATGTATATCAGCGTAAGGAAGACTGACGCAAAGAACGCTGCTCGTTTGCGAAACAAGTAAATTTCATATGACTAATAGTCTCCGCGGAGTCAAGGACAGTTCCAGATTACTCCTTGATATAGCAATGCTACCTCCGTTGCGTGCAGATTGACCACAAGGCTCAGAGTACTGTTGACCGCACGGCACTATATGTTGACAACACGGTTGTTCTTGTTCAAAGAATCATCTTATTAAGAACAGCTGTACTACGGTTGAAATAGTCAACCTCGGGATAATTGTCACGCTTCCCAATGCTGGTGCAGACCGAAAGCCGGAAAACCACAAACCCAAACCTTCAAGCGTCCATTTAATCGGGCACTCTCACGCATCTCATGGCGCCTGTAAAATGGTTCAAATGTGAGGAGGTGTACAAGCAGTCATGTCAATAAGCAAGTCAACTTAATAGACTTGTTTAACTTACTTGCAAATAACTAAGTAAGCATGTTAAGTACTATATATTAGATAAGATAACAAGTTAAGTCAAGTCTTGCCTTCTGACTTGGTTAACTTGCTTGGTGGCAACTCTGTGTACAAGAAGACTATCTAGCAGATAGTTGTGTGCAGTCCGCAACGTAGCTGCAAACACCCTTGTGAAAGAGCTTCCAACCAACGCAAAACACACTGACGGTTTGTAAGCCCAACGTAGCATCAGCTAAGAGCCAATGTCTAGACTGTTGTATTTACACACTTTCTACTGTTGGATAAAAGGATAAGAAGCCCATATACTTACCTTTGCGCGCGCGGAGGTAGGATGTCTGGCAACTTGTTATCACCATCTCGAAACAAATCTGAATTGGACATGGTCATGACAAAGATCGTTAGTGTCTATGCATGTTTATTGGGGATCACACCTACCCGAAAGCTTCGAATGCGCTCAACGCTTATACGGATAGCTGTGGCCTTGTTGAAGCTAACTTGTGGAAGGTTGAGGTAGGAGGACTCAACGTCTGGGTGCGAGGCGGTGCCGGTTGCTAGGTAGTGGTGCGTATCTTGTCGACCTGCTAGGTTTAGAAGTTAAATGGTAGGAGATTTGAGTAAGACGGTTTAGAAAGCTTAGGACAATTAGCGACATGTAACAATTGAAGGACAGTTGATACAGTTAATACGTTGATATTGTCCAAGACTTGTGAAACAAGTAAAACGATGTTTGATATTCGAGGGTAGTGGTACCCGAATTATGTACGCCAGACCCTGCTGTAAACCCCAGAAACGCCGTACAATTTATCTCGACGCAATGCCCATTTCATGAACATAGTACACGCATAGATGGAGCCCACGGACCCGCCTGAGATTCCAGAAACATCCGGCAGATGGAACACGAAACGGCAGACATCCAGATGACCCAACTGAGCCGTGTGGCCGAAGTCTTAATGTTGCATAAACCCAGAAGAAGAAGTGTTGTAAACAGCCTGGCGCCGTTTGTAAAAGAAAACAGGTAGTGCAGAAGTCACAAACACCGCAAAATTGCTCGATGTAGTAGCGAAGGTCATCGTACTCATTCCAATAGGTCTCGCGGGTTCAGTGGTCGTACACAAGCTGGTCGTAAATCATGTCGGGAAGTATTAGTCGTAAGGTCATCTCGAGTAGGGTTTGTTCATCAGCGCAATCTCGCGCGCGACAGTGGCCCACTCAAGTTCACGGCGAAGAGGCTCGTTGCGTCGCTGACGCTGGTACTCTTCCCACTTGAGAAGTTCGTAGGTGAATCGAAGATGCGGTTGTATGATTACGTTCAGTCGGCGCGCCCTGACAAAGCAGCTGAAGACTCATGTTAGTCGTGCTTTAAAGCACACAAGAGGCGACACTCACTAGGCGCGAGGGAAAGACAAGCCCATCTCATTCATGACTTCTGCAATGCAGATTGTTGCAGATCGAGACACGCCCACACGGCAATGGACAAGCGTAGCTTCGCCAGCGGCCTTGCCAGCTTCTTCTAAATGTTAACTATGCACATGCTTGGGGAAGCGTAGATCACGTACCAATAAATTTCAAGCATCGCTCAAACTCACTCCACAGCGGATCAACGCCGTTATCTTGAACCCGATCGACCATCAAGTAGTTCTCGTCAGGCCAGTTAATCTGCTTCTTGAGATCATCAGGCCAAGAGAGCGTTTCTCCAACACTTAGAATTCGTGTGATTCCAAGTTCTTTAAGCAGCTCTGGATTGTTTGCATGGCCCAAGTTGCCCAAGTACATGTACGGCAGGATCCTGCTGGGGAGACTGCCGTCAATTTTGGACAGCCATTGTGGTTCAGCAAGATTGAAAACACTCTTGTTGAATTTGGGAGACTCCTGCAAGATACGTGGCTGAATCGCTGTAAGAAGTGCAACGTCGGATGGGTAAGCGAAGAAATTGCGGCCCTTCTCCCGGTGCAGCTGGATCCAGGCGTCGTGAACCGGAAGGCCTTCCGCGTACATGAAGTACGCTAATGAAAGAAGGGTGGTCTCTGTGTAGCCATCTGTGCAATGAATGAGGAATTTGCGTGGCACAGCAATATCGTCTAGCTCAATTGCTTCGTCGTCGTCGCTCCGTCTGCGCTTCGATCGACGGATTTCGTGCGGATTGGCGAGCTCGTACATCCACCTGCATGTTTCCATCAAACCGTCGACTTCTGTATGGGACCATGTCGGTGGCATGATGCTTCCAGAGGACGGAAACTCCATGTGCAGAGCAGACTTGCGTGAAACCTTATCCATCGACATGCGCAAAGCTCGCAACGAGCGTGACTCAGGTACATGAGCAAGGTCTGTTGCTTCAATGAGCACATCGTAACTGTCTTCGCCCAAGCAATCTGAATGAAGCGAGGTGTCAGGCGTAGGGCCTAGGAACACGTTGCTGCTGATCTCGGATGCTTTTGACATGTCAGACATCTCGTAACGCTCCCAATGGAAAAAGTCGACAACGTTGCCAGTCACGCGACCTGTTTGGTCGATGGCAACAAGATTCGGGTGCTTCTCCTGCACATTGCCGAAGGAGTCTGAAAGCATGAACGTATTGAACAGACCAGTGGGAAAGCCATTGCGCGCTTCATATTGTCGTTGAGCCTGCGAGATGATCTTGGCGAGCGCAATGGTATCATTGGGATGAGTTTTCTGGTCGCCGTAGATGATGATGTCCGATACCATGGCCAGCTTGCATGCCTGGATCTGGAAGTTGCGCACGGAAAAGCCGTCTTTTGGGTCGCACTCAATGAAGGCAGGTGAGTCATCAGAACCAGAGCAAAGAATCTCATCTGCTGCGATGGCACCCTTCAGCTTTGATGTAGTTAAATCTCCACCTGTCTTTATGACAGTCAGGCTGCGAATGCAGTTGGGGATCTTTCTAAGTGCTTTGCGACGAGAGGCGAAGAAAGCGAGCTGGATGTGGTTTTCAGCATGCAGACCATGCAGCCAAGGAAAGACCTGCTCCGGATTGGGCAACGGGTGCGTTGCCATGTACTCCAGTGCCTCTGCCATCTGGTCTGCAGTAATTGTGTACACGGGCGGGTCATTGCAGAACTCTGTGCAGTGCTTTTCGGGTGGGTATGTAATGGAGGATGTCTCGATCAATACATCCTCTCGTGGTGGAGATGCTGGCGGTGTCACTGGAATCCCACCTGGCGAGCAGACTGGGATATGCTTGTTGGGAATTGCGGTGGGAGCACCACGGGACGAAGTGTTGAGCGATAGGTGCGCTGGAGGTGTTGAAGCGCGGCCTGGCG
Source organism: Ascochyta pisi (assembly GCA_039634435.1). Classification (NCBI taxonomy): domain Eukaryota; kingdom Fungi; phylum Ascomycota; class Dothideomycetes; order Pleosporales; family Didymellaceae; genus Ascochyta; species Ascochyta pisi. Next base: position 1,073,453 of record CP113331.1, on the reverse strand, counting down.
TCTGCAATGCTCTGGCCACTGCGGCAGCCATACTTGCAAGTACAAGGTCGACGGTGCAGTTGAAGGCACGCGACGGAACGTGCTGATGAAGTCGGGTCTGTCTTTCCTAAACGAGATCAAGTGTCCGGATGCGGGTGGTGCAAGGGTCAAGAAGCACTAATTGCGGGGTGCAAGTGGTGGAGTGATAGCGATTCTGCAACCGACCGTCAACATTTTGTTCGATTGTTGAGTATAGATATCGTGTATGGGTGCAAGCAAAGTGGACTTACAGGGCAGAGATGAGACGATATTCTCAATGTTTAGAAGCAGCGATGGATCAACAGTGAGGCGCCGGAGATGGCAAGAGCGGCCCTGCACGGAAAGAGCGAGCCTACAGTGCGACAACAAACGCGCTGAGCATGTTGAAAAGAGATGTGGTGTGAAGTGAAGTGCACAAAGAGTTGATCTGATGTGAAGAATGGAGAAAGTGAAACGGGCGGGCGAAGAGGAGGGTAGTTAGTGGTGGTTGCACAGCGGAATGGTATCCTGTGGTTCCCCGCCTGCAGCACTCCAGAGGCGCCGCTTGGAACCCAGTCTTGGTCGCTCCCTGCAAGCCACATGCACGCTTGTCCACACAGAGTCCTGCCGTTGGCTCGAAAGCGACAGCGCAGGAGCACACTTTGCGAAAATAGCACTCCTTGCTCTCTCAAGACGTGTGCTCTGTCAAGGCGGTTCGGCAGCGCTTTCATGAGTACCACCGCCGGGCGATAACGATAGAGTGGGTGGGTCTGATATCATCCAACCCCAGCGTCCTCCAAGTGGAACCGCCGCGCAGTCTCCACGTCCATCTGTTCGTTAGGCCTCTGAATCCGCTCGGCACGCTGAAGCGTTGGCCTGAGGCCCCACTAAGAAGCACCGCCAACAGTGTGGAATCGGAATCGGGCTGGCGAATTAGTGCCCCGGTCTTATGCGGATCCCTTGCGCCAGAGCGAACTGGCCACCCCACGCCTGCAGCCACAAAAGCCCTTCGCCACATTCTGAGCACTGTGAAGCTCTGGGCTCTTCATCGAACTATTGCGAGATGCGCTGATCGACCCCGCCTTTGGACCGTTGCACTGGAGTCGCCTCGACAAAAGCTAGAATCCGACATGAGAGCACACGACGTCCAGGAGACACAGGTTCGTCGTAAATTGAGAAGAATCAGCCGCCAAGCAAGACCAAACATGGTGCTATCTGATGCCGACCTGGGCAACCCCGCACCTCAGCAATGTGTGCCGGAGAATGCGGGCGTAGGAACCTCTGGCGACCGGGGCAAGGTCAGGGATCGTTCGGCTATGTTCGAATGTCTTTGCCCACGACGTCTTGCGCCTGCACTGGGCAGGCGCAAACGCAAATGCACTTTGACGTAAACCTGTCTCTTCTGGCGATCACTTCAAATTGGGGACTTGTGTTATAGACCACTCGTTAGCTTGGCGATGGGATGGACGATCACTTCATTGTTCCCCCAAATTGTTGAGGTTGAAAAGACTCTCATCGCTCGACGCAGCTGCTCGCGTGCAGCGTGTGGTAGTGTACAAAGGTCGTCCTGCTGAGTCTGCCCAAGGTAATGATGCCTGTGGGCAATGAAACCCACCACTATAACTCCAAAACTCCGAATAGCACACAAAACACCATCATCGCGTCGTTTGTAGAGCGCCCCGCCGAAAAGCTCCCGGCTGACAATCCTTGGCCTCCTTATACTTCGACTTCGGTCCTTGTGTTCAATAGCTCGTCCACATGAGATCGCTGAACCGCAAGTCTGTCCTTGGCGCCTTCCTGCTCCTTCAGCAGGACGGCAAGCACCTCGATCGGAGGGTCGAGCTCGAATCGGTATGCACGTTTCCAGCGCTTCAGTCGTGCGATGCCAGTACAGGGCTATCAGTTTCTTGTCAGCTCAAATGAACCCCAGAAATCCCGTTGAGTTACGCTTACGCCGTACTGCCCGCTCATGTCAAACTCCCGCAATACCTTCTCATACAAGCTCAGGTCATCCTGGTGTACTCTCGGTGCTAGTCTCTGCTTCTCTTTCGTAGCCCAATATTTCTTGATTGCAGCATCTGTTATGCGCCTTGCAGTCTCGTCCTCTGGGCTGCTCTCAGCATCTTGCGCCGCGACTTCCTTCTCGGCTTGATCGATGATGTCAGCCTCGACAGTCGTGGGCTTCGCTTCTTCGACAGCCTCTAAGTCGACGGTCTCCGGCTTGATAGCCTTCGATGCGTTTTTGGAAAGGACGTTCTTCTTTGCATCCTGCGCTCTTGCGCCGGCCTTTGTGACTTTGTTGGCACCTCCGTGAAATGCGAGAGTCGCCTGTTGCGACTTGGCCGCAGGGCCTGATACTCGTCGCTTGGGCGGCATTGTGATTGATATGAGGATGTATAACAGCTACTTGAAGATGTGGTTGCGACGTGTGAAGCTCTCGTAGCGGCGCGACGCGGTATGTCCAAGGTACAGCTGGAGTGTGACGCAAGGATGGAGCTTGGCGTCTTGCCAAACCAATCGTTGGCCAGGTGATACGCGCTACCGACTCACGCGAGCATGTGATCTTGATATTCACCCTCACCTTCTTGCACGGCTTGAACGTCAAGTTCCACATCGTCTGAACGTTGCTGACCTACAGCGAAATTGCAAGTGAGTTCTGAACTTTATTTCTGGGAGACTTTGTGCTATTTGATCGAATGAAAATCTCGGTTGAGGGGTCAACTTGTCTTCAAGTGATGCTTGAAGTGTCCATATGCGTCATCGAGAATACAAACACTCAAGCTCATGGCCTTGTATCGCAAGCTACGTTGTTCATTCATCCATGCCTCTTTGAGCTAGCCATGTACACTCACAACAATCACTGACATCTCCACTAGACTCCAACTCACTCACTGTACCAAATACAGAACGCAGACAAGGACACCTCACAATCGCAAGCAAGATGACCTCAACAACACCACCCGATGTAGCCGCACACGTGGAATCCCTGATCCCGAAATTCCAGCTTACTCGCCTGCTCAACTCGGACCAAGCCGGCCGCCGCATCTCCCTCCTGGGCACCATCGACTCGCAAGACGCGCTCCTAATCGCCGAGCGCGCCGCCTTCGATACATCAGACGATACGCTCTCCCACTTCTCCACCTCACTGCGCAACATCAAGAACCTCGGCGCAAACGACATCTACGCCTGGTTCCTCGCCAACAGCAACCCATCAGCGACCTCCAACCCCCCTCCAGACTACAAGCTCAACCTAATCTACCCCTGCACAGCAAAGCACGTCAAGAAATACGAAAAACAAGGTCTCCGAATCGTGCACGAGACGCCAGAGATCTACGCTCGCTACGTGAAACCGTACATGGCAAAGCAGCACGAGAAAGGCTCACTGCAGTGGGTGTACAACATCCTAGACGGGCTGAAGGAGCAAGAAGACGTCATCTACCGCGAGTCGGGAACCGAGGGATTCCTACTGCTTCCCGATTTGAATTGGGATCGTAAGACGCTCGACGCGCTCCACCTCCTGGGCATAGTCGAGCGGCGCGATATCTGGTCGGTCCGCGACCTGCGCAAGGATATGGTCGGCTGGGTTCGGCATATGCGCCAGAAGATGCTGGATGCTACGGTTCAATTGTATCCGCAGTTGGATGTGGATCAGTTGAAACTTTATGTACATTATCAGCCTACGTACTATCATTTTCATATTCATATCGTTCATGTTGCGCTTGAGGCCGGTGGGACGCAGGCGACGGGGAAGGCGCTGGGGTTGGAGAATGTTATCTCGCAGCTGGATACCATGGCTGGGGATGGGGAGGTGAGCTTGGCGGATGCGAGTCTGAGTTATCATTTGGGTGAGAGGAGTGAGCTGTGGGAGAAGATATACTTGCCGTTGAAGGAGGGTCGGGAGGTTGAGGTGGATCTGTTTTGAGTTGGGATAGGTGGAAGGATGTAGTTGGTATAGATATACTTAGACAAAGATTGAAGACACTACACTATTCATACATACCATACCATCTAGAAGAAAGACAGGATCTTTATACAGTTCTCTCAAATATCCACTTGTGACGTTCGCCCGCTTCGTCTCTCACCTTACTTCTGTATGTCATCTCCCAACCCGTTATCATCATACATCTGCCCCTCCCCACCATCACCAACATCCAGTTTGCCGCGTCCCTTTTTATCCTTGTCCGCCTCGTTCCCACGCCCATATTCCCTCAGCCCCACGCGCTGCTTAAACTCCAGCGCCGCGAACCTTTCCTCCCTCTCCAGATCCAGCCGCGCGCGGGCCTGTTCCGCCGCAACCCTCGCATAGTCCCCACTGGCAGAAGTGCGATAACTGGTGCTGCCCCTCGTCCTGCCGGCTGCAGCCCCAGTTCCGGCACTGGTATTCTGACCCTCCTGCCCCGGGATCCATTCGCCTTCCTCGTCCGTGGCCGCCTCGTATCTCCAGCACGCAAAACTGCCCCAGAAAGTGCCGTCGGAGCCCTCGATGCCGCGCCATGGCTTCTCTCGTATGGAGAATATGAGCGCGTCGACGAAGCCCATAAGTGTTATACAAATGGCGCTGCCGATGCTTAGAAACTCGATCGGGTTCATGGCCCATTTGTCCCAGTAATTCATGCAGTGCATTACGAAGGGAATGACCCACATGAGGGTATAGACGAGTGGATAAATGAACATGAGTCGGAGCTGGCGGTGGATGCGTTGGCGCTGTTTTGCGAGGCGGTCTTGTGAGGGGGCGGAAGGGGAGGGAGTGCGTGTTGATGTAGATGATGACGAGGTCGGAGCGACGGATTCCGCATCACTGGATCGTTTGGTGGACTGAGAGCTTCTATCGAGTGGGGAGACGGGCGCCGTGATACTGCAACCTGAGATAATGGCAACGAGTGCGGGACGGACGGCATTTGTGCGGGAACGGCTCATGTTGAGCGTGCTTCCTGGCATAGAGAGCGCTGTTTTGTCGGTCTCGGAAGATACACGGTGCATCTCAGACGTTGCACCAGAATTGAGTGCAGGAGCGGAGGAGGCTAGGTGTTGGGAGGTGAAGACATCATGTCCCGTTGACGAGTGTCTGCGATGCGGCTGTGGCCGAGGGTGCATAGCGGACAGCTCAAATGTAATGTCCTTCATCTCCACGTCCTTTTGTGTGCCTGTTTGCGGCGCAGTCGTACCGTCAGACGTCTTGAGGCTCTGGAGACTTTGATCGACGTTTGAATACGCGCGGAACTCGAAGCCCACATGGGTGTAAATCGCTATCGCAAGACCAATGATCGTCAGAATGATGATGTAGCGTGGCACCCACGAGAGCGCCAATCGATACCAGAAGGGACGGATGGGAAGATTGCAGAATGCGCCTTGGGACACATATGCATATCCTGGGTTGGCGAAAGCCAGTCCGGCCATCAGAGTTGGTATAACAAAGGCTCCGGCGTAGACATATCGGCGATAGGGGTAAAGCCCATCCGAGCTAACCAGTGTTGATGGATAGAAGACTTGTATGGCACTGTGTAGAGCCATTATCAGGACAGCGTAATCTGTTCAAGACTCAGCGGACGTATTCTGGTGGCGATGATACTTACCGCTTGTCTGTGTCCCATACTGTACCAGAAATCCGCTCACTTGACAAAAGGTACTGCGTGTAGTGACTGTGCCACGAGCCAACGAAATGACGGCAAAGACAAATAGCCAGGTCCCGCGCATAAGATCGCCATATATCAGTATCATGACCAGTCTCGACCCTGTTAGTATTTGTGGATTGGAAGTATCAGGCGTAGCTCACCTATGGCGAAATCGCTTCTCCATACGACAAAACCAGTACATGCAGATGATCGATGCCAGAAGGCTGACGATACAACACACAAGAGCCGCCGTGCCAAGTCCATATTGCTTTGCTTCGTTCGCGTCCGCCATTGATGCCGGGTTGAGAATTACGGCAGACACATGAGAACCGAAGAGAAGTGGCACCATTGTATATGCGCCCATGGGGATACGAATCGAGATATGGGATGTGGGGCAATGAAGAATGGAGGATTTTGGTATGAGCCTTGGTTACAACATTCAAGCATGTGGTTGTCTTGTAGCTTCTCCCAGCAAGACCGGGTCCGGTTATGCTAGGAAAGTGTGTTGAAAAAGAGCATTGGGACGACAAGAGACAAACAAACGACTATTTTGACATTACTTTCATGGCGCACATTGTTGTAAGGAGAGCGTAGACCGAAAGCATGTGAGACTAGAAGCAATGATCTGTTCTAGGAAGTCCAACGGTCTTGACGGCATATCTCACCGAGACACGTTCCTCATCATCTTTAGCAATGCTTTGTTCAAATTGAATGCGCTCCATTCAAAGGTGATATCGAGGCCCGCAAATTGCAATCAGGCCGACCGCAAAGCACGTGTGTCAGGCAGATGCTTCTCGTCTTGCGTACCATGTCATAGTCTACCATCTTGTGAACTTCTTTCGCACCGAAAAGCTACGCCTTATACGTCAGCCTTATGTAGCTTCAGTCGAATTGCCTAGCTACGATACTAGGTCTGATGCAAGATGTGCGTCAATGCTGGGCATTTGAACCTTGTGCGGTCATAGCTGGAGCAAAAACGTCGACAGTGCACTTTCTCAAAAGACGCGGCGAGGTGTCTTGAAGGCTTTTTTAGTCCAGTGACTCGGCAAGTGTAATCAGACTGAATCGAAGATCACCGCCTCCAGCCTCTGATTCGCGCTTGAGGAAGCTGCGCACTCCAAGGTCGAGAGCATTTTCGCTGAGTACATCCTCGTCTGACGCAAGCTTGCCACGATTAAGAGGGCCTTTTCTTCGACCGTCCAGTTCCCACAAGTTGTTGTCTCCTGACTTGACGAAGCAGACGTAGTGGAGATCGACGTTGTCTTCAGCCGCTGGAGCACTGGTGTCGCCACCGCCGGCAGCGCTCTGGTGGGCACTCTCGAGAGCCTCCGACTCGTAAAGCAGGTCGGCTCGAGCGGCAGGTTTCAGTGGGATGGCGTCTTTGAGGAGTTGCGCCAAGCTCGAATCAGGCTCTAAGAATCAGTCAGTTGCTGTTTCGCATGACATGCAGCTGCCCTGGAGTTACTGACGGATGTTTGCACGCGCAGCCCCGTTGGAGACGCCGTGGAGCAGACCAATCAAGCCGCAAGCATTCCCAATGGTCTGCTTGTACCAGACCACCTCCTCTTCGGGGCCATGGCCCTCGTACTCGGGCTTGTCGTTGTCTTCCTGGCGACGAAACTTCTCGTATGTCTCGCTCACGGGGAAGACAAGCAGGAGGGCATGCGCCGGGCGAGGCACAAAAGCGAGCAGTTCGGGCTCGTCAATGCTGAAGACGTCATGGAATGCGAGCTTCTCCGAAAGACCGAGTGTGTGCACGAGGGAGGACATGACCTCTGGATTGTTCTCTGCCGAGACCGGTCAGCGCTGTTGCTTTCATCTGCCAGGGCCAGCGGGCTGTCTCACCTAGAGGAATGAACCTCTTCTTGCCTAGCGGGACGTCTGGGTTGTCTTCAGCCATGACGATGGATGCTATCGAGCTTGTGAAATCAGTGTGCTTGGAAGTAAGAGGCAAGTGGACGCGTTCTGGTGATATTGCGGGGAAGCTTGAGGTTTATGTAGGTGGACGTGGGGCACAATTGCGTGTAGGCAACAAACAACCCTGCGTCATGCTCGGTACTGGCAAGACTGCAATGGTGATGAACAAGCCACAGCGATGCCTTGCGAGGTTGGGTGACTGTCTAAACCAGGCAGCACGAATTCATGCAGAGCACGTTGTAGCCAAGGCAGACGCCAGACGTTGCTCGGACGGCCAGTCATGGCCTGTGCTGATGCTGGTTCGTACGTTCACGTTCATCGCGGCCTGCCTGCCCCGCGCCAGCGTGCAGGTGGGACCCACGAATTTTGGGTTGACTCAGCATCGCGATGCATTCACCCGCAGCTCTGCCACTCCTGCGCACACGACTTGGCCAATTCTCCCTCCGAATACGCCCCACACAACCTGCTGCACCTCCGACTGCTGCACGAATCCCCCCTCGGACCACGCGACTCATTGCATCCGCCGCAGCACCCCCCTTCTTTACCCCGCGCCCACCCCTCGCCGTCCACTTTTTCAAACGCACCTTCGCCATGTCCAGCTCCACCCTCGACGAGAGCTTGGTCACCTACCTCAAGACCCACGCACCCAACAACGCCGCCGACGAGACAGACGCCATCAAAGCCTCCCAGGCCCTCTTCCCCGAGGCCAACTACACCGACGCCGAGAAGAAGGACATCAGCCAGTGGCTCTCCTCTGCCGCCCACATTGCCTCCTCCTCAGACGACGCCGCAAAGTCCTCGGAGCGCCTCTCGTCGCTGAACACTCACCTCGCCAGCCGGACCACCGTCCTCGGCGCAAAGCCTTCGGTGGCTGACATCGCCCTCTACCAGAAGCTTGCGCCTGTCGTCTCCAAGTGGAGCGCCGAGGAGAGGACTGGCGAGCAGGGCTACCACCACATCGTCCGCCATGTCGACTTTGTTCAGAACTCTCCCGTCTTTGGCCTGAAGCTGGACGACAAGGTCAACATTGAACTGGACAACGTCATCTTCAAGATCAAGCCCGTCGATGCCAAGGCCGAGAAGGAGCGCAAGAAGAAGGAGAAGGAGGCTGCCGCTGCCGCCGCTGCCGGCAACGGTGCCACACCCACAACCCTGACAGGCGAGCAGGGCGCCGAGGGCAAGAAGAGCAAGAAGGAGAAGACCAAGGACCTTGCACAGGCAGCTGGAGACGCTGTTGCAGGCACAGTCGCCGGCAACCCTACAGGCGCTACAGAAGCAAAGAAGGGCCCACCTGAGGGTGCACCGACCCAGAAGAAGGAGAAGAAGGCAAAGCAGCCCAAGCCCCAGAAGCCGTACGCCCTTGCCCTCGTCAAGAAAGTGTCCGTACACTAACGCCCCACAGAGCGCCTGTCGAGAAGCCCCTCTCCCCCGCCCTCATCGACCTCCGCGTCGGCCATATCCTCAAAGCCGAGACGCACCCCAACGCCGACTCCCTCTACGTCTCCACCGTCGCGTGCGGCGACGCGCCCGGCACAGAAAACACCTCCGAGTACGAGGGCCAGGTGGTGCGCACCGTATGCTCAGGTCTTAACGGCCTGATCCCACTCGCCGAGATGCAAAACCGCAAAATCGTCGCCGTGTGCAACCTCAAGCCCGTCACAATGCGCGGCGTCAAGAGCTGCGCCATGGTGCTCGCCGCCTCGCCGCGCGTAACCGAGGGCGAAGACGCACACAAGGGCCCCGTGGAGCTGGTTAATCCACCCGCCGAGTCCAAAGCCGGCGACCGCGTCTTCTTCGAGGGCTGGGAGGGCGAGCCCGAGGGCGTGCTGAACCCCAAGAAGAAGGTCTGGGAGACGATCCAGCCCGGGTTCACCACCACCGAGGCGCTGGAGGTAGGGTTCAACGTCGAGGAGGTACCGCAGCTGAGCGGCGAGGGAGCGGACAAGAAGACGGGTGTTGCCAAGCTGAAGACGGCTGCTGGTCTGTGTAGCGTGTCGACGCTCAAGGGCGCCCTTGTACGATAGACTGCATCGGGAGTGTGGGTGCAAATCAGGAACAGATCGTAGACACAAAAGCGGGTCGTCGCGCTGCAACACAGTGATGTATTCAGCCTGCGTACACCAAGACACGCAGTCGATACACGTTCGAGGAAATGCCAAGAAGAACTTGTGGCGACTAGGACAGCCTTGCTCGAACGAGCATGTACGAATCGTACCTATACGAGACGTGACTTTCATAAAGTGATGTGCAATGCTTTTGATAAGTCTATGTGTTATGGTGATGTATCATATATCAGCGCCCGCGATGATGTATATCAAACTGCAACGCAACATTCAGTCAAGCTCGCTTGTGATGCTCAAAACCCCTGTCTCGGCTTCCTTGCTCAAGCCTTGTTCTTCAGTGCCTCCACAAACGCCTTGGGCGGCGCCTGCTCGTATCCCTCGGGGTTGTTCTCAGTCCACTTCCACAGATCCGCGCACGCATCCTCAAGCGTGAACTCGGTCGACCATCCCAGCTCCTTGTTGGCCAGGGTAGCATTGGCGGTCAGGTCCAAGACATCACCCTGTCTCCTGCCCTGCACTTCGTACTTGAGATCGCGGCCGACGACTGTCTTGAAGGCATTGATCATCTCAAACACGGTAGAACCCTTGCCTGTGCCCAGGTTCCACGCCTTGACACCGGGCTGGTGCTCGCGCAGGTAGTTCAGTGCCTGCAAGTGGCCACGCGCAAGGTCGAGGACGTGGATGTAGTCGCGGATGGCGGTGCCGTCCTTGGACTTGTAGTCGTCGCCGAAGACAAGGAGCTTCTCGCGCTTGCCGATCGCAACTTGTGCGAGGAGGGGGAGGAGGTTGTACGGTACACCCAGTGGGTTCTCGCCCATGATGCCGCTCGGGTGGGCACCAGCCGGGTTGAAGTAGCGCAGCAGAGCTGCGTTCCACTTCTTGCCTTCCTCCTCGTTGCCTGTCTTCTTTGCGTTGTTGCGCTTGGCCTCGATCTGGTCGGTGATGACGCTTTCGATGGTGGACTTTGTGCGTCCGTATGTGTTTGTCGGGCCGATGGGGCAGTGCTCAGGGATGGGGATCATGTTCTCGAAGCGCGTAGCATCGCCGTAAACGGTTGCTGACGAGGAGAAGACAATATTTGTTACGTTGTTCTTCTCCATTGCGGAGAGGAGGGAAATGGAGCCACCAACGTTGACGCGGTAGTATGTGAGGGGGATCTCGCCAGATTCGCCGACAGCCTGAGTTTGAGTCAGTGTACACGTTCGACTAGAGCGATGTGGTGCTTACCTTCAGCGCAGCAAAGTGAATGACATTGTCAATGTCTGGGTGCTCCTTGAACACCTTGTCGAGCGCGGCCTCGTCCTGGATGTCGAGCTGGTAGAATTCTGGCCTCTTGCCGCTGATCAGCTCAATGCGGTTGATGACTTCCTTGGAGGAGTTGTAGAGGTTGTCGACGATGACAACCTTGTAGCCAGCTTCGAGAAGAGCAAGGGCTGTGAAAGAGCCAATGTAACCCGTGCCACTGGGAGCAGTTAGCAACAGTCTATGTAGTGTATCGGAGAATGTGGGGTGGAGGGGCAACTTTACCCAGTGACGAGAACAGATCCTACAGCCATTGTGACTTTGGTGTATAGATTCCTGGGTGCAGAAGGAAAGGAGAGGAGCGAGGCAAGAGGTGGTGTGCAGTGAGCTGGGGAATGGTTGGAAGATAGCAGAGGTATAAAAAGTTACGAGCACAGCAATGGATGTAACCCACCGTACGTGATCTATTCGCAACGCCGCCGCGTCACCCCAAAAATGAGCGGATAGATCCCCTCTTGCGGCAAGCGCCAGTCTGGTGCACGTGCGCCTCTCAATGGCTCGAGCATGCACGCTTCAACAAACAGCCCGGTCGATGGTTGTTCACAGTGCCCGTGTTCTTACCTTCATCCATGACTCAGTCAGACCTTATTCCGAGCAGTTGGAGCGAAATTAACATACTCTGTTTGGCTAAATATTTCGTCCAAGCAATGTTTTCGATCGCAAGGGCAACTCGACCCATTCTCGTATTCGCAACGGTCTCACCACGTTGCTTCGTCAGTCTCTCATTTTGCCATATTCAGTAGTCACAGCCGCTACCGCTACCGCTCCCAGCCTTGTGACAAGTGCTTGTCGCGTTACCTTGAAGGGCACAGTGCTGCACGTACAGTGCGGTGTGTACATAGTACATGCAAAGGGAGGTTGAGATTAGGCTTCGGCGTGTCAGGGTCCTAATGTCCGTTTCGAGGAAGGTGCAACATCGACTCACGCATCCTCCCTCCAAGCATCTCGACAGCACAAGTCCACACCGTCAGATCGAGAGGCATCAGCAGCAATCTGCTGAACTATTCTCATTGTTGCTTTCTTTGTTGTTGCTGCGCCGTAATGCCTTTGTTCATTCGAGTGCACGGGCGCGAATTGCCGTTTCCGGTCAAGGCGATGAAGCCCAATCCTGGCACACGCGCCTCGAGCTCCACACCACACCTCACAGCGCATCCTGATCATCACCAATCCAAACTGCCGACGTCGCGTTCAGTTCGTGAATCGTGATCGCAAACTAGCAAATGCACGAGAAAAACTAACATAACCTACGCTGACCTTGCGCTTCCGGTTTGCGACGCGTGAAGGAGCTCGGCTGCACGTGTCTGGGAACCCTGGCACCTCAAGGACCCAACATTGACAACGTCGCAACTATCAAAGAAAGACTAGAAACAGAGACTCAAGACACTTTCGAAGGCTTCACTTAGAGTTGGAATCGCAAGAGCTGGGACCTAGCAGCAGTGTGAGTTGATGCGATCTCTCACAATCCTCCTCGGCGCATTGTTACATCTATTGTTTTCCCAATTCACCTTCACCGCTACAAGGTCCAGGTGAATAGCGACTTCAGCCACCCTGTTTTGCTATTGTCAGGACGGCAGTCCTCACTGCTGCTGTTCAATTACCCCGCTCCTATTGTATCTTTTCTTCTCGCAACTCTGGACGCTGGCGTTGTTTTCCTCATCTTCCTCTGTTACACACACAACGTTCACGAAAATCGACTCACACTTGTACAGCCGCGACCACAACAGTCTGCTCAAGGTTTTCTTCTCCGTTATCATTTTCTCTTTACCGGCCTCCACAGTCCATCATGTCAGGCTTGGGCGGGCCCACGCCGCGTCGGTCTGGACGACTGAGTTCAAAAGCTGGGTCTGTTATTGAGCAGACGGTGGTGACGACTTTGACCTCAGGGGGCACTCGTCAACGAAATCAAGGACCGCTCACCAAAGTCAAGGCTCGCAGGTCGAGTGCTTATGGCGCCAGCGGTCGTGTCGGTGCTGCAGAAGAGTTGTCAGTCTCTGCGACTGGCTTCGCACAGGCATTCCAAAACCAGAGAGGTGATGCCGTTGCTCGCGATGATGACGAGGAAGAGGATGAAGACGACAGTATTGGCGAATTGGGCAATCAGGCAAGGATGAGTGGTGCGCCCAACGGAAACCGCGCGCGTCGGTCGCCGATACACGAGCGCTCTTCCCCTCCTCGAATGGTGGCACCTTTCATTTACTCTGGGACTCCTGACGTACCGTTCAGTGACGAGGACCCTGCCTTTTCTCTCGGCAACACGTCCAAGTCCTTCGGCATGGAGCACGAAGCCGGTATGCTGCAAGACAACCAGCATCGCTCATTCCTACGCTCTTCTTCACAACAGCCTACTCCAGTTCCCAGGAGCACTTTGCGTTCCGTCGGTCAATCGACTAGAGTGCTGCCCAGCACCAAGGCCACGCCTGACAAGGTCGCAATCGACGAATCTATCGACGATCTTCTTGCAGAAGAACGTGCCAGACTGCAAAGGGAGGGCCCAGGGCAATCTCGACTTGCAGCCCGACCTATGCCGCGACCAGCACCGCGACCAGCACCGCGACCAGAGGTCCGCCGTGCTGTGCGACCCGAGGTTCGTCTCGAATCTCGCGTCGAGCCACGATCCGAGCCACAACCTCAGCCACGAGTGCAACGACAGCCGGAACCACAAGTCCCACCACGAACCCAGCCCCACCGCCCTGAGCCCGTGAAACAGATGCTCGGACATGTAGGGCCAGTTGAGGGGTACTTACCTGACGAGCTGCTGGAAGATGAGCCAGCATGGCAATGGCTGCCGCTGGTCGAATGGGCCTATTGGGCTTTGTTGGCCCTCGGGGGCCTTCTTCTCCTCTCTACACTGCTCTCCTCATTTTCGGATGCCAACCCAAAGGTTGCTATGCACACAGCGGTTGGCGCTCGGGTCTCGCAATCATGGTACGACCTCGCCGACTGGATCATGCCTAGTGGGCAGAAGTACAACGAAACGGACATCCTCCAAAAGTGGTTGAATGAAGACGACACAACCGGCGATCATCTCTTGTGGGCACGCATGGGTAAGAACCATCGAGAGTACACAGGAAAGTTCGACGCTATGCACAGAGCTATTGAAAAGATACAGGAAGAGCTACCGGAGATGGTCGTCGTTCGTCGCTATCCGGATGGTCGTCGCGAAATTACTGACGAGTTTTGGAACGCGCTACTGAGCAAAGCGCAGTCCAAGGGCAATGACGCCAACTGGATCGAGTTTCTGAGAGCAAACAGCCAGAAAGTGCAGGCTCTAGATAGCGAACCGATTGACGTCGGAAAGCCTGCGGCTCGACCGGAGATAGTGCATCGCCGAGAGTTCATGGAAATGATGAGGCAGCACTACAAGACTATCTCTACTGACGTCGATCAAAAGATTCTTGAAAGCTTCAAGACTCACGAACCAGAAATCAAGTCGTTGATCCAAGCCGAGGTTCGCAAGACCTCGAGAGATTTTATCCGCCTGGAGTCCCTCGCCCAGAGCAATCTCGTTGCCAGCTATGAACTCAGTTTGAAGAAGCCCAACTACTTCTCCACTGGGCTCGGTGCCATCATCGAACCAGGTCGCACTTCTTCGACATTCGATGACAGTTCGTCTCGGCTCGCCAACTTAATCAAGAGCCGGATGCGCGGAGCCACCGCAAATCCGCCCAGAGCCGCACTCACGAAGTGGGAAGAGTTTGGCGACTGCTGGTGTGCGGCACCAAGCCCGATGAAAGGGTATGCTCGACTTGCCGTGTCTCTCTCACGTCATGTGTTCCCAAAACAGGTCACTATCGAGCATGCACCCTTAAGCATGTCCCCTACAGGCAACGTTAACAACGCTCCACGCAACATTGAATTGTGGGCTGAGACTGACCAACCGATCAAACAACACTATGGGCAGAGCCACAACAAGTGCCTGGATCCTGCCGATCTGCAAAGGCACGGCTACGTTTGCTTGGGCGCTTTCAAGTACAACATATATGGTTCCAACCATGTGCAGACGTTTGATCTTGATGCCGAGCTCTCAGCGCCAACCAGCAGAGTCATCGTGCAAGTCACGTCGAACTGGGGAGCTTCGAACACGTGTATCTACCGCGTACGCCTCCACGGCGACGACGCTGAGGAGAACTACAACTACGACGTCACCCTGAACGACTAGATGCTGGCTTTTTTTTCGATTCGGTTCTGGACTGTTGTGTGGCTGCATTCTATCGGCGTTTTGGCATTTTCTCTCTTAGGTTTTGTGGCTGTCAACAGCCATTTGCGATGCATGCGCTTGTCCTCACTTATACCGGAGCTCACAGGTTGGACGGGATCTGTTCAAGTTGTATACCCTTCCTCGTATGTATCTCGCATTAGAACCCTGTAATGCTCAGTCGTATTCCGTAGGCCACATCGGCATTACCAAATTAAAGACTGCATCCATACATGATCTGAAGCGATCTTCCAACCCCTTTTGGCACTGTGCCTTCGAGGCGACCAGAATCAATTAAGCCCCGATCCAGCCTAGCGTAGAACGCGGTTGCCGGCGTGACGGAACGCGAGGAAAACGCGTCTGTAGACCCCACATCACCACCGCTCGACGACGACACACGCACCACAGCAAACCACCATGTCTTCCCTCCTCGATGCTGTACTGCATTCGGACGCTGCGGCGACTCCCTCCAGCACTGTCGGCGGGCCCACACCGCGGTCGTCCGGCATACGCTCCTCGTCTGCGAGACCTCGTGGGCCACCCTCAGAGAGCAACGGCGCGAACAGTGATGTCGAGGCGTTTCCAGACGACGAAATTGTAGGCGCCCGGGGAGGTACAAGACGGCCCAATGCGCCCAGGACAGACATTCCAAAAGTGGTAGATGTCACTGGAGAGACGCTGTCGCTCCGATTCCAGGAGTTCTTGGAAAAGTGAGCCCTGTCCTTGCGGTGTACAGACGACAATCCTGACATGACTACAGCTATACAGAAGACCCTTCACCGTCAGCCCTGCCAGTCTCGAGCGTTGCGACAACTGACAAATACTACGTCGCGCAAATACGGGGCATGAAGCTGTACCAACTTTCTACCCTCTACGTCGACTACACACACCTCCTTCGCCACGAAGATGGCATTCTTGCAGCAGCCATTGCCAGCGAGTACTACCGCTTTCTGCCCTACATGATTCGCGCCCTTCACAGCTTGCTTGCCAAGTACGAGCCACAGTACTTCCGCCAGCACCGCCAGCCAGAATCCACGTCTTCTGTCACGGCTGCGTCGCTAGCTGAGAACGCCACAAGCCAGAACGACAGCCTGAAGGAAAAGACTGCGAACCAGCAAACAGACAAGCTGTTCACCTTGGCCTTCTACAACCTCCCCCTTGTCTCGCGCATCCGCCAGCTGCGAACCACCTCCATTGGCAGCCTGCTTTCCATCTCCGGCACTGCCACCCGAACCTCCGAAGTCCGACCAGAGTTGTCCATGGCAACTTTTGTCTGCGAGGTTTGCAACACGGTCGTACCCAACATCGAACAGACCTTCAAGTACACCGAACCGACACAATGCCCGAACGTTACATGCATGAACCGGGAAGGGTGGAGATTAGATATCAGACAGTCTACCTTCGTGGATTGGCAGAAGGTGCGCATCCAGGAGAACAGCTCAGAGATTCCTACAGGCAGCATGCCGCGGACAATGGACGTCATTCTGCGAGGAGAAATGGTCGATCGCGCAAAGGCTGGAGAAAAGTGCATCTTTACCGGAACCGCCATTGTCATCCCAGATGTCAGCCAATTTCGCGTCCCGGGTGTCAGGCCACAGGCTATGCGAGACACTTCGAACACATCACGTGGCAACGACGCTGGGGGGTCTGGAGTCAGCGGTCTCAAGGCGCTTGGTGTCCGTGATCTGACCTACCGCATGTCCTTCCTCGCCTGCATGATCTCGCCCGACCACACAACACCAGGGCAATCGTCAAATCACCACCTCAACGGCCAAGCCAGTAACATCCTCGCTTCTTTACACCAAGGCCAGATCGAGTCGAACGCAACATCTGGGGAGGAAGCACAAGAAGAGTACCTTGCTACCCTCACCGCAGCAGAGATCCAGGACTTGAAGGATATGGTGCATAAGCCTAACATCTTCATGCGATTGGTCGATTCAATTGCTCCCATGGTCTACGGTCATCAGGTCATTAAGAAGGGCATCCTTCTCCAGCTGATGAGCGGTGTTTCTAAGGAGACACCCGAGGGCATGTCTCTGCGTGGTGACATTAACATCTGTGTTGTTGGCGACCCTTCAACTTCCAAATCACAATTCTTGAAGTACGTTTGCAGCTTCTTGCCACGCGCTGTCTATACATCTGGCAAGGCCTCTTCTGCGGCAGGTCTCACAGCTGCGGTTGTCAAGGATGAGGAGACTGGCGAGTTCACAATCGAGGCCGGAGCTCTTATGCTTGCTGACAACGGCATCTGCGCTATTGACGAGTTTGACAAAATGGATATTGCCGACCAAGTCGCTATTCACGAGGCCATGGAACAGCAGACCATCTCTATTGCCAAAGCCGGTATTCAGGCCACACTGAACGCCCGCACGTCAATCCTTGCAGCCGCCAACCCCGTCGGTGGTCGTTACAACCGTAAGACCACACTCCGCGCCAACGTCAACATGTCTGCGCCCATCATGTCCCGATTCGATCTGTTCTTCGTTGTCCTCGACGAATGCGACGAAGCTGTGGACCGCCACCTCGCTGAACACATTGTTGGGGTTCACAAGAACCGCGACGATGCCGTCAACCCCGAATTTACCACCGAGCAGCTACAGCGTTACATTCGCTTCGCAAAGACCTTCCGCCCTGAATTTACAGATGAAGCGCGCGAAACGCTTGTTGAGAAGTACAAAGAACTACGTGCTGACGATGCCCAGGGTGGCATTGGGCGAAACAGCTACCGCATCACCGTACGACAATTGGAGTCTATGATTCGCTTATCTGAGGCCATTGCGAAGGCGAACTGCGTCGGCGATATTACTCCCGAGTTCGTCAAAGAAGCATACAATCTCCTTCGCCAGTCCATCATTTCCGTTGAGAAAGACGACGTAGAGATGGAAGACGAAGATGATGAAGCAGTTCTCGCTGCCGCTGCAGCTGCTGAAGGCGACGACGACGCCGCCATGGACGAGCGCGCGCGCACAGAGACACCTGCACCTGCACCAAAAGAGAAGACAAAGATCACGCACGACAAGTATGTTGCCATGAGAAACATGTTTGTGCGCCGGGTCAATGAAGATCAGGAGGAAACGCAGGATGGTGTTGAAGAGGAGGAGTTGTTGGTCTGGTACCTCGAGCAGAAAGAGAGTGAGATGGAGACTCAAGAGGACTTGGAGGCGGAGAGGGTACTCGCTAAGAAGGTGTTGAAGAAGGTTGTCAAGGTACGTCGTCTCGCGCTGAAGATGGTGATGTGACGAATGCTAACGTGTGCAATAGGAGCAGTACCTTATGTTGATCCGGGGCGAGGGTCTTGCGGATGAGCAGGGCCAACAGGCCGACCCTGGCGGTAAGATCGTGTATGTCTTGCACCCTAACTGCCCAGTCGAGGACATTGTCTAAGCTCTGTGAGCAACACAAGCAAGGCACATATACGAGAAGACGACGAGCATGACAAGTACTAGGCGTTCAAGTGTGGTCTGGAGCTGGCGTTCAGACGTGCAAAGGCAGATTTTGACACAATGTTATACCCAATTCACTTCCACCCGACAAGGTTTCGGAGTCTCTCAACATAGTAGCAACGAAAGCAAAACCTGGAGCAAACGCACAGGCTCGAGTGTGCATGAGTAGCGCCTCCCCGCTCACCATTGGATCGTGCGGTTGCTGCTCCCACGTAGACTAAGCTAGCGCTCCTGCACGTTGTCTAGTTGAGTCTATGCACTTCCTTTCCCGTCCACCGTTCAGCCAGCCTCAGGCTATGACTTGCTGTAGGAATGTTTCCTGACAATTTTATTGGCTGAGGCATTTTTGAATCGAGCTGCAAATGAACGATCCTAGGTACTCAACGGCATGTCATGGCTGCTTCGCTGGAACCGCAATTCAATAACCTTTACACTCCTGTCAAGAATTAGGCACAGGCTAGGATGATCTACTGACAACGTCGTACTGGCGTCCCAGTCGAACAAGAGCCAGCGAGTTGTGAGTACTTTGAGAAGAAGATCCTACAAACTATGCGTGTACCAAATTGGACCCTACCAATAAAACGCTCGAGCAACTCGCGTTCATTGGCATTAACTTTTCTCCACAAGTCAGTTGCAGTTCTATACAGTTTTTAAACATCACTTGCCTACATCCGGCATTTTGAACGCAAGCCTATGATCAAATGCCCTGTCATCCTTCCTTAGCAGATGATCCGAACCTCCCCTAGCATCTGCAGACCACGTTCCTAGTACCACTCGCGCTCGACAGCTGTCATCCACTTGATCGGTGCTACATTGGGCACTGCGCCCCCAGACTCGGTTCCAGATGCACTTCCATGAGCCTGTTCATTCCTGGCTCGACCTATCGGAACGACTCCTGCGCGCTCAGCTGGGGCGGAAGCATCCTGCACCCCACCCACATTCAGCAACCACATCGTGGCTGCCGTACCATACGGTGTCTACGTCGGCACCAACACCAGTATAGGGCTGAAGCTAGCAATTACGGAGCCGCAGAAGCGCCCAACAAGCTTGATGAGCTGGGCGCGGCGGACACGCCTGAGCTGTAGACTTGGTTGCCGTCCTTGATGGTCGAGCAGTTTTGTATCAAATGATGTTGCGGTGGATCAGCCACAGCTTTAGTGTCGGGGTGCTAACAGACACTGTTGATGCGAATCATGATGTTGCCACTAAAATGGTGGATGAAAGAAGCATTCGCACACCACGATAAGCAAGGCCGAAGGAATGCATGATCAGGTAGTTAACATTCCGGGCAGATCTACCACTCACAGTGCTTGTACTCATAGATTATATATTCTGTACGGGTTGATACTCATAACATCCACAGTTGCCATTCAAAATCTCCAGATATTTCATACACAGCTCATTCGATACCTCACGACCACGTTCAGATCCGTCTTATTCCACAACCATATCCACCAAAACTTACCACAAAAGTCTCTCACATCCACCACACTACTCATCTCAAACCAACCTACAGCATATGCCAACGAACATGTACTCATCCACACTCCTCACCATCCACGCCCCTACCTCTTCACAATCTCCTTCATCGCCCACGACTTTGCAACTTGGAACTGCCGCGTCACTTGCCACGCGAAAAACTCTCCCTACATCACAGAGGTCCGATACCAGGAGAAACGAAACCGACCAGCAAGCCGACGGATCGAATTAATGGAAGTCTGGGCTGGAGAAGTACTAGCACGGAAACAACAGCCACAACCGTCTTCACCGACTCCAATTTCCGCATCTCAAGACGAGGGACTAGTAAGGAAAGAGAGGAAAGAAAGAGCATCGTCATTCATGCAGGATTTCGTATCCAGCCTGGCTACATTCGGTACGCAATTCACCCACTCACTCAACACAACCCCACCCGTCTAGCCTACAACCACCCAGACTCCCACACCGCACCCCACTCACCCCTTCCCAATGACCCCCTTCCCCTCCCCGCACACCCCACAGCGCTAGTAGCAAAACACACGCGCCTCGTACACCGCGGCGCATACACCACCCACGCCACACTACCACCAGCAAGGACAGACCCCACGTCACAGCTGCAGACCAGGTAGTTCTAGACTTCCGATTCGAGAGGAGCGCGAAGCGGGACCAGCTTTCGCGTGCGTTGGACGAGGCGGTGGGGAAGGGGGAGGGGAGAATGGGGAGAGTGGAGAGGTGTGGGGAGACGGGGGTTACGCGGGTGTTGATGTGGGTGGATGTTGGGGATTTGGTTGAGGGGATGATATGTGTGGGATGGATGATGTGGGGGTGTCGGTGCCGGTGCCGGTTTATGAGGTGGGTGCGTGGGTTTGGCCGCCTGAGTATGTTGAGTGTGGTGTTTGAGTGAGGCGATTGGAATCTTGTAGTTAACACTCATATGAAATGCTGGAAATATGCATCCAGTCAACCCTACTGTATTGATCGAGGACTGAACGTCATCACTGTGATTAAGATCATCAATCACGGAACAAGAGCGTTGTTTGTTTAATGAATTGTTTCTGATAAATATGCAAGTGGTATAATGCCCGGATCCCGCATGCTAGAACTCCTGCAATGATGAAAATGACCCCTAAGGCGAGCATCAGCTCATGCCTCCTGACCAAGTCTCCTTCTAGTGTTACTCCTCCCAATGCCAATCATCATCTGAGGGTTGAACAAGAGCACAAGAGCTATCTTAGCGAAGCTACCTGCCAACACCAGGGCGTCTGTAATGAAGCGCGATGCCGAATAGATGCTTGTTGAGAAAGCTCTAACGACAGAAACGAGAAAAACTGGTAAATCCAGAACGGATTGTAGCGCAAATAAGCTGATAAAGGGAAGCCACCTGCGCCGCGTCAATCGAGCTGGTCCTGCTTAAAGCACGGCATGAGGTAGAGAGACAATATCAGCAGCGAGCGCAACTCACTCACTCCCTGATCTGTGCCTTCAACCCCGCAACCTCCCTCTTCAACCTTGCATTTTCCTTCCTCAACCTCGCAGCCTCCTCTTCGCTGGCTCTTAGTCGGCGATCGACTTCTTCGCTGGCCTTGCCTCTGCGTGCACTACTTGTTACCCTCTCCAGCTCCTCATTGAAGCGCGCATACAGTGCCTCGTTTTCAGAGTTGGAGTCGCGATACAGTTGATCGAGCTGCTTGACACGTGCCTCAGACACTTGCAAAGACGTGGTGACATCGGATGAGATGGTCGCAGCGCGGGTCGACAGAGCGTCGAGAGTGGCCTTGGCTTGTTTTTCGAGAGCAGCTATGCGAGCTTCTAGTGTCATTGACTGTGCTTTGGTGGGTATGCCAGATCCCAGTGACGGAGCAGAAGTCTGAGGATGGAGGCGCGGAGTGCTCTTAGCATTTAGCTCATGACCGATGTCGTTCAGGACGTTCTGCAGGTCGTGCGAAGCGCTCTCGATGTCCTTCTGCTGAGTCTGAAGTCGCTCGCGGAGCTTTTGTGGCGACTGCATACGAAGTCTACGTGGCGTGCCCGTGACACCGGTTCCAGTGCCACTTCCATTAGCAGTTGTTGAGGGAGCGACAGCTTTGATTGGAGAGCGAGGGGTGGAAGGCGGTAGTCTGACTGTATTTCCAGACCCTGGACGTTCTGAAAGGCCGGCAATGGAGCCAGACATGGGGCGAAGAGCGGGTATACTGGTGATTGATTCGTTGCGTCTCCGGGAGTGTGTGGACGTAGATTGTGCGAGAGACTTGACTGTGATCTCGTCTCTGCTCTCCTGCCTGGGCGTAGCTGGCTTGGGTTGCACGCTTCCTCTACGAGTAAAGGCTTCGACTGGTCGTGCTTCAGGCTGAACGCTACCCCTTCGTGGAATAGGGTTGGCGGGCTCATTTTCTTTTCTCATAGGTGAACCTAATCGCATTGGAGCTGGGATGGATGATGTATGTTTGTGGGAAGAAACGGCGGTCCGTAAAGGCGTACGAGGTGGTGAGACGCTGCCTCGGTTCTTTGGTAAGGTCGAATCAGGCCTACGAGGAGTCTGCGAGGACCACGAGGGTGCATCGTCAGCAAATTGCAGTTCCTTGAGGTCACTCAGTGAGGAACGGCGCTTCTTGCGGGGCTGGGTGGGGACAGCGAGCTTGGAAGTGGCAGGAGGTACCTCGCCAATGGTTCCCAAGAAAGAGCGGTTGGTCTGACTTCCACTCTCGTACTGGAAGGCACCGAGGACGGTCGGACGATCACGCGATGATGGACGTTTGGGCGAGTGGCGGCCAGCATCTATGGAGTTGGAGCGGCCTACTGACTTCGATACGCTGGCGGAGAAGTTCTCTTGGCTGTGGCTATTCTTACTCAAAGATCGCCAGAGTGAGCTGACCTTGGACTCGTTCTCAGACTTGCTGTTCTCCCTCGACAGGTTTCCAAAGCCAAAGCGCCGCCGCAATGAAGTGTTTGAGTTGATAGAACCACCAGCATTAGCGCGACCCTTTGCATCGATGGAGCCGTAATTCGGTGTTGAGAAGCCAGGGGTCTCGGCTGGAAACAGGGCGTCTATATCCTGCACGAGACGATCGACTAGGGAGATGAAGTCGTTTGCGTTGCCAGCAGGTACCATCATTTCAGCGAATGCAGCCGTCAATATACCACGATCTCCATCGTTGCTAGTGCCATCGAGCAGTTCGGCTAAGAGTTGGATGATGACTCGAGTCGCTCGTTGGTTCTGAGGTGCGAGGCTGTTGAAGGTCGCACGGAAGTATTCTTCGAACTCTCCCGGGTACATGCTGTCTGAGCGCATCTGCAAAGACACGAACGTGGCATGCGACAACACAGGTCCCATCCTCTCCTTCCAAGCAACATTGAGGAACTTGTCAAATACAGCAAACAGGACATCAACGGAAGATTGCGAGGCAAGGTCAAGGTCCGACGGCGTTTCCAGGAGTGAGTTGTAGAGCTCGTTGACCACAAGTTCATCTGCAACGGCTCGGGCGCGCACAGAACGCCCAACAATGTTACCTTTACGAGCCGAGAGAGCCATTGTAATGTTCGCTAAGGAGTCCTCCAGCTTAGAGAGTGAGTCGACGGGTGGTCCATCATCAAAGACAGCGCTCCTCGACGATGTCGGTCGCGAGCTAGGACCATCGCGACTTTGGGTGCGGGTTGGTACGAGTTGCAGAGGAGGCGCCATGCGAGGGATGTCTCCAAGAGTGTGGGCACTGCGCTGAAGTTTCCGTCCTCCGCCTTCTCTGCTGACACTAGCACCAAAGATGTTGCTAAGCATTTTCACAGGCGAAGCAGGCCGGCTCTTCATCTCTCGCCATTCTTCCACATCTGTCATCCGTAGATTTAACGATTGCAGAATCAGCTGGTTACGAAAGAGATATGCTTCAGATAAGACGGGGTTCTTGATGTTGTTGCGCAGTTGAAAGTAGTTGGCCAGTCGTTTTGTCAGCACAGGAAGGAACTCGACTTTGGTAAGCTTGTCTCGTGCAAGGTATCCGTTAAGCCCATTGATGTCCATGAGGTAGAAACCATTGTCGAGGATGGAGATCTTGACGACCAATTCGGTACCGTCATAACCTACTTCAATAGGCTGGGAAAATTTTGGTGCCTCAATTAGAATTTGTATCCTGGCAGGTTCTCTGCGGCCCTCGGGTGGCGTAGTTCCTGCTTCTTCTGTGACCGATGAGAACAGATTGAGGTCCCCAGGCCGGCTTCGCACCTCCCACTTGTAGCTCTCCCGTTCGGCCTCTGCAAATCGCCCCTCAATTCTGGCTTTGGTAAGATCTTCTACGACTCTTTGTGCTCGGCCCTCATAAGCACCTTGCACGTAGTACATACGAATGCCGATGTTTTGGCGGTCTGGAGTCGGAGGGCGTCCCATTTGCATTGTGCGTGGTGTGGGAGACAATAGCTGGACAATGCTGGATTCTGCGTGCTCGCTAACAAACACGTCACACAATCGAAGATGCTGATGGAAGACGAGCTCAGAGGAGTCGTCAGGAGCTTCAACCAGTTTGGGGCTGTCTAGGTCAGCCATTAGACTGCGTGCAGTGGCGGTGCAATCGTTCGGCTTGTGTAGGATTACAAGGTAGTCCGAGAAAAGCACAAAGATGCCTGGAGTAGTGGCTGGTCCGCTAAGCTCTCCATGGTAGGGCGGTGTTAGCTCCACAAAGTCGATAGCAGTGATCAATCTTCCCTGGGGCCTGAGCGTTGACGGCCACTGATAGACCATTTTGCGCAGACGATCGGAAATCTTCATTTGCTGTGCTGCTGATCCCTCTCTCGAGCATATCTCAGAAATAATGTCTCTAGCTTTGAGGAAATCTTTGATCGCTGGATGCCTCACTGGTAGTTGTTTCACGATCTGGTCGATGTAGAGATTGTAGCGAGGCAGGCGCTGCACAGGCTCGATGAGTAATGACGTTAGCCGCTGTTCACCGGTTTCGTAAACCCTTTTCGAGAAGCTGGAAGCGGGTTCCTTGGTGAAAGCCTTCAGTAACTGCGAGAAGTCGCCGTGTGCAGCCATGTAGTCAGTGTAGCAGTCGCCAAACTTGGGGAACCATTCGATGAGCGCCTTTGCGACCTTGGCCGCTCCAGTGACATCTGGTGGATCCTTTTGACCTCGTAACGGTGCGATGAAGACGTCATCCGTGGATTCCTCGATGTCTTGGATTGCACCGTTCTCCGTCTCTTCTAATATCACTTGTAGTTGCTCCAAAAAGTTGGAATTCACTTCAAGGATCTTGTCCAAGCTTGGAGGGAACAGGCCTTGAAGCGTCTGCTCGTTTGGACTTGAGCTCGAAGACGACCTGTGCTTAGCTTTCTGGCGAAACTCGGTTGCCACGTTGTTGACCAAGTCATGGATTTTGCTGACGTAGTTCTCTTCCGTGTCCAAGAGCTCGCACATCTCACGGCGCAGTGTCTCCTTCTGCTTCCTTGAAAAAGACTGCGACCGGCTAAGTTGGCTGGCTTTCGAGGGTGCTCGGCGGAGGCGTGATGTGGGTAGGAAGGTGGATTCTCCAAACAGTCTGACAACTGGCGCATATAAGCCGTACTGCTGCTCGAGGGCGTCGTCTTCTGGTTCATCAAACTGTGCCGACTCTCGTGTGTTGACCTTTTGTATGCTCCCCCGAGGCAGAACTACGTCCATGTCCACCCATGACAGTACTTGCTCTCCCAGGGCATGGCGCACATCCACAATGACCTCTTCGGTGTTCTCCACTTTGACCATCTTGGCAGCGACAATGGCGGCATGCTGCTCAGAAAACAGCGTGGGGGCCATGTGCATGTTGGCTCTGGTGCTGTAGCGCCTTTCCCAGGCGCTCTTCACATCGGCGGGCAGTTCGACGAAGTACTTGTAGAGGCTAAAGGCCAGGCCACGACAGATATCGTCGCCCTGCTCCTCTCGCGGCAGACATGTGACGGCATTGTAGAAGGATGCGGTGGGGGATATGATGAGGCGGGCGTAGCTTGACAGACCGGCTGGGGTGAAGACGTGGGTCTGTATGCGCGAGTTTGTGGTTTGTGCGGCGGTCGAGGTAGGGCCGTAGAAGATGAGGACGGGCGAGTTGGAGAGCAGCTCGTCTGTGGCGTGGAAGAGCGACAGGTCGGCGGCGGGGAGGGCGGCGGGCTCTTGGTTGATGACGACACCCATTGCTGTGGTGGGGGGGAACGAATGACGGAGGTGGGATTATACTATGAGGTGGGAAGATGGAGATGCAGCCGCATTGGCATCGCGCAGTCGAGGCGACGGTGGGGCAAGGAGAAAGGAGGGTGTGTCGGCAGCTGGGCCATGCAAGAAGGAAGGCGCGATGGTCGAGGGAGCGGGCGCGGGCGCGGGTGCGGGCGCGGGCTTGTGTAGGTGTAGGTGCGTGTGCGTGTGCGTGTGCGTGGGTGCGGGTGCGGGTGCGGGTGCTGGTGTTGATGTTGAGTGTTTGGCGCCGATGTGGATGTCACTCGGAGGCTCGCCTGTCACGGAGCAGTAAACAAGGCACAAACCGGTGGCTGGCTGCACGTTGCACGCCAATTTGAGCTGCGGTCGACTGCTCCGAAACCAAAACAGGCGGCAGCTAGCGCCAGCGGTGCAGACGGTGCAGCGCACAACGATAACGTGGGACATGCCACTGGGATCTGGGACGGGGATGCGCGGGGGACCCCGTCGCGCCGTGGCCGTGTAATTCGGTTGGGGGGCAGCGACCACGGCCGCCCTTGCAGCGTGCAGCGTGCAGCGTGCAGCTGCAATGCGCTGGTGCAGGCCGAAGATCAAACAAACAAACCAACCTACTCGACGCGCGCCGCTAGGCCTTCGATTCGCGTCATCTGCCCTCCGCTGCCTCTCTACTCCCCCACCCCCCTCGGCGCGCCCAACAGCCAGCCCATGGCGACGCAGCAACACGACGGCGGCGTGCCCTTTGCCGTCAGCGCCCGCCCCCAGAAGCTGCAGCTGCTCGAGCTGCCCTCCGCCGTCGCCGCGCTGCTCGACGCGCCCAACTCCAACTCCCCGCGGTGCGCTCCATGCTCCCGCCCCGCTGCTGCGTGCATCCTCTTCTGATCGCTGCCGCGCACAGGCTCTCCATCAAATCCAGCGCCGCCCTCCCTGGCAGGCCTGCATATGCCGTGCTCTGTACCCCCAACGAGACCTTCCACCTGCGCCAGGTCCAGACGTCCAACTCGCTTTTCGTCACACAGCCCCAGTCCCTCGACTCCCATGGCAACGACATACCCATCCCTGCCACATGCGCCATAGCATCGTGCCCTGCGACCCTGGAGTTACTCCCCTCGGACGCCTCTGCTGTCGCTCTGCTGCACGAGGTCCTGCCCGTGTACGACATTGTCGCCGGCCATGTCGACGCAACGGGCAACGGCAAGAGCAAAGCCTTCGTCTTCGAGAACCTCGCCGTGTCAGATGCGCAGTGCCACGCCGGATGGGACGAGCTGATGGCGTTTGAGCTCCATCAAGACACATACCGACCCTCTGTAAATGCACTGTCACAAGTCTGGAGATCCATCAATGCCGCCGCACTGGCCGAGGGTGTGAAGCTTGACAGCCAATTCCTGACCGAGGACGTAGCAACAGCCGCATCTGAAGACGGCCATCCGTCGTCTTTCGTCAAGGCCGTGCTCACACACCTCTCGGACAACGAGCAGGATGCTGATGGGCCATGGTCGTGCCTTGACCGAGCGAGGACCGTTGCATTTGTCGGCAAAACTCTCCTCCAAGCCAAACAGGGAAGCAGCGATTTCCTCATCACCGACTTCACAGACGACTGGGAGGACAGGTTGCCAGAAGCATGGCGAAAAGATGCGAAGCTCAGTGCAATCGAAGGGTCGTACGAGTTTCCATCAGACACCACCATCAGGGCTAGGAGCAAGGATGTAGCCGTGGCTAACGTACAAGATGCGTCTGTAGCGACCAAACCGTCGGCGAGGAAGTGGCATGAGAAATTGGCAAAGACACGAAAGAAATGATGGTCTGCTGAGAGAGTCGTATAGTGGACAGTGCCCGCAACGAGTCGTGGCTCAACGAGGCAATATGGCCTCACAGACCGCAACTTATGAGTCGGTGGCCGCGTACCACTCGGCAGACCGAAGCTTGGAATGCAGCTGGGCAGACATGTCAGTAGTGTATGACGTGCCCTCGAGAGCGTATCTGAGGGCTGTCAAGTTGACGCCTGCCACACGCGCCGCGCTAACGCGAAGCGCGCCTTAGTCGCGTTTCTGGCACGTCGTGTCGCCCGGCCTCTCGGAAGCGCACCTTCCGTCTTTGTCACGAAAATTGAGTAAGCTGCGAGTGGCCACAGAAGTGCCGAGTTGCTGAGCTTTCCCAAAGAAGAACATACAAATCAACATTCTGCTGTCTCGTCAAATCTTACATTTCTGTCTGTCTTGCATACTGTCGTCTCGAGCGTTCTGAGCGTATGAACATCTTGCGTCCCCCCAGGTTCTTGCTTTTGCCACATCGAATCATCGGAATTTCCCCAAGGCGAACCTTCACCCGTTGCACCATCTTCCAATCCTCAGATATAGCAACAGCAGCGTCACCAAACCCAACAGTAACCACAATGGCGACCACCGACCCTGTGTTGTCAGACTCCTTACCAACACCCACCACCCCCTCAGAGCCTGCTCTTCCCAAGCTAACCCAACATGAATTTCGCATCTACAACCGTATGGCCGAGCACATGGACTACTTTCACAACCACTTTCGCGAAACATGGAACGTTCTTTACTCTGCTTGCGAGACAGGCAGGCGAAGTAAGGGCATGAGTATCAGACAATTTATCAGTTTGGGCCAGCAGTTTTGCAGTCAATTGGAGATGCATCACGGTATTGAAGAGAGGTAAGTTTTTCTCGAGATTGATATTGACCTGAACTTGATATCATAATTGAAATTGGTCGCTCAAGTAGTCTCTCGCAGTCTCTCGTAGACCACATAAATACTAATGTCGAAACAGGCACATCTTCCCCGTCCTCGCCAAGAAGCAGCCAGCTTTCAAGAAAGAATTGGAACTCCTCACCCAACACAAGCAGATCCACGCCGGACTCGACAAGCTCACCAAGTACCTCGAAGAGTGCAGCAGCGGCGAGAGGGAGTTGAGGCTGCCTGAGCTAAAGGAAATTCTGGATGGGTTCGGGAAGGTGCTGTGGCAGCATTTGGATGACGAGGTCAAGGAGTTGGGCGCGGAGAATATGCGCAAATATTGGACTAAAGAGGAGATGATTAGGATGCCTATGTAATTGGTAGGTGTTGTGTGGTACATGTAAGCAATACAGCGTTTCAGTGCCTGAGAAATGTTTGTTTCTGTAATGATTGAACTCTATCATGGCTTCTCTACCAAGATCGTGCGTCTCCTCGCGAAACATTAAGCCACTTGTTAACGAGCCTCAATAGTTGCTGCCTCTAAGCTAAAGGATGCCGCAGGTTGCGTTCAGTGCAGTTAACAAGCTCTTAGTGTTTTATGTGTGCGCTCTCTCTTAATAAGATTAGTAATAAATTGCTAAATAGATAGCAGGTTAGGGGCACTATGGTTTGTAATATTGCTGTGCTGCTCTAGTGTAGTAAGTAATAATGTTCGCTTTAATAATGCTGTTGATACTATTATAATAGTTACAAGGGTTTAGCTTAGATCTATATGCTCTGTGTGTTCTCTTAGGTTCTTCTGAGTAAGTTTATTTAGAAGAAGAGGCAGATTTAGCTCAGGTGGACTGACTCTCCGTTGGTTTTGTTGGTGAGGTGGAGTAAGCTGCCAGCAGGTGGTTGAGCACGAGGTTGAAGTACTTGTAGTGCGGCGTAGCGTCTCTGACAGTGTATACGCTGCTTGCAAAGAAGACATCACCCAAAGCCCAGCATTCTTGAGAGGGCCAGAAATGGAAAGAACCATTGTTGGTCAACTATTGGGGCAATGCGAGCTTACATGTAACCACGTGAAAAGCTGCATTGAACTTTCCTAACCGGACTAGCGGCGAATGATGCAGTTGCCTTCCATCTCAGCCTGATGTTGTTTCCTCCACCTCGAAAGCTCGCAACTGATACCAACTTCAACACTTCGTACCGACTACATCGAAACCGTCATCGTACTGTTGTTCATTATGCCGAATGCCGAGCCTGCCTGTCCATCCATCGATCGAGAGCTCGCGAATGATCCCTCGGATACACTGGACTCAGGGGGAGAAGATGGGGTATGCACAAGGTGCGCTGCAATTCCTTGGGTGGAGCTTGCTTCAAGAAAGTTCTCAGAAGCTACGTATTTTGACACGAGCGACATATGTCCGGAAACATTGAACAAATCCAGCTGTCGTATATGTCGCTTCCTTGCGGCATATTTGGCAATGTGCGACACCACAAGGCTCACTGCCAAGTTAGGTACATGCTACCGTTCTCCTAAAATTTTGAAGGGTTGCTCTGGGTATGTTGGGTGTATCAACGTCCACAGCAACCGGGGCTTATGCCACGACAACCCTTTCCTATTAGTTACCCACCTGAAGTCACACCGAGTGATATCTGATCTTCAAAGATGGTTTCCACGTTGCATGGATGTTGATATTGTCAAAGGGTGGTTAGCAAACTGTATAAATTGCCATCAAGCATGTGACCGGTCCCAGGATGCACCAAGAGCACCACTACTTAAGGTCATCGACTGCGAACAAAAAGTTGTCGTACCAGCACCTGCGCTTTGCAAATACGTGGCATTGTCATATGTTTGGGGTCATGCGAGTGCTCATCCCTTCACTGACGACTTTGATTTGGGTACAAACCTGCCCAAAACCATTGCAGACAGTATCCACGTGGTGAAATTGCTGGGATTCAAATATCTTTGGGTCGATCGATATGTGAGCTTCCTCCAGCTCAAATTGCTGCTTGTACTTACGAGAACAGTGCATAGATCAGAGTAATGATGAGGAGAAGCACGCCCAGATCATGCGAATGGCCGACATCTACCAGGATGCACACTTCACAATATTTGCTGCGGCTGGAAATGACTCTGAAAGGGGTCTACCGGGGGTATCCGACAGCCTGCGAGATCAGTCTGATCTACACGAAACACTTGGATCGCTTCGTCTATCAGCTCTTCCTTCCATGGCTGAGGGAGTGTCGGCCATAGCAATATCTCAGTGGGCACAGAGAGGCTGGACTTTCCAGGAAGCTGTGTTTTCTAGAAGACGTTTGTTCTTCACAGAACGTCAATGTGTGTTCACCTGCAATACAGTTGTGCGCTATGAAGCCGCGGGAGAATCTGACTGCGAGGTGGGAGTGGACCGCAGAATGGACCATTGGCTACCACGACCTCTGCGATATTCTGCGGATCAAATGTCGCAAGCAATGGGCTATCTGGAACAATACAGCAAAAAACATCTGTCGTATGATTCAGATGCTCTTAACGCAATCAGCGGCGCTATGAACACATTCAGAAAGGATTCGATCTACCACGTTTGGGGTGTACCTTTCCAACTGACCAGCCCTGAAAATAGCACATGTCGGAAATTTCAACAAAAGTCAGATCGCGGTTTTGCATTATTATGGTGTCATGTGTTCGGGGGTACCTATCGACGGCCCGGGTTCCCCAGCTGGTCACCAGTGGGCTGGGCTGGTAAAATAACCTGGATGTACGATGTAAGATACACCCAACCGATTACAGCCACCATGCGCAACATCTCAATACACACCGAGCATGGAGATATTCCAATATCATGTTTCAGGCCAAGCGTTGAACAAAGCTCTGCCCATGATACCCGCGTCTTGAGAGTAGCATCATGTATAGCAGACGTACCATTAGTAGGCCTAGGGGACTCGCATAGAGTCGCACTTCCCTTCAATGAAGCTTACAAAGTCATACGACATGTGGGATGGGATGTACCCACGTCAGAACTGAAGAACCTCGCGGCCATCAAGGGTCTTCTTATCCACAGCGAAGCCCAAGAAGCCGAGGTCAGGAACAACTGTGATTGCATCATGTTGATCAGACCAGAAGGCGATCATTATGAGCGAATAGGCATGTTTCGACTTATCGCCACCACAGATTGGACCATTCCAGATGACTACTCAATTTGCGACAACAATCTCCAGATCGTGGATCGCCGGATGGAATTGGGGCATGAGAGGAAGATAGTGGCATCTGACCCTCGATGGTGGCGAGAACACTTCAAGGAAGAGGCCATCCTTCTCGGGTAAAATGTTGTGACGCTCGTTCGAAGAGCCTACAGACTGGAGCTTATTTTTTATCGAATGCGTCAATGTATCGGGTTCTAATCCCAACACTCGTTTTGGTATCCAAAAGAATAGTATCACTTTCAGTAAAGCTTTGTCTACAGCTTCCACAAGCACATACGCTCAAACAGACCATTTGCAACTCTCATTCTGCTCAAAGCGGAATCCATGAATCGTAAAAAGAAAGTAGACCCCCCGATTCGGTCAACAGCGCACGAGGCAGGCAGCCTTACATGCAAAGTCCCACCCCGATCTCCCATGCCTGGTCGTTTCATCGTCCCGCGTCCCGGCTCTCCGCCCGGCAAATCGCGAAACTAGTTTATTTATATCGCGAACGTCAAACACGGCTCGTGGTGGGAACGACTTCATGTTTACGCCGTCGTGCCTCAGGGTTATTGGATCGTGTTTCATGAGTCGTGGCAGCGCGGCACTATTGTCAGAACTCCCCCACAAGTCAAAGTTTCCATGTTGTTGTTTTTTGGATGAAATAAACTATGGTGATGAAGCGAGAGGAAACTAAATGGCTGCTTGGCTGCTTGTTGCTGTTTGAAATGTTTGCTAGTTTACAGATGCTTCTCGGAAGCGGACTCTGACAAGGAAAAAAAAAAAAAAAAAAAAAAAAAGGAAAAACACTGCATTAGTATAGCCAGATATAATATCCGGCTCGGTTCGTGTGTCGTAATTGGATATCCCCAGTACCGCCTAAGCCCAAACGCCGTCGCTGATGTTGTGATGTACATTCGTCATTCTCTCACTCCCCAGTAACCCTCCTCTTCATACTCAAAAACCGCCTCGGGCTTCTCAATTCCCAATCCAGCTCGGGCGTCCACCCGCCGTCAGCTCTCAGTGTGTCGCGCAAGCTCGGCGCAGTGACGACGCTTGGCACGCCGCCGATGGACAGACCAGTGCCGACGCTGATGCCGCCCACGCTGCCGCGCGTGTTGGTGCTGATGCCGGTTCGGAATGAGTGGATTGTAGTGGTTGGACTCAAGGGCTCGACGGGGCTGGTTGGGGAGTCGAGTTCCTGCCACGGCCCGCCTAAGCGTGTGATGATGCGTCGCTGTTCGCTGTCGCGCCAGCGCTGCTTTTGGTCTGCTGTGGGTGGGGGTTCGAGAGGCGACATGTCGGGTTGGATTGGCGGCAGGGTTGGGGCTTTGGACTGGCGCTTGAAGAGCGATTGAAGGAGTGGCTTGCGTTTGTTCCTCGGTGGGGATGTCGGGGACGTCGTGGGTGTGGTCTCTGTAGACTCGACATACGTATCCGGTGACTCTGGCGAAAAGGCAGGTGTCTTTTCCGGATCGTGGATCCGGATAGTAGGTACGCTGGTATCGATTGTTAGGCCAATCACAGGGGTGCTCTTCGTGGCGGTCTCATTATCAGGATCCACAATAGTTTTCGAGGCTGATGTAGGGCGTGAGTCTTGCATCTCAACATCGTCCAGTTGTTGCGATGAAGAGTAGGACCCAAAGCCTTTTGCGCCGTTGGGGATGTGGTAACGTAGATCTACACGCAAGATGGCGTACATTAGGACTGTCTGGATCTCAACGAAGAAATTGAAGATGTAGAATGGGCCTTTGCCAAGGTAGCCTGGCAGAGGTTGTGATCGTGGAACAGGTGGCGCCCAGGTACTTCCGCATCTGTACCACGCTCCGATGGACAACAACGTGGTACTGATGAGCAACACAATGACTTTGGTACGTAGACGGCCTACGCCAAACCGGTCTGGTGGCGAGTACGGTATGAGAAGCGAGAGAACAGTGATCGGAAGGGGTAGTGTAGCGATGATGGCGAGAAAGGTCGAGCCGTACAGTTGGAGACTTCGGTCGGTAGCCTTGGTGTTGGGATCCAGAGTATAGAAGCTCTGGACTGTACCTGAAATAACCATGATTATCGTTGCTCCAGTAAGAACACAGAGCAGTTTAAAAACAATCCCAAATGCTGGATGCCACCCGAGAGCTGGGTGTAGCGATCGAACGAGGCGCATAGCGAAGACCAGGTTGACGATAAACAGGATAAGGACGCCAGCGGCAACGAAAATCGATGCTGCGATGGCAAGCTTGACGTTTCGAGACTGTACTGTAGACGCGATTCGGAGTATAGACGTCAGAACGCGTGATACGCAGAAGGCTGCAACAAGTATTAGCGAACCGTATAGTGCTGTCGAGTAAGGGAGCGTACAGAATATGAACATGTTGAACAAGAACTTGTGGCCCCTCGCTCTGTTCTTCTGGAAGATCTTCATGTGCACAGCCGCCCCGACCATGAACAAAATCATGAAGATGGTTTGCGCGGGTATGTCGACTTTTTTGACAGGAGCTCCGCCCAGAGCCCATGCGGTTGGTGGATATGGTGGCTTCATGTTGGCCTGAAGTCTATCAGCTTTGGTACTTTGTCCATGCATACATCCAGTCGTACCATTGAAGGAGGCATGCCGCCCGGCGCCGCCATAATGCCCAGTTATTGAGTCTGAAAAGCCTGAATATGTAACAGCCAGACAGAGACGGAATATTCTGTCAAAAAAGAAGGACACGGAAGGAGGGTGAACATGCAACAGCAGCGTAAATCGGAGGGGCTGCAGCTTTCCATATATGGCCCATTGCGCTATCACAATCTGTGTCGAGAACCCCGGACCCCTAACAGTACCAGTGACACGATACCAGACGACGCATTGTTTCTAAGTACAGGAGGTCTTGTGTTTCGACGTGTCGGTAGTGGTCGCACTAGGCGTTCGACGAACGGGTAGCTCTTAGTACGAAACAGCGACGCCGAGTGGGGCGATCTAGTGTGTACCTTCCGTCAGCCTCCTCTCGCGAAAAAGCTTGCGAGGCGCAAATCGCATCAACTTGGTGTTAAGAAATGAACAGAGCTGACAAGATTCATACAAAACCGCGTTGGTGGCCTTGCCATCCAGAGCGCTACAAGTAGACAGTCAGCGGGCGCGAACACTGAATTAGCTAGAACTAGCAACTTCGATCGCAACCGAATATTTGGACGACTCATACGCCACTTTACTACAAGCGCTCTCTGCCTGTTAGTGCATGCTCAACTAAGATTGAGATTCGCGCAAACCTAGGCCCGTTATCAAATATCGTGAGTTTTAACACTGTACCCTCAGAAACCGTTTGTATCGAAGGAAAAACATGCAACGTGCGAATAACAAAACGAATACTCGATCTTGATCTGATGTATATTTGGAAATTGTCTGCCTACCAGATCTGCT
This sequence comes from Ascochyta pisi, assembly GCA_039634435.1. Taxonomy (NCBI): domain Eukaryota; kingdom Fungi; phylum Ascomycota; class Dothideomycetes; order Pleosporales; family Didymellaceae; genus Ascochyta; species Ascochyta pisi. The sequence continues at coordinate 1,038,029 of CP113331.1, read as the reverse complement.
TGAAGACAGTACTTCAACCATCACTGTGTTCCATTCAAGAGTCCTCATCCACACGGTCTGATCTGTGAGGTGCGTCAACGATGTAGATTGCAGTCTCAAGACAACTTGTGTCTGCGGAGAAAGTGGGTACACGGGCTAATGGCACAGGATGTGATGGCCGGGTAGCATCATGTGCGTCATCATTGTGGCCGTACAGCATATTGCAGGGGACGTGTTCTTCGTCGGGACCTTTGGAAGTCGGGACTCCTGAGACACGGCCGGTGGGCGCCGTTATGTTAGAAAGCTGATCGTGAACTAAGCTCTTGCATTGTTGTAAACCAAAGCCATGCCGCTCCCTGGCTTCTCTCTCGCTCAGTGCTCTTTGAATCTCCGACAATGCGCGCTCCGATAATGGCTGCATCTCATGCATGCGAGATTGTGCTTGGGATGTCATGCGATGTTGAACAGATAGAGCGCGTACATGATGCTCCACTAGAGGTGTTGGTAAGTGACCGTGTACTAGGATAAGACCCGCAGAAGCTGGTGCGTATTTCTTCCCCAGTATCTTGTTGTTGTTCCGTGACTGAACCAGTCCTTTCGTGTGCTGGATGCTAAGCTCGGCGCCAACAAAGCCATCCGACCCTTTGACAAAATTAGATGTCGAAGGTTTTTTGTGGGATACTCGGTTGGGTTGAGCTGGGTTGGTATTGCCAAAAGGCCCTCGCGAGATCAATCCCGAGCGCTTTGTTAAGCCGGCGTTGGCTGTTCCCATTGTAGTTTGCTTTTGAGATTTTCGAACTCGATTGAATGCCAGTAGCTTGTAAGAAACTCCGAGAGATGCACGTGAGACCACCTGGCTGTCTTCGATTGGATCGTCGGCAGTGACAGGAGCAGCGAAGATGTTATCTGCATCCTAAAGGACGTATAATTAGCGTTGACCCAACGGTACCTGCCTTGCCGGATGATATCTCACACGCGGTTGAGGTAGCCCATCTGAGGATGTAGTTCGCAGGAGAGCTAGTTCGTTCACGGGTATACGCCGCCTATGCCGAGTGCTTGGCGTCTTGCGAAGCTTGTTGTGTGCCTTTGTAGCTGCTGTGACTGGCTGGTCTGATGCACGCTTCTCTGTTTGCTGATTGGATTTGGCTGAAGCACATTCGACTTGCTCGTAACCTCGTTGTTGAACGCTGTCTTCTGCAGTGACCAGTGACTGCTCTTCAAAGGCTGGCAGTGGCTGTTCCGGGGTTGGAGGGCGCATGCCGTCAAGGAATGATACATCATTGAGAGGTCCTTCATGGGAAGCTTCTTGAACTGAAGCAACTGTATCGTTAGTATAGTCAGAAATACTGTGACTTGATGCTTCAAGGTCGTCGCTGACAGCCAGAAGGCGACGTCTGAAACGCGATGGCCGCTTAGGCAGACCATCATCAACAACACGAAGGAACGCATGAAGGCGAAGCCGGTCTCCACAGAAATCAATTTCGTAAGACATTGTCAGTGATTCAGTCGTTGTGTTCAGTGGTGATCAAAAGTTATAAGGCGCCATTGAAGGCCTGCGGACGCTCGAGCGACGCAAAGGTCAGTGTCGAATCGGCGAACAATGGAGGTGAGGAAGGAACGAGGGTCCGTGCCAAGAAGCTATGACGTTTCGGCGACTGCCATTTCCAGGCCGCGCTCCATAAGCGCGACGACACGGTTGCGCGCGATTTTGAAGATGCACCCCTCAAACGCGTCAAAAACAAATTTCGAACATGTCGCTACTGTCTATGTCAAGATGGCCAACTGACGATGCTGGCATCCCTGAAATTGACGGCGCGGAGAGTTTTGCAGATCTGGTGGACAAGCTGAGCCAGTAAGTTGGAAGCAATTGAAGCAGAGCATAGCAACAGCTAAGAGACGGCCTAGATACTTCGATCAAACCATCAAGCTCCCCCATACTTTCGAAGACTTTCGCACTAGCCAACACGGTCGTTTATTGCGTCCTCTGATAACCCACCTTTCGAATGAGGTGCACCACCCCGCCCTGGTGTCCGCCCTCTTGTTCGTCATTGACCCCAGCCGTAAACGGCTTACACATAAGGAAGACCAAAGGCTGATGTAAACCAGAGCCTTGAAAGGTCATTTCTCTGCTCTCGAGGAGACGAGTGATGAGCCGGGCGTCTACCAAGCGAGGGGCTACGCCTGCGAATTTGTGGCCTGGCAATTCCTCAATAGCCTCACTGACCGCGATGTCATTGACTTCTTGCTGCTCGAATTGCCATCTGCACCATCTCCTGACAGTGATCTCCCCTCGATTGCAGTCGATCACTCCCATCAAAACGGTCACAGCGCTGCTCAATCTAGTGAACGTACACCCTTGCTTGACGTAGCTGATGGCGACTATTTTGGTACAAGAAGTGATGATGCCGCGAATCCGAGGTTTGGATCGCTCAAGAGTCGTTGCGAAAACCTTTCTGCGCTTGAGATAGCGGCAGTAGGTGGCGCGAAGAAGTTCCTGAGCCAGCGCCCAACACAAAAAGTCATCAATGGGTTGTGGCGCGGCGACATTGTCTTTTGGGAGACGCTCAGCATCAACTCCGTAAAACGACCCAGAAAGTATAACCACAAACAGGCTGATCCGTTCTCCCGTCTGCGTGTCCCTCGATACCTGAAGATCTTCGAGACGCTCTTTTTTGCAATCTTCTTAGCACTTTATTACGCGGTACTGGTACGCCGTGATCAAGAGAAAGTCACCGTTCCGGAAATCTTGCTGTACCTGTGGATAGCGAGTTTCGCTTACGATGAGTTTGCGGACTATTTCGACGCAGGCCAGACAAGCTTCTACGTGTCGGATTTTTGGTGGACATGGGATATCAGTATTGTTGTCGTTGCCATGGCCTTCTGTACCATGAGAATTGTGGGCTTGTCAAATGGCGATAAAGAGACCATCGATCTCGCTTACGACGTCCTTGGTTTGGAAGCGCTCTTCCTTGTGCCACGCATCTTCTCTCTCCTGAGCTTGAACCCTTACTTCGGGACCCTGGTGAGTCAATCTCTAGGCCTTTGAAGGAGACTGAAGACACTGACAAACATGTGAGATTCCCTGCCTAAAGGAAATGGTAAGGCTTCCTTTATCGACTGCAACTATAACGTGTCTAACCCACAGTAGACGAAAGATTTCGTCAAGTTCCTGTCACTCGTCTTGATACTGTATCTAGGTAGTGCTATTTCCCACTCTGTGTGCCATCAAGAACGGACTAATCCGCAATGCAGGCTTTCTCACTACTTTTGTCTTATTGGCTCGCGATCACTTCAAACCACAGGAGATGGTAAGTCATACAGAAGGATTTCTGGCACGTACCACTGACAATTTTATAACAGAGTTGGATCCTGATCAAAGTCTTCTTTGGGTGAGTGAGACATATTGCTGGGACTCGCATTGACTCATACTAATGGTTACGTCCAGATCAAGCTATCTTGGCTTTGGTAAGTCGTAGCAACCGCATTTAAGCTCGCCACTGACGAGATCAATTGTCAGATGTTGCCCAGGAAATGTGAGTACGAAGATCTCGAGCACAACATATGGCTGCTGACAGTTTCTAGTTCGCCCTTTTTCGGGCCACCAGTCATGGTCAGGTCTCCGAACTGAGCTTCAACGTTTGTTTTACTGACTGCAAGTATAGCTCATATTCATCATCTTGACAAACATACTTCTCATCACTAGTTTGATTTCTCTCTTAAGTAACTCACTAAGCAAGGTATGTCCTCCAGGTCACAATTTTCATTGGCTCTCGTCGCTCTATTTCTTAGTCTTGGCGCCATGTACAGGCGCATCTAAACACAGGACTTGTGCGAACAACACAGCCATTGCTTGAGGCCTCAGCCTTCGAGGCAGATTTTCCAAATTTGGTGTCGGCAAACCGTGTCCGTCACTCCCAATGCTGTTTTGGTCGCTCAATCCTGTACATGGGTCAACAACTCCTCTACGTCCATCACCTTCTGGATGGCAGAGACTACACTTCCGCACTATTTCGCTCAAAGCCCTGGTAGTGCCGACTGACTGTTGCATAGATTCTGGAGCATGCGCGCGACGAGTATCTCTTCATGTTAGTGCGCCACCGAAAGTCATCCAATGCATTCTAACCACAGTGCTCGATCAGCTACTCGGTCTACGTCCTCGAAGCGTCATCTTCAAATCGACTGACATACTTTCTGCCACCGCTTGTGAGTGTCCGCCTCTCTTTGCTATTTCTGGTGCCGTGAAACTTGCCTTAAGCGCCGGGCCGCGAAAGAGGCCGAGAACATAGCCTCTCCGTCCGACAGAACGTGAAGCCGTTCCACTAGGCACTGCAGAGTCAACAGGCTCTGGTGAACGTACGGTACGATCAACAGCGTCCAAGAGTGCATCATCAGAGCAAACTGACAAGTCTCGCGCTGCCGCCCAGGCTCTCTTGAGCAGGTGGGCCTCTCGGCCACGACTATACTACGAAACCTATACTCGTAGACGAGCGCAAGGCTGACGACCCCCAGAACTTGATCCCACTTTGCATACGGCCCTTCCGGCTCATTCTTCCGTCTGAACAGCTGAGAAGTGCACGCATCGTGCTTCTGAAAGCGACGCACCTACCATTTGTAGGTGTCATCTGGGCTTATGAGCAGCTTGACGTTTATCGCAAGCGTGACGCGGGTCCCATGTCATTTAGTGGCCCACAAACTCCTACAGCCATGAGAAGACCTCCGCGGCTGGCGGTGAACTCACCACGTCTGCTGAGGGCAGATCCTCAGGCGACATCTGGCACTGCAGGAAGAGCGCAGTCCACAGGCCTGCCTCAGCCAGGAACAGGGCTGGTGGAGCCAGATGCTCAACTCAGAACCCTCGTCATCAACCTCACCACCCAGGTTGATGCACTAACGGCTATTGTTCGTCAACTTCAGGAACAGCGGGAGGCGAGCGAGGTCGCTTGATGGCCGGCGCTTATAGTTTTCCGCAGCATGTGGGCACGCGTTCTGAAGGAATACCTCAATAACAATTCCAAATGCTGCGTTCAAACGAGTCATATTCCTCGTCTCCGTGACAGACGTCAAGGCAGCAGGCCACTGAAGCTGCGCAGTTGTCTAAACGAACCGTGGGGAGTTCATCAAAAGCACAGCTAGGGATCAGCCGCACTCACCGTTCGTTGCACCTCAGGCTACGGCCTGCGCAAATCTAATTTTCGGTCGGCCCGCGAGGCGCTTCCCGACGCAGTGGTACTCTGAGTGGGCCACCCTTGTCGCGCCACCTAGTTGTGCTGGGGTATGGGCCTGCATAACTTGCACTACTACTCTTGCACACCCCTCCTCCTCAGCCCTCCGCAGGAACATGGCCCATGTCGCTAACAGACGCTGCCGCCTCGCGGCTGGAGCCCATCATGTCTATGCCCATGTCTTTCCTTCATTGGTACAATTTCCGAGTCTGCCTTATCCTTTAAAAGCCCACTGTTCGAACGCCCTGCTTCGAGAAGACACTGCCACAGTGCTGCAGACCGACATCCGATCCTAGATCTGTGGACTCTTTCTACCACCTACGTCGTGCAGATATATTCCGGTGCTTGGACGCCCTACAGTGCCACTCACCATCCAACATCACCACAAGCCTCTACTCAGTCTCATTGTCTTTGACCCTACCTACCAAACACACTATTCGCCCCTGTGTATCATACTCGGATCCACAACCCTGAACAACAACCCTTTGTCACTATGCAGTACACCGAGCAGCCTACACCTCCTTTCAACTCGCCCTATCAAACGCATGCATCGAGAACAGACTCATTGCTTGAACCACCCTATCTGTCTACAAGCCGGAACGAGTCCATGTCGAACCATTCGCAGGGCCTTGGCCTCTACAATTATCATCATCAAGTTCCTACGACTCTGCCTCCGTCACCCTCCTCCTCAGACTCCTGGTCTGGTCACGTCTCAAGTGGCACGTCTCCTCTTATGACACATCCGATTGCAGACCCCTGGTCGTCAGGAGCATATGAACATCCAATTGTTCGATCTCCGCAACCTTGGAATGCCGCACAATTATCACCTCGGTCGTCAGTGTCGTCTGTCCCCATGGTCCCGGTGTACGCCCATAACGCGAATAACGACAGCTACCATGATATGAACCACGAAATGGGCTCAATAAGGCTTGGGGACCAAGGGTGGGCTGCTGATACACGCTACGCGCACAATGAACCAGCACTTCCACCGTCGCGACAGCTCCCCCTGACAGTTGCTCCTGAAAGGCTCAGCAGTACCATTCTTCCCTACGGCAACGCTTATGGATCAACACAGATGGTCACACCCGCACCGGAGTACAACAACCAGCCCCTCGGTCGAGCATCTAGGGAGAGGAGTGCTGGATCCCAGTCAGGATTTCCTGCCACTACCGTACATCGACAGCGTCAAAGCAACCGCAGGCAGACTGATCTCGACAAAGCTCAGTATAGTTGTCTCATGTGTCAAAAAGGGTTTTCGCGGCAATACAACTACAAACAACATCTATTGACCCACGACCCAAACAGGAAGAAGGAACACACATGTCTGTGGGATGGCTGCGGAAGGAGTTTCGTGCGTAGAACCGACCTGGAAAGACACCACAGAAGTGTTCACCTAAAGGAGAGATCACACGGCTGTCGCAACTGCCCTTCAGGGTTTGCGCGCAAGGACACGTGTGGCCGGTAAGCAGAGACACGCATCAACATACGCTTCGGTTGCTAATTATATGCCAGACATATGAAGGATGGCTGCCGTCAGCGCAGAGCACTGTCTGCTGCGGATCCGAGAGTCTCGCACTACCGACACGATAGGCAGTTCGACGCAAAGTTGTAGATGGACGATGTTCTCTGGGCCTGTGTATCTGAGCGTGGGTGGTAAAATTTGAGCTTGTATTGCAGCTTTGGGTTGATTTTGGCACATTGGAGTTGTAGTCGGGAATATATTCTATCTTTACTGATCTGAGGGTGCTGAAGCATTAGAGACTGTGCGCCGACCTAGGAAGAATTGTTTTGCTTTACTCTATTCTGTTGTGTATCTTTGTGTCCAGACACTAGGTAGGCTGATTGTGCTACTTCAACACCCTCGTTGGACTTTGTGCGTGCCCTGGGCCGCCCGCACATCATCAGTCGAAATGGATGGGGTCGCTGTGGTATCCCCATCAATCGTACTCTGCACAACTCAAGTCCAGCACCAACCACGATGTCTTCGGCACACTGCACATATGCGGTCCACGGGGCCCACACGGGGATGGCTGCCGTGCATGTGCCAAGCGACGCACACCAGACCACCAGGATGTGTCAGGGTGGCACTGCGCGAATATACCAGCGGCAGGCGCTTAAATCTGCACAATGCCTGCAGCCTTCACATGAAGGTCTCCTCCTGAGTGGGCAACCACACGCTCGATTCGCGGCACAGACATGAGGTGCCACTTTAGAGTAATTAGGCGCAAAAAGATCTTTTGCTGGCTACGCTACCTGCCTGTTCTTCCGTAGCCCCCCCTCCGCTGCACATCTGTCGTTGCGGCAGGGGCGGACGGCGGTTGTTGCGACCCCTGCTCACTGGTCAACAACTTGCACCCTGCACCTTGCACTCGCAGCCAGAAACGGCATCACGCTGTCCACTGACCCGTTTTGCAGACATGGCTCCTCCGTCTTTCACGCTGATCGCAGCGTTCTAACGGGCGCTTAACGGGTGGGCACCCGGCCTTGTTTCTTATCTTCGCCGGGGTTGCTTTGGTTCGCTTGCCGTAATCTTAGCGTAGAACAGACGGAGCGCGTCACCAGTCCAGCATGCTCTCGATGGAGCTAAATCACTGACGCACCTCGTTCTCTTTGAGATGTCTCTGTCTCAGTCTTGCATGACCACCATGTCACCTTTTACCCGCTGCTTGACCCAGCAGCTTGGTTGAAGCTACACCCCGCCTGCACGCTATTGCCGCCCCAACGAGCTGCTCCTTCGCGGTGCTGTACGTGAGTTGACCAGCGCGCCTCCTACAGCTCATCTCCTGATTTCCTGATGCATCTTTACGCAAAAGGGAGGCTGGGCAGAACCAGAGCTTCTAGATTCACATGACTGCAATCTCAAGCGGGCTGCTGGACAAGGCTCGTATTGGCGACCACCACGCGTCTTGGTAACTCGCTGCCTCACCGGCTCCGCAAGTCGGTGCTCCGTCGTCCGAGACACGCAGTTTCGTGACAAATATCAGGCCGCTACGACCGAGACACTCGCATTCAGGTCCTGCTCTTGGCCAGTGAGACCCACCGTAGCCATCTGGACGATGCTCTTCGCAAGCTTGCACCCACCTACAGAGCCTAGCAGTGATGCACTGCAGACGAGACCACGCAATGATTGTCGACTACTGCTCAAAGCTCTTCATTGGCCAGTCAGCCAACGTGGGCCCGCAAACCCAGTTGGCATTTTCCCGTCCACTGCTACCCTACCGCTAACGCCTGCTGGTTGCTTTCCGCTAGAATTCCCTGTTCTGTAAGCAGCTTTTGTCGTTGCTCTGCACTTGCCCCTCAGCTGAACCGATACGGATTGTTTTGCGGCTGCTCAAGACCAGCCTTACGCTTCAGCCACGCATTCACGACTCGAACCCCACTATCCTTGTACCATTATCTTGCCACGTGCCCATCGCTGCATCGCTGTTTTTGGGAAGAGAATGCATAGGTTCTTTGACGTGAAGTCGCTCATACGGAGAACGAGGGTCAAGAACACTATACCATCCTCAGTCCTTCGAAGCACCGGCCATTATTGCAGCTTCGTCACAAATACGAGGCCATAACATCAATCGCGCACTCTGCTCGTGCTCTCGACAAGATAGTTGCAGTTTCGAGTTGGTGAACCGGGCAATCCAAGCACTTCCTTCTCCCTGTCAACAATCCCGAATCTTGTGAACGTAACACAATATTCGTCTTCGACAAAGGTCGTACAAGAAGGAGTAATGAAGCCACCAATCACATCAACTTCGTCTGATTCAGCAATGCTTTCGATGGCAGACCGACGATCCCCGCAACTTGCTCGCAGATGCTGCCCAATTCGGCGACAACCTGTCGAGCAAAGTCGATCGTGCTTCATATTGTTCCATTACTGGCGACCAAATAAATACAAGCTGGCTGCCACGCGACCTCTTTGCGAACTCTCTCCAAATGCTCCATGATGTGGCACATTCATCTCGCCAACGCCGCCCGGTAGAGGCGCATCCGCGCGTTTGACCGTCTCGACCGTTTTGATGTGATCGGTTAACGAACCGAGCCAGACGCTGTGCAGCCGCCAGCAGGCGACCATCGCTGGACCCTTGAATTCGCAGCCGCGACGGTCGCGCATGGAACAGAGTAGCGTCACGCTAAAGCAACGACCTCCGTCCAAGCGCTCTCGACCCACACATTTCGCTCTCCGTCGCGCGGCAACTCCAAGCTCGTTCACCCTCACATGCCTAACCACAAAACCAGTGCGACGTGGACAGATGTTATGACCTAAACCATGGTTTGTGGCGGGAGTGTCAGGAACCGTATCATTTTTACCTTACCTCCGAGTAAAGGAGGCGGGAAATGCCGTGCAAACCATGGGCTTCGAAGGATTCAAAACATATGGTTCGTGGCTTATCATGCTTTCAGGTCGTCACTGCGGAGTTTCGATCGATAGCCAGGATCCTGGTATGCGGGGCATCGTCATCTTACGTTGACATCACCTGCCCAATGCTTGATGATGAGCTTCTACGCCCTCGGCTACTTCACAGGCGACCACAAATCTCTACAACAAGAAGTACATTACTGCTATTCAGCTACTTCGCAACTGAGCGCTCTTGCGCATATTACCTTAGCTCCACTACGCGAGAACAGGTTGGCGTCACGTTTTTGTGGGCATCCACGGAGACCAGTTCCGTAACAAAGACAATGTTCCGGGGGTCCTCAATCACGTGTTGCGGGAGTTGCGCCTTAGCTCCCCGGCCAATCAGGCCTGCGCCGCTAGGACATGTAATCCTATCCGGAACGCCCGCCGAGATTTCACGGCTCTCGTATAGTAACTTGCTGGGATAGTCTTCCACAATCCTGTCGAGTAAAAGTGTCATATGCTGCAACGTACAACCACTACCGGGGTGACGGGGGTCCTTTTGAAACAACTGCAGAGCAATTCTTTGTATACCCGTCGAACAGGTGAATGCTCAGATTGCGTCGACTCCGCAGCGTATACTCGGCAGCCACTACCGCGGCCCGTGGGCTTTGACCCATCAGGGGTACAGATCACGACGGGGATAGCCTTCGATCCGCGAAACCATGACTCTTGTAAGACCTCGACAAATCTCAATCTGCGTACTTGAGGCTTCGAAGTATCGAAAATACCGGACGCTCGGTAAATTGAACCCACCATGTGCATAGTGCCAAACCAATCTCTTTTGCTGTACAGGAAAGGCTGCAATCGCGACCCGCTCTACTCATACGATTCTCGAAAGTTTTTGTTTCTGGTTCGCAGCGTATCGTGGTCGACATGTACCACATACGAGGGTCCACAGCACAAGACATCTTCTTCCTTGGCCTTTTGACCTGTCTCGTGTTGGCCGGCTTCTCAGCCATCCAGCTTGGCGATACCTTTGGCTCTTGCTCAGCTTTTTGCAGGCGGCAGAGCATTGGAATTCGTAACGAGTTTGCAATAAAAGATTTGAGTCTAGGTCCTGGCTGGTAACGCAAGATAGACCTCTCCGTCACCGATCGCATCAACGTGGTGCCCCGGCAATCTTTACCACGCCGCAACACGTGTCGATGTCCACGGCGCAGCTATCGGGTTGTTCATGCAACGACCCGCTGCCACTTGACAGATCATAGCTTGAGATCCCTGAACCACCCAATGCGGATTGCGCTGCCACGTTGACTTTGAGAACATTGAGGATGCCCGTCAAGTAAAGCAAAGTGGATCAACAGTCGAGGCTATGTCCACGTCCGGATCCGAACGCGACAAGTCCGGTTGAGCGTCACGAGCCTTCCTCGGACTCACAAGCTGAAGGTTGCAGGTGCCCACTTGCGACGTACTGATGTTGCCAAACCTCGAATTCCTGACCTCAGGGAGTGAACGGCAAAGTATCATTCGATGTGTCTCCGCACAGTCGTCACAATGACATATACAGCATCAACCCTTCGGCCTCACCGTAGATCATTTTGCTGTGCCCTCGCTGTAAGGCTGTCTATTTTCCATGTTTACAAGCACGATGATAATACCCGCTAAGCGTACCCGAGCTCCACACTTCTTGAGATTTGTTCGAGCGTCCTTGGACGGAATATCACTGGCTCATCGTCGGAGCTCGGCAGGAGCAATCGCCACCAATGTCTGAGGCTGGATGCGCACGCCCTGGAAAGGGCAAGGTTTCGGGTAATCAGTACGTTTCAACGAGTCAACGAAGACGTGATGCATCAAGCTCGAACAGCGAGGTCAAGCGTTTGATAGTTTTTCTTGCTGCACCCCTGCTCCGCGGTAGCCATGCAAACAACATCGTAGGATTGGGGCTGAAACTCGGTACTGCTCTCGTTCGCTTACCCTGACTCCACACCTTCACAAACAGCCGGGAAGAGGTCGTGCTTTGAAGATGCTCAGGATCACGACATCTGGAACGACTAGCGCTCAGCTCCGCAAGGGCGCCCTTTCATACTTCCTTTCGCGCATGAAGGATTCAGGGATCCGGGGCTGAGATTCCGCGCAAGGCGATCTTCAGGGGAAGGAACCTGGGTGTGTGATAGGAAAGACAAGGTGTGTATGAAGGAGGGCACAAGCCGTAACGAAGGAATGAGGATCGTGAGATTCAGACTGTGACATCGCGTGGCAAACTGGCCCGAGGCGCGTGGCAACTTGGCAGCATGGCGTCGTAGTCAAGAAGGGATTACTACGCTCGGAAGGTGAGTTGGGTCGAAGTGTGGGGAAAACTTACGAGCAAGGAACAGCTCGTGGGTACGTGTGCTATGCCTAGTCTCAAAAGCACAGTGAGAGCCGGACTTAGGACGGGTGTAGGCAGTAGCCTCACTTTTGAGGGTACAGGCCTACCTCGTGGTCTTAGGAGAGCGCGATAGGCTGCGGACGGCAACCGTTTGTGCTAACTCTTTTGGTAGACACACAGTTCCGCATAGCTTGACGCCTCTACCGCTGTGTGGTCAAACACGACCCCACTCGCTCAATATCGCCGGTTCATCAACTCCACTCGCTTCCTTTAGCCGTTTCTAGCAAGCCACAGACTGTTGTCGAAGCTCCACCTCTGCGGTGAGGAATGGTCTGAGCGGTCTGAGCGTCAAACATCCTCAGCAACTTGAATCATGGTATCAAACTGAGGGCAATTACATACAGTATACGCAACAACGCAGATACCGAAGGCTTTTACCCACACTGTCATGAATGCCATCACCACACAATGGTAGGAAACGAACCGACGCTAGAAGCTTACATTGCAGCAGAGAAACATCACGACATCAGCACCAAGTTTTGAAGGAGGAGTGAGACAACATTTTCGCTTGGAGATGACAAATTTACTTCCGAGCGCCCATGCCCAGCTCGATGCTACATCCACCTGTGCAGAGTCTAGAAGCTCATCACAGCACGTCCATCCCAACACGACACCGCTACACCGCAGCAAATGGAAAACAGTAACCGGCAATGTTGCAGGCCCTGGCAATACCTGTGAAATTGCAACACTCCTGAATCCGAACGCGAAGGAGCACACAATGACAAGACGAGCAAGCCCTCGTCCAGCCACGCATCTACTACTAGCTTCAAGCGATTAAGGGCAGTACCGTGATATCCAAAGATGCAGATATTTGTGTTCTAGGTCTTTATGTCGGAGCGGACACTCGGTGTCTAGTTGAGTGCTTCTGTGCTACTGAACCTCGCACGCTCAAGCAACATGTCGACTGGCTGCAGCGGCGTGGGCTTTGAATTCACTGCGACGTATAGGATTAGATGCATTCGAAAGAACAGCACCGCTTCTAGACCAACATGTTGGGACCATAGTGCGCAATATAAAGATACTACACGTTAAATCGATGTAATTTTCCGTTCTCCACACCCACAGCTCTAACGCGTATCATCGCAAAATACTCCCCGTGACAACTCCTCTCAACTACACAGACACAACTTCCCACCATGCTCCACAGCCGCTACTATCTTGCATAGAAGATCCGTACGATTCTCATTCTGCATCTGCTCTGCCTCTGCACCTCAAGCTGGAAATCCAATACTAATGCCCATTCACCATCTTGACCATCCCCCACCAAGGATAACACTACTCTGTTCCACGGCAAGCGTCTGTCCGCCGACAAGCCATGCAAGTCCAGAGTATCACGTGCAATGTCACGATAGTTAGGAAGGGAGCCCAGGGTGAAAGTACTTTTGAGATTGGGAGCCATTGTGCTTGGACACAAAAAGTAGAAACTCTATCCAATTGGACTGGGCAACTATGTACCAATAGCATTGAGGCCCAGTGCTTCGATGCTCTCCTACTTCGAGTGTTGAAGAGGACATTACGACCGTGTCGAACATGCAAGCGAATGCAAAGCTTTGTTCAACAGGGAAAGGACATGGCATTGTTTTCTTTACAAAGCGTTTTGAGGAGTATGCTGAGTTCTTCCTATAATGAAAGCTCATATTCTGAGATTCCCGTGCTGTCTTCAATAATATTTGCAGTTCATGTATGCCAGCTGACCGTATGTGCGCAGTTTGGAGTATGTATTGCTTTAACAAGCTACAACATCTATCCTGCGTTCATTTCTCGATGCTCCGTTTTATCCACTTGTGCCCTCGCTGGGTCTCGTCAATTATCGTTGAAGTCATGTCATTCGTGATACTACAATATCGCCAGTACAAGTCAATGGCCGTGAAAACGGCGCAAAGCAAACGCCATATGGCAGATTGGTGGTATAATCGGGCCGAATCATCCTCTGATTGCGTGCCCTTTCTTTCGATGTGCTGCTCTCGCGGTCTCATATGAAATCATTCCCTCCAAATCCGCCAAACGGATTCGGCGGTCCGCCAAAACCTCCTCCTCCAGGAAATCTAGGCCCACCACCACGGTTATCCCTTGGCGCGCCACCTGGTCCAATAGGATCATATCTTGCACCTGGAGGTGCCATAGGATCATATCCTCCCGGTCCCCCTTGTCCACGGAACAGCGGGTCGTCGAAGGTGGGATGCATACCACCACCGAAGCCACCGCCAGGTCGAGGTATGCCGGGTCCAAGGTGTGGACGGAGAGGATCGTTTGGTCCCAGACCTGGTGGATATAGATCGTCATGACCAATCCCTACTGGATATCGGTCATCCCGTAACCCGCCGCGTGCTGGTCTGTTGACTTCGTACTCATCTTCAAAGCCGGGTATGGGTTCGGGCAGCGGTCTACCTGGCTGCCGCGGTGCAGCTAGAGGATCGTTGAAGGGGTAAGGTCGTGCGGGCTCGGGGTCTTGCGGTTGTCGGGGGTTTGGCGGATTGGTGGGTCGTGGTGTGGAGTTGTCATCTCGCGTTGGCGCTTCTCGTGTGCCGTCTTCTTCGTAGCCAGTCTTCTGTAGACTCGGTGCCAGCTTCTGGATGACTTTGATCTTGAGCAGCGCACCGAGATCGTTGAGGCGGCCTGAAGAGATGAAGAGGTCCATCAGCGTCTTGGCTGCGTCTTCTGTCGATTTGTCTTCTGGTATACCCAAAGGAAGCATCGATTCAGACAGGTACTCCTTAGTGGTAACGTCAAAGTTCTTGGGTCGGTCGTCGCCAATGGCAATAGCAGAAACGGCAGCTTTGCCCCCAAGCTTGTGTACGTTGATGTGGTAGTCCATCGCAGACTGCGCGTGCTTGTAGCGAAATGTGTACAGTGAGGAGGCGTTCCAAGTGGTAGGCAGGGGATTAGGATTTTCGGCGTCTGCAAATGCCTCTATGAGTGTCTGAGCACAGATATCGGGAACATAACGAATGGGCGATGTAAAAGAGCTGGATCATCTGCATGTGCACTCACCTGTGCGTTCGTCCTCTCCAACCCCAACTAGCCTAAAGCCCACTGCGAGCATACCAGCATGCACTGCAAGTGCTATGGCTTCGGTGCCGTTTTTCAGCTTTGAGTTTTCTCCTCGAGGCAGCGCTGTTGCCATGAACAGCGAGAGAGAGCCCGCGCTGAGCGGGTTGCCCGTCGTTCTGTCCGAGACCATCGTATGGCGTTGTGATTGTGTTTCAGGCAAAGTTGGGTAGTGTGTGAGTGTAAAAGAAACTGGTGCTGTGAGAGAGAGACATACGTGATTAAAGAAGGCAACAGCTGCAGCTTCCACGCATGGTTCGCGTGCTAATGTTCACCCAATGAGGTCAGAGGCGGGGTTAGCGGCAGGCACACCCTGCATGCGGCCCTTTTGCGGTCTCACAACGTGCAGTTTGACAGGCGACGGCGATCGATCTGCTGAGCCGGCCAGATGCGTCGTGTAATATCGAATCCTCCCATGGCTGCGGTTTGCACTGTTTCCACATGCTCCCACGCCCACTTCGACAACGCACTTCCAAGGTATTCACGACAGATCAAGTCGCACTGCAAGATCATGACATCACCAATTTGAGCAAGCTGACAGCGTCCAACAAAAGCAAGATACGGCCCCAAGGGTCAATGCAGTGAAGCGTCGCACAGAGATGCAATTAGAGAAGTATAGTAGGCGAACATAGCTCAAGCCTTGGGGAATAATATGGTTTGGTCAACGCCGGTGGCCATGCAAAAACAGGGTAGAAGAAAAAAGCAAACACAAACTCAGAGATAACTGAGCGTCCTTCGTGACACCTAATCAGCGTAGTCCTGCATGCCGCTTGGTGTGAGTTCGTTCGGTTCGAGGAGCCTGCAGGAGTCAGTATCAAGCTTGTAACGAAGATCGAAAACAACTTACGAGTACTGCTTGTACAGCGTTCCCTCGCCCCCCTTCTCGAGATCAATGTTGAAGACGTAGTAGTTGCCTTCGCTGGTGACTACCATGATCTGCGGCCCATTGTTGCTCAGTGCGACCACAGTCCTGATAGGCCCAGCAGAAGCGCTATTGAGCGACTTCGGTACCTTTACCCATGCAAAGTCGCGCGATGGCTCCCAGATCTCGGCCACTGCGCTCGGCAAATAGCCTCCAACGGTAGCAGCGAACGACTTGCCAACCGTTTGTGATGTTCGCCGTATCAGGCTGCCAAAGGTGGGATTTAGCGGCTTGCGCTCTGGAGTAGCAATGTCTCCCAGACTATCTCCAAACTCATCCGGTAGCTCTTCACTCGCATGACTGCCACTGCGCCCACGTGAGCCTGCCACTGGTTTACTAGTGCCGGAAGAAATGCTGTTGCTGCGGCTGGTGTTCGGCGTGCCGAGGCGGAAGATATGCACTGTCTCTGTTGCCGACGAGACGCTGAGCAGCGTGGAGGTCGAGTTGAACGACATGCTGTATATTCTGGCCGGAATGGATCCTCTTCTGAACTGGTAGAGCTTCTGTGCATCTGGAATGGAAAAGACGCGGATGATAGTGCCCTTTTCGGAAGCAGTCGCTAACAGGGTTCCATCGTTGTTGAGCGCTATACATGACAGAGGAGAGTTGTGGGCCTCTATTACGTTAACTGCCTCCATCTTGGTAGCGTCGTATATGAGGACCTCGCCACTGGTGGGTGCAACATGGTCTGATTTGGGCGGCGCATGCGAGGGCGGTTGGAAGGTGGTCGGCGCGGCTTTTGTAGGAAGAGGGTATACGAGGTAGTTGTTCTCGGAGGATGCAGAAAGGGCACATATCGCTGTACCTGTTAGTGCGTCACGTACATCGTGCTCAGTGCAACCTACCATTAGGGTTTGGCGATGTCTTCTCTGTCTTCAGCATCTGCATGTTGCTGATGTCGTAAATGTAAAGCTCGGACTCGAGCACCACTACCAGTCGTTTTCTGTTCAGTCTCATTGCCAGGATCGCGGTACGGAAGGTCATCTCGCAGATGGTCGAGTGCCGCTGTACACAAGTGAGTAGATAAACAGCAGAAACAGGTACGGTGGTAGTGTACCTTTGTGTTTTGTATGCGCAGAACCCGTGGCGACAGGGTAAGAGCCACCAGAGAGGTTGAGAAGAGCATCTCGAGGCTGGAGACATCGCCTTCACGAGACTCGGACTGCTTGTTGAACGGATCCGTGGTATATACGCGGTAGCCGTTAGTAGTGCCTGTAAGTAACGTTAGAGCTGCATCTCGAGGTGGTTCCGTTGTCGCGCACCGACGCCAAGGTGGCTGTGGTCCTGGTTGAACGTCACAAAGTTCATGGACGCCATCGTTTTCCGCTACAGGGTGAGAGTGTGCTGGGTCGTGCTGCGATATCTCGTGGATAGGTGCGGAGCTTGGGCCGCCAGTCAAAGTTATTACTTTGCGCTATGGGCGGCGGTAGGTAGGAGCAACGGCGGGCTGGGAGAAGTGAGGCAACGAGAGCGACATGTGTACGTTTCCGCAGTCACCGGCAGCCTTGGAGGCAATCGTCTGTCGAGCGATGAATGATCGGCGGGCGCATCGCGTGCACGACAAGGGCTCTTGAGCCCCCGCCCTCAGCCACACCTCTGTGGCTGCGACACCAATCGTCAAATTTGGCGCCCGTGACTGCACCGGTACCAGCAAAGCAACAATGTCCACAGCGCAAAAGGCGAAGCCTCAAGATGGCGCAGTAAAGCGCAAAGGTCATCTTCGGTCCAAGGTGGAGAAGCGGGACGACGACATCATCCATGTGAGCAACTCGGCCAGGATCCCATGGGCCACCACCATCGTGCATCCATGACTGGCCTGACAGAATGCTCAGACAAACGATAGCAGCATCGTATCAAAACGATGTGTCTCCAAACTATACCTCAGCGACGAGCCAGACTTCTACGAACCATTTGCTCCCAAATATGTCCGGCGTAATCCACTCATCAACCGTGGCTATTGGCTGCGAATGCATGCCATAGAGCAGATCGTCAAACGCCATCTTGAAGAAGACACTGGAAAAAAGAAGGTGGTAGTAAATCTAGGATGTGGATAGTGAGTAAGAAATCTGCTGCCAATACCATGATATCTCCAAGCACTGACTGTCACAAAGCGACCCGCTGCCCTTTCAGTTCTGGCAGCGATATCCATTACTCACTGAGAAAGCTACTTTTGTAGACGTGGATTACCCACAGTTGGTTGAAAAGAAGAGAGATGTAGTCTTCACCAAAAGCCTGCTCCGAGATGCACTTCTCAAGACAGGATTGCGCTCAGCAAACCTACCTGTCCGTGTTCGAAGCGACCAATATATGGCCATAGGGTGTGATCTAAGAGAGCTCCAACTTCTCGAGAGGACCTTGCGAGCTGAGTTAGACATCCCGAACTCATCCATTCTGTTCGTTGCAGAAGTGAGCGTGACCTACATGCCACTCGCAGATGCCAACAAGCTGATACAATGGGCGAATACCTTTGATAACTGTAAGTCATCATCGATTGTTTCATTGCTGCACGTGCTAATACTGAACAGCTCGCTTCTGTGTGTTGGAACAGTATCTTCCGCAAGGGCCAGACCACCCCTTTGCACATACCATGTTGGCGCACTTTGACAAGTTGCATGCATCAATCAATTCGGTCAAGCATTATCAAACACTAGCCCAACAATCATCGAGGTTCCTCGATGCGGGTTGGCCTTCGCTAGAAGTGGCTTGCAATTTGTGGGACCTTTGGAGTGACAACGTCTTCACTCCGCCATCCCTTCGAACTAAACTGGACGCAATCGAACCCTTTGACGAATGGGAAGAGTTTGCCCTGTTTGGTGGCCACTACTTCTTATTAGTCGCGTCGAACGCAAAGGCAGAAGCCGTAGCTCCGCCACAAGTCAGTGCAAACCCTACGGATGCACGAAACGATCCAAGACAAACATCGATCTCGCTACAGGCCTGGAAGCCACCAGCGGACTCTGCATGGACGCCACGGCGCTTCTGTGCAGCTTTCTCCCTTGATGAATACCTCGTTGCTGTTCACGGCGGACAGGGACCGCAGAACCGCTTGTCGAGCATTAGCGCACTGAGTCGCGGCAATACGGATTGCCAGATCCAGTACGAATCTACGCGGCATCCTCCAGCGCGTATGTGCCACACAATCACATCGATGAACAGGACTAGCGCGCTGATGATCGGTGGCCGAGCGTCTCCCACTCAAGCACTGGCTGATTGCTGGCTGATGAACAACGGCAAGTGGTCTGCAGTAGATGACATACCTTCACCGCGATACAGGCATTCTGCTGCCACTGTGAACGTATCGTACGACATGCCTCAGAAAACGGGTGTTTTGGTCTACGGCGGCAAATCAAGCGACGGCACAGTGCTGAACGACTGGTTCCTGTGGACGCCCAACAACGGCTGGCACAGTATTCCCGTTGACGGTCCGCACCCACCAGCACGCTTTGGTGCCGCGATATCTGCGATTGGCGTGACACAACCGGCTCAGACTTGGGGGCTACTCATTGGGGGAATTGGCGTTTGCGGCACAGTTCTGAACGACGTCTGGGAGTGGTCGCTATCAGGCACAGCACAACCGCGACTCAGTTTCCGAGAC
Organism: Ascochyta pisi; assembly: GCA_039634435.1. Classification (NCBI taxonomy): domain Eukaryota; kingdom Fungi; phylum Ascomycota; class Dothideomycetes; order Pleosporales; family Didymellaceae; genus Ascochyta; species Ascochyta pisi. The sequence goes on along the minus strand of CP113331.1, from coordinate 1,018,502 downwards.
ATGACCAACAACGTCTGCAGTAGCTTGACGAACTCCACTTACGCAAGGATCGGTGCCACTCTGATGCCCTGGGGAGACGCTTTGCTCCTTATTGGAGGGGTTTCGAAGCTGGGGATAGTCAGTTTGGCAGAGGAGTTTATGCTAATAACGCCCAGCGACGCAGGGATTATTATTGAGCACCCCAAGATCCACTTGCCTGCGTACTGGCCATTGCTTGTTGGTGCAGGCATAAGCGGAGTCTCTCGAAACGAGATTGTAGTGGCAGGCGGTGGCGCGGTCTGCTTCTCCATGGGCTCTTTCTGGAACGATCAATACCTTACGATCACGTCTTCTGCGACCGAGGAGCCTCAGTGGCATGTACTTGTCCCACAAGCGGACAGTACAGCGATAGCAAAGCCAAATTCCTCTCCTCGAGACGGACGTAAATCGCAGCCTAAGAAAGGCAGGAATAGGACGAAAGAACCAAAGTCCAAACCCGTTCCTCGAGTTCAGCTGCACAACTCGAAAGACTTCGCGGCCTTAGTAGCAACGTCTCAACCTGCCATTATTACTGGTCTCGACATTGGCCCCTGCACCAAGCTATGGACACTCGACTATATCCAAACTAAAGTCGGCGCCGATCGTGAACTTGTAGTCCACGAATGCTCATCCTCAGCTATGACTTTCGGCACCAAAAACTTCACATACGAAAAACGAAGCGTGTCCTCCTTCTTCTCCAGCATCAACAACGGCGCACCATCCTACCTGCGCGCCATCTCCAGTACTCAACCCAACAAGCTGCCGACGCGCCTAGAAGACGACTTCCCTGCCATCGCAGCAGATTTCCATATCCCGGAACTCTGCCGCGAAGTCATCAACAAGGAGACATATCACAGTAGTCCGCTGCGCATCAGCGGACCGGTAAGCTTGTGGCTGCACTACGACGTACATCCCAACATCCTCTCACAGATCTCGGGCTCGAAGACACTGACTCTCTACCCGCCCTCCGATGTTCCGCATCTCGCCTACCCTCCTGGCGCTTCATCTTCTTCACTCCCTCTGTCTGCCCTCTCGCATAAGCCTGCACTCCACCCACATGTGGCAGCCTTGGCACCTGGCGATGTGCTCTTCATACCGCCGATGTGGAGCCATACTGCAACACCGGACGAGGGTGCGAGTGTTGCGGTGAACGTGTTCTGGAAAGGGTTGCGTGAGGCCGAGTATGCGGCAGGAAGAGATGTGTATGGAAACCGGGATTTAAAAGGGTATGAGAACGGGAGGAGGGATGTGGAGAAGATCGTGAGGGCTTTCAAGGGGTTACCGGCAGACATAAGTGAGTTCTATCTGCAGAGGTTGGCGGGTGAGATATTGGAGAAGGGAAAGAAGCAAAGTGTGAAAGAGGTAGAGAAGAAAGTCGAGAAAGAGGACATCGAGTAGAGCCCCTATGTAGTTATCCAATAAGTTGGTCAAAGCAGCATGAGATCCGCAACTATATCTATCTTGCAACCAATCTTAGCACGTCTCCCTTGTCGTCAAGACTCACACTCGTAGATTTGACAACATCAGACATGGCTCCATTTCTCTTCAAGTAAACGCTGTCTAAGACCCCATAATCTACTTGACAGAACAGAGTTGCATAGAGAAAGCTTTTCCACAACCTTTTATGCCATTCCCTAGTTCTCAATCATTAATAAAAGTAAGAAGACCCCAATAGACCCATAATTACTTCAGCTAAAGATGTGTACCGCCAGTCGATCACAATACATATTTTTACGATGCACATGTCTCCTTGGGCGTCCCAATCGGGCCCTTCGGTGTAGTGAGTTCGAACGCCAAAGGTCGTTGCGAAGCTGACATTTCTCATGATCTCGTTGGCCTTTTCTGACGTAAACTTACCTTTTTGTACGGCCGTCATAAATGTAAAGGTCCCTTCTTTTGTAGATGAAGTCGGATTTTGGGATCCTTGAACGTACGTTTCTGCCAATAGCTAGGATCCTCTGAGGTGTCTTGTTCCAGTAGAACCTTTCCCCATCAAAGGGTTTAGCAATGTAAGTCGATATACTACCAGCTGCAGCTCTACTGAAGCTCCACACACAGTCTCGGGAGTAGTATTTGGCGGTGCCTGGTTTACTGCTGTCCTTTTCATCGACCTGGATGGGTTCGGAAACATTCGCACCAGAACCTTCAAGTTCGTTGCATGCTTCCCTGACGCCGTTTCGCAAAGTCCCGTTCGCTCAAGACTTTTCGAGAGCTTTCAAGGCGCTGGTAGTCCTCGTCAAGTGAGTCTGGCGTAATTCGCCACACGCCTCCAAGGCGGTTCGACAAGATTTGAGTATTTTCGACCAATGTCTCGTTCAGTATCGAGTTTCTGATATCAGTCGTATGCGTATTTACCGTTGGAAACAATGAGTAGTTTATTGCTTCTCGACTATCTCCCATCAAAATCAATACGTAGATTGTTATCGGCGTCTCCAAGTTTTGGTAAGCTATAACATCTGCGGCTGTTCCCATTACAATCTTCGGGTCGTCGCGCTAGACACAGCTCAATCGTGTTATTGGTGTGATAGAGACTCAGCGTCGTCGATTTATCGTCTCGCTGAGCACGGCGAATTGGAGAAGCAGTGTTTCCGTACGAGTAACCGATATCTACAGTTGAGAACGTACCTCCTAAGTCTGACAGGAATGTGCAGTTTCCACTGAGGCAACCATGAGATACCACACTTGTAGAATTTGGAACCAAGTAAACAAAACCTGAATTGATGGCAGCAACCATAGAGGGATAAGCATCACAGATGACGGTTGAGGCCTCTGGATAGGCGATCTGACAGTCGTTGGTCTTCGATATCCGTACCGAAGCAGTGGGGTCTCGTTGCAAACAGTCCTCAAATACCATGAGTTGCTGCAGTAGGGACCCAGTCAGAGACGCGATGATTGTAATGACTACACGTAGAGCATCTGGACGTTGTCAGTGTAGCCAGGAAAGAGCCACATGGTCGTGTTCACGACAATCGTTCCCCTCTAGTATAGAACAATAGTACAAACGAGCCCTAGGCGCCACGACTTGCGGCATCGAACCGTTCCATCTCATTCAATTTCCGCGCTTTGCGAAACTACTGCCACTTGGACTGGCTGATACCTGTACAATTCAGGAAGATGTTCTGGAAGGCTACGATAGCAAGTTGTGATAGAAGGGGTTACCTTCTGTCAGTATTAGTCCAACACTAGCTCTTATAAAAAAGAGAAGAGTGAGACGATTGAATTGATGGCGATCAGTTGCGGAATGTGAGCCTGCGGAAAGTTTGGACACCACGTCATGAGCACTATTAACAAGCTGTACAAAGGTGTTACGATACCGTCTGCCCTAGAGTTACTTTTACTAACGAGCGTGGTGTGTCCTAATGTAGTGCTCTCAAACTGTATAATAACTTAGTCTTGAATTGCGAGGTGAAGCAGTTAGCATTATATCGACATAAGGCGTAGCCCAAGTTTGTCCCGTGTTCCGCCCTGGCGCGTGCGGTGTCAAGCACGGCATATTGTTGACAACCTCAAACATTTTGTGTGGTCGGCTCACCATCATCGTGCGAGCGAGAGCTGAGGTGGCTGGGAAAGCAGAGCCGTGCAACTAGCACTGTAGCGTGTTCGCGCCGCAGTGCCAGTCTTGACGTATCGCAGACTGGAGTGTAGCTCATACAATTGGAGGCTCCCAATGTGCGGCATTTGATGGCTCATTGCGTACTGTGCATGTTCTCGAATGCGCAAGGCTGAAGCTTGACGTAGCTGGGAGCCGAAACCGTCTGACGGCAGCGGGAACACGCCTACGTCATCCCTACACTCAACACCAAAACAGGCATCACGAAGCATTTACTCACGAAAACAAGCATGCGCCAACACCAAAACTACCTCAACGCAGACCTCCTACCAATCTAGACATCTAAACAAACTTACCCAACATGTCACTCTCCTCTCTTCTCTCTTTCATCCCCCTCCCTATCGCCTCCCTCCTCGCAATTCCCATGCTATCCTCCTGGTCCACATCCTTGAATCTAATTTTCCTGTCCCTGGCCTGGACGACACTCGCTGCGACCTACTCTCCTCTGCAGTTGGAGCTTTTTGGCCCTTTTGCGCTACGACTAGCGCTCTATATTATCCCCTCCCTAGCATTCCTCATCTTCGACATTGGCGTGCCGAGCTTGGCTGTTGAGTTCAAGTCGCAGGGCAAATGGGGAATTGCTACTAGTCAGAAGGGCGGGAAAGCAAAGGTTAGGAGGGTGATTGCATGGAGTGTGGCGAACGTGGTTTTGTGCGTTGTGTTGCAGGCTGCGATCGAGTTCTTGGTTACTGATGTCTTGAGAATGAAGAGTCTGCTCATGATCAAGGGGAGTCGGTGGGGATTGAATCATTTGCCGAACCCATGGGCAATGGTCAAGCATGCGCTTGTTGGAGTTCTATCACGAAACGTAAGTTTGCTAGACGTATTGGGACTGGAATGACATGTTGACGCGATCTGTGTAGGTACTCCAGTACTACATCCATACGCATCTGCTGCACTCGCCAAGCGGTGGTAGGTTAGCAGAATGGCACACGAACTGGCATCATAGCATTCAGGTCCCATACTCATTTGTCGCCAATTACGACCACCCGGTCTGTCATATTCTACATCGGTGGCTGCCGCTGTATCTCCCTGCTATTGCGCTGCGGATGCACATATTGACCTATCTTCTCCTGGTCGCTTTTTTTAGTCTTGAGGAGACGTTCGTGTATTCAGGGTACAACATCCTTCCTTCGACTATCATGATTCGCGGTATGGCGCGCCGCACTGATGCACACATGCTCAGTGAAGGAGACGGCAACTACGGATCTATCGGCGTGCTGGATTGGTGTCACGGGACGACGCTCGGAAAGGATGTCATGGAGGACTTGAAGGCGGAAATGGAGAAGCACGATGTGGAAGGGAAGAGTGGAAGAGCTATTGATGGAGCAGGAGAAGCAGCAGGTGGTCTGGCAGATAAGTTCAGGTCAAAAGTCAGGAAGGGCAGAAGCAAAAAATAAGAGCCTGACGATGCAAGAAGGAAGCTGGTCTGGTCTTGAGTATCGGTCTTCGGTTGCGGTCGGGTCGGTCACGGTACGGTGCTGTGGGGAAGTGGGCCTCAAACTCTCGCTTGTTATCTTGGTGCTCATTGATACCCTCTCTGTTTGTCAAATCCGCGTCTTCGAGACGCGAACGGTGGTTGGGTACAACGGTCGGGCGCATGCGTACAATGTAATGTGAGATTCTATTTCGCCATCAGTATCGAGTATCCGCCCATTGCTTGCTCCATGTAACGCCGAAGAGATGACATCACGATTGCCAAAGCCATCTGATCACTTTCGGATCGGTTCGTATTCGCTTGCTTGTATCAAGTCTTATATGAGAATGCAAACGTTGCCTTCATGAAAAGAAGTAGGTAGCCGTGCCGCCGCTGGATTGATTCCTGCTGTTACGGCTTCAGCACCCGAGGTCACTGTTCATCCCATGCACTAAACGCCAAATCCCGTCTTGACCCAACGCTTAGAAAGCCATCTGGTGTGGCCTGTCGGAGGTGCGGAGGCTGAAGCTGGAGGCGAGGTAGTCGACGAGGTGAGCCTCCTTCTTGATGTTGGCCAGGAGAGCCTTGTCGACGGCCTTCTGGTCCTCAACGCGGTCCTTGGAGGTCTCCTTCTTCTGTGGCGTGTGTTAGTGCTATTCGATCGTATTGCCGTGGAGACTGCGTACCTCGGGCTTCTCGCCCTGCTTGAAGAAAGCATCCTCGCCAGGCTTGTGTGCGGCCTTGTCCTTAGTGAAGTAGCCGTCCTCGCTGGCCTTCTTCAGGACACCCTCATCGATACCCTGGATGTCGACAGTGGTCGAGGTAGCAATGACATAGCGGGCGTTTACTCGTCGCAGAGGAACGCCGTTAACCTTGAAGGGACCGGTGACGAGGAGGACACCCTGGGAAAGGTGCTTGAGGAGAACGACACGCTTGCCGCGGAAACGACCAGCGAGGAGGATGACGACGCTACCGGGCTGGAGGGAGGCACGGGGCTTCGCAGGGCGAACAGTCTTACGGGCCTTGGGTCGAAGTTAGCGAAGGTCCAGTGTGCGCATCTTGTGTCTCGCAGCATGTAGATTGTGCGCTCCAGCGACCTGCAGTCGCAGAGCTCTTGCCGCTGTTGCAATGCGCCCGTGTCCTCCTCTTCCTGATCCTCCCATGCTGCCGCATCTGATTACGTACCTTCTTGGGGACGGCGACGTCCTCAGCAGGGTAGTACTTGCTGGCCTTCTGCGAGTGGTGCGGTATCGACCTCTCGCCCTTGGAGAACTTCTGGGTCGTGGGTTTGGTGTCCGCCATTTCGAATTGCTGGTGTCGTTAGTGAGCCCTGAGGAGATGTTCGGTTGACGAGATGCGAATTTCGAACCACCGTGGGCGGCGCTTTCGGCAAAACCATTTCTCCGCTCCGCCACCCGCAGGAACATCGCACAGCGCTGCTGCAGCACGCCAACATGATGAGCGGTCAAGAGCCCACCACGCACAAGTTGCTCGGTACCAGATTCCTGTAGTCCACCTCTCAACGCTTGTTGTGGTTCTTCGTTAGCCGCTCGTTTGCATCAACGCGTGCCCCGAAAAGAACTTGCATTTTGCGACGAATGCGCCAATGACCAGGACCATGCAGTTACAATCTCAATTAGGAATTACTGGCCATCCGCATCCCACTGGAGAACGTTGGTGTAATATTGGCCTTGAAGAAACCGGCGCACTTGCCACATTAGATTTTTGCGTCGTTGTCGACTTTATACAGACGATAGAAAGTCGCCAGCACGCCGTCAGTGTCGTAAGCCTGATGGATATTTGTTTGCTTCTGACAGGTACTACGCGGAGCCGGAATGCCTGCAGCACGATTTGCTTCCACTTTGCTGCGAATAGCAGCAACCCGGGTGTTGTTAGAGCTAGCAGCCTGGCTTTAGAAGGTTTGTATATATGATACCTACGACGGTATTGTGAGCATGTCCAGCAAAGGACTTGTCCTGTTGTAAAGTAGATGCGGTGCTAAATAGTCGCTCCGCGCCGACGAATCGGCGAATCTGGATCTGATGATCGGAACTCAAGCGATCAATTGTTGGTAAGATCGATCGTTGTGTCTTGTACTGCCAAAGCTGCGTGCATGATGCTGGAGGCTTGAACAAGGCTCGCCTGTTCGGTTCTTTGTGCAAGCAACGATGCGTTCAAGTTTCAAGGCTGTAGACAACGAACTTGCAAAACGTGAGATAATCTGTGCCGATGTCAGTGGGCTTGGCTTGCTACCATGGTAGCCTATGTAGATGGTCGAGCACATTGAGAGTAGCCACACAGAACAAGTGGGACAACCTCTCCAAGAGACCATATGCGATTGCTATGCGCTGTCAGCCGCTCGTGAGAATGCATCCCACTACGCCTGGTAGCCGTTGGCATCCTGGCTGCATTACCTGGTGTTCAAGACATCCTCTCAAGAAGCTGCGTATTGAGTTCTGCAGTGAATTTGCATTTGCTTCTCCGTCGATTACCTCATCTTGATTGGCCCGTGCCCCAACCTCCGTCGCCGCTTCCGCGTCTCGTCGCCGCATGGCTAGCAAGTACACAGGCAGCTTCAAACCACCAACACCATACCAGTTCGCTTTCACGTATAACCACCAGTATGTCTGTCGAGCCACTGATCACGTTCAAAGCTGGCAAGTGCGAGATTACTGTTAGTAACACATACGCTGTTGACTGCGCACAGAGCTAACACTCGCAGGCCAGAGACGGCAACAAGCAGTCGGTCAAGCCTGTCCGCACACAAGGCTATGTCTACCTCTACCAGGGAGAAGATGGTTCGTTATTCAATCCACAGTCTTGTGACTCCACTTACACAGCTTAGAGTTTGTGCACTTCTGCTGGCGACCCCGCAACAAGTCCCTCGACGAGTCCGAGCTCGACCTCATCATGATCCCTGGCGATGGCTCGTTCTCCCCGTACACCGGCAAGGATGCTGCCGAAGACTCCGAATCAGTCAAGTCGCCCACCGACGGTCGTGTCTTCGTCCTTAAGTTCAACTCCAGCTCACAGCGCTACCTCTTCTGGTTGCAGTCGAAGTCACAACACACGCGGGGTGATGCAAGCTGGTTCAGCGAGCGCGATCTGAAGATTGGGCAGGTCGTTGACCTGCTTCTAAACGGAGAGGAGATCGACGTTCAAGCCGAGCTTGGGAGCATCCCGAACCCACCTGCCAGCGGCGACGATGACGAGACCATGGATGATGTGGAAGAAGAGTCCTCCGGTCGGAATCGCCACGGCAGCACTGGGGGCGCTGGATCTGGAGCTACAGGAGGTGACATTCGAGATGAAGGAGAAGAGTCTCGTGAAGGTGGTGCTGATGGCGGCCGAGCGTAGGTTCTAAGCATTCATTGTGGTTATATCGCAATCGGCGTCGTGGCGCAGTCGACATTACCGGCATGGTTCAAGCAGCTGTCCAAGACATTGGCGAAGCAAGCATTAGAGATTCAAAGGACCGCTTAACACGGTGAGGCGTTTGGGAGCACAACATGTCCAGATGACATGACAGCACTGGCTGCTCATATGTAACACTAAACAGAATATGCTTTCCGTACCATGTCCTATTTCCGCCACGACGATCGATTGCTGCTATTTTCCGCTTCTCTTTCTGGGTTGGACCTTCGCTGATATTTGAGCAGAGCAGAATCAGGCGATGTCTCGTCCATCGTCCAGAACTTCATGAACTCGCTCAAGGGCGGCAACCTTGGCGGCGACAGTGGGTCACAACAATCTGGCGGCGAATCGTTTACGACTCTACTCGATCTCCTATGGCCGACATCGACTGTCCCCACTATTGAAAGCGCGTCTGACGAACTCATTGATGCGCTTTGCGCCCAACTCCCAACAACCCCATTCCTGCTCGAAGCTGAAGTTGAGGATGTCGATCAGATCGATCCCAACTCTGAGACGGCACAGATGGCCATGCAGACGTTGGACCAGGATTCAAAGAGGGACGTACTGAAGAGGATATTGCGCGCGCCGCAGCTCCGCGCCGCGCTCGGCAGCCTGACAGAAGCGCTGAGAACAGGTGCACTGCCTACAGTCAGCCAGGCACTTAACATAGATGTTGAGCACGGTGGCTACATGAGGGGCGGCGCAATGCCGCTCGGTGGTGGTGACGCAGTCAAGGCTTTCCTCGAAGGTGTCAAGAAGACCGTGGAGAATGAAAAGAAGGGCGACGACGACGAAGAGATGAATGACGCCTGAGTAGCCCGGGTGCTTGGTGTGCAAAGAAGCAGATGGTATGCAGACAGCATACGTCCACACAGTTCAGCAAGCTTGAACCATTCCCACGCGAGTACATATTAATGTGAACCATGAGTCAACGGCAGTACTGCAGCGTTTGGTTAAGCCAAGGTCATAGTATTCCTCTCGGTCTCTATCTCACATCAGTTTTCATTGTTACAACTTCCTATGATTTTCTAGCCATGTTTTCCACCAACGAAATTCACATCTCATGCCTCTTCTCATCTATCTTTGGCAACCTTCAGCATGGTTGTCATCTCCATCACACATCTCCACCTTTCTCGCTCACGTCCCTCACCCCACTCAATCTCTCCACGTCCTCTCCCCTGTCCAGCGGATGTCCCAGTTGATAGTTATCCATCCACGCACTCCTCAATCCCTGCCACTCTGGTTTCATATAGCACTCGATGCACGGATACTTGGATGTGAACGAGTACCGCGGGATATAATAATCGCAAAACGTTGCCCCCGGCTCCGTCGCCGCAGCGGAGGGTGCTGGTGAGGGAAAGCGGCTAGGGGGCGCGCTTGGATTGGAGTGACGAGAAGTGAAAGTCGGGCTGACGGGCGATACTGGAGAGGTCGGCGATGGTGTTTCTGGTGTCACGAAGCGGAAAGCGGGGATGTCGACCGGACGCGTTGATGCTGAAGCTGCGGTGGCATGGCGTGGTGAGTGTACCTGCAGCCGGGAGAAATTGGTTGTGGAGTTCTCGCGCGTGGCTGGGGCGAGAGAGGAGAATGTTGAGTTTGAGCGAGGTATGGGCTCATTTCGGTTGGCTTCAAGTTGAGAGGGTTGGGAAGAGGCGAGAGCGTGGGTGCAGGGTGTTGTGCAGATACTCTTTGAGTGCCCGCAGGCGTAGGTTTGAAGGAGTTTATTGCACATTTAGGCTTCTCAGAACTTTTGCCTGTCTTGGAGATCAAGTGGAAGAGGAGGCGGTCAGTTTTCAGGGAATCATTTTGTTCAATCTTGGCGGCCGCGCAGTGAAGGTGAACGCAAGCCGAACAGTGGAGCTGTGCTGGAGGACAACACAGGCATAACGTGGATAGCAGTGCGCGTTTGCAGGCTCGCCAGGAGCGCACGTCTACCAGCACCTAGCTGATGCTGCAAGGTGTGCCGTCCAGATCTTGATCCATTTTTGATATCTTATCGAACTTGCGTAAAACATTTATCCTCGTGGCAACGGTACCTCAACACCCATACCGCGCAAACACATCTTCAACGCCCAGCCACCAAATGCTCAAGGCTAAAAGCAAACACCTGTTCTTGTACTCCGTCTAGTAGCTCCTTCCAAATAGAACCCAGGCCTTGGCAGGGTTTGTGCAGTCAGGGTTGATACACTTTGTCTTGCCAGGCTCGATGCCCTCGGGCTGGTCAAATGGAATACACAAGCTCTTAGCACCCATAGCAGGAGCCTGCTTGTCTTCTGCGACACCGTCGCCAAGCGCTGTCTTCGCGCTCTTTGCCTTGACCTCGTCTTCACACTTGTCGCCTTCGCAGTGGGGAACGAGAACGACGTTCTTGCCGTTGAGAGTGGGAACGAAATCGTCCCAGTTTGTGAGCTGGACACGATGGTCGCGGTAGGCCTTGTCTGCCTTGGCGAACATGTCGGCCTGGATCTTCTCAAGCAACTTGGGAACCTCGTTGGCGACATCGTCAACGTTAATTGTTCCACGTGCAGCGTCCTTGTCGTCGATGTCACGGCGCGAGGTGGTGACAACGCCCTTCTCAGCATCCTTGGGGCCGAACTCAATTCGCAGAGGAATACCCTTGAGTTCCCAATCGTTAAATTTCCACCCAGGAGAATAACCCTCGCGGTAATCGGACTCAACACGAACACCTGCCTCAATGAGACTATCATGAATGTTCTTGACTTTGCTGTACAGCTCCTCCTTGGCCTCAGCGGACATCTTTGCGTTAACACCAACGGGTATCAGGACGACCTGGATCTCAGCCACGCGGGGAGGGATGACCATACCACGGTTGTCACCATGAGTCAGAATCATGACACCGATAGAACGGGTAGTCAGACCCCACGAGTTTTGCCAGGCGTGCACGTGCTCGGCCTTTCCGCCCTCCTTGGGGTTGGGGTCCTCCACGGTAATGTTGAACATCTTCGAGAAATGCTGGCCGAGGCAGTGAGAAGTGGCGGCTTGGATACCACGTCCAGTGGCAGGGATGAAACCCTCGATGGTTGTCGTGTAGTCTGCTCCAGGGAACTTCTCGTTGACGGTCTTGGTACCCTTGACTACGGGAACAGCGAGCAAGTCCTGGTAGACTTGAGAGTACCACTCAAGAATCTGCATAACCTCGGTGTCGGCCTCTTCCTTGGTCAGATGCGCGGTGTGGCCTTCCTGCCAGAGGAATTCACGAGATCGAATGAAGGGCATGGGGTCTATGTATCTGTCAGTGATAGGTACCAGAAATAAGTTGCAAAATCTTACGCTTAAACTCCCATCGAACCACGTTGTTCCACTGGTTGAGCTTGAGGGGGAGATCACGGTGCGATTGGATCTTTCGTGCGAAGTAGGGGTACATAGCAGTCTCCGAGGTAGGACGAACGGCGACAGGCTTCTCGAGATCAGACTTTCCGCCCTTTGTGACCCAGGCAACCTCTGCGGCAAAGCCTTCGACGTGCTCCTTCTCTCTCTCCAAATTGTCGGCGCTGATGAAGATGGGGAAGTACGCGTTGCGGACCTTCAAGGTCTTGATTTGGCTGTCGAACCAAGCCTTGATCGACTCCCAGATGGCGTAGGACGCGGGCTCGAGGATGTAGCTGGATTTTCTTAGTGGTGCACTCAACAACCGGGGGCAGATCTGTTTACCATCCGGCGACCTAAGTGTACGTTAGCCGACTGAATCTGTACAAGGAGAAAACAATATAGCTTACATCGTAGTATGAGATCATCTGACCCTTGGTGATGACCTGCTGGTACCATTCACCAAGGTCGTCCTCCTTTGCAACATCGATACCAATCAGCGCAGCGCCCTCAATCTGTGACCGCGTAAATATTGGAACCCTGTCTTCTGGCCGTGTCGCAACTAGCTGACCTTCTTCTTTTGCTGCTGGGGCTTCTTTGCAGCTGTCTTGGGAGCACCATCTTTCTTGCTCTTCTTGGTCTGAGAGATTTTGAGATCCTTCATCTGCCCGTCGGCGGCGGTGGCTTCGGCCATGGTGCAGGTGCTAGGACGTGATTTACAGGAGGTGGGTCTGAGGTGGAGGACAGGTGTCAGCGCGAGGAACAGGAGAGGAATTGAGGGGGAGTGTGCGATCAAATCGTATTCATTTGTGGGTACAACAGGCAATTGACCATCGAAAGCTATCCCTTTGGGAAACAGAACCAGATATCGGAATGTTTGGCGGGGTATAGCGGGGTACAGTCATGAGGGCATATTTACCTGTAGTTGAAGAGTCGGAAATTTGAGTCAAGGGAAAACAGCAGAGAGCAACAACAGAGGTGCGGCGCGTACCTGAAGAGCAGCTGATAGGGCTGTCAACACAGTCACAGAACTCTCGCGTGGTGTTGTGCCCAGATGTGGAGGGCCGCCGACTCATTCGCGACAGGGGTCTTTTAGCGCGGTCGGAGCGACCTTTCGCCGACATGAGGAGCGTCCCAGGAAGTTTTGATACCGCAAGAAGGCAGCCTAAACACCGCGTAAACAGCTACATCACGACAACATGGCCGGCATCTTCGAACAGTCACGTGGCGGTGGAACTCTGTGTAAGCTCGAGAGCGCTCCGGGGGTGAACGATAGCTGACACAACACAGTCCTCGGCGGAAACAAAATCAGCGGGCAAGACATCCGCGACCAGAATGTCCTCGCAACGCAGGCAATTGCCAATGTCGTCAAATCGTCGTTTGGACCCTCGGGCCTCGACAAGATGATGGTGGACGACATTGGTGACGTTACAGTCACAAACGACGGCGCAACTATCCTCAGCTTGCTGGACATCGAGCACCCCGCAGGAAAGATCCTCGTCGACCTCGCACAACAGCAAGACAAGGAAGTCGGCGATGGAACAACCTCGGTCGTCATAATAGCAGCTGAGTTGTTGAGGAGAGCAAACGAGCTCATGAAGAACAAGATTCACCCCACCACCATCATCACAGGCTACAGGCTGGCGCTGAGGGAGGCGGTCAAGTACATGAACGAGAACATCAGCACAAAGGTGGACACACTCGGTCGCGACTCTCTGATCAACATCGCCAAGACGTCCATGTCCTCCAAGATCATCGGCTCAGACTCGGACTTCTTCGCCAACATGGTGGTCGATGCCATGACCTCTGTCAAGACTACCAACAACAAGAGCGAGACCAAGTACCCCGTGAAGGCGGTCAACATCTTGAAGGCACACGGTCAGAGCGCTACTCAGTCGGTACTCGTCAAGGGCTACGCTCTGAACTGCACAGTTGCTTCGCAAGCCATGAAGACTCGCATCACCGACGCCAAGATTGCCTGCTTAGATATCAACCTCCAGAAGGAGCGAATGAAGCTTGGTGTACACATCACAATCGATGACCCTGAACAGCTCGAGAAAATCCGCCAGAGAGAAGCTGGAATCGTCGAGGAGCGAATCGAGATGATCTTGAAGGCTGGCGCGAACGTCATCCTCACAACCAAGGGCATTGATGACCTGTGCTTGAAGCACTTTGTCGAGAAGGGCGCCATGGCGGTACGAAGGTGTAAGAAGGAGGATCTGCGAAGGATAGCAAAGGCCACTGGAGCTACTCTGGTCAGCACACTGTCAGATCTAAACGGCGATGAGAAGTTTGAGGCGGCCAACTTGGGTCAGGCAGAAGAGGTAACACAGGAGCGCATCTCTGACGACGAGTGCATTCTTGTCAAGGGCACCAAGGCCTTCTCCTCCGCTTCGATCATCCTGCGAGGAGCCAACGACTACGCGCTAGACGAGATGGAGCGATCGGTGCACGACTCGCTTTGTGCTGTCAAGCGAACGCTTGAGAGCGGACGTATTGTCCCCGGTGGAGGTGCCGTCGAGACTGCGTTGCACATCTACCTGGAAGAGTGGGCAACTTCGGTTGTAAGTGCATTGCTTATTCAATTTCAAGAAACCAAAGACTAATCAAGCACACAGGGCTCTCGTGAGCAGCTAGCCATTGCAGCTTTTGCCCAGGCTCTCCTCGCTATTCCCAAGACCCTCGCCATCAACGCCGCAAAGGACGCAACTGAGCTCGTCGCCAACTTGCGTTCGAGACACGCACTCTCGCAACGAACCGTCAACCCCACGGACCCTTCATCCCAGGACGCGAAACAGTTGGCCAAGTCCAAGAACTACAAGAACTATGGCCTAGACCTGTCCAACGGCAAGGTACACGACTGTCTGAAGGCCGGCGTGCTTGAGCCCAGCATGAGCAAGGTCAAGCAGCTGAAGTCTGCGGTCGAGGCTTGTGTGGCGATCATGCGCATTGACACCCTGATCAAGCTCGACCCCGAGGAGCAGGGCGGAGGTGATGATGGGCATGGTCACTAGAGGGTCGATCGTAAGTGAAATAGGCAAGAGAAGGAGATACGACCACTCGTAATGAAAAGACCAAAATCACGAATCAAGGAAACCATATTGGAGTTCTATACCCATTTATGCCTATCAAACCATAAAACGCCCAAACTCCTGATCTAACTGACAAGTCTCTAGCAGTGCTGTATGCTCCTATGTGCTTTTTACCCTATACTGCCCAAGTACAATACTCTCACACCTCACAGATTCAAACTAGATCCAGCCCGGCATTGACCAAGCGGAGAACATCCCGTCTATCCACTTGTTGCCCAGCTGCGCCTAGTACATGTCGCCAATCTCAGCAAGAGTTCGAATAGCATCCGCACTCTTACGCAGGTGATCCGACATCTTCTCGTTCTTCATTTCGAGATCGGTCATACTTGCGTGGATTGTGGTAAGTCCCTGGATCTGGACCTGGATCTGGATCTGCGCGTCCTCGAGCTTTGTCTCCAAGTCGCTGTTCTTGGTCTCCAAGTCGTCGATTTTCGCAAGCTTCTCCTTGATCGCCTCGTGGAAGACCTCGTTGCTGTCCTGGGCATCCTGAAGGGCATCCTGAAGGGCATGTTTTGTGGCATTGTGATCGGCTTGAGTGGTGTTGATTTCGATATTCAGGATGTCGATTACTGCGTCCTTGCGCTTGTTGTCGGCCCAGGAGCTGTCGAGTTGCGCTTGGAGTTGTCGGTTCTGCGCAGCCACGTTGTTTCCGGCCGAAGTAAGGTCATCCATCCAGGTCTGACCATGTACGACTTGTTCTTCGAATAGCTCAAGGGTTGATGCTGGCCTCGTAGTCCCAGAGGCGGGCCAGAATGGAATCTGGAGCGAGTTCACGACAGGGGTCAGAAGACCGATCGCAAATAAGCCGTACGTAAGACACGACGTGATCATCATGGTGATGAGTAAGTATCAGGTTGGTGTGGATGTTGAAGTGTTGGATTGCTGTGTTGCAGTTGTAAGAGCTCGAAAGTGAGGAATATATAGAATCTCCTTGCTGACCCAGTGCCAGACGAGTCTCAGGCTCACATCTGTCTCGATTCTCCCTTGAACACCCTTTGCACTGTACAATGGCAATGAAGAAAGACTGTGTGAGACAGGACTCTTGCGTTGCAAGGCGGGGAGAATTGAACCACTGATCATACCACGCGCGCGTGAGCGTAGAGCAAACAACATGAGTACTATGGAAAGGCGGCGAGAAAGGTAGCTTTCAAGTGATCGCGGAGAAAGTATGAGTATAACTGTGCACCAAGCGTCTGAACAGACATCCTGCACCTCATGTGCCCACATACTACCATGATCTCGCGTACCCATCCATGTCAGATCGTAGCGAAACATACGATATGTCTCAAATAGAAGGCAATCACTAAATCTAGCATCCATGTTTGTGTTTGCTACCCAAAAAGACCGTGTCAACATAGAGCCTACGGTCTGCTGTGATGGTCATTGCTTATCTCAGCACCTGCACATAGTAATAGAGACTCTCTCTATCCCTCAGACACGACTCAGTTTAGTCTATCCCCTTACCAGCCCATGGGGGCCGTAGTGGTTCCTGGCACCATTCGTTAATCTTGTAGACTGTACATCATGTCTCACAAACTTCGTGTGGATAGAATAGTTCTAGTACCTTCCCAAGTTTGTGTTACAACGTGGACCATATCTTTTGAGTATGACATCGCGTGACAGCAAGCTTGTGTGTGACTGAGTGGACGTGTGGTTTGTCCCATTACGCCTCAAATTTTTAGGCTGCCTATGAGAAAAATGTCCAGAAAGGTTGATTCGTCGGTATCAGCGAGAGAAACAGTTTTCGCATGAGTGACTATTCAATGATCCAAAGCATGAGAGGAAGACGAAGGCGCGTGTGGTGCTGGAAAGCGCGCACATGAGGCTTAGCGTGCCCCACTCATTTCTAGAGGTCCGCGTTCCAGCGCATGACGACTATACCAGTAGAATACTGCTTCTACACTATACAATTATCGGTGCCGCAATTGAACCGACAGCTACTCATGCTACGTGAACGACTGTTTGATACAGAGACTCGTGCTATCGCGATGCCATGATTGCCACCCGTTTGTATGAGGCGCGACACGCAGTATCGCGCTTCAAGTAACGACTCGAACCAAATCACCCGCTGACGGAACGTGTACTCAGCCTCGAAGTGCTGAGCATTGTCTCAAGGACTAGCGTAGTGGGCTCAGAAACTTTCGCTAGGCCATGCACTCGAGAGACTATGCAAAACCATCTCCATGGAAAGAGTGCCAGTGGCTACAAATGGCGGCGCTGACAGTATCTACTTGTCCCCAAAGACTGCGAAGGTGATCTGAGTATCAGCGTGGCTCAGTGCCCGGCGTATGATACAGAAGACACTTCCTACTAGAGAAAAGGTTGAACAGCAGGATTGGAGATGAAGCACAGGCGGAATGATGCGCAAGAGTACAAGCGGAGAAAGATGCAGAGAAAAACAGCGAACGAGAAAGCAAAATAAGGCGGAACGCGAAACACAGGACTGTGATTGCTGGTAATGATCAAACATCCACCTAGCATACTGGTGTCTAACTTTGGTATCTCAGCCAACTCACCCAGAAGATTGCATCACAAGCAACAAGATGCAAGGTGCGTCCATTGAAAATCGAGAAGTATGACAAGGAACAGTCACCTGCCAATAACGGCCAATGGCACAACTGTTTTAGGGATATGCAAACTGCTGCATATTTGGCCTTGCAGTGTTGCGGCACAGCACGTCGTACGACATCTCCTCAGGAGCCCCATCTCTTTGTGCATATGCCACGGCGCTTGATACTTTATAAAGATAGCATTACTGGGCTTGGGTACCCTTTGAAGTCATTCTAGGTTTGCTGGACATGCAGAACACCTAATGTCCATGGTTTAAGGCTGTGGCGTCGCGGGAAGCCCAAGTTCGGATACACGGGCCATCAGAGGGCGAATCAGTAGCAACGAACGGCCGCAAAAGCAAAACATTGTGTAAATCGGAAGATACTGAACGATAGACGAGGCTTTAAAAGACTTGTGTGTCGTTCGAGTGATCGTTTCGCAAAAGCCAGCCGGCAAGCCATGCCGCCTTCACCAATCCACTGTTCCCGTACGACCCTTATCAAACCAGGATTAAGGACTAGGCCTATTCGAGAAGAACCCTTATCTTGACCAGGCTCAGGACCACCACTCTTTACAGAATCTCTTTCTGGCCAATCCCGCTTGTGGCTCGGGCGAGTTGGCCTGAAGTTCACTTCTGTCCGGCGCGATTGGCTCCTTTGCCTCTCTTCTGCGTTCTGGTCCCTTTCACGAAATTTAAGCACAATCCTTCGGCAACGCAGGCTCGGCTTCAACAACCAACGTGGGAGTCAAAGAGTCTCAGCTTATCAGTGCCAAGGGAATCATTCTGTAAAGAGTTGGGGGCGCAGCTTGGTCGTGAGAGATGGGAGCACTAGCCGGGGACGATTCCTTCCATCATGTTGCTACGGGAAATTGACGGAAGGACATTGAGTTGCTAAGACGTTTATATGAGCCCGAAGGCCCCCTGCAGGTTTGTATTCTTTTCTTTGAACCTGTCGTTCTAGTCAAGAGCGGCTGACCAAAGTATCCCTGGCAAGATGGAGGCTCCAGTGGCAGTGAGTATACACACCACAATCACAAACACATACATTGTTTTTGAATATTTGAGAATAGTAGCTGACACATCGATAGCCTGAATTCGATGAGGCGAAGCCAAATGGCGGCAACCCGGACATGGAAAATGTCAACGCTCAGTACCAGGGACTCGAGTTCCACTACCTCTACCTCATCATAATGGCTTTCCTGGTCTGGCTCATTATCCCTGGTATCGCTTTCTTGTACGCAGGGCTAGCACGCCGCAAGTCTGCGTTGTCACTTCTGTTCCAATCTCTTGCAGTCATGGGAGTGTAAGTGAACAGTCTTCATCCATTTCACTACTGGATTGTGAACTGACTGTGGCTCAAGTGTCTGCTTCCAGTGGCTTTTCTGGGGCTATTCTCTCGCCTACTCGCGTACCGCCAGTCCTTTCATTGGCAACATGGAGTACTTCGGATTGAAGAACGTCATGTCTGCTCCATCGCCCGGCTCTGCCCTGCTTCCCGAGATCGTATTCTGCTTCTATCAAATGCTTTTCTGCGCTGTCACTGTGCAGCTGGTCATTGGTGGATCTTTTGAACGCGGCCGCATCATGCCTTCTATGATCTTCGCTTTCTGCTGGGCTACCATCGTGTACTGTCCCATCGCTTGCTGGACATGGAACGCAAATGGCTGGCTCTTCAACCTCCCCAGTCTGGACTTTGCTGTAAGGCTTCTGACTCTGACTGACGCATTCGAATAACGACTGACTTTCTCAACAGGGTGGAGGTCCGGTTCATATCGCCTCAGGCTGGTCCGCTCTTGCCTATGCCTTTGTACTCGGAAAGCGCCTACCGAAGGGAGAGAAAATCCACGGTCGCGCACACAACCCCACTCTTGTCTTCATCGGTACCGTCTTCATCTGGTTTGGTTGGTACGGATTCAATGGTGGCTCAGCGCTCAACGGAACAATCCGTTCTATGCTGGCCGCTTTCAACACCAACACCGCTGCCTGCTTCGGTGTCCTTGGATGGGTTATCGTCGATTATATCCGCACCAAGGGCCACTTCTCCGTCGTCGGTGCGTGTTCCGGCGCTATTGCTGGCCTCGTTGGTATCACCCCAGCAGCTGGATACGTCTCAGTCTGGATCGCAGCTCTGATCGGTTTCCTTACTGGTGTAGTCTGCGCTCTTTGCCACAACCTTGATAGGTGGATCAAGATTGATGAGGGCATGGATGTGTTCAAGCTCCACGGTATTGGCGGCATGGTCGGCTCGTTCCTCACTGGTATCTTTGCGCAGTCCTGGGTGTACGATCTCGATGGTATGGGCCCATACGACGCCCTTGGTGCCATGGATGGCAACGGCATCCAGGTTGGCTACCAGCTTGCTGAGATCTGTGCCGTTGCTTCCTACTCCTTCACGGTCTCCTGTATTTTGCTATACGCCCTCAAGTTTATTCCCTTCCTTCACCTTCGTGTCAGCGAGGAGGCTGAGATGATGGGTCTTGACTTGGACCAGTTTTTCGAAGAGGAGATTGGTGACTGGAGCATGATGCACCAAAACGAGCACACCGCCAATGTCAGCAGTGCAAGCAGCCATGTCAACCACGAGCCTACCAAGCCAAGGGAAGGCATCTAAAAATTTAGGAGATTTACAACTCATGGCAAGTAGCCTGTCCGGGACGGCTGGTCATTGACGGTGCAGAGCCGAACCTGAAAATCATTCGCCCATTCGCATACTATACCCTTCCAATAGTCTGCCGCCACGAAGCGGTCAGCAATTCGCATTTCAAATTGAATACTATTCCATGTAACTACAATCTACAACAATAGATGAAGAACATATTGCTTGCATAGTGTGAAGGACGTCTTGAGTATGCTGCAGGAAGCAAAAGAGAAGCAGAAGATGTTGACAAAGGCATGCCTATGAAAGCTTGTTCAAGTGCTCTTCGTCTTGCAGAACGTGATAAAAGCGAGGTCAATGAATATAGCTGCAAGTACGTGCACTTGTCACGGGAGCAGTCCTCCCCAAATTGCGACAACTGTTCTAGGTAAATGCAGCCCCTACAGAGGGAATTAACAAAATACAGGCTCTTCCGTCGCCCAGAACCGGATTCGGCTTCCAATAAGAATGCTTTCCAAGGCACTCTCAAACTTCCCTGCTCGTTACCGTACTGTGGAAAGGTCTCTGTGTGGGCTGTGGTGGAGATGCCGAGTCAGGCCGATCTCGGGTTGCTGCATTTGTAAGCTCTGGGTGTGTCAGCTTGTACCGTAGACAGCCGTCTTGGAGAAAGCGAATCGCACAAAAGCAGCGAGGTTGTATGGGTACGGTCTTGTCTCAAGTCGTGCCATTTAGCAAGGTATCATGATATTCGTGCTGCAATATGTCCCTTCCAATGACTTGCAAGGACTCATGTGCACCTAAAAATGCCGCCTTTTGTGTCCATGATCCCCCTCTACCCAATGCTAAGCTACCGAACGAGATCGTCTGCTGCTATATGTCGCGCGAGCAACCTATGCGTCGACGTTGGCCTTGATGGCGGCCTCAAGAGCCTTGGGGTTGGCACCGACGACCTCGGCGACCTTGTCACCGCCCTTGAAGAGGAGGAAGGTGGGCATGGCGCGGATGCCGAGTTCCTGTGCGACATCGGGGACCTCATCGACGTCGAGCTTGAAGAAGCGCGCGTTGGGGTATGTGCTGGAGAACCTGTGAAGTTTGTTAAAGAATTGTGGAGGCGCAGATGCTGAGTCACTCACTTGACAACCTGGGGCGCAATAACCTTGCAAGGACCGCACCAGGTAGCGAAGCAGTCGAGAACCATCAGGCTCGACTTGTCGCCCAACGCCTCATCGAACGCCGCCTTGCTGTGGAGAATCAGTGGTTGCTCGTAGACACAATGACGTCGCGCGATGCATGTCAGACATGGTAGTGCGACAATAGAAGACTTACGTCTGGAGGTTGTGTACACCGGTGTCAGCCATTCTGCTTGTGTTTGAGAAGAACTTGGGTGTGAGAAGAGGTCGGTATAGGTTCGTGATAGGTGTGGGGCGGATTGAAGCTGTTTGCAGACGCGCAGAGGTAAGCAGTGTTCTGGTGAATCGTGACGTCGACGGGGCGAACATGATATATGTACAGCAAAACGAAGTGAGACAAAGATTAGACGATTGATAAGGCTCGGCTGATGGAATGCACTGGACAAAGATGCCTGCCGGTGCCGATTATAACTCGGTGACAAAGTGAACGATGGACCGCCAGATTTAAATTCGGCAAAGGCGCGCGCATCGTCCAGCCCTGCACAGGGGCGAAAATATGACGAATCGTGCACGCACGCAAGACGAGAGAGCGGATGCAAACAGGAGACAGTCGACTTACCGAGTTTTCTGTGTTGTAGGTCTCAGCAAAGACTGGCGGATTTTGAAGGAAACGATGAGATGGAGGGGCTTACGGTACCTCGCTGCCGCGGGTGGGCTGCAATCCCATGACGTGCGCGCTTGCCCGAGACCCCGCCACGATCCTGCCTTCTTCTTCAGGCAGGAATCTCTTCGGCAAGGGCAATTGTTGGTGCTATCAACACACTCGAGACAGTTGTAGATCCATATGGCCTTCTTATTCACTCTTCCGCTTCACAGTACTCTTTTGCAAGATACACACCCACAAAGTCCAAAAATTTGTGCCCCGCCATAGCTTCACGGCAGCCCGACACCAAGTGGGGGTCACCTTGCAGACTGGCCAACCTCGGATCAACACTCGCAAGGGGTGGTGAGGTAAACGTTGAAGGCTGTCAAGACAGCTGTGATTGAAACTACAAGACGGCTTTGTTAAGCCAAATATGGCGCGTGAGCGCAGTACATCTCCAAGATCCCAGTGCCTCCAGATGTTTCCTAGATACTACATTTTGTTGAAATCCAGATGCACCATGTAAGAATAAACCCCATGAACATGTGCCCATCCATTCCCATACGACAGTGTTCAGTCAAGTCCCAAAGCCTGTTCGAGATTTTGAACCAAAGGGAATGAGATGGCACTAAAGCCGCGGTCTGCAGCTTGTATACAATACAATATGGTATCACGCCCGAATCAATGTAACGCCGCTGCAAATCAAGTGTCAACGCCGACGCTATGCAGTCTCCCAGAGACAGGCGCCTACTTTTCGCTGTTGTCTGCAGGAGTGTAGCAGAAGTACAGATCATCCGTCAGCAGAGGAGATCGCCAAGGTCCTGCATGTGCCAACCAAAAGAGCGAAATGACGTGGTATGAGAAATGTGGAATGAGTGACTGGGGTGGGTGGGTACAGTAAAGACTGACGATTACAAAGGAAAAACAAAAGGAGTGGCGTGGTTTGGCGGTCATGCAGTTGTCCTGAAACGATCTCTCGGCGCCTCAAAATAGACCATCTACTCGTGCTGAGACAGTCTGCTTTGTGAGGCTGTGCTCGATCGCTTTTGTATGTCCAAAAGCTTGGCCGAGCCAGCACTAAGGTGCCGCACGTGGTGTTTTCCAAAATCCACGCTCTTTGCACGTTGTACCGTGGCTTGCTCTCCTGAATCATCTGATTGTGGCGATTCTGGCTCCATATCAAGTGTTTTCCGGGATTCTTCGGGGGATGGCGCATCGGCGTCAAACATGGTAAGCAAGCCTTCTGCGGACTTGACACGAACATTACGATGCACAACTGTAGGCTGGCGCGCAACGCCATCTTTGACATATTCGCTGTCTTCGGACCTTCGTGCAGGCGGTGTAGGCTCGTCTTCCTCGTCAGATTCAGCGGCAGCGTCCAGAGTGGCCATGGCAGTGCTGCTGGCTTTCCTTCCGATGAGATCGCTCGACAGATTGGATCGGCGTAGCTCATCAGGCTGAGGAGTCAGTCTTTTGAAGTACTCGTCGTCTGCCATTCCTAGCTCCTCGAACGAGTTGTTGAAGTCGGGGTTTTGCTGGATAGCCGAGGAGGAAACGCTGGACCGCATCATAGACTTGTTTGATATGCGGTTGACTGGCTTGCCGGATAACCATGACCCCTCTGAATCCACTGATGCAAGCGATTGTGACAGTTTGTTGCCAAGAGGCAGACCCGGGCTCACAGGCGAGTCCGAACGAGCGTTAGTTGTCAACCCGACCGAGCCGATACGGAGGTCTGCTGGGTTGTGCGTTCGGCGACGTGCAGCAATGGCACTCGTGGATGGTACTTCTGGGGACGCCACCCGGGAGTCGGGTGGAGAGATGGGGAATTCAGGCAGGTCTTCTCTAAATTTGGACATTGTACGACGAGGAACGCTGGACGGTCTTTTGATCTGGATTGGAGCGGTCGGTACAGTTGCAACCAGATGAGCTGGAAGTGGCTGGCGAGACATTGATTCTCGCGATGTGTTTGAGAATGAAGCTTCTGAAGGAGTGGCGCGTCCCGGTTCTTGAGAGCTTCGCTTGCCTCGTCGAAAGAATGAGGCAAACGCACTCATCCGTCGTCCACCTGAGCTGCGGCGGCGGAAACTAGAGCCCTGTTTGGATGTAGTTGTGTCAATGGTATCGACGGGATGTAACGACCCACTTCTCGTAGGGTCGTGATATGGTTCGACTGATTCGAAGGGTGACTCCTCAGCCAGCCTCTCGGAGAGCAATTCTGGCATCATTGAGACATTCGATGGCCCTCGAGTATGGACAGGACCAGCAATGCTGCCCCGAGAGTAGCGAACAGCCTGGGCGTCCGAGATGATCATGTCCTCCATTGGTGTTTCTATCGGGGTGGGTAATTGACTGTTGTCGTTGCCAGCAGGAGTGGTAGGTTCTAGTGTCTCGAGACGGTGTAGGGGCGGTGGTGTAAGGGGACGCAGCCACGGTGGGGTTGAAGGTGTTGCTGGGCGTACATCTTCCATTGGCATTACAGACCCTTGTGTGGTCATCGATGGTTCTTGCGTGGACATTGGTGCCTCCTTCTCAATGCCCAGTCCAATAGCTCCTACGGCGTCACTCCGGATAGGTGCTGGCGGCGTACCCTCTACAGCGGCGTTCTGCTTCTCAGCACGTCGTTCGAGTCGACGGCGCAGACGCTCTTGGTCTGCTTTTGCCTTTTTCTCATGGCGACGCTTGTCCCGGTCTAGAATCTCGCGCAGCGCGCCGGCATCGAGTGTGTCGGCAAGATCATCGATCCTGCTCGTCCTCTTCCACTGCTTGTCTTCCTTCGAACTGATGGGCCTCCTCTCACTACGAGAATTGCCTCTTTCCAGACGAGCGGTTGGTGACGAACGATCGCCGCCGTAGTAATATTGCGAGCCAACGGAGAAGCGGATGGTCGGTCGCGGTGCGAAAATGTCGAGGGCGCTGACGCGGAAGGCACGAAGCTCGGAACCGCCGGACATGGATGAGTGTATCGAGTCTTCCAGGGGCAGCGAAATGTTGGACGGTGGGCGGTCGAAGCGTGCGTGGAGGCCGGCCTTGACCTTCTTGCTGTCTCGACGCAGCATGCCGCCAGAGTTAGCGGCAGGTCGTTTCTGTGGCATTGGTAAAGTCATGGCGCGGATCTCCTCTTCGCGTATGTGATCATGCTCCTTCCGCCTTTTGCTAGATTTGCGGCGGACCAGGGATGTTTCGTTGGGAGGACCCCTGCGCAATGACTGGGGTCGCTGCAACTTTCCCCGCTCTTTTGCCGTGCGCAGGCTTGTGTGTGAAGGGGAGTGGAAGTGGTAGGGCAGTCCGCTGTAGTCCTGAGTCACTGGCCGCAGGTGAGGGGAGTGGGCGAGGCGGGACTGGCGTGGCAGGGCGGTGATGTCTTCAGCGCTCGAGTTGGGGTTGGGCATACGCGCCTCTTTTGCAAAGCCAGGGTCGCGCGGCGGGTCGCTGAAAGGATTCGACTTGTCGACGTCGTGCAAGGACGCTGTGGAGCGCGAACTCGTCCTTCTCCGGCGGCCGTTGCGCTGGCTGGGCCGGTGTTGCAGGGCATCGCTGCCTGCGCCCTGGGCTGCGATGGTTTGCTCTGCGACAGGCCGGCTCCTGTCCGCAGCCGCGGCGGAGCGACCCTCTTTTAATTTAGCGGCTCGTCCGCTCTTTCGCCCAAACGGCCACGGCATGGATGCACGTTGGCCGGTCTGGCGAGGACTTGGGCGGCGGTGGTGGTGGAGGTGGTGGTTTGCTCAGCTTGCGTGTCGCCAGCGTGCAAAACGTGACCGCGCGAGATGCACTGGGGCGCTCGGCCTATCTGGAATTGGAGTCGCTGCACGGTCGGCTAGAATGCATCATGTTGCGGATGAGTGGTAGGGCGCTTGGCGGCAGCGGGAAGCTGAGGCGGACAGCGGACAGCGGACAGGCGGGCAGCAGCGTGGGCAGGCGTTGAGATGCAGGCCGGCGTTTGTGGGAAACTGGGAAGTAATTCAAGAGACGGCAGAGGGAGGGAGAGGCGGCCGTGATGGAACACCCTGGGCCTGGCGCTGCTACGGCGTGTGTGATGTAAGGGGACTGGGGACTGACAGACAGTCACGCAGCGGCGCTGCTGAACCTTGGAAAGGCTCGGACTGCTGTAGGCTGTGACGATGAAAGCTAGAGGGCCCCCACCACGAGGCACGCCAAAAATACCCCTTCAGCGTTCTTGGTCTTGGTTCGGGGAATTGCCCTGGCGCACGCTGGGTCGCTGGCTCCGCCGGTGCCACTTCCTCAGCGGCCTCAGCGGCCTCGGCGGCCCTTCTGCCCAATGCCAGCTGCGAACAAGTGAACCGTGGATGTCTCCTCGCGCCGCCTTGCTGCTCTGAAAACCCAGACGACGTGCCGGCCAAAGCAATCATGCACAGCGACCAGGTGCAGGTGTGACTGGCACCACCGTCAATTGGGTGCCAACAACGCTCCCAGTTGATCACTGACGATCCCTCCGGTCGAGCCTGCCTTCCTCACGAGCAGAAGGAAGGCGCAAGTGCTAGACCCACTGTGGCTACGCTACTCACACGCCTCGTGTCCATCATGGGATCCATGGCCGCCACAGCCCTCGTCCAACCGCCCGCAACTGGTTCCCATTGGCATGAACAGTGAATTTCCTCGCGCACCAGTTCAATCTCTCGACCATGGCTCGCAGCAAGTCAAGTCTCTCAAGTCATCCACTTCATCTCACGCCGTCTGTACAGAGCACGAACAGAGCCATGGTCAGTGACGTCTGAAGACTCTAGACCGATCGCTAGCGACAGATCACGCTGAGGATCACGGAACGGCGCATTGGAGTGCTGCAGAAAGTATCGAAATTCGCGGAACGTGGAGAGCCACGTCGGTTTGGCACCATCCGCCAGCAACGGTATCAATGCTAGGCATTACAAACCACCTCTCCTCCAATCATTGTCATCATGCTAGATCCCACGGCAGACCTCCCTAGTCAAAGAGACCTTTGTTGACGACGTTTTGCAGCTCAACCCCCCCCCCCCCCCTTCAGGTACCCGTGCCTTCAGCTGCCGTTGATGCACCTTCGGCTATTCCGCCCAACTGATCCGTACTGCAGGTTTGAACAACATGTCACCACTGCAATCAACATACCGACTCGGACGGCTCCATGTATACTCTGATGTTTTCATGGTTCTCGTGAGAAAGCAGCCTCTTGAAGCCGTGTAACAAGAAGAGCATGGCATGCAGCTGTTTCAACTACGTGATGTTGTGTTCGACCATGTCTCACCCTAAGGCTGCATGTCTGGCAGCTGCCCTTAGGAGATCCGTGGGTCTTTGAGGCTCCATCTCTCGTCTAGATCGCCTTACTGATGTTGCGACAACGATTACTCAAACATTCACTACGTACTGTCGACACCTGCTACATCGCTGTGAAACAAGGTTTGGCTCACTTCGACTTATCGGCGTTCCAGGATCTTCCGGGGAAGAGGCTCGAATCCTGGTACGCTATCAGACCCGGCTGCCTTTGTGGGCCCTGACCAGGACCCTCGAACTTTCTAGCTCCTGCATGCCGGCACGATTGCTTTGACTCCTGCATGTTGATCGACAAACAAACAACACATTACACATGAACTCTCTCTCCTTTTCCTTCGCTGACTCAACATAGAAGACACGAATCTGCACGCCATCTGTAGTTTACTTTCCCACCATCGCAATGCTTGCCGGTTCGTGCTATATCGCTGCAAAGAGAGGGGCACGTAGACGACCAAGCTCGAGCTCAGACAAAACTACTGCCCATAACAGAATTCAGCAGCCAATCCGACGAGACCTGCTGTGTTGTACAGATAAGCTCGACAGCTCAGCGTGCTCACACCGCAGTAGTCACCGCAACGGGGAAGCAGATGCGTGCATCGAAGCGAGGCCACAGCTTTTCGAGATACTACCAACAATTTCCGAGTTGCTGGGACGAGTACCAATGTGTCACGATCTTCATCGATTGTCGTGGAACGAGGCTCCCAGCCAACGATTGACTTCCTACGTGGCCTTTGATCGGTCTCCATCAAGTCTGAAGGATCGTTGTATTCTTCAATAGTTGCTCCTTGCATACAGACTTGCAACACTGTCTGGTGTAACAAGTCGCCTGTTGATGTTGATATGCAAAGGCTTCAGAACTCGTCAGACAGCCCGGGGCAACTTTGTAGTTCGCTCATGAGCAGTCGCCCTGGCGTCAATCCAACAAAGCAAATGCATCAGGCTTCTTCTTTTGCTCTGCAATTCTTGAGATAGCTCAATCACCACGCAGATGGTCGTACGGATCAGCGACTCGTGGTATAAACACAGCTGCTTTCATCCCAGCATGTAGCTCATACGATCGTGTTTGCTGCGATTGTACCAGTGACTAAAACTCAATTTCTTAACACAGGCAGACATGCAAAGGATATGTACGTATGTCTACAGGCAATCAAGAGTTGTGAACATGCTTCATCACCTACACATCTCCAAAGTCAAACCTATTGGAACGTGTCTAGGTGGGGTAGATTACTAAAAGCAACCGACAATTATACCATGCCATCCTTCAGGTCATCAAGAGAAGTTGAACTGTCCGTGACTGCATTGATATGATCCAATTCATTGTTCCAAAACCATCGCTCTGTCGCGTGGTGGACTTTGCGGTCTTTACCACATGGAGTAAGCGCCGTTCGGTCCTTGCCAACGCTTTGTTGACAAAACACGGCTTCCGGGAACATCAACACCGCCGCATTATAGCAAGATCGAGCTCGACATCATACCGCCGCAAACGCCTGAATATTGTAATTACGTTCGCAGCCCATCATGTCTTACGGTCCGCGCATGAGCATGGCCCCGCGCACCACCTCTCACGGAGCTCATAACCAACGAGCGCCTGCACCTCAAGAGAACGATGCATTCATGACACTGGTATGCGCTGCAAACCGTCACACAGGCCAGCACTAACAAGCGCAGCCCGACTCTGAGATTGCTGGATGTATAACCGACATTGGCATCACCTTCACGGTCGCGGATCTCCAGAAGCCCAATCCTCAAATTATACAAAAGGTCTTTGAATGGCTCGCCGAGCTACTCATGAACACCACCCGCGAAGTGGTTGCGCCTGCGATGCGCGCCGCCGCAGAGGATATGTGCGGTGACGGTGCTGAGCGGTTGTTTACGAGCGACACGCGTGATCTGATGGCCTTTTTCGTCATCCTCAAGAAGCTGCTACGCGAGGTATGTCCCAAAGCCAACGTGCTACCACGACTACGGAATCACCTAGGGAAACGTTAGCTGACTGTCTGAAGTGTGGCATCCAGGATTTCACATTCGCGGACCTCTACAAGCCGACACATCATCGACTGGTTAAGATCTTCTCGTACATGATCAACTTCATAAGATTCAGAGAGTCACAGACAGGTGTCATCGACGAACACTTCAACAAAGCCGAGCGCACGAAGCTCCGCATCGAGCAGCTGTACAACGACAAAGAGGCGAAAGAGATGCAGCTCGCTGAGCTTCAGCGCAACCGATCAGCTACCGAAAGGCTTATGCAGGAAAAAGAGAAGCGCAATGCAGAACTCAGGAACAGGCTACTAGAGCTGAAGCGGGGCCAAGAGGCGGTTGTAGAGAAGCTTGAGCGCGCAAAGGCGGAGCAGGCCAGGCTCAAGGAGATGCTGCAGCAGAAGGTTGAGAACAAGGAGAATGTGCAGCGCGAGATCATCAAGTTGAAGCCGTATACACAACAGAGCCCAACAGCACTGGAAGACTCACTGCGCGACCTCAATGACCGGCTTTCCGCCGACAAGAGTTACATCGACACTCTAGACCGCCGCGCTCGTGCTCTGCAAACTTCACACGATTCATTCGGTGTAGTCACGGCCGACGTCACATCATGCACACGACTTCTGACAGATGTGCAGGCCGACCTGGCCAAGGAGGAAGAAGAGTTGGCCAAGGCATCACGACACCGAGATGCACTTGCAGACCGCAGCAATAACGTTAGAGACGTTGAGAGACAAGAGCGGCTTCTGCAAAAACAGTTGAGCAACGTAAACGCGCGGACCGAAAAGCTGAAAACAAAGGGCGATGAGGAAGCCGAACGTGCACGAAAGCGCATGGAGGAGCTACGGGACACACACTCCAAGCTGACGGAAGAACGAGGCGAGAAGGGTCGCGAGATGGAGAGGCGGCGAGTCCGAATCGAGCAGACGGAGAAGAAGATGGCGGAGCTCAAGGACAACATTGAGAACGAGGTGCATGCTGCGCATGACGAGTACCTGAAGATGGAAAGCCACATCAAGCTGTACATCACCGAGATGGAGCAGAGCATCTAGGAGTGCCGCGCTGTGCGTACGACTCTGCAAAGCCCGGATTGGTGTCCTTGAGACGTGTCATGCATGGCGTTTAGGATTTGCTACTTTCGATACCTCTGTTCCTTTTACTTCAATACCATGCCGTAGGAATCCCACACTGGCTGTTTGTGGCCAATTCATCCATATCCACATCTGTATGAACCATCGCGAGGGTCGTGCACATTTGAATTATGTATACTGTATGCCCCCCCAAAAAAATAACGCCTATGGCCATGCACAACTACATGTCAAGACTCGACTCGATTACCGCATGCGCTTCTTCACTCGAACCCCTCGGCAAGAGGATCGCTCTTCTCGCCTCTCTCCAGCGCGGGACTCAAGGGCCCAACATCGCCCCCAGGCGCAGGAGCTATCAAACTCTTCCTATGCGCCCGCGGACTCTTATCCAGCGTCTCCGCCACGACTTCCACTTCACCCTCATCTCCGTCCTGGCCATCGCCCTCTTCTTCATCCGGCCCCTCCGCGAACCCCTGGTTTGTCAATCTCAGCCCGAGGATCTGCTGGCGCAGCTCGTCGATGAACCGCTGCATCTCGTCAAACGGCAACTTGACCGCCCCACCTTCTCTCGTTTCTGCGCGTGTGTTGTAGAGTCGTAGAGCAATGTCGAGACACTTTTCTGCCTGCTGACTGCGATCCAAGCGCCACCAAGCTTCGGCAGCCAGCACGGCCCAGAGCGCGGCTTTCCTGCGGCGGCTGCCCAGACGGTAGGTACCGATGCCTGTGCGGATACTGTAGCAGGCTGCTATGCGCTCTGTGACGAGCGCGTGGCCGATGCTGCCTACGAGTCCTGTCTCGAGGATGCGGGTCCCCCAGCGCGCGGCGTCGTCGGCGGCGCTGGAGCCCCGGAGGCGAAGAAGCTCGGTCGAGAGGGCGAGGGTGCGGAGCGCGTAGTAGGGTGCTGCGCTGCGTTGGCGGTCGGTGTACGAGTAGGACGCTGCTTCGATCCAGGCATCTATGTTCTCGGTTCTGTTCTTCGAGGAGAGGGGGGTTGGGGCCATAAGTGCGGACAACGCGGCCATCTCGCTGGCTCCAGCGTAGTGCCGCCACGCTTTGTCGTTCTGGAAGTCGGTACGTAGGATGTCGTAGGTAGAAAGCGCAAGTTTCCAGTCCCGCAGCATGAAGCAGTAGTCTGCTAGCCGGCGCATGATGGCTTCGGGGGCGTCGGGGCGGTAAAACCCTTGCAGGCTGTCGTAGTTGGAGTTTGATGAAGGGGAGGCGGAGCCGCTATTGCGAGAGCTGCCAAAAGGTGTCCAGCGTTTGGAGAGTGACATGAAGCGGCCAGAAAGACCGCGACGGCGAGACAGGATCTGTTCGTTCCAGGTTGACACACTGCGCTCCATGTTGGGGATTATAGATTGCGTGACGAGTTCGCGGATGAAGGTGCGTAGGCTGCTGATATCCGAGTCGGGAAAGTACGGGGTTGGATCGGTGATGTCGTCTGTAGTTTCTAAAGAGGCAAGTCAGCCAAAAGGTAGGGACCTGTTACTGCAAGAAGTACCTCGCTTCTGAATCTCTGCCAATTCCTCGCCAGCAGAAATCCATTCACATGTTGGTAATCGCACGCTGTCGTCATCTGAAGGTATGCGCTCCTGACTCTTCAGCCGTAAGAGATGGCAGTGCAGACCAAAGTGTCGTTTCATCGAGTCAAATGTTTGGTTTGACTTTGCAATGTCGCCATTTTCCTCATCGTGCACAAGGACGTAGTATCGCAGGAAATCGTTCTCCACCCACTGCGGGAAGCGCAGGTCCCCATCATGCTGCCTATTGTACAGCCTTCGAAGCTCTTCAATTGGATGTGGATTCGACGAGCTGATGGCTATTATTCCCGCCACGGGATGTGCAAACGTCTCGTGGGGGACGATGGGTAGCCCTGACAGCAGTCGGCGTAGGTAGAGGGTGTAGAAGGGCGAGGCGGAGGTCTCGGTCTGTCTACTCGGCTCGCCCTTGCTCATGTAGTCTGCGGTTGGATCCTGGTGGTTGAACTCGGAGTACTGCAAGTGTCGGTCCACGACTTCCTCTATCTGCGGCACGTCTCCACCTGTCCGCCGTGGGCGCCGTGTGGAGTCGGTGGATGCGCGCTGCCCACCTCGAAGGTCTGGATAGGCATCCTCGACGCCCACGAAGCGCACGCCAAAGTCGTCATGGCTCTTGCTTGCGCCAATGCTATCTCTTACGGTCACCTTGCCGGGGACCTGCTCTCCAAAGGGCCTGAGTAGCTCTAGCAAGCCTCCGTCCAGTCCCTTGCCCTTGATGAGGTTCTCAGTCTCGGCGTCTGCCAACACGGCAATGTGCGGGACGAAAGCGCGCTGTATGAGCGTTCTGTACTCATCGGAGACGCCTGGCGGCAGACTGGTGGGTGTCCTCGTCCCACTGGATCGTGCGCCTGGGGAGAAGACAGAGCCAGGCACAGTGGAGGCCGTCGGTGTTGCGGTACCCGAGCCTGGGCGCGAGGTGGTGAAGGTCGAGATGCTTGTTGTCGACTCGAACAGCTTGGAGAGGCTTGGATTCGAGCGGCGGTAGGGCAGCGAGGCCAGAGACGAGGCAGGCGACGCGCGCTGCTTGAGCGGTGTCGCCGAGGCCTCTACGCTTTGCGGGAAGTTTGGGGGCTTGGGCGTGGCATCTTGCGGCGGCGTCATGGGAGGCTAGGGCGGGGCGCCCGTGGGGTTGTGAGTGCGCGCGGGCGGTCTGGGTTTATCGGCATGTATTCTGGGGCTGTTCGCAGGTGGGTAGCGGCGGTAGACGGCGGTAGACGGCGGTAGGCGGCTTCGGTCGTGTGCAGGGCGCTCGTTGGTGCTGGCGTGCGCTGTGAGGTGACGCTGTGGTTGCGGCCGCTCAGCTTTCTGACTGGACAGAGGCCAGCATCTCCATCCACGCAGACACACCACCCAACCAACCGCCGCCGCCGCCTCCTCCTCCCCCTCCTCCTGATCCTGCGCTTGCCCTCTCCTGTCGCTCCTTGCTTGCATTGCGAAGAGTCCAGCAATGTCCAGAACGCTGTAAACACCAAGAGATAGTCCCGGACCCACATGCATGTCTTTGAGTCGAGCCTGCCGTTTGTCTTCACCGCGAGCAATTTCTCTCCTCCTCAAACGTGACTTGGCTCCGCCCACCACTCGACTCACCACCTCGACCCAACCAAACTCCTCAGTCACCGTTGCCTTGCAGCGCATGTCAACGACACCATCTCCGCCCCACCTGCAAGAGCGGAGCGCAAAACGGCGAAAAACAAAACCCTCGTCACCTCGACGAATCCATCCATTCGGCACAATGGCTTCAGAAACACCACTAAGATCCGTTCAACTCGAACTGACCGAGGTCGAGACCAAGCTGCGCCAACTTCTGCTGGACGTGGCCGCCTACATAGACGACCAGCCCACTCCAAAAGAGGAGGCAACTGCAGTGGAAGTGCCAGAGAGCCTTGCAAAAGAGAAGATTGTACTGCGCTGGACAGGAGGCTGGGTGCGCGACAAACTGCTGAAAGTAGGCAGCCATGATATCGACCTTGCAATCAACAAGATGACGGGCGAGCACTTTGGCCTCAAGCTGCAAGAGTACCTTGAGATACCTGGGAACGCTGAGAAACATGGTTTGATTGATAAGAGCGACAAGACAGACCAGCTCAGCGGCAAAGACAAGGCGAAGAAGATTGCGCCTGGCCTTCACAAGATCGAGGCCAACCCTGAGAAGTCGAAGAACTTGGAGACAGCAACAACAAATATCATGGGCATTGACCTCGACCTTGTCAATCTCAGGAAAGAAACATACAACGAGATTTCTCGTAACCCCCAGATGGAGTTTGGCACGGCTGAGGAGGACGCTGTCCGAAGAGATGCTACGGTCAACGCCATGTTCTTCAATTTGCACACATGCCAGGTCGAGGACTTCACAGGCCAAGGCTTTGACGACATGGCTGCCAAAATAATACGGACTCCGCTCGAACCCGTTCAAACTTTCAAGGATGACCCTCTTCGAGTGCTGCGTCTGATCCGCTTTGCTAGCCGGCTGGACTACATCATCGAGCCCGAGACAGAGAAAGCTATGGCGAATCCAGAGATCCAGGAGGTGCTCAAGATCAAGATCAGTCGAGAGCGTGTGGGTATCGAGTTGGAGAAGATGCTCAAGGGCCCCCGACCACGTATGGCGCTCGAGCTCATCAACCGCTTTGGCCTCTACAGGACCGTGTTCACGGATCCTACAAGACATCTCCCAGCCGAACCCGAGACGACTCTATTCCAGCCGGCTTTCGAATTTGTTGACTCTGTCGTCCAGGGCAGCTTCAAGGAGTCGGTGATTGCAGACCACCTTGTTCGTAATGCGGACGAACAATACCTCGCTTGGATCTGCGCTACCATGATACCGTGGGTGGATGCACCTACTGTTCCTCACCAGAAACCTCTTCAGCGACCCTACTTCTCTGCCTATCTTGTTGCACGTGAAGGGTTCAAGGCGCCCAACAAAGTCTGCGATGTCGTTGCTGCTTCGTTAAGTAACAGCGGAGAAATCCGCAGCCTAGTGGCCCAGTGCGCAAGAGGTCTCCAGCGCCCTGACACCATCAACCCTACAAGCGATGCGACTGCCAGAGATACATTGGGTATGGCCATCCGCCGCTGGGGGTCGACATGGCGGACACAGGTCTTGTTCAATTTGATCTACGAAGTCGTGCTTGGCAACACATCGCAAGAGCGTAAGTAGCGATTCTGATTACTTTGCATCTTCCAACTCACGTGCCGCAGAACTTGTTCGCTCGTATTCTTCATTCCTCTCGCACCTCGCCAAGCTTGAGATCCTGGACGCAGATACGTTCAAGCCTCTCCTTAAAGGCACCGATCTTGCCAAAGCGCTCTCCACCAAACCAGGTCCTTGGATGAAAGACGCCCTTGATGTAGTCATGGCCTGGCAGCTCCGCAACCCATCCGCTACCGACCCGGCCGAAGCTATCGAGGCCGTCAAAAAGGCCAGAGAGAGTGACAGTGAGCTTCCCCAACGTCTCGCCTCGCACTTCCTCAAGCTTACCATCCCACCTTTCTTTCCACAGACTAAGTCGAGAAACGCATTCGAAGCATCGTCCAAGCCCGCTCCATGGAAGGACCCACACAACGAGTACGTTCTGGGCGTACTGGGCTGGTCGATCAAGGCGCTCGATAGGAAAGCGATTGAACAGAATTGGCATCTATTAGTCCCACCTATTCTCAAGATGATGGACGATGCGGAGGCCAAAGACAAAGCGAGAGGATGCCAGCTCCTGCAGCAGTTGCTCTCTGCCCTCATGAACAAACCGCGCCCAGACGATGTGCTCACGAAACCCACCTCCAGCTTCTCACCACAAGCATCCGCCACGTTCCTCGCGCGAACGGGCTACCACGAAGTCTTGGCCTCCACGCTGTGGCCGCTATTCACCTACATTCCCTCGCTAACCCCCGAACCCGAGTCCGTCACCATTTTCCAATCCCTCTACGACCCGCTGCGCTCTCTCGCGCAGCTCTCTCCCTCGGCAGACACGCAGAGGCACTTCCTCGACAAACTGATACGCGAGGGGATCCTAGCGCCCCTCTCGCACTTGCCCACGCCATCCTCGTACCCACATCTTGCCTGGGCGATGCTCGACCAGCTACCAGAGACCATGACGCTCCTGGGCATCGAGACAGTCAAGCACCTGCCCAGCCTGATCCCGCTCCTTGTATCGATCCTGCAGGACCCGTTTGTGCTGGCCCATGGGGACCTGTGTCGGGCGGCGCTCGCGGCGCTGCAGAGTTTGCTGCTGAATACGTGGCCGAGAGTACCCGCGCATCGAGCGGCTATTGTGCTGGGGTTGTGCGTGCTGAGGCAGCGGTGTGAGGAAGAAAGTGGAGAGGCGGCGGTCGTGGTGGCGACGCAGATAACGCACGAGCTCAAGCGGACGGCAGGACTGCTGGATGTGATTCTCAGCCAGAGCGAAGTCCAGGAGCAATGGATGGGGGAGAAGAGAGAATTGGTGCATGCAGATGAGGGGTTGGAGGGGTTCTTCGAGGATGAGGATGCAGATGGAGAGGAGTAGTATCCAGTGTCCAAAGAGACATGTTTTAACAATCAATGGAATAAAAAGAAGAAAAGAAGATAGAAAAACTTTCTTCACAAACTACAAAATTAAACACCAGCTAGACGATTCGAAAGCAAGTGAATTGAAGCCATATCTATTTCTGATCTGAGTGATCTGAAGTGATGTTATTACAAGATTCGTATTCTCGCGCAATCGCAATACTAATGCTTTCAGGGATGGTGTGGTGTGGTGTGGTGTGGTGTGCGTGCGCGCGTCCCAGCTCGTGTGGCTCGTGGTGCTTTTCGGTATGGAAGTGTGTGTATAGGTAGCAGCGTAGATGGCAACGCAATGCAATGCAATACAATGCAATACAATACAATGCAATGCAATGCAATGCAAGGCAATCGGTCGGTCGGTCGTGATGTCGAGATCAACAAAAAAAAAAAAAAAAAAAATTCTCGAAACGCCAGTATATGCAGACAGAGATGGATGAATAGATGTGGGTGTGAATGTGGACCCGGGTATCATGCAGAGATGTGGGTGCCGTATGTGTGTATGTACAGAAGCGGTCAAGGGTTAGGTGGAGTGGAAGAATGAATTTGGTGGAATTGATGCTACTGTATCCAGGTTTTGGGCCGTGTGGGTTTCCAGCCTGTGCTGAGGTGGTTCGACTTCTTCTTCTCGTGTATCTGGATCGTGGGGAGCGGCGGTTCTTCCCGTATCGATCTGATGGCCGAGGCGGCGAGGGTGATGAGAGTCAGGAGCTCGGCGGCGGCGGCGCCCATTGCTGTGTAGAAGGCGACGCTCTGGTGACAGTCAGTATGGTCCTGAAAAAAAAAGATTTCCCATTCAACCCACCTGCTCCTCGCAGACTGCGCGGTACTGGTAGCGGCCGTTGGTCATGAGGCCCTGGTTGGTGCACGAGTAGCGGCCCAGGCTGGCTTTGCTCGCGTTGTCGAGCAGGCGGTAGATGACAAGGGCAGCGGCCCACAGGACGACACCAAAG
Organism: Ascochyta pisi; assembly: GCA_039634435.1. Classification (NCBI taxonomy): domain Eukaryota; kingdom Fungi; phylum Ascomycota; class Dothideomycetes; order Pleosporales; family Didymellaceae; genus Ascochyta; species Ascochyta pisi. Next base: position 981,346 of record CP113331.1, on the reverse strand, counting down.
CTCCCCACGACGATGCGGTACAGGTCCCTGGAGCGGATGGGGCGGCGGAAGGAGCGCTTGAAGCTCAGCGAGAGGATGGCGACCGAGGCCAGGAAGTTTGCGCCGGCGACGGCGACGAGGATGATGGTCGGGGCCAGATTGGTGCGGGCAGGCCAGACCATGGGGATCTCGCCTTTGCGCAGCTCGAGGTAGCGGTTCCCCCTATAGACGCCGAGGGTGTGCATGAGCATGGAGACGACGGCGCCGCTCAGGACGATGATGAGCAGGCGCAGACATGAGCGCACGCGACTGAGCCAATGGGCGCGCGGCAGGATCTCGAGAGGCATGCGGGCGCTCAGGCGGTGGGGCAGACGGGCGAAGTGGTAGCCGCCGTAGTCGTCTGCGCGCGGGTAGAAGGGGGCGCCGAGGGGGCTCGAGATGGCGTAGCGCGTGGGCGAGGGCGAGGGTGAGAGCAGGCCGTCGGTCGAGTAGATGGACGAGGGCGGGCGGCGTTGCTGTTGCTGTGGCTGTTGTTGTTGTTGTTGTTGTTGTTGTGGCGGCGAGGGTGGTGGTGGAGGAGCGGGATCGGGGCTAGCAGGGTGGATTGTTGACGTCGCGGCCAGGTGCGCTCTGCTCATGATCCTGGGCCGCTCGCTCCCAAGCACCGAGCTGTCGGCGCGCAGGTGGGAGTGGCCGTCGTGGGCGGTGTCGTCGAGGTGGGAGTGGGAGTGGGAGTGGGAGTGGGAGTGGGAGTGGCGGGAGTGGCGGGGGTGGTGGCTGAGGCGGTCGAGGTGGTCGAGGTGGTCGAGGTGGCTGATGTCGCCGAGGTGGTCGAGGGGGTCGAGGGGGTCCAAGTCGTCGAGGTGGTCGTCGTGGGCGGTCGCTGGGCGCGGCAGGTCGAGGGCCGGGTCGTGGACGATGCGGCGCGCCCACAGCGAGACTGGGGGAGGGGCAATGACAATCGACGCAGACGCAGAGGCAGAGGCAGAGGCAGCAGACGCAGACACAGACGCAGGCGCAGACGCAGACACAGACAACACAGACGCGGTGTGCGGGTGGGAATGGAAATGCCCAAGCCCGGGTCGATACATCTCCTGTGCAGGGGCCCGCGGCTCTGGCCACCGAAGCGGGTGCGAGGCCGAGTCGGAGCGTGTTGAACAAGCCACCACCATCGATCTGCGAGCGCCATCCATTGCTGCGAGCCAGGCGCAACGACGCAGACGAGAGAGAAGCCTTTGCTTGCCGCCGCTGCCACCGCCTCTACCCTCTGCTATCTATGTATGCCCAAGTCGCACCACGCTCGCCATGCCCCCCGCCGCCTGCGCATAGCAATGCTCCCCAACACGCCGCCGTCTGTCTCCTGTAGAGTGTTCCAACCACCTCCACACACCAGCGACCAGCCTGACCCGGCCCCAGCCTTGTCCTCCCCAGCATCGCCCAAGGCCGGCGCTGCACAAGCGAAATGCCCTGCAAATAGCCCCTCCTGCAGCCGCCCCCATTCATTAATAATTCGCCGCTGCTTTCGAAACATCAGCCTCAGCTTCATGCTGTGTGCTCCTTCATCACCCCCGACACCTGTCAGCAACCCACCGCCACGTCTCATCCATCGTTGCCCGCCATCTGGCCCACCCAAAACATACTATAGTATCTGCCTATCCAGCCGCTCCTGGTCCTGCCCTGTCCTGCCCTGCCCTGCCCTGCCCTGCCCTGCCCTGCCCTGCACATGTCCGCACACTTTCGGTCTAGCGCCCCGCGCGAGACGATTCTTGCACGCGACGCGCGTCTGCCGGGCTCCAGTGACGTGCGGCGAGCAGGGGCCTGCGTTCTGCAAGCGGGCCGAGGGCTATCATGCTGACATCAGACCTGGGTCTACCAAACAACACCGCCTCTCCCAGATAAACTGGTCAACATAGCAAGCATCCGTGTTCGTGTGAAATAGCTCTTGCACTCGTTCATCACCGTCGCTAGGCAACCGTACAACAAGCACGACCAAGCTAACCTTGCACTGCAGACGTCCGGTGGCACAACCGAGGCACCACACCCACCCTACATGTCCTTCGCAAATGGCATCTAAAACTGCCCCACTAAATCATTGTACTCGACTGCCTACAGCTTCCCCTTCATCAGGTTTCCAATCATCTCCCGTCCAGTCACATACGACGTCCGCCACAATGTCGGGAAATCCAGCGTACTGAAGAGAGTGTCCGCATATCCAAAGAACAACATCGGTGGAATCCACCCCCTGGCGTATTCCAGCGCAAAACACCCCGTCTCCATCTTGTACTGCTTCACCGTACCCCTCCTAAGGTGATGCACACTTCCCTGCCCGTACACCTCCGGCTCATACACACCCTTCGCAGGAGCATACGCCAGCTGCTCGCCCTTCAAGATGTGAAAGTAATCATCAGCTGTGTGGCGCCCCGTGTGGCCCTCCGTGCCGATGGCCGTTCCAAACACGATCAAGTACTCGGTGATGGAGGCATGGATGATGTACATGGCCCCCATGGCCCCACCGGCGTTGTTGAATATCCACTCTTCGTCCAGGTTCACCTGATCCGGGTGGTTCTTGGAGAGGTTGTCGACAATGTAGGAGACAACAGCCGCTGTGTCGTTTCCGTGGACATCCAGCGCGTCCTTGGACAACTGCTGCAGCTCCCTAGGCGTGAAGACGTAGAATTCCTCCAGGCGGGATTCCAGCATGTACATGGCCGACGTGAGCAGGCCGACGATGGCGCCGATGGCGAGGAGAAAGCGCGCCATGCTGATAAACCAGAGACAGCGATGACGCAAAATTGATTTGTATAGGCAACTCAAACAAAAGCGACAAGACCAGGAAGCATTATAAACACACCTCGAATGCAGAAAAATCGTACGTCTCGGTGTGCATGGGAACCCTCAACATCCGAAATTGGACGCGGTCAAAAACGGCATGGTCACTGCTGTCAGATCACGTCCGGGAAAAGGGGGCCCGGGACCCGAAAGTCCGCTATCCGCATATACACCCATGCATATAGGATTGTGCATACATGATGTACGGTGAGTTGGGTTGTGGAGTAGTTGTAGAGCGGAACAAGCATTATCAGAACTGGAAGAGCAACTAACCCCTTCACAATTACCAGGCTTGTACGTGTTCATCCATACAGACACAACAGTTTACTACATCCAGTGCACATGACACAGTCACCACGTCTCGAGTTTTGCAGCAGAGCAGTAAACAGAACCAATGTTCTCCATCCCACACAACAGCCCTGCACAGCAAAACCACGTATCCGCTTCATCTCTTTCAAGACATCGAATGCTCGACGAGATTCTCTTCCATTACTCCTATCCCGGACGTAGAAACGGCTGTAGAAATCCAAGTAGGGTGTTGCTCTTATTATCTACCTTATAAGAAGGACTTTATTTCTGCAAAATTAACTAAGTCCATTGAACCCGTGTTACACAGCAGCAAAAGAGGGAACTACACTTTCTCTTATAACGCACTACTCGTTATTCTTCTACTTATTATTTTCTATATACCTACTTTATCCACAACCTAGGATTCAAGTAGCCTAGCTACGTATATTATTTCTTAATAAATAAAATAAATCTCTACGCAACAACTAATTAACTAACTACTTCTAAATAGCTATACTATCTATTTTACCTATTTCGCTATCCTTCTACATCTTCCTAGACACCTTGGAAAGCTGAGACATGACACCTGGAAGGCGAAGAGTTGGTAAGAGTATACTTGTATTCTATTTCCCTTCTTTCTTTTTAAGGTAATAAGTAAACTTCCATCACCTATGCTATGAAATCTCTTGTTGCTCTCTACTTTATACACGTGTAGAATTACTTTAACATATGCTTACTTACTCCCTTTACTTATACAACATTTCTACCTCTAACCCTATCTTATCTTGTCTAGACACTACGGCTTGTGTTATACTAGTTGTAGCTAGCACTTACTTACTTACTTACTTCCCAGCATCAAAAATCCATGTTGAAAAAATACACACACCCGAATACAACCACGATCACAACCACAACCACACCAAAGACCTGGATGTACTACTCTGTACGCTAATATCTCTACTTACTACAAGAAATGAAAGATGTAGACTACTTACTCGCATCACTCCCGTGTCGTAGATGGCTGTCTGGTTTTATACTAACGTCGTGCTGCTCAGTGCTTACGTTGAGTTGAGTTGAGTTGAGTTGAGTTGGCATAAATTGAGCTAAGTAGAGTAGAGCTAAGTAGAGTAGAGCTAAGTAGAGTAGAGCTAAGTAGAGTAGAGATAAGTCGAGTCGAGTCGAGTCGACAACCTTCACCACAAAAAACTACAACAACAACAATTTCCACATCTTGGACTTCAGGGTTGCTGTTTCTCGTCTTGCGATACTGACGTCTCGCTGTCGAGTTTTCAATACCACACTGCAGTCTTGAGATAAACGCGTGCGTGGTGCTGACGACGGTCTGGTCCGTCTATTCCATCAGTTATCGTTCGTCATACACTTCACCTCGTCTACTCTCATCTTCAAGCTTTTTGCTGTTTGTTTTAGTGTGTGTTGGTACTGTGTGAAGAGGTGATATTTACTTGTTGCGCGGCATCAAGGTGTTTCTCTTCATGGGCATTGGACGGGAGAATGGACCTCGGATGGTAGAGAAAATGGGGAGAATAATGTAAGAGCTTTCAGATCGCCGATGTTTGCATTACTGGCTTCTTATGCACACATTACTCTTCGTCTTCCAACATGGACCCAAAATATATCCACAGCCCCTAAAACTCGCCAAAAACTAGAGAAATTCCGTCATGCTCCCTCCACCAACCAGCCCCATTTGAACTGGCCCGTCATTTGTGAAAAAAGAGTCTCTTGTGCCGGAGCTGCGACCATGGCTTCTCCCGTGTTCCAGCGTTGATGCGCTAATAAGTACCTGAATGCTCGATGCGCCAGAAATGCAAGAGTGCTTGAACGCAGATAGCAAAGAAGAAAAAAACGCGGGAAAGATCAGGCTCAACGCATATACACAAACATGTCTCGTCAGTCGCTTGAGGCTGTAGCCTACCATACCCCAACCATGCCGACGAAGCTGAGGAAGCCATCGACAAGACTGATCCAGTCCTGGCCGTTGAGCTTGCCGTCTCTCCGCTTCTCCCACAGTGACGCTACCATCTTCTCGAGCTGCACTCTCCCCTTCTCGCCTGCGCTTTCTGTTCCGTCGTTGCGCGTGAGCTGTACCCGCCCACCGGCAAACTTTTCGCTCAGGTCGATCATGAAACTAGCCTCGCCGTCTGGTGGGCTGTACATTTCTTCTCTCGTCGGGCTCGGCAGCACGCCACCCACTGTAGGCGCGTGTCCTGTGTGTATCACCACGATCTGTCCGTTCACTACCACGCTCTGCGGGTGCGTCTTCACCGGCTTGAACAGCTTCCCCCTCACGCTCAGCGTCACGAGGCGCAGCATTCCGGCCCCATCGCCTAGCCTGATGATCCAGTCCTGGAAGGCCTCGTAGAACATCTTGTACTCTGTCTTGATGGCCCAGGTGTTGTAGCTGTAGAAGATGGCAAGGGCTTCGCGGCGGATCTGCGTGCTGACGCTGGCGAAGGGATGCTGGATCTTGGACCCGGCGTTCTCGAGGCAGTAGCACAGGGGCTTGGATTTGACGAGGTCTGTGTCGAGGCGGTAGATCTGGTAGCGAATCTCAGGCGGGAGAGTAAGGAAGGTGACGGGCGTATGGGAGCTGATTTCCTGGGTCTGGGGCGGGGCGATGCGCTCCAGGTGTTTGATCTGCGATTCGAGGAGGGCGTTGGCCTGCTTGAAGACGGCCCAGTCGCGCTGCAGGGCTGCCTTCTCGTCCAGGTGGGCGCAGTTCAGGCTGTGATTTCGAGAGTGGGGTGGAGAGAGAGCAAAGTCCTCGACGTCCATGCCGTCGCCTTCTGCGTCTGGCAGGCGCAGGGCGCTGAGCGGTAGCGTGAACTCTGGCGTCGACGGCATGGAGGTTGCCTGGCTGTTGACCATCCAGTCCTCGTCGTCCTTGTCGGTGCGGTCTCGAAACACATCAGTGACATCCGAGTCGGTGTCAGTGTCCATATCCATGCCTGGCTCGTTGTAGCTCAGGCGGTATCGTGCTATCTTGGGCGGCAGCTCGCATGTCGGCGAGCTCGGTGAGGGGAGCTGTGTCGCTGAGCGCTTGCTGGACGTGCGTGTGATGGTGCAGGTAGGCGACATCTTGCGCCCCCGCAGCTGGGCCGTGGCGGTCTCGTCGAGAGCCTTGCTGGTCTTGTTGGCCCTGCTGGTCCGGCTGGTCCTGCTCGCCTCTGCTCTACTTGCCTCCGCTCCGCTCTCACAGAGCCCGCAGCTGGTCTGCACGCTGGTGTCGAGAGCATGCAGCTTCGGCGAGCCGGCTTTCAGGGCTTCTGCGTCGTCTGGTGGTGTCTGGCCCGTGACGGAATAGCGGCGTTGCGTCACCATGGTGGAGGTGATTGCGTCGAACAATGGCGCCGAGTGGCCGGAGCCCGGCGGAGGCAGTCGCGTGTCTATGTGTGTGCGTGCGTGTGCGTGTATGCAGAAGACAGCTGCGTTGCGTGATGTGCTGGCAGCCTGCACGCTGTACCCTCTTCAAGACCCTGACGCGCTTGGGGTAAGGCTCGTGATTGCGTGTGGTGCTTGCGGGGGTGTGTGGAGGGACTTTATCGATTAGGTATCTGCTGTGAATTACAACCACGGCAGCTAGCGGCCCAAACAAAGTCGCAGGAGACAAGGCAGTTTGCGCGAAGAAGGAAGAAAGAAGTCAAGCGGGTACGGGGAAATGGCGCGCGGGAGAGACAGTGACGTGACAGAGGAAAGGAGAGGTCCACGATGGAAGTGAAATGAGAGGGAGCGCAGTCAGACATCGGCATGGGAGCACTGCGCTGGCACTGCGTTTCATAGAGCTAGCATGCGACAAAGCAAATTATCGCATCCTCCCCCTCGTACACCGTACTTTCGCACAGCCCCCGTCGCCTCTCTGCAAGATAAACAGATAAACACAACCTTGTGTCACCACGGCCCTAAGCGACTTACCTGGCATTGGACAGGAGACCGGCCGCGCTCAGTCAAGACGCAAACGGTCAAGCATCAAGCACGCAATGGGCTCGACGGTTGGAGCATGAAGCAACATGTTTCATTAATTGCAATATCGACAACACGTTAAATACGCGACAAACTACCGAAATGTGCGTCGATCGTTGGCTCTCTACCCGCGGCACTGAACGTCTCCACATTTCGCAAATGAGAGCACGAGATGAGCTACAACAGATCATCTTCAAAATCTCTTTACATGATCATGATGTACCTATCTGCAGAAAAAGTTGAGCTATGTCATTGAAATGAAAAACAAACACCTGCTGGTTCCTGTTGAAGAAACGTTGCGCGCTGATACTCAATCTATTTCACCCACTGGAGCCTTGATGTTGAAGCAATGCTCGTCTCATCCCCATCTCAGCAACCCGTCTGGTCAGAAGCCTCACTTCTTTCCCTGAGCGACAGGCTCCCTGACCATGATATCAAGCGAGATGTTCTTCTGCGCACGCTGTAGATGAATCGTGCGACGCTCCTCAAAGCCAAACTTCCTGTAGATGGCTGGGTTGGTCGCATTGCTCGACTCGAGATAGCAGGTATTGCCCGCTCGGTCCGCCATCCTGGTGACATGCTCAATGAGCTTGCGAGCATGACCTTTGCCACGTCCAGCAGGGCGGGTGCCAAGGTAGACAAGATACCAGGTGTCGAGCTCGCGGTCGCCGAGAGTGGCCTGCATTGTGTCGTGGAGGAGAGGGAAGAACTCGTTGAAGAAGCGACGCTTACCCTCCGGTGAAAGACGGTAGTTGAGGCGCCAGAGGCCGCTGCGGCAGATGGTGAGGTAATCGTCCATGTTCTGGCCAGGCGGCATCCTATACACGTCAGTACTCTTGCTCAGTGTACAGTGTTGTGCTGTCATCTTACCAGAGCGCGACTGCCTCGAAATCTCCAACTGTCGTCACTAGTCCTTTGAGAATGTGAGCGTACGTAATGTACTCCATGATCTCAACATGCAAAGCCCACTTCTCTTCATCAGTCCAATGCTCACGGTCTGGCACATCGATAAAGTAACGAGCAACATCATCCTCAGCAAAAGCCTCAGCCAGACAAGCGGCTGCCTGCTTGTACTCATCTACTGTGACCAGACGTACGCCGTCGGCAAGCACAGGTACGGCAGCCGTAGCGGGCTTCTGTTTGAGAAGAGCAAAGCTGGTGGGAACTTCATGGGCCTTTGCGTTAGTAGACTTCAAGGTGTACTTTGTGTCAACCATATTGCAGGCAACGGGCGTGACTGGACCAAACGACTTCGCCATGATTGCGGTTTCGTCCTTGACTTTCTACTAGTATTCAGGTGGGATCTGCCGCTTTTTCTGATAATCGGAACAGTCGTATACGCCAGCGTGGAGATTATCGTTGGGATAGGGCGCGATGGCCTAGGAGATCAAACAGTCAAACTTGGTGTCCTTGAAGGAAATATGCCAAGTCTAAGCACTGCTACTGTGTTGCAATTAGTATGGAGCGGATGTGAGCAGTCAAGTCGGGCTAGCAGGAGCCGTGACCATCGATTGCCTGCCATAGTATACCTTTTTTGCCTCACGAAACGATTACGGTTTTAATGGACGGGTAGTATCTCCTGTATGAACTCTAGAGAGCTGCGATCTCGAGACGGTTTCGACTCGAGATGGGTAACGTAGAGATTGGAAAGCTTGACGTAGATCAACCGACATCAATAGGCGATGCTAGGCGGGCTGCCTTGGGATGAAGAGCAGGTAATGGGGCGACGTATAATCGACGTATACCCTCTGGGACCAGCAATGAGAGCGCGTGTTATCGTTGTGCAAGCTCACTCGTAGAGGGACTTGCGTCGATAGATGGACAAATCGCAAAACGTGACCTGCTATTCGACTCGTTGATCGCTTGTCACAAGACCGATGACAGCACGGCTGTACACTGGCTTGGCGTGATGTGCAGCTGTGAGAAGCACTGATAGGAACGCTGATCGGCTCGTGCGTCAGTGGCTGACGCTGGTCGTAGGGTTTGAGATCGTGAGTTGTTGCGGCTTGGGTGAGAAGGAGGAATGATGCTTGAAATACTGGAGTCTCCTTGCAAGGACACGAAGGCGGGAGCAGCCACTGATATACTTCCGCCCAAGCCCTTGTTAGCTCCGTAAGCCTCCTAGATAGAGGTGGAGGCCGCGCTAGTGTTGCAGCGGGATCTATCTCTAGAACGAGTGGCAGTGTCTTTCACCGTTATCGTGCACCTGGCCTTGAGCCGCGCTTCTAGTCGATGCGGCTCAAATAGTACCGTTGCATTGCATCGGAACGACGCATCACTGGCTTTGTGTCTGCCGTTGTTTGCTATTTACCGGAAGCCTGCAAATCTCGTCACCAGGTTGACGTCGAGTGAAGCGTACGAAGCGTGGCGCTGGCGAAAGTGTGGGGTGACCGGAAATGGTTGGTCTGCCGCCGCTTGTACCTCCTCAAAGCGGCATGGCTGCTCAGGGCACTCCTCGTTCCTCTCCACCATCGTGAAGACCAGGCCAGCACCCGCGGGTCCCGTGTAGGATCATTTGGCCGGGGAAGTTCCGATGTGAGATATGGACCGGATTGGCACCTATTCGTTACCTATCAGTCAAGTTCGTTTGAGGAGAAGTCGACGATCGTCCGCCACGTTGGTCATAAGAAGATAGTGATAGGAGAGGTTCATGCGCATGAGTCGATTGTGCTGCAGTCCATGAGTACGAAACGTGGGGCGTGGTCATCTGACGTGTTGTTGTGATCAATTGCAGTGGTGGTATCTATCGCTGGCCGAGAGCCTGCATGTGTTGCTTCGTCCTTCGGAAGCAGGATTGGTGCTGGGCCAACCGTTCGGAACACTGGCGTTGGCAGCCCCTCAGACGCCCGCGTAAGCCCTTTCGGCGTATTGCGCACCTCCTTCAAGCTCCTAGAACATCCTCCTCTTCAACATGGTATCATGAATTACTCCTTCCTTTACATCCTGCGAATCTCCGTCTCTCCAAGATACTTCTCGAGACCGGAGTTGAGGTGGCTCCACCACTGGAACAGCATCGTCTCGCAGATCAACTTGAACCATGGTGTGAACTTGAGCGACTTGTCTTGGAACATGGCCTTCAACTCCTCTTGGGTGACAAAGCAACTGTCACGAACTTCGTTAGGGTTGATGTTGAGATTGACGTCGGCCTTGATAAAAAGGATATAGTCGACTTTGCTTCTGTCAGCGTGGCTCTTTGCCAAAGGTTGGTGGTGGTTGCAGAGGCCCTGGAGCTTGCATGTCTGTCCACACTTGGGCTTCCTTACCTTCGTGCTCACCCCACATGCCATCGCTAGGCGCCTTGTAGTGTATCCTTGTCAAAAACTTGAAGTCATCAATAGGGACTTGAGAGGACTCAATGCCTAGTTCCTGGTCAAGCTTGCGGACCGCCGCACGTCGAACGCCCTGAACCGATTCCTCCAAGGTGGATCCAGTCTCCCCAGGAATGCCCAGTGGGTGTGAGCAGCAGGTGTTTGTCCACATGTCCGGGAATGTGATCTTCTCGGTAGCTCGCTGCTGGAGGAGAAGTCGGTTCTGGGAGTCGAAAAGGAATACGGAGAAAGCGCGGTGGAGGAGACCCTTGTTTATGTTCTCCATCAGGTGGCCTGTGGCGCGTCAGTACACGGGGCAAGAAATGGCGCATCCCACTTGAGCAGGGCGTGCCTGCGGCAATTCCTTACAAACTTTCTTACTTGCGCTTCCAATGGGCTTGTCGTCGTCGTCTAGCACAATGCACACCTCATCCATCAGCTTGATTTGCTCTTCATCGTAACCGGCGAGCAGGTCGTCGTTGCGGGCCGAGTCGTGCGATCCTCCAATGACAGTTGTGTTGACTTCAGGGAAAAGGCGCACAACATTCTCTGCTGTGATCTTGGGCTGCTCGGTGACGGCGACGGTAGAGCTCATGATTGCGACGGGCACAATAACAACAGGAAAGATAGTCGAAGTGCTGGTGGGGAAGTTAGGTGGGCGGCAATTGAAAATAAAGGAAGCGCCCCTGGTCGCTATGGACGGCTGGGCTGGACCCTGGATGGCACGTGCCCGCTCTCTTCCGCGGGGATCACTCGTTATGCTTGTATGTATCGTCGCGGGCGGCAAGACTGGCAATGGGATCGGAGGCGGCAGAGTCTCTAGGAAAAGATTCTGGTCGGCCGCTACGTGGTGCGTTGGATAGGTGCTGGAAGAGTACTGGGAGCTCAGTGGTGCCTGCGCGGTCAATGGTGCGTTGATAGAAAGTTTGCGCACCGTTGGGCGAGCAACTCTTCAACTTTGAGCTGATGTAAACCCAGCCACGACCCTCGGATCTTAATGTGACGATAGCAGCACGAACCGCAGGAGAGTATTCTCTCATTGAGCGCGACATGATATAAGAAATACGGCGTTATGGTTGTGCTGGCGAGCCTCGAAATAATCACTACACCACTGTGGTGTTGAACTTTAGGAGCTGTACGACACGTGATTCTTGCACTGGCGGGTTCCACTGCGCTCGAGTATCATCAGATCAATGATTTGGATTGCTATTGACTACAGGCTTCCTTCCGCCCATAGAAAAGCAGCGTGCTCTATGTGCTGCGAAGAGCTGTCAAAGCCCCTCGATCTGAGGTATCTAAACAGAACAACTTTTCCGTAACCGGAATATGCAGACATGTCGTGAAAGTACAATCCCCAAAACTGACGGAAAAGGAAAGCAGAAAACTCCGGATACCCAATTTTAATACGCTCAAGCGTCTAGGCGACGGCAGCCGATCTTGTCTTCTTAGCAGCAGGCACCTCGGCCTCTGCGTCTGCGGTAGCGTCCAGCGCCCTCTTCTCGGGCATGCCGCTGAGCTCCTTCTCGGCCTCGAGGAACTTCTTCTTCTCCTCCTCAGTCATACCAGGCAGAAGCGGCTGCTCCTCCTTGGCGTGCAAGTTGTGGTGGTAAGTACGGATGATCGAGTCAGTGTCGTCGAGCGCAATCTTGCGGATATCGGCAATGGCCTTGATCTTAGCCGTGCACTCCTTGTACTGCGCATCGCTCATCTTCAAGCCAAGCTGCTCAGCACGGCTCTTGATGGCGTTCCAACCAGTGAGTCTGCTGGCGAAGTGGACGTAACGAGACATACCAAAGTCCTTGGGGTCAATGATCTCGTAGGTCGAGGGGTTGTTGAGAATGGCCTTGGCGTGAATACCAGCCTTGTGGGTGAAAGCGCAGAACCCGGTGACATAGTTGTTGAAGGGGATGTTGACCTCAACAAGGTCGGCAACGAGATCCTCGACTTCCTTGAGCTTCTTAATGTTGTACTTGGAGAGGACGTAGTCACGGTCCGCGACAATCATACGGGCCATGAGACCGCCGAGAGGCGTGATACCGTTACGCTCGCCGATACCAAGAACGGAGGTGTCAATGTGAGTGGCACCTCCCTCAAGAGCGCAGTATGCGTTCGCAATGGCGCAGCCAGAGTCGTTGTGGAAATGGGTCTCAATATCGCAAGAAACGACACCACGGAGTGTGCGGACGAGATCGTAGACCTGGCGAGGAGAAGCGCAACCAACAGTATCGGCAATACCGACACGGTTGACACCGACCTTGTCGACGGCGCTGTAGATGGAAAGCAGGTCGACGAGGTCAGATCGGAAAGAGTCCTCAGAGGAGAATCGGATCTCCTTGCCCTTGCTCTTGACGAACTCAATCACTTCCAGAGCCGTGTTCTTGATGTATGTCATGTCCTTGCCGTGGCTGTGCTCGCGGAGGTAGCTCGATGTTCCGATAACAACATCGAGTCCATCAACACCGGTCTCGACGGCAATCTTGGCGTCGTCGAGATGGCATCGTACGTGGGTGAGAATCTTGGCCTTGAGCTAAGGAGGAGTCAGAGATTGATGAAACGTGATTTTGGTTTTTTGCCAGATGGATGTGGAACCTACACCGAGCTTGCAGATGGCCTCGCAATCGCGTCTCGACTGCTCAGAAGCAGCAGGGCTGGTCAATTCGATGTCTAGAAGACGGTTAGTCCTCCAGAAGTGGATATGGCATTGTGCCGCGGAGATAAGACGTACAGTCGACGCCGAAGTCATCAAGCGCCCTCGCGATCTTGATCTTGGCTTCGAGATCAAAGTAGGCGTTGGCGAACTGCTCGCCCTCACGGAGTGTGCTCTCTGCAGGAAATGGTTAGCGCGCGTCTTGGTCTTTGCTGATGATGGCTGTTTCGATGGAGTCGCTTTGCGCAAGCTCCTAGTGCGCCCGAGGCAGGTGCAGATGACGTACCGATAATCTTGAAGCGAGAAACGTTGGACAGGAAGTCTCCTACGGGCTTGTAGGGGCTGACATGGTCAGGACGGGGGTTGTTGCGTGTCTGGACGCCGGTGAAGCCCTCATGGCTGCCGTTGGAAGTTCCATTGGTGCCATTGGCGTGGCCGTTGGTGCCATTGGCTTGCTCAGGTTCGCAGGTGGGACACATGTTGAAAGCTGGATGTGGATGTGGATGAAGGAGGGTTGGAGGTTGGGAGTTAGCGGATATTTGAAGTCTGGGTTGTTATCTCCAGGTGAGTCAAGAAAGCGCAGGTCAAAATTCTTCTGCTGGCCGATGATGATGAAAGCGCAGGGGCCGAGAGCGGACCTAGCCAGTAGGCGCTCCGCGCTCGCCTGTGGGGGACTGCTGCGATAGGATGACGCATCTAGCGTTGCACTTCACGCTTTGCAGTTTTTGTTCTCCCCACACTTGCGCGGAGGTCCCAAGCATGCAAGATCAGCATGCGAGCAAATCACATCCTGTCGGTTGCTAGACAAGACGGCAAAAATGTCTCACCGCCTCATCCTGCGCCTGCTTTTCAATATCCGCGACCGACTACTGCACGCGACACAAGCCTCAAGTACTCTAGAATACTGCGGTTTCGGGATTCGCTCCGAGAGTGCTATGCAGCTATGCCTTCAGCTTGTAAATTGATGAGTCCGACCCAAGCTAGCTTCTTTGTTGCTGTTGTAGTGTTGTGGTGAATCCTTGCTGGTATAATCGATTGTCGTCTTGGAATCTTTACTTGTGCACACTACATGTACGACATTGGATTATTGAAGGTCATGAAGGATCTCGTTTGTAGCTCCATCGGAGATGAGCACTTGTAGATTGTAACAATGGTTTTTGCTTCTTTGGTGGAAAATTGAGCGACCATATGCATGGTACTTCCGACAACCTTGGTGGTGATCATCCGTTCTGCACAAGACTCATACGTTAGTCATACTCACGGGAAAAATGATGTGAGACTCGAACCCCTAGTCCAATGTACTTACTGGCCGGAAGACGAGACCTCTTGCGATGAAGAACTATGCACATCAATTGAGCAATCCACTAGAACGGTCGGTAGCAGCCACACAGCCAAGTACGATAACGTCAAGACAAACTCACGTAAGCTGAATGCCAGTGTTTGCCGTCTTCACTGCTTTCCCACCGAAACACCACTCATCCAAGTATCTTACTATGACACTCGCTAATTGGCTCATCCTCCTGAGATGACTGACTAATGCTCACATTGTTTGGCCGTCAAGTACGCATCTCGCAGGTGGCTGTTATACTCCCATCGCGATGGTAAACAAGCCGTCGTCTTCAAATCAGCACCTTTTGAAGATTGAAGATTAAAGACCCTCTCGTACGTGACGTGGTGGAGTACGTGATCTACGTATAGTGTTCAGGGTATTACGTTGCCAGCTTGGTAAAAACAGTCATCCTGAAGCAGATGCTCTCCACGACCTACTCCTGTGCTGGGGCCTACAGCAAATTCCAAGTACTGTCCCAGCATCACAGAAGAAACGACGAACTGGACTGACATCAAGGAAGGCAAAAATGTATATCATTCCTAACTACCGTCCATGTATGCAAAAGATCAAGTCGTATGCAGAGCCCAGAACGCCCGAGCCAAGTTCAGGACGCAGGCCCAAGCACTTTGGCACCTGTCACTCCTGCTGGCGATGCATATGCAACCATGCCATGCTGTGTGTGCTATGCAAAAGTAAACATGAACAGGAAAGATATAGTAAAAGCACACGCGCTCGTGGCTACGCATGGAGGGGTATCATCATGTATATCGTCACCGTCATCGTCGTCGTCTCTATGACGTTACTGGAGGTGTGCTCCTGGCCGTTTCCGAGGCTGGAGTCGAGGTGGGTGGCGTGACTAGTTGTGTAGACAGAGCTGTCTTAGCCGCAGTTGGTGGCACGGAGGGAGCTTGTGCCAAAGTAGTCGTGGGTATTTGGGGAGGCGCAGGTGTCGTACCCGTGGAAGCAGGGGTGAGGGGAGCTGGCGTAGAAGAGCGAGTTTGGACAGGCGAAGGTGTGGGGTCGGTCGTACGCAAGCACCGAAGCTTGAGAGTCAACTTTGGAGCTCGCGCTACTCGCTCTGGTGGTGGGAGGTCAAGTTGTGATTGCTGGAAGCTGGACATGACGCCACTCGACTCATCGGACGAGCTCTCGCTGCCTTCAGGTGTTGAATCAGAGTCAAAGAGATGTAGGGGCGAACGACGTTTCTGTGTCCGCGAAGCTTGGTCGTCGTGCTCGCCATCTACGCTTGGACTTGGCCGTTTCTTTGAAAGACCTTCTGCATTGAACTTTACGTTGGGCTCGCCCTCGTGAGGCCCTGTGGTGTTGCGCACTGAAGAATAGTGTTCCCAAGTCTGCGGCGGCGTTAGCACATGCACTATGGAAGACAAAACCCTGCTTAACGTACGTGATAGGCGATGTGTAATGTCTTCCTATCGTCCTCTAAGCTCAGGTCATCATTTTGCGAGTAGTACAGTCGCGGTGAGAACACGTAGGTGTAGTCAGCCTGCCAGAGGCGAACATGCACGTTGAGGGCTGATGCAAATGCCGAAACCTCCATGTTATCCGCCCACTCGCCAGGCTGGCCCATCTTCTCGACATGCTCGTCAAACTGCTGCTGTAGCTGCTCTTCTGTGTAGTATGTGGTGTCGATGCGCGTCGTCTGAGCAGTTGTAGTGGTGCGCTTAGGGTTTCTCCGCAGGTTATTCACAGCCATGTATTGCCGGTAGAATTCCGAGTTGTCTCGCATGTGCTCAATAGTGGCGGTTCGAAGAACTTCGTGGAACTCTTGGTGGCCATAGAGCTGATCAGACAGAGCATTGAACAGGCAATTGCCTTGGACACAGTCAGCTCTGAACACGGTGAAAATAATTACTCGAGACTCACCATCACCCCTGATCTTGCTGGCATACAGGCCATTGGTTTCTAAGATGGGGAACTCGGGTGAGTTCGCTCGCTGTTTGCGGGGCGCCATCTTGACAGCTGGTGCAGGCAGGCCGCGAGACAGGAGAAGTCGGTGTACAGGGAGGAAGGCACAAGTGGGGTGACGCGGTCATGGAGTGATTTTGAGATGCAGACTGAAGCACAGGCTGTGCAATATATTCCAAGCACAGGGCCAGCCACCACGGTTGGTGAAGGTGTTGGCCCGTAGTTGAGGGGAACGTGAACTCTGGATAACTTTGTGACGCGAAGCTCTGCTCGGCCGCAGGGAGGACAGGGATTGGCCGACTTGGCGACGTGAGAACAACAATCACCACCCCTTGTCAGAGAGCTGTTGGAGCTATTCAGGAACCTGATGAAAGAACACGAATAAGCGAACAGCAAGTGCCAATCGCGACGGTTTGTACCCAAGGTAGCTTGCAACGGATGAAATAGGAACGGCAGGACTGGCACAGAAAATTTCTGCTACGTACCTCGGGAGCAACCGATGATGTCACGGTTCAGGAAGCTCACCTAGCTTTCAGTCCGGTGCATGGCCGAAGGGTGGGAATGCTCGTCAAAGCGACGGATGCAGCGCTGTCTGGGAGATGACTGGATCACTGCCTGCTGCACGTACCAGACAGTGAAAGGAGAACCGTGGAACACGCCGAAACGGCAACCAGCAAACGGTGCAGCCTTAAGACCAGAGGTAAAGGTCAGCTTGCTGCAGCTCGCTGGTCACTGGTGTAAACAAGACATAGACATGTGCTCGCGCGTTTTGTCTCGTGCCTGCTTCAGTGTGCGTGTCGTATTACGGCGGCCTATTACGGACAGAGTGGAAAAAATCAAATCGCAAAACCAAAACTTTAAAACCTTAACATTAACACGCGTTGTTCTATAATTAATTATTAGATTTTACATATATAACAATAGATAAAGAACTTAGAATAATTACATTTAGGTATCTTAATCTAGAAGTAGTGTCTAGAAAATGTAATTAGTAGTCTTAAACTCCTTAACCTTATACTCTATCTAACTACCTATGTAGACTATTACAGACTATTTTATATTTCTAACATAAGTCTTTATTATTTTGTAGTATAGGCTAAGAGTAGAAGTAACCTAACTTATAAGCTATATGTCTTTTAGTATAATTATTACCCTCTTTGCGTAGATAGCGCACAGGTTAGTAGCTAGACATAGTTAGACTATTACATACTATTACTAGTTAGTAGATATACTTTTAAGCAGCTTTATAAAAAATTGCTTAGTATCCTCTTAGAGAAGTTTAAGGGCTTTCTTCTTCTATCTTATACTAATAGTCTTCTTATTAAAGCTGCAGTCCTAACAAATTTTGCAGACTAAACGCCTAAAGGGGGTAAGTAGGAGCAGAATGCTAGTGCATCTTTAATAGTGCCTAATCTTGCATAAAGCATTTTCTAGAATAGTTTAGTAATAGCTAATAGTTAGGAGGTATTAGAAACTTATAGCTAGCTTTAGCCTTCTTAGCCTTTCTAATGCTAAGACTGCGCTCTGCTAGGTTAGTAATGCAACTAGGGCCTTTGTAGATTAGAGCTACTATAGCATTAATGTTGTAGATAATATTCTTGCAGACAGAAATCTAGCTATTAGGGAGCGCTATAAAGGTAAGTAAGTAGATATAGCAACTATTATAATTTATAAGAACTATTACTTATAGTAGAGTTTTGCTTGCGCTTTAGAAGCTGTAGAAGCCTTTTGCTAGTAGGGATATAGGAATTCTTAGTAGAGATAGAGGCGTTGTAAGCAAGCTGCTTAGTGTAAGCTATAGTTAAGTAGGTAGTATAGTATAGTTAGGATAGAGCAATAGCAAAATAATTAAGCAATTATATCTATAACTATAGTAAAGTAAAGGTAATAGTAAGAGAGCAGAAACCTATAAATCTATAAGAAGTATATACTTACTTACTATCTTGTAATAGTTAGGGTAATAGTCTAATGTCTATTTCTAGACTAGTATAACAAGCTAGTGCTCCTCTATTAAACACTATGCAATTAGCTTTAGTTTTTAATTTTAGTATCTTTACCTGTGTTTGCAATTATGTTATAAGCTCTAGGCAGTAGTTTTTTATAGCAATTTTTTTGTACTTAGAACTTTTTCTATTTGTTTAGCTCTATTCTTTAGCTACAAACTATTACTCTTAACAGTTAACTACTAACGCTGCTCTAACTACTATTATAACTATTACGCATTATTACTACTACTATAATGTCTACTAGCAAGAGAAAGGTAGCTGTAGATTACTCTAAGAATCTATACACTAAGAAGAATTACGCTACGCTTAAGAAGAAGAAGTTCTTTAGTAAGGCTAGTCTACGCGCAAAGGACAAGTGCAGTAATAACACTACCTACTTCTATTTCTTTAATAGCACTTTTTTTAAGGACTCTACTATCATAGCTCTACTCTAATCTAAGGTTAATTCTATAGCCTATAACACCCTTTATAAAGGCCTCTGTGTCTAAGCTAAGAATGTTGTAAAGAAGGATAGGTAAAGTCTAAAGTTATAATAATCTCTATAATAGTCTTAACCTATCCTTAGATTCTGCAAGAATGTTTACTAGACGCAACTAGCCTGCAGTTGCAATACTACTGCTAATAATATCCCTAACAAGGCTAGCTGCTATAACTTCTAGCCTACTATCTACTACCTTAACGCTGCGCTTATGCTGCCTAACTCTGTTATAACTATTATACTAACTATTACTAGTTAAACTGTGCTTAAGATCTATAAGTACACTAGCTTAGAATTTATAGTTATTAAGGAAGGTACTAGCAGTTTAGAGGTAACTAACCTTAGCATAGATAAAGTTAACTATAATGCTGCTGTAAAGGTTTAAGAAGACCTTGCTACTATCTCTACTATAAGATTATAGAGGAGGGTATAAGCAATATAGACTAAGGCTTTGCAAGCACTTGCTAGTAAGATAGAGATATTAGGTAAGCACTAGTACAAATTAGTTATATAATGTATAAATAATTGTATAGTTAGTGTAAGTTCCTATTTATAACTATTATATAACTATTATAGTACTAATCTATGTGTTTAAGATCTCTTTAAGTATGTCCTACCTAGCTTTAAGGCTACCTTTAGTAAAACAGAGCTATCTCTTAGCCTAGAGTAGCAGGTATGTGTGTAGATTCTTTACTTATAGTATATATGCTAATTAATTTTATAGTGTAATATGCTTTATTAGGCAGTCCTTCTCTGCTAGCATTTTAAACCTAGTGTTAAGCTCTACATTAACTCTAGGTTAAACCTTCTAGTAATGCTCTTTGCGCAGCTGTTCTCTAAAGCTAAGCGCAACATTCTTGCTATAATCTACTACCACTAGTTCTATAATAAGTTTAGGTAGTCTCCTATTTAGCTAGCTATAAAGTTTACTAACCTGCTACTGCCTAGCCTCTATTTAAAGCTTACTATAATTAGCAAGAGGTATATGTGTAATAGTTCTAGTAATAGTCTAATTCTAACTATACAACAGCGTAGTGGCAAAGTTTCCTATTAATAGATAGGCTTTCTAGGACGCATTCTATATGCTTAAGATAGTTAGAGACACTTAAGATTAGCTGCTAAAAGACATTAACCTATTCCTTAACATTAACAGCAATATTGCAGATAAGTTAGCAGAGTAGGTACTAGATAGGTAAAGTGCACATAGGTTCTAATTTACTACTAGTATATTAGGGAGATATAACTAAAAGTGTGCACTATAGTACCTAGAGTATAGTATGTAGCCTAAGTAGTTACAGAATACAAAGCCTATAATGTGTTAACTATTATAATAACTATTATGCCTAATATATTATTGTTTTTATGCTGCTTATGTAAGAATGCGCTACTGCTATCTATATATTTAGCTTTTATGTTAAACTATTTTTCCTCTTACTCTCTACTAAAAACTATATATAGCAGTATAGGTTCTCTATTCTCTACTTATATATATAATAGTAATACTAAAATACCCTTGTCTATACTTTTATTATCTTCTACCTTACTATTACTATGTACATCTACATACTAAGAGCACAAATTAACTAACAAATACACCTAGAAGAATAATTAATACTGTAACTATCTAAAGGTAGAAAAGGGCTACAGACTTGTAGTTACATAGGCGCAGGTAGTAAATAACACATATATTTATAGAGCTAAGGCTGCTTTTCTTAAACTAAAGAAAGCAGACCTAGAGAAACTGTCTAAGAAGGCGTAATAAGATGTATATAACAAGATTATACGTCTAAGTTAGTAGCACTCTATTCTCTCTATGTATAGTTAGCTCTACTCTATAAGAAAACGCTTTACTAAGATAAAATAAACAGGCTCTACCTTAATATCTACTAGGTGCAGAAAGCATATTAGCTTACACTAACAGGCCTCTAGCTAATAATTAACAATATATTACAAGATAAAGGTATACTAAGGAGAAAATAAAAAACGTTTACACTTAACAAAAGGCTAAGATTATAGGGTTAGGATGTTAACCTGTTAGATTTTAGGGTTGTATAACAGATAGCATAGAAGGAATTAAAACACAAAATTTAACTATTATATAGACTATTACAACTATTAGTTAATAGATTTAAGAGTAGGCTAATAGCAAGCTCTTATAGGATAACAAGGCAATGCGCTTCTAACTAGTGTAAGGTCTAACCTCTTATCCTCTTTATTTGCTTTGTTTACACCTCTATCTACACCTATATCTATATCCTGCTTACTTACCTAACTTAAAAGTACAGGTGTACTTTAAGTAGATTGTGTACTCTCTACCTAAGACAGTGTACACTTTTGTAAAGAATTATAGCTAGATAGTCTTCTTAGACCTATCTTCCTATAGGGATTAAAGTCCTCTAATAATAGTTCTCCCTTAGAAACAACTTCTTTATCTAGAATCTTAATTGCTTTTTCTTTACCTTTTTATGTGCTTGTTAGAGTATTAACTTTCTCCCTCTTAATTATAACATTAAAAGGAAATAGCTTAAAGTCCTTCTTAGCCCTCTTAGTTGTTAAGGCTCTTTTTATTAGACTCTTAGATAAACGTGCCCTTTTAGTAGGCTAAGACCAAGCTCTTTAGGGTGTTACTACTAGTATTAGAGTTTCCTCCTCTTTAATCTCCTTAGGTCTCTTATTATTAAAGCATATAATAAACTTCTAGGTAGTACTATTATTACCCTTCTATGTTACCTTGTTAAGCAGGTCTAGCATATTAGTAACATAGTAGGCACTTTGTAGAAAGACAACTAGTAGAGCTGCTATCTTTATTGCGTATATATGTAGAAAATACTACACCTTACTTAAGTGTTCTTGCTTAACCTCCTTTAGCAGATATTTATTAACAAAATTATAGAGGTTAGTAAATGTTACAGTCCTTAGGACGCTAATTAATATTTTAACACCTAAAGACTGTTAGTACTATTACAAGGCTATTATAGGGTTACTAACTAAGAATATTCTAATAATCTTAGAGCTTATTACTAACCTAGATTATATATAGAAGAGTAATATTAAATAAGATCTTTACAACTATAGTTCTACTCTACTTAGCTTTTATAGCTATTCTTTGTTGCCCTATAGAACGTGCGCTAAAGGAGTTAATCCTATTTAGAAATGCCTAGGTCTTCTAGTAGGCTTAGTATACAGCATCTTTAAGAATTGCCTAATTATTAGCACTCCTTCCTAGCTGCATCTAGGACGCAGGCGCAATAATAGCCTACTTAAATATAGCTACTAATAGACTAGGCAAGTCTAGAATTGTAATAGTAAGAATTATTCCTTAGTTTAATCTAGGGTTTAGGGCACTGCAGTAGGTATAGAAGTTGCTAACAATAATATTTATGTTAATATAAAGGGCACCCTTCTCTAGGCAGAATTAACCCTATTCTAGACGTGTGTTTAATATAGTAGAGAAAGAGAAGTATAAATAAAAGATATAAGTGTATTATAAGAGATAAAGAGTTTACGTGTAGATTAATTACTTTTAGAGCTTTTAGCGTTAGCCTTACTATATCTAGTCTTAGTAACTATTATAAAGACTATTACAAAGACTATTATATGCTAGCTACTTATATAACTACAATATTCCTAAGCCTTATTATTAGTTAGACTGTGCGCAAAGGTTGCATCCTAAGCAAAGTTATACCTAGCATCTTATATAAGTAGCTAGTATTTCTATCCCCTTATTAGATAATTAAGTAATCTAAGTATAGGCTGTAACCTAAGCTTTGTTTGCACTAAAATCTAATTATGTAACCTTAGATATATATCTTTGTATAGCGCTATACGCTCTTTAGCACTTTGCATAACACTTATATGCAGATTAAATTCTATGCCTTAGAGCTGCTTATTACACTATTGCTAGGTTATAGCTAGAAGAACTGCGTGCATGTCCTATGCAGGAGTCTCTGCCTTTAGCCTTCTAAATTCTTTTTAGTAAAGTAGCTGTTTAAAGTTATCTATGCTATCTAGAAGACACATAAACAACATGCTTAGTTTACTAATAATAATATTTAGCTAATTCTTCTGCTTGCAAATGCAGTAAGAATTATATGTCTTAATAAATGCACTAATCTTATAGCAGAGGATTAGAATATAGATTGCACTAGCAGCTATAATATTAGGGAGTTAGTCCTTTAAGTACAAGTTTTTAATAGTAAGTTAGTAGAAATATATCTATAATAGTTAGTAATAGTCTTAGAACTTAAGAGGCTATTATACTCTCTACTAGAATAATAAACCCTTTAATAATTGCTGCTACTATAACTTAATTTGCTAATTAGCTGTGCTTGTTCTAAACATGTAGTAGTTAGCCTAGTTAATCTTAGGTATGTTAGCCTTTAATAATATAAAGTAGGTATAGGCTATATTAGTAGTCTTAACTCTATAGTCTAACTGTATAAACTATAGAGTAAAGTTATTCTACTCTATAGTATACATGTACTAGTATAAGACACTTAAAGCTGTTCTAGCAGAGATGCTTATATATGCCTAGATAACATATTGTAAGTAGGCATTAATGTAGGCATAGATCTATATCCTATATACCTTAATCTTCTTATACTTGTTAATTAACTAGCACTAGTTTAGACTAGGAACAATGTATTTACCTTAATAGCGCTAGTAATTATTTAACCTTCTCTTTACCCTCTCTAGATTAAGCTTTGTGTACTCCTTAAAAAGTAAGTTGTAAGAGAAGAATATACCTTACTATCTAAAGTGTAGCTACAGCATCTGCTTGCTATACCTATTAATAATGCCTTCTAGCAACTGCTCTTTTATAAACTCCTGCGTAGTTTCTGCTACTACTTTTTATTTAATCTTATTCTAAATCCTTCTCTTTAGGTTTATTAAGAAACGTAGTTAAACTAGTGTTTTTAGGCTAATTAGAGTACCTTTATGCTTTAGTAATTAAAGCATTTTAGCATCCTCTAAACCTAGAGAGAAGAATAGATAGATAATTCTATTCTTTAGCTGTGTTTTTAGATTATCTAACATCTACTAATTAATGCTCTAGCTCTTGTAGTTGTTTACTAAGGTACGTGTGCTTACTACTATACTATACTTATCTTTTAGCTAGCTACAGATCTGCTTATTTAGCACCTTGTCCTCTACTAGAGTAAAAATCTCTATTTAATATTATGTTAGATTAATTTGCTAGCGTCTGCTGTTATGTCTATAGGCTGTCTTTAGCATATTAGGTGTAATTGTTAGTATAATAGGTAGTGTAATAGTTAGTATAATAGTTAGTGTAATAGTAAATTAAGTTTTAGATGCCTGCATGTGTATAATTAATCTATAGTAGGGTGCACTATCTACGTAAGCAATATTATAGGGAATTTAGTGTAAAAACAATAATAAGCTTCTCTCTTCTTTACTATATAGTATTTATAAGTTTACTAATAGCATATTATAATAGCGCTGCGCTTTTACACCTTCTATTGCAGGGTTTTGAAGTTTTAGTTTTGTGATTTGATTTTTTCCACTCTGTCCGTAATCGTCACCCGTATCGTATCGCCTGCGCCAATCACTTTGCAGCCTTTGCTTTGCGGCGGGAAAGCCTCTGACCCCGCCAAACGGACCTGTGGAGGAGCTCCAGATATGGTCCCATGGGCCAACTATAAAGCGTGATCTTGGCTGTTGACCAGTGAATCAAAATACAGGGAGCTGCCATTACTGAAGATGCCACAAACAAATGTCGTCGTGGTTGGGTAAGTGTGACGGTTTCGAATTCCATGTTTCCAAATTGGGAAACCCCGTAGAGCTCATGCTGATTGGGATCACAGTGCCGGTGTCATCGGACTATCAACTGCCTTAGTGCTATCCAAGCACCGGAACCTCAATGTCACTGTTGTGAGCAAGCATATGCCCGGTGACTACGACATCGAGTATGCATCGCCGTGGGCCGGCGCGAACTTCATGCCCGTTGGCAAGGAAGGCAGCAAGCTGCGAGCATTCGAGAGAGCATCATGGCCAGAGGTAGATCGCCTGTGTCGAGAGGTCCCGGAAGCTGGTATCCATTACCAGGAGTGCAGAGTGTACGGCAGGAAGAAAGACGAAGGTACCGCTGTTGGCATTTGGTTTCAAGAGCTGATGAAGGAGGACCCATGGTTCAAGGATCTAATGCCTGAGGTGCGTACTGATTGCTTCCCCTCTCACCTAAAGGAAAGCGTTGTAGTCTTGGACCCCAGAAAAGATGCGCGTGTCTGGGCTGTGTCGCTGTCGAAAAGGATGTAATCTTTATTTGCAGCGTCGAAGGTCTGGCAGGTGTGTGTGACTTGGCCAGCAACGATCTCGGTGCATGTTGACGTTTCACTGCAATCGCCGCCAACGCTGGCAATTTGTTTGATAGGAAGTACCTACTAATTGTGTTTCAGCTTCGCATCCTGGACAAGTCAGAACTTCCCTCTTCCTGCAATACCGGCACATCTTTCAAGTCTGTCTGCATTAACACCGTCATCTACCTACCCTGGCTCCTCGGCCAATGCATCAAGAACAACGTACAGATCAAGCGCGGCATTCTCAACCATATCTCCGAAGCGCCATCATATCACAATTCTGGCAGCGCCTCGATAATTATGAATTGCACTGGTCTTCTAAGCTCTAAGCTTGGTGGTGTCATGGACAAAACCGTGTATCCCGGCCGAGGACAGATCGTGGTGGTGAGAGATGATCCAGGCGCCATGTATACCACCTCGGGCACCGATGACGGCCCAGAGGAAGCCATGTACATCATGCAGCGAGCAGCTGGTGGCGGTACAGTCATAGGCGGCTGTTTGCAGCAAGGGAGTTGGGAAAGCCAACCTGATCCAAATCTGGCACAAAGAATCCTTCAACGAGCAGTTGACATATGTCCAAGCCTCGCTCCTAAGACGGGAAAAGTGACAGAGTTGAGTGTTATCAGGCATGGTGTGGGGCTAAGGCCGATGAGGGAGGATGGAATCAGGGTGGAGAAAGAGAAAATCGGGAAGGATTGGGTCGTGCACAACTATGGACATGCAGGGTATGGATATCAGAGTGCATGGGGAAGTGCGTGGGAGGCAGAGAGGTTGGCGTTGGAAATCCTGGAGAAAGACGGCGCGAGGGCGAAATTGTGAGAGGTAAGATTGTTGACTAAAATTATGCAACAACGCGTCAAATACCTCCAGCCGGTGCTCAAGAATCACCTACTGAGCCCTTTCTACTATGCTTCACAGCCTCTATGACCCTCTCTTCCAAATCCTTCACGGTTCCACTCTGTGCCAACCTCTCCTGTGTGCTGCGATCGAAAGCGGGCTCGACATTGAATGTGTTCTTGCAGTAGCTAGAGCGGGTATTAGAACAGTATGACTTGACTGAACATTGACAGTACGTGATAAAATTTACAAAGTCCGCTTGGACGAACCCTATGTCGCTCAGTCGCGTTTGTCCGTCCATTTGAAAATCATCCGACTTCTTCTCCATGGCCTTGAGGATAGTCTCTACAGTATCTTCAGGGTGCGGCTGCACGTTGTCGCCGGGGTCTGGAGAGCTGACTGTCATGTTCGAGGAGGGAGATGGAAATGTGGAATCTGGGATGAAAAAGCTTGTCTCTACTGTGTAAATGGCCAAGCTTGACAGTACGTCGTTCAATATATACTACCGCGTAGGATCTGAATCAAAACCTGACAGGGATCCAAAGCTTATGAGTGATTTACTTGAAATACCTCAGATGTCTACATAGTGTCGCCTGATTTGGGATGTCGGCTGAGGTGTGTTTACACGAAGACTTCCATTGCGGGGTAAGACTGTACGTGCCGCAATTGTCTTCTTCCTAACCGTACAACTTCAAGGAAACAGTTCCTCCTGCTACCGGATTCTTATCCTAATGTCGTGACTGGTGAAGATCGTTAATGGCTGCCTAGCAGGCAAATGGCTGTTGAGAAGACCCCGCAGTCACGACATCAATAGCGCTCAGTTCAGGTGCGTTACGCGAGTGATGTACAAGCTGACACGGCAGACCTGAGAAACGTGACAGAAGGCCTGAAGCTATGTCATCGAAACTGCGAACCAGGCTGGTGGGCTACCTGCTCATACTGTTCTCGAGATCTTGAGCAGCACTTTCTTCCACTGAGTGACATCAAGCTTCTGCAACCACAGCCTGACGTTTCTTAATACTTTCAAGTGCCTGTTTCAGGCTACTTGGAGGTAGGCTCCAGTCCTGTAGTTTCAGGCTATCTTCGTGGGTCAACATCCATAGAGTCTCCGCTGCCGTGATGCGGATCTGGTACTAAAGTTAGGTCGTGATGCACGCGACATTGGTGGTTGGCTTACCTTGGGAAACGGATGTAAAAGCATACTCGTCACTTTCGCAAGAGTATGGTTGCGAGTTGCTGGGATCGACCCAAGCCCACGGTACACGTCTAGGGCGAGATGCAACTTTTGAATGTGTGTGGACTTGAAATGAGCTTTCTGGACGTAAGAAAGAAGCGTTCGGAAGCTAGTGTCGTCAGTCGGATGCGCGAAGCGATTTGACTTCTTGAGAAGACACTCACTTGAAATTCGTGGAGATGAGGCGGTGCATAACATGCATATCGAAGAGAAATGCCCACACCTCAAGCAGTGGGATCAATACCCTATCGTTTTCGAGCTCCTTCTTTAGCAAGTCCACTAAGCAACTGATATAGTCTACTAGTGTAAGCTCTGGAGCGTTAGTCAAGGGTAAGGATGCGGTAAAGTCAAGAAGCGCCTCTCTACAGTTTCGGACGACCGATTCTGATGCCATGCCTGCTGAGCCCACCAGACCTCGACAGATAGACTCTCGGATCATAGGAGAATCTGTCGAATGCATCATCATCAAAGCTCTGCTAAAATACGCCTGGGAGGAGACATCGTCAACGGTCGTTGCGACAATCTCGGGAGATTGCGTGAGCGAGCCCTCGACAAGAACACTGGCTGCTCGTATTCTGACCTTATCCAGCTTCTCCAATGAGAGGCGCAAGACATCTGCATATATCTGACCATCTGAGTAATTTGCTTGACCTTGGAAGATGCCGGCCGATCCTGCTGTCCGGACGGCGTTCAAAGCTTCTAATCGAACGAGTGAGCCAACGTCGCCCCGCTCGGTAACTGTGTAGTCGTTCAGAGCTACGTGCAATGCGCTCACGATCCTGTCTTTTACATCTGCTGCTTTAGGTGACCAGACTTTCTTTGTCACCTCTTGGCAAGTCTTGAGTAATGTATCCAACGCTCGTAAAGCTACTGTTCTTGCTTCGATTGCTACCGCCGAGGTGCACCTGAAAGTGATTGTGTGTAGAATGCGCTTCTGTAAGTCTGTGACGGTGTCGCTTTGAACGGAGACTGGCACTCCAAAGGCTGACCCAAGTGCAATAACATGGCCAGAACAGCGAAGCCCACTGTATGATGCTTCGTTGTCCAATTTTGCTAGCCAGTTCATGATCAAGGTCTCCGGAAGGGTTGGGGAAACGTTCTGGAGGAGTACAAGAGCCTGGCCGGCGACCTTTGCTACAGCTATCAGAACCGTTTCTTCGTGCCGCGTGAGACACAAATCCAGTATACGTGCGATCTCAGCCGGAGGTATGCTGGAGACCCAATCATCTGTCGGTAGAGTGCTCATAGCACCAGCCAGAGCCGCAATGAGGTCGCAAAAAGACGAGGCTGTGTATTCCGGTCGCAGTGCTGGAGATGTGAAGGCTTTGTCCTCCAATTTGGTCTGATCGTCAAAGAGCCTCCAAAGAGATATGAAAGTCGCCGGCCTGTACAACCCTTCTGAAGTGAATTCAACATGATTAGGGACTTCGACAATGGCTGCTAGAGCCGACACCAATCCCTGTCGCTCTTCAACTTCTCGGAGCCGTAATGTTCCTAGTTGGTTGCATATTTGATCAGTCATCTGCCATACCGTACTGGGTACCTGATTTCTGGACAATAATCCTATCGACTTGGCTGCGAATAGGCGAGAGTCAGAGTCCAACGAGCCTGTCCCTCTCCATCCGAGTAGGTTTTCGAAGACAGCTTGCCAGTACAATGGCTGCAGGTCACTAGCCTTCACTGCTACGTCGCACATGGCTCGCTGGCGAAGACCAACAGCGTGAAAATCTACGGCTTGAACGAGGGGGATACCCTCTTGAATTGTATTGGGATGGCGACCAATCAGCTCTTGCAGAGCTGCAGATGAACCTCTCCGAATGTTGCCAGCTGGGTCAAGACATGCTACTACGACGAGTTCGATAGCCAGCGTCTGAGGCACAGACATGTTCGGTCGGTGCTCCGAGGCTCGGATTGAAGAAGTCTCGACAGCAATAAGATCATCCGTGGAATATCGACGAGACAACGCCCAGATACCAAAGCAAGCGGCATCGCGTACGTTTGTTCCGATGGAACCACCAGTCGGCGAACGCTGCTCGAAACCGAGGGACAGTAGCAGTGCATTCAACACGTCTGGCAGCTGATGGGTCGGTATTGCCTTTCGGTAAAGTAGATGAGACAGAGTCAAAGTTAAGCCATGCCATCGAAGAGGGTTGACTCCACTCAGATTGCGTTTGGTCCCTTGCCAGTACACACTCTCATTGAGCGATCCGAGAATGGCTTCTATCACTTCCTCTGCCATTTCTGAGTCAAGCTTCAAAGTGATCATACTCATGGCTTTACTCGCTGCGTACCGTACTGGAGTATCGCCATCACCCAACAACTCGAGCAGTGCCTCGACAACTTCCTCCAGCACAGATGTAGCATCAAGCCCCAAGGGAACTGCAGTTGCTTGAAGACAGTGTATGACGATATTCCGCAGGGTTTTGACAACCAGCTTTCGCGCTACAGCGGATGATTTAAGGAACGCGAGGCTGTCTTGGCTGAGAATGCGTTGACAGGATCGGAACGCAGGAGCCAGGAAGGGTCCAATCTCCTCGTTAGTCGCCGAGGCCACCAACCCTGACAGGAAAGATAGAACACCGATGCACATATGTATGTCTGAAGTATCTTCTGCAGCGTTGGAGAAGAATGACAAAGACCACTTGACGAGTACGTGCAGCAGTCCAAGTTCTTGCATGTCCGGACGCACGGAAAGTGTGACTAAGAGCTTCGCAGCAGCGTTGCGTTCCTTTGACGCAGACTGAAGATGTTTAAAGCAGATGGCAAGAACGCGGAGCGTGATGCCTGGAATCTCTGTAGGGAGCTCGATACCCAGCTCTGCCGATGATTCCTCCGATGACTGCAAGGTCGATATGGACGCGAGTGGAAAGGGCGCGAGCATCAAATGAGAGAGCCACAGCAACAGAACATGACGCTCTGTCCATGGCACGATCGATTGTTGGAGAGACTCGTCCTCTGCTTTTTGAAAGTTTCTACCAATCTCAAACTCGCTGAGGATGGGTTCAAGGTAGCGTGGTTCATTGTTGAGAAAGCCCTTGATGACATTCTCACCCCTGACTTTGCAGAAGAGATTGATGATGTAGCAAATTGCGTGGGACAAAGGCACGTAGCCTTTCCTCGCTCTCTTCCAGGATGTCGTCTGCAGAAGCTCAAGGTAGGCATCAACTAGAGGGGGAAGAAAATTCTTTAGGTGTGTGTCAAGGAGCTGAGGGTCTTCCTGAAAAGGCTCGATCTGTGACAGGAATCAACGATCGCTCAGTTGAATGCAGATGTACAACGTACCAGAGCGCATGCTCGGTACATGTCCACCTCCCGCACATGTTGGCGGACAGGGGATGTTGCTGAGCCATTTCGACGCCCTCGTACTAGCCGTGGAAGCAGCTTTTCGAGATCAGCAAGCAACGCAGACGAAGCACGCTGTAGTTTAAGGTCGTCGTCTTCGCCGCTCATCGTGAAGTAGTACTGGAGGAGGTACATTCGTGGGCTGCGTTGATCATGATCTTGGCAGCTCGAGTCAGTCGCTGCCACTTTGACGCGTCGCACTGACTCAAACGCTCTCTTGCAGTTCGTGACGCGCCCAACATCCAACTGCTTGTCCATACCTACTAAAACTCTCAATTCGCATGACAACATTCACAATGGAGGAGAACAAGTACAGAGACTACCTTGCTGCACGGATTCTCACCGAGAGCCAGCCTGTGAGCTCGCCACACACGATGCGCTCGTCACTCCCTTCTGACACTTCCCAGGTTACCTACAGGCTGCTTTCGAGGGCGCTCCAGGTCAACGTCAGCTCTGCGAAGTTGTGAGTAGTACGCCTTGCGGCCCAAGCCAATACTGATGTTCGACAGGATGCTCTTTGACTTCCACCAGAAGCAGAACGCGAAGAAACCGAATTCCATTCACGCAACGTACCTCATCTCTGGTACAAAACGAGTCGCCAGCGAATCAAATGGCACGAACGGCCGACACAGTGAAGATGTTAGCATGCGTAGCTCACCGTTCATGAGCTCCATGCCGGAACCTGAAGAGCAAGAAGAAGAGCCCGTCAAGAAGTCTACTATACTGCTAGTTCGAGAGGAAGAGCTCGCAAGTACGTACTGCGTGGATAGCGAAGGTAGCCACGCTAACCATGAGATACAGAGACCCGCGCTGAGTTCTCAGAGGAATCTTCGGTCCATATCTACAGCTTGGAGCCAGGACCACTCGAGGTATGACTAAAGGGAACCGACATTAAGCATGGACTAAGGACCGTAGAACATGAACATACTGGCATCATGCAATCAAGAAGTACACTTGAAGTCTGTTGATGAGGATCCACTCGAAAGATGGCGATTATATGGGTCTATACAGAATCCTTACATCAAGGTATGGATGTCCCTTCAATACTTCTTCTCAAGCAAATGTGTGGCTAATTTTCTTGAAGCGAAGGACAGCCAAATATGCACCTCCTACTGTCGCGGCCGCTGCCAAACCAGCCGACAAGCCAGCTATGAAACCGACCGCAAAACCACCCGTGGCTGCTCAGCTTAGAAAAGACGCCTCGACATCCTCGCGTAGAGGAAGTGCATCTGAGGACAATGCATCTGGACGATCGACACCACAACCAGCGGGAGCTCCTGCTACATTGAAGAGGTCGGACTCCACGAAGTCAGCAGGCACGAAGAACAAAACCGCTGGAGATATCTTCAAATCGTTTGCAAAGGCTAAAGCGAAGCCCAAGGATGCTGCGAAATCGAACGAGTCAACACCTGCACCTGTTCAGGACGGTAAGTTTCTCGACGTTCTACCTTGGCCAGTGAATTGACTCATCTAGAACCCATGCAAGGCATGTCGGAAGACGAAGGCGATGACAACGATGAGCCTGAAGTGCAGGTGGATGTTGAGAAGATGGAAGCAGCAAAGAAGGCACGCAATGAGCGTGCCGAAAAGCTACGAAAGATGATGGACGATGACGGTAAGTTCGTAACAAGCAGTCTCAAAGGCTTTCAATTGACGATCTGAAGACGAGGACATGCCCGATGCGCCTGCTGCAGAAGAGAAGCCAGAGAAGCAAACCGAGGCATCCCAAATCCAGCAAGTGGAACCTCCGAGAGCAGATGAACCAGAGCCTACAGTTACCGTAGAGAATGGTCGCAGGAGAGGCCGAAGACGAGTCATGAAGAAGAAGACAGTCAAGGACGAAGAAGGCTACCTTGGTGAGTGAGGCTGAGCTCTCCTCCATGCCACATCTAACATTCTGCAGTAACAAAGGAAGAGGCTGTATGGGAATCATTCTCGGAGGACGAGCCCGAGCCCAAGCGAGCAAAGCCTGCACCCAAGCCAGCAGCTGCAGCGAAGGGCAAACCCGCAGGCAAGAAGGGCCAAGGAAGCATTGCAAGCTTCTTCAAAAAGGCATAGAAAGCTTGAGGCTACAGCGCTGTGTATCTTCTATTCGTATTTACTCTGCAGATACCCTATTATGAAGTACATGTATCCCAGAACTCAGAGCGTAGCCATTGACGCCAGGTACAACGATGATGTCTCGGTAGATCTAGGCTTGCTGCTAGGGTTCTCCTTATTTAAAGATTGCGTTTTTTCCTATTAGGCGTGTAAGAGGCTCTACTATACTAGAAAACTAATTAATAAACTGTTATTAGAAGTTTGCAAACCTTAGAAAGCTCTAGATTCTCTTTAATATCTTTAGAGGTTCTTATAACTTTATAGCAGCAACTTTTGCAGAATCTATCTAGATGCCCTTACTAGCTTTAATAATACATCCTAAGTACTTAGTCTTCTTAACAGAGAACTTACTCTTCTCTACATTAAGGTGTAACTCTGCAGCTCCTAATTCCTAGACAATTTCCTTAACGTTAGCCTTATGTTCCTCTTAGGTGCTATTAGAGTAGCTTAATATATTATCTATATAGGCAGAGCACTATTTGTCTAGGTACTCTCTTTAGACCTAGTTAATGTACTGTTAGAATGTACTTAGGGCATTAGCTAGTCTAAATAGCATTACTAACTATTTATAGAGCCTATATCTTGTCTAAATAGCTGTCTTCTATTTATCTCCTTTAGCAATCCTAATCTTGTAGAAGGCTTAGATAACGTCTACCTTAGTAAACTATAACTCCTTTAATATCTACAAGAAAGTCTTGTAGATTAGGGGCAATAGGTACTAGTCCTTCTTAGTAATTGCGTTTAGTGCTTAATAATTAACACAAAACTAGAGAACCCTACTAGGTTTCTTAATAAATAGCACTAGAGCAGAAGCACTAGATTTGCTAACTTAAATAAAGCCTTTGTATAAGTAGCTAGTAAGTTGTTGTTGTAGCACTAGGAGCTCTTTATAGGACATGTTGTTTAGTAGTCTCTTTAGTACTGTTATAGTTTTACTGTCTTGCTTAATTAGCTTAATTACGTAATCTATGTTAGGACTGCAGTAAGGCGCTAGCTTATCTGCTTCTTCCTTTATAAATATTCTAAATTTATCCTTTAGGAACTCTAAGAGAAGGTTTTAGAGATCTATTAGCTTCTTTTTCTTTAGGGCCTTCTAAATGTCTGCTATTAATGTAGTAAACAGTTCTATATTTTAGTCTATCTTAGACTACTTTCTTAGCGCCTAGTACAACTCTAGACTAACAGGCTTAGGTAGTTAGTTAGGACAGGCGCCTTCTCTATTTCTTACTTATATCTGTAAGGAGTAGATAAATAACATCTTCTTAGCTAATGCTATAGTAACTTTGTTCTTGTCTATCTATAGTCTTCCTAGGATAAGGTTGTACTTATTTTCCCTATCTAGTACATTTGCCTAGAGGGTTTCTTTGTAGCTATTAATATTAATCTTTATTCTTATAATATTAGTTACCTAGGTTACTTTTCTAGCTATACCTAATACCTTATGTCTGTATATAGGTGTGTGTTAGAAGTTGTTTTATAATATAAACTTAGAGGAGACTGTGCTATATATTAAGCACCTAGTATTAATTAATATATATGCTATAGTGTTGTCCTATACTATTATATGCAGTAATATAGGCTTGCTATCTAGCTACTATTAGTAGAACTTCTAGAATAGTTCTTTTCTTTTTGTAACTTCTTTTCCTAACCTCTATTTACGCCTTTAAATAGAAGTTTCTAGTTTTCTAAACCTTTGTTGTTTAAGTAATTGTTCTTAGAAACTTTAGCAATTGCGCTTTTAACCTAGACATTCTTAGGTCTTCTAGCTAGGGCTAACTTACATCTATCTACGTAGTAGCTCTTCTTTCTGCATTTTAGGCAGAAGTTAGCAGCCCTCTACTAGTCTAAGACTTTTTAAGTCTACTACTCTGCTTGCTATTAGTTGTCTAACTTAATCTTCCTAGAGTAGGCCTTAGCAGGTTCCTAGTCTATACTATCTAGGTTTATTTCTTGTGTGTGTTGTTTAAAGGTGCTATTTATTAGTGCCTTAGACCTATAGAGGTTAACCTCTACTGCTAAGACTCTAGCTATAAGGCTTTAGAGATCCTAGTTGTCTAGAATGTCTACTAACACTATCTTGTCCTAGAGGTCTAGACAGAGTATAGATATATTCCTAGTCTTAAGATTCTTTTTGTTGTCTTCTTTAGCAGCAACTAATCTTTATATAGTTTTAGTTATGTCTTCTTCTTATAGGTTCTAGTTAGAGTCTATAGTAGGGTGTGTTTTATTATTAGTAATAGTTACTATAGCCTTAGGTAGGGTTGCCTATAATAGATAGGTATTTAGTTGTTCTAGTACATAAGTAAATAGCTTATCCTGCTACTCCTCTAGTACTAACAAGGTAGCAAGGTTCTAGAGTTTAGTTCTAACATCTAATTAATTGTTGTTACTAGTGCATAGCTTAATGCTGTATTTACCTAAACGCCTAGCAGCGTTGTTAAACATTTTGCTTATTAATCCTTATTTAGTAATTAAATCTAATTGTAAGGAGCTAACCTCTAAGGGAATTTGCTTGTAAAATACAAGATAGATTTAATAGAGAACAACCTCTAGGACAGAGGTAACAGAGTTTTTATAAACTCTTTTTAAACATATTAGCTCTGCAGCAGAGCTCTAGTCTGTGCTGCAGAGTGCAAGCTAGAGTACTGCTGTAGCAGTGTAAGTATAAGCTAGAGCAGTGCTAAGGCAGTGTACGCTAAGAAGCTAGCACCTAGGCCTAGCCTGTTATAGTAGGTATCTTAAGACTAGAGGGCTTTAGCTTGTCTAGATTCCCGCCTATTATGCGTTAGGTATAAGCATAGATTAAAGGTAGCTGTTATATGCTTTTTAGAAGGTTAGGCGCAATTACACACTACGCAGGATTAGCAGTACGTCTTAATTAACTACGCAAGACTAGGCTATTAGTATTAAGGAATTATTAAGTAAAGCGTAGCTCTAGTTCCTTTATAGCCTACAATCTTGTAATTATAGCAAAAGTTAAAAATCTAGCAATAGAGACAGGCGTCTAGTAGTATATATAGGCGTGTTTTATTAAAGAACAATTATTAGTAATCCCTCTCTCTAGTAGTGTAGCAGTCTAAGAGTAAAACATAGTAACTATTCTTTTAGAACTATAAGCTA
The DNA here is from genome assembly GCA_039634435.1 of Ascochyta pisi. NCBI lineage: Eukaryota > Fungi > Ascomycota > Dothideomycetes > Pleosporales > Didymellaceae > Ascochyta > Ascochyta pisi. Next base: position 945,627 of record CP113331.1, on the reverse strand, counting down.
GGCTTGTAATTACCTTAATCTAAGGCAGTAAAGATATTTTAAGTAGTAGGATTAGTAGCGTAGGCTTTGCTAAGCATTTCTTCTATTAAGCGCAGGTCTTCTAAATAAGAGGGCAGTCCTAATATTACTGTTCTATTAATATTGTTAATAGGTTCTTTATTATCTATATTAGAGTTAGGTGTTAGGCTTAGAGTAGTACAGAGTTAAGCCACTGCTTAAGCATCTAGGGTGACAAATAAGGAATTCTGTTAAGAGGAGATTAATAAAGCCCTTAGAGTAGCCTAGATTACAGGTTCTATACTAGGGGATAGGTGTTTTAGTTATACAACAATCTAGTAAGTATTAATAAGTCTTGTATTGTTTTTGTCTCTAGGAATGTTTTAAGCTTACTAGCTAAGGGCGTCTGCTTTGCTATTTGTCTCTCCTAGTGCGTAAATAATCTTAAAGCCAAATTAAGAGAGAAAAAGTAACTAGTAGGCTTGCCTCTAATTAGATATCTTAGTAGTTATAAAGGTTTCTAGGTTCTTATAATTAGTTATAACCTAGATTAGGTGTAGGGAACCTATAAGCTTAGGTTCCTATTCCTTAAATACTAAAATAATAGCTATTAGCTCTGTATTGTAGATGTTGTAATTGCATTTAGCAGGGGAGTGTTTTTTAAGAAGAATGCTACAGGTTGTAGAGTGCCTTTAGCATTGCCTTATTTTATAACCCTACTAGAAGCCTACCTAGAAGAGTTAGTAGAAATAAAGATTAGCTAACTAGGGTTAAAATGCTGTAGGACTAAGTTAACTGTAGAAGCTTTTATTAGTTACGTAAAAGTATTAATGTAGGCCTATATTAGGCTAGCAAATAGGTATAGTTAGGGTAGAGGTTAGGTATATTACATAAGGTACCCTAGCTCTACTTAACCCTTACCCACGCTAACCTCCTGCTAAGAGGGTTAGGGTTAGGTAGGGTCTACATATAGTAGAGGTAGGTGTAGAGTAGAGTCTACATATAGTAGAGGTAGGTGTAGAGTAGAGTCTACATATAGTAGAGGTAGAAGTAGAGTAGAGGCTGCACAGACTAGAGGTAGAGGTAGGGTAGAGGCTACACAGACTAGAGGTAGAAGTAGAGTAGAGGCTACATAGACTAAGAGCAGAGGTTAGGTACATTACGTAATAGTATATATATACCTATAAAGCTAATTCTTTACTTCTAATTTAGGATATAAGGTTTAAAGATTTATTACACACATTTATTATAGAAGTAATAATAGATTATATGCAAGTGTGTATATTAAACAATCTAATTATATAAAAACTAGATTACCTATATATAAGCATAAACTAACTTAGCACATCTAAATAATTAGATAGTTGTAGCAAGAAGCTTTTTGTAGTATTGCCTAGCTAGAGTTACATTCTTGCTTATTATAGTTACCTACTTAGTATAAATAGCATTTAAGTTAACATCTATTTGTATTAGCTACATTTTCCTAGTGTAGAGCTTTCACATACCTTTAAAAATACTAACAAGAAAAGATTCTACAGATTCTTAAAGAGCCTCTAGGGCTATAGCTCTAAACTGCAAATTATTCTTAAAGTTTGTTGCAATTTTACAAACTAGGCGTAAGAATGCTAACTTAGGAATAATTATATTAGTAGACTTCTAGTATTAGCAGATTTCTTAAAGCGCAACAGCTATAGTAGAATTAGTAACAGAATATAATAAAAGACTATAATAACTTACTACTAGCCTTGTTGTAGCGCTTAGCTCTAACTATTATAGGTGTTGCAGGCGCCTTGTAGGCAGCCTTAGCAGCAAGCTGTTTTCTAGGTGCTTTGCTGCTAGTTCTAGGATCACCTCTGCCTTAGGTTAGTCTTGCTGTATTCTTGCAGCCTGTAGCTATAGTGCTAACTGTAATAAAAGGCTGTAATAATAGAGAGCTAGTGTAGAAGAGTTGTTATAGTGTAGTTATCTGCAGTAGTGTAGTTATAGAAGGAAAGTGTAGTTGTAGGTAGAAGAAGGTTAAAGTAGGATTTGTTAATAGTTAAATTAGTTAATGTGCACGTAGAGGTCTATGCGCTACTAGAGATTATTATGTTGTAAGTACTTAAATTTAGTATATCTATTAGCAGCGTGCTAGAACTCTAAGCCTGTAATAGAAATCTATAATAACTTGTTAGCTTATAGAGCTAAACGCAAGAAGTTATCTTATTCTATTCTTAACTTAATACAATAAATATTTGCTAATTTGTAGCAGTTTGCAGCACTAAGCAAATTTTAATATTTGCATTTAAGTTTGCGCCTAGTAGGGCTGCTGCCTAGCGCAAGAACACTAAAATCTAGCGTATATAGAAGGGACTTACAACACCTATGCACAGAGAAGACTGTAATAATAATCTATAAAAACTTATAGGTAGCATAAAGACGCTATGCGCATTCTTCTAACACTAAGTGCATTAAGATTAGAGCTATGTGCACAATGTTGTAACTATAACAAAAAAAACTATTGCATTAGCGCTAGCAGGATAGAGCTTAATCACGTGCTATCTAGTAAAACACACTTACCTAGAGCTCGCTAGCACTACAATATAACTACTAACATTACTACACTTCTACACTACTACACTACTTTACTCCTTCTGCGTACGTTATTAGGCCTCTATTACAGTTAGCACTATAGATCTTAAGCCTAAGGATATTAAGAAGGAGGAGGAAGAAAAAATAACAACTTTAGTAATTACTACAGGCACTTGTATGCTAGCTAGCTTCACTGCTAAAGAGTAGAATAAGCTTATCTAGGTAGTTATTACAGCCTGTTATAATAGTTAGCGCTAATAATACTAGGGTTTCTACTCTTAGGAGAATAAGATTAATTATGTCCTTAACTCCTAAAAGCTAAATCTGCTAGCTGAAAGATTAGCACCACAGTCCTGTTTAAAAGTGAACTTAGTAATAGTACCTGCGTAATTTAGCAAAGAGACAGAGCTGCAAGCCTTACTAAAGAGGAGTTAGCTGTTAAGAAGGCAAAAGATGCTAACTAGTTAGCAAAATTCCAAGCTAGGACAAAGTTGCAACAACTTCTAGCTTATTAGTTAGCAGCTCTTAAAACACAAGCTGCAATAGTAGCTAAGGCTAAGAAAGATGTTGCGCAGCAACACTTTAAGTTGTCTACTAGTAGTAAGTTATTACAGCTTCTTATTACAAACGTGTACTAACCCTAAACAGCTAAGTAGCTTTAAAATAAGCTAGAGGTTGTCTACAAGAAATAGGATAGTTTAGAGCATAAAATTAATCTTTGTGCACACTAGATAGCTTTTAGCAACTATGTAGAAGTTGCTACAGATAAGCTAGCAACTAGCAACACCCTCTAAACCTAAGGCTAAGGCAAAAAACAGCTCTTTTGCAAAGGTAGCGTGCTTAAGAAGCTACTTTAACAAGAGTATAAGCAGGGTCTTTAGAAGCTTACAAGTAATACTTTTAAAAGCAAGAAAGAGAAAGAAGAGTAGATTGCCTTCTAAGATTAGATGTTGCCTAAGAGCATAGCAATTGTGACTAATAACAACTAGAAGTAAGTTATCACATCCTATTATTACATCCACTTACTAATTATATTAGGGAAATTAATTCTCTAGATCTCTTAAATAAGATAGATAGTGATATTTAGCTTACAGGCCACTGCCTGTATATTGCAGCTGCTAACAAAGATAAGTGCAAGGAGGAGATTAAAGAATCTAATTCTAAGCTTAAAGAGTACTTTAGGTCTATGCTAAATAAGTATAAGACTAATAAGCAGTACTACTAGGCAATAGATAAAGTAGATAAGGCAGATAAGGCAGATAATAATAATAACAAGATAGAGATAGAAATAGAGAGTAACTAAGATTAGATATGCCTTTAGCGTTATAGCCTAGTATTACAGCTAATTAACACATCTAATGCCTGTTGCATAGACTTCTAAGACATCTATATCTTTAAATTTCCTTATCTTTACCTAACTAACAACTTAGTACAGTAAATTAAATCTATAGTTAGCTCTTGTTCTGCAGATAATTACTAGCGCTTTCTTTAGAGATTACATTTCTAGAGTTATAGCTTCCTCTCTAGCCTTGCTAATAAGTGTTACTTCTAAGCTTATTATGCAAATTTCTTACAGCTTCTTATTACATCTATAGCATTACTATCTCTAAACTTAGGGTCCTCTCTACCTAGCCTACTTAAAATTCTTTTGTCTTATACTTTTTTAGCTTAGCAAATTGTTAAAGGTGCTTTTCTAAGTCTAGTATCTCTACTTAAGCGGCTACGTTCTACAGACCTAGATTACTAAGAGCAACATACAGCCTAGGATAAGTAGTAGAAAAGCATAACATAGGGAAGCAATCCTACTAGTAGAAAACTAAATTAGAATGCTTTATCTTGCTTTAGCAAAGTCTAGAAGCACTATAGAGAAGCTGCTAAGATAGAAAATAGTTACTTACACGTTTACTGTTATAACTATAGCTAAGCACTCTAGCACCTAGCTCTAAAAGCTATTAGGACAAAACACCTGCTTTAGCACCTTAAAACTTAAGCCTGTAGAGAAACTAAAAGTCCTACTTATGCTTTACTAGACTCCTAATTACGTCTACACACTACACGCTAAAGAAACTAGAATTAGTCTCTCTCTATTCTAGGATACTCTTATTTAGCCTTTAAAGAAGAGCTTGTTTGCTTTATTATTAACAACAACATTGCTTTTTAAGCAGTTAAGCGTCCAACTTTCTAACGTTTTATCTACTTCCTTAGGCCTAAGGCTGTGATAATTACCTATTATAAATTTAGCCAGATGTTCTAAGCTTAGTTTAAGGCTGCTAAAGACAGACTTCTCTAGAATTTTAAATTAAGTACTAAACTGTTTATTGCATTAGACGTCTAGACAGCAAGCAATTACCTAAGTTTCCTTACTATTAAGGGCTACTATATTAATAAGAGCTAGAAACTACAAGAAGTTCTTTTAGACTTTATTCTAATGTGTAGAAAATATACAGGCTCTTCTATAGCATAGCAAGTTCTCTAATTTCTACAAAGAACTAAAATATTAAGACGTCTATTAGGTGTTAGTTGTAACAATGTAAGCAATAACAGCACTTTAACATAGATCTTACAAGACTTGCTAAAAGAGCACAATATTACTTAAAACAAAGAAGAAAACACTATCCCTTGTCTTGCATATATTATTAACTTTGTTGTGCAAGACATTATACTACATCTTAAGCTAGATGTACTAGAAGAGATAGAGAATGTAGAAAGACTATAAAGACATTATATTTAAGAAATTACTAAGAACATGTCTGTTCTAAACTCTCTTTGCAAGGTATTTATTCTTTATTATATACAGTTATTACATTCTAAGTGCTACCTAGATCTAAGTTATCTGCATTGTAATAGACATTTTACTACAATAATTTAAGAGATTTCTTACACTGCAAAGTAATTTACTAGCAAATTAATTACTTTTAGTTATCTAAGATGTTAAGACTAGGTAGAACTCTACACATAATATATGTAAGTGTGCACTTAAGCTCTAGCCTTATATTAATAAATAGCTAGAGCAAGAAATTGCACTTAAGGCTACTAGTTGTAAAGAACGTGCTTCTACTTATACTAAGGGTGCAGAAGCTAATTTTAAAGATCTTAGGAAACTTTAACTTGTAGCAACTAAGTAGCAGCACCTACAAGCTGTTACAAAAATGCTATAATAATTTAAAAAAGCAACTAATACTCTAAGTAAGACTCTAAGACTGCAAATTTAATACATCTAGATAATGTACAACTAACTATTTAATTACCTAAAACAGATAATCTATAAGGTTAGTAACAACTTTAGTTAATCTAATAACTTAGAATAGCTTAGAGTTGTAAAGGTAGCTGCAGAAATAGGTACTGCAAAACTATCTAAGTACTATTTAAGAATAGGCAAGAGTTAAGGTTTCTTGTTTAACTATACAACTATCTTAGATCTAACACAGAAGCTTACTGCGTATAAGGTAAATTTATTATAGTTAGTTATTATAGTTCTCTACTAACTGTCTGCTTAGGACAAATCCTAGGCCTTCTAAAATAAACACATGTACTAAGTCTAATTCTTTAACTATATAGCGTGTTATAACAGCGTTAGTTCTAGTAGCTCTATAGTAGCATAAAACACGCCTACTTAGTAATTTAAAGAAGATAATTAGTTCTAAAGGCTAGCAACAACTACTTAGCAGGCTAGCATAAGCTTCTTAAGTTTAGGTTTATCTAACAAGGATGCGTGTTAAACTTAACAAGAGGGTAAGGCCTATCTTAGCACTCCTTCTATTTAACTAGTAGAAGGCTTTAATCTACTAGAATAGTAGAAGAAGAATGCTATAACTTACCTACAACTTGCTTGTGTAGCAAAAGATGTACTTGCAGTACTACTTATAGAAGTAGAAGTTAAGCAAGTGTTTAACACTGCAAGAGATGTAATTAGGGATTAATAGTATAGGCTTAAGGCTATAAAGATACACTAGATTATAATTCTTAAGAATTCTTTCTCTCTAGCGCAGCAGCAGGAGGGGGAGAAGAAGAAAGTAGGCCCTAAAATAAATAAAGTAGAGGATCTTTTTAAGCTACCTACTTGCTCTAGTGCAGATATAGAGGATTGCTCTAGTGCAGATATAGATAATTGTACTAGTAAAGATAAAGAGGTTATAAAAGTAGAAGATAATAGCAGTAGTACTAAGGAGGAGCCTCTAGTAACACTATCTTAGCAAGAAGCAAGACCTTAGAAAAGAGCTAAGCTAATATAGTACTAGTAAATCCTAGATTTATAGTTGTAATAAATAGTTATTATAACTACTTTTCTCTACAACTATAATAAATAGCAGCTATAACTATTTCTTACTCTCTCTATAACTGTAATAAATAGCTGTAATAACTGTCTCTTACTATAACTAGAATAGATAGCTATAATAACTATCTTACTACTTATATTAGTTGTATATATCTAACGCTAGAACTAAGATAAGCGCACTACTAACCTTTACTCTACTCTACTCTACTCTACCTCTACCTTTAGTTTGTGCAGCTCTTACCTTGCCCCTACTTCTAGTCTATGTGGCCCCTACCTTGCCTCTACCCCTAGCCTGTGTAGCCTCTACCCTGCCTCTACCCCTAGCCTGTGCGGCTCCTACCCTGCTCCTACCTCTAGCCTATGTAGCTCCTACCTTGCCTCTACCTCTAGTCTGTGCAGCCTCTACTCTACTCCTACTATACCCTATAGTACGCTCTACCTATTTGCTAGCGTAGCCTATATAGGTTTAAATTTCTTATACTGCACTGTGTAACAAAGCTTATTAGAGTCTTTTTATTATAGGTTAGCAATAATAGTAGACTTAACAGCTTATAGAAGTAGAAGGGCAATAGAGAAGTAGCCCTAAATAAACTATTAATAAAATCTAGTAAGTTTAAGAAATAAGAGAATATCTAGTACTATTTAGGGCATTTCCTATTCTTAAGTAGCCTAAATCTTGTTAGGGTCTATCTATACACCTTAATCTGTAATAATTATTCTAAGAAACTTAACTTAGCTCTTGTAGAATTTAGACTTCTTAAAGTTAACATAGAATCTATATTCCTTAAGGCAGCTAAGAACTTATTTAACGTGTGTCCTGTATTCCTAGAAAGTGTTAGAGTAGATTAATACATTATCTTAAAAGCTATATAAAATTAATTTGAATATTTAAAAAGTGCTTTGTTTATAGCCTTTTAAAATGTTACAGGAGCGTTGCATAGACTAAAAGGCATAACTTTATACTAGTAAGTGCCCTTTTTAGTAGAGAATGCAGTAAGCTATAATAAGCTCAGTTTTATGCTAATTTTATAGAAGGCATAAATAAGATTAAATTTTAAAAAGATCTTAGCTTTGTTAAGGTGTGCTATAGTCTCTTAAAAAAAGAAATAGAGTAGTAGTCGTTAACTGTAGCTTTGTTTAAATCCTAATTATCTACGTAGACACGCAGACTACTGCCTAGCTTAGCTATAATAAGAACATTATTCTAAGCAAGGGAATTCTAGTGCTTAGTAATTCCTCTAGACTTGTTTTCCTTAATATAATGTTTAATAGCCTTTATTTGTTGTCCTAAAAACGATTATAGGCAGTATTTAGGTAGATTAATACCTAGTTCAAGTTTAATTTTGTAGTTAAAATCTCTTTAGTTAGGCAGTGTTCTAGCTGTAACTTAGTTAAAGGTAGGAATAAATTTAGTATATTCCTCTAATTCTTCTGCAGTAAGTAAGTTAGATAGCAGGAGGTCTTAAAGAGGCTAGAAAAATTTGTTTAAGTTATTATTAGCTAAAGTCCTTCTAGCAGTAGTAGTGTCTAATTGTTAAATAATAAAGACTAGGTGCCTAGGTCTTTTGCTATAAAGGCAAATAGCTTTAGCAGAAACTAAGCGTAGGTTAACTAATTTATTAGTATATAGTGCTACGCCTATAGAGCTAAGTTTAGTTAAGTAGATTTTTTATTCTAAAGTCTGCTTAAACTAGACTATAATAATTATAGGAGCTTAGTGTCTAACTTAGAGCCCTTATATAGCAACAGGGGAGTCTAAGATATATTGTTGCAGTGCCTAGAGCAATAGTTGTTGTTAAAACAGATAGAGCAGTCGCTCTATAAGATTAATAGATTGTTAATAGCCCTCTAGCAGAATCCTAAGACAAGCTAAAAGGATCTGTAGTTGTTTATAATATAGGCCCTAGGGTGTTCTAAATAAGAGCCTAATTAGAGGCAAAAGTTAGCACAGTAAGTAATAGTCTTAGAGGGTTAACTATTATATCCTTAGCAGATAATTACAGTAGCTAAAAGGATAAGGTAAAGAGCCTTAGTATATTATAGAAATTTACGCAATATGAAGCTAGAATCAGCCCTATTATTAGCCAAAGCGCAGATCCTGTATAGAGTGTTGTTGTTACGTCCTACAAAAGCTAGAAAGGCAGGTTAATTATAATGTTGTAGGCTGCCTTTAGTTTAGTTCTATTTGCTACTAGCTTTGTAGAGCATAGTACTAGCCTCTGCTAAGCCTAGCTAAGGGGAAAATAGGTTCTTAGAGCGCACTTGTTAGTAAACTAACCTTAAGTAGTAACTAGAACTTAAGGGTTATAGTTTTCTAACTAAGAAGCAGAGTTATTATCTAAAGGTTTAAAAAATTTGTCCTTAGTGTCCTCTCTTAGGGTGTCCAAAACAGCTATGTGTTAATTTGTTAGTTTATTTAAGGAATAGCTAAAGATAGAGCCTCAGACTTTAGTAGTTCTAGGTATTAGTTAGATTTATTGCCCTTAAGTCTACAGTTAAAACAAGTAAACCTATTAGAGAAGGCAAAAGTAGAGTTCTTAGAGCAGCAAAAACAAGTATACTTAGCCGTAAAAGCAGATATAGGTTAAGCTAGGATAGTAGTAGCAGGTAGTACTAGCAGAGTGTTATAAGTAGTTAACTAACTACGTTAAGCAGAGCGTCTAGGCTAATTACCTACAAAATCTTAAAATGTTACTTTGTTAGAGAAGAGGGCATAGTTACAAAAGAAGGTGCTAAGCTAATTGTAATATTCTTGCAGGCTAGAGAGTAACTTTTTATAAGGGATACTAGCTATCTAACAGCAGTAGAGGTCTAGTAGTTTAGCCTGTAGGCAATAGTAGTAAGTTTTAAGAGACTAGTTAAGCTGCTAGGCAAAGTATTCTATCTTAGTGCAAAAGACAGAGAAAGCGATTAAGGCATTAGTAATATCTATTAAGAGAAAGTAAGGAAAGATAAAGGCATTAAAAGAGTGTTTAGTAAACCTAAAGGTGTTTTTATCTCTATAAACATTCTATAAGTAGCAAATGCAGTCTATAGGTTTAGAATAGAAGCAACCAAACCTAGATAGATCTTAGAGCAAGGCATAAGTAGAGTCTTAAGTGTAAATTATAAGAAGGTCTGCTTAATTACTAGAGTGCTAGTAGTTGCGTCTATTTGCTTGCATGTAGTAAAGGCAATTAAAGAGCTATTTACTAAAGTTGTTATTTAGGCTAGAGAAATATTAGAGCTTCTGTTACAGGATAAACACGCTTATATACTAGCTAGAGTTAGCAGGTAGAATATAGTTATATTTTGCCTCTATTTTAGCTGTGACAGCTTCTCTGTAGCCTTGTCTAGCTAATTGTTGTATTAGTCTAGTAACAACAGGAATTAATAAGCGCTAGCTAATGTAGAAGTTAACAACGTAGCAGAATAGCTCCTAAGTAGTATAATAGTTAAGAGATAAGATTAGTCTATAGTAGCTAGTGCATTATCGCGTTGTTTAGATTATGAAAGAATAGTAAATAGCTACTCTAAGTTGTTGTTAGGGCTAGTAAATAGATCCTGTTCTAGCTTAGTAGACCCTAAATAAAGAGGAGTAGAGCAACGTAAGTGCCTAAATCAAAAGGCAGGTTAAGTAGAGGCTAAGTCCTTAGTAGCTAAGATAACGCCTTTAGCAACAATGTAATTATAGGCTAAGCAGAGCTTTTAGTAATCTAGTTTAAGTTAGTTAGTCTAGAACTAGTGTGTGTTAAAAACAGTGTTAAGAGAATTATACTTAGTAACTACAAAGTTATAAGACTTTCTTCTTATAATCTTTATTAGATAGTTTCCTTTTTAGGAATAGTTATTACCTAAACAGGCAACTTAAGCTATTTAGCCTAAATATATATATATATTAGGCCTAAATACAGGTACTTTCCTAATCAGGTTTAGCTCTTACCTAATCTAGTAAAGTACTATCTGAAGAATACCTTAGTAGAAAGCGTTAGAAAGCCGTGCTTATTATAGAAATAGCTTTACTAGATCTAGAGTTAGCTTTCTTACTATAAATAGCTTAAGGACACGTTGCCTTTACTAGTAGGTTACGTGTACACCTACGTAATCTGCTAGTAGGTTGCGTAATTGCCTACGCAGTCTGCTTAGGAATCTACTTTGGATTTCTAAGCATCTATTAGTAATAGCTATTCTAGAATCTTCTGCTTTGCAATAGAGAGAAGAGAAGTAGAGTATAAATACTACTTACTTTGCCCCTCTCTTAGTTCTGTACCTAGTGTTTAATATAATAACTTGTCTAATATATAAGCTTATCTTATTACTATATTAATCCTTCTACTTTATTAGGCTATACGCTTCCTATTTTGGAATTACCTAGTCTAGTTAGTCTAGATCTTTTAGATTAGGGAACAAAGTAGTCTATCTTCTTTAACCCTTCCTACTTTCTTTTTGTCGCGGTAAATACCGCTTAGATTAGTGATTATCTAATTAGGATTACTGATTTTGTGATCTGAATCTGGATGCGCTAAGTTACTAGCGTCGGATTGAGGATATATAAACAATTAGGTTAAACCAATAGATCTATAGAAGAATTTAATCTCTCTTTCTTAATTATTAATTGTTTATCTCTTAAGTCTCTTAACAATTACAGTTATGAGCCTAGCGTTATAGACAACAAAGGAAGATTCTCCCTGTGTACTTAGTATAGCTAAGGACTTTATTAATACAATTAAGAACTTATACTAAACCTCTTTGCTACTTATTACTAAACCTACTACTATAGATACTAAAGAAAAGATTAGTACTAGGCAAATCCTGCTCAAATCCAGATTAGACTAGCTAAACTGGTATACTTAACTAGAGTTTCACGCCTAAGACAAGGCTATCTAGGATCAAATTAATCTAGATGCGGGTAACGTGGATCTAATAGATAAGTAGGAGCTAGTCTATTCTTCTTATCTAAAGAAACTAGTTCAAACTAAGGAAGTTACTAACTTAGCTTTTAAAGCTATAAAAGAAACCTACAAACTTTTAGTTATAGAGCATCTAGAAGAAGTCTAGAAATACAAGATTAAAACAGCTAGATAGACAAGGAAGGTAGCTAAGCTCACTAACATTCAGGATTAGATTAACAAGACAGTATCCCCTAACCTCCTAGCCTCAATCACTCTTAAATTGCTTAACAATAAGAAAGTTACCTGTTAAGCACTTGTTTAATTACTTAAGAACAACCTTGCTCTAACAAAGGATAACACTAGCAACCTTCTAAGACAATAATATCGAGCTTACCTAGAGAAAGCTAGATTAGGTTAGATAACTCTAGATAAGTAGTTTAATAAATAGCAAATTCTTTATAGAAAGGCCAAGACTTACTCTATCCTAGATGTTAGCAGACAGCTAGCAATCACTAATTTTCTAGATTCAGTATTAGTAAAACTGGCTCCTGAATGGTCCTAATCTATAAAATAATTAATTACAATTAATTTGGCTCTAGGTAAGACCACTCTAACTATGGACAAAGTTGTAAAGGTTTTCTCCCTTATGCTTTAGGAACAAGCAATTAGTTAACTAAAAGGGAAGGGATTAGGAGTGTACGCAACCTTTAGCAGATTATCTAGAAATTAGCAGAACAAGCAGGGATCAGGTGCCCTAAGGCACAAGTGTCCTTGCTAACTAGGTAGAACGTACTACTAGCCTCTAATTTCTTGTAATAGACTCTAAGTTGCAATTACTAGATTAATAGTATTAGACAGACTAAAGATAACCCTTACTAAAACAGCTAAATCTAAGAATAAAGAAAATTACGCCAAACAAGAGTAGAACAATCTTAGAAAACAAGTTAAGCAATCTGGATAGATCTCTAGAGCCCCTAGAACTTCTAGAACCTCTAGATTATCTAGATCAGCTAAATCTGCTAACAATAGTACTAACAAATTTCCTAGATTAATAGCAGCAGCTCTTATTAACCTATCAGACATTATTACTAATTAAGAAGGAGTTTATAGTACTACTTACTCTGCTTATCTATTGTTATTAAGTACTATCTTTAATAGAGGTGGAGCAGTACACCTTGTCAATAATTAGAAACTTCTAATTAAGGGAACATTCAAGAGAGCTGATCTAGGAGAGATTGTTAAGGCAGGTACTCAGTTACTCCCTGTCTTAGGAAAGGGAGATCGATTAATCAAAGCTTTCCTCAATAGAGAAAAGGGACCTAAAACTAAGGATCTATTGCTTAAAGATGTTAAGGTGGTTAATAGATTCTATGTCAACATTGTATCTAAAGCTAAGCTTAAGAAGGTTGGACTCTAGTACATAGGACTTAACAACACTCTTAGATATAGATTACTTAAGGACTATGTAATTATAGCTACTCTACACTCTGCTTATAACCTTGTCTTTATTAAATACAATAAGATTAGTTATTATCCTCTGCCTTACACTATCTAAGCTGTAAAGTTATCTATAGTTAATTAAACCTAATTAAGCACAGAGCAACTTTAGCATTAACAATCTAGACACCTAGGATTAAAAGCTCTCTAAAACCTAGTTTAATCTGCTCAAAATATTTAGATAGAAGGAACAAAGAGGATAGATTGTAAGCAATGCTCTACTATACACTCCTATTAGGTAATCTCTTGTAGACTAAGAGAAAGATCACTACATCCTTTCTATTGTATATCCTAGGATCTATTTAACATGCCAACCAGAAGGCTTAATAAAGAATAGGCACTAGTAATTAAAGAAGATTACTCTAGAAAGCTGTTTAACAACAATCTCTAATCTAAAACTCTTAGTGAGATAATAAGGATTATTACAGGATTTACTAAGTAGGTTAAGCAGAAATACAAGTTAGATATAGTTAAAATCTATTAGGATAACAATTTAGCCACTAGACCCTAGAGAGGTAGATCTAGATACAAAGAATAGGCACACAAATAAGAGATTATAATAGTAACTTCTCCTCCCTACACTCACAAACCAAATAGATTAGCAGAGAGGGCAGGACAAGAATTAATAACTAAATTAATTAAAATAAGGTTAGGAGCTAACCTGCCTACTTAACTCTAGCTAGAGATAATAAGCGCAGTGGCTTACTTGCATAGTATAAGTCTATCCTCTGCTCAAAACTATTAATCACCAAATAAGGTACTAGATAGTTAGTTCTAACAATACTTCAGATAGTTCAAACTAGCAGAGATTAGGCATAGAACCGCTAATCTACAACTAGATTAGAGCGGGATATATGCCTATAGGTGCAGAGCTTATCCTCTTAATAAGGATTAATTAGCCAGTAGGGATTAACAAGGATTTAAAGTTAACCTAAGGGGTTACATTAGTTATTTAGTTAGATATGTTGCATCTAATATATACCAAATATAGGTACCTACACTTAATTAAGTTATTACAACTAGAGACGTTGTATTTAATAAAAAGACCTTTTTCAAGGCACTCTAGATAAAGAGATAGAGATTAATCAAGCTACTAAGTTAGTAGAGATCCTTTATAACAGAGAAATCTAAGATCTAGGTTAGGAGGTAATTATACCTAAACAAATAGAAATCTAGTCTAGTTTAGACCCTAATAGAAATGTAGGGGGTGAGTTATCTAGATTAACAGACACTGTAGCTAGCCTGCCTAGTAATTAAGAGAATTAGAGCACAGAAACAGCATAAGGAGAACACAAGGCTAGTAATCACCTAAGAATCTGTGCTAATTAACTAGAAACAACTAGATTATTTACTCTAGATGCCACTCCTAAACTAATTAATTAAGGTTTAGGGGGTAATAGAGACTGCAGAGAAATCTAACAGAATAACCTTACTAATTATTATAGAGCTGTTAATTAACAAAGAGTGCACACTCCTGTAGTAGCTAAATTATCCCGCCTAAGTGATTAATTAAGATTAATTACTCTAGCCTCTTAAGTCTGCTAAGCTGCTTCTGCACGGCTAAGCGAAGCTGTAGATACAACAACTTATATTTAATTAAGTTAAAGACAACAAGGATTACTATCTAAAACTGACCTAAGAGTCTATATCCTAGAAAGGCAGCCAAGGCGAAAACCTAGTAACTAGAAGAGGGGTAGATCTAAGGGTGTCAACGCTTTAATCGCTAGTCTTACTAAAAATGATTAGTGGTTAGATTTTACAAATACTTTCTTACCTAGTGTTACCTAATCCTAGGAAGAACAATTGAGTTATAAGACTTTAAACTTAATAGTTATAGCAGCAATCTAAAATAACTAAGTGAAACAATTACTTAATTAAAAGATACATAGGGATGATCTACTACTACTACTAAAAACATAGAAACAATTAATACAATACCTACTTAAGCTTCTTTTTAGAGACGCTTCTAGGAAAGAAATAAATTAATTAAGACAAAAAGGAACGTGGACAGAGATCCCTAAATTAGAATCTATAGATTAACTATTACTACTAAAGTAGGTTTAGACCTACAAATTTAATTAAGACAGCTTCTTTATTAAATGCAAAGCTAGACTTGTAGTTAGAGGAGATCTGCAAGAGATTAACACTCTTACATTAATATATGCAGCTACACTAGCTGCTAAATTATTTAGAGTAGTTATAGCTATTGCGGCTAAGTTTAATCTAGAAATTAAGCAACACAACGTGGTTAGAGCATTCTTAAATGCACTTATCACAAAAGAAAATCTAGTAATCTGCAATCTCCTAGACAGATTTAAAGAAGCTAGACTATGTGTTCTACTTAACAGAGCACTCTATAGATTAAGAGAGTCTCTACTACTATAGTATAAAGAATTCTTAAGCACTCTTTAATTAATTAGACTGCAATGCTCTAAAGAAGAACCTTGCTTATTCTTTAATTCAGACTATACTATCCTAGTATTGTTCTACATTAATAATTTACTTTTGCTTTATTATAAGGACTATAAGCAAGAAGCACAAGACCTTTAGAGCAAAGTCACGTTAAAGTATAAAATCTAAGATTAAGGAGATGTACAGTAGTTCCTAGGGATTAGGGTAATCTAAAACAGGGAAGCAAGGTCAATTACATTACTCTATAATACGTATATTAATAAGATCGCTAAGAAGTTTAACCTAGATAAGGGATTATTTCTAGAAACCCCTCTATCTACAGCTGAGCTGATTAAAAACCCTAGAGAAGCAACTAAACAAGAAGTAAAGTCTTATTAAGAGAAGGTTAGATTAGCTCTCTATACAGCTATTATGCTTTGCCTAGATGTATCCTTCGCGGTATTAAAGCTATCCTATTTCCTAACAAACCTAAGCAAGAACTACTATAAAGCAATTAATTAAGTGATTACATATCTCTATAGGACAAGAACAGAAGGTATCTAATTTAGAGATTATCCTAGACTAGAACTTATTATCTGTAGAGATGCATTATTTGCTAATAATTTAGAAACTTGACAATACTCCTATAGATTCATAATTATCCTGTTTAGAGGACCAATTCTATAGAAAGCTGCTAGGCAATCTACAGTTACTACTTCTATAACAGAGGTAGAGCTGATCGCTCTATCCTACACAGCAAAAGAGACTATAGCAATTTAGCAATTGTTTAATAAAATAACGCTGGATATAGGACAAACCTGGACTATTTAGTGTAATAATCAACAAACTATCTAACTAGTAGTTAGAAAAAAACAAGAGAATTACAACCAAACTCTAACACATAGATATCTAAAACATGTAGCTAAGACAGGAATATTTAAACAGATTATCTAAGATTAGCTATCTAGAAACTTCTTAAATGCTAGCTAACAGATTAACTAAGGCACTAAGCAAACAAGAGTTTAATCACTTTAAGAAACTCTTAAATCTTAAAGATGCAAAGGGATTAATAAATGAACTAGAATAGAAGGCTTAATTGTAGGTACAAGTACAGCTAATTTTAAATAGAACCTAAAACTATTATTAACTTATAATTAAGCTAAGCTAAACCTCTTGAACAGACCTTATCTTTTAGCATACCTATTAGCTTTAAAGCTAATTAACTAGAGCCATAATATCCTTAAAATAACAAATAATCTAAGCTTAAATCTCTTCTCTAGTTAGAGGGCAGGATTAGGATCTAAACAAATCTTAACTATAACTACCTAACATTCTAGAACAAGAGTATCTACACTTGCTATACCTACCTAATCTCTCCCTGTATCTGCGAGCACAATTAGTGTAGTGATATAAATAATTGCCCTAATCTTTAGCCTAGCGGCTTAACTCCTTACGCCTTCCCTGTTAATCACTTATATAAGGCGTATCCTAGCGGCGAGGGCGTAGTAATCTATAGCTATATTTGTTAGATCTACTAGCTAATCTGCTAGATTAGACTGCCTGCTGTTGATATCTATAAGGATGTTGTTAAGGAGCAGTCTTAAACTGCTGTTAAGAAGCCTAGGGATGCTAATGCCTAACTTAGATAAACTAGAGTTGTTGTGCATCTACAGCTTAATAACTAGGAGCTAGAACACTAGCATGTTAAACAAGCTAATTATAAACGCCTTGCAGATGTTAATTAGCAACTAATTAAGTTGCTATAGGAATTAGAGCAGGAGCATAGTACGTTAGAACAGATAGATTAACTACTAGAGATAGACTGTTGTATAGTCCTTTACAATCCACTCTAGTCTTACAGCAGTTCTTAGCAATTAGGGAAACTTAATTCCTAATCTGCTTGCCTACCTGCGCAGCCTTATTAATCTACTTAAGTTAACACTTGCTCCTAAAAGATTAAGCTAAGAATAGATTACATACCTAATTAGCACTAGAAAGAGTACTATACTTAGACTAGAGTCTAGTTGTTCCTGTGTCCCTACTCTAGTTAGATTAACTCTAATTAGGTGTATCTAAAACTAATCTTACATCTAAACACAAGTGTAGGTACTACACTTAACGCATCTCTTAGATGCTGTCCCTTAATTATAACAAACAGCTATTACACCCTAAAGTCTCCTTAGTATACACTAAGCATAAGGAATTACTTGTAGAACCTAAACTGCTTTAGAAGTGTCTAATCTAGGAATAGAGGCCTTTAACTTCTTGTTTAATCTAGTATTTAGGGTACTTTTTAGCTTAAAGGTAGGCTTTAACAGTGTTTTCTTTAGCTTAGGGGTTTTTTGAGCAACCGTATCCTGCTTATCTAAAACAGGCGATGCAGTGTAATTATAGCTTAAACAGCGCACAGGTTCTGCTAAGAAGATTAGTCTTATAACTAACAAATCTCGATTAAGTACTTATAAGTCTTAGGAAAAACCCGCACTCTTCCCTTTTTCTAGATATAACCTGGATTGGCCTCTTAAGCAATGACGTTGAAGTTAATGTTCTAATCTATAGATTCCTTAAGATGTCGCTTGTAAGGATTTACAGGATTATAGACTAGCAGATTAATAGGCATAAAGCTTAATCTAAAACCTACCTAATTATAGTTTTAGAGCCTAGAAAAGCTATAAATTAGTTAAAAAATAATTAGTATACTAAAGAAACCACTTACTAGGGATTATAAGACTAATTAATCTTGTTTGTGTTGTCCCCTAAACAACAATTAGGATCCTTATAAGGGATAACAGAATTACTAGAGTTGTTAGACTTGTTATCTAAGCCAGCAGCTAGCGAAGTTAGCCTGCTCCTAATAGGTAGACTATTGTGTTGTTTACTAGGAACAGAGTATAAACTGCTTAATTAAACTATTGTAAAACAACTGCAACACGTAAGAAAGATTAGATAAACAAAACTAAGAAGAGTTAACACAGGCGACAAATTAGAGTAGAGAGTAGGAGAGAAAGAGAAAAATAGCGCAGATAGGTAATTATTTAGGGTGTAAACGCGTTTTGCACTATATGTTAACAAGCCTATTTGCTCTATACCTGTAATAGGAAACTTAAACGTTATCCTTTACAATTTGCAACAACACTATCTTTGCGATCACAACAATAGCTAATATAGTTATACTTCTTAATTAAAGCATGCCTAGGGGGTGTGTTGCAGTAAATACCGCTTAGATTAGTGATTATCTAATTGGGATTACTAATTTTGTGATCTGAATCCGGATGCGCTAAGTCACTAGCGTCGGATTGAGGATATATAAACAATTAGGTTAAACCAATAGATCTATAGAAGAATTTAATCTCTCTTTCTTAATTATTAATTGTTTATCTCTTAAGTCTCTTGATAATTACACTTTTCAAACTAATTTCCTTCTAACAGTACTATTTTATAGCCTGTAAAAGTGCTCTCTTTAGCAGTAGTTATAAAGTTAGAACTTAAAACAGCTAATAGCTAAACATCTTTAATGTAACTTCTTAAGCTTATTATTCTACTTATTACTACTTATGTATTTTAACTCTTTAGCGTACACTCTACTAGGTTTTTAATTAAAATAGTTATAATTTATCTTCTATATTTACAATTAGAAAATACTATTTACAAGTGTCTCTATTCTGTAGAAGTTAAATTCTATTACTAAGATTCTACCTATTAGGTTCTAGAAGCTCTGTTTATCTAGAACATCTACTAACACTATCTTATCTAAGAGGTCTAGTGCAATAGTAGATGTATACCTAGTTTTAAGGTTTCTAGTATAATTCTCCTTAGTAGTATTAGAGACTAGTTACATAAATTCTGTATTAAGAAACTTAATGCTCTAGTTACTCTTCTTTATAGTAATAGTCTAGAGTTTTAAATAAGAGTGTTTCCTAAATATAGAGTCTCTTTATTATTAATTTTAGGATTCTAGAGCTGTATTTCTATACTTATTAGGTTCTAACTCTTTTTTAACAGTTTTACCTATATATTCTATCCTTCTAGTTAGCAAAATTTATTAGCAACGCCTAGAAATAGATTTTACGTTGCTTATAGACTTAGATCTATTTTATATCTAGAGCTTAAGGATTTAGTATAAAGATTAGTTACTACAAAACTTACTTATACATAATAGTCTTATAGCTTTGTTTACTCAATTGTTATTTGCTAAGACAGGAGTAGGTAGTTTAAAACTTAAGCTTAATATCCTTACAAATACTATATAGGCTTAAATATAAGCCTTACGTAATTTTTCTATAGTTTTAGTTATATTCTCTTCTTAGACAGGAAGGTCTGTAGTATAGTAAGCTTTATTAGCAGTAATAGCTACTACAGCTTTAAGAAGTGTTGCGTATAATAGGTAGGTTGTTAAGCGCTCTAGTATGTGTGCTTAATGGTTTTCTTTAGGCTAGCAAATAGGTACAGTCTAGGTAGGGGTTAAGTACGTCACGTAGGGTACCCTAGCACTACCTAGCCTCTACCTACGCTAACCTCTTGCTAAGAGGGTTAGGGTTAGGTAGGGTAGGAGCCGCACAGACTAGTAGTAGAGGCAGGGTAGAGGCTGCACAGACTAGTAGTAGAAGTTAGGTGCATTACATAATAGGAGGATCTAACTTATCCGAGAGATCCGAGAGATCTAGCTAGTCAGATTAGATCGATTCTTAACTTATCTAAGAGATCTAAGAGATCTAGGCAGTTACTTAGAGTCTATCTACGTGCTTCTAAGCGTTATTACGTATACTTATTACAGTAAGGTACCCCTTAGGTACCCCTTATCCTACTTCTAACTACTAGTTAATGCGGCCTTTACCCTGCCCCTACTACTAGTCTGTGTAGCTCTTACCCTATTCCTACTCTACCTTAAGATACGCTGTGCCTATTTACTAGCGTAGTTTATTTTTTAATCTTCTAGTACTATTAAGTTAGTAAGCTTCTAAACTTCTATTTTAATATCTAATTACTTGTAATGCTAGTACATAGCTTAAAACAGTACTAGCCTAAACAGTTAGTAGTGTTGTTAAATGTTGTGTTAGGGGCTTTCTACCTTAGGCATGCTAACCCTTAGGAACACCTTAGGGCGACTATAGTTACCCCTTAGAGCCTACACACACGTATATATTTCCCTAAATCCTTAGAGGCTTAACCCCTAAGGATTTATCTCTTATCTTATTTAATACTATACGTTTTGTCCTATCTCTTGCCTACCTGCAGTGCCCTTATTATTTAAATCCTTTATACTCCCTCTTAGAAGAGGCAGTTAAGAGATCTCTAATTTTTTCTATACTTATTACAATAGTTGGAAATTAACGTTGCTAACGTGCTGCTAGCAACAACAACGCACTAGGCTTGCAACAGACTAGCCCTAGTAGCAACCTAACAGATGCCTAGAGGTATCCTATACACAATGTAGTAGCAAACTTGTTACTACTAGGTATACCTATAGCTAACACAACGCCTAGTACATCTAACAACTAAGCGTTAGGTCCTATAGAATTAAGAGACAAATAGGCTTACAGCCTTGCTAGCCCTCTAACAGATGTGCTATCCTATCTAAGTTAAACAAACCTAGCAACTAGTTTAAATGCAAACCCCTTAGCTGCTACTAGAGCGCCCTAGGTTAAACCTGTAGCTATTCTAACTACAGGCCAGCCTTTATTTGTTAAGCAACTTCTTAAGAACCTTTTTAAGGCAGAGCTTGCTAGAGCCACTAAGGCTGAACTAGCTATCTAAAGGAATTAGATTAACTAAGCCTTATAAGCTCTAGGCTTAACTAAGGGCAGGAACTAGCTAGAACCTAACTAGCTAGCGTTTAATAAGGCTAGAAAGATTATCTAAGTGTTAAACAACATTTAACCTAAACCTAAGCTAGGTACTAAGAGTAGAGCTCTATCCCTACAGCAAGTAGACTAGTAGATTAAGGATATTAAGATAGCCTTCTAATATGCTTAGGTGTTAGAGGACTCTATTAAAAGAACCTACTAGGCTATAGGTACTATTTAGTTTAGCATCTATCGCGAACTAATCTAGCAATAGATTAACTAGGGATCTATCTAATTATAGTCTAACCTTAAGGCAGAGGAGGAACAACTTGTGTAAGACCTTGTTCTTACTAAGTACAAGAACTATACTAAGTTCTTTAACATTAAGTAGAGAGAAGGCAATACAGTTAACACCTTCCTAATGCTATTAAATTGCTAGGAGTTACTACTGCTGTACAGCTTCTTTAAGTTTAATAACAGTACTAAAGACTATAACTTTAAAATTACTTTTATGTAGTCTAAAACCCTGCCTTACCTCTAGCAGGAAATCCAGCGTAACAGCAGCCTAGACAATATCTAGCAATAGCAGGAGTTTAAACAAGCTCTATAATATAGAGATAGCAGCCTATCCTACAGTTACTTACAAGAGTAACAACGCTAACTATAGCAAGAGGCATGCTACATCTCCTAATTAGAAGAGGAATAAGAAACATGCTAGCTGCAGAGGTACACTATCCTGTAGCTAGAGTAACAGTACCCTAGTAGCCACCTAATCTAATAATAGCAACAATAGCTAGAGTTAAAACAAAGACAACAGTAGTTAGAAGAGTTACTAGAAAAACTGTAGTAGCTACAACTCTTACTATAAGGGAAGTAACAACAGGAACTTCTAGTTAATAGAAGAGTTAGGAAAAGGGAAGCCCTAGTTGCTAACTTATCCTAACTACAACTAGGGCCTAAAACTAAGGAGAAATAAACTTGTATTACAGTTACTGTATCCCTCTAGGATCCTAATAGGTCTCTAACGCTGCTCTAAGCCCTTTACAACTCTAGAGCAGAGCTAAACCTTATTAGCTAGCAAGTAGTAGATAATCTCTACCTTAAACATAAATTGTTCTATTAAAGGCTAGTAGCTACATTCCTTAATAGCAACTACCTAGACATCTAGCAACCCTACAATCTAACTATTAATTGCCTAGACAGCAATAGTATAGTTAAATCTGTAGGACTGCAGAAGTTCTAGTTAGCTGCCTTTAAAGGATATAACCTAGTACTAGGTTACCTATAGTTAGCATTTGCTAACTTATATATCTGCTTCTCTAAAGGCACATATAAGTAGTTCCCTAACAACGCAGAGAGAGTACACCTTACTACTACATAGGATCTATTCTACTCTATAGAACTAGGAGAAAGAGCATACTTAATGCACCTAGGTATCCTAGTCTATTAAGTCTTAGAAGAGACAATTAACAACCTGTTAGAAAGTAACTAGGAAGGTAGTAGACAACTACTAGCCTAGGGGCTAAGTAGAGACGCTGTCCTTAACGCAGAATACTTTTATAATAAGGGACTCCTCTAGCTCTAGAATAAAATGCTTAAAGTTGTTAACTACCTTTAGCATTGCGTTGCGCAGCACCTAGATCTATTATAGCTTCCTAAAGCTACAGGTAAGCGCATAGTAGCAAGTACGCTAGTAAATAGGTACAGCGTACTACGGGGTATAGTAGGGGTAGGGGAGGGGCTGCACGGACTAGTGGTAGGTGTAGGGGAGAGGCTGCACAGACTAGTAGTAGGTGTAGAGGAGGGGCCACATTAACTAGGAGTAGGGGCAGGATAGGGGCCGCATTAACTAGTAGTTAGGGTTAGGTAGGATAGGGGGTACCT
Source organism: Ascochyta pisi (assembly GCA_039634435.1). NCBI lineage: Eukaryota > Fungi > Ascomycota > Dothideomycetes > Pleosporales > Didymellaceae > Ascochyta > Ascochyta pisi. The sequence goes on along the minus strand of CP113331.1, from coordinate 922,357 downwards.
AACTATAATAATTATACTTTAGTATCAGGCATAAGTAGTGTAGGTAGAGACGCTTAACAGGGGTACTTAGCTGTAATTTTTAGGTAAATTGAATTAATTACTTAGTACTTTAGCATAAGGACAACGTTGCATAGATACTTCTAGAGACAAGAGGCACTGTATTATATACAAAAATAAGGGGGATTTAGTGTAATATAGTTAGTAGGGCCATTTTAGAACACTTAGATTATGCTAGACCCACCTACACTACTTATGCCAGCTACCAAAGTATGTGATATTACTCGGATCTCTCGGGCCTCTCTCTCAGATCTCTCAGATCTCTCTCAGATCACTCGGATCTCCCGGATGAGTTGAGAATCGATCTGATCTGACTGGCTGGATCTCTCTCAGATCTCTCTCAGCTCTCTCGGATCTCTCGGATGAGATGAGAATCGATCTGATCTGACTGGCTGGATCTCTCAGATCTCTCGGATGAGTCGGATCCCTCTATCACCTGATGTACCCAACACCTACCACTGGTCTGTGCGGCCCCTCTCCTGCCCCTACTCCTGCTATATGTGGAGCCTGCCCTACACCTACCTCTACCACATGTGGACCCTGCCCAGCCCCAACCCTCTTAGCAGGAGGTTAGCGTGGGTAGGTGCTAGGTAGGGGTAGGGTACCTCACGTGACGTACCCAACCCCTACCCAGACCGTACCCATTTGCCAGCCTAGTAGCAAGTATTATCTATAAGCCCTCTTAACGCTCTAGGATGCTGCCTATAGGCATAGCCTAAGTCCTCCTAGATAGCAATAAAGACTACTCTTCTGTTAACCCTATAGACAACAAACTAGACCTAGAGGAGCTTAAGCACGTCCCTCTAGAGCTACACTACAAGTAGTTTACATTTAGTAAGCACTAGTCTAGTGTATTAGCACTGCATTAGGACTATAATCACTCTATTAACATTAAGCTAGGGAGCAAGATACTAAATATGCCTATCTATAACCTCTCTAGGAAGGAGTTAGAAATACTATAGGCCTACCTTAATACAGCATAAGAGAAGAGTTAGATCTGCCTAAGTAAGTTCTCTGCTAGGGCACCTATCTTGTTTGTGCTAAAAGCTAACAGTACACTACAACTTTGTGTAGATTACAAGGGCCTTAACAAGATTACTATTAAGAACTAGTATCCTATTCCCCTTGTGAATAAGATGCTAGACAGGCTATTAAAAGCAGCTATCTTCTCTAAGCTAGATCTACGTGATGCCTATTATAGGCTCTAGATTAAGGAATGCAACAAGTAGAAGACAGCTTTTAAGACTAGGTATAGTTATTTTAAGTACTTAGTTATGCCTTTTAGATTAGCAAACGCTCTAGCAACGTTTTAATCTTATATCTAGAGAGCCTTAGGGGGTCTTATAGACTGTACCTGTGTAGTGTACCTAGATAATATCCTTATATACTTAGAGCATAAGGAGGATTATTAAGCCTACGTTAAAGAGATTCTAGATTAACTTGTTAAATAGGGGTTGTTTTGCAAAGTAAGCAAATGCTTGTTTATAACAAAGTTAGTTAAATTCCTAGGCTTTATTGTTACACCTAGTAGAGTAGTTATAGACCCTATCTGCGTGTAAACAATCTAAGAGTAGCTAGAGCCTAAGGGATACAAGAATATCTAAGTTTTTCTTAGCTTTGCTAACTTCTATTAAAGGTTTATCTTTAACTACTCTAGGATTGTCTGCCTGTTAGTAGACTATATAACCTCTACCTAGAGGCCAGAGTTAGAGCTAGGAGGCTCTACTTTAACAAAGAGGGGGAAGAAAATGCTAGCAAAAACCTAAAAAGGCCTAACAAGATAGTACAAACTATAGAGTTAGCTAGAGGAAGTACGCTAGGCCTTTCTTACTATTAAGAAGAAGTTTACTAAAGCACCTGTGCTGCAGCACTTCAACCCTACTAAGCAAATAATAGTCCTTACTAATGCGTTAGACTTTGCTATAGCTGCTATACTGCTGCAACTACAATTATTAGAAGCACTAACAGAACAACACTAGAAGCTAGTAGCATTCTAGAGCAGAAAATTCTAAGGTCTATTAATTAGATAGCACACCTATAATAAGGAGTTAGCTATAATTATTAAGGCGTTTAGGTAGTAGCAATATTACCTTAAGTATGCCCTGTTAACAATCTAAGTACTCTCTAATTATAAAAACCTGTAGTACTTTATAACTACAAAGGAGCTCTCCCCTAAGCAAGTATACTAGGCAGAGGAGCTAGCTAGATACAACTTTAAAGTTAAATATAAGCCTAGACTAGAGAATCTTGCAGATAGCCTATTAAGGCGTCTAGATTATGCAAAGGGACTAGTTATTAAGGAGCAGCAGGCACTACGTAATGCTATACTACTAACGCTCTAACAAAAGCTTTAAATATAGACTATCTAGAAGTCTAAGGCTTAAAACGTTGAATAGGCAACTAGGGCGACAGGCGGCCCTAGTAGGGGTCCTAAGGGATCCTAGCAACTCCCTAAAACTGCCTCTAAGGAATTCTACCTACTAATAGGTACTAGAGACGCGTCTCTTTTAGCTCTTAACTAGCTATCTACAGGCTATAACAGCTAGGGTTAATCTAAATTATTTAAAGCTTAGAAACCTAGATTTAACGTTGCAGAGGCTCTCCTTTATAACCTTAATAGACAAGTTAGGTTACTTACTTACCTTGTAAATAATGCTGCGCAAGGCAAATCTGCATACGCCCTAAACACCCTAGAACACCTAACTAACTACATTAGATAGGTTTAGGAGCAGGACGCTGCTTATAAGTTGCTAACAAGTTAGAAAGTAAGCAGAGCAGCTACAAGTTACTACTACTAAGAAGTTAACCCTAGTAGGATTCTGCGCAGGAGTAGGAAAGTGTAGATTCTCTAAGATATAACTCTTTGCTAAACTATTCTTGTAAAGAACTATAACAACTTTATAAGAGGTTACTATAGCTCCAAGAAGACTGCCTAGCTATTAAAATAAAAGTACTATTAGCTAAACCTAAAGAAGAATGTACATAAGTACGTTTAGTGTTATACAGCATGCTAACTAAATAAGATCTATAGGCACAAGCTATAGGGGCTGCTAGTCTTACTCTTAGTATCTAATACACTCTAGCAACATTACTCCCTAGACTTTGTAACAGACCTACTAACGTTAAAGGATAACTAGAGAAATAAGTATAACTTAATCCTAGTCCTAGTAGATAGGTTTAGTAAGTATGTCTAGTACCTACCTGTAACTAAGACAGTTACGTTCTAGAAAGTAGCTAAACTACTGCTTAAGCAGTGCTTCTTTAAATATAGTCCTCTTAATACCCTAATATTAGACTGCAGGTTAGTGTTTACTAGCTAATTCTAGTCTAACATCTGCTATTATTTAAAGATTAACTATTGCCTTAGTACAGCCTTTTACCTACAGACTAACAGACAGATAAAACACTAAAACCAGGAGTTAGAAACCTACCTACGCATCTATATAAACTATTAACAGAATAACTAGGTAGACTTGTTACTATACGTAGAGTACACATATAACTTAAAAACTTACTTAGCACATAGTAAATCCCCTATTAAGGTAGCATATAGAATTAACCCTTAGAGCTTTAATAGAGTTCTAGATAAGCACTAGTTACACTATCCCCTAGAGGCCTAGGTAGATAGTAGAAAGGCACTAGACCTCTGCTAGCAGGTAATTAGACAGCTAGAGCAGTGGCACAAACTATAGGTAGCAGCAAAGAATAGCTTAGAGTATGCTTAGAAGAGCAATTCTTGTTAGTATAACACTAAGCAGGCAGACAGACACTTTGCTAAAAGCAAGTAAGTGCTGCTCTAAGCAAAGAACCTAACAACTAGCTAACTATCTAAGAAGTTTAATGCCTGTTACCTAGGCCCCTTTACTATTGTAAAGAAGATTAGGAAGCTAGCTTATAAGCTAGACCTACTACTATTAATAGATAGAGTGCACCTAGTGTTTAATATATTATTACTTAAACTATAGAGGGAACCCTTTGCAAAAAAGAAGTTCTAGCTAGGTCCTACACAGATTCTAGAGGACACTCTCCTAGCAGAGAGGTATAAAGTTAAAGGGATTCTATAGCACTGTAACACTTAAGCCTGTAGGCAAGAGTACCTAGTAAAGTAGCTAGGTTAGCTAAATAAGGAAGCTACCTAGGAGCTACTAGAGAACCTTAACTACTGTAAGGAAATCCTTAAAGAGTACCTTAAGACAATAACTAAGGCAACACAGCAATCTACTTACAAACGCAAGGCTAAGTCTAAGTTAGGTTAAAGTAATCTAAACCTGCCTTAGCAGAAGAGGGGTTGCTTAAAGAAGTTCTAGAATAATACTTATGCTATAAAACTATAGATAATATGTTAACCTAGGGTCACTGTCCTAAGGTTGTAGATTAGCCTAGCAACTATCTAAGGTAGGGGACAAAGGTCTTAAGAGCATTAGAGTAGGCATAGATTTTTATGTAGTTATTTGCATTTAATCTATTACTATATATTATCCTAAAAAAGTAGTCTAAAGGCAGCTAAGGCTTAAAAGCCCCTAGTAGGGCTAGGCTAGAAGTTAGGGCTATCTGTACAACAGCGCTTAAGAGTCTTCTAAGCTTCTAAGAATGCAGACTTAGTAGGGGAGATTGTTAACTGCTAGAAAGGTGCAGCTAGAGTGTTAGTAGTAGAAGGCATATTAGTGCTGTAGTAGTACTAACGCTTCTCTATACCTCTAGCAGCACTGTTCTACTAGAACACGCGCTTAATGTCTATATTAATAACTACATTAGAAGCTGCCTTCTAACTAATAGTACCTAAGGCAGCCTACACAAAGTTAGCTACAGCAAAGGCAGAAGGTTAAGAGAACTTATATTAAAGCGCTGTAGGTTATACTTACGCAAAACCTAACAAGCCTTATTATAGTCTACTAGACCTAAACCTAAGTTCTTTACACAACATTTAGAAGCAGCCTTATAGGCTACAGCACTAAAACAACATGCTTTAGCGTAGTTAAAAGTAGTCTGCTAATAGTATTAAGTTGCAGCTAGAACGTCTTCTTTAGTTGCAGCGTTGCCTTGTTAAGTAGTCTCCTTATTTGTCTTGCAGAGGGCGTGCTTAATAAGGAAGTTAAGCATGTTAATAGCATAGCAGAAGTAAGGCGCAATCTATATAGATTAGCGTTAGGCAGGCACTAGGGAGAGTTCTAGACTTACCTTAACGTATCTACTAATATTACTGCCTAAGCATCTAGAGTATATGCTAAAGTTATTCTTGCGTATACAGTACCCCTTAGGACGCCTAAAGACCTGTATAAACAACTTAACTATTCTATTAAGGTTAGAGCTAGACTTAGTAGATAGCTTAGTTACACACCTATAGCACTAAAACTAAGTAAGAGAAGGCTGCAGAGCTATGTTGTTAGGCAACGCCTACACAAAGTCTAGCAACTTAGCATTATTAATATGTAAAGGCAGAGGAGGTATAATAGTAAAAAAGTAGAGTAGAAAGTGTATAGAGTGTAAGTAGAGTGCAGATAAAAAAGAAGAAGTTAAGGTATCTACTCTTTATATACTATAACTCTCTTACCTCTATCTGCTGCCCTACTAATATTCTGCTACCTTACTGCCTACTTTCTAAACAGTTAAACGTTTAAAACTTTACATAGTTAGCAAGGAATAATATATGCTTAATAGGACACTTGCTATACGTCTATAAAGTCCTAAGTCTAGAGCAAATAATAACTAAATTTACAATAAAGGCATAGCCAACACTATGTAATTAGTAGATAGACTCCTACAACAGGATTAATCTAAGTATAGAGTAACGCCTCTAGGTATTGTTATAGTAAACTACCTATATATAGCGTGTCGCTTAGGGCCTACTTGCACAGAAGACAGACAACTCTTAGGCACTAACTAGATACCCTACAGGGTACCTCTTAGGTAAAGGTAATAATATATCTAGCTAAACTGCTGTAGCAGTTAAGCAAACAAGTCTACGCCCCTAGTAACTATAGTTGTTTAGACTAAGGGTAATAATGCCTTTACAGAGCTTATAGACAAAGAGCCTAGACACTTAAGTAACCTATAGGGAATAAGTTATTACACTAAGAAAACAGCCTAGGGTAGCATATTACTGCACCTAACACTAGCTTCTAGGTAACTGTAGTCTTTAGACTTAGAGCAGCAGTGCTCTGCAGAGACTATAGTGCAGCAATAGGTATTCTATAAGAGGAACCTACTATAATTACTATACAGTTTATTCTATATCTTCTTTTTTTTACTATGCTCCTAGAGGCTAAGGCTACTAGACTAAGGGCACTATATCCTTAAGGGGACTAGGGTGAGGCTGCAGACACCCTACAGGGCAGTACTAGCTAAACACTTATTTAGTAATCTACTAAACTATTACTTAACTCTCTAACAGCCTTAACTATAGGTTCTAGAGTCTTAATCCTAAGAGATCTAGAGGTAAGGTCACTTAGCAAGTAGTAAACTAGTGCTAGCTGTACCCTGTAGTGAGTTGTTTATGCTAATATAATTAATAGATTTAAGCACCTACTAATAAGCAAACTAGCTTTCTCCTAACTATTTTCCTCTTATGTTAGAGGTTTTTTTAGAGTTTAAACTAGCAAGCATTAGCACATAGGGTTTAGCAGTCTAGGATAGACTATAAGAAGAGGGGGGGCTATTATTAGAGGCTTTCTACCTTAGGCATGCTAACTCTTAGGAACACCTTAGGGCAACTATAGTTACCCCTTAGAGCCTACACACACGTATATATTTCTCTAAATCCTTAGGGGCTTAACCCCTAAGGATTTGTCTCTTATCTTATCTAATACTATACGTTTCGTCCTATCTCTTGCCTGCCTGCAGTGCCCTTACACGTTGTACTTATAGGTCCTTTTATTAGTAATTATGTTTAATTACAAGAACCTAACTCCTAGTAGAATTTGCTAGGTTAATATATAATGGATTTTATAGATAACAACCTTTTAGGTAATAGTTATAAAGTTTTTATAACGTTATTCTAAAGGTATAGGCTTTAAAGTAAGACTATTGTACTTATAAAGCTTATAAGCTAGAGTTAGGCTAAAGCAGTTTACACTAAGAGACTAGCACCTAGGGTTAGCCTGTTATAAGCAAAGCCTAAGTTTATTACATAGTTTAATATATCCCTTATATAGAGAATAGAGATTTAGTAAACTTTTATATTAATTCCTTAATATTAAGGTTTAGCTTATGTGTAGTTATTTATAATGTTGTATATAAACACTTAAATTAAAGCCTTCTCTAGTAAGAGTATAAATTAAAAATAAATATTAGTGTATACAATTTCTGTAATTTACTTTGTTACTAAAATATACATATTCTCTTTTTATTACACTTCTTCCTCTAGCTTAGTTACCTAGTGTTACGCTGGCAAGTAGGTACGGTCTACGTTAGGGTTAGGTACATCACGTAAGGTACCCTAGCTCTACCCAGCCCCTACCTACGCTAACCTCCTGCTAAGAGGTTTAGGGCTAGGTAGGGTCTACATATAGTAGAGGTAGGTGTAGGGTAGGTCTACATATAGCAGGAGTAGGGGCGGGATAGAAGCTGCACAGACTAGTAGTAGGAGTTAGGTACATTACAAGGGTAGTGCCTAAATAAGTGAGACTATAATTTTGCTACACCTAGGGTATTCCTCTTGTAAAAGATCACTAAATGCTTAGTGCAAGCTTACTTGTACGGGCAGTCAGATCAGATCGATTCTCAACTCATCCGAGAGATCCGAGAGATCTGAGAGATCCAGCAAGTCAGATCAGATCGATTCTCAACTCATCCCAGAGATCCGAGGGATCTGAGAGAGATCCAGCCAGTCAGATCAGATCGATTCTCAACTCATCCGAGAGATCCGAGGGATCTGAAAGAGATCTGAGAGATCTGAGTGATATCACGTATAATTATCACATTTGGGTAGCCCCTATCCTACCTAACCCTAACTACTGGTCAATGCGGCCCCTATCCTGCCCTAACTACTAGTTAATGCAGCCCCTATCCTGCCTCTACTCCTAGTTTATGCGGCCCTACCTCTAACCCTACTACTAGTCTATGCAGCCTCTACTCTACCCCTACTACTAGTCTGTGCGGCTCCTACCCTACCTCTACTATACCTTGTAGTACGCTGTACCTATTTGCCAGCCTACCTAGCTTGCTTTCTTACTAATTAGTAACATAGTAAGAAGCTAGTGTAGATAGGTTTTAGACGTGTACATAGTCTAAGCTCTCTATAAAATTTTATCTAATTACTAGTAACTAGAATAAATATACTATGCCTTAGTCTTAGTCTAGGTATGTAAGGGTTACTAACTAATTAGCTATAGCGCAGCTAGGGTTTTAGCCCTAGCAACTAAAGCTAGAAGAGCTAGTTTAATTATATTAGAAGATTTGAAATGTATGTATAAAACGTGATTTCCTAGGGTACATGCAAAACACGAACAACAGGGTTATATATAAACGCTAGAATTAGATATTCTCTTAGCAGGGGTGTAGATTAAACTCTAATATTACTACTTGAAATTTTTGTAAAGTGTTTCCCTCTAAACAGATGATTAGCTTGCAGTTTAGCAACAAGGAAAGTCTTAGGGTTTTAAGCTAATACAAAAAAAATTAGTTAGTTGTTTAGCTAAGTCTTGCCTCTGTTACGCGAAGAAAGACTAACAACCTGTCTAGGGGGGGACACTGTATCGTAAAAACTATTCTTTGGCCTTAAGCTAGCAGGGGACGGATAACAGTGATATACTTTAGTAGCTGGCATAAGTAGTGTAAGTGGGTCTAGCATGACCTAAGTGTTCTGAAACAGCCCTATTAACTATATTACACTGAATCTATCTTATTTTTGTATAAAATACAGCGCCTCTTGTCTCTAGAAGCATCTATGCAACGTTGTCCTTGTGCTAAAAGTAGTGAGTAATTATTTTGATTCACCCAAAAATTACAGCCGAGTACCCCTGTTAAGCGTCTCCACCTACTCTACTTATGCCTGATACCAAAGTAGACTTATTAATTGGTTTAAGGGGGTCTCTGCCCTATATTCGGATTGTATCGGTCTCTCTAGGTTCTCTACCCTGTTAGCTTGCGGCCAAAGAATCGAGTTTTTGTATTATTCCGCCGTGTCACTAAAAAAAACACATCCCATTCGTACTAATTATGTCGAGAGATCTAATATGTATATATATGACGCGAGTTCCCACTTGAAACGCGGAACAAATACAACAAAATTCAACTTACTTAAATATCTTTTCAACAAGCCAATTGCATTATGAAGCTTACCTACGCTCTTGTTACATTTATTGGAGGCGCTTCCTGTTGGTCAGAGTGCACGCCAGTCCCGTCTTACGCGCCCTCATCGCCTTACAGCGTCGCTAAGCTCCACGATCAGAACATTGCGGGTAGCTCAGTTGTCGAAGCTAAGAGTTCTGATGGTGTTGATGTCACCTACGCAACAAGCGGAACCAGAGGACTTTTGCAATTATCAAACCCGTCTAAAACAAAGAACATGGTAGAAATCCAAGCAGAGTCTGGCAATACCTTCTGGTGGGTAAACGGACACGACATATGTCAAGTTGTCTACTACATTACCAATCCAACAGTTACGAGATTCTGGCACGAATAAGGTACAACCTCCCTAGTACACACTGCTTATGAGTATAGTGTTAATCTGCCTAGAACATAACGCTTTCCACAGGACGTTTGTTAAATGTAACGTAACAAAAAGTACAACAAGATCTAAAATAATATCAATTGTACACGCAAATCGAGCAATAAAGCTACCTCTTGTCTACTACCTAATTATTGCTACTAGCCACGGCTAAAAATCTAACGATTTCACGGATAGGATGATAAAGCAACAGAACAATAGGATAGTAGAATTATAGGACACTAGAACAACAGGACGGCGACCATTTTAAAAAACCAACATTTTAACAATTAAACTATAAAAGATTTCACAATTAAGATTTAAAGAATTTAAGAATTTAACAATTTAATCTTTTAAGAACTTAAAAATTTACTAATTTACTAATTTAACAATTTGACTAATTAACAATCTTTCAATTTGACTGATTAACAATCTTACAATTTAACAGTTTAAGAATTTAACAGTTTAATATTTTAAGAATTTGACAATTTAACAATTTAGCAACTTAACAATTCAACAATTCAACAATTCAACAATTTAACAATTTAACAATTTAACAATTTAACAATTTAACAATTTAACAATTTGACTAATTAACAATCTTTCAATTTGACTGATTAACAATCTTACAATTTAACATTTTAAGAATTTAACAATTTAACAATTTAACAATTTAACAATTTAACAATTTAACAATTTAACAATTTAACAATTTAACAATTTAACAATTTGACTGATTAACAATCTTACAATTTAACAGTTTAAGAATTTAACAATTTAACAATTTAACAATTTAACAATTTAACAATTTAACAATTTAACAATTTAACAATTGAACAATTGAACAATTTAACAATTTAACAATTTAACAATTTAACAATTTAACAATTTAACAATTTAACAATTTAACAATTTAACAATTTAACAATTTAACAATTTAACAATTTAACAATTTAACAATTTAACAATTTAACAATTTAACAATTTAACAATTTAACAATTTAACAATTTAACAATTTAACAATTTAACAATTTAACAATTTAACAATTTAAACAATTTAACAATTTAACAATTTAACAATTTAACAATTTAACAATTTAACAATTTAACAATTTAACAATTTAACAATTTAACAATTTAACAATTTAACAATTTAACAATTTAACATTATAACAATTTAACAATTAACAATTATAGGATAAAATCTTCTAAAATTCTTAGAACAGGGCTGTACCTATATAAATAAGAGAATTTAAAAGTCTTAGAGTGCGTAAACCTATAATACAAAAGTTATTAGGAGATTGCTGTTTTATAGAGGTGTTTCTAGGCTATCTTAATAATTAATATAGCTATATAGCTAAAATTTAGATATGTGATTACAAATTCCTATAAGGTACTATCTTAAGAATATTAAAAGATCTTATTACGTAGTTGTTGAGATAAAAAGTTGTAATATTAGGTAATTTTAGTAATGTTTTAAGTAGCCAACTTGCCTGTGTAGGCAACTCGCCTATAAGGTACGTTATCTAATATATACTATAGGAACAAAAACTCTCAAAAGCTCTTTAATTATCTAAGAGAATTTAAAGAGTCTAGAAAAAATAGAGTAGCTTTAGTAACTACTTCTAAAGCAATCTATTATAGAGTTTTAGGTAATAAAGACGACTATGTTTGCAACATTACAAACATACATAATATAATAACTATACAAGTTAAAGAACATCTAATAAGCTACAATAGAATTATTTAGAGTTGTAGTGTTTGTAAGCTATTTTTAGTTTATATTAGTCTTACGTTTAGTAAAGCTGTGTAAAAACTGCGCTGCACGCTATTTTAAGAGGAGAAAAGTATTCTCCTTATTATAAACTACATCTATTGCAATTTCTTTACTATCTATCTCTAGTGTAAAGTAAGTACTATTACGTATAACTAGAACCCTACAAAACGTACAGAGAGGTACCTGCTAGCTAGGCCTAGATTTAGAAGTAATTTATTCTTTAGTTATATATTGTTATTTAGATAAACTAGCTTGAATAAAAATACACTTTAGTATAAAAGAGCTATTAGATTAGTACACAGACCTCCTTTAGACCTTTACAATTATTAGGTATAAATATATATCTTCTATATATTAGTTAGACTTGAATAAATAATCCGTGCTAATAAAGAACTAGCGGTAATAAATAACTTTATTTTAGTGCTAGTTTGTAGTGCAGATAAGTATCTTTTTAAACACAAGTTATAAACTTTAAACACTAAATAGTAAATAGCTGGATTTACAGTTTATAATAACTATTAAAGTTAACGTACTAGATAGGTACGTTAACTAGAAAGGTATGTTAACTACTCTGCTAACACCCTACTGAAACCTAACTCTATTTTTACCTACAACACCCTATTATAGGCCTACAAATAGTAATTTAACGTATTATAGTATAGAATAGTTATCTATACCTTCTTCTAACATGTGTACAAGTTATGTCCTGTTTCTTAGCACTATTTACAACATTTTATAGTCTAGTAACTCTTATTAGTGTATACTGTCTTTTTTGTATATTTACTATTACTATATACTATAAACTTCTCTAGAGTAGTGAATTATACCTTCTCTTTAAATGTTAAAGTTCTGTTTTACTATAAGCGCTTTTTTTTATGTAATTCAAATAATGTTGCAGCCTAGTTAGCAACTTAAAGCGTAGCAACCTGCTTATATACTAACACTAGCGTATGCGCTATTACCTTAGCGCTATTTAAGAGCTTCTCTAGCGCATTTATAATAGAGAAAGGTAAGCTATTAGCATGTTTTATAATCTTCTCTTAAATTAGCTTTAACTAAGATCTAAATTTAAAGGTATTCTAGGGTATACAGAACTACTAGGGCTTGTTAGAGACAGGAAGTAGTAATAGGATGTATAATTAAATATTAAGGCCTATTAAAACTTGTTCTAGGTTTTATAGAACTAATCTAGCGCCTCTAACCTTCTCTTAATGTTACTAGGGGTTATTGCTACATTGTAGGCATATTTAAAGCATAGCAGGAACTTAAGTTTTAAGATGTAAGTAATCTTGTTATGTATAAGTTCTTTAGCTTAGCGCCTATACAACTTCTTTAATAGCGCAACACAGCCTATATTAAGTGGCTATAGGAGGTGTAATAAGTATAGAGGCATATAGAGTGTAACAATCCTTCTCTTCTTATAGGATTATTAGAATTAGAGGGAGTTATAGCTCTTATAGCTATTAATAATTAGTAGTTAGTATGTTTCTCTAGAACGCCTCCTTGTATAGGCTTTAAAGTGCTATAGCTACTAGAACCTAAGCTTATTTGTAGTCTAGCTGTTCTTAGAGACTATTATAACCTAGTTATAGAGTATTATATCCTCTTTATACTAGGTAGAGAGGTAGTTACAGCCTTAAAAGATAATAAAGAGTAGAATCGCCTATTCTGTGCTATTAATACTCTAGATAGCTATTGTCTACTTCTAATTAGCTTGTTAAACTGCCTTTAGCTGTCTCTAATACTCTAAGCCTACTATAACTACCCTTATTAATATCTAGCCTATTATAAACCTAGTCTTGTTAAAGTTGTATATGTCTTAGTTCTAAATGCTATACTTATCGTTAGTATTCTATATAAGGTGGAACTAGCTATAGATAATCTCTAGATTCTTATAGAAGGCTTGCTTATAGTTATACTTGTCTAGCCCTTAGCCGTTTTGTGTCTTGATTTTGTGGCTGGATTTTAGGAGGAAACTTGTCTAATACATTTGCAACAGTGCTACAAACAACAGCGATTACAGCAACAGTATTGCCTTACACTCCCTAGTTAATTCTTCTAAACAACAATGTCTATTTATTATTATTATTCTACAGACCCTAGACTTGCAGCAGTGCTATTTATTTACACTTACAACAACTCTGTTGTTAATAACTAACTATTAACTACCTTATAAGCAATAACCTAAGCTACTCTATGCCTTGCGTAGTTTCCACTTCTCTAAAGACTAGCAAACCTACTCCTTAAAAGAAGCCTATAAAAAGAATACCTAGAATAGTCCTATTCTGTCTTGCAGCTTAGGTGGCCTGCTCTAGTGTTGTTAAAGCAAGCGCTAACAAGACGCGCTAACTAAACATATATACCCTTACTACTTTATTAATGTTAAACTAGCAGTAGAAGATACTATTAACAAGGAGAGGTTGTATATAATTAATGCCACATTCCTAACATAGGGCCTTGTTGTTAATAGGCGCAATAGTACTAAGTAGGCATACTTAGGGCATGCTTTTACGCTGCTAGTATTAGAGAAGTCTAGGTCTTAGCGTTATTCTAGAGCTTAGAGCATGTATAGGAAGCTAGTATCTTTTATTAAGTATCCTTATAAATAATATATTGCTAAGAGTAGTTAGAGAGGTAGATGTATACAATATTGTAGGCGCAGGATTAAGGTCTTATCTATATAGCTAGGTTATTAGTGACTATTTTAGTACACTAGAGGCCTCTCTTACAAAATAGGCTAGTGTTTTCTAGTTAAGGGGTTAATGCCTACAGTTAGTAGACACTAACCCCTTAACCTACTAACCTACAAATCTGGAGATTCTAGTCCCTAACTAGTAAGTAGATGTTAAGTCTTACCTGCCTACTAAGGTACGCTGTTAACTCTTAGATTTATTAGGAGTTACTTAATGTTTAACTTACTAAGTTACTCTAGCTCTAGCGTTACATAGGATACGTTTACTAGGTTCTTAATAAACTTTTGTGTAAGGAGCTAACCTCTAAGGGAATTTGCTAGTAAAATACAAGATGGATTTAATAAAGAACAACTTCTAGAGTAGAGGTTGCAGAGTTTTTATAACCTTGTTTTAGACGCGTTAGCTCTGTAGCAGAGTTCTAGTCTATGCTAAGAGCACAAGCTAGAGTAGTGCTAAGGCAGTGTACGCTAAGGAGCTAGCACCTAGGCCTAGCCTGTTATAGTACCCCTCTACTTATTCTCTGTTTATTAATGCGTGCCCTAGTTAAAACAACTCTATTGCTTACTCTCTACTTACTGTATTCTCTGTTGCACTACTTTTTATATCTGTGCGCCTTCCTTTTACGCCCCTACTACTACTCTATTGTCTAACTATTGTTTACTGCTATATTTAACTATAGTGCCTTCTAAGTCTCTAGTTGCTTTGCGCTTGCCTACTAAGAAGGCGTAAGGCAAGCAGGTAAGTTACCCTATTCTTACCTATAGTCTGCTTATTAACTAATTATTTTACTTTGTCTAGGCCTACAGCAGTGCTTCTGCAGATCCTGCCCCTCCTACAACTTGCTTAGCTAAGAAGGCCAAGCTTATAGTAGAGGATGTTGTCCTTAAGGACAACAAGATTAAAGATGCCTTTAACAACCCTCTAACTAATAACTAGAGTAAGGCTTAGGTTAAGTAGTCCCTACGTACCTAACACGCTAGTAGCTTTAAAAATCTAAAGGTTTGCGTTAACTGCACACTAGCTAGCTAGGTCTATACGGTATACCTTTACTGCTAGCAGCTGCTCTACTAGCTGCGCTAACTGCGTCCTTAACTACGCTTACTACTACAAGGTAAGTTCTTATTTCCTATCTCTTAGTGTTCTCTGCGTTAGCTAACTATCTGCTAGGCTCTATAAAAGTGCTAGAAGACTCTAAATAAGTACTGCGTGTTCTTGCAGTTTAGCAAGAGCAACTCTATAAAGCTTCTAAATGTTATTAAGCCTATCTAGGCAGACCTTAAGAAGTGTAAGAACCTCTCTTGTTACACTAATCTTGCCTTCTAGCCTAACACTTGCTTATCTGCTACTAGCTACAAGACTAAGTAGTCTAAATATAAGGACAAGGTTAACAAGATTAAAGCTTATCTCTTTGCTACTGTAGCTTTTGCAGAGCGCACTGCAGTTGCTACTAAAGAGATAGTAGTTTAAGTTAAGACTCTAGTAAGTTATTTTCTCTTTTTCTTACCTATTTTCTGCGTATTTGCTAATGCTTTGCTTAACATAGCTTGCTGTTAACTTAACACTACTTATGCGTTTTATCTACTTTAAGGCTAACCTCTGCACGCGTCTTAAGCTCCCCTTTGTTTCTAGACACAAGGACTTTGCCTGTATACTTGTTAAGGACATTGTTAACACTGTTAGAAGTAGCAAGGATAATAGTAGTAGTAAGGGTTCTGCTAAGAGTAGTACTTAGGTCTTCTTTTGTCTGTAGTGTTTAGGATTTTTCTAGCTAGATAATACCTAGGCTTTAAAGCTTTTTCTTTCTCTATAATAATATAGCCCCTATCTAAGGCAGTCTATCCCTTAGGATAGGCTAATGCAACAAATAATCTCTCTAACAAACTAGTGTCTCTCCTCTTTGCTTGCACCTGTCTCTTACTTCTGTTCCTCTCCCCCCCTCTCTTATTAGGAGTAAGAGAGCTAATTATGCCCTCTCTAGGGATTCTAACTAGAATCCTAGGGGCAAGTTCCTATTCCTATCTCTTTTGTCTCTTGTTGTAGACAACTATCTGTCTAAGGCCTCTAGGTCTTTGTAAACGTCTTCTCTTTCCTATGTTCTGCTAGCATAGCCTTTCTATTATATTAGGTATTTGTGTTTCTTGCTTCCTCTTCTAGTTTGTTGTTCCCTATATATAGAGTTAACATTCTATTCTTTAGAGGACGTACTATTGTTGTTAGTAATAACTAGAGGACCTAGCTAGGGATTATTATTAGATTGCCTATAAAGGGGGTTCTGTAGGCACAACTTAAGCTAGTTAACATAGAAGACTAGGTAGACTTTACTATTAATATCTAGTTTAACGTTGTGTAGGGAGATAACCTCTATAACTATAAATTTCTAGTTCTTCTAGTCTAACTTCCTGCTTGCTTAGCTATTTAAGAACTAGTTTCCTAGCTTTAGCTAGACTTTGTCCTTAACTCTTAGCTAAGGGGCTTTCTTTTAGTGTACATTAGCTTGTTGTTCTTATATCTACTAAGCCTCTGCTATCTAGGCTTTAACAAAATTAACTGTTTTAGTAAACTTCTATACTATGCCTGCTGTAGCTCTAGTAGGTTCTCTTGCGTGCTAGTGTAACAATTCTGCTGTTAAGTCTAGGTCTATCTAGACTAGATCTACGTTGTAACTGTGCTAGAGGAAGAAAGGGCTAAAACTAGTTAATGTAGCTATCTATCCCTTAATGGTAATTTAGGCTACAGGCACCTAAGCAGACTAATTGTTCTAGGCCTAGTTAACATAAGCTCTTAAGTAAGCTTCTACTACTAAGTTTATACGTTTAGTGCTTCTATTAGTTTAGAAGTAGAAGGCTGTAGAAAGTCTCTGTGTAATCCTTAGTAGTTAACACATTATCTGCTAGAAATCGCTTAGGAACTGCGTTCCCTAGTTAGAGACAATTGTATTAGGCAACTAATAGTAAGCAACTACGTTAGTTATAAATGCACAGGTAACTGTTCTTACTAATAGGTCTAGTAGGGGGACTAAGATAATATCCTTAGAGAGCCTGTTGGTAACAACTATTAGGTTATAGTTGCTATTACTTTTAGGTAGGTCTGTTATAAAGTCTATAGAGATCTCCTTCTAGATCCTATCTAGCAAAGGGAGTAGCTTAAGGAGTCCTTGTTTTAGTTCCCTCTATAGCTTTGTCTGTCTGCAGATGTTACAGTTCTCTATGTATTAGCGTAGAGCAGTTAACATTCCTAGCTAAAAGTAGGATTAAGAGAGGATTGCATACTTGTTTCCTTAGCCTAGATAACCTGCAATTAGTAAATAATAGGCGTTGTTAATAATCCTAGTTCTAAGAGCATTAGAGTTTAGAACCTATATTCTCCTACAGTAACATAGTTAGTCTTTACTATTTGTAGAGCACTCTAAGAAGGAGACTTTAAGGTTAAGTTGTGCAGGAAACTTCTAGGCTCCTAAAGAAATAAACAACTTAGCAAGTTAGTAAGTCTTATTGTTCTTAGCAGCGTCTTTCTAGAGTTTTTTAAACTCTTTAATATCATATACAATTCTAAGCTTCTAACTAAAGGTGTTTCTGCACTTGTTTAGTCTAACTAATTATAGCAGCCCTGCTGCAATTCTTTATTTAGAGGTGTTGTAGGAAGGAGTTAGTCTGCCCTATAGAATCTAGAGGAGAAGACTTGTATGTTGTTAGCAGAGTTGTCCTCTAGGTTAGTCTTTACTACTTGTGCAAATAGTTTTAACAGCTAAAACTATCTAGTCTTAGTTCTTTTGTCTCTCTTAGACAGGGGGATGTCTTCTTCTTTTCTTAAAAGTGCATCTGCTTAATTATTAACCTTACTAGGCCTATAGGCAAAGATCAGGTTAAACTAGCTAAGGAGGCTTAACTATTAGACGTGTCTTTTAGAGAGAAGTTAGGCTTTGCAGAAGTATTCTAAGTTCTTATAATTAGTAACTACTGTAAATTCTTTTACCTGCCTTAGTTCTGTACTCTATTCTTAGAGGCACTTAATTACTGCTAACATCTCCTTGTTATAAATAGTGTAGTTTACTTCTGCCTTAGAGTTCTTAGTTAAGAAGTATGCTACTGTACAAAGTACTATGTCCTTCCTATATTAGAACAGCACTCCTGCTGTTGCCTATTCTAACGCATTACACTCTAGCACTGTTTCTAGGTCTAGGTTAAAGTTTGTGAGCGCTGGCTCCCTAGTAAATGCAGCTTTTATAGCATTAAAGGCTTGCTGCTAGGGTTCCCCCTATTTAAAAGTAGCATTCTTTTCTATTAGGCGTGTAAGGGGCTCTGCTATATTAGAAAACTAGTTAATAAATTGTTAGTAGAAGTTCGCGAATCCTAGGAAGCTCTAAATTCCTTTTACTATCTTTAGGGGTTCTTATAATTTTATAGCTGCAACCTTTGCAGGATCTATTTAGATGCCTTTCCCTGCTTTAATAATAAACCCTAGGTACCTAGTCTTCTTAATAGAGAACTTACTCTTCCTTATGTTAAGGTGCAATTCTACAGCTCCTAGTTTCTAGACAATTTCTTTAACTTTGCTTTTATGTTCTTCTTAGGTGCTGTTAGAGTAGATTAGCACATTATCTACGTAGGCAGAGCACTATTTGTCTAAGTACTCCCTTAAGACCTAATTAATGTACTGTTAGAACGTACTTAGGGCGTTAGCTAGTCTAAAGAGTGTTACTAACTACTTATAGAGCCTAAATCTTGTCTAGAAAGCTATCTTCTATTTATCTCCTTTAGCGATCCTAATCTTGTAGAAGGCTTAGATAACGTCTACCTTAGTAAACTATAACGCCTTTAATATCTGTAAGAGGGTCTTGTAGATTAGAGGTAATAGGTACTAGTCTTTCTTAGTCATTGCGTTTAGTGCTTAATAATTAACACAAAACTAGAGGCCTCTGCTAAGTTTCTTAATAAACAGCACTAGGGCAGAAGCACTAGATTTGCTAACTTAGATAAAACCCTTGTCTAAGTAGCTAGTAAGCTGTTGTTAGAGCACTAAAAGCTCCTCCTAGGACATGTTGTATAGTAGTCCCTATAGTACTATTGCAGGTTTACTGTTTTGCTTAGTTAGCTTAATTGCATAATCTATGTTAGGACTATAGTAAGGCGCTAGCTTGTCTGCTTCCTCCTTTATAAATGTCCTAAACTCGTCCTTTAGGAACTCTAGGAGAAGGTCTTAGGGGTCTGTTAGTTCCTTCTTTTTTAGGGCCTTCTAAATGTCTGCTATAGATGCGGTGAACAGTTCTATGCTTTAGTCTATTCTAAACCTCTTTCTTAGAGCCTAGTACAACTCTAGGCTAACAGGCTTAGGTAGTTAGTTAGGGCAGGCGCCTTCTCTGCTTCTTACTTGTGTCTATAAGGAGTAGATAAACAACAATTTCTGTGCTAGCGCTATAGTAACTTTGTTCTTATCTATCTAAGGTCTCCCTAGGATAAGGTTGTACTCCCTTTCCCTGTCTAGCACATATGCCTAGAGAGTCTCCCTATAGCTGTCTATGTTAATTTTTATTCTTATAACATTAGTTACCTAGGTTATTTTCCTAGCTATACCTATTACTTTACGTCTAGACGTAGGAGTGCGTTAGAAGTTGTTTTGTAATATAAACTTAGAAGAGACTATACTATATATTAAACAACTAGTATTAATTAATGTATATGCTATAGTATTATCTTGTACTATTGCATGCAGCAATATAGGCTTGCTATCTAGCTACTATTAGTAAAACTCCTAGAATAGTTCTCTTCTCTTTATAACTTCTCTTCTTAACCCCTGTTTACGCCTTTAAATAGGAGTTTCTAGTTTTCTAAACCTTTGTTATTTAAATTGTTAGTTTTAGAAATCTTAGTAATTATGCTCTTAACCTAGACACTCTTTAGTCTCTTAGCTAGGGCTAACCTACATTTGTCTATGTAGTAGCCTTTCTTTCTACATCTTAGGCAGACGTTAGCAGCCCTCTGCTAGTCTCTAACTTCCTAGGTTACCTACTCTGCTTATTGTTAGTTGTCTAATTTAATTTTCCTAGAGTAGACCCTAGTAGGTTCCTAGTCTATACTATCTAGGTTTGTCTTTTATGTGTATTGTCTAAAGGTGCTATTTATTAGTGCCTTAGACCTACAGAGGTTAACCTCTACTATTAAGACCCTAGCTATAAGACTCTAGAGGTTCTAGTTATCTAGGATGTCTACTAACACTATCTTATCCTAGAGATCTAGACAAAGTGCAGATATGTATCTAGTCTTAAGGTTCTTAGTGTTATCCTCTTTAGCAGCGTTGTATGCTAGCTAGATAAACTCTACATTAAAAGACTTAACACTCTAGTTGCTCTTTTTTATAGTAATAGTCTAGAGCTTCTGCTAAGAGCGTTCTTTAAACAGGGAGTCCTTATACTGCTTGTCTAAGAAGTTCTAGAACTGTGTAGTTGTACCTATTAGGTTACAGTCCTTTTATAATAAGCTAACCTGCGCTGCTTGTCCTTCTAGCCTGTTAAACATTTAGGCGACTCTAAGGATAACTTCTTAGTCCTTTATAGACCTTAGCTTGTTCTTTATCTAGGACTTAAGCGTCCTGTATGCTTATTAGTTGCTACTAAATTTACCTACATTAGGTAACTTTATAGCCTTACTTAGCTTCTTATTAGTTGTTTATATAGAGGTAGGAGGTGTTGTGCTATAGTTTAGTAATCCTATAGATGCAATGTAGGCTTAGATCTAGGCCTCTACTAGCCTTTGTATAGTTTTGCTTATGTCTTTCCTCTATAGGTCCTAGTTAGAGTCTGTAACACGTTAGACCTTATTGTTAGTAATAGTTACTGCAGCCTTAGGTAAGGTTGCCTATAATAGGTAGGCAGTTAGGCGTTCTAGTACGTAAGCTAGTAGCTCTTCTTGCTATTCCTCTAGTACTGATAAAGTAGCAAGGTTCTAGAGTTTAGTCCTAACGTCTAATTAATTGTTGTTACTAGTGCACAGCTTAATGCTGTACTTGCCTAGACGCCTAGCAGCGTTGTTAAACGTCTTGTTTATTAATTCTTGTTCTTTTAGTAATTAAATCTAATTATAAGAAGCTAACCTCTAAGGGAATTTGCTAGTAAAATACAAGATAGATTTTATAGAGAACAACTTCTAGGGCAAAGGTTGCAGAGTTTTTATAACTCTGTTTTAGACGCGTTAGCTCTGTAGCGGAGTTCTAGTCTATACTAAGAGCGTAAGCTAGAGTAGTGCCAAGGCAGTGTACGCTAAGGAGCTAGTACCTAGGCCTAGCCCGTTACATTTTGTTGTAATATATATGTTACAATTTTAGTGCTACAGGCAAAGAGATTAGGCTTGTTTTAGTTAGTGCTTTTTACTATATACTCCTCTTTGTTGTGTCTTTCTAAACTAAATAAATTATAGTTATACTTGTAATTAAACCTTACTTAGAGTTTACAGTAGTACTTAATAAATATATTAGGCTACTTTATGCTAACATAGCCTAGATTATACTCCTTACATAAATAATTAGCTATATTAGCTACTGCAGCTAGTTAGGGAGCAAACCCTCTTGCATCTAGATTTAGTATATACTAGAACATTACCTCCTCCTAATTCTTATTTAGATTCCTTAATTTAGGTATACACTTAGCTTATGCAGGTTGTCTAGTATATCAATTGCGTAGTGTTTAGTAAGGCGCATTATCTAGGGCTGCAGCGCGTTATAAAGAGAGTGTTACGTCTTGTTTAATAACCTAAAGTGTAAGCTGTATCCTAGCTTCCTTAAAAGGTTCTAATTTACGTTGTTGCTGTAGCATTGTGTAAGAGGGTTGAGTTTTACTAGAGTCTTACTAGAATAGTTAACTTACCTAATTAGTTAACTTACTTATCTAGTACGTTATAGATTTAATTTTATATTATTATTCCTAGTTTTTATTATTCTCTTTATATATAACATATAGTACAAAGCTCTATACTACTAATCTTTAAAACTACTAAGGTATATATATTAGTATATAGCCTTTAAAAATCTAACTTAAAAATAAAAACTGTACCTCTACTAAGAAAAGAGTCTACAGCCTTTCTACTAATAAAAGATAACAAAAATGCAGACTAATAAATTGCTAGATAAAGTGAAAGTAAGGTATTATTTTAATTTCAAGCAGATTTTTTTAGTCAACTATGAATATAATTTACTTAAGAATGTAAAGATCTTCCTGCTATTCTGTATATTGCTATTAGAACTAGCTAATACTAGTATATGTATGTAGAGGAACTTCTACTACTAAGCTAATACTAATAATAAGTAACTAATAGAAAGATTAGTAACATACTATAAAATCCGAGCTGTAAAAAGCTATTTAGTTTAGTAGATAAGATACTTAGATTTAGGAAAATCGTACAAATTCCCTATGAACCTTAAGATATGCCTACCTCTTAGCTAGCTAGTGCACCTAATTTAGCTTATTCTTTAGACTTTAAGTATAATTTAGGCTATGTTAGTGTAGACGAGCCTAATACGTTAATTAAGCGCTAGTCTAACTTTGAAGTTAAGAACATTTAATATTAATCCTCTATTTAGAAGTTCTCCTAAATACTCTAAGCAGCCTAGCTGCCTTTACTTGGATTTAATTAAACTAAAAGTATAAATCTTTTATAAACAATAATTTACTTTATAATAGCTTAAGCTCTAGCAATAAATCTATGCTAAATTACTTAGATGTTTATGCTAACTGTACTATACTTAATTCTTCTACTAGTAAAGTTGTAAGAAGATAAATAAAAACACAGATCTAGTAAATATAATAAAGATCTATCTAGTTCTAGTAGTTAGTATAATCTTAAATAACTAGAAGTTAAAATAAATATACTTAGCACTATTTTAGTAAGATATATTCTACATATACCTACTATATACGCATATATGTATTGTAAGGTTATACGACTTTATAAATATAATCCTTATCTAATAGTTTCCTTTTTAGGAATAGCTATTACCTAAAAAGCTAACTTAAGCTATTTAGCCTAAATATATCTATATTAGGCCTAAATACAGGTACTTCCCTATTTAGGTATAGTGCTTATCTCTTCTAGTAAAGTACTATCTGAAGAATGCCTAATTAAAGAGCGTTAGAAAGCTGTGCTTATTATTGCAATAGCTTTACTAGACCTAGAGTTAACTTTCTTACTACAAGTAGCTTAAAAACACGTTGCCTTTACTAGTAGGTTGCGTAATTATATATGCAATTGCATATGCAAGTTGCTTAGAAATTTACTTTAGATTTCTAAGCATTAATTAGTAATAGCTATTCTAGATTTTTCTGCTTTGTAATAGAGAGAAGAGAAGTAGAGTATAAATACTACCTACTTTTCCTCTCTCTTTGTTCTGTAGATAGCATTTAATATAATAACTTGTCTATTATTTTATCTTATTACTATATTTACTCTTCTTGCCTCTTTAGGCTCTAGGCTTCCTATCTTAGAATTACCTAGTCTAGTTAGTATAGGTCTTCTAGATTAGGGAAGAAAGTACTCTATTCTCCTTTCCTCCTCCTCTACTTTCTTTTACGCTGGCAAATGGGTAGGGCGTACTACAGGGTATAGTAGGGGTAGGGTAGAGGCTGCACAGACTAGGGGTAGGAGCAAGGTAGAGGCTGCACAGGCCAGAGGTAGAGGCAAGGTAGAAGCTACATAGGCTAGAGGTAGGGGCAAGGTAGAGGCTGCACAGGCTAGAGGTAGAGGCAAGATAGAGGCCGCACAGACTAGAGGTAGAGGCAAGGTAGAGGCTACACAGACTAGAAGTAGAGGTAGAGTAGAGTAGAGTAGAATAGAGGTTAGTAGTACGCTTATCTTAGTCCTAGCATTAAACATATACAACTAATGTAAGTAGTAAGATAGTTATTATAGCTATCTATTCTAGTTATAGTAAGAGACAGTTATTACAGCTATTTATTATAGTTATAAAGAGAGTAAGAGATAGTTATAGCTACTATTTATTACAGTTGTAAAGAGAAGTAGTTATAACAACTATTTATTACAACTATAAATCTAGGATTTACTAGTACTACATTAGCTTAGCTTTTTTCTAAGGTCTTGCTTCTTGCTAAGATAGTGTTACTAGAGGCTCCTCCTTAGCACTACTACTGTTATCTTCTACCTCTATAACTTCTTTATCTTTACTAGTACAATTATTTATATCTGTACTAGAGCAATCCTCTATATCTGCACTAGAGCAAGTAGGTAGCTTAAAAAGATCCTCTACTTTATTTATTTTAGGGCCTACTTTCTTCTTCTCCCCCTCCTGCTGCTGCGCTAGAGAGAAAGAATTCTTAAGAATTATAATCTAGTGTATCTTTATAGCCTTAAGCCTATACTGTTAATCTCTAATTATATTTCTTGTAGTGTTAAACACTTGCGTAACTTCTACTTCTATAAGTAGTACTGCAAGTACATCTTTTGCTTGTAAAGTTATAAGACTTTCTTCTTATAATCTTTATTAGATAGTTTCCTTTTTAGGAATAGCTATTACCTAAAAAGGCAACTTAAGCTATTTAGCCTAAATATATATACATTAGGCCTAAATATAGGTACTTTCCTAATTAGGTATAGTGCTTACCCAATCTAGTAAAGTACTATCTGAAGAATGCCTAACTAGAGAGCGTTAGAAAGCTGTGCTTATTATAGCAATAGCTTTACTAGATCTAGAGTTAGCTTTCTTACTATAAATAGCTTAAGGACACGTTGCCTTTACTAGTAGGTTACGTGTACACCTACGTAATCTGCTAGTAGGTTGCGTAATTGCATACGTAATTGTATACGCAATCTGCTTAGAAATCTACTCTTGATTTCTAAGCATCTATTAGTAATAGCTATTCTAGACTCTTCTGCTTTGTAATAGAGAGAAGAGAAGTAGAGTATAAATACTACCTTCTCTCTCTCTCTCTTCGTTCTGTACCTAGCATTTAATATAATAACTTGTCTATTATATTATCTTATTATTACTATATTTACTCCTCTTGCCTCTTTAGGCTATACGCTTCCTATTTTGGAATTACCTAGTCTAGTTAGTCTAGGTCTTCTAGATTAGGGAAGAAAGTAGTCTGTCCTCCCTTTCCCCCTACTTTCTTTACATTGCTATATAAGCAAGTTGTAAGTAAGTTATAGCATTCTTCTCCTACTATTCTAGTAGATTAAAGCCTTCTACTAGTTAAATAGAAGGAGTGCTAAGATAGGCCTTACCCTCTTATTAAGTTTAACATATATCCTTGTTAGATAAACCTAAACTTAAGAAGCTTCTGCTAGCCTGCTAGGTAGTTGTTACTAGCCTTTAGAACTAATTATCTTCTCTAAATTGCTAAGTAGGCGTGTTTTGTGCTACTACAGAGCTACTAGGACTAACGCTATTATAACGCGCTATATAGTTAAAGAATTAGTCTTAGTATATATGTTTGTTTTAAAGAGCCTAGGATTTATCCTAAGCAGACAGTTAGTAGAGAACTGTAATAACTAACTATAATAAATTTACCTTATACGCAGTAAGCTTCTATGTTAGATCTAAGATAGTTGCATAGTTAAACAAGAAACCTTAACTCTTGCCTGTTTTTAAATAGTACTTAGATAGTTTTGTAGTACCTATTTCTGCAGCTGCCTTTACAACTCTAAGCTATTCTAAGTTATTAGATTAACTAAAGTTGTCACTAACCTTATAAATTATCTATTTTAGGTAATTAAATAGTTAGTTGTATATTATCTAGATGTATTAAATTTGCAGTCTTAGAGTCTTGCTTAGAGCATTAGTTGCTTTTTTAAATTATTATAGCATTTTTGTAACAGCCTGTAGGTGCTGCCACTTAGTTGCTACAAGTTAAAGTTTCTTAAGATCTTTAAAATTAGCTTCTGTAACTTTAGTATAAGTAGAAGCATGTTCTTTGCAACTAGTAGCCTTAAGTGCAATTTCTTGCTCTAGCTATTTATTAATATAAGACTAGAGCTTAAGTGCGCGCTTACATATATTATATGTAGAGTTCTACCTAGTCTTAATATCTTAGATAACTAAAAGTTGTTAATTTGCTAGTAAATTACTTTGTAGTGTAAGAAATCTCTTAAATTATTGTAGTAAAATGTCTATTACAATACAGATAGCTTAGATCTAGGTAGTACTTAGAATGTAATAAATGTATATAATAAAGAATAAATACCTTGCAGAGAGAGTTTAGAACAGACATGTTCTTAGCAATCTCTTTAATATAATGTCTTTATAGTCTTTCTACATTCTCTATCTCTTCTAGTATATCTAGCTTAAGATGTAGTATAATGTCTTGCACAACAAAGTTAATAATATATGCAAGACAAGGGATAGTGTTTTCTTCTTTGTTTTAAGTAATATTGCGCTCTTTTAGCAAGTCTTGTAAGATCTATATTAAAGTGCTGTTATTGCTTACGTTGTTACAACTAACACCTAATAGACGTCTTAATATTTTAGTTCTTTGTAGAAATTAGAGAACTTGCTATGCTATAGAAGAGCCTGTATATTTTCTACACATTAGAATAAAGTCTAAAAGAACTTCTTGTAGTTTCTAGCTCTTATTAATATAGTAGCCCTTAATAGCAAGGAAACTTAAGTGATTGCTTACTATCTAGACGTCTAATGCAATAGACAGTTTAGTACTTAATCTAAGATCCTAGAGAAGTCTGTCTTTAGCAGCCTTAAACTAAGCTTAGAACATCTAGCTAAATTTATAATAGGTAATTATCACAGCCTTAGGCCTAAGGAAGTAGATAAAACGTTAGAAAGTTGGACGCTTAACTGCTTAAAAAGCAATGTTGTTGTTAATAACAAAGCAAACAAGCTCTTCTTTAAAGGCTAAATAAGAGTATCCTAGAATAGAGAGAGACTAATTCTAGTTTCTTTAGCGTGTAGTGTGTGGACGTGATTAGGAGTCTAGTAAAGCATAAGTAAGACTTTTAGTTTCTTTGCAGGCTTAAGTTTTAAGGTGCTAAAGCAGGTGTTTTGTCCTAATAGCTTTTAGAGCTAGGTGCTAGAGTGCTTAGCTACAGTTGTAATAGTAAACGTGTAAGTAACTATCTTCTATCTTAGTAGCTTCTCTATAGTGCTTCTAGACTTTGCTAAAGCAAGATAGCGCATCCTAATTTAGTTTTCTGCTAGTAGAATTGCTTCTCTATATTGTGCTTCTTTACTACTTATCCTAGGCTGTAAGTCGCTCTTAGTAATCTAGGTCTGTAGAACGTAGCTGCTTAAGTAGAAATACTAGACTTAGAAAAGCACCTTTAACAATTTGCTAAGCTAAAAAAGTATAAGACAAAAGAATTTTAGGTAGGCTAGGTAGAGAGGACTCTAAGTTTAGAGATAGTAATGCTATAGATGTAATAAGAAGCTGTAAGAAATTTGCGTAATAAGCTTAGAAGTAACACTTATTAGCAAGGCTAGAGAGAAAGCTATAACTCTAGAAATGTAATCTCTAGAGAAAGCGCTAGTAATTATCTATAGAACAAGAGCTAACTATAGATTTAATTTACTATACTAAGTTGTTAGTTAGGTAGAAATAAGGAAATTTAAAGATATAGATGTCTTAGAAGTCTGTGCAACAGGCATTAGATGTGTTAATTAGCTGTAATACTAGGCTATAACGCTAAAGGCATATCTAATCTTAGTTACTCTCTATTTCTATCTCTATCTTGTTATTATTATTATCTGCCTTATCTGCCTTATCTACTTTATCTATTGCCTAGTAGTACTGCTTATTAGTCTTATACTTATTTAGCATAGACCTAAAGTACTCTTTAAGCTTAGAATTAGATTCTTTAATCTCCTCCTTGCACTTATCTTTGTTAGCAGCTGCAATATACAGGCAGTGGCCTGTAAGCTAAATATCACTATCTATCTTATTTAAGAGATCTAGAGAATTAATTTCCCTAATATAATTAGTAAGTGGATGTAATAATAGGATGTGATAACTTACTTCTAGTTGTTATTAGTCACAATTGCTATGCTCTTAGGCAACATCTAATCTTAGAAGGCAATCTACTCTTCTTTCTCTTTCTTGCTTTTAAAAGTATTACTTGTAAGCTTCTAAAGACCCTGCTTATACTCTTGTTAAAGTAGCTTCTTAAGCACGCTACCTTTGCAAAAGAGCTGTTTTTTGCCTTAGCCTTAGGTTTAGAGGGTGTTGCTAGTTGCTAGCTTATCTGTAGCAACTTCTACATAGTTGCTAAAAGCTATCTAGTGTGCACAAAGATTAATTTTATGCTCTAAACTATCCTATTTCTTGTAGACAGCCTCTAGCTTATTTTAAAGCTACTTAGCTGTTTAGGGTTAGTACACGTTTGTAATAAGAAGCTGTAATAACTTACTACTAGTAGACAACTTAAAGCGTTGCTGCGCAACATCTTTCTTAGCCTTAGCTACTATTGCAGCTTGTGTTTTAAGAGCTGCTAACTAATAAGCTAGAAGTTGTTGCAACTTTGTCCTAGCTTGGAATTTTGCTAACTAGTTAGCATCTTTTGCCTTCTTAACAGCTAACTCCTCTTTAGTAAGGCTTGCAGCTCTGTCTCTTTGCTAAATTACGCAGGTACTATTACTAAGTTCACTTTTAAACAGGACTGTGGTGCTAATCTTTCAGCTAGCAGATTTAGCTTAGCCTTAGGAGTTAAGGACATAATTAATCTTATTCTCCTAAGAGTAGAAACCCTAGTATTATTAGCGCTAACTATTATAACAGGCTGTAATAACTACCTAGATAAGCTTATTCTACTCTTTAGCAGTGAAGCTAGCTAGCATACAAGTGCCTGTAGTAATTACTAAAGTTGTTATTTTTTCTTCCTCCTCCTTCTTAATATCCTTAGGCTTAAGATCTATAGTGCTAACTGTAATAGAGGCCTATAATAACGTAGTGCTTACGCAGAAGGAGTAAAGTAGTGTAGTAGTGTAGAAGTGTAGTAATGTTAGTAGTTATATTGTAGTGCTAGCGAGCTCTAGGTAAGTGTGTTTTACTAGATAGCACGTGATTAAGCTCTCTCTATCCTGCTAGCGCTAATGCAATAGTATTTTTTTGTTATAGTTACAACATTGTGCACATAGCTCTAATCTTAATGCACTTAGTGTTAGAAGAATGCGCATAGCGTCTTTATGCTACCTATAAGTTTTTATAGATTATTATTACAGTCTTCTCTGTGCATAGGTGTTGTAAGTCCCTTCTATATACGCTAGATTTTAGTGTTCTTGCGCTAGGCAGCAGCCCTACTAGGCGCAAACTTAAATGCAAATATTAAAATTTGCTTAGTGCTGCAAACTGCTACAAATTAGCAAATATTTATTGTATTAAGTTAAGAATAGAATAAGATAACTTCTCGCGTTTAGCTCTATAAGCTAACAAGTTATTATAGATTTCTATTACAGGCTTAGAGTTCTAGCACGCTGCTAATAGATA
This sequence comes from Ascochyta pisi, assembly GCA_039634435.1. NCBI lineage: Eukaryota > Fungi > Ascomycota > Dothideomycetes > Pleosporales > Didymellaceae > Ascochyta > Ascochyta pisi. The sequence continues at coordinate 892,750 of CP113331.1, read as the reverse complement.
TACTAAATTTAAGTACTTACAACATAATAATCTCTAGTAGCGCATAGACCTCTACGTGCACATTAACTAATTTAACTATTAACAAATCCTACTTTAACCTTCTTCTACCTACAACTACACTTTCCTTCTATAACTACACTACTGCAGATAACTACACTATAACAACTCTTCTACACTAGCTCTCTATTATTACAGCCTTTTATTACAGTTAGCACTATAGCTACAGGCTGCAAGAATACAGCAAGACTAACCTAAGGCAGAGGTGATCCTAGAACTAGCAGCAAAGCACCTAGAAAACAGCTTGCTGCTAAGGCTGCCTACAAGGCGCCTGCAACACCTATAATAGTTAGAGCTAAGCGCTACAACAAGGCTAGTAGTAAGTTATTATAGTCTTTTATTATATTCTGTTACTAATTCTACTATAGCTGTTGCGCTTTAAGAAATCTGCTAATACTAGAAGTCTACTAATATAATTATTCCTAAGTTAGCATTCTTACGCCTAGTTTGTGAAATTGTAACAAACTTTAAGAATAATTTACAGTTTAAAGCTGTAGCTCTAGAAGCTCTTTAAGAATCTGCAGAATCTTTTCTTATTAGTATCTTTAAAGGTATGTAAAAGCTCTACACTAGGAAAATATAGCTAATATAAATAGATGTTAACTTAAATGCTATTTATACTAAGTAGGTAACTATAATAAGCAAGGATGTAACTCTAGCTAGGCAATACTACAAAAAGCTTCTTGCTATAACTATCTAATTATTTAGATATGCTAAGTTAGTTTATGCTTATATATAGGTAATCTAGGTTCTTGTACAATTAGATTGTTTAATATACACACTTGCATATAATCTATTATTACTTCTATAATAAATGTGTGTAATAAATCTTTAAACCCTACACCTTAAATTAGAAGTAAAGAATTAGCTTTATAGGTATATATATACTATTACGTAATGTACCTAACCTCTGCCTTTAGTCTGTGCAGCTCTTACCTTACCTCTACCTCTAGTTTATGCAGCTCCTACTCTACCTCTACCTCTAGTCTATGTAGCTTTTACTTTACTCCTACCTTTACTATATGTAGACTCTACCTTACACCTACTTTTACTATATGTAGACTCTACTCTACACTTACCTCTACTATATGTAGACCCTACCTAACCCTAACCCTCTTAGCAGGAAGTTAGCGTGGGTAGGGGTTAGGTAGAGCTAGAGTACCTTATATAATGTACCTAACCCCTACTCTAACTATACCTATTTGCTAGCCTACTTTCTTTACACACTATTCTACTCTAATTTGTATTACATTATTAAGCTACATTAATAGTCCTAACAATTTACTCTTGTTAACTTTAAGTATAGCATAATTTTTAATTATCTTATTTTCTATAAGCTTGTATTGTTAACAAAGTGTATTAGCTCTACTATTATTATTTCCTAGTGTGTAACGTACTCTACAGGTAAGCAGATTAAATAGGTAAGTAGATTACTTTGCTAAGACTACACTAACATTTTATTCTATTATAGCTTGCATTAGCCCACTTTGGCCTTGTATACAGTAGTGCAGTATATAATATTATTTAGAAACATCTTCTACAGCTATTTTACATGTACACAAGTTATGTCTAATATTATAGCACTTTGTACAGTGTCTTTAGGTTACTTCCTCTCTTTTAGCGTGCACTTGCTTCTTTGCCTTCTTACTATTACTACGCGCCCTAAACTTAGTTAGAGTAGTTAATTAAAAGCCTTTCTTAGCTATTAGGACCCTATCCTCCTATAACTGCTTTCTTTTATTTAATTTATGTTGCGTAGCAGCCTTATTTGCTGTTTAAAGCCTAGTAATCTCCTTTTTAGCTAACACTAGCTTGTGCGCAATAATAGCTACGCCTTTAGCAAGCTTTTTAAAGGCCTTAACTATTAAAGTTAGTAAGCTGCTTATATGCCTTTAAATTCTCTCTTAAACTAGCGTTAATTGCGACCCTAATTGCAAGGTATTACTTAGGGTTTAGGACTGCTAGGGAGCATCTTCTACAGAAGGTAGTAGTAGAGTACGTAGGCAGACATTAAGACCTTCTATAACCTGTTCTAGGTTAAAGGGGACTAATCTAGCGCCTTAGAAGCCTCTTTAGATATTGCTAGAAGTAAACGTCTCTTTATAGGCGCCTATAAAGCATAGTAGAAACTTAGTCTTAGTAATATAAGTAATGTAGTTGCGTATAAGATTCTTAGCTTAGCGCCTATACACCTTCTTTAGAAGGGCAAAACAACCTACATTAAGTAGTTATAAGAGGTGTAATAAGTGTAGAGGCATATATAGTGTAATAATATTTGCTTCCTTATAGTATTGTTAGAAGTTAAAAGAGTTATAGCTCTTATAGCTATTAATAAGGAATAGCTAGTACACTTCTTACATGTGCGTCTTTGTATAGGCATTAAAGTGCTTTAACTAGTCTAGACTAAGCTTGTTAGTAGTCTATCTATTCTTAGAGACTCTAATAACCTAGTTATAGGGCAGATTATCCTCTTTGTACTAGGTAGAGAGGTAGTTGCAGCCTTTAAAGATAATAAAGGGTAGAATAGCCTACCCTATGCTATTAATGCCTTATATAACTGTTATCTACTTACAGTTGCCCTGCTGCACTGCCTTTAGCTATCCTTAACGCTCTAAGCCTGTAATAACTACTTCTATTAATATCTAGCCTATTATAAAGCCTGTCTTATTAAAGTTGTATATGTTATTATCCTAGATGCTATACTTAGCTTTAACATTTGCTATAAGCCTAAACTAGCTCTTAATAATCTCTAGATCCTTACAAAGGGCTCTCTTATAGTTATACTTACAATTAAACCTTACTTTAAGGTTAGGGCAGTGCTTAATAAATGTATTAGGCTAGTTTATGCTAACATAGCCTATATTGCGCTTAGCATACAAAGAATTAGCTATATTAGCTACAGCAGCTAGCTAAGGGGCAAATCCTTGTGCATCTAGCTTAAAGATGTACTTAGCAATTATGTCCTCCTTAGTCTAGTCTATAATCTGTTAAACTAGCGTATAATTAGCTTATATAGGTTATCCTGTGTATTAAGCATGTAGTGTGCTATAAGACGCGTTATATATAGCTGCAGCGCGTTGCAGAGTAAGCGTTACATCTTATTTAATTGCCTAGAGCGCAAGCTGTATTACAGCTTCTCTTAAGGGCGTAGATTAATGTTGTTGTTAAGGCATTGCGTAGTAAGGTAGAGGTTTAGTGTAGTCTAAGCAGAGTAATCCGCTTACCTGTTTAATCCGCTTACCTGTGGAGTACGTTACAGGATCTTAAACTTATACTATCTTAGTACTTTAGCCTATTAAACCTATTCCTAGTTAAGTACCTTAGTTATGCTAAACTATACTAGGTTTCTATGATCTGTATACATAGTAAGGTCTAAGCCACTTTTTACATAGACTTGCTAATGTTCTAAAGCTAATATAATTGCTAATAGTTCTTTGTTCTTTCTTATATAGCGTTCTTAAGAGCTATAAGCTTGCGTATATAATAGGTAATTAGTTAACATAGTCTATCTTATTCGTAAGTTACCTATGCTCCTAATGCTAAATCTAAGGCATTAGTTTTAAGTTAAAGCAGATTTTACTCTTAAATTTAATTATAGTAAGTAGATCTATACATGCTTACTTAAGCAACTAAAATGCATCTTTCTATACTTATTTCTACTTAAATATCACATCCCTCCACGTACGTTTAGTAAGCGTTATAGTTTTAAGTAAGTAATCCTTAATAAAATATTCTTTAAAGTTAATAAATGTAAGAACCTCTTATATGTTTTAACAGTTTTAGTTGTTAGTTAATTCTTTACTACCTAGATCCTAAACTTGCTATTTCTAATTCTATACCTTCTTATTACATAGCTAAGGAATTCTACTTTATACTTATGCTATTTGCACTTTTCTAGCTTTAGCCTAACGTCTGCCTTTACTAAGTATTTAAACACTTATTATACATAGATTATATATTCTTCTAGTGTCTTACTATAAACTAGGATATTGTTAAGGTAGGCTGCTGTAGTAATGTTTAGGTAAACTCGTAGTACGTTGTTAATAAGAGCCTAACAGACTACTAGTGTATTACTTAGCCTAAATAGCATAACTACATACTTAAAATGTCTATAATAGATTTTAAACGCTATCTTCTATTGTTTGCTTTTTTATATATATTGGGTTATACGGTCTGCTTAGGTTAAGTGCAGTAGAAAACTTTACTCTAAATAAGCAGTCTTATAGTTTAGTTATATTAGGCAGCAGATACTTATTCTTAATAGTAATGTTGTTAAGCATTTAGTAATCAGCACAAATTTGTAGATTACTATTCTTTCTTAGTATAAATAGAATAGGAAATTCTGCTAGGGATTTAGATTTCTTGAAAAATCTTTTTACAAGGCTTCTCCTAATATAGTTCCTTGAAATTAAAAGCTCTTTCTTAGATAACTAGTATAAAGGCCTTAGGGTAGTTCTTTCCCTTATTAGAGCTAAATCTTGCGATTCTCAAGTTAGTGTTAGGCCTTAGGCAGGTGTTAGCGTCTACCTCTAACTTAAATAGCAATAAGTACTGTTCTAGCCATGTGCTTACTATCTAAGTCAGCATTAATAACTTTTTAGCATGCTTAGCACAGTAGGCAAAGCCGTGTCTAAACATTATGCTTACTTAGATAGCTAAAGCGTGCGTAGGTTAGATTTATACTAGCAGACTTAGTCTACCTGTAGATTAGATAAATTAACCCTGCACAGGTCTAGTTTTAGCTAACCTAGATTTTCTGTGTGTGTTACATTAAGCTAAGGCACACTTGCTATATATAAAGGCCTCTAGGTTAGTGTAGGTTACAAGGTGCTGTTGCTACTAGAAGGTCTAGTACTAGAGACTTATCTCTCTAAGTAGCTAAGCAGCGTATGTTAGATCCTATAACTAGGTTATATGTTAGGCCTAGGTTAGGCCCTTGTTAAGAGGGGAAATAATGTTAGGCCTTAGGCATGTGTTAGAGTCTACCTCTAACCTAAATAGTAATAAGTACCGTTCTAGCTATGTGCTTACTATCTAAGTGAGCATTAATACCTTTTTGGCATACTTAGCACGGTAGGCAGAGCCGTGTCTAAACAGTTAGTGCTTAAGTAGCGCTTTTGTAGATAGCTCCTCTCTAAACATCTAGGCGTACTAACAGTACACATCTAGTTTAGGAGGAGCTATACTAACTTTCTCCTAAATTGTTATAGAGGGGATTTCTAGGTCTACATAGTTAACTACTCTATCTTAGGCTTCTTAGCACGTTTAATAGTTTAAATAGATATTATTAATCTTCTTTTTATTTACTAACTCTAGCGTAGGTTTTATAGGCTAGTATATAGTTATGCTCTATCTACACTCTTTAAATAAAAGCTAACAATCTTTCTAATTAGTCTATAGGTTGTAGTTATATAAATATAGTAATCTTAATATAATATTTTAAGTGGCTATACTTAGAGCATCTACTAATATTAACTTATAGTGTTCTAATATCTAATAAAGTTAGCATTTAACTCTGTATATAATAACTGCTTCTCCTAGCATTAGTTTTCTATTAGCTACTTAGAGCTAATACAAGTGTTCTTTACGCAAGGGGCGTAGTCTAGCTAGCTATACTCTATATAAGGAAACATAATTCCCTTATACTCCTTAGTCTAAGAGTGCTAATAGCTTCTTCCTATTTAATATAATAGGGAGTTTAATAAGGTTATTGGTCCTAATAGAGTTAACAGGTCGGCGACTTGTGGGCATTCGCTTCCGGGAAGACGTGCATGGGTGGCGCTTGGGAATGGGGCGTAGGGTGTTACAAGACATGGAGTGCGTTATCGGTCTTTGGAGTATGGAGTCTGGGGACTGGCATGCTTAGTTTCTTATTATATAATTGTGTGTGTGATATCGAGGTATGCAACTATGGCCACAGCTCCTCTGTCCTCCAGCCAGCGTTGTGCCGCGCGGTCTCGGCGTCCCATGTGTATCTGAACCTCCGTGCCTTCTCGGGATCGCTGAGATCAGTTTGCTCAACAACTTCAGGGACAATGACCACGAGACGAAAGTTCTTCCTCGCAACCTCATCGTGCAGGTCCTCTGCTTTTGAGCCGAGCTGAAGACGCTCTTTGTCAAAGGGCGCGGTTACTGGCTGGCCTGGTGGTGGGTTTTTGAAGGAGCCTATGCGATGTCAGCTCCAAACGGTGGCTTGCGTACAGGAAAGTCAGTCATACCTTTGATAGCGGGAGACTGGTTGCCAAAGAAGCCTGTGAGCTCCCTTTGCCAACTCCACTCATTCTCCCCACCTTCCTTGAGCGCCCGCATCCTCTTGCCCACCTCGCTCTTGACTGTCCTGACACCACTGCTCTCCTCCGAGCCCTCAATGTCATCAGCGATCACGTAGGCCTTGCCTGCAACACGCCATTGCGTCTGAGTCTCGCCCTCGACCCACCAGACAGCTTCAACTGGTCCTCCACCGCCGCTGCCCTGAACCTGGTCGTCACTTTCTGCGTGTCCGGCGCTCGTCTTGAAGATCTGTCCGACCTTCTCCATGCGCACGTCCGTTGTGAAAGTAGGGCAGTCGCTGTGGTAGAGCTCGGGGTTGCGCTCGGCATCGTTGTGCTTATTCTCCGGCAGCTCGGCCCAGAAGCCTCTGAAGATGCAGTAGCGCACTCGAGGCACGTAGTCTGTGGGAGAGCCCTCTGGAGCTTTATCGAGAGTGCCGAGGACGAATTGAGGAGGCTTCATTTCGCCAAGGTGCTTGTTGAAGAGCTGCTTCCATGGTGCCTGCGGAAGCGTCGAGGCTGCGGGTGCGGTGGTCGACATGGTGCGTAAGAGACGCGTGAGACGGGCTGCTGATCGTGAAGCTATGGTTGCTGTTTGTGTGAGTGGTCTCGAGGATGAGCGGTTAGGTCAATGAGGTGTTGATGAGAGCATTGGAGCTCTGGAAACCCGCTTAATGGTGTCGTCATCTATAGCTGCGTCACAGTCTAGCATCTGGTAGCAGCCGACAGCAGCAATCCTGGGCCATAACCAAAGCTTGAAGCTTTGTTCTTAACAGTCATTGTGCACATGATGTTCGAACATGTACTCGAGACTGTATAGCATCTGACACCTGAAGCCGCACGCTGCATGCACCTCTTGGCGCTCGCGTTATCGATAGCGAAAGCACGAGGTAGCGCGGGAGCTGCAGGTCATTGTGCTCGAACGATGGCTTCCACTTTGAACATCTTGCGATAACATTCGCATTGCCTGAACCGTTCGCACCACAAACTCTCTTCGAAACCTCGTCACAAGAGTCGGCGTTTCTCAGCTCTGAGTCTAACCACACACGAACAGTCATGCAGAGTCGAGCAGAGTCGAGCAGAGTCGAGCAGAAACAGCGTTAAGACGCAATTGCGACGGGTGGGGCGTTGATCAGTGATCAGATCACACTTTTTCCTCCAATTGCATACCACCAGGTGTGTTTGTGCATCGCCATGCCCTGTCGAAAAGCAAAGCCTAAGGGCCCGGTCCGGCTGTCCTTCCCAGTTCAGGAACACCGGTGAAGGGCAATCGCAGCATTGAAACGATCCACTTTCAAACCATCAGGTTTCTGCGGGTCAAGTAAGGACTGCAGCGTACTTTCGAGAAGGTCGCCGACCTGAGCCACAGTCTGGGGAACTCGTGTCGGAACGTTACAGTTGCGACTGCAAGGTGCCTGCGACAACGGGTTACACGGCAGCCTTCTCGAGCGTTTTCATCATCGTCCCGAAGGTCATCAAGCGCCGGAGCATGGATCGACTTGGCAATGTGTCAGTGTAAGAACGTCGGAGGTGTCTGAAATCGTCCAATGCTGGACTCAGAGGGCGAGCGTCCCTAAGGGGACACGGAGCTGTCAATTTCGGTAATCTGGGCAGTGACAGTCGAGTCGGTCGGCTGTGGCTGGCCTTGTCCGTACGCAATGCGCGGTTAGAAGACGAACCATAGCTTTGGAAACGGTGTTGACCGCATCAGGACAAATGAGGCGAAGACCCGCACGCCGTGCTCGAATGCAGCGAGACGGCCGTCTTTCGTTGTGGATATCGCCAAAGAGTGGTCAAAGAGTGATTTGGTCTATGGTGGGCTTTGGCATCTACAAGGGGGGGGCCTGAACGGGCTGACATGACAAGGGGTCATCAAAATCCATCAAACGTTCTACAAAACCACTTAAATCATATATAAATTTTACTAATTTTAAGAACAGATTATGTGTGAACATAATATTCTGTCTACTATAGCTCCTAAGACCTCTCTACGTTAGCTTACCTATACTGAACGCGCCTAAATACACGCTCTACGCTACAACGCTAGCTAGAAGCTAAAGGATATCTCTTAGAGCCTTCAAATTCTGTACTCTACTGTCTAATCCTGCGTCTACAGTGATATTACTCCTACTAAACCACCTAGCTAGCCACTTAAACTTAACACCCCTATTTGCTAGAGACTTATTAAGCATGCCACATCCTCCTAGGAGCAGAGGCTTAAGCCTTTTAAGCAAATTGCTTAAGAACTTAGGATAGAAGCTAGCTTAAAGACTCTCTACAAAGCATTTAAGAAGGAGGGTTATTACTAGCAGATAGCTGCTCACAAGCCTCTCCTCACCCTAGAACATATAGAGGATTGTTAGATCTAGGCTTAGATCTGTGTTAATTAGCAGGAAGAGATGTAGCGCCAAGTTATCTAGTTAGATAAGGCCTCCTTCTCTCTAAGGAGAGGTTAGGTTTAGGTCACCTGTTATGCTAAGGAGAGGTATCTCCCTGCTTGCCTAGTACCTAAGTATAGAGATTACAGCTGTGTAATAGTATAGGGGTGTATTAGAAGAGATAGATCTAAGGGCCTATTATTAATCTAGGATACTAAGCAATAGGGTACTTTAACCTCTTAGTCCTACATTTAGAGGGTGTTCCCCTTAATTAAAAGTTTTAAGATAGAACATAAGATCTTTTGTGTAGGGATTAGCAATAGTCTATTTATGCAAGACAACGCTAGTCCTTATAGAGCATTAGCAACTAAAGAAGCCTTTTATACAAGGGCAATTAGGTTGCTTTAGTAGCCTGCTAACTTACCTAATCTTAATCCTATTAAAAATGTATAGAGATTGCTTAAATCACATGTCTAAAAACACTATCTAGACTTAAAAGAGAGCCTAATTTGAGCAATTTAGGAAGAGTGGGACAAAATTACACTAGCAGACATTAAAAAGTACTATTAAAACATAAGAGATTAATGTAAGGCTGTCTTAAGAGCCTTAGGGGGCCACACTCTATTCTAAGGCATGTTAGGGTCTAGTTTTGTATATAGATTACTAAGTAATTTAGACAGTTTAATGCGCTTCTGTGGGGCACCTCGTAATGTCAGCCCGTTCAGGGCTCCCCCTTGTATTGCTGGCTCTGTAGTGTTCGCCATGTGACCGTTCGTCCGGCGTACCTAGTCCTTCGCATCGGCGAGGGGTCGTTCTGATGTGTTGTCTGCCGCTGCATGAAGATTGATCATGTGCCCAGCTTCTTTGAGCAGCGTCTGCGAGTAGATGCCAGTGCCTTGCAACACCTTAACAGACGTGCTATGATGATCCTGCTTTGCAATCTATCCACACCGCAAGATGTGAGCAACGGGACACTAGCCAACGGCAGCCCCCCGTTCCGCACTGTCTCGCTTCAGACCGCGCCGAACCTGCGGAGGGTCCGGGAGAGACGCTCGCCGGTTCTGCAATGGAGCTGATTGGAGAACAGCCGCAAATGACACTACTATACCCGCGCCGCTCCTGTGCAGTGGGGGTGGGCGAGCGGTGGTGAGTGGAGCGGTGATTCTTCTGAGCTGCGCGTCTGATGCTCGCAAGACGTCTCGCAGGCATCCCACCGGCGGCACAGCTACGCTACGGATGCTTGAGGCATAATTACGCACTTGCTCTTAGTCGACAACAGGCGTGTAGATCCCATCTCCCCTCCCGCAGTTTGCTGTTTGTGACGCAGTGGCATCCTCTGTCAAGTCAAAGCTCGACTGTTGCCGCGTTTGCCGTGCATGATGCAGCACGCTGGAGCAGCGTCTGCCAGTGCCAAAACAAACAATGTGTATGTGTGTGAGTAGAGACTGTGAGGTACTCCAGAAGCGCCCAGCCGTCCAGGCCCAGCTCGAATCCAGGCCGAGTGCGAATGCGATCGACCGCGCGCCAGTGTGGCACAAAAGGGCCGTCTGAACCTAGCAGACGAACCGTTCACTCGGAGCATTCTGCGTTCTTTGAGTCCTTGCACCTCTGCACCAGCTGCACGCTCCGCTCTTCTCTTCCTGCACGCTCTTCATGTAATGCGCCGTGACCTTGCGCGACCGTAATCATCTTGCGCGTCCGTCCGCCGAAGCGTGGCCTGTTGATCCTATCATTTCAGCCTATGCAAACCCCTGCCCGCCCACCCGCTTCCCTCTCCACATAAGTCGCCGACCACCGCCAACCCGCCCTGCTCCGCTGCACGCACGTTACATACTCTCCACCACCGCCCACCTCCACTTTACGACGTTTACGACGTTTACGACTGCTCGCCCGACGACCTGTTTCCTGTATCCTGCACTGAACCTCGCCCACGCCGCTCCAACACACGCCGCCCTCCCTCTTTCCACCTGAACTGGCCAACGTTATTGTCTCCTTACAACCTACTGGCACACGAGCAAACCGCCCAGCATGTCAGACATCTCCAAGTCCTTCACCTACCTGCAGGAAACCATACCACAATGGCTCCAGGACATTGCGAACATAGAACAGAAGATCTCGAGCATGCAAGACGAAATCGCCAGAGTCTCCGTGTCGCAATCGCCGTTTGTGAAGGGCAGAACTGGATCCGTCGACTCGATACGACCTGATAAACTGGACGTTGTCGCAGAAGAGAACACGCCGTCAAACACCACCCCAGCCAACCCGCTCGGTAGTCGCAAGCGAAAGTCGCCTTCGGTCTCATCTGGCCCCTCAGGACCCACAAAGTACCGTCCAAGAACGATGGTGGTCGTCAGCTACGACGGAGACATGCAGAAGTCGTTCGAGCTGCTTGTACGCGGGTTAGCTATGGGCCGTAATATGCTGAGGAAGGCAAAGATGGAGGCAAAGATGGCCGAACTGGCTGCCATTGCAGGCTCGAGCGAAGACGAAGACGACGAGGAGGAGGAAGAAGAGAACATCATGTCCAAGATCAGCTACCGACCACATATGACGTCCATGCGAGTACGTGCCGCGGCTGCCAGAAGAGGTCGCAACGGCTTGAGTGGTGGCCCAATCCCCCCAGTAGAGCTTTTCGAGACCACAGACAAGACATTGGAGCAAGCACAGGAGCTGTGCGAGAAGTCGGCCCATCTCAGTCTACGTGAAGGTGACTGCAGGACCGAGCTGAAGCTTGCACGCACGAACCTTGAGAATGTCTTGACCACAGCAAAGACAGAAGTCACCAAGTGTAACGCGAGTCAACCACAACGAATGCAAGCCCTACAAGACCAAGAGACATCTGACACACCCATCTCCTCAACGGAGCCATCCTACAAGAGGCATTTCCCAAGCATCTCAGCGCCTAAGCCGGCTCCTGAACCGGAAGCAAAACTGGAGCCTGTCACAACTCAATCAACTATCCATGCACCGGTTGCAACCACTGTCGCTGCGCCAAAAACAATGGACATTGAAGTCGACGATGATGATGAAGACGAAGACATGGACTTCGTCATGCCGCCGGTGCGCTTCACATCGCGGCGAGCCGCTCGTGCATAAAACGCTTCACCGTAAAATTTCCAGTCCTATTTGCGAACTTACTTGAATACTGTTTATCTGGCGTCTTATGGGCACATCAAAGGGGCGGCATACCACGTTGCTTCATGCCTGTCACGAAGACGATACCCATTTGCATCACCTACAGAAGTGGCAGAAGGGCATTGCCATTCGCTTTTGTTCATAGGGACATGTTTACTCGACATCATAATTACTTTCGCATCATTGTAGTCGGCAGAGGATATAGTTGTTACCTTGCATTACCCATAGCGATACCCAATGCACTGCTTGTTTATCACCAGCATCACTAGATCTGCTACTCACATTTTCTACAGTGCAGTCCCAAATTGTGCGTTTCCTTCTTTGTGGTGCGTAGTTGATCGTGGCGCTTGCCTGCTGCATTCGCTCCTGCCATTCACTACTAGTCGTTACTCGAGCTTCGCGTTCCTTCCTCGTATCTCTGCTCTCCAACTGCACAAAGCACCACGCTTCCCTTGTTGCACTATCCAGCAGTGCCCTGCCATTTTCACGTTCACGCTCACGTCTCAGTCTGTGCTCACGCTGTCCTTGCAGTATTGAGTCCGTTCATACCGTTGCCAGTCGCAGGTAATGGCGTCACCTACCTGCAATGACGCAGGCGAAGCTGCTGAACAATTTCTCGAGAGCAACCACATCTCGAGTCGTTCGAGCTCAGAAGTAGGCAACGATTTGCCCTGCCCTCCAACCCAAGCATAGGAGGAACTTGCTGACGTCTATGCAGGATGATTACAGCTCTGTTCCGCCCAGTCCTGAAATCGGCATGGCAAGGGAAGGTGAAGGCAATTTTACGGGTGCAGACCTGAGCCTGGACGATGAGGACGTTGTAGGTCACAGTCTGCCGAAAACACCTGTGAGCTTTGTTCTTCCAATCCGCAAGGGATATCGCTGTTGACTCTGAGGCCTAATTCTATCGAGGAACCTGACGACGATGCTACATTCACAGCCAGCACTGAAGGCCAATGTGCCGAGCAGCCTCGAACGCGCCAGACTCAGCTATCACCACGAAAAGGCGCTCAAAGAGCAAGCCCTGAATCTTCAGATGCTCAAATTATGATACCAATCCCTACATGCCCGCCTCCACGTCGCAGTGCTAGAGCAAAGAGCACTCTCATGTATGACCAGAAGTATCATCCTATGGATGACTTCATTCGACCAACACAAGCGGCCAAGCGCCGTTCGTTACATGGTGAGGAGATCACGCTCTCCGAAAAATCAGGTGCTTCTTCCGAACAGTCTGGCTCTAACGTGGGAAGTGCGGACAGCGACGAGGACAGCGACGATGATGATTCACAGCCACCCACACGAGGCCGAAAGAGGAAGAGGGCCAGATCCCGAACTCCAGAGCCGACTCGACGTTCGTCACGCAGGAGAGCAAAGCCGAAGATGTCTTACAACATGCAGATCCATCCGCAAGATAGTGACCTGGAGCGGGTTTATGCGTGCGATGGGTCAAAAAGTTCCCCTTTGCCCAACAAACGAGAGAGATCTAGCACGGATGGTCCCTCCAGGAAGGATGGACCATTCGAAGATTACGAAAAGACATGCTATACTTTGCCTACAGACGCTCTAAAAGGTGAGTGACGGCCCTGACCATTGCATAAACAGCTGGATGCCTCCTAACGGTACATCTAGAGGATACAACTAGCGCACTCTCCCCTGAACTCTCATCTCAAACTGTGATTACGGGTAATTCATCTCCAGTGCTAAAGAGAAAGCTCTGCGACGCGTATCCAAACCTGCATCCAGATTTGGCATATCTCACAGGCTCCCAGAATGTATGGCCAGACGCTAAGGGACTGCCATTCAGCATCTTCACAGAGCGCATAGAAGATCAGCTGAACGCAGAAGCAGAAGCAGCGTCTCCTTTCCACTACAACGATGATGACAAGGAGAACGATGTTACCAACCCTGAGCTCATACCCAGACCAAATCCGCTCGATGGCATCTCGATTATACCAGCTTCACATTATCGACAACCTCCGGGACTCTACACACTACCCAGACACATTCCAATGGTCAGCAACGCGTTCTATCCACAGCCTCGCTTCGAAGCATCGCCATATGGCCTTGGTTGGAGCGACGGAGCCCAGGACCTCAACGACAGTGGTACGCACGACTGCCCGGTCAACGAATATATGCGTATCCTTGCGTCGAGCGAAAATCTGCATCAGTCGTCTTCGCAGACAGAAGGCCACCCGAGTGGGAGCGAGACTGCCGTGAGCTCTTCTGCAGCAAGAAGTGTTAGAGGGCTTGACCTCCTTCGCTAGATGCTCTTCAAACCGATCAACGAAACAATGAAAAGAAGCATGTCCTCACCATTTAGAGAGATACGAAACCAAGCTTGTGTATCGGTAAAGTATGACATCCGATGGAGTGGGTAAATCTGTTGCCGAGCACCTACCACTCATGTATTCGGACACAGGCTAGGTGAAAGTTGGTCCATGTCATCAACAGGTATCCTTTAGTTACCCAAATGTTCAGGAATAACGCTATTTCGTGTTTTAGATAGATGCGTGTGCATTTTCGCCATGATGATGTTGGCTGGTGTTAGTGAAAGTTGCTTTTGGTGATTCTGAACGAAAGCAGACGTGTGATCGTAGATGACCACGTAGTGAGGAGGAGGACTGGAAGATAACCATCGTTGGTGTGCCTTTTTTCATTGCGGTTGTGGCAAACATACTAATACCGGCATCCATATCTTGTTCTGATATACATCAGTGAACTACAGTTCAACATGAAATGGTACGTGCTACGATCCGAGCACCGCGATTAAGCTGGACGAGAAGCATTACAGATGTTGTTTGCTTTTACAATACTCTAGGATCTTTCTTGTATTACAAGAAGAGCAAGCTGCAAACATACTATCTGTTCAATTCGTGAGAGCTAATCGAGTTAAGCTTTGGTTAAACAGCTGTACTAAATAGCTGAGGAAACAATACTGCATGTAACAATTGCATAGATTCAAGTAAAGAACTCCAAGCTCTGTGATAGAAGACTGGGACAGCTACTATATCACGTCCTTTTTGCGCCGTGAGAAGGTGGCCGTTACATGAGGGAACGAAAGGGGTGGATGTATTTGCACATCGGTCTCGTGGAAAAGATTCAAACAAAGGAGAACAGCTGGCCGAAAGACTCTGAAGTGAAAGATGCCAGAATCATTGATTCTCAAGGCCATCCATATCGCGGCCAAGGAAACAAGCTGGGATAGTTGGCACACTGGTGTCATGAGCTGATCTTAGCGCTAGCTTTCCATGGTTTTGGAGGGGGAACATAATCTGCTTATGCTTAAGACAGTCAGCGGAGCACATGGAGCTGGTAGCCTCATGGTTGCTAATCTATCTCAGAGTCTTTACATCACATCTGCCTCTCTTACGTCACTGCCAAAGCCTTTTTTCTGTCTTGAAGACCTGAAACAAAACATGATCGGTCTCTCTCACGGTGCTTTTCATGCAACCCCGGGTGATATGATGAGATGGTGAGATAAATGGATCGCCTGCTCCTTTGGGTTTACGCACATTCAGAAGGATTCAGCAAGGCGGTTGACCCCCGGTCAGTATGCAGGGAATCTGCAGCTGCTGACTGTGTCCAGCAAACCAGTATCTGCGTCCTGACTTTATTACTTACCCCAAGACGCTGTCAGATGCTGTGCTGTCCCAATATTTACTTATCTCAGACTTCTCGCCCTGCAGGTGTCGCAACATGATGCCACCGTGCTCGTATTCCACGGCACCTAATGCTCATCACAACTTCGGCAGCCGTGACGGCTTCGTACTGACGTCGACGAGCCCACATCGGTCTTGCACTTGCACTTGCACTTGATCAACGATAATGCGTGGACGAAACGCACAATGCACTCCCGGACAGGCGTGATCCGCGCGACGTGCTGAAGTTGATCGTCGAAGCAAGCCTAGGCGAGCCACCACTTACAGACTCGCTCCATCTCAGCGCCGAAAAACGCCAGCGCCGGCTGCACCTAGACACGAGCGCAAGTCACTCGCACACGTGCATGGCTATCTTTGCAGCGCGCTGGATGTGTAAGCCTTGCGCTTACACAGATGCAGCTCGCGGCCTTGCAGCCGTCGCACTTGTCTTCACCGACATAGGAACCTAGGGTAGGCCTAGAAGGCGCATCGAAGAATTGCGAATGTCTGTGGCTAAATTTGTGCATTGCGCCGGCTGCTTGGTGATTCAGGCTTGCGCTCGGGGCGTTAGCCTTATGTGGTCGCTTTGGGAACACGTGGGTACGAGACAAGCTCGAGAGGGAGCCGTGAGGTTATGGGCTGATGGGCTTTCGATGTGCGAGCCGTCGATAAGCTCTCTTGGTGTGTGTCAGCGCGCTGTGTGGACCACAGTATTGTGTTGACGCAAGGTGTTGAAGATCGAAGTTCGCCGGCAAGCTGGTTAAAGTTCAGACGGTGTGTGATCATCGACCAGGTATTCCCCAGTACTGAGAGGTACATCTGCGATGGATCAACAAAAGCATCGATTGCAACATTGGCAAGAGCATGGTTAGTGCGCGCAATGATGCAGTGGATCTTATTCGCTGCTGGCGGCGCAGAGGCAGCATCCGCTCTCAGAAATACGAGAAGACGCTCCCGGATACACCAGCGGCATCGTATCGATTGGCACAAGACTTCTGCCTTCAATCGATAGCAACGCATGTCAATGACGATCTGCAACGCGACAGCGATGTTTCTGAAGTCATCGTGGGACACGAATGGATCGTCACAGGCTCCTGTCAGCTCCACCGGGGGCCTCCTCAGACGTCAAGGCCGTCAAAACACCATCCCGTCCACAAACAACGTGACGACGCCATGAGCCCCAGACTCAGATCTCTGCTCAGAGCAAACCAGATCGGCAGAACCTGCCCATGCCAATGACGCCCGCGACGCTCGCCTTGAGAACGCCATGCTACACATCCGACTCAAGCTCACGATGTGGCCATGGCGCCTCTGGCAGAACGGGCGCTCTCTAGCCTGCAACTTGGGGTCTGGTGGCTGGCTCAATTCAGTAGACCATGATAATCCAATACCACCAATCCGCATCGTGCCCTCGCCGAGGCGTGCTGCTGGCCGGTGAGCATCCTGCCATGTCCCAGCCGAACATGCAGGGTAGTGCATCCATCATTACAGCACTGCGCTCAGCAACGTAGCATAGCACAGACGTGCAGTGCCGTGCAGTGCGCCCTACCAGGAAAAAAAAAGAAGTGCCATCCACAATTTGCACTACTGTATTCCACACCCCAGTCGACTGCCGGGGGGCTCTCTCGTGAGCCATGGCGCTTGGTGTTGGTGTGGTGTGGAGTGTGTTTTGCACTGGCTGGACCCCTAAAAAGCGCACGCCCTTAACGCATTTAGCTATGCGCTAGTCTAGAAGCGTCGAATACGTGCGTGCACGCATCCAAGGGCACAGCCGCATCCTGTACTTTGGGCCTCCCAGCGATGCCAGACCCTTTCGTCGGTAGTGAAATGGGCGGCCGCGGCAGACCGTGTGTGATTTCCAAGCGGTGATGACTCTGGAGGGGACAAAATCCCGCTAAGATCTGTGGGAGAAGACGCTACGAGGGCGGGCTTAGGACCGCTGTCATTGTCAGAGCCTAGTGCTCTCTCATACTGTGCTGAGGATTATAAAGTCGCCAGTTTTCCTTGGAGTTTGGAACGGCATGCATGCGCAGTTCGGGAAGAATAGAGTTGGTTACTCACTCAAACACACTTGACTTTTGAAAGCATACGAAACCTTTTCTCGTCGTTGCTGCCTCACAACTGCCGACTACCCCTTCGTATCTAGGCTCCATCTCCACTCAAATATCCCGTGCCTTTACGAAGACAGCTCGAGTACGCCTCGCACCGCACGGACCCCCGGTCGACTGAAAGCAAGTGAAGAGCATATTTTAGATTCACTCTAAGCCTAGCTCCCATCCCCTCGCGGCTTCACTGTGGACGGGCTTGTTAATCTCACTCGTGTTTTGGAGTGAACATCCTTATAAACCTTTAAACGCCCCATCCGTGTTAGCTACTTCGATACCTGTTTTTTGCCATAACGACTTTTCACAAAAGTGTTTGTCTCTTGTATCTGTACACTTTTAGTTCGTACACATACTCGAGCTACATCGACGACACTTTTCCAGGACCACATCGACACACAACCAAGGAATACCAGGATGGTCAAGCTCGGTGCTCTCGCCTTCGGGCTCCTCTCGGTTGTCGCTCAGGTGAGCGCTCAGCAGACAGTCAAGGTCATGCCATTCGGTGCTTCCATTGTCAGCGTAAGTCGTCACTCCACACACTTGACAACACCTTGTACTGACTGCCACCCCAGAGATGTTGGCGCGCCAACCTTCAAACCAAACTACGCAACGACAAGGTCACAAACTTCGACTTTGTCGGCTCGCAAGCCAGCACCTGCGGCGGGAACTCGATAGACCAGGATCACGAGGGCCACCCGGGCTCTCTCGCCACTGACTACGCGAAGAATGGCAACCTGACTGTATGGCTCAACGCCAACCCGCCAGATGTCATCCTCATGCTGCTCGGGACCAACGATGTGCTCATTGGCAAGAAGTCGACAGGCGACGTCCTCAAAGCCTACGACGTCCTGATCGATCAGATGCGCGCCAAGAACCCAAATATGCAAATCGTTTTCTCGAACCTGCTGCCTCTGGACCCCAAGCGCTGGCCCCAAGCCGGCGCCGATGGCATTGTCAACCTCAACGCCGCCATCAAGCAGTACGCACCGAGCAAGAACACGCGGAACAGCCCCGTGGTTTTCGTCGACAACTTCACTGGCTTCGACGCTGTGGCTGATACGACGGATGGCGAGCACCCCAACGATGCTGGAAACGAGAAGATGGCGACCAAGTTCTTTGCTGCGACGAGGGATGCAATTAAAGCTGTGAGTGCTACCAAGAAGACGACGCGTGTGAATGGGTTCTTGAGACGAAGGCTGGCGATGCTGGCGCAATAGGGGGAGACCATAATTATGGGAAGACTTGATGACACGACCTGTTATGATTAACGACTTAATGTCTGATGCATATGCATGCCTGTTTTTGTTCTTGTCTGGCGTCTTGGTCTTTAAAAACGTTGCTGAGGACTGTGAATTGACCAATGATACAGGTTGTACCCAACTCACCAGCGAATCCCAAGGGTCAGGCCCAAGCCCAAGACCAGAATGTAACCCCAACTATTGTGGCATCGACCGCAAAAGCGACTGCTCAAGCCCAAAGCACTTCTCCAGCAGCAGCGACAAGCGTTGTGCCTGGAACGTCGCAATCGCAGGCGACAGGCTCAGCCACCTCGGGCGCGAAGCCAACCACAACTCAGGATAGCCAGCAGACATCGACAGCGACGATGCTAACGGCTCCATGGCCTCTGAGCATGTGGAGGAACGTCTCGTTTGCGGTGTATGGAGGAGGATCGCGACAGCGCGTGCTATCGAGGTAGCCAACAGGGGGTACGTGGGAGATTCGATCAATCATTAAGCGCGGCGCGACTACCATGCTGGTGTTGAGTGTCGACGCCAATTTCATGCATAGCGTGGAGTTCCTAACAGTCTGCTGGCTCAGACTCTACTGCGGCCTCCTTTGCTGCCTTCTTAGCGGCCTGTACATAGTCTATTAGCGATCATCCGCATAATGCATAATCCAGGACGACCTACCATAATTCCACGGCTCTTCTTGCTCTTGATGAGCTTTTGTTCGGCGTCTTCGGCGGCGGACACGGCGGCAGCTTCCTGTACTGGGTCAGTCTTGGCTGTTTGACCTGGAGGCTTTGGACAACCTACTTCTCTCTTCTTCCGATCCTGGTTGATCCAATAAAGGGCTGCGTCGCCCATGCTAGACTTCTTCTCACCTGGCTGTGTAGTGTCGTAGCCACCACGGCCCATCTCTATAGCGAAACGCAGGTGTCCTAACGGGTGTCTGGGGCACACGGTTAGCTTTGGAGAGCAGTCGGCACAATGATGTCGTACCTTGGAGGTAGCTGAGAAGCCTCGAGGTCGCGACCGCTCGAATTTGAATGCAAGCGTTGGACGTAGTGGTGCGGAATGGGGTCTGCCGTTGGGGGAAGTTCGTGTAGTCTGTTGTTGTGGTGAAGCCAAAGTGGTATCTCACGGTGAGGAAGGAGCGCAAACTGCATTTTTTGCGCCTGCTTTCACCTCGAGGGGTGACGTAAAGAAGGGTTATTTCGACAAAGCGGGAAACGCATTTTGTGAATTCAGAAGAGAAAGCGTCAAGAGCTGAGCGTGGAGATGCGAACGTAGAGTTCAAAGTGGTGAGAAGTTTGCGTTCTAGAAGAGAGAAAGGAGCCAACCTAGCAACATCCGAGCTCGCCTTTGAGTGGGTATTAAGCAACGGGAAACATGGTAGACATGAGACATTTGAAAGAGATACTAAAACGCTGTTTGGTGTGTCGTTCTTGAAGTCGAATGTCTGTTTATCAGTATCTAAGAGCGGTCACAGTCTCAGGCAAACTCGAGAAGAAAATAGAAAGTACACTTGAGCCAGTATTTACACATGATGCATCCATCCCACCGGACTCGCTTACTTTGTCCTGACCTGCTTCAATTTGCCGGGGACGTGTGTGAAGTTGTTGGCATATGCCTTGGGGACGAACTTGCGAACATTGGGCTCCTGGACAAAGTACTCGTAGCCCTGCTTATTGGCAAAGTTGATGGCATCCTGCTTGGACTTGAACTGGATTCGTTGTCCGTTCATGAAGTCGGCAGAGGAAGCCCAGCCCATGAGAGGGTTCTCCCAGCGGTGGCCCTTTGCGAGCACATCCCAGTCCATGAGCCAGTGCTCCGAGGTCCAGTCTCCTGACTGTGTGGCGGTCTTTGCGGGCTTGTAGATGCTGCATACAGGGTCAGTACGGTGGACATTGTGGGTTTGCATGTCGAGAGTCGTACCGAACTTGGCGGGCCTGGAGGTCGACTGGGGCACCAGACAGGACGGCGGCAGCGACGCTCTCGCCGGGCTCACTGCCATCCATGACGCGCTTGGGGACGGGGGAGAAGTTGCTGGGCGCTTGATTAGCTAGGGCGTGCTTGGGTCGACTCGCAGGGCAACGCACGAGGTTCGGTAGTCGACGGCGACGTTGTAGTCGGGGGCGTGCCTCATGCCCTCGGCAGCGCCTTCCTTCCTGATCTGGGTGGAGTCGCTCGTGAGCTTGACGGCGGGCGCATCTTCGGGCGTCGTCTTGTGGTTGTGGGGGGTTTCCTCGTTGGTGGCGTATGTACGGTATGCGGGGGCGAGAGAGCGTGTGGCCGCGGGTCGCAGGACGGGGGCGAGCAGGCGGGAGCCAATTGACCGGGGCAGGGCAGACATGGCGGCGGGCGTGGTGTCGTGGGCGGGCGGTGGTGGTCATGTCGATGGAGGTTCAAGCGCTCGAGGCCGGGGATGCGTGCCTTGGCGTGCCGGCCGCAAGAACTCAGCTTTGATTTCAACACCACCACCCTCCCCATCTCGACCCCATCGCCTTGCCCGCCCCAGGTACGCTCCCCGCCAAGCCGCCGCCCGCCACCGGCCGCGCGCGTGAAATGGATGCTAATTGAGTGGTAGCCGTCAAGATGAGCTTCATTCAGCGCCGCGCCCTCTCCACCCTGATCCCCCCCAAGGTACGCCGCGACGCCCTCCGCCCGCACCGCCAGCAGCACTGACACGGCGCTCCAGATCGCATCTCCCAATGTAAGCGCCCTGTCCGCCTAGCCACCGACGCCTCCGCTGCCCGGCGTTGTGTTATTGCACCGTACCGCACCGCACCGCACCGCACCGCACCACCCGCACTGTACTGCATCGTACTGCACTGTATCGTACTGCACTGCATCGTACTGCACCACTATACGACCGCCCGCCTGCTGCCACCAGCTGCACTCGACCTGCGCCTACCCCCTGCTCGACTGGCGAACGCTCGACTAACACGTGTAAAGGCTATCGGCTCCTCCCCCAACGCCGTCCGCATGCAGAAGGTCGTGAGCTTCTACGAGAAGCTCCCCCGTGGCGCTGCTCCTGAGGTCCAGGCCAAGGGTCTCCTCGGACGCTACCAGAAGAAGTACATGGGCAAGAACGCTTCAGGCAGGCGTACGTCCCTCTCTCGACACGAAGCAGTCGAGTGCTGCTGTGTCGATTCCCTGCGCCTCTGCAGTTTCACTGACCACGTCGACAGCGCTCGTCCACATCATCGGCGCCCTCATTGCCCTCGGCTACGCACAGAACTACTACTTCCACTTGCGTATGTACCCGCCGTGCCCACACCAGATGCCACGACTAACGCAACGCAGGCCACCACAAGAACAACGTCCACCACTAAGCGCATCTCGCCATGATTTACGCTGGGCGTTGTGGTTGGGACGTGTACATATACATGTAGTTGATCAATCAAGATGTAGCCAGTGCAGCTTGCCTTGTTGCCCTTGAACCAGCTGGACTTTGAGTCAACATGCTGAACGCTAGCTCGAGGTGATGCGTGCTTCAGTACCTATCTTTTGCTGCAAACACCGAGAATGTCGAGAGTAGTGCTACCATCATGAAAGGTAAGCTCGTAGACATGTCTGGAGCACAGGCTGTTTGAGTTGATTTGCGTCCATGTGACTGTATGTGAAATCAAGTGGTATGCGGAATCAGTGTTGTATGCGGAATCAGTGTTGTGAGGCGTGTGGGTGTGCTTGGTGCTGTTTTGCCGGCTGTCGTGGGCAGCCAGCTTGTCTGGCTCTTCTCGCAGCTGCTCTGTGATGGAGCACTACATGCTGCTGCTTTCACCTGCACTCTCCATACCAGTCAGATGGGGCGTGCTGGCGTGGTTCGCGAAACAGGCGCAACGTGCTCCCCGTACAAAGAGCGCCAAGCCATCCGCCTCACCCTGCATTGAACAGGCACGGCTTCGGCGACGAAGACGTCTCAAACCGCCATCCCCCCTCCGCGTCCCGCGCAACCACCGCAAGGGCTCTCCTCCCCCTCCACCGCACTCCCGGACGCAGCCACGAGCCGTTCGGCGACAGCACGCGACCGAGCCGCTCCCCCCGACCGCAACCAGCTCGCGCGACCGCACCTCGACGCCGACACCTCCACCGACACCTCCGCTCCCGCCGCTTCACTCGACTCGAACAGCCGGGCAGCCCGACTCGTTTCTGCGGAAGCGCCCACTCGAACCCCGTGGCGACTCGTAGCATCTGACACTAGGTGAATACCTTTCAGCTTTCTCCCACCTCCCCCGCGCATCACATGGAGCATGAGCCCCGAACTGGACACGACACACGACTGTCGGCGTCCCCAGCACCCGCCCCCGTCCGCCATGCAGAACAGCCATCTAACCGCGCATCTTGGCCCGTCGCAGTTGCGGAAACTGTTATGGCAGAGCAGGTCACCAGCCATGTGGTAAAGGAAGCACAGTCGGTGGCACGCCCGGCGCCCATCGACGACACTGCATCGACTACCACCGCCTCTCCCGCCCACGGCGAGCTGCCCTCGGGCCCACCGACAACACACACCAACACCGCCGAAGCTCCCTCCTCGTCGACAAACGCGCCAGCCACAGCACCAGCACCAGCCTCAGCACCAGCCTCAGCTGCCCGCGCGCAACCCTCGGCGAACGGCCATGGACACGCCGCCACGGTAAGTGTCGACCATTTTCGCGCTTCTGCTCCCTCACTAAGCATCCTAGGCCTCCACCGATGTGAAGCAGTCAGTCTCAGCACCCAAAGACGCAAGAGAAGCGCTGCCCAACGGCGACGCTGCTGAACAACCCGGAGCCGACTCTCTGCACATCAATGGCGAAGCAGTCAGTGGCTCAGATACAGACATCAGCCGCCCTGGCAGTGTGGATCCCGCAAAGCAGGACACCGGACACGCTCGCCTGAGCTCCACCAAGAAGCCTACAGCCTTCAAGTCAGTGTCGGTGACCAAGAGTTTTCTGGCCAAATCCGCCGCCTCGACTCCCGCTGCCTCCCCAGGCTTGAAGGCAGCGCCAGCAGTGCAGCCTCCCACCTCGAACCTGTTGACCGCAAAGCCCCGCCTCGTTGCCAAGTCAGGCACTGCGAACACGCCACGAGCCCTTGGAAAGACGAATGGCGCAGGATCAGGGCCAGACGCAAGCAAAGTATGGAACAAGAACCAGCCAGTGCCCCCACCCCCGCCGAAGCAGTACACAGACGAGGAGCTCAAGCAGCAGTATGGCATCCATCTCGCGACACGTCTGCCCATGGACGAAGCTGGGAAGGAAGCAAAGTGGGCCGATATCGACGACGACGACGGTGACTGGGCTCCAGACACGGTGGAATGGATGGACGGGACAAAGTCTTCCGTAACAGTAACAGCGCCAGAGAACCAGCCACCGCCGCCAGTCGAGGAACCGCCGAAGCCCATCGTCCTCGCGAGACCAGAGACAGCGGCCGATGCACCAAAGCCTGCTGCGCCTGCACCCACGAGCGCACCAAAAACAAGCGTTACAGGTGCACCCAAGACGATTCTGAAGCCTGGAGGACACGCGCAATCAGGCACCACGAAATCAAGCCTTGTCCTAAAGGGTCAGCCCGAGAAGCCCACACTTGTATCCAAGCCATCCACGGGAGCTCCTGCCAAATCACCATGGGCTACCTTGCCTCCCGTTGAGAAGACTTCCCCGTTGCAAATCAATCCGCCAGTCCAGCAGCAGCCTACAAGTCACCGTTTCTCTACCCAAGATCAGCGAGCGTATGAGCCTATGCCGCCACACCATGGCAGGGAAATTGCGCCAGACGACTTCAACCGCACATGGCGCGAAGAGCGAGGCGGACGTGAGCTGTTCAACTCGCAGAACGGTCGTTACGAGCCTGTGAACGACGCACGGCGGGGATCTTTCCGAGACTCGGGCTACAGACAGCAGCAGCATCCGTCTCTTTTGCAGAGGCCGTCACATGATGGCCCAGCGGAGCCTTCGTCAGCCTTCCAGACCTCTAGGTCCAGCGGCGACATGCCATCTTGGGGCAGGAGGCGGACTTCCTCCAACGTCAGCGGAGGACCAGGACGCCGCATGTCGTTCGACCGACGAGGCCCAGAATTTCCCAACGTCATCGTGGACGAAGAGCAACAGGCTACGCCCTCAGTCAACGGAACAGAGCCTGCAGGCAACGAAGCATCGCGTCAGCCTTCTCTTGCGCAAGGCGCATCGCCTCACGCAGCCCAAGCGCATCCAGTCGCACCTCAAGATTCGGTTCCTCCACCTGTGAATGAAGTCCCGCAAGCAGCCAATGCTGCTCCTACTATGGAAGATCAGATCGAGGCGCAGAAGCGCATGATGGCGGACAAGATCGAACGCGCTCGACTCAAGAAACAGCAACAACTGGAGGCTGAGAAGAAGGAAGAAGAGGAGAAGAAGGCTCGTATTGCGAAGCGACTCGCAGCTCTTGGGGAGGCGCCAAAGCCAAAGGCGAACGAGAAGTCTCCCTCACCGGCCGTTGGACGGTCCCCACAAAAGGCCGATGCTGCACTTGCTCCTGTACAATCGCCCCCAAAGCCTCCTGTCCCTTCGAGCGATGGTGAGGTTGCTCAGTATGGTATGATGAAGGTCCACCAATCCCACCCGGTGAAGAAGCCCTCGCCAGTACCTCAGTCAGCGAAACCTGTTGAACCTAAGCCAAACGCCCATGCCGATACTCAGGTCAAGCTGCCACTGTCGTTGGATCAAGGCACCGTACTACCGTTTGACTCCAACCGTGGCCATGGAAAGAAGGCAGCTGAGCATCCACGAACGCTAGCGGAGGGCACGGGCCCTCAAGGCGCCAAGTCATCGCAACCTGCCTGGCAGTCTGGCCCGGGTTCACAGACTCGGGGAGGTTGGACTTCACAGGTCTGGGGTTCGGCGCAAACAAGAGAGCGAAATCTCGGAAACGGAATGTTCGACGCAGGCTTCCACCGCGGACAGCCTCGCACTGGCACACAGCAGCAGCTGCCCACGCAACCTTCATCTGCACCGATTACACCGATTGGGGTTGATCCTGCCGCGCCAGCTGTCTCTCACACGGTCAAGATGCCGCTCTCATCGCAGCCAATACACCCACCGCCTAGACAGATGCCCACACAGGCGGTACCCGGTCCCATCGCGCCTCCCACAGACAACAAGTGGGGCAACTTCGCGGCTCACATTGCCCGCGATGATGCAAACATGGTCGTCAAGGCACGCCAAGACAGGGACCGCATGGGAGGTGAGACATTCCGCCCTGAGCTGCGGGAAACATACAAAGACCAGCGAGGCAAGGCCCAGACTATGGTGCACAGCAAAGTTACCGGTAATACTACCTTGGATAGTGGCGCCAACACTAGGGTCTCTCCTGCAGGCTCTGAGCTGAAGTTGCGAGATGAAGCCATTAAGTCTTCCCATGACGGCTCACCGCAGCAGCCTCTTGTTCAAGGCACTCCACTCCAGCAGACAGGTGGCTCGCGCTCTTCACGGTTCTTCCCTCGACCGATCGAGACGTCTTTCCAGGCGCCAGTGCCTACATCAAGCAAAGCGGACTCTCCCCCACCTCCTCCGGAGACAGAGACTCATCCAGTCTTCGCTGACAGCGTATTCGGCCATCCACTAGTCAGACTACCCAAGCCTTCGCCTGTCGTTCGTCTGCCGAAGCCTGCTCAGGATCCTGTAGATGCCCCAGTCAGTATGCCTCCACGTGGACATCATGGACCTGGGGCTCGCCCTCTGGCTATGAATCCTGAGTGGCAGGCCCGATTCAACAAGCTTCTCGACAAGCCCGCCGCCGCTGATGCAGGACCAAATGCTAGGCCTTTACCTGCAGTCCCAGTAGCGATACCCTCAAAGCCGAGTGCACTTGCCATTGCTGCCTCAAGCAAGGCTTCCCTTGACGTCCGTGGCCCTGCAGGATCTGCAACTGTCTCTTTACCCAACGCTGCATCAAGGAAGGGCCCCGGCCGTGACAACGGTCGTGATGCTTTCACTCGAGATGGTACTGCTGCACTGTTTGAGGATAGAGAATTTGGATCGCTGCCTACTGTGAGGTTGCCCAAGGTGCCTCACTTGAGCGCGAATGAGCCAGCCATTACTCTCCCCAAGGACGACATATACATGCGACTTATGCGAAAAGAGAACCCGTTCACGACTAAGAGACTGGACGCGTTCGACTTCGGTACCGGCAGTGAGATCGACGTCATTGTCCGTCTGGAACACATGAGGGCACCCGTTACCAAGACGATGCCGAAGCCGCGTCGTGGTAAGGGTAACGGCCCTTACAACAAGCCCAAGCGCAACGGCACTCCTAGTGGACCACAGACCGGTGGCTCCAAGGAACGTCCGCGCAAGCCATCGCAGCAGGGCCATGGAGAGCGTAACGACAGCTCCCCCAGGGTCAACCTGCCCAGTGCCTGGTCAGCCAACTCTCGCCCTGCTACCGCACCAAAACGCGAGTCCTGGGCTCAGCTTGCTGCAGCTGCAGCGCACTAAATTCGGAATCAGTGACAGTCGACTGATCAGCCTCATCAGCCACATTTGGGTATATCGGCGTCTCGTAACATCCACTTGTCGAGATGGAAATGTTGCAACGGAACTACCAATCGTTATCGAAGCCTCGATAAGTCGTCTGCCCAATCGTGCAGGCTCACTACATCATGATATTACGGAGTGTACTCGGTTGTTTTGGGATTCATTTGTTCTCCAGACAGCGTGTCATGTTAGATTCTTACTTTCTTCACAGCAGTACATATTGCGGCTCTTGGACCACAACGCTTTGGTGGACCTCAAGGCCGCTTCCTGCGACTCCTTCTTTCTGCCTTCATCAACTCATCTACTCTTGCCTCGGCGCAGGACGCGGATGTCATGATTGATGAAAGCTACGTGCGACATGCGACGGAATGCGGATAGACGCCTGTACTCCAAATAATACCAATCCTAACACTACAATCACCATTTTGCTGATGCTGTGATGTGCTCCCCTTCTTGAACATATGTGCGTCACACCTTGTCGCTCTTACCCCGCCACGAACAGCTTTCTTTGCAACCCAATTGGCAGAAAGATTTTCGTCAGAGGATCTGCTGCTCTCACGTACAATTCAACCATGGATGACAAATCTCCAGCACCTTACTAAACGACGGGTAATGGTTTAGCCCATGATGTAATCAGTAGAGCACTGCGCTTTACAAATACACTTCACAATCGCGCGCCCACATCAAAACATATATAACAACGAGAAGTCAACATTCAAACCACTAATGCAAGCCTCCAATCTACACACAGCATTCAGCGCAGGCATGTCGGCACAACCCTCCATCATCCTCCCCTCGCACTTCACCCCCGGCACAACCGACAATTTCGTGACCAACGAAATCATCGCCAAAGACATCAACGCCGCACAAGTCTGGGAGCAGCTAGCCAACATCTCACAATGGGAATCGTACTACAAGAACTGCGCGCACATCACGGAGCCAGATGAGGGCCCGCAGTTGCAAAAGGGCCGCGTGTTCAAGTTCAGCACGTTTGGGTTCCCCCCGCTGACTTGCTCGGTTGTCGAGAGTGTGGCGCCCGAGGGAAGCAGGGAGGGTAGGTTGGCGTGGCAGTGTAGGACGCCTGAGGGACTCGAGGTTTATCATGCGTGGTTGGTGCAGGATCTTGCGGGTGGGAGGGTGCGGGTGCTGACGCAGGAGAGTCAGATTGGGCCTGTGAGTCTGACCGCTTTTTGTTTTTCTCGTGTTGGGTTGGTACAGTACTAATTCGCTCCAGGTCTTTGCAGAGTGGAGCGTGCAGAAGCCGAATAAGATGCTGCTGGGTCACCAGGACTGGTTGGACGGCTTGGTGAGCAAGATCAGGGGCGAGCAGATCGGCGAGACGAATTTGGAGAAGATTGGCTTCCCAGTCAGACAGTTGGATGAGAAGGAGGTTAGGAAAGCTTCTTAAGCTTCTCAGTACAAGTTATGCGTTACAAAGCTACAGATACAGATTCCCACCTCGCAGACCTGGTAGCCCACCCAGCACGTCTCAATACTGCAACCCCCCTCCTACCACCCCACTACATCCTTCTCGCCTTGCTTGCCTCGCTTGCCCAACCATCCATTCCTCAGACCCACCGTGCTCCCACGACCCACCCCCCTCTCCAGCACAGTGTTCTTGTATTGAATAACCCTCGTGCTGACCAAACCCACCATCCCCACACACATACCCGCAAGATCCACTCCCACCCCGACCCTGCTCCAGCAACAACCCCTCCTGGTGCGGAGACGGACGATCCATAGTCCACAGCGCTGCATCGGCGTACGGAGCACACAGTGATGTCTCGGGGACATAGGCGCACTGGCACTGGTGATCGGGGTGGTGACCGCATGGCAGCGAGTAGGTAAAGCCAGGGAGTGGCGTGAAGTGCTGTTGATGCAGCTGTCTTTGATACTGCTGCTGCTGCCGCTGCCGCTGCTGCTGTTGCTGTTGCGGTACTGGCTCAGACGTCCACACATGCTGATACTCACCACCCGCTTGTTGTTCAGGAACAGGCCAAGGTTCAACGAATTGCTCGTGTTGGGGTGCTAGAGGAAAGTCTAGACTCTGTTGGCTGTATATGTCGTTTTGAGACAGTGGGGTTTGTTGGGTAGGGTCGTTGCGGAGGGATGGTGCTGCGGCTTTGGATGTGCCTGGTGTGGGCGACTCCCGTGCTGGTGGGTGGGATGGGTTGGTGCTGGTTGGTGCGCGCGTCATGGCTGAAGATGTGGCCATGAGAGCGGCGAAGTCGAAGAGGAGGTCTAGTGCGTTCATGTTGAGAGAAGTGCAATGTGGAAGGAAGGGTGGTTTGGTTTTACTGGTGGATGGATTGGTTTTATTGATGGATGGGTTGGTTTACTGATGGATTGGAGATGATTTGATTGAGGTAAAAGATACAGGAGTATGTTTAAGATTAGAAAGTTGATCGATTTGAAATAGCAATATCTTCGAATCCGTGTGCAATGCATCGCAAACATGTCGTACAGTGCTGTAGCGTACACGACGGGTGTAACAACACATCCCAAGAACTGCACCTACCAGCAACTGCCTAGTCAGACACATCACCGCACGAGCACTGCCTCAATCAAGGACACCAAGTCCGAATCATCTGCAGACGATCGACCGTGCAGCATATAACGCAGAGGTTAACAATCTCCCACTCGACCTATGAAGTCATCGCGTCCAGCTTCTCCATGAACGCCTCCTCAACTTTCAACACTTCACTTCTCGCCGTCGTCATACTCGTCATCAGGTAAATGACGTTGCCTAGAATGCGAGAGTGGATTTGGATATCGCCGCGTTCGAAGAGAAGTGAGTCACGGAGCCCTACAGCTGCCGAGGACGTATAACCTGCCAAGATTAGTCGTGTCTCAAACAAAATGTATCCGAATTGCGTAGACTTACCTGCGCCTGATGTGTCCTTCAGCGACACAGCCAATACGGAGCCGAGTGAATTGACATGCTCGACGTGCCTATGCTTTGAGAGGTTGGTGACGAAGTCTTTCGACCAGAAACTCCAGAGATGGGATTCCTGTACAGGCTTTTTTGGCAGCATACTCCATCCCTTACGCCCCTGCTTTGGTGGTGCCGTCGGGGTTTGCATGTCTTTCCATTCGCTCTTAAATAGAGACCACGTATCACTGTTCTGGTATTGGTCCATTTTCTGCAGACTCACGTTTGCAACATGGCAGCCAATAGGATGCGCGGTGTAACTGTGACCGTGGAGTAAAGCTTCGGACTTCTCGTCGCCGTAGAAGGCCTGGAAGATTGAGTCACTGGCTGCCGTGATGGAGAGTGGCAGCAGACCGCCTGTGAGCAATTTGGCATGGACCGAGATGTCAGGGTGAACGTCGAGGTACGAGGCAGATGAGAAGCGTCCCAGACGGTACAGGCCGGTGAAGACCTCGTCAAACATGACAGGTAACCCGGTCCAGGCGTGTTCGCTCTCGGCCGCTGGAGGCTCGGCCTCGGAAGAAATGGAAAAGTTGTAACGACGCACAACGCGCGCAAGGCTTTGCTGGAACAAGGGGTCCACGAAGATCATTCCACCGGCACCCAGGATCACAGGCTCCATGACAAGCGCACCGAACTTTCTACCTTGCTCTCTAACAAGTTTATCCAATGTTTTCTCGATGTATACTTCGTATCGTGGGGAGCGCCCTCTGGCCTGGAGGTCGAATATATTGTCCTGTTGAGTAAATTCTTGTGCAGGTCCAAATTCCTCTTCCATGCCCGCGGGTGCTTCGACGACCCAGCGACCGTTCTTCAGCTTGAAGGTTGGGTAGTCAAACCAGTAGCCGCGTCCTCGATACCAATCGACTTTTTCGTTGAAGACGCACGGCTCCGACGCATCCATCGCGCCGATGGTGTCGCCGTGATAGCTGCCCTTCAATCCTAGCACTCCAATAGTGTCCTTAGAGCCATCCCAGCCGTAGTGTTTGCACGCCGCACGGACACCCATCTTGATTCCGACTTCGGTGGCGGTGCTTCCGTCGTCAGTGTAAAAGACTTTGCTCAAGCGAGGATTCTCCAGTCCTTCAAGTAAGTGTTCAGCTAGCTTCAGTGCTGGTTCGTGTGTTGCTCCTGCAAACATAATGTGCCCGTAACGACCCGCTGCGTACGCTGCCTCAAGCGCCAAGCGAGGGTTGCCATGCCCTAGACCTGTGAAGACAGTCAGGACATATACACATATGAAGGATATCGCGACTTGCCTTGTGTCCACCAACTCGCAGAACCATCGAATGCTGGATACAACATAGATGCAGCCTTGTTGAGTTTACCGCTTCGCTCTCCTTTCGGGGTGCGCTTGACCTGGAAGTAATCGCCGTGTGCTGAATCGAAGACAAGGACGTCATCTGCTTCTTTGACATGTTTGTGCTGTGTGAAAGGATGCCATATGGTCTTGTGTGTTCGCGATGCCATGCTGTCTATGTTTCTTATCCGCATATGGTGTTGATAAATGATACGTTCTGCAACACTGAAGACCTCTCGGTCTCTACACACTAAATTGTAGTACTTCTCCATCATTGCGTGTTCCTCGGTCTCCGGTTTGCCGTCAAGGTTGTTGGGGATCCAAGGTATGCTATACACAGGAATCCCCATTTTTTCGAAATAACCCGTCAGGTACTTACCGTTTTGATATTTGCTCTTGTCGTCAAAACAAACCACAGCATCGAGATCATAGCCTCTCATTATAAGTGATTCAGCAGCCGAGACGGTCGATGATATACCTCCAAGCTTGTGATCACCAACAAGGACTGCCGGAAGTCGCAGCGATCGGTAGATATCCGCCTGTGGTGTCCCTGATGGTCCTGGGCTCAAGACCCCTCCAGCCGTTTCCACGATGCCGAATCCCCAATCATCGGTATATTTTTGGACTGCGAACACGGTATCCTGAAGTTGCTGATGGAGACGATGATTGAGATTGTTATCGCTGGGCTGATGCTGTCAGTCTATAGACGCACGAGATAGATAGATATTTCTCACGATATCTTTTGAACCTCGAGCTGCTAAGTGAGGACTAACAGGGTCCTTGAACTGATATAAAGTCGAGACACTCTGACCGGTGTACCTCCGTACATAGCTGGCTGTTGTTAGCCATTTACATGCCCTACATCAAAATGTCGCAAACTAACTCGTCATCGCGATCGCTATCAGGCCCAGTCGAAACGGGCTTTATATACTGAACTCGATATTTCGTCTTCCCTAGTCCGTATTTGAAGCGCAAACCGAGGATTGTTGAGAACACAGTCTTTCCAACATCGGTATTAGCGCCATATATCTGCACTGCGATGTATTTCTTCCATAATCCCGCTGGAACTCTGGACATTCTCGTGACGGGAGAACCAAATGCGGTGCGATTGATGCGGAACCGTGGTGCGTTGGTCGAAACGGAGAGCTGGATTGTGGATTTGAGTTTCGTTGGTCCAAGCGTTCAGTAGGACGGAATGAGAAAGGTTCAATTCCTTGGTCCCGCCCCGGCATCGACCTGCATGCAACACCGTCAACCGATTTCGGACCGTAGCGGTTACTCGAGATCTTGGAGGGAGAAAAGTTGAGTCAACGAGTGTGTCATTCTCCCCGCCTTCCGTCTGACAATTGCCTCTTGCGTTGGTGGGTCCAGCAACACTATTTATCCACCCTGTGGATCGACCCACGCTAGCGTTCTGGTCGGCAGGATCATTTGGCTCGGTGCGGGCAACCAACCTCGGTGATGGCAACGAAGAAAGAGATGGACGGCGACGACGGGAAGAGACCTCTTAATGTCAGGATGCAGTATCTGCTTGACAGACGACGCAAGAATTCAACACTGCGCAATTTGACCCTGCCCAAACCTGGCCAAATCGATTTCTCGTCCAACGACTTTCTCTCACTGTCGACCAACGCTCAACTAAAGAAAGCATATCTCGATGAGCTTCAACGGTCACAACTGCCCCTAGGTAGCGGAGGTTCGCGACTGCTGGACGGAAACTCAACCTATGCCGAGGCATTGGAACACGACATTGCCAAATTCCATGGTGCTGAAGCTGGATTGCTCTGGAATAGCGGCTTCGATGCAAATGCTGGGTTCTTCTCATGTGTGCCACAGCCTGGCGATGTAATTGTCTTCGACGAGCTTGTACACGCAAGTGTGCATGATGGAATGCGGCTATCGAGAGCCGCACAAACAGTGCCCTTCATACATAACTCGATAGCGGACCTGCGGAGAGTGCTGCAAGAGGTAGCTG
Source organism: Ascochyta pisi (assembly GCA_039634435.1). Classification (NCBI taxonomy): domain Eukaryota; kingdom Fungi; phylum Ascomycota; class Dothideomycetes; order Pleosporales; family Didymellaceae; genus Ascochyta; species Ascochyta pisi. The sequence goes on along the minus strand of CP113331.1, from coordinate 859,243 downwards.
AGCTTCCAAGTAGGAGTAATGTGTTCGTTGCCGTGGAATCAATATACAGTATGGATGGCGATGTTGCGCCTCTGAAACGAATCGTCGATACTGTCATAGAAATTCTGGGCGAAGAAAGGGGATATGTCATAGTTGATGAAGCACATTCGACGGGTGTTTTAGGGTTCGAGGGAAGAGGTCTTGTCTCTGAATTGGGCCTGGAGAAGCAAGTCTTTGCACGATTGCATACATTTGGCAAAGCATTGGCCGGCAATGGTGGTAGGTCACGAATCACATAGGCCTGGTGATCTCATGCTGACAACGACCAGCTATCCTTCTTGGCTCTCACACCCTTCGCTACTACTTGATCAATTACGCCCGACCCCTGATCTATACGACGTTCTTGTCTTATCCATCTCTGGCGCTCATACGATCTTCTTATCAACTGCTCGGTGCAGGTGGTACAGTGTCTTTACAGTCACATCTGCATCGCCTGACAGAATTCTTATTCAAGGCCATGCATCAACTGCATATCACTTCGGCTGCAGCACGGAGCCTACTGAGCATACCAAGTGCCTGTCCACAGTCGCCAATTTTTGCAGTACAGTTACAGCAACCAAGGGATCTGGCCAAATATCTACAAGAGAAGGGCATGATGGTCAGAGCGGTCGTAGCACCGACGGTACCGCTCGGAACAGAGAGAGTCAGGATTTGCCTACACGCAGGCAATACAGTGGATGAGGTCGAGATGCTTGTCGGTGCGCTGGAGAAGTGGTGCGAGAGACAGCTCAAAGAGACGAATGAGAACAACCAACAAACAGTGCAGACGAGAGCTCGGCTGTAACTTAGTTTATATTATATAGCCGTTGCTAGCACTTTTTCTAGAACGTAAAAATCTACGCAGTTGCAGGAACCTGCTCCGCTTCCTTGGCTGCCTCAACAACCACGTTTTCGTTCTTGCGCACCTCTCCAATGGTCTCCTCCATGGCCATCGGCCTCAGGCCCCATCTTTCAAACATAGCCTTGTCTTCCTCCCAACCGTTGCAAGCAGTGGTAAGCATCTTCTCGCCAGTGAAGATGGCGTTGGCGCCAGCCTGGAAACACATGATTTGCTTCTCCTCACGCATGGTGTGGCGACCAGCTGCTAGGCGAATGATCGTCTTTGGCATGACCAGTCGTGCAGTCGCAATGGTACGCAGGATAGCGTCGAAGGAGACTGACTGGGTTTCGCCAAGTGGCGTGCCCTTGATGGGTACAAGTGCATTGACAGGGAAGGACTCAGGGTGTGCTGGAAGCGTGGCAACGGTGTGGACGAGGCCGACGTGATCTTTGGCTTTCTCGCCAAGTCCGAGGATACCTCCAGTGCAGACATGAATACCGGCCTCCTGGACGTTTTGGATGGTCTTGAGGCGCTCGTCGTATGTTCGAGTTGTGATGACACTGGGATAGTGCTCACGGCTAGTGTCCACGTTATGGTTGTAGGCTGTCAAGCCAGCCTGCTTCAGCTCTTTCGCTTGTTCAGCATCGACCATACCAAGGGTAACGCACGCCTCCATGCCCATCTCTCTTACACCCGTAATCATCGCTTTGATGTTCTTCAGGTTGGTCTTGCGACCCCTCATGTCACGCCAAGCAGCACCCATACAGAATCGCGAGCTGCCATTCTCTTTGGCGACACGTGCCGCTTCCAGTACAGACTCAACAGACGAGAGCTTGGTAGCCTTGAGGCCAGTGTCGTATCTGCTAGACTGTGCGCAGTATGAGCAATCCTCACTACAGCCACCGGTTTTGATGTTCATCAGAGTACACATCTGGATAGCAGCTGGGTCATGAAAGCGCTGATGTACTGAAGCCTGTTTGGACTGTTAAGCTCGCATTCCAAAGTTGATTTCAACTAAACATACCGCAGCATATGTCAGCTTAATCAACGGAGTGTTGTAAACCTCCGCGATTTCTTCTCTGGTCCAGTTGTTCCTAGGTCCAGCTGCATTGAGGGCATCTTCGAATACCGATGATTTACGTGTCGGCGGGGTAACTTGTTGGGTTTTGGGGTCGATTGGAGTGTCCAGAACGGTGCTGAAAGGGCGGACAAACTGCTGCGTGCGAACTGAGCTCAGTGCAAAGCTGATTGGCCTCACAAGTGTTCTTTGTGCCATACTGGAGCTCTCAAAAGTGTCTGTGGAAGGTACTTGCGGGACAGTCAACAAATGCCCCTCGGTCAACTGGATAGAGATGGGACGGTGATCCACGGACCTTAATCAGCGTGAGCTTCATTGGTGGCTCCTCCTATGACCGCCGGGTGTGGGGCAAGCACCCCTGCATGAGCCAGACCGCGTCTCTGCGCGTCCGCAACACTAGCCGCATCCAACCAACAAACAACGCAAGCAATGTGCGCATCGCGACGTGCTTTCCCATGTGTCGCTTTGAGCTGTTGAGTTTGCTCATTGTCTCTGTCCAGCGTCTCACTGTGCGGAGCCGCAGAAAACAGGCCCCGACAACGGCCCCGCCACTGTCGCCACTGCCATGCTCCACGAAATCCTCCTCTCGCTCTCCGGACATCCCTCAGCACTTTTCGATACCCAGCAAGGCTCCACGCACGTGACTTCGACCGCGAACCGCTTGCTGTCACCCCCGGAAGCAGAATTGCTGGCCGCAATTGGCCATTTGTCTCGATTACACCGGAAGACACGTGATCATGTTGCGAGAGTTGCAAGTTCTCACCCATCAACTGTATGTCGAGCCACAGCTACTGCCATAACTGCTTATCATCTGGACAACTTCCAACGTAAGATTCTGGATGTGGAGGGTCAAATCCTGAAGCAAGATGCATCAACCGTTGGAGCATATAACATTGTGCCGCTGGCCGGTATCGTTGGCGAGTTTTCCGGATGGGTCAGGCTCATGGAATGGCTATGGGACATCAGTAACTTCATGCAACCAGTAGAGCTACTCCCAAAGAGCGAGAGTATTAGCCGGAAAATAGCCTCAGGTTCCGAGCTCATCGACAAGCTGCGAACGGAAGCTCAAACAGGGTATCCGGATATCGAAGAAGCTGCCCGCTACTTAGGCGAAGTTGCGGAGACAGCATGGCTACGGCAATTGTCGACATGGCTTCTGTATGGCCGTTTGCCAGCTTTTGGCTCCTCCGACTTCTTCATTGCTCAGGAAGATGAAGGTTCTACTGAAGTCTCTTTCGTGGCCCGAAACAGGCTGTTACCGAAGTTTGTTACACGGCAGACTGCTTTGTCCATTATGTTTGTGGGCAAATCGCTCAATCAGATACGATCCTTGCCATCAACATCGAAAGCAAAGGCAGCTACAACGCAGATATCAGAGCTCGAGCTTCTGCCGGTCCACGTGCAATATCTCTCTCAGGTACCAGCACCAATATCTTCCGCGAAGTTGTCAGAGGTCGTCGCAGGTATCCGAACATCACTTTCACGCAACTTGCTTCAACATCTGCTGCCTCGTGAGAAGATAGTCGAGACTCTAAACGTACTTTATCAGTTCTTCCTACTCGGCAGAGGCGAGTTTGCGATGGTATTGATAGCAGAGGCCGATGAAAAGCTATCATCTCGACATCGTGGCCCACAGTCGGTCAAACTTGGATCGTCTATCAAAGGCTTGCTGTTGAAGGAGGCCGAGATCAACCAAACTTTGGCACGGTCGCTGTCAGTTTTGTCAACTCTGGGTGGCGAAGACGACCACATCGATGATATCTTGGATGCCGCTTCAGACGTCTTGCGTCTTGACGTGCACAGTGCATCGGGCCATCGCCCTGGTACACCCGGCCGTGCAAAAGACGTCGAGTCTGCGCTACCGCAAATCCCCAGCATGTCGTTTGATGAGCTACTGTTGTCAGTGCCTGTCTCTCTTGGCATGGACATTCTATCGCCTCTCGATTTGTTCATCACAAAGGCCGATGTAGATGTTTACTCGTCTATCAACGACTATCTACTCGCTATTAGACGTGCTCATCTCCACCTAGCTCAACTATGGCGGCACAGTACGATTCGGCGTGATCACCCTTGCCCACCGGGCTACCAGTACAGCAATTCGTCGCATGGAAAGGCGATACTTAAACGTCGACGTCAGCGAACAAACCAAAGGGCACGAAACATGCGTAACATCTGGGCGACGTGCCGCTCTGCCATCTTCTTCTTAGCTGAAAGTGAAGCTTACTTTCAAGGCGAGGTTGTGCAAGAATCGTTCAAATCATTCCTAGACTGGGTGAAAGGATCTCGGAAGCGACGTCACGATGAGACTCGATCAACAACGCCAGATAGGCCTCCCACCCGAGAATTAAGTGAAACACAGACTGAGAGCAACGTACAGCAGCAACATGACCCAGAGGCGCTCGCTTTTGCACACCGTCATTTCTTAGCTTCTGTGGCCTACTCCCTCCTCATTACCGACGGGGCTTTTACTAAAACTCTACGCGTTTTCTGCACCCATGTGGATGACCTCGTTGCGCACATTACGCGTCTTCAGTCAATCCAGCAAAATCTCGATCTTGAGGAAGACGAAGGTGTTGAAGACTTTTCGCAGAATTACAAGAAGGAAGAAGCGGACGTAAATCTGGAGATGAACCGCGCAAGAAAAAGGATTGATAGTGATCTCAAAGCGCTCGTTGAGCGGCTGAGAGAGATGGATAGCGAGAGGATCGGTGTGAGCGGACCACGGCCCACGAATGCCTTAGACCATAGTGAGGGGAAATACGAACCCCTTCGGGTCGGTGGCATCGATCGACTGTTGATGAAGCTTGACTGGGGTGTGGAAGATGCTGAAGAGGAACACGAAGACCTTTTGTGAGCACGACGGATTACGTATATACCCTTCAAATTCAGGTGCAACATAGCGCAATACACGGTAGTCGAACCTCGTAATCTCAATTAGTCACAACGTGCGCAGATTCCTTGAGGTACACACTCTTTCAATCACTGATCACAGCTGCTACAAGACCACCACCCTCCAATTTCTCCTCCTTGCTCTGCTAGTTATACCGAATTTGGTCCAACGCATGCATGCCTGGTGCAGCTCTCAACGTGCTCTCCGTATTACTAATGGTGTAAGAAAGAAGAATGGAGCGAGGGGAACTGTAAGCGGGAGTAATTGATCATACACGCCGTAGCATTCATCCTTCACAATGTGTTCTCCAGCTCGAGGCATAATCGCTGACGTCTTAGGTGTTGGTTGATATCAATGCACTGGTAAAAGCGCTCAATCACGACAAGACTTTAGCGCAGGTCTTCATGCTATGGAACACCTACCAAGCCAACCAAGCTGATCATTGCACAGGTAGATAAAAAAAAAAGCAACGGTCAAGACACCAGAGCGAATAGGAACACAGCCCGTGTGCACCCTCGCTGAAGGTTTTATGCTCAACGAGGATCAATTACAGCGGGGTTTTCAACGGATGTTCCGACGCTTTACCGTGCCCGTGCGCGCAACGAACAGTGTCGCGCAACGACCAATCGTCCCCAACTACCCCAAACTTCAACCCGTGATAACTCAACAACCATGGCAGCTATTGACGAAGCGCTTGCAGCAATAGATGCGCTAAAACCAGGAGAAAAACTTGTGTATTACAAAATTGCAGAAAAGTATGGTGTTAATCGTATAACGTTAGCGCGGAGACACAAACGCGTTTAGGCGTCGCGGGCAACTAAGGACAACAACCAGCAACAGCTTAGCCTACAACAGGAGAAGGAGCTTGTAGCATATATTGAGGAGCTCAGTAGTTGATATATACCACCTACAAGGACTATGATCATGAATTTTGCGTTATCCATCGCCAAGGAGCGCGTTAGCGAGAGCTGGGTTACGCGCTTCATTAACAAGTATTCAATCTATCTCATCTCCAAATACTCAACGGGTATGGACGCCTGCCGCCACAACGCCAATTCATATACTAAATATGAGCTCTACTTCGATCTGCTACGCCTCAAAATTGATGAGTACTCAATTGAGCCACGTCACACATACAATATGGATGAAAAGGGGTTCTTGATTGGAGTCACGGGAAGGACAAAACACGTGTTCAGCAGGCGTATGTGGGATAAGGGAGAGGTTAAAGCATCTATCCAAGATGGCAATAGGGCTTGGGTGACGCTCCTGGCTTGTATATGTGGCGATGGAGGGGTGCTGCCGCCAGGTCTCATATATGAGTCAGCCAACAACACTATACAAGAGAGCTGGGTAGAGCAAATCCACCCAGGGGAGCACTTAGTCTTAGTCACCTCATCTCCCTCTGGCTGGACAAACAATGATATAGGCCTTGCCTGGCTTGAACAGGTGTTTGATCGATACACCAAGGAGAAAGCTAGGCGTTAATGGCGACTCCTGATTGTGGACGGCCATGGATCCCATCTATCCAAGGATTTTATTAACTATTGTGACCAAAATAGGATACTCCTGGCTGTATTTCCTCTACATTCAACTCATACTCTCCAGCCACTTGACGTAGTGCTTTTTAAGCCTCTCTCCACAGCATACTCAAAGGAGCTCACCACATACCTTCACAATGGCTAGGGGCTATCTGTTGTTAAGAAGGGTGACTTCTTTCATCTATTCTGGAAGGCCTGGGTCAATACAATGACGCCTGAGTTGATACTCAAGTCCTTTGAAGCAACGGGTATATCACCCCTCCAACCCAACGTCATCCTTGATTGATTTAAGAAGGAGACTCCAGAGAGCTCTGATACCAACGACAGTACAACCTCAGTATACTCTGGTGAGGATTGGCTCAAAATGGAGACTCTGTTGCGTCAAATTGCCAAGGATTAAGGCAGTAAGGAGTTGAAAAAGATTAAGCGCTCACTCCACCACATATCTATTCAAAACTTAGTCCTCCACCATGAGGTAGCAGGCCTTAAGGATGTACTCAAGACTCAGAAGAAGCACAAGAAGAAGAGCAAGCCTCTTGACCTTCAACAGTGGAAGGAGTACCACGGGGGTGCTGTATTTTGGTCCCCTCGCAAGGTCAATGAAGCACGCTTCTGTGAGAGAGTCAAACATCAACAGCAGAAGGAAGACTAGCTCAAAAAGGTTGAGATGAGAGAGCTACAGCACGCTAATAAGCTATACAAGGAGAAGATAGCTCAGCAGAAGCGTGAGGCACGTGAAAAGGAGAAGGCAGAGAGAGCTGCTGTGAAGGCTGAACAGGCAGCTGAAAAACAGTGTCAAAAAGAAGCTAACAACGCTGCAAAGGCTATACAATTATCCCAAAAGGGTAAGAGGAAGGCCTCACGTGCTTCCACCCAGCAAAGCAAACGTCAAAAACGTGGTGTTGATGCTGTAGGTGGTGCCGAAGCTGCAGAGGTGCCCTTGGCCACCCCACCCGTCACCACCCGCCACGGCCGCAACGTCACACTTCCAGCCAAATATAAATAGCACAAATTAATCGCAGTGTCTTATTTACTAATCCACCACAAATTCCTGTGATAATAGCTATTGTGGGTGGCTCAATAGCCTCATTTTTGTGTGATCGCTGAGGTGATTTGTGGTCGTTGCGCGACACTGTTCGTTGCGCGCACGGACACGGTAGTCTTTGGGCAGCAAATCGGTCCTTCCCTTGAACTGACACCTCCCAAGTCGTTCTTTGCTGATGAGGAAGCTTTTCGGAAACCAGCCTAAACCGTCTGTGCTGCCATCATTGTCTATCATGTTGACGAGTGCCTCCGCCGACTTCAAGCAAAGTACCATGCCATGCCCATTGAAGCCTGCTGATATCCACAGGTTCCTGATGGGGACAGGATTTGTGGAGGTCTCGGAACCACAAGGATCGATCCGATGATCCATGTTCCCCGGCACCCTCCCCACGAAGGGTCTCCCATCTGCCGTTGCACCCATGATCCCAGTCCACTCCTGAACTACCCGTTCCGAGACCTCCTCTTCCCCAGTCTCGCCCCAGTTAGTCGGACCGAAGTAATTAACCAGACTCTCGTGCAGGTATTTCGAGATGTTCGAATTGAGCGACCTGTCATCAACAGTACCAAATTCACCGGCTCCTGCGTTCGGTAAACGACCGAGACCACCGCCAATGATGATGTGCTGGCCGCCATCCGGAAGAAGCCTTGGGATCATATATTCATATCCATTCTTGTAGATGAAAGAGAAAGTCGTCGGTAGTGGCGACGGTAGTTTTGATCTTGTCCCTGGCTTCTGAGCCGTGATCTGCCCTCGCATCGGGACGATTGCGCCTTGAAGCGTATGTTCAAGATAGGGAGTGTAACCGTTGGTGGCTAAGATCAGATTCCGCGCACCGAACGTCTTATGCGGGGTAAAAACTTCCCATATGAAGTCGCCATGGGATTGCGAAGGGGTGATCTTGTGGACTGGTGTGTGAGTGCAGATCTGAAGGCCCTTTTTCACGCACTCAGCTAGCACGCCTGTCGTGAAACGGTACGCGTGTACACTGCCAGCCATGTACTCGAATGCTCCAGCTACTGCTTCCCTGTCTTCAACAACACGGTTCTCGTTCACAACGCTGACCCCAAAGTGCCTGCTCACTGTCTCCACACTCTCTCGGATATTGTACCATGCCATACACCCCTCTCTCAACTCTTCAGCATCTGCATCCGCGCGCAATGCTTGGATTGCAAGTTTTCCTAACTTAAAGGTGGGTTTGTCGTAAATGATATCCACAGTCTTACACAACTTGTTCTCACATTCGATTTGCAGCTCGTCTGCTATTCGATGCGTTTCGGTGATGTTGTCATACTCTAATCGTGCAATTTTCAGTGCTTCATTTTTACCAAGCTCTTCAGTATGCTGCAGGTAGGACCTATAGCTAGCTGCTTTTGTATGACCTCCATTGCGGCCTGTGGCTCCGCTGCATACTTCGCGCGCTTCCAGCATCATGATGCGTGCGTTAGTTCGAGTCTTGAGTAGATTGTAGGCGATCATGGTGCCTGATATACCTGAACCTATGATCAAATAATCATAGGGCTCATGAGAGTCGTCTCCACCATCGTTGGCATCTGCGAGTGGTGATTTCGGATCATGCCAGTAAGACGGTAGTGGATCGGCCACTGGGAGACCAACAGGTATACGAGAGCGTTCTTCCATAATCGGCTTGAATCAAGGATGTAGAGAGTTTAGAATGAGTTTGGATGATAGAGATACTGATACCTTTAGTATGCGGAGGTGTTGGCATTGATAGCTAAGGTGGGGGAAAGTGATCAACGCCGCCTATACTTTCCTATTGCAGCCTTAGTGTCCATGCATATCTCAATGTTCTAAGACACGTTTATGAAGACGCTTAATACAGGCGCATATCCTAACCATCTTGCTGCCAGAAACGGTGGATAAAGTCTGAGATACGTGACTGCTCCAGGGACAGGTTGACTATCGTTAAACACTTTTTGGAGCTCTCCAGTCAAACAGTGTCGTTTCTCCTGCTCAGAAGTAGGATCCTTCCACAAGGAACCCAAGTGTCAGACGCACGTGTTGATGCAGGTGGTCGAAATCCATAGTCGATAGCGCATCGTTCGCAGTGTGAAGATAAGGCGTCGCATCCACCATGTTCTCGTCACAGACATACGCAGCTGGGTAGCCTGCGTCGTATGCGGCGCCACTAGAACAGACATTTAGAAATGTTCGTAGACGTTTTTTGATAAGAAGAGGGTGTCACTTACTGGTCACTGCAGGCGTAACCACATCGGTCGGTAATCACGGGTAGAGCAGTATACACAGGTACCAGCTTGATGATGAAGTTGCTCAGTGGTGTGCTCACATAGTCAGTGTAGACTGCTATGTTATGGTTGGGGGAGTATGCAGTCATATCCTGGTTCATAACAGCAAGGACCTTGACGCTGCGCTTGACATAGTCTTGCATGACAGCACGTGCACCCAAGAGCCCACCTTCCTCACCAGAGTAGAAATGGAACTCAAGAGTGTTTTTGGGGGCATAGTTGGCTGCAGCCAGGACGCGGAGGGACTCGAGTATAGTAACAACGGCCTGTGACGTTCAGTTTTTGATCGTGCGAATATGCATCATTGCATCGTGACACTCACAGAGGCATTGTCATCGGCGCCTGGAGCGCGGCCAGTCGTAGGGTTTGCCTGGTTGATGGAGTCGAAATGACCAGATACAACTACAACATTCGCTGATTGCCCTGGAATTGTCGCAATCACTGATGGCTGGTTGTAGCTGTGAGTGAATTGCTTGACAGTAATCTTCGTGTTGGCAGCAGCAACGTTCTTGACAAGATTGAAGACTGTCGTAGCTGAGGAGGCAGCGTAGGACCCCTTGTAGTATCGGTTGTGTATGGTTGTCAAAGTCGTAGCCCATGTCTTGGGGTTGGTCTTGCTAATTTGAGCAAGCAGTTTGTTGGCTTCAGTCTGATGAGAGGCTGCTGAAGGGAAAGATGCAGATTGACGCTTGTCAACTTTGAAGCCATTTGCGACAGCAACACGGTGTTCCTCAAGCTCCTGCAACAGTCCCGGTTACTTGAAAGACGCGAAACATGCCAGACGGGCTTTTACGAACCTGAGTCTCCGTGATGTCCATAAAGTGTGCACACGAAGGCGTTGAAATGAAGAGATCCAGTTTCTCTTGCTCGGTATACCATGTGCCATTGTCAGCATCAGAAGTCTTGATCAGTCGTAACTCTTCTCCCGCCGCATTGAGTTTCGGCGTGAAAGTACTAGCTGAAGCAAGGGCACCGACGGCCATACTGGCGATGACTGCAAGGCGGACCATTCTGAGTTGAATAATGCGTGGTTGAGAATGATCGAATGCTCTTTATGAAGCGCTGGAGTGGCCATCTTTACTTGTATCAATATGCTTTGTTTATACTCATGAATCGATCGGTGCTTCCCACATTCCATCGTTGGCAAGCGCTGGTTTCTTGCGCTCGTACTGAAGGCACCTTCTGAGACGGGCAACGACCGACGAATTCGTCAGGGATTGAAACAGCATGCTTGGCTGCACTTCTTCACACGTAGACAAGGCCATGCAAGCACTGCCGGGCAGCAGTCATTAGCGAATAGCATGTAGCTCCGACAGCTTTGCTCGACCAGCTGCACGAATATTCTGCCCTAAGTCGATCATGCTAAGACTTGCGATAAGATTTGCGTCTTGGCTCCTGCCCTTTCGACGCTCTTCCGCCCACACCGATGTTTGAAGAAAATCTATGTCGACGTGATAGGACAGAGAGTGGGTCACGATGAAGATTTTCGGTGGTTGTTACTCACATGCATCTGAAAGACTGTCGCCAGTCGCCGTTATTTTGCTACGTCCTCGGTGACGTCATCGGCTAAAGTTGTACATGATCCATTTCTCCATCTCCCACTCCATAACATTGTTGATTTGAAGAATAAAACATCGCCTTCAAACGGCACCGCTCCTGTCTAGTTGATTTGCCCGTACCTTGTTCGACAGGCCCCATAGTCGACATGTCAAGTTAGCCATTGGTGCACACAACAACACCGATATTTTATTGCACAATTGCTCCAGTTATAACGCCCTGCGAAACAGAAGAGGATTTCTGAACCTGCTGTTCCCCGCATCAATAATGATGATGGTGTGAATACAGACACGCCTGCAGGTGCAGTGTGGTAGCTTGCGATGAGAAGTGGAGGAGATGGGTTTAGAATGGCAGCTCCTGAGTGATGTTGGGTATTAAAAGTGGCTAGCTCTCATTCAAGCTTTCGGCATCAGATGGTCGGGAGCTAGATTGCATAACCAACAACATGGGATCAATGAGCGTGCTTGAGACCTGAGCGTTGGTTGTCACACAACGACGATACACTGAAATCTCAGATGTATTACTATTGGTATTTTTCATCATTTGTCGTGACTTTTTTCGTCTAATAACGCGTCTCTTCGTCATCTACCAGCCTTTATTCCGCCGCCCAACAAGTGCAGCCTCATCATCGCTGTAATCACTCGGATCCCGCTTTGGCGTGTCTAAGCCGCCTTTCAAGCTCTCATTCCCTTCTGTGACGCTCTCCAAGCTGCCTGTCCTAGCGACCCTCCTCTCGTCAACGTTGACACCGTTTTTCTTCGAACCATAGCCCCCTGTGATTTCAATATTCGACCCTCTCCTCCCTCGTTCGAAAAAAGGATTTGGCTCGCTGCTGATGACGACTTCGTGGGTCTTCTTGATCTCATTGCCAGTAGGTGCAAAGCTAATAACACGGTCTTCAGCAGTATAGTGTGAGGCGTCGCCCTTGTATGAAAATACGCTGGCAAGCTCGTGGTTTGATTCGCGACGTGACTTTTTCGGGACGCCAGTTCCGCCAGACTTGGCTCCGGATGTTGAGAGGTTGGAGGACCTGAAGTCGTTTGCAAGGGATGCGTTTCCAGGCTTGCGAGATGCAGAGATGGCAATGCGTTTGATCAGGTTGGCCATGACCATTTCGATGTTCAACTTTACAAGGTAGGCTAGGGGATGGAATTGAATGTAACTGATATGAATTAGTACGATGTGCGTGCATGAATGCTACTGTGATAGGAAGGGAGCTTACACAAAGGAGTTGGGTATCGACATAGCTCCAATAATCATGACGTCCATTAGGAGGGAGACAACAACGATCCGCTGATTGAAGCGAACAAGCCGGTTGTACTTGGTAAGACCGTTGCTGATGAGATTTGCCTTGACAGTCTTCAGGAAGTACCAATTGAGCGCAGCATCGACAATCAAGTACAAGAACTTCTCGATACGATCCCAGTACTCATTGATGATGTGGTATCTAGATTGGTGTTAGCGTCATGTGGAAATACGAATGAGACTGGTAAATTGAAGCGTACTTGTGGTTGATCTGAAGACGTGCTGGTATCCAGATATTGAAGACACTGATATTGATCGCAGTGACGAACACAGCAGTTGCGATCATGATATTCCGCGAGTGCCTGCGGTCAGGTATGATGACCCTAATTCTGTTGATGATGATTTGCAGCAACAACTGAACTTGGATACACCACCAAAAGAGAATGGTGAAGTAGAACGCAAAACCTTGTATCAGTCAGTAAATGTTCTGGAGAATTCAAAGTTGTATACTTACTCGGTCTAATATGCTTCAGCAAATGCAGAAAGCATTCAATACCCATTACAAGCGAGATACCCAGTTCCAGCCATATCATCCACACGTACACACTCCGCAGCGGGTTGCGTGAAACTCTGGACTGTCCCCAGGCAAGCCATACCCCGATGACAACGTTGACAAGAGTCAATCCGAAAACTGTGGAGGCGACAATGATATCGGCTGTCGTAATGGGTTCGTTCACGTATGTGGGCGAGATCAATGGGCCCCATGGCTGGAAGGACGGGTCGTCGCGGAACTCATTGTTCATGGCGTGCAGTGACGAGATCGGATCGTTATGAGTACACGCAGGATTGTTATCGAGCAAAAGAAAACATGGAATGATCGATTGCTGGAGAACAGTAGGCACAGGTAGTCTCCATTCTTTTCATGTCTGGAGACCCAGAAAATAGAAATTCAAGCCATGCTTCAGGAGAGATAGTGCTGAATCTGACAGACCCTCGAGTCAGAATAAGGTTCGTAGAATTGCTGTAATCGGTCCTGCAGCATGGTCTTGTACCATGATTTGCTGGCTGCTGCACATCCCGTAGGGTCCAGATGGTCAAGCGCATCTCCGTCGTGTCGTTTTACATGCTACTCCTGGAACACATTCGAGACTAAGGCGTGCTAAGGTAAGTAGATCGTGCCGACTTGCATATGAAACGGGAAGGATCCTAGCGGAACGTTGATCGCACTCACTGGTCCGTTCGCCTTACTAGGCCCACGACGACGCACTCGATATCCACTTGACGCCACTTTGATGTGCGAAAGGACCCCATATTGTCCAGATTATCGGTTCATGACAGAGCTCCGAACGCCTGTCAGCCGGTTCACGACGAGGAGGAGAGTTGTTTTGCAAGTACCGCGATCTGTCAACGATCACATTCTAGAGCGTTTGTGAGTCCCAAAGGCTGACAGATATCTGTTAGCATGCAATGAGATTACGGTGTTCCAGCGACAAAGTTGCAGAGCCGCGAAGCCGTAACTACACTGACCCTTATTCTCAACATTTAAAGACTTGGTACTTATTGTGAGATTGAGAATTGTATGTTGTTCCAGGCGCACCTCGAAAGTGTGGCGAGTTCTCCGCACAATGTGATTGGCCGGACCCATCGTGCCGTCAACCCAGATCCTCGAGGTGAGGCGGGCCGAAAGGCAGTCAGCATCCCGAAATGTTAGGTTTCCAGGCTTCATGGTGATTCCTGCGAGTGCTCCTGCCCGACCGACCGACGGTCGATCTTCTTGGTCACCAAGGGCCACAGAGGAACGCGTCTCGTCTCGATACCGTAGCAAATCCAAGCCGGACCACTGACAGGGAAGCCTCTCCATGTTTTCCGAAAGCCTGGGATTGGCAAGTGTCGCTGCTAGTTCTTAGTGAGGACGCCGTTCGTACATGGTGCACGCGACAAATTCGCCCGCTACGTGTGGGCTCCCAACGGAATCAAGAGGGCGAAGATTCTTCATTTACATGGTGCCCGCTGCCGCGAATGGACCATGACGGGAGTGTATTGGGCTGAGCTTCTGGGTACAAGCCAAGTTTGGCATGCAGGGAACGATGTTGTTGTTCAAACGTGCCCTGAGGACGCCAAATAGTGCGTTTCGCCGAGTTTCGCCATCGGCCTCTGTTTGAAAGAGCAAATGAATTTACATTTCGCCACGAAAGGGACTACTACTTGGGCGCAGCGACGAGGTTGGGCTGAAGGATGCAATGCCTGCGCAAATCTGGAGGATGTTGATGAGATCCGAGAGGGTCTCAATTGGTGGCCCCTGCAGTAGATCGAGCTTTTAAGCAGCGCCGAAGCGCCGAAGCTGATGTTGACACATGAACGAGATCAAGGAAGCAAATTGGTTCCCAATTGTTCAAAGAACACTGACGACAGTGAAGGAGGGAAGTTGAGTCAAGTAAATGGCGGGTGAGATGAGAGGAAGAAAAGGCGCGATAGGGAAACTCTCCCGTGAATCCTCAACGCACGGCAACAAGCTGGTGCGTCATTGTGAAGACGAAGATCCTGGAGCACGAGTCGCTACGAAAAACCATTGGCTTACAGATGAAGTCCGGATTTATAGCACCGTTCAGTTCAACAGGAAATGTTGCAGCTCAAGACAATGCAGAAAGCATTCCCACGAAAGCTTCATCTGCGAAACATTGTCTTCAGGGACCAGGCATCTGACTGCGATCAAACCCTACACTCACAAACGCGCAAACTTAGAAACCACTAAGAAGTCATCTTCTATCAGACAGCGCCAGCAATGCAACCAAGACCTTCTGGAGATTCTGGACTCTAGAGAGGAAGCGACTTTACAGTCCTGTCTGCTTAACACCTTGGATGCTGTAGTCGCTTTCAAGGCTCATCTGATGCAAGAAGGACCACTTCTATGACCGGGTCTTGTCGCAACCGCCCGTTGACAACCTAGGTACGAAGGTACTTCAATTGAAACGACAACATCAAATCTGGCTCGTATTTTGGGACCGGTCGTTATCGCTGGTACGCTCGAAACTTCGCCGCTTTACGCCAGCTCAAGCTACCCACATGGCTCCGGTCCGGGCCACACCAAAGGTAGTCGACCGAGGTCAATGGCCTTGTGTCACGATTTCCTGTACGGAATACGCCACATCCGCCTCATTACTAAGGCTGCATCATTGACATCACTCGACTACAGATCTTCTTCCAAGTGGAGAGCGGTGTGAACTTCGTAGGACTTGGTAGTGTGTAGGATGAACTTCTTCACAATCTCCACGCCGTGTCACTATCTGCCTCGGTACCACTGTCAACTCCTCAAACCTGAGACTAATATCTTCAGACTAATAATCACTGCCAAACTCAACCACCCTCACATTCGGAGCACCTTACTTACCGGCCCCATGTCTCCGACTTCATGACTTGTTCCCCTGGCCAATCTCACGTTTACAAATGGGACCCACTAATCACTGCCGTCTCTTGGCTCTCCGAAGACCTGATCTGCACTGATTGTACGTATGGAGCGGCAGGTGGGCGTCGCTGTCAGTCATGTCCATCTTTTTGCGGGGCACCTTTGGCACATGTCGCGTATCGAGTCGTTGTAATGCTATGGGGTCTTTCGTGCGCCAGCAATTAGTCCTTGTAGACTACGAGGGTGTTGTCTTGTTGAGATGGCTTCGCAAAGCACAATCATCGCTGCCGATTGACTGATTCATTGAGATACTTCACGTCTTGGAGAAAGGAAGAATTCGGACTCCAGGCTTTCAGGGGACAAATGGGCGTGTTGAGCTATGGGTTCATGTGGCAAAGCAGACCGTTGAAAATAGCTCATGGTTCATAATGCGGTCTTACAGTCTTCCCCGCCAATCGATGGCAAACAGTGAACGATCCGGTCGATGTGTCCAGAGTTTGCAAGTGAGATGTCGCTGCTGACTGCTCACGCCGCATCTAATTGTGCTGCATTGGTGCTGTATATATGTAATTCTCCCGCTGCAGGTACGAGGCTGACTTGGGCACCATGTCTAAAGACCGAAATCGCTGACTTGTGCCTATTTGAACATTTGTAGATGTGATTGTAGGATGGAGTGACTTGTCAGTGATAATCCGTTTTCATCTTAGATCACACGCTTCCGCCATTTTTGTAGTGAAGCACTATTCAAGACTACTCGTTTCACAATCATAGATGAAGTGTCTTGCCGAACAGTTCGACGTAATTGTCTTACTTCTAATCTATTTGGTATGTGTATGTCTACCGGGAATCTCTATGTCGTAAGTGCATCATTTGATGTTCGTCTAGATGCTCGTCTATGTTTCTACACGTCTATTTTGTCGTCTCCTTCATTTCAATTCCAGCGGCGCCGCTCTTGTAGGCCTCGAACCCTTCCTTGGAAGCCTGTTGGACAGTGGTCTTGCCTTCGACAATTTCCTTGCACTTGGACAAAATGTTCGTCCAGTCCTCGAACACTGTGAAAGGCACGTTCTCCCTCGCACAGTAGTTGATCAAGTCATGGCCCTTCTTTGCGAATAGCAGATCGGTCTCGCGCGCAGCAGACAAGTCTGACACACCGTCACCAGCGTAGAACATAGTCGGTCTCTGGTCCTCGGGCAGCGACGAGTATTTCCGGAGCTCGATGGACTTGTCGTGTCCAAATCCTGACTCTGGGTTCCTGAAAAGGATGGTCCAGCCGCCCTCCTCGTTGATATCCTTGCCTTCCCTGGGACCGACCTGGTTACCGAGAACCTGCATCTTCTCGGAGTCAGGCCCGACTAGCTTCTTCAGCAGCGCCTTGATGATAGGCTCCATTCCTGAACTGAGAACGACAACGGGGATGTTGTTTTTCAAGCTCCACTGGAAGAATTCCGCGAAACCGGGGTCCAGCTTGACGTTGTCGACGACGTACTGGATGCACTGATCGTATGGGCGGGTGACGCTGTCCATCATGTCTTGGAAAGAGTCGCGGAAGGAGATCTTGTCGTTCAAGCAGGCAATGTTGCCCTCGCGGCGCTTGGCCTGGCCATAGCCAATTGTGTCAGTCAGAAAGTCATTGCCTCGTGGATAGTCAGTACCGATGGTGGGTGTTGTGGCGTAACAGTCTAGGAGGGTCGAGTGTTTCGTGGTGGAGGGCTCAAGACTCACTGTCCTGCTGAGTGATGGTGCCGTCAAAGTCGGTGAAGAAGATGAACTTTTGGCACGCAGTCAGTATGTGAATCGGAATCTCGGAACGAAGGAAACGAAGCGTACCTTTGGGTTTGACTTCATGGCGGGAAGATCTGTGGCAGCATTTTGGACACCCATCTTTTCGGTGGTAGGTTGTGTGTGTATGTGCGTACGTGAAGAGAAGAACGAGTGCAGACGTGGTTGAGAAATTGTTGATGGAGGGGCGCCGTCAGGCCCCAAAGAGGCATCCCGCGCGGAAGGGAACCAGGGACCAACGGCGTCATGCTGGCTCTTGGCAGTCCAAGCTCGATGCGAGCTTTCGGCGGACCACCGAGGGCGATTTTGTGGACGACCGTCACTGGATGTCAATGAGAAGGAGCAACCCACGACAAGCATGAGGCCATTGCTTCAGCATGCTTCCCGCTTCCACAACGTCAATGCATCGACAATAACACCCTCTTCTCGATCAATTGGACGCTTCGTGGCCCAATCGCCGTCGATATGCATCACCTGTCAGTACCGGCAGGCGTCAACGGCGCTGCTGCAGCAACATAGACACCTGCTCAGCAACGGGTCACCGGCATGGCTGCAGCGTCACTTCTCGCGGTCATCACGGTGGATGGAGGACACAAAGCCACCTGGCCCGTCAGATCCAATTGCCATGCCACCGCCTGCGAACGAACAGAAACCAAAGCCAGCCCCACCTGCAGACAGAACGCCAGAGCAGCTGATCGAACGGCAAGAGCGCCTGCGGAGGGAGTGGGAAGAACAACAGAGGAAGAGAGAAGAGGAAGCGTTGAGGAAAAAGCAGCAGGAAGAAGAAGCGCGGCGCAAAAGGGAAGAGGAGGAGGCTCTGCGAAAGAAGAAGGAAGCGGAGGCTTTGCAGAAGAAGCAGGAGGCAGAAGCTGCACGAAAGAGACTGGAAGAGGAAGCTCTACGAAGGACAGCGCAGTCGAGCCCACCGCGGTCTGCTGAACCAGAAGCTCCTAGACCAGAGCCCCTGCCAGAGCGCCCTTCGCTTGTGGAGGCCCAGAAGCCTGTGCAAAAAGAAACAGTGGTCACTGCGAGCAAACAAGATGTCATCGACAACGTTACGCGCGTTCCTGACGAGCAGCTGCCATCGCACCAAGAGCGACAGAGATCGAACTTTGAGAAGCGTTTCTCCGCATTCATGGATGATGTGCTGCCTAAAATTGCTGTCGTTACGCAAAAGGTCAACACTTACACTGGGACCGACTACTCAGGTGTCGAGGCCCTAAGGAGAGAGATTCAGGAACAAGGTAAGCTCGCGCCTGCCTTTTGCAGCAACTGCATATCTAACATCTCTCAGAGAAGCTTGTCAAGGCTCGACGCGTTGCCATAGACTCTACCAAGGAAGCCCTCGATGCTGCTCTAGAACAGCAGGCCGCCTCACAGAAAGAAGTTGTTGCCCTCCTCGAACGAAAGCACTCCTGGTCGTCTAGTGATCTCGAACGCTACATGTCCCTCATCCGCTCCGAACACATCAACGACAAGGCTGTAAGAGAAGCCAAAGAGGCAGTGGATGCTGCCGAAAACGCACTGGAAGAGGCACGGAGTTACTTGGAGAAGAGGGAACGTGCGCAATACCACGAAGAGCAGATCTGGAGCGACACCATACGGAGGAACAGCACCTGGGTCACATTTGGCCTGATGGGAGTGAATATCTTCCTCTTACTTCTCAGTCTGCTCATTCTCGAACCTTGGAGAAGACGGCGGATGGTTAGGGAGATCAAGGGCGCCCTGGAAGCGCAGCAGATGGCTGCTGAAACAACACCCGCTCCTGCGCTTGCGACTGCTCACGTCGCAGCCAACCCTGTTACTGAAGTACCTGTTGCTGAAAAAACTGCGCCCGCATCCAAGACCACGGTGCCGGAGGTCACAATCGAAAAGGCCGTCGAACCTACAAGCACGCCCGCCCAGACTATGTCTTCTGTTGCAAACGGACCCAACGTCGATGAATCGCCCACAGCAGGGACAGAAGAGCCAATACACATCACAGACGAAGATGGTACCAAAATTGGGAACATCATCGAAGAGGTCATTGAGCCGGTCATAGACCCTGCAGTCCCTGGCGCCGCACCATTGTTGGCTGAGGACGTCAAGGCTTCGCCACAGGAAACTGTCGACATCCAAAAAGAAGTCAGGGAGCCTGTTTCTACAGGGGAGAAGGTTTGGGCAAAGCTAGGGCTTTGGCAGAGCAAGGCTGCTGTTATAGCGGAAGACATCGTGAGTGATCGGCCCATCTCGATGCGAAGGGTCGATTTCACAACTGCCATCTTGCAAGGTGCTGCCGCTGGTGCTGTCATCGCAGCTGCATCTATCGCAATGCTTCTCAGACCCAATTAAGACGCTACGGGAGACATCTATGCCCCAGCGTCACTTGTACCATTACTGTACATAGTTAAGTATACCTTCGACATGTGAAACAAGCGATCTCAAGTCTCATTTTGGGTCTCTTGCCTAACAAACACTTCTCAATTGCACCCATAGAAATCAGAGGCTATGGATCAAACTGTCGACTGATCCTGACCTCCGTAGTCTTCATGATCGTTAGATTCCTCGCCAGCCCTTGACTCCTCGGACTCAACGGACTCTCATGCGCCAAAACGCTCTCATCACTCGTCCGCACCGCACTTTGCCTCCGACTCCTCCCCACATCAACCCCATAGCTCTCCTTGCCCAACACAAGAATCTCATCGTAGCTATCCTTCTTTCCCGACTGCGTGCCCTGATTGATATCGCGCATGGCGTAGCTTGCCTGCCCACCCGAGCCAGTGTAGTTTGTTTTTCGATCGTCTTGACGAAAGTATCCATTCGACTTGAACGGCGCGGAGAGGCCAGGCCCTGAGCGCGAGCCCGTAGAGCGAACACCTCTGGTAAAGGTGCGCATGTGGCCGAAGAAGTTTGCAAAGATAGGTTTGAGGGTGGGCAGGTTGGCGGCGATGATGCCTACGTTCATCTCGACTCTGTTTTAGGAATACAGATCAGTATTCTATAGTGCGTGCCTTTGGATGAGGTGAAAATAGAGTTACTTACTGCTGCCAGATATAGTACCAGGATCCGTGACCACTCCAATCTTGCTCTTTGAAAAAATTCGCTTGCATAGGTGTCTTGTAGATTGCGACTGCTGATGCGAACAGGCCGAGGCTGAGGATCACGGCAAGACCAATGCGCGTTTGAACGTTGACTTGAAGCTTCCAGACCATGGGAATAGGGATCAGAGCGAACAAAAGGTCGGTGGCGATGTTGACTGAGGAGTTGAACACGCCGACGTTCTTGAAAATGGTTGCATCATAGCATTTGCCGTTGCTGAGCATCTGTTAACCCTACATGCGGCTCATTCGTTAGTGGATGGAGTGCTTACCCGGTTGGCGGTCGTAGAGTGTAGTCCCATCCTGCGGCTACTGGCGTGCATTGGAAGATGATGGCAAACGTTGATCCGATAGTGAAGCAGCCGATGAAGACTATGCGCGATTCTCAGCCGTTTGCTTGAAATTTTGCCACCTAGTGTTCTCACCTAGCATGCTAATAAGGAAATGCCTCCATTTTGTTCGGTCGGCAAGGCGCAACAAAAAGAAACCAATTGATAACTTGATGAAGCTGTACGCGAAAATGATGAGAATCTGATAGACACATCAGCCTTGTGTAGGGACATGCTTCGACTTCCTCGTACCGAGTAGAAGTACATGAACTTAAAGAATGGAAACACATTTTCCAGAGGAAAGGCTTCTGCATGCAGACCAAGTCCGATGTCTATAAGTTTGACAAATATCCCCATACATGCTGTACTGAGACACTGAGACACTGAGTCAGTAAAGTTGAGTGTTTTGTGTTGTGGAGGTCTTCGCGGGAGCGTTTCGTCAGCGGCTGCGGCGTGGTTGCGAACATACCGCTGATATGGTCATCATCACGTCTATGGTATGGCACGGTCAGTAAGGGTTGGCGATCCGCAAATCACTTAAGTTTAAACTCACCATCCCATCCAAATATCTTCATCATGAAGATTCGAACGTAGAAACGCATGAGTACCGTGATCATTGCGAGCCCAAACAATGATCCTGTCACTGCCAGTAAATGCGGAGCCAGGTTCTCTGCCAAATACTCAGGCGATCGTGGTGGCATCGGAGGAGGTCCTCCAGCTTGCCTTGACAAGAGAAAGTGATCTGCCATAGCGATGGAATCACAAGGTTGAGGAGTCTGCCGTTGCGGAAAAGAGCGACATAGGCACCTGTCAAGTAGGGACAGTCACCAGGAAATCCTCCATACCTTAAGGACGTTTTTCTGCGCTCAATGTCCTTCCAGTTTCAGGTATGCAGTTCTCAAACCGTACAGAAGCGAGCATGTGGACTACTGTACCTGGCCCCTGTCAAGCACGTTCGCTCACATGCTCGAAAGAGTCGGCGCTGGCTAAAAAGACGACATATTAGGATCGTTCTAAGGAATTTCGGCAGTCCTCATAGCAGCTCGCAAACACTCGATTTCCGAATGCAAGCACGGAGGAAGACAAACTCGAACAACGGGGAAGCAGAAGCACAATACGTGGCGTTCAATACCTGTCAAGTGTTCGCGAAGAGTTCCGAGGAACCCTGGCCTTACACTCTTTTGTCTAGACACCAACAGCACGGTAACAAACCCTGGAATAATAGCGGAGATATCGAGAGCGGGACGGCATTGCACTTTCAGGCCGCCTGTAGCTAACAGGATCCATGGACACGGGGGACCGAGATGCAAGCGCCGGGCAAACCGGCTGTGTTGGCTCTGCTCAGTCGGCCCAATCAAACCATAACACAATGAGTGCCATCCTAAGGTGTTGTACGAAAAGCTAGTATTCGTATGGTTCGGTGTGTGCGGGCAACTGACTCTATTTGTGAGTACGGGGGTCGAGTTCCGGAGACGCTGAATGCTTGCCTTATAAGATTGCATGCTCGAGACAGACTGATACTCAAAGGACGGTCTGAAATGCCTCGCCCCCGAAAAATCGCTGTGAGCGTTTGTCTGTTGCGGACTACCCCCTTTTGCTGCTCGACCGAGTCACTATTGTGTCACTGACCATTTTCAAGCTGGAGTATTCCAGAAGGCGACAAGATGCCCGTTGGTACCAAGAGCCTTGCAGCTAGACTAAATCCTTCAGGTCTCTTGCATATGTGAGGCAGATGATGGGTGGAAGTCGTGATTGAGAAAGGCGTTAGCGTTTGTGTTAGCGTTTGCGTTAGCGTGAGGCAGGTGGAGCCCGGGCGCCGGGCCTGACAGCTGTCCCGTTGGGCCGTTGGCGACTTCCGCGAACCGTTCATCGAACCATCGTCCCAACCTGGGTGGAGAACACAGTCAAAATCACCGCCGCTCGCCCGCTAGGATTTCGGTGAGATTTATCAACGTGACACGATCTTCAGGGCTCAGGCTGCCCCTTGGCAACCTCATTACAGCCGGACACAGGAACCTGGCAAGAGGACCGTTCCGCACTCCTTCGCTTATTCGCCTTCTGCGGAGCTTGACGGACGTTACAATAGCCTAATATCAGTGTATCGACTTAGCGAACACAGAAGGATTTGAGCACGAGCACGCACACGGCTCGGAGTAAATACTCTCCAGCCGCGAATCCGAATGGTGCCTGACCGCAACAGCGAATCCAAGGCCCTGTATACTTCTAAGCGATGAATCCAAGCTCACGGCATCCAATAGGAACATATTGTTGGAACACTCGAAGGTATTGCAGGATTTCACTGCGCCTCAATGCAGTGTACGTATCTTCCTTCCAGGCCGAGGCTTATGCAAGCCCACTCTTTACGGGGGTCCAAAGCACGTTGGAGAGACCCGGACGGTAGGCGCTGCAGTTACCGGCATGTCCGCTCGGATTGGTACTAGCAAGCAATCTGATTGCGTATGTAGGACATTTTTGAAGGCTGGAGAGATACTGTCAGGCAACTGCCGCCTCCTTACAGACCTAAGAACAACCTATAGTTGATGACTCGGGTCCACTTTCTAGACCCTTGAGAGGCAATAAAAATGGTAAGATTGGAGCATTAATGCCTTGAGCAGACTAGGAGGGGCCACTTGCTGTTGAAGTACAGAGTATTTGAAGAGCCTCTACAGCCTCGTTGACAAGCCAGGTCGCCTGCCGTTTCTCGCCTCCTCCATTTGTATTAATACTAGTTCTGTAATATCAGGTGCCCTATCCGCTTTTAAAGAGTCGCTTTCATCTTCGCGAGCATTCCTACGTTCACTCAATCGACCATGCGTACCGCGACCGTCCTCACGGCTCTTCTGCCGGCAGCTCTATCGAGTGCTATCCCCGCCACTGGAGAAGTCTCACCCGCTCTGTCTCTTGACAAGAGACAGGATGTGACTCTTCAAGGTCTTGGAGGGAAAGTTCTTCAGGCTGATGTTTACGCTGGCGTTGCGGGTCTCAACCAACAGATCTACCAAGCTACCCAGCAATCCACTCAGTGGAAGACTTGTAACCCGCTGAATATCATCGTCAGGCGAGAGTGGTGAGTGGAAAAATCTCCCAAATTATTAGAATTGCGGGACACAAGCGTACAACCTCCAAATTTTCATGGGGTAGTCACAACAGACCAGGGTAGACCTTGATGGCTTCTAAGTCGTTAATGGTTATGATATGTTTTGTCTACTTCAGATGATCGTTTCGGATCTACGAAAAATGGCAGCCTCTGTTACAGAGCTTGAGGACTGGTTGCTGCTGCATTCCACTTTTTTTTTCGCGACACTAGAGTTAACATCAGCACTGCAAGTAAAGTCTAACGATTTCAGGTCTGCTTTCTCTACGGCCGAGAAGAAAGATTACATCAACGCTGTCCAGTGCCTGGCTAAGCTTCCACCAAAGTTTCCCAAATCCGTCTGCCCCGGATGCCGGAACCGATTCGATGATTTCGTCGCGACCCATATTCGCCAAACTTTCTCCATCCACAACACCGGCAACTTCCTTCCATGGCATCGTTTCTTCACCTATGCTTACGAAAAGACACTGCGCGATGAGTGTAGCTACAAGGGCTACCAGCCTTACTACAATTGGCCACGTTGGTCAGACGACCCAACGAAGTCTCCTCTGCTCGACGGCTCTGAGACGTCTTTGGGCGGCAATGGTGTTCTTGGCTGCACCAACCAGACTTCTTACGGTATTCCTACCAACGCAGCTCCTCTGATCAACATTCCCCATGGCAGCGGCGGTGGCTGCATTGCCTCTGGCCCGATGAAGAACTGGGCTGTCAATCTTGGACCTGTATTTACTGACCTAACCTGCACACCTAACAACCCAATCTTCGACTACGCCGATCCAACTACTGCCGGTCAGGTCGGTCTCGGCTACAACCCCCGCTGCTTGAAGCGCGATATCTCTGCCTGGACTTCTAGCCAGTGGACCAATGATGAGATGGTCACTAAGCTGCTCAACAGCAAGGATATGAAGACCTTCTGGTACGACATGCAGGGTGGCGAAAATGCCTTCTCGAACAACTTCATGGGTGGTGAGTACAAAGAACTCGTGTGTAGCTCACATACTGATATATTCTAGTTCACACAGCTGGACATTTCACTGTCGGTGGTGATCCCGGCTCTGACTTCCTGACCTCTCCTGGTGATCCCTACTTCTATGCGCATCACGCCCAGATCGACCGCGTCTGGTGGACATGGCAGAACCTGAACCCCTCGGAGCGTACTAAGGCTATCTATGGTACCACTGTCCTTGCTGACCCTACCGCGCCTAACACTACGCTTGCCGACTCTATGACCCTCGAGTACGCCTTTGTCGGCAACATCACCGTTGGCGATGCAATGTCCACGATGGGTGGACCCTTCTGCTACACCTACATCTAGATCATGCCTTTAGCATTGCACATAGACTTTCAATGTACATATTTGACATGACCTGTATATACCACCTCCACGAGAGAGGAGGCATCATGCAATTGTTATCTTCCTTCGACGTTGCAAGAAGAGATTCCCCTGGATACTGTGAGGCAGTCAAAGTAGACTTTTGCAAGTCATGCAAGCTTATATAAAGATGTAAGATCACCAAGCACTTTCCTTCTAGCGAGTATCTATCAGTGTAAGACTTGGTAGATTCTTATCCTCCAGACTGTAAAAGTCGTGTGGTGGACAAGAACTGCGCCCATGATTCTAGTGTATGCAACAAAGACCTCAACAAGTTCAGTGACTGGTAGCGGCCCAAGGCAACTCTGTGCGAAGCTTTCAAGACCTGCCTCAGCATCCAAAGCGCCGATTGGAGGGTGTCGTGCATTGCATGACGGTCATGTGAGTTAGCGTAAATAGTGGCGCAACTGAGACGATGCGCGCCTGCATTGCCAACGCATCACTGTACCAAAACAAAGCCATGTACTCCAATCCATTTGTCCACGGCCGTTGGGCGGTTCTTTCGAGATCTGCTAGGCCGCACTTTCGCGGCTCCTTCCTCGAAACCCCTCTTTCTGTGCCTTGACCGTTATTGCGATTCGATCTGAGCCCGAGGGCGCTACCCCGCTAGCTTTCGGCGCATCTTGGACATCACGACAAACAGCAACTCAACATCACCAACCGTGGAAAGGCTACAGCAACGGTCTTCAGTCGGTAGTCCGCGACTACTTCAAAGATGAACGCCGACCCCCTTACCGGGCAGCCGTTGCCCTCCAACGCAATCCAACGCGTCCTCTTCATTGCGCCGAAAGTCCACGTCTACCAAATCCCCCCCGCAACTTCGACGAAAGGCTACCAAGCCTCAACCTGGACCGCAAACAACAACAAACTGCAGATATTCACAGCACGGGTACGAATCGTCGAAACATCGATTCCTCCCGAGCGCGAAGACGGCGACGAGAAAGTCTCCACCACCATCCTCCTAGAGGACTCCAAGACCGGTGATCTTTTTGCCGCCGCACCATACACAAGCGAACGCGCAGTCGAGCAGGCGCTGGACAGCAGTCGGTTCTTCGCCGTCACCGTTGTTGGGGAGGGCAGAAAGGCGGTGCTGGGTATGGGATTCGAGGAAAGGAGCGAAGCATTTGATTTTAGCATCGCGTTGCAAGACGCACGCAAGGCACTCGGCTTCGAACCGAAGACATCTGGGCCACCTGGCGCAAAAGCAAAAGCGAAGAAGGAGGCCGAGGAGCCGAAGCGCGACTTCAGCCTTAAGGAGGGCGAGACAATAAGCATAAACCTCGGGGGGCTGAAAGGGAGGCGATCAAGACCAGATGCGGAGAAGAGCCCCGGAGAGCAGAAGAGCGAGCAGGAAGCGTTGTTCAGTATCGCACCGCCGCCGGGAAGTGGTGGAAGTTCGTTCCTCCCCCCGCCGCCGAGCGCAAAGAGCGTGAAGGAGGAGAGGAGAAGGAGCAGACAGAATTTTGAGCCTACGCCAGAAGATCTGGGTTTTGATGACGGCGAGTTTGGCGAGTTTCAATAGGTGTGCCCAGCGAGAAAGATGTGAATGGGAGGTTGGCCTGCTGCATACTTGGAGTTCCGCATAATGTACTAGATTGACGATCCACACGACGAACGTACGCACTCGATTTTTCCCTAGTGACGATGTCGTAAGGTCTCCAGGCTCAAAGAAACCCCAAATTCCGAAATACTGACCCTAGAAGTAGTCGTTGATGTCTGCAGGCTGTCCTACCAGATCTCCACTAACTTCCTGTGGGCATCTAGTCTATCAACCATATCATTGAAGGGGTACGCGCTGGGCCCAGAATTCTCCATCTTCGCGTAAGCGTCGATGAAGGCGTCAGCTATGTCCAGAATAGGTTGTTTTATTCGCCTCTCACACCTGTTCCTTATCCATAGCCTCTGTAACTGATATTGAAGGAATATCTGAGAGTCCCTCTCATGTTGACCCAGTGACCTGTTCAGTTCTCTCTTGCTATAGTTGTCTTGCGGCATGTCGAATGCATACTTCCACTTGATTTTAGCATACACTGGCTGTAAGCACAGTTTAAGCCAGGAAGCCAATCTGCAAAACAACATGAAGTTGATTCGGGTACGGTCGTTTTTGACGGCATACAGATTTCCGAACGGCTGACAAGCTTTCCAGTGGTTTTGGATCGTATCGTCCAAAAGGAAGTCCTTCGGTGGATAGGTGTATGATTTTTGCAGCTCACCAGCAATCTCGATTACCAGGTTCTTGTTTCGCGACAGTAGGGCTCGATGGAGAGGGTTCAGATTGGACAGCCATTTTGCGATCGGGTTGAAGTTCAGGTTCTTAATGATCCACGTGAAGGCAGTTGATGTATAGTACATATATGCTGCCTCGATGCGGATGGCCCGGCATATTTGCAGTAATGCTGATGGCGAGTGTCGTACGCGACGATAGTTCATCAATACTGGCTTATGGAAATCGTCGAAAACGTATGCATAGATGAGAGTGCGAAGCTCTGACGGGAGTGATGCTAGCGGGCAGGGCTTTGATGGATTTGTAGCTCTGATGTAATAAAGGTCTGCGTTGTAGGCTATACTTTCGCGATCTCGCCTGCTGAGCGTTGAGGGTCGTTTCAGGGGTTTGACTACTCCTGGGCTCCCTGTTGATATCGGGGTGCTGCGTCGCCGTTCGGGAGTTGTTGCATCCCTGGCCTTCGTGCTTTGTGGGCTAGCTCTCAGCGTCGAAGCTGCAGTTGCACGGGCGAACGATGGGACGGCCATAATGCAAATACCATCAGACCGGTCTGAACAGCAACAAAATTAATGTCCACGTCTGCAATTTTGAAGCCTGGGCAACCGCGGGTTTGTAGTTTGAAGAATGGACTGTGGATTTTCAGCAACGGTGGCAGTTGCATGTCAAAGGTTAGAAAGGAAGGTGGCGGGGCACGTGAGCACGCGCCGTGGCTGCCCTTTCGGCTCACCAACGCGTCATGCCACCAACACCAATCGAGCTCATCATCTTGTTGACAAAAGTATACGCCCCACATGGCAACTGACATAGATGTCATACCGTCGTCGCCTCGCGGCACGAAGAGAAAGGGGGACGACACTCTACCGCTTCCGGCACCGCGAAGAATCAAAGCGCTCGCACAAGATGTAGTCAACAAGATCGCCGCAGGAGAGATAATTGTCGCGCCAGTACACGCATTGAAAGAATTGATCGAAAACGCTGTTGACGCGGGTTCGACAGCGTTGGAAATACTGGTCAAGGACGGCGGCCTCAAGCTACTGCAGATCTCAGACAATGGGCATGGCATTGATGTCCGTCCTTTCCGCCCTTCTTCCGAATGTCTGCTTACGGCTTCACAGAAAGAAGACCTGCCGATTCTATGTGAACGCTTCACCACTTCCAAGTTGAAGGCTTTCGAGGACCTTACCTCTATTGGTACCTACGGCTTTCGTGGAGAAGCGCTTGCAAGTATCAGTCACATTGCTCACTTGAAAGTTACGACGAGGACGAAGGAGTCGAGTTGTGCTTGGGAAGCGCACTACGCAGACGGCAAATTGGTTAGTCCGAAGCCAGGTCAAAATGCCGAACCGAAGCCCAAAGCTGGTAGGCAAGGTACAGTCATTACAGTCAGTCAAAAGCATATGCAACATCAATACAGAAACTGATTGCTCACAGGTCGAGGACCTTTTCTACAACGTGCCTTCCAGAAAGCGCGCTTTCCGCTCAGCAAGCGAGGAGTATGCGAAGATACTTGACCTTATCGGTCGTTATGCGGTACATTGCTCTGGGGTAGCATTCTCATGCAAAAAAGCTGGCGAGAACTCTGGGAGCAGCATCTCAGTACCTGCTTCTGCAGAAACTAAAGATCGTATCTGGCAGATTCACGGCAGCGCGGCAGCTAATGAGCTGGTGAGCCTCAAGGCCGAAGACAATCGCTGGGGCTTCAAGTGCGAAGGCTGGGTCAGCAACGCAAATTACAGCTCGAAGCGAACTAGCCTGTTACTCTTCATCAACCATCGGTCCGTCGAATCACAAGTAATCAAGAAGAGCGTCGAACAAACATACGCCACATTCTTACCTAAAGGTGGACATCCGTTTGTGTACCTCAGTCTCGAGATCGAGCCGCAACGAGTTGATGTCAATGTGCACCCTACCAAACGCGAAGTGCACTTTCTTAACGAGGATGAGATTATCGCCATGATCTGTGATGAGATCCGTGAGAGTCTGAGTAAGGTCGACACAAGCAGGTCATTTATGACCCAGTCACTGCTTTCAAAACCCAAAGCCCCGATCGTCACACCAGTGAAGCAAACAATCCCTGGGACACCAGCTACAGGGGATTTGTCAGCTCGGAGCGCTCAGCAGACACCAAAGAACGTAACAAAAAAACCATACGAGAACAACTTGGTGCGAACGGATGCCTCATCACGCAAGATAACATCGATGCTGCGACCGGAACGAACACTAGAGGAAGCTGCAGCGGAGGGCGATGATGATATGGAGTACGAGTACACCGAGCGAGAACCTATGGCTTGCCGATTGACCTCTATCAAAGAACTCCGCGCTGAAGTACGAGACGCCATGCACAACGAGCTTACAGACATTATCTCAACACACACTTTCGTTGGCGTCGTCGACGAGCAAAAACGAATTGTCGCGATACAAGGCGGCGTGAAGCTGTTCCTAGTCGATTACGGCATGCTATGTAATGAGTACTTCTACCAAGTTGGGCTTACCGACTTTGCCAACTATGGCCTTTTACGCTTCAACCCACCATTGCGTATACATGACCTGCTCAAGGTAGCAGCAGAACAAGAGAGAAAAAATGCTGGTGATGCAGCAGACGAGGTAAACTGGGACGAGGTTGTGGACAGCGTCAAAGAGCTATTGATCAGCAAGATACCGTTACTGAGCGAATACTTCTCCATTGAGATCACTCCAGAAGGCGAGCTATGTTCCATGCCGATACTCATCAAGGGTTACACGCCCTCCCTGGCGAAGCTGCCACAGTTTCTTCTTCGACTTGGCCCACACGTCAACTGGGGTGAAGAGAAGGGATGTTTCAAGACTCTGCTTCGCGAGCTAGCATCTTTCTACGTGCCTGAGAGCTTACCACTGCCGCCACGAAACTCAAGCGACGAGGATGAGAAGGGAAAGAACAATGCCATGGAAGAGGATCCGGAGATTGCGTTAAGACGCAAAAAGTTGAGGAAGGCGATCGAGCATGTCATCTTCCCAGCGTGCAAGGCAAGGCTTGTCGCAACCAAAGGGCTACTGAAAGGCGTCATGGAAGTTGCCAACCTCAAAGGATTATATAGAGTCTTTGAGCGCTGCTAAAAATCCGGGGTGACGTCACGAGAAAGCAGCCACGAGACCGTGTATCGATGGTTTGTAATAATCATTATATTAAGGTCATGGCTGTCGCAGTGCAGCACTACCTGAAGTCTTACGCAGCACCCCTCTTCTTCAGCAGCTCATCCTGCGTTAATAGCTCTTCCCCAGGAGCAGCCTGCACGTTATGGCTTGCTTGTACCCGACCCGAGTTCTCGTCGAACTCACTCTGCTGTTTGCGCACATGCTTCGCGTACTGGTCGTGACCCTTCGCTTCTGGAACCTTGTCGGCGTCGTCCAAGTTCTTCTTCTCGATATTTGAGTTAATCTGGTCTCCTGTACCACTGACGACTTCTCCTGTGGAGCCTTGGTCGTTCACACCGCGAGGAATGTCGAAGGCATTATCTGCGGCGTGCGCAGGGTTGGCATGGGCGAACTCTGGGCCAGGATCTTTTTGGTCGGGACGAGGTACGGATGGAATCTGGTGATGTGTCAGAACTCTGGTTCTGGCTTGTAAGATGTTTTGTAGGTGAAATCTTACCAGTCTCTGCTTGCCTGCGTCTCCAGGGATAGTAGTGCCCTCAGCCGCCATGTCTTCGAGACGGCCACCCTGATGAGAGTCTGTTGGTGCCATTGTGTAGTTTTCGAGATATTATTTCTAAAAGACTCAAATCTGAAAAACAAGGACTTCGAATTGTGTTTGAAGATGGTGCGAACTGTTCAATACCTGTGATATCGCAGTATGTAAGCGCGTCATGAGCACGCGACCTCACCATTAAGTACTCTCTAGGTTTGCACGTCTAGCTTTACTGGGCATTGTATCGTCATCATGAGTTAGGTGAATGCATTCATGCTGATGTCATGAGGCTCGCGAAAGGGTTCACGGATTCGTAACATGGAAGCCGAGCTCCGTTGTGGGGTAGCTTAGAGGGGTAGCTGCCAAGTGAATGCACGTGCAGGGAGTCGCGACGGAGCCCCTTGGACGCGACTACGTTCTCGACTTTACAATCATCGTCAACAGTCAACAGTCAACAGTCAACAATCAACAATCAAAGCCACAACCGGACTAAATCAATCTTCGACACCCGTTCAACGGCACGATTGTGTATCACGATGCCCGCAGAACAGGCATCAGTCGAAGTGCGCCGCAAGGCAGCCCGCGAAGTTATCGACATCCTCCACGAGATTGCAACTCTACTTGTAGGTTCCGTTGTCATGCCTCATAGAGATATGATGCTTACAGGTCTAGAACACACACCTCGATCGCCAGCAACTCTCCTATTGCGTGTCCTTGATTGAGAATGGCGCAAATCCCGAAGCGTTAGCAGTATGTTCACCCTTTTCTCGCAAGCTTAGCGCCTAGTGTTTGGATTTTGAGGCTGCTACGGAATGCAATTAAATAGCTTTCCCATGTTAATACGGCACAGAAAGTGATCCAACAACTGCGCGAGGAGTACCCGCCATCATCAGTCGACGGTGACGCAGAGGCCTGAAGATAGAACCATAAGCGCGCGCTGACGGTGATCGGCCACCGAGACGTGTGCACAAGCGCAACTATGTTTCATATCTCGAAGCAAGGTCAGCCAGTTGCATGTGAACGCTTGCTTACGGTCAGCGAAGCGGATCCTGCCGCTATCTTTGGGGGCAGTGTCGGTCGCCGAGCGTTAGTGTTGGTGTTGGTTCCCCGATTCCCGATATCCCTGGACCACCCGCATGCATCTTGGCAAGAAAGCTTGGGATGGACTGTGGTGGAGGGTGATGTGGGGCATGCGCCAAGTGCTGCTATCAACCACATGCACTGTTATCAAACTCTCCAGGATGACGCGATAAGGTGAAAGCGTGAATCTGGCGTTGGTTGGTACACACGGCTGTACGGGACGAGAGCAGCTGAAAGAGGGGTCAGAAGTCAGAAGTCACCACCACGCGGAGCGCCCGGGATGGATGATGCAGCTAGTAACTTAGATGTCATCATTGAAATCTAGTAGATGCTCTACATCTGTGTCTTGGGTATACTAGAAAACGCCGAATAGGAAATGCCAATAGATAGCGAATGGCGGGGTATCTCAACGAGGGAATTGGGTATCTTCGAAAAGAACAGGTTTCAAGGAAAACCGAGCGCTACCCCCAATCTAGGAAATTCGATCATCGGCTGCCCCAAGTGGGCGATGACTGGCGCTGTCTGAAGTTGCCCTTGTCATCCGCTACCTTGCGGAGGGCCTTTTCGGCCTTGACCTCTTGCTTGTCGAGGAAGCCGTTGTAGATGGCTGGGAGGATGCGTTTGGAATCTGGGAGTATCGTCAGTACATGATAGTGAAGGTGCAGAGATGTGGCTGTACTTACTCGCATGATCACCGGCAAACAAAATGCCATCTGCGCCTTTCTCTCCAGCGATTTTGACAGCCTCTTCCAACAAACCCTCTCCAACACCCTTGCCCCTGTACTTCAGCTTCACTGTCCATCCACGTATGACAGCCTTGCCCCTCCTTCTTCGGCCGCGCTTTTTCGACGCGTCGTTGTCCGCCCAGCCAAGTACAAGAGCACCGATAACGTCTTCACCCCACTTTGCAACGATCATGCGGTCGTCGCCAAGCCAGTCGGTGCCAATATCCTCAGCAAGGCTAATGTATCCGCCGGTGAGCCACCGCACGCCAATGAGGAACGCCATCGTGAGACCACCAGCGGTCGTGGAGAAGACAAAGTAGTCACCGTGCTTGCGAATCATGTACTGCGCAACGATAGCTATGATGAGGCCCAGCGCGGCGAGGTTGATGGGGTGGAAGATCATCATCTTGCTCGCAACCTGACGCTGCTGGGCTACAGAGTCGGCGATCAAGTTCAGACCGTCGATGCGGTCATCCTCGGACTCGGCGGTGTACGTAGACAGCTGCGGGAGCTCGTTGGTGAGCGGCTGCACGGGCGCAGATGCTTCGCTCGGCGGCATGACTTCGGCTTCGAGGGGCGACGGGTATGCTGGGGCGGGTAGTGTCGAGTAAGATAGGGAGGTGGGTAGGTGTGGATGCGAGTTGTATGGTTGGTAGTTGCCAGCGCGGAAGGTTGTTGGAGTGC
This sequence comes from Ascochyta pisi, assembly GCA_039634435.1. Taxonomy (NCBI): domain Eukaryota; kingdom Fungi; phylum Ascomycota; class Dothideomycetes; order Pleosporales; family Didymellaceae; genus Ascochyta; species Ascochyta pisi. The sequence continues at coordinate 825,333 of CP113331.1, read as the reverse complement.
CCAATGGCGAAGGCAGATCTGGGTCAATTCTCAAGTTTGCACTCAGAGATGTGAGGAACGCTGCACACAAGTGTTAGCCGTTGGTCCTGTGTTGTTGTTCAGAAAGCTGGTTGCTGACATCATGTCGACCAAAAGTCACACGACAGCTCCAACCAGCAAAAGCCGAGTTAACGTACCAGCGCTTGTTCTGAAACCAGGCAGCGAAGGAATCGCAGGAATTGCCTTTTCAAAGCCCGAGAATTGGTTCACAATGACCGTGTCTCCGAGGGAATATCGCTGCGGGAATGCATGCGGACCCGGCGCGACTTTCAAATGCGAGGGAGGAAGTTGGCGACCCATGTTAGCTTTAAGAACAAATTACATGTACGAGATGTCGCTCAGGATCCGGCCTTGGGCACTAAGGGTAACTAAATAGGAACAAATTGGTATTAAACGAGTAACGTGTGCCGGATTCCAATAAACAAATGTGGGAAGCGGTAGTCAATGTATGGTAAAAAGGTAGCAGACTCAAAAAATTGTGATGCACTGGTGGGAAAACGTGCGTCTATGTATTGGCTCAGCCAAGACGACGTACACACGGGGACGCGGTGTGGGCGTCTGGCGGCTGGTAGTGCGAATGGGCCCCAGGCGCGATCTTCACAGGCCTTATCCGCGCCAGTGTGCAAGAGCTAGTCGCTGATTCCCTATTGGCGACGGTGAGAAACGCACAGATAGCGTTGTGCGGCCTCATAGCCTGGACCCTCGCTACATGTGGGATGCTAGATGCACAGGATGAGTAGAGGCTGCAGGGGGATTTGTTGGGCTTGAAAAGAATTTGCCAAAACGTACCGTAGAGGCATAGTTCATGTTCTGAAGCTTCCCGGTCTTTGGTGCGTAGGCCCCATGTTTCTGTCTGACCATGACAGCGGACAGTAATGACATCTCTCACGCGCATGCATCCCCAATCCTGACACTCAACCTCCGGCAAGCACACGCGAGAGCACGCGAGGTTTTGATCCTTAGTGACCATATGTGACTTGGACTCTGCCACGTCAAACGCGCTCGTCAACTCCGCACTTCTCACAAATTTGAAACGAACTACTGGCTCAAATGCATCCTGCTCGTCTCAGGCCCTCCTCTACGCATGCTGCCTGTCGCCGTTCAGGCCCAAGATAGCCATGTCCGCTGTGTACATGCATAAAGGCTGTAACACCTCTGTTATCTGGCCGTCTTGTCGTTCTCCCAAGAAGCTGGGTCTTCATTGTAGCAAGCAGGGAAGAGGGACCGATAAGCCTTTTGTCTTGTGACCATTCCTACTATCCCCCACACTCTCATCAAGTGGACAACACTACGCACGCCATCGATCGAATACCCGGGTCGTCTTCGTGTTTCTCAAGCGACCCAGCCCAACCCAGTTATGCACTTGCCTGTTATTGACCGTGAATCTCTACTCAAGAGCTGACGCTCGAGCCAATCAAACTCGCAGCATCCCCAATGCAGATGTCTTACGTGTGTAGCTCCACCCAATGACGACCACGAGTTGTCATGCTCAACGTCAAGCTCCAGCCCGTCAGGGTCGAGGACAGAGCCGGCAGATCGCGCTTTTCAGAGTCATCGAGGCCAGACCGTGAGCATGTTTTCTCGGTCAAGGCGTTTCTTCTAACGCGCCTTCGTCTACACCTACTATGTACTGCTCGCGCACGTTTCGGCCTGTCATGTATTGTTTCAACCGTTGGGTTGGCGTGCCGCATGGAGCCAGGATAGACGACCATGTGCCGAGGACGCGGATCAGCCGAGGGTAAATCTAGCCGTAAGGGTGCGGAACCGAAGATTCAAGTTTCGCTATTTTGGCGCTGTAGCGAATAAACGAGAAGTGCACTTGTTGGCTTGTTAAGTGTCATTGTTTCGGTTTTTAGGCCTTGTGGCCGGCTGTCGGGTTTCTGCACCCTGACCTGAACCTCTTCCTCCTATCAACAACAGCTCGTCCATGAGCATAATTTCAGAGTACATTACAAGAAGTAGGGATAGTCGGTTTTGTCCCCCACCGAGAAGCCACGCGCCCACCAGTCTATGACGAACTCAATCTGCACCAAATCGTAAAACAACGCCTGTCTGCTATATGTTCATGCGGTCATAGGGCAAAATATAGATTAATAAAACCGTCGCCGCTGCGTAGTCGCAAAAGCGACGAACCTCTTCAAAGCACTGCACTAACGTCAATCATCGTGACAGTGTCCGAGGCAAGTGAAGATGTGTGCCTAGTGCTCACTTCTTTTGTTGCGTATTGGGAGCAGATACACCAGCACCGGGCTCGAGCGTATGGTCGTGGTTTTCGCAACGAAGTACTTTGCCGCCGTCTTCCTGCGCGCAAACCTGGCTGTTCTGTACCCACTTGTCATTCATTATTTCTTCCAAGGTGGCACGCTTCTTCGGATCGACTTCGAGCATCCTGCCAATAATGTGTCTGCTCTCCCTAGGCAGCAAGCGCAAGAGTCGCCATGGTCCCTTGATTACTTGAGGCTGTTGCTGGCTTTGGCCGCCAGGCGCTACCGCTGGAGATGCATTACTGCTGGGTTGCTGTCCTTCAGCAGAAGGGTGACGTGAAGCCGGCGCTGACTGGATTCCGGCTCGGTGGTCGTCAGCGGCGTGTTGAAGGTCTGCAGACGACTTAGAAGGACCAGTGATGGATCTAGGTCCGTCGTTAGGCGGAGAGACGAAGAGCTTGTAGGAGTTATCGGAGATTCGTGGAGCCTTCCATGGGAAACGACGTAAAGTCATACAGCAGAAGATGATGGCCAGCGACCAGATGTCTGTAGGTTGTGGATCATACTTGGAGAGGTCATAGACTTCAGGGGCCAAGTAGGGGTCGGAGCCAACGATGCCTAGCATTGTTAGCTGGAAGCCAGGTTCTGATGTGGACACATTGGTACTTACCACTTGCCAGAACAACGTCACTCTCGAACGGGTACCGGAACACGGCGGCACTTCCAAAGTCAATGATTTTCATGATGCCATGCTCATTGACCACAACGTTGTCCAACTTCAGATCGCGATGGGCAAGACCCATGCTGTGCAGGTAGTTCACGCCGTTCAGAATCTGAAGCGTGCAGCAGGTCATCTCTTCGCGGCTCATCTTGCCAGTCATAACAATGGCAAAAAGATCGAATGGTGCGTACTCCATCACGACGTAGTAGTTACCCTTCTCGTTAACCAGGTCCATGGTCTCAATGATATTGCCATGGTGGAGGGTGGATCCAATACAAAATTCAGCCGTAACCTTCTTGTTGTAATCCCGTTCAGACTCGTATGAATGTCTGGCACGGAATTGCTTTACAGCGAACGTCACGCCGTCACTGCTACGTTTCATCAGTCGTACGGAACCTCCAGCACCAGAACCGAGGACCTTTCCAAATTTGCCGTATTTGCTTTCGAGGCCATGATCGTCCGCAAACGGAACGCTGGATGCTCCATTTGTTATGGGAGGTGTCATGATACCTGCTTTGCTGGTCCTGGTTGGCTTCTCGCGCTTGATGACAGGCGCGGGGTTCTTGTGCTTCTCCTTATCCTTGTCTTTGTCCTTGTGCTTGTGCCCAATCTTGAAGAATCGCTTTAGGTTGGACATAGAATCGTGTCCGTGCTTGTTAGGCTTTGAATCAGTCTCCGTGTCGGAGCTGTATCGGCTGCCAGGTCGTCCACTTCCACCAAATATGCTCGCTCTGCTACTGCCACCATCTTCCTTGTCTGAGGCTGTGCCCTTAGACCGGGGTAATGTAGTAGTGGAGGAGGAAGCAGACTGATTTCTGCGACTACGACCATCACGACCACCAAAGATAAAGCGCGCATCAAGGCCGTCAAGCGTTTTGGGCTGCGGTACACGCTTTGAGCGGGAATACGGATCGTGTTGATCACCTTGAGGCGTGAAGGGACGACCCATCGATGTTGGAGTAGAGGTGCCGGGAGAATGGTATCCGGGAGTCCGTTCTCCGCCAGATCCGGAGGGACTTGCATCTCTGGAAGCCGGCAACGAATCGCCAGCAGGACCCATTGTGAAGGAAGGTCCATGTCTGGGGTGCGGTTGTACTACGTCCGGTTCGACGACTGATGAAGGTCGAGTTCGCGGCGCTGGCTGCGGGGAACCTGGAGCTGTCACGTTTTGGTTGACAGATGAGTCCATTGACGTTGGTGGCGGCTCGTGTGGAGGAGATATCTGAGGGGTCATCAAGGCAGGATCGCTCGGTCGCGCTTTGTGGTCGACACTGGTGTTGGGTCTTTCATCGCGGGAAGACGTGCCCGCAGGCGTCAAGGGCGGCGACTGCAGGGTAGATGGAGTGACTGAGGCGCGATGTTGCGAGGATTGTCCAGAAGGCGTCCTCGAGGCCGGCGATGGAGACGGTGCCTAGACAAGGTCAATTGCGTGTTCGGCGTCACCTGAAAATGTCTGCTTACTCGCGAGGGGGGCAAGGAGACTGGCTCGAACGAGAAGTTCTCCATGCGCTTCGCCTGCACGCGCGACTGCTGCAGCGTTGAAGACAGATTACGCAGCTCCTGCTCGGCCTGGGGGCTCAATGGCTCGTTTGAGGCATTCTCACCGGCGCCAGCGAGGCCCGCGACGTGCTGGAGGGCGCCTTCGGGCTCGATTTCCTGGTTGACATCGCTGAAGCGGACAGACTGCGGCTGCTCTGTGGCCGGCGACGCCATGGTGGGATGCTGGGCGGTGTTGAGGATCACTGCAAGGGCAGTCAGTCGGCGTGCGCCGTGAGCCATGACGAAAGCACAGCTCTGCTAGGTGCGGTAGCTTACACTAGGGACAGACTGATCCTTGATCGACGAAATCGGACAGGCTTCACTTGGTCGACCGGCTGCTTTCGCTCGAGTCCGGGGCAGACGGGGTCCGCAAAAGATCCGGATCGAGGCTGGAACAGAATGCTTTGAATTGCAACTGTGGGAGAAGAGTGACGGAGGACGTTTAGGGCGGTGCTGGGTTACAAAGCGCGCAACGTCGTCATGCTCTGGAAGTACTCCGGCCAAAGAGCTATCTATGCCCCGCGCTACCGAACGATCGCGTGCAGCCTGTGACGGATGGCCGGAAAAGAAACAACCGGAGCGAGTGGATTGGCTGGCGCACGTGATCTGGAAGTCCTGTGGTGTCGCAGCCACGGGTGGTGCAGCAGCGAGGTGCCTGTCGCCAGAAGGAAAGGAAAAAAAAAAGAGTGAAAGATGTTGCGCAGAAGGGCATGGGCGACACATCACGAGCAGAAAGCGCGGATTACTCTTTTTGCTAGCCGCTGCAGGCCGGATCACCGCCTTAGCTCACCGCGTCACATCGAGAGCCTCCACGCCTCTGGCACGACACAGTCTGTTCACACCACCAGCCAGCCCTTAACAGCCCTCAACACCCTCCTGTGATACCCTCGCCGACATCGACCAACACCCACCTGCACCAGGCCTGTCCGTTCCGTGCGTGCAAGCAAGTGCCCCGACCGCTCCTCTAAAGACCTTCGCCTCACCTGCTTCCGGCCGTGCTACTCGTCGCTGCGAAATTTTCTGACCTGTTGAACAAATCGATTCAAGAGTTTTTTTGCCCCTTCCAATCAGGGCCCGTTTCACTACCAGTCACTTACGCAGTGTTTTTGGATAGTGCCTCGCTCGTCCCGTACAATGTTCAGCTGGGCCAAGTCAGCGTGAGTGAACCCTTCCCCACAGCTCCCACGTGTCATGCACGACACTGGTGTATGTCGTGCATATACTGCCTGTCATATATGCTTACCTCTGTACAGCTTGTCCGCCGTTGCCGGTACCGAGGAGCCCATCTACGGCCCTGAGGCTATCCAGCCGGTGGGAAAGAATGCAGGCGACCCTGCCTTCACCGAGTTGGCCAAAGAGAACCTAAAATGGCAGGCTCTCAACTACACCAACGTCGAGACGCAGACCTTCTACTTCCTCTCGGACGCTGGCCATATCGGATTCTTCCAGGTCATCTATAACAACATTTTCGGCGCACGCACGACAGTGCAGTTCAACACTAAGCTCTTCTACCCCAACAACGAGAAGCCTTTCCTCTGGTCTAGTGACCCTTTGTCAAACCATGGCTTCGATGAGGGCCACTACTCTTTCCACGCAGACGGTGTTTCCATCCAGCTGAGCGAGGACGGCTCTGCATACACAATCAAGGCTGCAGTCAACAACAGCAGTCTGGTCAACGTCAAGTTCACCAGGACTGCTCCTGGCTTCCAGGGCGGAAAGAATGGAACCAGCAACTATGGCACGGATGCCAAGGAACCTTGGGGCAGCATGCACCATCACTTCTGGCCCAGGTGCAGCGTTGAGGGCTCTGTTATCACCAGGGAAGGTGAGATCAAGATTGACGGTAGGGGCATGTTCAGCCACGCCCTGCAGGGAATGAAGCCCCATCACGCTGGTGAGTGCCTACACACGGTGGCTAGCCCTACTTGTACTAATAGTTGATAGCCGCTCGATGGAATTTCGTCAACTTCCAGTCGCCCTCGTACTCCGCCATCCTCATGGAATTCAAGACTCCCCCGTCCTACGGGTCGACCGTCGTTCGAGTTAGTGGCATCGCTACAGACGGCAAGCTGCTCACTGCCGGCATCAACGGCGATGTCCAGCACCTCGAGACTAAGCAGGATTCGGACAACGAGTGGCCCGAGCCGACATCGGCAAGCTACCACTGGGTGGGCAAGACCGATGATGGCAAGGAAATCACCGCAGAGGTCACAGGCGCCTTGGGTAACAAGTATGACCGCGTGGACGTCATGGCCGAAGTCCCAGGCTTCATCAAGACCATTGTCGCATCTGCAGCTGGCACGAAGCCGTACATCTACCAGTACGCGCCGAAGCTCACCATCAAGGTGAAGGTTGGCGATGAAGTCCAGGAGGAGGAGGGTGTTTTGTTCACCGAGGCAACTTTCGTCTCGTAAGAGAGTTTTCACACGCATCTATACCATCACGACTACCCTAGCATTAATGATAGAAAGTCAGGCCAGGAGCTTGAGACCTAATGAACAATATTTTATTTTGATATTTGGCGCTTGCCTTGTTTACCGCTACATCGAAGCGTTGGGGATGACTAGGGACGGCAACAGCGAAACATCGCGATCGCTTGGCGCCTCGTTTGTATCTCAAACATTGCTCTTCGCCTCTTCACGCTCTCTTCACATCGCCTACCCCGCTTCTCACCTGCGCACTATTGCGGGGGGTTATTTCACCTGACAGCGCGCGTAACACCGCAGCAAACGCGTCTCGCGTTGCACTTGGCCCGTGCCCACCACCCCACACCATACCCGCCCGCTGCGCCGCGCAAACAACAACCGCAACTGCACAATACCAACACGACATGGTTCAGGAGCGGCCGAAGCAATTCGGTGGTGCACCAAGACCGGGCTTTGCTCGCCCTCCACTAAGCTCTCAAGTCGCTTCGCCATCCGCGTCGCGAGCTTCTCAGCTGGGCATCGGTCTCGGCAAGGGAGCAGCCGGTTTGGGAGGGTTGGGGAAAGGGAAAGGTGTCAAGCGGCATGCGTGAGTACGCCTTACTTTTTGACGATGAATTTATCATACTGATCAGAACCCAGGAAAGTACAACGCGATACTATCCAAGGTGTGACCAAGGGCGACATTCGGTAGGTACATCTTTACGTCGCAGTGAGCTACGAGACAGCGAAGTTTTTCGATCAGTACAAGCGTTCACTTTTGCTTGTTTCACTTCATCTTCACAATGTCTTCCCGCCAAACACATCGAGACTGCCTACTGACCTTCTGTGCAGGAGATTAGCCCGCCGCGGCGGAGTGAAGCGTATATCAGCGACTACCTACGATGACATTCGAAAAGCTCTCAAGTCCCGTCTTCATAACGTGAGACTTTTCTCCCTACTGTACGAAACTGGATCTAGCTAATCTGTACACAGATCCTGAGGGAGGTCATTGCTGTCGTAGAGCATACTGGTCGCAAGACAGTGTGCGTAAGGGATATCATCTTCGTCTTGAACCGCGTAAGTCCTTCCTTCGGAGCTTTCACGACTCTGAGACTAACTGCGATCTAGCAAGGTCGCCCAATTTACGGTTTCGACCCTTCATTCGTTGGGCGCCGTGTCTGAACCAGGCCAAACGTTTGTATAACGCTACGACTGACTATACATACGGCCTGCGAATTGAGACGTGGTTACATTACAAACAATCTTACGCCAGCAAGAACCTCACGGGATCCAAGGGACGGTACGTACAGTTGGTGGTGCGGGACACGATACTGTCTTGCCAGCTGCACATGCAGCTTCCGTTCCCTTAACATCAAATTCGTAATCCAGAGTATTTGGATAGTATTTCAACATGAGTAAATATGAAGTTACCATGCTCTGCTTGTGGAGAGCATGGTTCAATCAAGAGCGATCGTTAGGAGACAAAGCGGACATTGGGGAAAGGTAGGACATGCATACATGCGAAGATGCGATTCTGCGTATACGATGGCCAGGGGAATGAGCTTGCTCCCAATAATGGCTTAAGGAAACAATCAGTAAATTATCATTTCATCTCAGCACCTTGTCAAGTTGACGTGCGCTCTGAATCGCCGCCACGGAAAGCGGCATACCCCGCTAGCCCCACTAGCACGTGCTCTCGAATTTCACCTTCTGTCTGTTGACCTGTAATATCGTCCGCCCTGTTGCCTCTCTCGGACTCGCGTTCCCGCCACACATCTCCACGATGGTGTACTACTTTTCTTCGAACACTGTAACTCCTTCTGCCTTCATCTACGTCGGCAAAGATAAGGTCGAAAGTATGCTCTCTACGTGGAACGACAAATCCAGAAAGAAATATATCCTTGCATCATGCACTAACAATCTGACAGACGAAGAACTGATCAAGCATGGCTGGGAAGAGGACGTTTGGTTTCACGTCGACAATCTTTCTTCAGCCCATATCTATGTTCGACTTCCAGAAGGCGAGACTTGGGACAAGATCAGCGAGCCGTTGTTGACCGACTGTGCACAATTGACCAAGGCGAACAGTATCGAAGGTAGGTCAATACAAGAGCCGGAAAGTTGTGAAGCAACAGCACTCATTGGCGTCAGGTAACAAGAAAGATAACATCACGGTCATCTATACACCGTGGTCGAACTTGAAGAAAGATGGGAGCATGGCTGTGGGTCAAGTTGGGTTTAAGGATAACAAGAAGGTATGTGATTGATGGTCGTTGCCTTCATAAGATCACCTTGACTAGACTGCCATGATCGAACATTCCAGTATACTAACAACCTTCAGGTCAAACGTATACATGTTGTGGCGCGTGAAAACCCCATTGTCAACCGACTCAACAAAACTAAGGTTGAGAAGTTCCCTGACCTGCGGGAAGAAAAGGAAGCCCGGCTACGTGAGCTGAGGAAGAAGGATCAGGGTGCTCGAGACGCAAGAGTAAGTGTCCACTTCCTTCATTTTCCTGCCCTCTCATCTGGCCTACACTTTTCTTTCGACATCTGTAGGATGCAGTGTCCTTTTCTGACGCCTTCCAAAGCGCAAGGAGGAGGCTCGCGTTGCCAAGGAGCGCAAGGAGCTTGCATGGCAGCGAGATCATGCCTACGACAACATGATGACCGAGGACAACATCGCTATGTCTAGCAACCAGGACCGAGACGAAGATTTCCTGGATGACTTCATGTAACAGTACATGTCAGTCTCCTTTTCTTCAGCGTCCTTTTGTAGTAGGTATGGGTATGCGGCAAGCAGGCGTTCGGTAACGGCTTCGATGGTCGCTTCAATGGCCGAAGGGGTCTCGCGAGGTCATGGATGGAATACACATCCCCATGCTTTCGTTGAGCATGCGAATGTTATGGTTGAAGGTGTCGTAGGCAGTTGTGCGGATCTCGAGTTCTTCGCGAAAGCTACTCAGGTCAGCATGGTGAGGTATGGTACACAACAAGCAGTACTCACCGAACCTTGGTCTTTGACTTCGAGCGACCACCTTTATCTTGGTTCCACCAAACGTACAAGAGGTTCTTCAGAATCTTGTGTTCCAGACCATTTTGTTTCGCAGCATACTGCAGAAACTCGAGCGTGTTCGTGATCTTTTGCTGATCAAAGTCGCTGGTGCAGCCCTTGCGAAAGGCTGTTCGGAGTCGGTCGCGCAGAGTGAAGCGTGCAGGCTTCGAAAAGTGTATGGCTCTTAAGCCGTGGCGGAGGACATGTCTATAAGCGTGAAGGATGGCTTCGTTCGACATGGTGGTGAACGCGCCAGAGTCGCAAGCTATGCGCTCGGGTACTCATTGGTCCCCAAGATTACTAATCACTGCGGCGTGCCGCCTCACTTCCGCGCCCAGCTGCAACCACCCGCCTCATCATCACTCCTCACCCCGCCTGCTCTCTTCGTTGCAACCGGGGCGTGTAGAAGACCATAGACTCGTCTGAACCATTGTCGTCTATTTGCAGACGCGCTGCGCACCGTGCTAACTACTAATCGCCACAACGCAGCTCTTGTAGACACCATCCTGTCATCCCACCTCAGCTCGGTTCATGGCCATTGCCGCACGCTCGAGACATGACAAGGATTCACCATGCACGCCCGCAGCAGCAGCAGGGCATCAGTCGCGCTATGGCGATTGAGAAGACTCGTGCCGCTGTGAAGAAGAAGAAACCCTATAAAATCGTCCTCGAAGCTGTTACCCAAGAGAAGAAGAAATTACATTCAATCGTCCGTCGCCACCTGGTCCATACCGCTCATTCACAACTGACACTCGTCTAGCTGACATACGCCTCAAACGCACCCCAAGGATTTGGCTTCGTTCCCGCCGGACACCCAGAGATCACCGAGTGGTGCAAAGAACAATGCCGACAGCGCAACCTAGACGTGCACATCGTTTCGGTCAGCAGCAGCCCGTCCAAAGGAAGCATCATATACTGATAAGGCAACAGGCAAAGCCGAAGAACAAGATGCACGCTGATCCCGAGAAGTTGTCTCACCATGTACACCGTGTCGGGCACCATTTTCCCCTTGACATCATCAAGCTCGCATGCAGCAAATTCGGCTACGAGTACGATGAAGATTCTGGCCTCCGCAAGACCAGGACAAGCAATCGCGAGAACTGGATGATACAACAAGTCGAAAGCTATTCGACGAGGCAGGCGCTACATGGCCGCCCAACTACAGAAAAGGGCACAAAAGACCACATCAGTGGTGCCGTCCGTGAAATGTTCCCCAAGATTCCCGAAGCAGACCTTTCGTCTATCGTCAACCATGCTTTCGAAGAGGTAGATACACATCTCTCACGTCGGTGAGTTGCGTGCATGCTTACGTTTTCCAGGGTACAAACCGAGTAGGTAACGCCAAAGAGCTTTCTTTGGCACGTCGAGTTCAACTTGCTGTTGTGGCACATATTCGTCACACCTATACAGATTATGACAAAATGCTCAAGACAGGCTCCTGGATGGAGGCTAGACAAAAGGTCGAGCATGTGTCACTTGCCAAACTCAAGGAGTGGCGAGACGAGACCGGCGAGCAAAGTAACGAGATTGAAGATACATTCCGAGAAGTCATTGTTCTGGATGACGACGAAGACGAGACGAGTGACGGCGGCGATACACCTGATGAGCGCGAGCAGTCTATGGAGATAGTGTCCAACCGAGTGACTGCCCGCGACATACAGCTTGAGCGCTATCCTCAGTATCCGTCTACTAGCAATCACGAAAGGAGGCGTGGACACGGAAGGACTATCTTTGTACATCCCTACCCTCCGCCGCCACCTGCACTTGGTTCCCAAGCTCCGCAGTACCGCGCACCAGTAACACGGGCTGTCCAAGCTCGTCAGCTAGCTCAACCCGAGCCATTGTATTCTGCTCATGGCAAACCATCGATCGACTCGTGAGTGTAGTCGCTTGACATTGCGGATTTTTGCTCACGTCAACCAGGCGCAATGGACCAACAGCGTCCCGACCCGAGCCGAGAAGAGCGCCGAACTTTATGCGCGACTCCGACGGGCGATTGTATGAAGTGAGTTGCTTGGTAAATCGCGCTTGGAAGCCCGATATCACAGTGATCCTCGCTCCTTACTTGTAAGCTGACCAGCATAGCTACAACCCATCAACGAACCACTTGCTCCTTCAAGGGTAGAGTATGATCCGCCATATCGCACCGCAGCCCGTTATATGCAGGAAGATGGAGTTCGCTCTTCACCTCGTGTCAATGCTTTTGACGCACAGTATAGCAGGCTCCCGCTTCCGCCATCAAGGCGCACTTCAGAACAGGAGACAGTCCTCCCTTCGGTAGAGCCGGAGACCGTTGATCTCGTTTCTTCTCCACGTCATCTTTCTGATCGCAATAATATTCCCAGGGATTATGGTGATCATCATTCATCTAAACGGAAGGAATTTCCCCAGGTTCCATACTCCAGGGATGCACTACATGAACACCCCGTCAAGCGAAAGAGACCTTCTATGCATGGCCAAGAGGTCTATTCAGGATCTGGCCCAACACAACCCGCTGGGCATCTCCATAGGCAGACGCATCCATCAACGTTGGCTCGCAACCAGCATGAACCGCACCCTTTGCAGGAAGTCGTTGATCTAACATCTAGCCCACGTCGACCTCCACCCGGCAGCGCTACTGATCGATATATCACCTTGCAAGGACGGCAAACTGTTGTTCCAAGCAACTATGCTTACCTCCCGGAAGTACGACGTCGTTCACCTGAGGTGAGGAACGGCTATCATGATTACCCTGTTGGGGCATACCCTGTTGGAGCACAGCCACATGCTTACGCGCCTGATTCTGACAGGATGTATCAGAGGCGTCCTCCACCAGCACATGATTATGTTCCCTTGAGGAGATGATTTGTTGTGTTACATGCCGAAACACATATTGTGGTAACCACAGGTGGACGACTCTGAGGTGACCGCGTACTACACCGGGGCTAGTATGTGTGAGCTTGGGATCACTGGCGTTTGTTTCTTGCGAACGATACCCTTTTCCTTCTATCTCTGCTGCATTTCAGGTGTTGAGGATGTCTTGGTACGTTTTTGTGGTTTGGCATAGACCTGTTTGGTCACTTGGACGGCAATGTTGTGAGACACGAGTGCCTGCTGGCATGCTGAAGCTGCTTGGTACTGGAATACACGAAATGAACAGCGATTACGTAGTTGCATACAAACTATTGACGGGACCGACACATTTTCAGATAGATGGCAATGGTGACGTGTTACAAGAAAAGCAGAGTCCTTCATCAACCCAGACAAGCAGTTAACTCAACAGACAGACTTTGCAGCTAAAACCACCCACGAGCTTCACTTCGACGCGACGGATGCGATAGCCTTGTGAAATTCCCCCCAGGTTTGGCTTATTGGGAGCATGGTTGATTGGAGCGACAACTGCTGCAATTAGCTTGGCGCTAATTGTCAGAATTATAAAGTTGACCTCACCACTTTGGCTACGTCATACTGTTTGCATCTCGAACTGTACTGATTTGGCCAGCGCCAAATTGCTAGTTCAACATGCGCTGCCCACATTTTTCCAGCGTTCGTGGCTCTGTACTGTTTTGCAAGCGCCGTCTTTAGTTTGCTTGATTTCACCTTCACACCAGCTCAGATGTTGTTTCAATCACGCAAGAAGAACGATTGGGTGCCTGATGTTGGAGGTCCAGCAGCGGATGGCAAACCCATGGAGTCCAATCCGGTGCCTGTTGGTTTTTGGCATCCTTCTTTGCGGAAAGTACGCCACCGTGTTTTTCGAGAATGGGTCACCACTACCGCTTTCCTGATGGCCTTCATCCTGGCCGTATTGTCGATATACTGGGGCGTTTTTTTAAAAGTTGAAGACCGACTCAGCCATTTACTCGTTTATGTTGTCGACATGGATGGTGCTGCACCATTCGATAACACCGGAAATGCACCATTTGTTGGACCCACGATTACCCAGCTAGTACAGAAACAACTTTCCTCCGGTATGCCGACACTGGGCTGGGGCATTCGTTCCGGATCAGATTTCAACAACGACGTCTTGGAGGTCCGCCAGGCAGTGTACAACTGGGATGCTTGGGCTGCGATTATTATCAACCCAAATGCTTCAGCTCTGCTATATCAGGCAGTTGCGACCGGCAACGCTTCGTACGATCCTCTCGGCGCCTGTCAACTGGTTTACCAAGACGCGAGAGATGACACGAACTGGTACGATTTCATGCTGCCGCTCATCAGTCAGTTCATGACACAGGCAACGAGTCAGGTCGGCCAGCAGTGGGCGCGCATGGCACTCCAAAACGCCAGCGATCCTACGATTCTGGCAAACATTCGAGCCGCACCACAAGCCATCAGTCCCGCGATCGGATTCTCCGAATTCAACCTTCGTCCGTTCTTTCCGTACACTGGCATCCCTGCTGTGTCCATCGGCCTCATCTGTAAGCGCTGCCACACACCGCATCCACAAGCACTTCCTAACATATCGCTTCAGACCTAATCATTATCTCGTTTTTTAGCTTCTCCTTCTACCTCCCCATCCACATGACATACATCAACCCTCAAAACCACCCACCCCTGAAGTTTTACCAGATGATCATCTGGCGTTGGTTTGCTACCATGAGCGCTTACTTCATGCTCTCGCTTGCCTACTCTTTCGTCTCCATGGCCTTCCAGATCAACTTCACACACACCAACCCCATCACCTCCGAAACCCAGGTTACGGATGTCGCATACGGCAACCCGGTCGCGTACGGCCATGGCACGTTCTTGGTGTACTGGATGCTGAACTTCTTCGGCATGATTGCACTGGGATTGGCATGTGAAAACATGGCTATGATCGTTGGTGCGCCGTGGATGGGCCTCTGGCTCATTTTCTGGGTCATTACTAACGTCTCTACATCATTTTATGACATTGAAATTGCGCCTGCGTTCTATAGATGGGGTTATGCGTGGCCGCTGCATTCGAGTAGGTTTTTCATCGTTCTCCCTCCTGGAATTGACCACGCTAATACATGTTTAGTTGTCGAAGGCAGTCGCCAGATCTTGTTCGGCTTACACTCACGCATCGGTCTAGACTTTGGGATCCTGATCGCCTGGGGTGCAGTCAACACGGCGTTCTTCCCCTTCTGCTGCTGGTTTATGAGATGGAAGAAGCAGAGGGGTGTGACGGAGTATTGGGAGAGCTAGAATACACAGTAGCATTTGTCAGCTGTGAGGTGGAGGAGACGCTTATTTAGACAGTAAAGTAACTTCTAATGCAATGCCATGCAATTGTTGTAGCCGGAAGAAACGCGCTAAGACGCGCTAGGTCGCGTGGTTACCATCCCGTCAACCAACATTCGAATGTTTTTTCAACCTAGCTAAAAGGTTGATTGGGACAGCGATGATTCACTTACCTTCTGAAAGCCAGAAACACCAGACTTCATTTTCTGACCATATTGGTGTTGCCGAGGTGGTTGTTCATGAAGCTGTCACGATGACCTCAGACTTCCGTAGGACCTGGTGATCGTCGTCATACCTGGAAGCTGCGCAATCACACAGCAAATTCCTACACACAGCTCACACATCTCAACCAAATCGATATTAAGAATCTATACTCGCCATCTGCCGACACTGTCTATCAACGTACTCGCTCAATTTTCACGTCTACACCATGTCCTTCCTACTCCGCCCTGTCGCACGCACTATCCCGCGCATCTCGACTTCGACCGCAACCCGCACATTCACCACAACGCGGCCGATAGCCCAAGAGCTGAAGCGCGGCCCCAACATGGGCTCCAACAAACCAGACCAGAGCGCCAACTCGTCGGCAAAGCCCAACGCCGACGCCCGCTCAAGCACGCTCAACACCGACAAGCAGTCCAGCGCGTCCGCGCAAGAGCACAAGAGCGGTGACGACCACCCAGCGAAACAGCCTGACCAACAAGCCCAGCCCACAAGGACCACGGGAATCGGTGGTGGTGAGGAGGTGAAGGGTGGAAAGGAGGGTCAAGATGAGATCAGTGAGAGTGGGAAGAAGAACCTTGCTGGGCAGTAGGAACCGCGTGGTACGAGAAAGGGAAAAGGAGGATTGCTAGCTTGACACAATGGTAAACAACAGTTCCATCCGTCTTGTGTCGCTTGTTCATTGTGGTATGGGAACCGTGGTTATATGTGAGCGTAATGTGCGCATTATACATCCGTGGGTTTGCTCACGGTGACCGGGAAATAATACGCTGGGCGTTCTTGTCGCCATGCTAACCGAGGGCATGTAAGTTCCGAAGAGGATAGGAACTGGATTAGTGCCCTAGCCTGTAGCTAACCCCTTAACAGTCAAGTCGTTCGCAGCGTGAGCTCGGCGTGATCGACACGATAGGGGTCAATCACCGCTCGCCATGCTTGGGCGTGGGTTTGTGAGCCCTATGATTACCAGAGCCTACTCACTATGTATGGTAGGAAAAGTGGGCCAGCCCATTACGGGTCGCAGCGGATGTAATATCGATGGAAATTTGGCAGAACGTACCCCAGCTGTCGGTGCATTACTTGGTAGGTTTCACATTCGGGTGACCGGCAGCATGCGATGTATGTTCAATCAGTCTGATCGGCTCGAGAGACACATGGCTGCACCCGAGCTGCTGTTATAGATGGGTATATCGCTAGTCGAAGAGCATAGGATCCAAGGATCTTTGAAATACTATGAAGACGTGTGAACAGCAGGGTCAAGGTGCAGGTGCTGCGGGGGTAAGCACGTTGCTAGACGGGACAGGGGTAGCCTTGGGATTGACTTTACCTCACTGGGTCATCTTGGTATAGCATGGTCCGAGGGGGGAAGATAACGGTGTGGCTGACACGTAATTCCGGAGACTTATGATAAACGCGGTCTGCAGCCGCGGTGAAGACAGTTTCAGGCCAGTGACCTGCCATTATGAGGTATTCTGCGCGTGTTCCTGCGTCTCTTTGATAGACGACAACGTAGTGCTCACACTGCGCTTCGTGGGAGAGACTACGCACGGTGGACAGCAGCTCAACTGCCGAGATAGTAAGGCAAATCTTTGACCAGTAACATCGGCTATGTACTGCTGCTGACCCGGTCCAGAAGTGGCCGTTGTTGCAGCAAAAGCTCGACGCCTTCAGAGACTCAATGTAATCGTCGAACAAAACAACGCATGCATGCTGTACCGTACAGCCAGATCGGCACTGAACTAGAAGATCAGATGCAGCATGTACCACGCAGCTCGTATCGTTGCCACGAACACATCGCTCTTGTCATTGAAACGTTCCTGATATCGAAACCTCTAAACGGGCGGCGGCTTGATGTGGGATGAACGTCAGGGGTGGGCAAAAGCAACGCGTTGAAGCGGGCTAGCGCACCACGCGCACGGATACGGTACCGGTGGGTCTTGCCGCCATGGCGAGCACCTCGGCGTCGAGGTGCAGCTTCCTTGGGCTTCGAATGCGTATTTGTCCCGGCAGAGTGAAACCTTTCTTACTTTTGCTGCACCTCCTGGGATCATGAGTAGCATTCCTCAGCCATTGGAACCTCATAATGCTGCATCAAAAGCACGACCAGGCCGCTGCAGAGTGAGATATTCAATTGATCTCGTTCGCGCTTTCTCCACGCTTCACCCCACGTCATACCTCCATATCAGAGCCTGGACAGCTCCTCACAGTACATAGTACGGTTAGTAGCTCAGCGCATACAGCCTGGAGTTTCCATACCGGAGTGGTATCTCCTAGGCTTCCCGCTCCCCGCGCAGCACGCATATTGCTGCGACTGCCTTGTTGCGGGCTGCCCATGAATACAACAGTGTAGCTGGACTTTGTGCATACGCATACCACATACACCATGGCCCCCGGGTAAGTTGCAAATCTCACAGTGCTTCTTGTTGCACCAATTCGGCGCGCGTACCTCCGGATACATTGGTCTGACGTTTGTTCCCAGTTCGATGAAAGAGACCATCAAGGCTCTCGACAACACATTCGGCGCTTCTGACGTACCCTACCCACTGCCTGATGAGCTTTGTGCGACTATACAGAGCTTCCTCGATCGCTACGACAACATCGACGACCACGATTCGCAGCGCTTCCACGAAGACCTCCATGTGCTGTACCAACGACATGTTGCAGAGGACCGGGCTAAACATGGCGCATTTGTCTCTGCTCTGAGACTTGTGCGCCCAGCTCTCATCGGAGAGGCAAGGTTAACGACCTGGTGGAACCTGGTACTGAAGCCTATAATCGACGGAATAGGGCACAAAAGACACGAAATTGAGGATGCAAGAGATATTGTACAGAGCGTACTGGTATACGATGCTGAGGAGGACCAAAACGGAGATCGCGCACGTTTGTCGAGCCTCTTCACCCGGAAGATACTGGATGCGTACCTCGTTCGAACGAACGTCTCCAGCTCTGCGGAGAATGCCGTGTCCCCAGAGAACGAGTTCATCGCCAACGAGCTTGAGAGTGTCCTAGTTACTTTTGGGCGAAAGATGCCAAAGGTAATTACTCCAAACTAATATTTTGGCACACAACTGACCTTCTCCAGTTGCTGCTATCTGCTCTCGATGAGCTGTTCGTGCAGAAACAGTACCGCATGCAAGCGCTGGGTCTACTGAGCGCTTTCGTGCGTCTGCAGCCTCCTCATCTACATCTAGTTCTCGACACTTCACTTTTGCAGCATTTAGAGAAATGCCTGCTTATCGATACCTCTACGACTGTGATCGAACTTGCCCTTGTGGTTCTGATTATGCTCTTACCCCACATATGTGGAGCTCTAACCACCAACCATCATCTCCCGAAGCTGTTTCTGATCTACAGCAGGGTCCTTTGTTGGGACAAATTGAGCAAACCGGAAGACCACAACATGGTACACGACCAAGGTGAAAAAGACTTTGAAGACAGTGAGGAAGAAGACAGCGACGAGGAGAACGATCAAGCATGGGAGCAGTTGCAACCAGCTGAAGGGGAAGAAGGAGGTTCTCCAACACTGATGCACTATTTCACCTTCCTGTACGGCTTGTTCCCGCTGAACTTCATGAGCTTCATCAGAAAATCTAGGAAATATCTGAAGTCACTCAACTTCCCAGGCGCTCGGGATTTTGATCTTGACCAGGATCTTATCCACAGTAGAACCGAACCTTACCGAACTGTTCATCTACTGCACCCAAACATGTTCACAACCACCATCGAAGAAGAGTTGAGCGAAAACAGGTGGCTGAAGAGTGATCCAGCAGATGTTGTCACCGATTGTATGGACCTCTGCGTGGCAGTATCAGCAACGCTAAAGGACCCGGGGCCACCTCCAGCCTCCAAGCTACCGCCTATACCACCTCTTCCTGAAGTTCCAGCGGAATTCGCCCTCGATAACATCGGTGTTGACTCTGATGTTAGCTGGAGAAACACTCAGTCGACAATGTTCGTTTCACCTGGAGAGGCGCCTAGCATGCCAGACACCATTGAAATGCCATTGAGATCGAAGTCGGTAGCATCTGCCAAGTCCTTCAAATCAGCGTCACCTCTCTTAAAGACCCACGATATGATGGATTCGCCAACACTGCCACCCGCAAAGGAAGCCTTGAAGCAGACCCTACTTAATGCGTCCACTGCATCTGCGCAGCGCCAAATTCACCCACAGCCAAGCCTTGACAGTTTTGCTCGCTCTGTGACGGGCACAATTTCGCCCCCTCATCCACACCTCGACTTTCACAATCAGTCTATGGCATCGTTGCAGCGAGAAATCATGTTGCTCCGTAACGATTTGAATTTCGAACGTTACCTTAAGCTACAACACCTATCACACATTGGTCAGCTACAGCGAAAGCACATCAGAGAGGCTGCAGTCGAGGCGGATACCCAGAACTTGATCAACTCTAACAAGACTCTGAAAGCTAGACTCACCAAAGCTAATGAGTTGTATGCGCAGTTAAAGAAGGAAACGCTCACTAGCCGCAACCAGTCAAAGAAATGGGAGAGCGATCTCAATGCGAAAGTCCGGACGTACAGGGACAGCGAGAAGACGTGGCACAGTGAAGAGGACAAGCTGCGTTATGAGCTACAAAGAACACAGTCTGACTACGAACACTTGAAGAAGATTGTGGAAAAGGCTGAGGCAGAGCAACTGAGGGCTGAACAACGGACGAGAGCCCTCGAGTATGAGCTGGAAGACTACAGCAATGTACGCCACGAGCTCGAGACTGCGCAACAGAAGATCACAGAGTACGAAGATAAGACCCAAGATCTTCATTTACTCATTCAGCAACGCAACGACCTGCGCAACGATCTCGAAATCGCCAATATGCGCCTGAACAGTCGTGAGGCGGAGCGTGAACATTCCGTTACAGCCTACGAACGACGCATCATGACCCTTGAACAACGCCTGCAATCAACAGAAAGGACTGCAGGTCCACCAGGACAGTTGTCATCTTCTGTTCAACAGATGCTTGACTCTGCGCTTGCCGCAAGCCACGCAAAGTTGCAAAGTCTGAAGAAGGCGCATCAGAATCTTGCAACGCAGCACACAGATCTGCAAATGAAGTACCAAGACCTCGAAGCTGAGCACCAGGCTGCACTGGGGCGCTTCAGCACACAAGAGAAGACAGGGCATCATGAGTATGCGCAGTCACAGCTGAGTCGCAACTCTAGCTTGCGTGAAGCGAACAGCTACGGCTCAAATTATCTACCTTCGTTATCGACTCAAACGCCTATCAACGAGGAGCGCGAATATTTCTCTGAATATCACTCTCCAAGTTCAATGAGCAGTCCAAACTCGACTGTCTCACCAGCAGCGCAACACCCGCCTCGATTGGATTCCATGCCAAGTCATGGAAGTCAGCGATCTCAAAGGTCACCTCCGGGGCCTTCGATGTACCCTGCATTTGGCGGTGCACTTCATCCGGACCTGTACGAGCCTCAGGCCTTAGCCAGGAGTAACGCTGCCGCTCAATCGAGTAGCAAGAGTAGTTATCCGGTCGACACGGACGGTAGTGGTGGGCGAGCCGATAAAGATAAGGTGGAGGCTAAGTCTGAGGTCAGGGTATACGGGCGTGGTAAGTGGCGTCTCTTTGTTTGAGATTGAAACAGCAGGCTAACACTAAGCAGGTGGTGCTCAGAACATTGGCAAAAAAGTCAAGGACAAGGAGCAAAAGAAGTCATCGTCCAAAACGGGCGGCTTCCGTGGTCTTAGAGGTATCATGTGAGGCAGATATGGCATAGTTGTCGCTGCCGTGGGCGCCCCTCGAACTAGGTCGAGCCTGCGTAATTGATCGCTTGCAGGTCGCTTTCCGAATACTGCCGCAGTCACGAGGCACAAGTAAGCAAAGCTGTTCCTGGTCTTTAAGCAAGACCCCAAAGGCAACTGCACTATCTGTGTCCCTCGACACGGCTATGTTAGCATTAATCCATAGTATGTAATAACGGCACTGCATTCCTCCACCACTGTTCATGCATTGATACACGCATCGATATGCCGAGATGGTAACCCTGTGCCAGTCCATGGTTAGGAGTGATGATGTAGGTGGATCGTCCAAGGCAAGGGCGTGGGCGGCGAGGCGAGGCGTGGCGTGGCGTGGTGTGGATAGAAGAAGCAAATCGAGCGACGCTGTTGTTACATGGAAGCGTATGTGTCTGAATACTTTTCGTTGAAATGGTGACGCACTCGATTTTTATCGTCATATCTGCTCAGAAACATGCCTGTAGCCATGACTGCCGTTGCCTAGTTGGAGAACTAGGTCAGTTCTCGTTGCCCATCTCGCGTATCTTCTTCCTGTGTTCGTCGAACCTTGCGAAAAGCCTTTGATACTTTTCATCTAAGCTCAACAGCGTCTCCCGCAGCTTGTGTTTTTGGAAGCAACATCTTTGACTGTGGCCTTCAAGTTGATGACTTGACCCTTGAGGTTCTGGGCCACTTTTGCGTCATACAGCCACGCTCTTCGGAGTAGTCCTCCATAATTGTTTGCTGCAGCGAACCTTTAGTGCACCTCGTGTCCTTTTTGCTAAGATCGCTCGAGTGTATATCGAAGCAGTGAACATTCCACATCTTTGGACTTGACCGTGGCATTCAGACGCTTTTGGGACCGACAATACCGCTCATACTCATCGTCTTTCGCCAGTCAGTCGATAATGCTAGATTTTTAGGTTTTGAATGGTTATAGAGAGGTCTCTGCGACTTTGTGGACGGCTGGTCGCTTGGACATTTTGAGTGTGCTGCTCTGTTGTTGTCGGTACCTGTGCAGCTTCGAATGGTTTCGAGTGTCAAACCCGATGTCAGGTGCAGGCCGAAAGAGCGTTGGAGAGCGGAGAAAGACATGATGTATTGATGGCGTACGAGATATGAAAAGCTCAGATTTATATGAGGTTAAGTGAGCGAAAAACAGAAGAGTTGTCAAACTGGAGTAATGGCTAAGCTGAAGGCAAGTCAGATAAAAAAAAACGATCGCCTGAGAGAGCTTTGAAAAATGTCTTTTAGAGATCACCTCAACTTTGAGATCTATGGGGCAATGCTGCGCTGGGACGCGGTGTTCGTCCAAATTGAAGGTCCTTCGAAAACCTAATCCGTCACAGCACTATGTTTGTTTGCGGCAATAGATGTAGTTTGAATGCTTATTCACACCATCTACAAACTCTACTACACAAGTCAATCAACGGCAGTGATACCAACACTCACCCTAAATTCAAAAACCTAAACAACAGTTTCCGCCCACGCCCGGAGACCACAGTCCAGGTGAAGCGGGGACAAAGGACGCAATGCCGGCAAAACGGGTGGAAGCTGTGTTACAGTCGTTCTTCCACAGACAGTCTCATTCGAAGACTGCAGATCAGGCGTTGAACAGTATCGCATACCGATACCACGAGTGTGGTGGTGGTATTGCAAGAGTTTTGCAAGTATGGACTTGCGGTGTGACCACTTCTCTGACAGGAAAAGAGCAGTTTGTTGACGGAAGGGGAGCAAGCTTTGAGTAATGATAGGCGGGGCTGGGAATTGATCGAGGTGAGAAGAATGTTCACAGTATGTACATGCTGCAACATCGTGGTCAAAGCGACTGTGTATCAGAAATTCCTTCCAGTCAAGGGTGTGCTCGATGTTGGGTATTGGCGGGTAGATGTCACTGGCCCATGTTGTACGCTCTACGAATCGACTGCTATGGGGTTCTCTTCG
Source organism: Ascochyta pisi (assembly GCA_039634435.1). Lineage (NCBI taxonomy): Eukaryota > Fungi > Ascomycota > Dothideomycetes > Pleosporales > Didymellaceae > Ascochyta > Ascochyta pisi. The sequence goes on along the minus strand of CP113331.1, from coordinate 802,277 downwards.
TACAGGTGCTTTAAGAGCTTTGAGAGCTTGATGATAGGCCTGTTCGCTTTCGTGCATTGTAACGGTCGAGTTTGCAGTGGTAGTAATGACTGTTTGTTGAAATTGTTGTTCAGGTATTTGCTACAACGTCATATGTGTAGTGTCTGTCACAGATGCACTGACGCTTCTCGGTCAATGCATATGAGTGAATGATGGTATCCTCGTGATCTCATTGAAGCGCTATAGGGTATCGTATATCATCTTCATTACCAACATAACATGCCATTGCGACAACGTCCTGTCTCTCACTCGAGGCTTCCTCGTGACTTGGTTGTCTACATATGGCGGCGGCTCCACCGCTATGACCGGCCAAGCGCATCGCCGTCCCACACGTGACTTTTCACCTCGGTACTGCTGCGACTTTCTTTGTGAGGGCACCGTGTGCTCGGACGCGGGAAAGCATTATCGAGCAGCCTACAACTTGTGTGAGTACTTTTCGCGGAGAATCGCGGGTTCCACGACTGTGGACTGGTGGAAGAAGTGCGATGCAGTTCAGGAAATCAGTGCTCAGGGAAGGCTCAGAACCAGATCTTGATCAACTCCTCTGATACCGCCGACGGCGTCAGTACGCCGGACTCTGTGATAATCCCAGAAATCAGATCAGGTGGCTAGTGGCAACGTCAGTATTCTGCAAAATGTTCTCAGAGACATACATACTGTGAAATCGACAGCATCCTGTGCATTGAGACCTGTCGAAGTGTGTTTTAGAGTCATGTCTGCAATGCCTTCATCTACTGTGTCCTTTGCACCCGACTTGCTGACCTTGGGGTCATCTGTAACCTTGAAATCGAGCACCTTCTGCTCAATAGGTAAATCAAACTGGCTAAGCGGATACAGCCTGACGAACTTGTGGCTTTCGGCGACGACGTAGAACGGCTTGCCTTTGCTCTTGGCCAGAAGACCCATCTGGTATGTTCCCATACGCGAGATGATGCCACCGTTCTCGACAACGCCTTCTGCGCCCACAATGACCATATCCACTTTGCCTAACGAGTACGCGACTGCGGAATCCGATATGGTGGCTACCGGCACATTGTGCGCACGCAGGTCGGACACGGTCTGGTCCCCTTCGTTCGCGTCAGACGAGCGCGACGATGGTACCACGTAGACGACCCTGAAGCGGATTGTGCTGGATTCAGCTGCCCTCCTCAGCAATGCACCCACAACACGCGATCCACCGTTTGTGAGCACCGTAGCTCCATCACGGATGAAGTGCTTGCCAAAGCTGGCGATCTTCTCTCGACTCTGCTTAGCTCGTTCTACGAAAAGCTTGCCGTTGGACAACAGATGGTTTCGTATCGCACGGAAGTCGTCGTCGGGACCGAGGTTTAGGCTTGCTGGGCGGTTGAGAGTGGTGATGAGGTAACGTTGGAAGAGATCTGTGCCGGCGGAAAGCGATATTGGGTTTGCTATCGAAGCCTTCAGGGCGGCAGTATGGCGTTCGAGAAGGTCGAGGGTTTCGGCGACGGTTGATACTGAGCTCTGTGCGATGGCCTCGACAAGAGCTTCGATAGCCGCAACGGGCATAGTAAGCTCCGGATCTTCATTGAGAATGCGTCGGTACGTCGAAACGATGTCGAAATCTGAATTCGCGCTCATTTTGCCGGGTTCTTGTGACTGAGCTCTCGTTGTCGCTCTTTCTAAAAAGTTTAGAGGGGTTCAACAATGGAGTCATTGCCAAGCCCCGCTCCCCACATCTACCCATGAACCTGAATTAACTCGAGCTCACCTCTGCACACTAAACGTCGAGCGAAAAAGACATGTGGGCCGGCTCAACAGCACTCTCGAAGGATTTTTTTCATGCACAAGAGAACGATGCCATGCGCTAACTTCGACTTCTACTGCGAATCAGGCAGGCAAGTCCACTCACAGCAGCCATTGCTTCACGTGGCCGGGCGTATCTATTGTCAACCCTCTACCCATCGATTGTGGGGTTTACAGGGGAGTGCGAGGTATGGCGAGGGGCTTGGTTGGCATTAGATGTTTTGAATATGACCAGTCTGTGGATTTACGTACTCTCCCAGCCATGCCAAGTTGCTTCTTCACATCTTGTGTCGCACAATGGCTCCCCACGGGATGCTGCAACATGATGCCTCAGACACCTCAAGTATTTAAGCTACCAGACACATGCGACCTTATCGGCGAACTTGCATGCATGTTGTTGAGCCTCATCCACCGACTACTCCGCTTACAACCGCGCTAGTTCACCGTATACCCACAATTTGGGACGCTTGCTTCACTTTCGAGACTCCGAAGCTTGCGAGAATCTGCACGAAACCCCTCATTCTCGCACGAATCTTTCTACAAAAACCTTTGCAACTCATAAAACTTCCTCCTTGTTCAAGACCTCAACCATCGATTATCTGCCCTTAACAACAAGATCCTGGAATTCACCCACTCTGCCTTCAAGCCTTCGTCGCCATGCCTTACATTATCAACGTGCCAGAAATTCCTCGGGTTTACGTCACCAACAACCCCGCCATATACATGGACTGTCTTGCATGGGGCTGGCGTTGCGAATCCCGGCCTTTCTCCGATTCTTTCTGCAAAGCAGCTCGTGAGCGAGAGGAGTCAAGATACGAGGCTGACAAGAGGGCGCAACAGCTGGAGAGATATTGGTTGGATGGTGTTGCTAGGCGGGAGAATGCAAAAAAGTCGATGTTTATCGCAAATTTGGGAATCACGAAGTCGCTCAAGCCATTCCAAGGCTTCGGAAAACATACAAGGCACGATTCGGTGGTCAGCGTGGCTGTGGTGGAACTGGACTCAGATGTCGAGGACGTAGAGCTGAGCGAGTGAGCATGACACTAGGTACCGGGGATTTTCGACTTGAACGATGATAAACGCCACGATGAGCGACATGATTTACGACATTCTCTTCTTCTCTAGATCTAGGTTTCACAAACAATCTTCTTTCTTACCTCTACATCTATCTCACTCGACGTTCGCATAGTGTGCGTATTCTAACTTGGCGTCTACACTAATCGCTTGGGCGGGCTCACTGCACTATAATACGCATCGTATGTCTCACAACGACTGGCACTCTAGCTAGAGTTCACCAAGCTTCCTCGAAATCTGTCGCACAACCCCAGTTTCTTGAACATTTGGTACAACAACCGATAAATCTGAAGACGCAGAACTGGCACCCGCCCTTCCGCACTGGTCAACGTCGCGACTAGCAGTTCAGCTACACGGCCGCAAAGTAGTCCGCCAGGTCAAGAATGCAGCTCCAACTGCGAAAAAAGGGATATATGTGTTCGGATCAATGGTCATACTCCAATAATTAGCTCAACAGGTAAAAATACTTAGAATGTTGACGACAACAGAGAGCGCATGGTTGATACACTCGTTGAGAATGTTGAAAGCGTGAATATTGAGCTTCGTGTTTTCATGTCAGCGGTTACCAATGCAGTCAGCCCGCTAGCCAAAATTGCATGCTCACATGTCCAACAGCGCAGACATGTACTAAACCGATTCTGACACCTTGTCTGGAACTACACAAGGCGTCGACACTGATACAATTACCGAAGATGTTACTAGGCTGGAGTCTCAACTTTGCGGTTCCGTAATGCGAATAGCAGCAGGAGCTGGATCCCAGCGAACTGAAAACACTGGCTATATTTACACTTAGCTCACCGCGTAACCTGGATGTAGGTGTGGTTGAGAGTGTCAGTTGCAAAGCGTGATAAGGCTAGACCAAGTAAAAGGTCTTTCAAGACTATCTTTGAGGTCTGTGTCTTGCAATGTCAAACACACCTTCCGAGCAGCTTGATCCCTTAATCATTGTTGTGTGCTGCGCCTCGCTGTGTTGTTGCTAACGTCCCGTCTGTTGAAAATCGCTCAATCGGGAAGACCATGCATCCTGGAGGCTGCGACATGAGGCGAATGAGCTGCTGGGATCCTACCAGAAGCTTGCAGGGCGTCATAGCTGCACACAGCACATGCTTCAGATGGTCCTTGGGCGCAACTTAAGTATCACAAATCGAAGTAAACAACGAGCGCAAAAGTTTGTCGTGCAGTCGTCAACCTCAGGACGGAAATAAACATCGCCTTCTCAAAGTAGCAAGGTCGACCGCGCTATCGACAATCCGGGCCATTTAGCCCCGCAATTACATTCCAATCCGTCGTCATCCAGTAGCAACCACCCACCGACGCATCCGCCACCCCGGCAACTTGGTGTCAGCAGAGCCACGCAATGAGCGTATTCGCAGATAGTACCTGCAGCCTCCGCGCGGCCAGCAAAACACTCGCGTGTACAAAATCCCGGAAGTTCCGGTTTCCTGCCTTGCTTCATCCACCGCACGGCCAAGCCTTGTCTTCAGTACTAAGCTCAGGCTATAAAGCTTCATCCCTCGTTTGACAGCTGCCTATCGCTCGCTTTTGTGGCAACATGAAGTTTGCCAGTGGTTTCGCAGGCGTCAGCTGCATCGCTGCGGCGTTATTGGGCAGTGCCTCGGCGGCGAGTTACGATGACATTCCTGATATTGAAGTCTACGGACAGCACTTCTTCTACACAAACAACGGGTCACAATTGTATGCTCGAAGCTCCATGGTCAGTCAAGCGCAGCGCTGATATTGTTCCAGCTACCTCAAGGGCGTCGCATACCAACAGAACTACTCGCCCAACGGTTCTACCAGCTCCAACACCAGCTATACTGACCCATTGGCTGATGGCGATGCATGCAGGAGGGATATCCCGTACCTGAAGCAGATCTACACCAACATCGTACGAGTGTATGCCATCGATCCAACAAAGAACCACGATGACTGCATGGCGCAGTTGGCCTCAGCGGACATCTACGTGGTAGCTGACTTGGGCGAGCCCGGCACTTCGATTGTGTCGGACGATCCTGAGTGGGACATCACTCTCTACCAGCGCTACACAGGCGTCATTGATGCGCTTTCGAAGTACAAGAACGTCATTGGCTTCTTCGCCGGTAACGAGAACGTCAGCTCTGCCAACCAGACCTCTGCTGCCGCGTTCGTCAAGGCAGCTGTCCGCGACGCCAAGGGATACATTTCTGCACAAGGCTACCGCAGCACGCTTGGTGTAGGCTATGCGACAGCAGACGTGCCTACTCGTGACGAGCTGGCACATTACTTTGCCTGCGAGCCTGGCAACACCGGCAACTCCACCCAGATCGATTTCTGGGGCTACAACGTTTACTCGTGGTGCGGCGACAGCAGCTACTCAGCTTCCTCATACGGCGAGCGCGTCGATTTCTTCTCCGATTACCCCGTCCCAGTCTTCTTCGCCGAGTATGGCTGCATTAAGGGCATCGATGGTGGCGCCACCCACCGCCCCTTCACAGAAGTGCAGGTTCTCTTTGGCAATATGACCAGCGTCTTCTCTGGCGGTATCGTCTACGAATGGTTCATGGGCACCAACGACTATGGTCTTGTTGAGCTCACTTCCAACGATGCCTCGGTATCCCCTTACCCAGACTTCACCTCCCTGCAGTCGCAGCTCGCATCCGTCAGCCCGACCATCACCATGCGTAGCGCCTACACGCCCACGAACTCCGCACCCGCATGCCCTACTGTCGGCAGCTCATGGCAGGCCGAAGCCTCGCCCCTCCCCCCGAGCCCGAACAGCCAGCTCTGCTCGTGCATGGCAGCCTCGCTGCAGTGCAACATCAAGTCGACTAACGAAGACGACTATGCGGATGTCTTTGACTACATCTGTGGCGTGAACGAAGACTTTTGCGCAGGCATCTCTCGCAACGCTACTACCGGCACATACGGCGGGTACTCTGGCTGCAATCCCAAGGACCAACTCGCGTGGGTTGCCAACCAATACTACCTTGGCAACGGCAAGAGCAGCTCGGCCTGTGCATTCAGTGGTATGGCGACGGTGCAGACTGCAGCTACTGCTAGCACATGCTCAAGCCTTTTGGCCGCCGTTGGTACAGCTGGAACCAACACGGCAGCCAGCCCCACAGGAAAGGGAACTGCAGCTGCTACTGGAACCGCGAGCTCGACAAGCAAGGGTGCAGCTGCTGGTTTCAATGGCCCCAAGGCTATTGAGCACGGTGGTTTGATTATGGGTCTTTGGACTGTTGTTGCGGCTGGCAGCTTGCTCGGTATGCTTGCCTTGTAAGAAGGGTGTGTCTAGACTGCAGTTTGTGATAATCCTAAAACCAAGAAAGGAGCAGATAGTTTGTGTGTATACCAATAAGGAATGAGCAAATAGTATTTCGCTACAGTGGATACAGGAGGCCAAGGTTTTTATGTGGCAGCGAAATATTGAGTGTCGTGCAACCGGTAATCTACATGTAATGTACAGCGTCTACTTCTATGGGTATCATGTATACAATCGTACGAATGTTTGCAAATCGGCCCTGTCTCTTCATGATCTCAGGCCCAAAGTATGCAACCTCCGCATCTGCCCTCGCATCTGTTTGGCAGTGCTGACCGCGGCGGCATCTGGAAAAGCGTCTCCAGCCGAGGGCTTGGGCCTGCGGTACTGCCGCGCCGGTGTTGCAGGCGCAACCTTGGGCGTTGCCGTTGTCGAAGAAGCAGTGATTTCCTCAACTTGCTGCGCGCTATTTTCCGTTTTCTCCGCGTCTTCTTCTTTTTCCAGGTCTTCCAAATCCATCTCCAACTCTCTCAACACCTCATCGGCCGATCTCTCCTCCCGCTTCCTCGTCCTCAGCACGCCGCCCCATAATGTCTCCAGGTCCGTCTCTGCCCGCTTCTCCTCAGTGAACATCTGCACGACGATGTTGACGCCGGGCTTGACTTCCCTAAAGCCGACAAACTCCTTCACATCATCGCCAGGCATGTGAGTGTCATCAGGGTGCGCCTCGACTTTGCTGAGCGTGCAGCAAATCCAGCCGGTGCGGATGCCGTCGTCGATGTTGCCTTCGGGCATGGCGCCACCGACGTTAGCGAGCATGCGCATGCGCTTTGCCTTGCGGCGCAGTTTGATCTTGAGCTCATTTCGTCCAAGGAGACCATCGGCGTCTGCTTTCAGCCCGTGCTCACGACGCAACCAGCGCGTGAAGCGGTCCGCTGCTACGTGCAGATGCCGTTCCGAGCGCGCAGTTGCGATGATCATGATCAGCTTAGGGCCGAGCGCAGGCGGCGGGTCGAGATTGCGCAAATCAAGGAGGCTGAGGTCGTCGAGACCGGCTGTGACGGCGACGTATTCGAGGAGATCTTTGAGAATAGGTGGCGGGTTCGTGGGGAGGTCTGGGACTACAGCGGCTTGGAAGGGGGCGCGAGGGACGGACTTTTGCTTGAGATACCATGGTACGGCTGCAGGTTTAGGCTTTGCTCCCTTTTCTACAGAATCGGCGATTGCCTCTGGCGTTTGCTCGGGCTCGATGACATGTTCTGCTGGAGTAGCAGCGATCCGCTGCGCATCGGCGTGCGGTTCGAGCGCTTCTTTTGCACCCAGAAATGCGAACTCGGGATCAGGATTTGATGGATCCTGCTTGTTGTTTGTCTGTGATGTGTTGCTTGTGCTAAATGCACTGGTTGCACTTGCTGCAGGTCTCAGTGGCAGCGCATTGGCAGTCCAGACGCGCGCTATCGATGCATTCGAGGCCGGTGTAGGGTTCGTCGCTCTTTTTGTGAATCCTCTGCAAAGATTGCATACGAATCTTGACGGTGCAGACATGGCGAAGTGTGAGTGTTGACGATGGCGTGAGTACGAGACTTTCCTACGCTCTACACGGAAGGGGCGCCTGAGCACGTGCTGATAAGAAAACAAGGCTTATCCGGAGCGGGAGTGGAGGGGCAACAGTCATCACCAATGAATTATTTTGGCGACTCGTGAATTTGAAAGCAGACATTTGCCTCGAGGCAGTTCCACTTCACACGAACACCCCGCCACACGCCACACATATCTGGCGAGTCCCCGGAGAGTACTGCAGAGAGAAATACTTTTCTCCCTGACATTTACACCAGAACAATCCACCAGACACGCTCCAAGATCCCCCACCGTCATGGAGATTGACAACTCTGGCGGCATGGCCTTTGCGCCTCAGCAAAAGAACGCAGCCACGATTCTCTGCGCCGACTGCGGCGCGCCCGTCGACGGTACCATCTCTGGTGCCTTCTGCTACGACTGCATCAAGCTAAAGACCGATGTCACCACCGGCGTCCAGCGTGAAGCCATCCTGCTCATGTGCCGTGACTGCGACCGATGGCTTTCGCCGCCTACCTCCTGGGTCGTTGCCGCTCCCGAGTCGCGCGAGCTGCTCGCCCTGTGTCTGCGCAAACTGCGAGGCCTGAACAAGCTGAGAATAATCGACGCCAGCTTCATCTGGACTGAGCCTCACAGCAGAAGGATCAAGGTCAAGATCACCGCACAGTCCGAGATCAACGAAGGCGCCATCATGCAGCAGACCTTCGAGGTCGAGTACAAGCAAAACTACCACCAGTGCCCCGACTGCGCCAAGAGTTACACACACAACACATGGAGAGCCTGCGTGCAAGTGCGACAGAAGGTCCCCCACAAGAGGACTTTCTTGTATCTGGAGCAGCTGATCCTCAAGCATGGTGCCCACAAGGACACCATCAACATCAAGGAGGTCCACGATGGTATCGATTTCTTCTTCGCACAGCGCAACCACGCTACAGCCTTCTGCGACTTCCTCAAGGCAGTCGTACCTGTCAACATCAAGGACTCGCAGGAACTCATCTCCCACGACATCCACACATCGACCAAAAACTACAAGTTCTCATACTCGTGCGAGATTGTGCCCATCTGCAAGGACGACCTTGTAGTCCTCCCCATCCCCCTGGCTAAGAAGATTGGCAACATCGCTCCCCTCGGTCTCTGCTCGCGCATTGGCACGTCCGTACAAGTCCTCGACCCTCAGACACTTCAGACCGCCGATATCGACCAGAAGCTGTACTGGCGCACACCCTTCCGCCCGCTCGCCGATGTGCAAGAACTGACTGAGTTCATTGTCCTTGACATCGAGCCCCTGGGCAAGCAAGTCGGGCGGAACTTCCTGGCCGAAGCGACCATTGCACGTGCCTCGGATATGGGCGCAAACGATCAGACCTACTACTGTCGCACGCATTTGGGCGGCATTCTGCACGTTGGCGACAGCGTGATGGGGTATCTTCTGAGCAATACGAACTTCAACAACGAAGTTTTCGACGTCCTCGAGCAATCCAACAAGTACAGCCAAACGATTCCGGACGTCGTGCTGGTCAAGAAGTTCTACCAGCGCGCCAAGAAGAACAAGAACAAGCGCAACTGGCGCGTCAAGCGCATGGGCAGGGAAGAGAGCGAAATGCTGCCGCGCAAGCAGGACCAAGAGAAGATGGAGCGTGACTTTGAGATGTTCTTGCAGGATGTCGAAGAGGACCCCGAGTTGAGGGCGACCATGGCGCTGTACAAGCAGCAGCAAGCACAGAGAGATGCGGACGCCATGGAGACCGAGGATGAAGGGGAGGAGGATGACGAGGGGTTGGAGATTCCGATGGAGCAATTGCTGGATGACTTTGAGGATATGACCATGAAGGACTAGGTCGTTCGATATCCATTCTGATTGATATCCTTGCAATTGTTCTGCTGCATTTTGAGGCGTTGGTGGTCAATAAAAACGCATGACGAGGGTGGGCTGGTAGATGGTCAGGCGCATGTGGTATTGTAGATACTTCGATTAGCTATTAAGCCAATCGCTTTACGGCTTGAACGAAAACTCCATGTTTTGCGTTGTTAATTGGTGTCACGTCGTGTACTCAAAGGCCGCACTGCTTGGCAATCCTAAGACGTCCAACGTACCTGAAGCTTGCCGCATGTTTGCTTCCGGTCTTTTGAGCCTCCACTCACGATTATCGACTGCGAGCTCGCCAGGCAGGTGTAGAATGAGATTTCGCTGAATGTGGGACTGCCGTCTGTTGCCATTCTGCAGCAGAGCTGGATCTGTGCAAACCCACCTTTGCGGGACGCGTTGAACATAACACTGTAGTTCTCACTGGCAGCCGTGCTTCTCCCTGGTGGAGCTATGAATCCTTCGCGTCTGTGCTTCAGATGGCAAAGATGAGTGTGGAGTTGCGAGGACGCTCCCCATTGCTCCGCAACGGCTTTCCAATATCGTATGGTCATGACCGAGGTTCATCGCGGGCGAGAAGTGGATGCGCGCACGGCGAGAGAAACCGCACTGGTGAAGCCGAGACGCCCCGTGATGTCAGCGGAAGTGAAGAACGTGCTCTCATGTGACTGCACCTGCATCGTGAGACGGCAATACTAACACCTCGAAGTTCTGGCCAGCCTCTCAAATGTCTTTGAAAAGATCTTTACAGGCACGCCCTAAGCCTTGATCTGCCCTCAGCTCGTCGGCGTTCCCGCAGTCATGTCATCAGTTGGCGCAGGTCAAGGGGTACCTGCCTAAAAAAGCCCTCTTTTTAAGCTTCCACACATGGTTTAGCGACGCTTTTGACACATGGGCGCCCAACGGTCGCCATCACAACGTCTTTTGATTCTCTTCGAGGCAATGTGCAGCGGCTTCTCTTAAGATGCGCAGCTACAGCTACCGAGGCCAACTGCTGCGAGAGGACCACTCCCTTTGTGCAGGTCGATAGCGCAGATACAGCCCGTATTCCTCAAATCCTCTGACACGGCTGGAAAATCCATCGCGCCAATGGTCCTGGTAGATTTGTAGGAACACCCTAGAATCTCGTTGTCGCACCATACCGCAAATCTGCTGGTCGCCACTCACGCTTCACACTTTAGGATAGCATATCGTTGTCCACGGAACGGGCCATGTCCCAATCGAGCCAGCGACCGAATGTTCATACCTTTTCTACGGAATCACCACGTCTCGCTACCAGTCGATCCAAGAAAGGTTCACCATCTCGGCAAGATTCATCAAGGATGTAACATGTCTATCATCACGGTTCACTTGAGTCATGTCCGTAGGCCTTAGCCTTTCTCAAGATCCACATGCACATCAATTCAAGAGTGGAACGGCCTCTAGGCCACGAGGCCGAGAGATTTGGTACCCTCTGCTCGCTTCTGCTCCGCATGTTTTCCGCTTAGAAGCTTCCGTTGAGTTTCTCCCGCGATTTAGTGATTGAAGACTCCTCGGACCTGTCACTGCACGACGCCCCCAGCAGATTCACTTGCTACAGGACATTGCGATGGATCAACTCAGCAGCATCATTGGCGAGATGCTGAAGGCATACCCGGATCCCAAAGGCGCGCGTCCGGTTGCCAACTACCCTGCAACCATGTATGGAGTAACCATCACATTCCATGTAAGTTCTTCGACGTCCGAAAGTACTGTACGTGAGCTTACAGTTACAGATCCTGAGCTGGATAGCAGTAGGCTTCCGTCTTCATACACGCCTCAGAGTCGTTCGCGAGCCCTGGTGGTATGACCTATTTGTCTTCCTTGCATCCATGATAAACTTGGTCTCTGTGGTTGCTTTCCTTGGAGGTGAATACTGTCTACCCCTGCCTACTCATGGACTGATCTAATAATACCCAGGCATCAACTATGGCCTCGGTCAGCACCTGGTCTACATGATCAACCTTCTTCCAACCATGATGAAATACCTCTACGTTACCAATGCGGCCTACCACACGACTACCGCTCTCATCAAGGTCTCGCTACTACTACAATACCTCCGGCTTTTCCGCCAAGGGACCCTCCGTTACATCTGCATCATTCTCCTGGTCGTTGTAGCAGGCTGGGGTCTTGCCTTCTCCTTCCTTGCCTGGTTTCCCTGCCTTCCTGTATCCGGGTTCTGGGACCGAAAACCCAGCTCTAAGTGCTATGGCTTCGGCTATCGGACCATTGAAGAGGCTAGGATGACACTCTTCATATTTGCTGGCACCAACATGTTCTTCGACATTGTCATCTTCATGGTACCGCTCACAGAGTACTTCAGGCCCGGACTCAGAAGGAAGCAGGTTCTGGCGATGACGGGGTTGTTCATCATGGGTTCACTCGTTGTGCTGATGGCCATCCTTCGTCTCTGGAGCACGTTCAAGCACAGCCAAGACGCTATCAAGAGCTTCGATTTCACATGGTGGTATCCTGAAGTCCTCATTATTTCTTGCCTTGAAGTGGACTTTGCGATCATGTGCGCATCCATGCCCATCTTCTGGCCCACTGTTGTTGCCAACTTTAACGCTATCTTCGTAACGAAGGAGGTACATATCACGCACCAAGACCGAGTGCAGGACTTTGAGATGGGGCGACCAACCTCGCTGAAGAGCACGGCTAGTCAGGAAGGTTTGACAAAGTTACCGAGCGGCGGGCAGAAGTCGTATTACTATAATGACTTCGACACAGACACGGGCACTGGCAAGAGCCCGGCCTTAACAGTGAATGAGCAGGAGGCCCCACAGAGACGTGGGTTATAACCGATTCAGATGCCACAAAAGGACAATCTAGAAAGTTTATGGTTCACAACATCTGCCATTCTGGAGCAATTCGTGACTTCCTTGCTGTAAATCGTCTGTGCGCGGATGCCAGTCTTTCCGCATGATGACCGCGGTCCAGCCCGTCTTCAGTCAATAACTTCGCCCATCACCCCACCGCCACGCCATCCTTCGCTCTCGCACATCTTGTGCAACCACTGAGAAGTAAGAAGTAACTTTCAGCACAATCATTTGTGCTTGCAGCAGTGAAAACAAGAAGCGGTGTCTCTCGATCATCCACTTGGTCGCGCGGCAGTGCCCAGCGAGATAGCAGGGCGCTTAAGGCACCATGTGATTTGAGACACGTACAGGTTCAAAATCTACCACATCCAGCAATCCACGTCGCAGCGCAGCATGAGCATGAAAATCCCAATCCGTGGCAGCCTCATATAGCCCTGATATGTGGCCTGATTTCTTTGGCTCACATTTCTGCCTTTCTTTTCCTTCGTCCTGATTGCCTGGGGCAAATACAGTTTTCTGAACTACACTGTAGTATCAATCAAGTGCTGGTACACTTGTCCTACCTTAATATCATCTCTCTCTTTCAACTGTCGAGAAAGTCAAGAACCATGCTGTCTGCTCTTCTTACCAATCTTTTCCTCTTCCTCTCTCTCCTGCACCTCTCGGCAGCCGTACCGCGTCGCCCAGTCGCAGCGGTCCAGCTTACGGTACGACAAGTCTCTGCCACGCCCTCGCAAGCAGACCTGTGTCTAGACTACGAGCGTACCGCCAACATATCTACTATCGGCGCCAACGGAACCTACCGCACTGTTCTGCTCCAGAAATCCAGCACCGGAAACATCTACAATGCGCGCATGATGGACGCTGCGATTGCCAAGCTGCCCAAGCTGACCGCGGACACGATTCTAAATACCGCCTGTGGTAACTGGACGGATATCGCGTTGCGGGAGGCGGCGAAGAACTTCACGCTGGGGAAGGTTGCGCAGTTTAGTACCGAAGGATTGCCTGTGGGAATCAGGGCAGGGCCCGAGGTGGTCGGGATTGTTGGGGCTATCGTGACGCTGTTCTCGATTGTTTGGATCAGTGGGTAGGCGTGTGCGGGGTGCAGGCTTATACTTGTGAGGTCTGGCTTGCAATTACCAGGGATATATTAACGCAAAATCACCATCATCCCACATACGACCATAGGACGGTGAAAACAATTTCTCCTGCCCAATCATCGAATTCATGCCGCTATGTACACATCGCAATTGTGGGAGAAGAAAAGCCTAGACATCGTTCACGCTCACTTTGAGGTCAAATTTTGGGAATCCATGTCCATACTGACTATGGATGGTCGGTTCTTCGTCGTAGATAGAATTGTATTCACGAGAAGCGCAAACTGTGGCCACTTGCCGATGCATTACTGCTCCTTGGTAGTCATTGCGTGCCTAAGTCTGTTACGCAGTAGCTCTCTGCACCTGTTGTTGACTCCCTTTCTGGGTTCGGAGTGTTGACCCCTTCCATTCTCACTGGCTTTTGGTGTTGCTTCCTACGATAACCACCGCTACTGCTCGGATTGAGTCTGCAGCGCCTGCAGCCTTCCTCGATACTAGTGGCCTGACTGTCTTGCTCTGTATAAAGTCTGCCTGCTGCTCGCATTCATCCATCTCTTCTTCACATTACGAACCATCAACACTTCAACTCTTCTACTAACTCTTCCAGTAATCTCTTTCTCGATCACCTTGATCTTCTCACTACCCCTTTCTTCTTACTATACCCACCCTACCGTCAGACAGTTGGCCACACTGGCGCACATCACAGTTGTTCGCTGTCCCTCCCATCGGCGTGCACGCCAAGCCTACCTCTTCCGTACCTCCCTCTTCGACGCCCATACCACCGTCTGACTGCGACCATCCTCTAGTCAGTCTCTTAACCAGACCTACAGAGTGCACCTTCGTGTACCTTCTGGACTTGACCAGGTGAGACCTTTCCGCCGCCTAGTGCGTGTATCCTGTAGCGAAGGCGAGCAGCCGGGACAGCGATCTCGGGGAAGCCCATTTCGCGGAGGTTCGACTCCTCAGCAACCGGGTGGGAAGGGAGATTGGATCGGTCGGGGTTTTTTGCTTCGGCATTCCTCTTCCCGCACTCACCAGCAACTTGCTGACGAAAGGAAACTTTCGCGTCTCACAGGTCTTTCCAACTCCCATACACCAGTTGCATCGGTAGCTGTCCGTCATTGCTTGAGCCCAACAATCATCCTATTGACACGACCGTCATACAACCGCCTCGCCGGCATCTCTATGCATTGTGCACGGTCCCCGCTTCTCGCACAAGGTTAGAATCGTCCTGAGGTCGATGCACGAGTATACATGGCAAGGTTTGGAGGCTGGAAGGTTCCGGGGGTCGGGACGTTGGGCTACTTGATTCTGCTCGTTTTGTGTCAGTTTGTTGCTTTAGACCTTGGGAGCTATAGCACTAAAATGAGGAGTATGTGTTTGAGTTCATGTTACTCTGGCTCACCTGTCTCATCCATTATGGATGCACTTGACGATTCCCTCTCTGTTCTCCGTCCCCAGTGCGAGCTATCGCTCCTCCCTTCTTCCCTGTCGTATGCTCCGTCTCTTTCTTCCTTGTCGCTTCCACCATCTTCTTCTTCATCGCCTGCCGTTTCGGTATTTGTTGACATGATTCGTCGTTCGTGACGACGGCGACGACACGCCTTCTTCTGTCTGTGACGGGCTATCATCTCTACTCTTGCTGCATCTGCAGTATTGCCTTCCGCCCCATACCCCACGACTGAGACCTGAACGTTGTATCGCGACAATCGTCTTACACCCGCCAGGACTCTTCTTAACATGGAACGGTCCTCCGTGCTCACCACGGATTCGAGACTTTTGGTACCGCAAGCTCGGTGATCTTTGATCACTTCAACTACTGCTGGCAAACTACAGAGCACTGTGACACTCTGAACCTTAATGCGTGCAGCAGCATATTGTCGTTTAAGTGTACTGCGTGCTAGCCCCATGGCAAGTACGAGCGCGAACATATGAGCTCTTTCGCGCGTTTTGACGTTTTTGGCTCTGACTTGGCCACGCTCGATGCCGTGTTTATGCTCCTCTCTTAGTAGAGTGTTAGACTGGGTTGCGTCTGTCGCCGCGCTTTGGATGATACCGATGCCGATGCCCTCTTTGTGCCCGAAGACCACCGCTGTGTGCAGGATCAGAGAAACTTGATGGGGGACTGTCAGGATATTGCTGAGTTCAGACATCTTGGGCAGTGAGTATACAAGAGCTTGTAGGCGGTTTTCCAGAGGAACCTCGAGGGTGATATGCAAAATCCGCGTGGGGCTAAGCTTTTGGGGGGGGGGGGGGGGGGGGGGGCGATGTGGCTTATATGGTGTTGGCTCCCTGGATTATCAGAGAAACTAGGAGGCATTGAGAGGAGTCAGAGGTCACGCAACCTCAGTCCCGCTTGCGGTTCCATGGTTATTGTGCAGTCGCTTAGGATTATAGAGCTTAGCAGGTCAGGGACTGACGAACCGCTATTTTCGTTGACTACTTATTGGTATCAACCATGGTTGCATGAGGGCAGGGCTCTGACGGCTCTGGCGCTGCTGCGGGAGGGTCAGCAGTGGATGCTCGTCGACCGCACTATTTCGCAACATCATGCTACTCAAGACAGTGCGCGTACAAATTTAGGCAATACGCTCATGGGCGGGTGCTCCCTTTAGCGCATGACAAAACAAACAAAGTAAATATACATATGTACGATACCGATGGAGAACATGAGTACGCTCAGTGATCTTGCCCCTCCACTCTACCACGTTCAACCTCAGTTCAAGCCATTATCAACCATCTTCTCCCTTCCCAACCCATCCTACCGTTTCTCGAAATCACCTCCAGGCTTCCCTGGTGAATGCTTCTGCATATGATTATCAAACTCCTCGCCCGAGAACTTGCCCTCGCGGATCTTGTTCTGATTCTTGTGTGCTGCAATACTGTGTTTTTCAACAGTATCGCCATGGCGGTCTTCAACAGGCTTGGGGACGTCGGAGGCGTAGGCGGCTTCGTAGCGGTGCCCTGGTTGGGTGGCACGGGAATGATCCGGGGAGGCCGTGGAGGCCGGAGAGGAGGAAGGGGTTGGAGAGGAGGAAGGGGTTGGAGAGGATGAGGATGAGGATGAGGATGAGGATGAGGATGAGGATGAGGATGAGGATGAGGAGGAGGGGGTGGTGGTGGTAGTGGTGTAGTAGAGGGCTGCGGCACCGATGGCAGCGGATGTGGTGAGCCTAGGGGAAGTTAGTACGGTGTGCGTCGTTTGGGGATACGTTGGATAGGACGGCGTGTTCAGCGTGTGTTAGGATGCAAGCTGCGGCGCGATGAGAGTCTGTGTTGAAATCTCGACTACTCACCACGTCAATCGCGACGATGCTTTCAGCGTCTCCTTCGTGCGCTGATCATAGTCCGTCGCATACAGTCTCCTCGCTGTTGGACATCTGACCTGGCATGGTGCCCGGAAGAGAGCTCGTAGTGTAATTGCCTTCGTAGAAATCATCTTGTAAAACAAGAGATTGTATTTAGGAAGCTAGATCGTGTTCAAAAAATGGTGTTTCGTGTTGTGGACTGTCAATGGCCAGTCTTAGTAGATGTATATACACGGTCTGTTGTTCGCTCGTTGCAGGAAACGCTACGTCATCGGCTCGTCCACGCGCCTGCTTTTTGGAACGACGCGTCTGGGCACGCTATGCCACTTGAACCTACTGTCGATGATGTCTATCACCATGCTCTCCAGATATACGACCTTTATTACTGTCGCATCCCCAAGTATGTGTGACAGTGATCCAAGATACCACACTTTGCTCATGGTACACTTACATGCTTATCTCCTTACAGTTTTCCTCAATGCTTCCCCCGAAATCCTAATTGGACTTGAGGCTCATCTGGCGGTAAGCCTTGCAGATATTGGGGCCGCATCGTGATTTCCCAGCACCTCTAGTAGCGATGATTCATCTTTGGCTATAAAGATAGTATGTATAAGGTTGTCAGTGTATTTCACAACCAAGCGGATCCGTTTTAGTCGTTGAAATGCTGCGATGGCTGTATTCTTTCCAAAGCAACGCGCTACTTACGACAGGGATGATATGGCTTATAAATGTAACTACGCAAGACTGAAGTCACATGTTTCTACACGTCCTGTCTAAGTTGACACCATCAGTTCATGTGCAATTTTTTTTGGATACAGTTTATCGACATGAATCTGGACGCAGCGAATATACTGTCTTTACAGCCGAACGCTAGCAGGTTGGCTTACTTTGCCTTCATGCAAGCACCTCGCCTTTTACGCGCAGCCTTATCTATTTTAAGTACAGCTTCACCAACATCTTATTGGAACAATCGAGCGCATCTTAAAGAAGCGAGCTCCAACCAGCATTGTAAGCTTGTTTTGAACCACACCCACAACAGCGGAAAGTGGCACACTCAAGGAAAGAGTCCACCGATATTGGCGGTGGCACATGTGACGTGCCTCTTTGTTCTTGGCGTGCCTGATAAATGACTCTCTTACAAACGGTTGATGATAGCTCTCCTACATCATGCCACTTGTCAGGTCACAAAGTTTTACGCTGATGTTGTAAGGGTACCGAGCAAGGTTGAGTATTCTGCACCTTTGTCTGAACATCGATCTGGAAGCCACCCTCCAATTACAAAGCCAAGGAATCCTGTCAGCACAAGATTACACTATTGGTGTCTTGAATGATGTTGAACCCCATGATGCTGGTAAGCGTGGCTGTACCTGCCCGAGCATGTGACGCACCTGGGCAGCATACATAGGCAGCCTCGCCAGGACGGTGCAGTTTATCAAGTCCACCGTCTCGACATCAACTAAATACCTAAGCCTCAGAAACGACGACTTGGTCGCTCTAAGGAACGACAATGTCGCGCACAAGAGACATCACGCCTGTCTTGGACACGGAACAAACTGGGACCGATGTAGAGATAGTTAGGCTGAACGCAGAGGAATACGAGCAGCGATTTCACTCCATCAGTAGCGACGACTCCCACGCCAACCTGTGCCATCCGGCCCATGGTTTTGTCTATGCTACTGCAACGCCCATCGATCATGACGACTTCTCGACGGCGACTCAACCTTTACAGTCCGAAAGCGTTGATAAAGATCCTTCAGCTTCAAGGAAAGAGTTAGGGAAGGAGAAGGGCCATCATCGTCGGCGTCCATTTGTTGGAACGATAGTCCTAATTATTGGATTCTTTTCTCTCGGTAGGTTAACCCACGTGCTTGACCAGTTTGTCCGAGTGCTGAAAGACGTTCCAGCCCTGCTCATCAGCATAGCTCATTACATATTCTTCTTTTACCTGAGTGGAAGAATCGCCGATTCTAATCTTGCACCAATACGACAGTCGTACGTCACAGCATCTTCACTGGTCTTCACTACCCTGTTTCGGGCAAACTTACTTGGTAGTGTCAGTATATGTTTCGCACAAACACTTTGGCGAACGTTGCGAGACCAGCCTATTTCAGTATCGACAATTGAGAGTCTGTTCCAGATGCGATCGAACCCGTTCGAAATGGCGAATATCCAACTCTTTAGGAGCGCCACCTTAGCCTTCCTCATAGCGACATACATGTGGATTGTACCTCTAGCAGTAACATTTCCGCCCGGCGCGCTCACCATTGCGGCCAGACCTTTTGACTCGGTTGAACAGGTCAATGCGTCTCTGATCAATCCCATGGTCACAGATAATTTCGATCCGTTGCAAAATAATGAAGGAATAGATTCCTTGTATGTGGGGAGTGGTCCAGACGAACTTCTCTGGCCCGATAGGGTGTATGATGCTTGGTATAAGTAAATCACGTCTTGTTTTCCAGCCTGAATAATCACTTACAAGTCCGAAGATCAAGTCTCCCGACAATCTTATCTCCTCAAGTGCAAACGCCGCTCACTGAGCTGATCGAGCAAGTTATCACGACTGGCGAGATCAGCGACACGCTGCCTCCGTACCCTAGTCGCAATTCTTCGCAAGTATTACAATTCATGGGTCCACAGTTGGCGTGTCGATCGCAAGACAATTTCTTCATTAGCGACCAACTCCTTAACGGAACTAGCTCTACTTTCAGCACAAGAAGATTCATTTTGCAAGACCTTGCAGCAAAATCCGCGAATGTGGATTATAAGGCACCGCGAACGTGGGCTTCGAAACAACTTTGGATGTATAGACCTAAGACACCTACGGTCGAAGAACCCGGGCCCTTAAGAGTCGAACGAATACAAGCTGTTGGAGCTAGTGGATGTACAGGGAATGGGTCCTCGATTTGTAGCGGGCTTGCTCTTCAGAACAAGACATTGGACTGCGAAGCATCGTTTGTTACGTATTTGGTCAACATCACATGGACGAATGGCAAACGTCATCTAGCTTATGAGAAGGCTGGGATTGACTCTCAGCCCGAGTACGAGGACAACTTGGAGCTGTTTCAGAATGGTACCATTTCTGGATTTCCAGACTTGTCAGGGTACAAGGACTGGGCAATAAAAGTCGGTGAGATCCTGCCGTACTACACCTCTAAAAAGATCTTGGACAATTTCGTACAGCGCTTGGATACCGCTAAGAGCTTTGCTTGCAGAGCTAGGGCAAACACGTTGCACGAATGGACTGCGCAGCAAGGCACAGCTACAGCTCTCCAGCTTGCGTCTATAGACTGTGAAAGCCTTAAAAAATTCAACAACGTATACGAGGGTAAGCAATTCTTGACTTCGAATTAGTCACTATCAATACCGATCGCTTGAATGCTAGCAAACACCAAGCTGATAATGATGACAGAGAATCCCATTCTTCTCAGATCTCGTCTGAACCTGCTTCGCTACAACAAAACCACCTCAAGCTCAACCGATCCGCGAATTTCCCTTGGCGGTTTAGATATCACAGAAAGCTCCCTAAACGAGCTCCTGACCAACGTAACTATCTCTACGTTAGCTCTCAACGCATGGTATCGCGTGATATCCGTCAACACAACTCAGTACCGTAACACTTATCAATTCTCCCGGCCCATCAACCTAATTCTACCATATGCTATATGCCTTGTCATTGGACTCGCAATTGTCACGCTTGGCTTGTACTCAATCTACCAAAACGAAGTCGCTGCCACTGATGGCGGCTTCCTGCAGGTCATGATGGCGACAAAGGGCGATACGAAGATGGAAGAACTGGTAGTCAAGCAAGGACTGGCCAGCCCGGATGCAATATCGAAAGAGCTGAAGACCCTTAAGATTCGCTTCGGCGAGCTGGTTAGCGCTGATGATGGGGGCATCGAGAGGCGATATGGATTCGGGACTCTTGAAGAGACGTTGCCCTTGCAGAAAAGGAAAATCTCGACGGCAAAGATCGCGGATCGTTGATAGTGATATTTCGCTTCGTGCCAGAGGAAGAGCGCTCGTTCGTATAGGCGGCCTCCCATTCCACAGGGATCGGCTTCAAAGTGATACGGGTCTGCGATGCGTATGAGCTAAGGACTGTTACATCTATGGCAGCATATCGTTTCTGCGGGTTTCTAGTTGAGTTTTACGTCTGCCATGAGGTTTTTGGTCACGGATGTCGAGCTTGTTCATTGGAGCGAAGCGAAGCCTGAGTGGCGCGTTCAAGTCATTGAGAAATTGCAAAGGCCATCTTGAATACAAGAAGCACGCGAACGTAAACACAGCGTTCCTTTTCATTGCAACTGTCACTTCATTTTTGGCAATTTGGTGATTTGTAATTCGAGCTTTTACAGTCTAAGGGTGAGGACAGGACGGGTGTATACAGAGCATTCAGTTTACTGTTTTGATTGCAATATAAACTGAAGGTAGATGATTTGTCGCGCTTACATGTTCAAGTCAACCTCACCAGTGAAATCCCATGGTCGAACGTCAGACATCTGGCAGCCACCAGGCATGCTGACACATAGCCCTTGTCCTCGTAAAGAACCGAGACCGGTCGTAGTAGGCAGGCGAGAAACCATGATAGCACACCAATGTTTCTCAGACGACTTAGTTGTCTAGCCGAGTCACGTAAGCAGTCAGGTAGCCTTGTAGTTACGATCTGCTGAGCGCAAGCCCGCCGCCAGCTTGGTTGAAAACGTCGTGACTCGGTGTGACATTGTTGCTGTGTTCGAAGTAGTCAATTTTGGAGACCTGATTGCATTTGGTACCAGTGGAGAGTATAAGGTGGGTACTGCTGCTGATGAGGGTAGGTTGGACTCTTCTTGCAGCAGTCGCGTAAGCAAATGGCGTACTGCGAGCGGCCCACCTTGGGGAAATGACTAGAACAGTGTCTGGGCGTCAAGATCGAGCGCTTAATGAAAGTGAACGGAGGCGTGAACCTTTTGGGGTGCACCATTGACCCATCATGATGTCTTCGGGTGGATTTGAGTAAGAGCATAGCTGTTGGGACCTGAAAGAACTGAAGATTAGATCGAAAAGGGCGGAGTCGAGACCGGCAGCAGTCCTTCGCCTACCCTTGTGAGGGGTATAAGGCGAGTACTGCTGCTGATGAGGGTAGGTTGGTCTCCTCTCAGAAGGTGGGACTGTAGACTTCGCAGTTTTCGACATGAGACCGCCTATAAGAGCCGCCAAACAGGCAATAGATGGGATTGGCCTGAGCCAGTAGACTTCCAAGCCATTCGAACCGGGAGGTTCGTCAAACTCGGTCATTTAGAGGAAGTAAAAGTCGTAACAAGATTTCCGTATGTGTTTCGGCGGTAGAACGCAGGCTTCTTGCTCTGTCTGGTGAAGTGTACAATGCTGCGCGTCGTGGTGAGACGTACAGAATGAGTGTTGCTGCACTGTAATCAGTTTGGCGCCATATGAATAATAGTGGGATCGGATCCGCACATACTTCTTCGAGATTTAACGTTTTCGCAAAACTTTTCCGAGGCATCAAAATCTCGGGCATGAGAGGTGGAGCACGCCATGAAGGACAAGATTTGACGTTTTATATCCTAGGCGTGTAGGTAATCATTAGCTAGTGACCCCGATTTTAACGAGGCCACAAACGCCGATATGGTAAGGTTCTGGGCCAAAGTCCTGTTCGCATGCGACTGGTGAAGGAGGGCGTGGCATGGTAGCTGGTTTACGGCATCCAACTGTTACTGAAGGCCTCGATGTTCGAGAGCGACTTGGCTAGCGCCGACGAGTAGACAAGAGAAGGCTTCAAGTGTGAGTGCTGGGATGTAGTCGTGGCTCTGTATGTTTGTACAGGCTGTAGGAGATGAAGAGGCGGTTTGAAAGTATTCCTAGGGGCAGGCATAAGAAAGATAGAATGAGCGTTGAAAAACATGGCGAAGAGTGTGGAGGATGAAGAAGGAAGAGTGCGAGTTGGGAGAAGACTTTATACTCATATCAACCCCCACAATGTTCGAAATACGAACCGAACCAAAGGGTATTCCAGAAATAGCGTTTAGCGCGAGTGGCTGGGTTCGCCTACGATATCCGATCCAGAGATGAGGGATATTGAGTGGACGATCCAGACTTCGCCAAATCGTGAGGGTACGTAATTTGAGCGAGAAAACGGAGCAGCAGTTTCAGAGCCATGGACCTTTGGTATCCAGAATCTGCGATGTTTGTAACTGGCTACCGAGAGTATTGTAGTCAAGTCGTCCTATTTCCAATGGCTCTACGACCCGGCCGTCTGGATCGTGTCTTTCTCTCGCTTGCAATATTGACGTGACATTATGTCAGCATTTCATGGGTGGTGACGGTGCCATCTGCCGTCAAAAACAATAAGCAACAAAAAGGCATGGTGATTGGAGCCGTAAGCGTTCGAGCGCAACTATGACGCTTGTTTCCATCACCTAGTGCGTGTCGATTTTATTCCGGGTGAAGTTGGAGTGAAATCTGTAGAGAACGAGGCAGGGCCGGCCCATCACTCACTTGAGCAGATGGACAAGCAACGACGTGCAAACTATAGGATTCAAGAGCTGATCGACGGTCGCTCGCGTGAGCAAGAAGACATGTGCAGTGAATGGAGTTGCTTTTGCTTTTATGCCAAGGCAGACAGCACGATCGCAGGTGTGATGTCACGCAGATGTTACCTTGTACACGAGAAGATACAATTGCGCTTTGCAGGAGAACACGTTTTGACAGGGCAAAAAGAAGAGAGAGTGCCAGACAAATGGACGGCCAGTTGTTCACAAGCACACTGATCTATCACATGGTATCAAATTAACCTCTTCGTCCAATCCACTATACACAGCAAGACATCCCAACGACCTCCACCCGCGCGCCTACTAACCCCACGTGCCTCCACCGCCCCTGCCAGCCTTCCTCTGTGCACTCAGTCTCCAGTCGTCTTCGCCCTGGAACTTGTTATGCAGTGGCTGGATCCTCTCCGCCTTCTTCCTCTTACTCAGCCTATCTGTCGGCGCAACCTTGAAGAAGGTTGGCGCGGCCTCGACCAGCCACTTGGGTTCGATAGCACTGCAAACATGCATGTATTCCTTTGTCGTTTCCACCAGGCTGTGATACACAACGTGCTCGCTTGGCTTGCCAAAGAGGCTGGAGCTTGGATGGAGATAAACTGGTGTGCCTTCGACCAGCGTTTTGTAGCCTTCGGCGGGGTCTTTGCGTGCGCTGTTCCTGAAGAAACCGCTGCAGAGAGCCTGGCGGACTTTGATTGTGTTGCGGCCGCACGACACAACCGAGTGCTTATGGCGCGCCATGATTTGCAACAGCTGGTTCCTTACGTCTTTCACGCGTTGCATGTTTCGTGGGACCACAAAGTTTTCATGGCACCAGGGTGTGCTGAAGCCGCCTTGTTTCCAGCCGTTGTATACGTTGAGCAGCGTGATGTGGTCGCCAGAGGGGTCGTTGAACTTCTGCTTCTTTTGGTCGGCTTGCTGCTGTTTGTCGCGCGGGCGGTGGAAGACAGATTGGGTGGCGCTGATCATGGCAACGATTGTGAGAACTTCGTCTGAGCACTGCAGGTCGACAGATTTGATCAGAGACTTGGAGAGGGTTGGATCCATGGGGAAGTCGGCCATCTGACGACCGAGACGTGTGAGGAGACCTTCGTCGTCAAGTGAGCCGAGTTGATACAATTCTTCAAGAGCCGTAAGCATGGTATTTGTGGGAGGTGGGTCCATGAAATCGAAGTGGAGGAGGTCGTTAATGCCCATCGCTTTAAGCATGAGAATGGTGTTCGACAGGTTCTGCCGCTGGATCTCGGGGATGGTTGTGGGTAGCATTTCGTTCTGGAAGGCGGCCTCAGTGTATAGGCGGAAGCACTTTCCTGGCCCTGTCCTTCCGGCTCTTCCACTTCTTTGGCGGGCCTGGGCTTGCGAGATAGGTGTAATCTGCAGTCGATCCATACCAAGTTTGCCATCGTAGGAACTCTGCTTCACGAAGCCAGGGTCGACGACGTAGTAGATACCGTCGATAGTCAGACTGGTCTCGGCGATGTTGGTCGCAATGACAACCTTACGAGTGCCGTTGGGCGCCGGTTCGAAGATACGAGACGCGACTTCCGAAGGCAGCGCTCCGTAGATGGGCAGAATCATGAGCTCAGGCACATTCGGCCCAAGAGCCTTCATCCGCTCTGACAAGACCTCGCAAGACGAATCGATCTCCTCTTTACCCGTCAGGAAGAGCAGGATGTCACCTGCGGGCTCTGTCAAGTGGATCTGCATGACTGTGACCAGTGCAGCGTCTAGGTAGTCCGACTCCGGCTCTCGGCTGTACATGACTTCAACAGGGACTGGAAGGACGTTAGTGAGATTATACAGAAAGACCAAGGCAGGTTGACTTACAGGTTCGTCCAGGGATCGAGAAAATAGGACACTTGTAGAAGTATTCAGAAAATTTATCGGCATCGAGTGTGGCGCTGGTGACGATGAGCTTCATGTCTGGTCGTCGCTTAAGAGTCTTCTTCAGAAGCCCGAAAAGGACGTCGGTAGCAATGGTACGCTCGTGAGCCTCATCCAGCATGATACAGCTGTACTTGTTTAACATAGGGTCCAGCAAGATCTCTCGCTGCAAGATACCATCTGTCATGTACTTGATGCGGGTGTCTGGCGATGTGTTGTCTTCGAATCGAATCGTGTAGCCAACTTCGTTGCCGAGCTTGCAGCCAACTTCCTCAGCGACACGCTTTGCAACACTCATTGCTGCAACACGTCGAGGTTGCGTGCAGCCAATGACAAGCTCGTTGCCGTATCCTGCTTCAGCCAGATACTGCGTCATTTGTGTAGTTTTGCCAGATCCGGTGTCGCCGACCACGATCAGAATCTGATGAGCCGCAATAGCCTCGAGCAGCTGCTTCCTGAACTTGTAGACGGGGAGCGATTCTCGTTGCTCCTTGATGCTCATGTTGGTGCGTTTGCCGAAAGAGGCGTCTTTGCTGTTGGTCGAGATCTTCTTCCACTCGGGCATGGCTTCGGTAGGCTGGTCTCTTCGCGTGTTGCGCAGATCACTGGCGAACTGTCGTTGCTGAGCCATCGGGTCATTCCACTGACTGCTAAGATCCACGTTTGCAGCCTCTTTGGCAGCCTTCTCTTGAGCCTCCTGTTGCCGCAGGTCTCGTCGCTCCTTTGCTAACGTGTCACCAGACATGGCAGCACGATTGAGCGAGCCGTCAGGTGCTTTGATGATTCGAATGGGCGATAGTTCGAGAGACTGCTTGGTTTGACCAGCCAGGAAGGGCGGTTCTTCTTCGCGTACCTCGATGTCGACATCTTCCTCCTCTTCGAAGCCTCCTTCGCCGGCGATGTGTGCATTGTAGTCTTCATCGATGTCTGGGTAGTCTGACTTGGGAACGACACCGGAGGCGATGAGCTGTTTGATCTCCCATCGCTCAGGTGAAGTCATACGCTTTCGCATGCCGTTCTTTCGACTGTTGAAGCCGTCCTCGACGACGGGCACGCTGCTGTCCATCAGGCCGGGTATGCCTCCCAGCGCTTGAGAGTTTGCGCCTGAGCCAAAGGATTCAATTCGCCTTGAAGGCGCAAGGTCTCGTCCAGATTGCTGGTCGACCTCTTTCATGGACAGAGACAGCCTGCCGTTCTCCATCTTGATGACCTTGACCTTTACTTCCTGCCACCTCGACAGAAGATCAGACGGGTGGTTGACACGCCCACCTTCCTGTATCTGCGAAACGTGCACCAGCCCGTCGACCTTGCCCTTGACGCCCTGCAGGTTGACAAACGCACCAAAGTCCTTGACGCCGGTGACCTTGCCGTTGTAGACCTTGAACAGCACGGGTTCGTCGTCGAGCTCGGGCGTTGGCGGGCGGCGAAACTCGTCGAGATCTTCGTCCCTGTACTTTTTGCGACTCCGCTGCTTGTCGTGGCGCTTGACGGTACGTGTGCGGCCAAACTCGTCCTCGAAGACCAGCTCTTCATGCTCCTGCTGCCGCCGCCCGCGACTGCGCGATCTCGACTGCGACCTGTCCCTGCGCCTGTGCCGCTTGCTGCCCCTGTCATCGTCGTCGTCGCCACTGTCGTAGGGGCTCATACTGCGCTTGCGCGAACGTTGTTTGGGCTTTGTGGCTCCCACGCCCGCGCCCGCACCCGCGCCCGCACCCTTCCCTGCCAGGCCCTCCAGCATAGCAAACGTATCGTCCAGCGCGTCCGCCCCGGGTGCATCGTTGGCGGGCTGCTCGTCGGTGTCACTGAAGTCGACTTCCCTGTCTGCAATGGCGAGGCCCTTGAACACGCGCGTCTTGCGGTCGCGGTTGCCGTCGTCGTCGTCGGCGGGCTTGGCTCCATTCGCAGCCTTGTTCTTGTACTTGGGGTGCAGCGTCAGGATGAGACGGTCGATGCTCTCCACCAGAGTCTGCGGGAACTCGGCGCCCATGGCCTCGAGCTGCTCCTTGAAGTCGGCGACGCCCTTTGCGCTGGCATGCTGGTCAATGACGAACTCGGCGAGCGTCTTGTCGGACACGCCCAAGTGGTTCTGGATCTCCGACGTGACCTTGGACACGAGCGACAGGAACTCGAGGTTGGCGAGGTCGTCCATGGCTGCGATGGCCCAGTGCCAGTGGGGCGTGACGTTGGATGCGCGGAAAGTTTTGGGAGAGATGCGAGCGCCATCCATCGACAATCCCCGCAGCCGCAGCCAGTCACGTTCCACCACCTCCGCAATGCCTCACCACATCACCACTCTCACCTGAGCGGGGGCGCTGCATCCACCGCAGCCACCTACACGTACACGCCCGCAAAGCAGCCTTCACAATGAGCCGTGCACTGTCCCCCCGTGCTGCCCAGCGGTTCCGTCTCGTTACCTCCCTCCTCGTCCTCGGCATGGGCAACTACGAGCTGTGGCGCATACACAAGGGCATCCACCCGTACTGGACGCCCCGCCTGGAAGAGGCCGGCATAGTGAGGCAGCGTAACAAGCTGGCAGAGGACGGCAGCATCAGGAAAGAGACTGCCGCCGCTGCAGAGAAGCCTGCGCCCAAGGCCTGGATCAAGTGGACAGACCTCAACGGCGTGCCCATACCTACCCTCGAGACTAGCATACAGCCAACGCGGAAGAACTGAAGCTTGGTCGTTGACACGTCACCACAGCTCCTACTGTGCAGTTGAGAAAGCTCGATATGGAATTGCCGCCACACACTAGAAGAAATCAACAGCATGTCGTACGGCGTTTTGAACATGGGAGGCGTTATGGTGAAGAGTTGGATTTTCAAAACTCCACATGTTGCAGCACTGAATATATGGTTCCAGCGACCGGCCGTCACTGCTTTCGACCACCGCAGCCATCAACATCCTCTCTTTTGCACGTGATCGCCGCCTCATTCGACGCCCAAGCGACAACATCCAATCAGGAAGATAGGCCCGTCATGCCAGAGCGACGCGCGTTGGTAAACCACTGAATTCCACTACACGTCACACGTCGCATCATATATAGGGAGATCTTTGACATCGACCGATTGCGAGCGAGAACGGAGTGGGTGAAGGCGCCATAGTCTCCTGGCTCCGACTCTTGACCGGACGATCTTATCAGATCAAAAAATTCCAGTTCGTTTCTGTTCAGATTACGAAATGGTGTCGGTAGTGGCCCTTGCGCTGTGTTATGTTCAAAGACGAGCGAAGGCGTCATGTCCCCAGAAGATGGTGCAATCTCTCGACACTTACCCAATTCGGTCCCTAGCGCCGCCACCCGGCGACTTCAGTACTGAATAGTCACAGCGTTTCAGCATCTCAGGTCATGGACAGGACCGACCTGCCATTTTCGAGATCGCGTTTCATGAGAAGAGGTCGTCGCAAGCACCGAAACTCGAGATTCGCGATAAGAAATTGGGACAGGGGTTCCCTTGGTGCAAGAGGAGGCTACTACGCAAGCTGCTCAATCACAAACCTCAGGAGATGGTCTACAGTCACGACAGCGTTCGGTTTAAGCTTCAGAACTGTCGTCACCACGCGACAGGATAATCGACATGGTGTCTTCCCCGGATCCACCTCCGCGGTTCTAAGCAGCGAATGCGGCTGCAGTTCCAGATTGATATCACACGGCGGTAAGAAATGTGGAGAAGACGTGCGGACCACATCTGGCAGAAGACGTGATTGCGAGCGATGGCGCAATCCGCCATGTAAGCTTCTTGACGTGAGTCAATGTACTACCTAAAGGGTATACCTATAAGTACCGCGACCGCTATTCACTGCTTTGAATCTCAAAAACGACACTCAAGCCCCCTACCGTTGCTCTCTTGAGGCTATCAGACACCCTATCTTTTTGTTGAAGCGATACAGTACTGGCTCAACTCTACCCATACCAAACACTACAACCGGGTACCTTGCATAGAGGATCACCACCAATCAATTCACATTCCACATCACCACTACCATCAACATGGCGCCAGGACTTGTAGAGCCAGCTTTCCGGTCAAATGACACGGCACCTGTCACATCCCTCAAGCAATCAGTCAAGCCTGCCAACACACACAACTACGTCCCCGGACGCACAACCGTCACACAGCACGATGACACATATGAGTTTGAACACCTACGGCCACGCTTCCCTGATATCACATGGCCTGCGCTGGAGGAGATTCCTTATGCCGACAAGGGCTGCCTAGGCGATGTCAATTTCAAGAACCTCCTGTCCTCCGCCACAGAAGTATTCGACTACAACCCCAAGATCGGCACAGAAGTACACGGCGTGGATCTTGCCAACCTTACCGACCCTCAAAAGAACGACCTCGCAAGGCTGATTGCGACACGAGGTGTTGTCTTTTTCCGCAACCAGAAGAACTTCGGTATCGAGGAGCAGCGTGCTCTCGGCCAATACTTCGGCCGTCTGCACAAGCATGCCACCACTGCTGTGCCTCGCCAAGAGGGTCTTGAAGACGTGCACGTTGTATACACCGGCGAGGGATCCCCAGATCTCCGTTCTCTGTTCTCGCCCACTTTCTTGTGGCACTCAGACGTCACCTACGAGATCCAGCCCCCTTCCTACACCTCACTGAAGGTCCTTACCGGCCCTCCTCGCGGCGGCGGCGGTGACACTCTCTGGTCATCCCAATACGCAGCCTACGACATGCTGTCCCCCCACATGCAGAAGTACCTCGAGTCGCTCACTGCACTACACTCCGCCGACCTACAAGCCCAAGGCACCCGCGATCTCAACCGCACTGTCCGTCGCGAGCCCGTAACAACCGAGCACCCACTCGTGCGCACCCACCCCGTAACAGGCTGGAAGAGCATATTCTTCAACCCAGGCTTCGTGACCAAGATCGTCGGCGTCCCCAAAACAGAAAGCGACCACATCATCAGCCTACTCAATGAGATCGTCGCCACGAGCCCAGAGTTCCACGCCCGCTTCCAGTGGCAGGCCGGCGACGTCGCCTTCTGGGATAACCGCGTCACGAACCACTCGGCTACATACGGCTTTGCGCCGCACCGTCGCCACGCTGTTCGCGTCTGCAATCAGGCGGAGCGACCGTTCCTCGATCCCAATGGCAAGTCGCAGGAGGATGATCTCAGCGCGCGGTATGGCGTGCCCAAAGCGAACAAGGACGGCTCTGGCGTTGTCAATTACAATGACTAGACTGTTGCGTGTCTCTCTCTGTTTTTTTTTTTTACTTTCTCACTTCTTCCTTCTTCTACGACTCGTCTGTTTAAACACGTTTAAAAAGGTCAGGCTAAGGCGTTTGCTGCTGCTTCTTCTTCTCTGTAGCGTTTCAGCGACTTTCGTACCTCACATGAGATGAATACTTGGACCACCTTACTGCAAGGGGCGATTGTGATACAGGGAATAAATAACACGAATCAATCAATATAGCAACATCCAGTGACCTGCTCCCTTGCCTGTGTGCGCTCGCTTTTGCCTGGCTGGCCTTGCATGGCGGTGGCGGTGCTCAAGTGATTGAAATTGTTTGTCCGTAACAGCTTCTCCTTCGTCTTCACAATATTCAATTCAGAGCCTGCAACAAGATGGACACGATTATTTGAGACTTGGTCGAGTAATGCGTATGAGTACATTGTGAGCATACATGTGACCATGACTATGTAGAACAAGAAGAAGAAAAGTCCACTCTTTTCAAGCTGTGTACCACACGCAGTGGACAGCCGAAGCCAGGTCAACGCCAGAATTGTTACACCATCCCTATAGAGCCAAAAATAGAAAACCAGGCATGTTGTGAAGATTGTCGTCCTTTTTCCCTAGTCTATCATTCATAGTTGAAGCGGTTCTGCCGCCGCCTGCCGAGGTAAATGCCTAGCACCGTCCCAATCGCAATGAGAATGGCAAGATATTGGAAGACGATCCATGCGACGTCCCAAGCGTCAAGCGGAGCACTTCGACCAGAAGTCAGATGTGTGTGCTGAATAGAAACGGGTCGCGGTGCGAGAAAAGTGGCGGTGAAACGGGGTGTGGGGTCTGGAGACTTATTGCTCCTTCTCGTACCCTTCAGGCTTCTTCATGTCGTTGAGCTCGTAGAAGCGTGCTGTGCCTGTGAATGTGTTAGCGCAAGTCTTCTCCTGTCCATGCTGGCAAGCTTACAGCTGTAACCGTTCCAGTCGAAGTTGTCCTTGGGGTTGCAGTGGCACTTATGGTCGAGGCGGTACTGCTCCCCGGTGGGGCAGTGGGTGAATGGAACGTGGTAGTAGGCAATGTCGTTGAAGAAATGAATCTCGTCCTTCTTCAGCATCAGGGCTGCGGCCAGCGAGTGTACGGGCGCATCACCCCAGCGCTCGTAGAAGAAACCACCGGCGTGGTCGAGCGACTCAAAGTAGTCAATGTAGGCCTTGGACCTGAGCCAGTTGAGGTTGCCAATCTCAAAGTTCGACCAGAAATGGCAGTGGTTGTACGTCTCGCCGTTGTCGTCGCTGATGAACTTGAGGGAGTTGTCCTTGGCGATGTGCTCCGGGAAGGTTTTGGTGAAGTTCTTGGTGGCTTCCCAGAGAGTGGGAATGGTCTCGACGTACTCGTACAGACTGAGGGTGAAGCTGTACTTCTTCTTGTTGTCGGCCATGAACTTGAAGGTGTCGTAGTTGATGTCGCAGTGCATTTCGATGCTGGGCTCGACGCGCCAGTACCACTCGTAGTCGAGCATCAATGGGTGGCGGAAGAAGAAGCCAGATTCGTAGCGGCACATGTGCCTGTAGCTGATGGAGTCGCCGTAGATGATCTTCTTCTCCTTCATCTCCTCGCGGACCCGGGCGGCCTTGTCCTGGTCGATGAAGTCGGGGAAGGACCAGTGCTCCTTGGGGATCTTGCCGTACTTTGTCTTTCCGGAGACCAGCGCAGAGGTGACCTTCTTGAACTCGTCGTTGA
Organism: Ascochyta pisi; assembly: GCA_039634435.1. Taxonomy (NCBI): domain Eukaryota; kingdom Fungi; phylum Ascomycota; class Dothideomycetes; order Pleosporales; family Didymellaceae; genus Ascochyta; species Ascochyta pisi. The sequence continues at coordinate 770,145 of CP113331.1, read as the reverse complement.
AGTCGTCGTCGTTGAGGAAGACCCAGTCGTAGTTGAACTTGCGGTTGAAGCGGTCCTCGACGTGGCGAATCGACTTTGCGATCTCCCAGACGTCCTGGTTACGGGCGAGGGTGACGAAGGTGGCATTCATGCGGTCGCCGGGCATGGTGGCAGGCGGCAGCTCGTGGTCGTTGGGCGTGGTCGGGGGCTTGGCTGCTGCGGGAGCGTGGGATGGGTGAGGGCTCGAGGCGGCATCGTGGGAGTCGGGGGTGCTGGGGGTGCTAGGGGTGAGCGTGTCCTTGGAGCCCGAGTTGTAGCTGGGCCAGCTCGGCGCTGAAGGGACCGACGACGATGAGCCGATGAAGTAGAGGAGGACCAGTGCCTGCGAAGGGTCAATGCGTGCTCATGGTGAATGCACGAGCGGCCGTCTTACGAAAAGCGCAAAGACGATGTAGCGGAGGTAGCGCTGTGTGCCCGCCATGGTGAAGGGAGTGGCGGAGTGATGGACGCGCTGCTGGCGTTTAGTCGTGGGGTTTGTTCTTTCCTAATTGGTGCCAAGTCGCGACTGGCGTGGTGGAGGTCGAGATGGAGGTCGAGGTGGTCAAAGGGGCCGCTTCCGGACAGGTTGAATTTGGGACAGAGACACGTCGAGCCGTGCACATGGGCCGTGGAATGCGAACAAAGGGGAGAGACACTGGGTGCAGAGTCTTTGGCAGGACACGAGGTCGAAAAGGGGAGGAGACGTCGCACTCGTATGCGGCAGCGCCTTAGTGTGGCTGACCCAGCAAGCCACTCACTCGTTCAGGGTCTGGGCGCACGGAGGCGCCGTGCAGCAGCTCTGGAGGGCGTCACCACCAGCACCACCTCGCCGACAGCGCGACTGTGCAGATTCTTGCCCCATCGCATTGTATATTGCATATTGCGTATTGTCTATTGTACAGTGCAACATCGTTTGTGTGCTGTTCGTACCCGCTCTCGCATTCGGACAGACGGCCTGGCCTGTCTTTGCCTTTCTTCTCGCCCAACGTCATCCAACCCAGCACACATCTCACCAGCAGTTCGCGCGTAACCTCACACACGATCCACCACACGGGCACCGCCCACCATGTCTTTCTTCGGCTTTGACCCCAGCCTGCCGAGGGACCGCGGCCACCAGCCCACCGCGCCAGGCTTCGGGCAGCACGATGCTTTTGCTGGCTTCAGTGGAGGGGCAGCTGATGACGATGTGTAGGTTGCGCCAATGCAGGCCATGGCAACGGCAATGGCAATGGCAACGAATTCTCACTTACACGTCTGCACAGAATCGACTTCGAGGAGACGTACCAAGGCCTGGGCGGACGCCTCGACGATGCCGACGATGCCTTCAACGATGACACGTTCGGCGGCGACGGACCGGCCACCCAGCAGAGCGTTGGCAAGGACTTTGACTTCGCGGGCCAGACGTCCAAAATCTCGAACACGATGCAGGAGGAGCAGATGCTCTATCAGGCGCGTCAGGGCTTCTCCAGGCCTGCCCCGCAGCAACAGCGACCGCCTGTCCCTCAAGCCTCAAAACCTGCCAGGTCCGGCTACGAGAGCTACAAGGACCCTGAGTACATCCCTCAGCTAGAGGCGCGTGCTGATATCTGGGGATTGAAGCCAAAGCAGCCTGTAGCCCAACGCCAGCAGCAGCAGCAGCAGCAGCAGCAGCAGCAGCAGCAGCCCGAGTACCAGCCGTCGCCTGTCCAGTACTCGAGCAGCCCTGCCCAACCGCCTGGTGGCTCAAGGAAGATGATGAGCTTGGACGAGGTCGAGGCTATGATGCGCGGCCACGGCATCAGCAACGAAGCTCGCGCTACTCCCCCAGTCCAACCGCCTCCAGGCATGGGCTACCCGCAGCAATACCCGCAGCAGCACCAGCAGCAGTTCTACCAGGGACAGCCACCGTTCCCTGGTATGCCCGGTCTGCAGGGCATGCCGCCTGGGATGCCGCCTGGGATGCCACCCGGTTTCCCTGGCCAGCATGCTCCGCAGATCTTGCAGCGCCCTCAACAGCAGCAGTTTCAACAGCCACCGCAGCAGCAGTTCCAGCAAAGTCAGGGCCATCCTCAACAGCAGCAGCAGCAATTCCATGCTGAACTTCCTGCTCAGTCCGTGCAGACACCAACGCCTCAGCAGCCTACCATCTTGCAGCGACAAAAGCCTGAGCCAGCTGCACAGCCACAGAGAGATGCTTCACCTGCGACTCAACCGCAAGGCCCGCCAACCCAGCCTCGGCAGATCCTGCAAAATCCCAACCGTCTGTCTGGCCAGGGTCAGCCAATGGTTCAGCCTGGTCAGCCAGCCCAACGGCAAATGGCTGGAAGTGCCCCCGGACAGCACAACAGGGGTGCTTCGTTCCCTATCATCACTCATCCGGAACAGTTGCTCAACTTGTCCGAGGCCGACCGTGCAGCCTTCCTTGAAGAAGATGCCAAGCGTGCGAAGCGTAATCACAAAATTGCGCAGTTGGCCAAGGACAACGGTTTGATGACGCCTCAAGATAAGAACTTCATCACTCGTATCCAGTTACAGCAGCTCATGACTGCTACGGGTAACCTCGAGGAGAGAGGTCCGGAGGCCGCAATTGCTGAGGACTTTTACTACCAAGTCTTCAGCCAGATCCGGGGTGCTCCACGCCAAAACCCTCAGCAGCCGGCTAGCCAATTTGCTCAGACTTATCTTTTCCAGACCAACAACAGATTCGGTAACCGAAGGCACGGCCGCGGTGGTGATAACCACATGCAACGCATGGAGCAGCAGATTCAGCGTGCGGTCGAGGCTGCCAAGGCCAGGCCCAAGGCGAAGCAGCTCGTTGTCGAGGGCAGTCTAGGAAAGATTGCTTTCAGCAACTCCAAGACACCGCGACCCCTCCTCAACATTAAGCGTCCAGAGACAGGGGACAAGCCTAAACCCAAGACCTCTATCGCCGATCGCAAGGACGCTCTGCGCAACATTGAGGCTGTCTACCTCACGCTGATGCAGATGGAGGACCACGAGCGAGCTTTGCCGCCTCCTATCAACGAAGGCAGCGACCCTGAAGCCATTCAAGCGCACATGGAGTGGCGCTCGAAGATTGAGTTGCTGCACAAGAAGCTCTGGCTGGCCACCAAAATCATGGAACCCATCAACCCGCACGCTCAAGCGGCGCATCCTTTCATCCAAATCCTGTCGCACGCCAAGGGAAAGAAAGTCATTCCTCGTCTCTTCCGCCATATCGACGAGCAGGAGCGCATAACAGTCGTTACTATGATTGTCGTTCATCTTGACGGTCTTGCTGTGGTTGGGCACGCAATTGCCACACCAGACGAGCCCTTGAGTGCTGCTATCCGTGAAGAGGTCGAGTTGTTCTCGCAAACTGTGATGCCTCCACTCTTCGCACACATCTCTGAGTCGCCTCTTAACATTATCATCGGTCTTCTTGGACTGATTCTGGACCGTACCAACCTCCATGTCGTTGCACGCACAAAGATCGGCCTGTCTCTCCTGACGATTTTAATCTCTCGTGCGGAGCTTCTGAAGCAATCGGCTCCTGAGATTGATGCGGGAGACTGGGACCAGTGGACAGTGCTCTACAACCGTCTATTCGACACGATTGAGCCCGTGCTGCCTTACTTGTTCCCTGGCTCAATCAACGACACTGACGATATGTATATCTGGCAGTTCCTGGCTGCCATGGGTGTTGGTGCCAGCCCTGAGCAACAGCAGAGGTTGGTTATTGGTGTCAAGGACCGCGTCATGGAGACAGTTTCTGTCAGCAAGGCTCTGCCTGTGGAGATGGCTGGAGCTCGCTTGGCTAACGTGAACTTATTCATGAGGGCTATCGGTCTTGACGTCGAACTGCTCGGTTGAAACTGTCACAGCACTCACTGTCTGGTGTTTTTGAGAGGAAGCCGCCGCCTGCTGCAGATCACCTTATGTGACTCAAGCAGGGCGGCTAAGTTAGCCACGCTTCTAGCTGCCAAGTCTCATTGGGACATTGCATTCCTTCATCATCGCTGCCGACGCCAGCCAGGCAGTCGAAAAGTGGCGAAGGAAGCAGACATGCACTCAACTGCAGAGTGTTTGTCCACCACACAGTACTCCCCTATTTATAAAGGATACTGATTGCCCTGAAGTGGTGCAGGGATTTTACTGCGCTGCACTATAGATATTCAAAAGCCATGTTATTCAGCACTCAAATTCAAGCATTGTTTCCATGCACTTTCCATATACTGTCGTGCCTCGGGTGACTGCGAGCAGCTGCTTGTGCGTCAACCACAACTGCCGCACTCGCACTCGCCTTGCACCGCAACAGGCGCTCAATGAAATGGCTCACTATACATCCGCAGGTCCACAAGTCCCTGACAAAGCAACCAGCGTCTCCCATGCCCAGCTTCGAAACAGACTCGCCCGGTTTGCACTGTCGCCGAAACCTCATTTCTGTTCCTTCAGGCTTCAAACACAGCAGCGACGATGAGTGGTTATTCATGAGGCTTCCAAACACAAGCAACATCCGCTGAGTGGCTGGTGCCAACACTCACTCTGTTTCTCTCGGCCGGGTGGTGGGAGATGGTGGCGCGACACACGAAACACGTTTGAGGTAGAGACGTATGGGGTGCAGTGGCAGGACATGACAGCTAAGCTTTGCGGTGATGCTTGTCTCGAAGCCCGGGGAACGGGGGTGTATGCCTGGGTTCTGGACCTTCCTGGGTCGCAGACTCGGGAGCAACACTTACGCGAGCGCCACTGCGGCTATCTACAAGGACTTCGAACGGGTCACTCACCCCGGCGGTTTCAGAGTCGCGACAACTTTCCGCGTGGCTTCGCCAGGAGCTTGGCATTGCGAAACGATGCACCTTGGCCTCGTCAGCTTTGGTGTTCATGCGTGCCCCAGGCCTATGCAGCGCGTCGTCAGCCGCTACGAGGTGTGGTTGAGAGCGCGTGCGCACGCAAAGAAACCTTGCGGTAACAGCAAACAGTGTGGAGATGCGGACGGCTAACATGGACGCATAGCTATGTACCACCAGTTGATACGCTCAATCCTTGTCCTCTCGTCGGAACCTCCAGGACAATCCTGCAACGGTGACGGCACTGGCAGAGTGCCGCGGGCCTGAAACGTTCTCGCTAGACTCCGCAACCCATGTCCGCGCACTAGTTTCCTCCACATTTCCTCAACACCACCGGGCAAGCTCAGGCAGTACGCGTAAGAGCTCCACGGACAATCGACAACTGGCCCGCTACCTTCAGGCACACTCCTGTCCAATGATCCTTCACTTTTTAAGCCTCTTAGTCTGCATGTGGCAGAAGGCTAGCTCCGTTAGGACGGGTTCCAGACTGTGTGCCTGAGTCCTGACCGCAACTAAGCTTGATCCCCACATGGATCACCACGCATGTTGCATACGCAGCATCTGATCTGCTGCGGCAGGAATTTCAGTCATGTCTTGGGGCAAGGCTTAGCGCCGTCAACCGAATCCTGACCTCTGTGAGTTTCATCAGATTCTCAGGTTTCCATTGCAACTATCCTTACTTGTTTCGACGACATTCTTTAAAAGAACCCTCATTACCGGCTGCTAGAACGCTGTGTGGACTTCCCATCATCAGGCCGAGCCTTTGATCTATTCCTTCCAGCGAGTTGTGGTGCTTTCAGTTCTTTCCTTCAATATAGTCAACAGACCATTTCCCTTCTTTTCAGACGACAGGCTTCTTCGTCAACGCTGCCGGCCAGCATTCATACAATCACCATGTCTTCATCACGCCTCTTCTTCGTTTTCGCTCTTTTGGCAGCCCTTGCGCTCGCCGCGCCATCACAAGTTCGGAGACAAGGTCTCGCAAAACGCTCGTTCAAGGTCCCGCGCCAACTGAACAAGGCCCATCCCACTGGACCCAATGGCGCCGCCGCTATGAGGAAGGTTTTCAGGAAGTATAACTTCCAAGTTGCGGGAGACTTCGTCGCATACACCAGGGCGGCAGGCATGAACGCGACTTCCGCAGCTGCTGGCGGTAACAAGACCGGAACTGTCGCCGCGAACCCCGAGCAGAACGCCGCTCTCTTCCTTTCGCCAGTCGATGTCGGTGGTCAGACAATGAACCTGGACTTTGATTCCGGCTCTTCTGATCTGTAAGTAGCTCCGTTCGACTTTCTGGGTTCAATCACTAATGTATCTGCTAGGTGGATGTTCAGCACTGATCTCGATGCCGCATCCATTGGTCAACACGCTGCCTTCGACGCCTCCAAGTCTACTACCTTCAAGAAGACAGAAGGTGCACAGTGGAAGATTAGCTACGGAGACGGATCTGGTGCTGCTGGAACTGTCGGCACAGACACTGTCACTATCGGAGGTGTCAAGGTCGAGGGCCAGACGGTTGAGTTGGCCAACCAGGTTTCGCAGTCTTTTGTTCAGGACACCAACACTGACGGTCTGGTCGGTCTTGCTTTCTCCAAACTCAACACCGTCAACGATGGCACCAAGAAGACCCCCCAGAAGACCTTCTTCGACAACGTCATGGGCAACCTTGACATGCCCGTCTTCACAGCCGACCTTGACCCCGATGGCACAGGTGTTTATGAGTTCGGCAAGATCGATGCTACCAAGTTCGAGGGCCAGATGGCATGGATCCCTGTCAAGGCCGAGACCGGATTCTGGCAGTTCCCTTCCACCAAGTTCGCTGTTGGTGATCAGATGTTCCAGAACCCCCAGGGTTCCGATGCTATTGCCGACACTGGTACTTCCCTCCTCCTCGTCGATCAGCAGGTCGCCGATGCCTACTATTCCAAGGTCCAAGGTGCGCAACTCAACGCTCAGGTTGGTGGTTACATCTACCCCTGTGCAGCCAAGCTCCCTGACATGTCCGTTGCTATTGGCGACACCTACATGGCGAAGATCCCTGGCAACCAGATCACCTTCGCCACCGTCGACAAGGCCAACACGACCTGCTTCGGTGGTGTTCAGGGTAACCAGGGCGCCGGTCTCCAGATCTATGGTGACACCATGTTCAGGGCTCAACTCGTTGCCTTCAACGGTGGCAACCAGTCCCTTGGCTTCGGCCAGAAGCCTGCTGTGCCCTCAAAATAGACACAAATCCATTCACTCAGTTGTTTGAGCGTTTGTTGATAGATAAGACACGGACGTATACTGGTCTGTAAATAATGATAGTTTCCTTGTATTGTTGTGAGGAGGGTCAGAGATATGCATAACGACTCGTCATCGCATCAAAATCACGACATATACAGCATGAATAGATAGCGAATAAGACAATCGACTATCACCAAATATCTCCACACCAGTATCTGAAGTGAAAGCTGCACCTTTCTTCTGTCATCAATCCCGTACGTCGTCATGCAGTTCGCCTCATTGTCCGTTCGAGACAGGACTTGAAACGCCGCGTACTCAAGACTTGTCTGAGACACAAGCTTTCTCAAATTCATGGACCAGGGCTTTCCGCTCGTTTTGTGATGATCGGAACACCGATGTTCCGTTTACGGACTTCAAAACATCGCAAAGCCGAGATGTTAGCAAACAAACCTCTTCTGACACGTGATGACGCGCACTAGCGCGATAAGGAAAGAGCGACTCGCATGGACTCACCACCACGCATCGATATCCATCTCAAAGCGCAGGCATCAACTCGGCAGCGCGTCCCACTACCAAGGATCGGTCGTGAGATATGTCCACATTGATCCTCTGTATGAGATGGAGCTGAATCTTTTTTCTTCCGATCCACGATCCGTTGTCGAAGATGATGACGAGCCCAGCGCTCTCGAGTACGCGCGAGAACAGGGCATTTGCGTTGACTACACCACGGAACTACCTCGACTCGCCGATCTCTGTCTCGCTCTCAGTGCAACGCTTGACCAGAATACTCGAGATCCTTTTGATGATGATCTCACTAACGCCGTCGCGACTGCTATTGAGCTAACGAAGCAAAGACTCACTGTTACTAAGGACGTCGCATTGCTTCTGAAAACTATCCTGACGCCACCAATACCTCAAGCTGATGACTTACTGGCTATAGACGGGCGACAAAGAATTCTTGATTTGAAACAGGAATTACCGATCTTGCAGACAGACGCGGAACTTGATATGCTCAGCTTTGGAACGAGAGTTGAGCCTGACTTCAGAGAACTCAGGAAGCGACTCCCCTCTGAAGATCTGAATGATGAAAATGATGAAGGGTTTGGATGGCCCGTGAAGTACTTCGCATACCCAGCGCAATGCGACAGTAAGATCAAGAGCGAGAAGCTTGCGATAACGAGGGATGTTCTCAAGTTTTTGCAAGATGCGGTGAAAGACGACTTTACAGCCGAGGATCATGAAAAAATGGTAGCAGAAGGACTAGATACTGGGAGGGTATGTGAACGCCGAATGCTGTTCATCCATTGCTGATGCGTTTAGGAACAGAAAGCTCGACATCTGACACCACCATTGCTACCATTGTCACCTCCCCTGACACCTTACATCCCGTCGTCGCCGGTAAACCATCTGCCTCTTGCGTCTGAGAGCAACGACTCAGTTGCGGCCGAAGCGAAAGAGCTAGAGCACCAAATCATGGCAAAAGATTCACTCACACGCCCCCATTCTGGCAGTAGTGACTCGATGTTGCTTGACGTAGCCGACCTCAATGCGTTCATCAACGCTGAGGAAGCTGTTAGCCCGCACTTTCTGGATCAGGTCCCAACAACCCGAAAACGCAGAGCAGAAGGTCTTAAAGTAGAAGTGCCTCTGACGCCACTAATCCTATCTGACTCGCCTATGAAGAAGCTCAAGTCAGTGTCCTTCGCGGAGATGATCCAGGTGTGCGAGACTATGGAACCGTGGACTGACGAGCATCGTCCGGATACCTCTGACACTCATACTACCACTGATGAGCTTTTGAAGGAGATCAGGCCACTTGCTAACGAGGCGAATCGGAAAATTGAAAACGAAAGACTGACCGGAGCCGATACGGTTGCTCGTGTAGAAGTACCTTTTGTCGACATGACGCTACCTGTGGCACCATGGGATGAGTATAGTCAGCGGAAAAACAAAGATCGTCACTTGGGTATCACAGAACTGCAGGCGCAGGCACAATTTCTCCACCAAGTCAAGCGCGATGATCTCAAGACTGCATCTGCGTGGCGTGGTGTGTCAGACCTGGCGTTGAGCTGGGGCTGGTTTGCATCACCGACATCGACTATCAAGCTCAGCGAGAAGTTGCATGGTGAGACAGAATTCAACAAAATCCACGCGGAGCTTACTTCAGGAGCCATTGCCACAAGTTCGAATGAAGTGTGGAAGCGAGAGGGGCTGCGCATCCTCGATGAGGAGAGCGATGATGAGGAGCTCGATCCGGCAGATTTCGAAGAGCAAAATAGCATGGAAGCTTTGATTCGCAAAAGAAAACTGGAGAATGAAGGGCATGACGAAGTTCCGGAGACACAACACAAGCAGAAGCACACCACGACAAGAGAACTGCTTTCGCAGCGAAACGCTCAACCAGCCAATGGTCAACGTTGGCAGAAAACTCCGGCACCTGAGCACGATGGAGTAGACGAACCTAAGAAGACACCTACTGAGCTCATGTTTGGGGGCTTCTCTGCGTCCACGGCGTTGCATAAGTTCATGGAGACACAAGGAAAAGTAATCAAGCCTGGAAAAGCAACCGCCCTGACGAAAGCTACACCCGCTCCTGCTGCTCAAGAGCTTTTAGCGTGTTCGAAAGAGGCTTCTGTCGACTCGAGCATGTTTCCTGCGCAATGCACAGGGTATGTTATGACTTTTCAAAACCAGAGTACGGAAGAGCCACCACCCTCGGTGCCTGAGCTTCCACTGACACTCGACCTCCCGCCTTGCTCGTTCATCGTATCGTCAACTCTCCTCCAACGCCGACCACTCATGAAGCAAGTCGAACATATATACCCAAAAGCGGAGCTCATATACCGCGACTACACCCTTCCACACTCTACCTCTTCCGAAGCAGACTTCAGCCTCTCTCCCTCTACCGGCCTCATCCTAACTACCCTGCAGCAAATCAAACAGCTACCCCTACCTGGGCAAACGTTACGCTCTCCAGTCAAAGAGCGCATCTCCATCTTACAAGCGCGCTACGAGAGGCTTATGGTCCTAATCAGCGAAGGTCTGAGAGAGGAGACTGGGCACAGCAGACCCGAGGACGTACGGGACACGGAGTCGTTGAAGGGGCTCGAGACATTCGCGGCCCAGCTTGAGGGCAACGTACTCGTACAGTATGTGAAGGGTGGGCAACAGGCGCTAGCGCGGTCCATCGTGGAGAACATGGGCGAGTATAGACTACCGAGTGGTGGAAAGGATATGGATAACCTCAAGCTCTTTGCTATGGAAACCACGGTGAGTTAATCCCCCCCCCCCCCTCCCCCCTCGCCCCTCGCTATACTACTACTGCAATAACACTGACACGGTACTAGTGGGAGGTTTTCCTCTGCCGTGCAGGTCTCAATCCCTTCGCTGCGCAGGTCATCATCGCCTCGCTCAAAGTACCGACGATCGTTCGACTTCCTCCACTTTCTAATTCGCCGACTCCATATGAGATACAGAGAACCGTCGAGGCTGCGGGATTATCCATGTTCCTACTAATGGGGGCAGAAGAGAGGGCTCAACATTTTCAGGCGCTGATGGGAGGAAGGCGGATCCTGGATCGGGTGAGCGCGCTGCTAGATCAGCGGTGGCCGAGTGCTGTGCATGGGTTTAAGATGTAGAGAGATGTAGGTCGTGTTGGCACGATTTAGCTAAAGCACGAATTTGTGGTGTTACTAGGTCGAGTCTGATGATATGTCCTATGTTTACAACACTTAAGCATACCTCTCGTCGAAGTACGCGGTGAATTTCAGCACCTCACTCAGCGTCGCTGCGAAATCCGCCATGCTATCATTTCTGACGGCAGCCCTCAGATCAACTTGCCCACGCGTTCTTCCAGGTGTGTGGAAGTGTTCACACTCTCTAGTCCTCCACGCTGTCGAAAATTGGCTGACGGATGTACATCATGGTGGCTAGGAGCTGAGGGTGCAAATCCGTGAGTCGCAACATCCACCAGCAGCACTGGGCGTCTACAACGCGGTAACCCCACTCCCAATTCCGGCTGGCCACATTTCGGCTACCATATAGCGGGCGACGCCGTGTACGGTGTACGAGTGTATGCCTCCTCTTGCACATTTACAGCTTATTCAGCCACCATCACTCCTCTCCAAGAACTGAGGATCCCGCTCAATCTTACCCTCGAACTTTGTCCACCAGGCCTGGAATGCCTTGAGCGGGACGGTATCTCCACTACCCCAGCTCGTGAGGAAATCATAGCAATTCTTGATGATGCGCTGCGCAAGCACCTTCTGGTTGACTGTATTCTGACCACGCAGAACTAGTTCGTTCCCCATCCCCGTACCGGTATTATTATTCATCGACGCCGCATCTTGCGCTTTCTTCTGCTCCAGACTAGCTGCGACCTGAGCCTCGGGCTCAACGCTTATACCCAGCGCCAGAGGGGGTACCGCAGCCCCGTTCGCCAGCCCCTCGTCCACCATGGCGTCTTCGTCGCCTATACCGCCGCCGGCAGGTCCGCCGGCTTTGTTGTTGATTTTGAAAATCGCGCTGGGCTTCGCGTTCGCGATGGCGCCGAGCAGCTTGAAGTCGCTTGTGCCGGGCAGTTGCGCGTATACGGCGGCGGCAGTACCATCGGGTAATGTGGTTCCTGGAAGCAGGAATACGACGATGTGCGAAAATGACGGTCGGGAGGGTATTTGGTATGCGACTTGTGTTGGTGATATGACTTGCGCATCGGTGAGGACTGGGCGGCCGGAGACGATGACGCCAAAAGACGACATGGCTGCGATTTTGCGATGGTTTCGGGTTTATTGTTGTTGATTATGTAGGATTAAGTAATAGGTAACTGCATGTCAGCTGTCGTCGTGATGTCTGCAGGCAGCCGTGGAAGTTTAAAGGACTCAAGGTCGAGGAGTGAGGCTTGAAGCTTCGAGAGATTTCCAACGTCTGCCGCGGCCCAAGCTCACCCCACCTTCCGAGACTCTTGTTTACGATGCTTTGAGTGACTGCACAAGAGCGTGACCGACCAGCGCTGCCTAGGATCCATTCTGCAGTAAGTGAAGTAGTCAGTTCAGTTTCGTAGAACCTGCTCGGCTCGAAATTGTGTGCTGCGGAAACTGCTGATGTTCTTTGATGAAACGTAACATGTAGAGTACTCGAAGCTGTGTGTTTGGGATATACAATGTTCTGTGATTAAGCTATTTGTCTCTCCCTAATCGCTCTTCATAGTCGTCAATGAGTTCGTATGCAGGTCTAAACTTTGGTTTCGGCGATCCGTTTGTTTGGCTTATTTGTGGTACTTGGCTCGTCGAAGGCTGCCGTGCGAGCATCGGATTCGGATGGGTATCCGTAGTTCCACCGAGGGACGTGTATCCGACATCATAAAGCGAGCAATATGGTATGTTTAGGTATCGTATAAACTGCTTCGGTCAGTTTGAAAGTTATATGAGGATGCGCAGGAGCACTCACTGTCCAGATATCTACGTAGTGCCAGTCTATGACGGGGTGTACGCGCACAAACGCTGGCCACCCCTTATCTGTAGGATCGAAGTGCTTCAGGTGCTCGCCGTGTGGGTCAGTCCGCCGTGTCCCTACCAGTATCGCCTTAACAGATGGTGTGTCGCGCAGATAATCTGTGAAGGCTTCTCTCATAGGTTTCGCATATTCGAGAAGAGCGAGCGAGTAGGTTTTGATACTCGTAGCTACAAACTCCTCCACCTCTTTAAACGGGTGCTTGTCCTGAATGTAGACACACTGTACGGCGGTTTCGATATTCGAGGATGGATTCGAGGTGATGAGGCCACGTTTGTGAAGGGCGCAGAGGTATAATATCAACAGCACAAGGCAGTCTTTGCCGCCGTTGTATGCAAGAGACAGTTCAGGTAGACTGATGTTGCTGTCAGTACTTTATTGAAATGGGCCCCCTTACCCCACGTCGATCAACCAATACCACCTACCTGTACTGATCCAATGCCTGCTCTATGATACCCAGCGCAAGGCGCGTCTGCTCCTGTACGCTTCTGACACGGTCAGGGACATCTCTGGCATCTAGGAACGCGTCTATGCGCTCATGAATCCGCGCGCATTGCTCCGGAAACGGCCGCGGGGTATCGGTGACGAGGGGCTCTTCAAATCCAAGTGCTGTGTTGTTCATTGCAAGAGCTGCGCTAGACTCGACATGAGCTGCGAGAAACTCTGCGATTACGAAAGGCAAAGTGGCGTCGATGCGGACACGGTTCAAGACATGACAGCTGGATGCAGGTGTCCGTTCCGACGGAGGCGCAGGGTGGAGGTGCATGTCTAATCGATAACCGGCTGTCGGTACATCTCAAAGCGGAAAGGCTCCGGCGGAGCCTTTGGCCACTGAGGCTCAGCACGTGACCAGCAAGTGTTCAGAGCTGCAACCAGTGCAATTCCCCGTGCATCGCAACCAGAGCGTTCCGAGCACGTCGAACATGTCACGAAAAAGTGCAGCCTCGTCACGAGCGCGGCGACAACGTGATCCAGCCGCAGTGATGACAGAGACCAATGGCGAATGACCAAAAGACGAAAGACTACTGGCTAATGGGGCACTGTGGAGGTACTCGAGACCCTGTGAAGATGCACTAAGGATGGCGTGCTCGAACATCGGCATCTCTAGAAGTTTTTTGGCCATGAGTTGCCGCTGCCGTCAATGAGGACCCTCGGCGACGACCCGAGTCCAACTGTCTACTTCATCTCCTCTTCCCCATAGACAATCCCTCCACTGCTCTCAGACACCGTGTTGTTGCAGTCACAATGGGTTCCATTTCGACTGCTGGCGAGGCTGGTATGTTCGCCCCGCCCTCACCACCCCACCACTTTGCTGCACCCCAGCGATATCGGCTACAATTGAGACTTTGGGGCAATATTACGAATGTATCAACGCTGACTCGTCACAGTCGCCCGCATCGCACATTTGGCCTCCGACGTGATTGTGTCGGTTGTGCCTTCACTGAAGGAGGACTCTGAGTTCTCTGAGGCGCTGCGCACATTGCAACAGAGCAACGCGCCTTCTGTCGTTGCCAAGCAGCAGCCAGAGGTATGTCGCCATCTTAACACCTAAAGCGATGCACCACCTAACAATGGCTAGGTCCTTTCTGTCCGTCAGAATGCAGACCCTCTTCTCTCTGTTTTCCAGCCCATCCGTGCTGGCAAGCTTACCAGTGTCACTACCGTCTCCTCGATCCTGGTGAAGTCGATACCACACCTCTACAAGCTCGCTCAATACCCCGTCGTTCTCCACGTTTCTGTGCAGCCCGCCGGCTTCCCAGACTTCTCTGATATTACATCCATCAGGCAGTCTGGCTTCACATTCCTGCAGTCCGAGACACTGCAGGAGGCACAGGACATTGCCTTGACTGCACATGCTTTGGCCGTCAGGTCAGGCAAGGGTGTCATTCACTTCTTCGACTCCAGCGCGTCTGCCTTCAGGAAAGCAATTACACACGAAGATGTTGAGCTTGTCCGAAGCGTCATTGACCTTGACGCCGCGGCCGCTTACCAGAATTCAAAATCAGGCGAGACATCTCTGTACGCCGATGATGGCAGGAGCGCCACCATCTCTTTCGCTCGCAGCCAGACATCAAACAGCAAAGACACCGAGGCCACACCATTGAGCTCCTCAGAGCTGCAATCTGTCCCAGTATCGGAGAGGAACAGCCAGCGCGCAGACTCCTCTTCTGGCTCGTCACAGCGTGACGCCAGCCAGAGCGGTGCCTCGGTTTCTTCTGCGACCACTGTCGAGTCGTTGGTCTCGAAGCCAGTTTCATCAGAGGATATTTACCGATTCGCCACGCAGATCTGGACGACCATCAGGGAGGCTACTGGACGTACCTACGATGCATTCTCCTACACCGGTGCTGGCAACGAGGAGGCTGCTATCTTTTTGTTCGGTGCTGACACTGGCATCTTTGCCACCGAGCTCGATTCCGCAGACGATTCAGAGGCCTACGCCAATGTTGGTCTCATCACAGCGAGGATGTACCGACCGTGGTTGGGTGCATCTCTTGCCCCCCTGCTTCCCCAGTCGATCAAGAAAATCGCCGTTCTAGAGCAGGTTCGCCGCAAGACGACCAAGTGGGGACCTGTCCTTTTGGATTTGTTGATGTCGCTCAAGTCCACCGGTGGTGCATCGCCCACCGTTGTCGGTTTCCAGTTGGGTTTCATCGACGAGAAGACCGTCCAGCAGGCTCTTCGTGGCGTATGGCAGAATCTTACAAGCGAGTCGCCTCTCCAGAACCTTCAAATCGGTAACATGGACGGCCCAAAAGCTGAGCCGGCGAAGCTCGAGAAGCCTACCCTCGAGAACGCCTACGTCAAGATTTTGGATCAAGTCTTTGGTGACAAGCTTCACATCGCCAACCAGCTCGGTGCACAGAACGCTGGCGTTTCGAATGAGATTTCAGCAAGCCCCGAATACGGTTTCGGTTCGCTCATCGCTCGTAAGGAGCACAGAAAGCGATTTGTTGACGAGGCCGCATCTGCTTCCAAGAGCAACGACTTCATCACCAGTGCACCCAAAGAGTGGCTGTCCAAGTGGGCACTCAGCGCAAACAACGCTGTTGAGGCTAACGACCTTGCACCCGAGGTCATCTCACGCTTGACCACCGATGGTTCAGCTACTGCCAGCAAGTTCCTTGAATTCAAAAAGCTTTTCTACCAGGAGTCGCCTTGGCTGGTTGGTTCTGATGCTTGGGCGTACGACCTTGGAAACTCTGGTGTTCATCACGTTCTAGAGTCTGGCGAGAATGTCAACATGCTCATCATCGACTCCACACCTTACTCCGAGCGCGCCGCTGCCGACTCCGTACGCAGGAAGAAGGACATCGGTCTGTACGCTATGAACTTTGGTAACGCCTACGTTGCCTCTGTTGCTGTGTACAGCTCCTACACCCAGGTCCTCGAGGCCATGATCGAGGCCGACAAGTTCGACGGTCCCTCGGTCGTCCTTGCCTACCTGCCATACGAGAAGGAGAACGACTCGCCTTTGACCGTTTTGCAAGAGACCAAGAAGGCTGTCGATCTTGGATACTGGCCATTGTACCGCTGGGACCCCAAGGGCGACGAGAAGGGCGAGCCCAACTTCCAGCTTGACTCCGAGAGGATCAAGAAGGAGCTGGAGGAGTTCCTTGCCCGTGACAACTATATGTCTCAGGTCATGAAGAGGCACCCTCAGTTTGCCTCCAACGTGTCTGGTAATTTCGGAACCGAGGTCAGGCAGCTCCAGAAGCGCAAGGCTAAGGACGCTTACAGCCAGCTCCTTGACGGTCTCGCTGGTGACCCATTGACCATTCTCTTTGCTTCCGATAACGGTAACGCCGAGAAGGTTTCGAAGCGTCTGGGCAACCGCGGTAAGGCGCGAGGCCTCAAGACCATGGTCATGGCCATGGACGACTTCCCTCTCGAAGATCTCCCTAATGAGCAGAACGTTGTTTTCATTACCAGTGTTGCCGGTCAGGGTGAGTTCCCTCAGAATGGACGAACAACATGGGAGACCATCAAGGACTCTACAGACTTGGACCTTGCCACTGTCAACTTCTCCACATTCGGTCTCGGCGACAGCCACTACTGGCCCCGCAAAGAGGATAAGATCTACTACAACAAGCCTGTCAAGGACCTGCACGCTCGCCTTGTAACACTTGGTGGCAAGGAGCTCGCGCCTGTCGGTCTTGGAGACGACCAAGACCCTGATGCGTACGAGACGGCATACCAGGAGTGGGAGCCTAAGCTCTGGCAATCCCTTGGTGTTGACAACGTGGAGGGTCTTCCTGAGGAGCCCCCGCCAATCACCAACGAGGACATGAAGGCTGCCTCGAACTTCCTCCGTGGCACCATCGAGGAGGGTCTGGCCGACACGTCTACTGGTGCTATCTCTGCTAGCGACCAGCAGCTCACCAAATTCCACGGCACCTACATGCAGGACGACCGTGATCTTCGTGATGAGCGTAAGGCGCAGGGTCTCGAGCCTGCCTACTCGTTCATGATCCGATGCAGACTTGCTGGTGGTGTTGCTACACCTAAGCAGTGGCTGCAGATGGACGAGATCAGCAACAGGCTCGGTAACGAGACCATGAAGCTGACCACTCGTCAAACCTTCCAATTCCACGGTATCGTCAAGGGCAAGCTCAAGCCAGCGATGCAGGCCATTAACAAGTCAATGATGACCACCATTGCTGCCTGCGGTGATGTTAACCGTAACGTCATGTGCAGTTCCCTGCCCACCCACTCTGGTTACCACGCACAGGTCCACGCCGTTTCCCAGAAGATCAGCGACCACCTGTTGCCCAACACCAGCGCGTATCACGAAATCTGGCTCGAGGATGACGAAACAAAGGAGAAGCGCAAGATTGCTGGTGAGGCCGTTCAGGACCACGAGCCGCTGTACGGTCCTCTTTACCTCCCCAGGAAGTTCAAGATTACCATCGCTATCCCACCCCACAACGACACCGATGTCTACGCTCACGATGTCGGTCTGATTGCCATCAAGGGTGCCGATGGTAACCTCGTTGGTTTCAACATTCTTGCTGGTGGTGGTATGGGTGTCACACACAACAACAAGAAGACATACCCCCGAACCGGCAGCATGTTTGGTTACGTTCCCACAGATCAGGCTCACATCGTTTGCGAGAAGATCATGTTGGTGCAGCGTGACCACGGCGATCGTAAGAACAGGAAGCATGCTCGTCTAAAGTACACCATCGATGATATGGGTGTCGATGTCTTCCGTGGCAAGGTTGAAGAGCTGTGGGGCCAGAAGTTTGCTGACCCTGCGCCTTTCAAATTCGACAGCAACGTCGACACGTTCGGATGGCAGAAGGATGAGAACGGTCTCAACCACTTCACCCTCTTCATCGAGAACGGCCGTATTGAGGACACTGCTGAGTTCCCTATGAAGACCGGTCTCATCGAGGTCGCCAAGGCACACAAGGGCGAGTTCAGGTTGACTGGTAACCAGCATTTGATCCTGTCCAATGTCCATGATGATGACCTTCCGGCCATGAAGGAGCTTCTCAAGAAGTGGAAACTCGACAACATCCACTTTTCTGGCATGAGGCTGTCGAGTTCTGCATGCGTGGCTTTCCCCACCTGCGGTCTCGCCATGGCTGAATCTGAGCGCTACCTTCCTGTCCTTATCTCTAAGCTCGAGGGCACACTTGAGGAAGCTGGTCTTCGACAGGACAGCATTGTCATGCGTATGACTGGTTGCCCCAACGGTTGCGCGCGTCCTTGGCTTGCTGAGGTCGCGTTCGTTGGTAAGGCCTACGGCGCATACAACATGTACCTTGGTGGTGGTTACCACGGCCAGCGCCTGAACAAGCTGTACAGGAGCTCCATCAAGGAAGAGGAGATTCTGGAGATCATGCAGCCAATGATCAAGCACTACGCGAAGGAGAGGAACGATGGCGAGCACTTCGGTGACTTTGTCATCAGGAAGGGGTACATCAATGAGACCACACACGGAACCAACTTCCACGACAACGTAAGTAATTCTGAACTTCAGTTGTATGAGCCTATACTAACATAAATACAGACTGCGGAAGATGAGTCTGATGGAGAGTAAATAGGTTAATTCGATCAATGGTTATGATTGATGGTTTCGTACAGTTACATATGACTGCTTTGGGTAGGGCTTGATCATACATCGGCGTTGTGCAAGCGTTTCCAGTCTATCTCAAGATTCGCAAAAGGATCAAAATATATCACATTTCAAGTTAATCTCTTCGACACTCTTCAGTATGCCATGGGCCTGCATAGACATCAACAGACTCCTTGTTGGCCAAAACAAGGATCGAGGCTGCTAAACTCTCGAGCTCTTCCACAAAATAAGAACCTTGACCTCCTTAAGTTTGGCAGACCCACATGGACTCGGTATACACGTTCAAACTTCATGGGAGTAGCCAAAAATCTCCACCACGAGCACAGCGGCAAAAAGATGGTCACTACGAGGGTCGAACTCGCGACCTTGGCGTCTCAAGGATGAAAGCTATTAGCACCACGCTCTAACCAACTGAGCTAAGCGACCATTGTAGTCCTCACTGGGCTTTGGTGGCGAGTTGGTGGACTTGTAAAATTTATAACTTTGGATATCATTGATTCATTAACATGTAGCTACACTTCACCTCATGGAGTGGGAAGACTCTTCGCAAACGCCTCCGCAATCTCCTCGTTACTCCATCCTTGGGTGATTGCCAACTGCAGCAAGATCCTCGCCTTCTGGGGGTTGTAGAATCCGCTTGAGATGATGAAATCGCCAGGACTGCTAGGCGGGACCATACCGTCGGTGGATCGGTGCGATGCGACGATTGGGATGCTCGTTGCGTTGAATAATTCTTCGGCTGCGAGATTGGCTGCGTCGGACATGCCACCCGCTCCTACACCGGCGTACACGAGTCCTTCGGCGCCAGACGCGACGGACGTGTTGAAGAGCGCGGGATCCATGTCTTGGTGTGCGTACAAGATATCCACCTGAGCCAGGTCGGTGACATTTGAAACGTCAAACACAATACGGCCCACTGGTTCCGAGGGCGCGTAGAAGAAGTATGGAACTTGGTTGACGAATGTTCCGAGCTGGCCGGCCTCAGTGCTGAAGAAAGTATCGAGGCTGTTGGCGTTGTTCTTAGTGGTGTAGAATGCTGAGCCGATGCGGTCGTTCAGGACAATCATGGTACCGCGGTCACGACCGGCAGGGGATCCAGCGAGGACAACGGCTTGGTACAGGTTGAGGGGTCCATCGGCAGATAGGGCTGTCGCGGGACGCATGGCGCCAACGCATACGACAGGCTTGCTGGAGTTGATGGTGGACTCGAGGAAGAACGCTGTTTCTTCAAGCGTATCGGTGCCGTGGGTGATTACAACACCGGAAATTTCGGGTTTCGCCAGTTCTTCGTTGATCATGTGTGCCAATTTCAGACTAATGGTCTTGTTGATGCTGCCAGATCCAACGTTAGAGATTTGGTAGCCGGCGATGTTGGAGATGTTGAGGAGTTCGGGTACTGCATCAACCAGTTGCTGGACACCAAGACCAACTGAGTAGCCTGTAGTTTGGGTGTTGCTAGAGCCTTGCGAGGCAATTGTGCCTCCTGTCGCGAAAATAGTGACATTTGGTAGAGAAGCATTGATAGGAGTCTGGATGTCCTGGCGGACGAAGAGCTTGTGTAGTCCAGACTTGCTCAGGTCGACGGGTGAGGCCAAGGCCAGGGAAGTGAACAATGGGAGAAGCTGTGTAAAACCCTTCATCTTGATAGTTCGAGATGAGAACACTGATGCTGTCTACATCTAAGTGTTGCCGTGATACACTGCTTTTTATAGTTCCAATACACTACTCTTCGTGCTCGGCCGGCTTGCCTCGCTCGTTACCAAGACTCTTATCTTTCACCATGGGAAATGTTCGGCAGGCTGTCGTCATCGTCCTACTCTTACTACTGCCAAGTAGACCCGTCGACACGCGAGAGTCAGCATCGCAAGGCACGTTTATGTAAAGGCGCCGGGCAAACGTCGAGGCTGTACATCGTTATCTGATATCGGTGGAGAAGATAACCCACTTCAAAAAGACGCTAGAACTCGATCAGAAGGAGTGCCAAGGGCCAGCTAGCCACATCCGTGGGGAATCCATGTCTCGGGGCTTTTGACGTGTAGGCAAATCCGACTTTGTGGGGAAAGTTAGGGTAGTTGTCAAAAGCTTCAGAGGTTTTGCGTCCGATATGGGCCGAAGAGATGGCACCTTGCTGCGCCGAGAAAAGATAGGGTGGCTTGGCGGCATTTTCGCGAGAGCTTGCTGACAGGGACGTGGGATGGGACTGTTAGGCTTTCCCAGTCTGCTGTAGTGTGCGCTTTATGACAGATAAAAGATCTTTGCATTTCCAGAGATTGGGGACCCCATCGCGAAGATCATTCACTGTTCCTATTTTTTAGGCATCCTTTGCCGAGACACCGTTGCTTTCGAGAGATTTGGGGTCGCTCTGCTGTCCAGATGGCGGGAACATAATAACCCTCTTGAAACGGGATGTATGTGAATAGAGTGGCTTACCAACTGCCAATCCCGTGAGCTTTTGATCGACTCGCCAGGTGGACTGCCTTACGTCGCATGTCGCAGGAACTGAATATTGAAGGCTGTTGAATTTGACAGCCTGGCACTTTTATTGCCCCAGAGTGTATCAATGAGATCTTCTCAACAGCAAGCGTTGCGCGCATCGAGTTTGGAGAGTTGAATCGTGGTCGCCTGGCCAGTTTGGTGGTTTCGTAGCGCAGCGAAGGCGCAGCAGCTGGCGATTCGGCGGCAACCGGCTGAACGACGTCATTGACCATCTGAACTGGTCGCTTTCCGCGACAACACCATACATCAGTGACGATGCAGCCAACGTCGCCCATATTACAAGGGCCAAAGCGTGAAAAGCCCAAAATCCAAGACCTACCCACACTGAAACCACAGGGAATACATCATGGGAGACACTTCAATCGCTGCGAACAGGTCCGCCCTGAAGGACTTCCTTGCGTCCATCGCGACAATATCTGGAGATCTTTCCAACATCACGGCGCCTCCCTTCCTTTTAGCTGAGAACTCGACCGTAGAGATCCCACAGTACTGGTGTGATCATGCACATTTGTTTGTTCGACAAGCATGGGGAGATACCGAGGAGCAAAGGGCCTTGAATGTATTAGAATCGTTCATGGGCGCGCTTCGAAACCAACAATATGCTGGGAAAAGTGAGAAGGAAGGTGTTAAGAAGCCGCTGAACGCCTTTTTGGGCGAACTGTTCATGGGCAAATGGGAAGATGATGAGCTCGGAGAAACGCGACTTGTCGCTGAACAAGTCAGCCACCACCCGCCCATCACGGCTTGCTATATCTGGAACGACAAGCATGGCGTCCGGGCAGAAGGTTTCACGGAACAGGAAATTACCTTTTCTGGCAGCGTCAGCATAAAGCAAAAAGGCTATGCCATGCTACACATCGACAAGTATGACGAGGACTACTTAATGCCTGTCCCTAACGTCAAGGTCAAAGGCATCCTGGGCGGCAAGCCATACCCAGAACTTCAAGGAAACTATTCCCTCATATCCTCGACCGGGTATGTGTCGCAAATCAAGTTCGAGGGCAAATCCTTCTTCGGTGGCGGTCAAAAGAACGGATTTGAAGCGAGGTTGTTCCATGTTGACCGACCAGACGAGATTTTGTACGAAGCCAAAGGAGCTTGGAATGGCGAATCAACATTTGAAGATGCGCGATCAGGGAAGCAGATCGAGAAGCTCGACTTCGCGACGCTCAAGTCATTACCACTGCAGATTGAGGACGTAGCTGAGCAGGACCCATGGGAATCACGGAGAGCGTGGGGTGATGTCATCGCTGCCCTTAGGCGAGGCGATATGAGGGGTGCTGCAGACTCGAAATCAGTTGTCGAACAAGGTCAACGGCAAATGAGGAAAGACGAAGCTGATAACGGGACAACCTGGAAAAACCGCTTCTTCAAGGACGTTGGACATGACGATATCTTCGAAAAGCTGGCAAAACACGACCCCAGCTCATTCACCATCGATCGCAAAGGCGGTATCTGGAAGGTGGACAAGGAAGCAATTCAGACTGCGCAAAAGCCTTACCACGGCGAATTGCTACCGACGAACGAGCGAACGGGCGTATCGGGAGAAGCTCAACACGAAGGGACTAGTGGAGACCAAACACGATCGCAAGCTGAGGCCGCAGCGGCAGTTCCCTCACACGATGCTCCTCAGCAACAAGCTTCTGGGGAAGAAGCGCCGACACAGCACCCTATTGATCCTCCGGCACGAGCAGATCTGCCGCTGCGGCCAAGAACCGAACCACCCTCCCTGCGAGCGCCCGAAAATTCAGAAGGGCCGACTGATGCACAGGTCGAGAAGTTCCTCCGCAATAAGTACAGCGCAAGCCCAAGATGAGCTCAAACTTTATTGTGGTGTCTAGACCGTACGTCAAAAGATGTGAGGCTGAAGTTGGTGAGAAGGTTGAGTGTGTGGTTGATTAATTATATTCATAGTCTACGCCATATTCAATTCCGGGTATCGTCGCAATGAAAGACCGTCCAAACGCTGTTCTGGTTTACTGTGTTTTTGTGTTCGTATTTCGTTTCTTTTGAGGCTTATCGTTGTTGTTTTGATGATTAAAATGATCGTCTCTCCGATTCTTGGACCACATCTGTCTGCATCGTGATCTGCCCTGACGGTAGCTTAGGTACGGCACGCTCCTCGTCGAAGCTCTTGCCACCAGCTGACACCGTCCACGAACTGAATCCCTTCTCACTCTTTTCAACTTGGTTCTCCTCGAGCAGGTCATCCCTCAAGCGCATGGGCTGCAAGTTTCCCATGCCATAGTCTTCTTCCTTATCGGCCCCTTTCTCGGTCCTCATCAATGTACCAAAATGGAACAAGCTCTTTCTTTTTGATTCCTTTGCTGTAGATGGACCCCCATACCATTGTGGTGTGTTGTTCTTCCCACTCTCACCCTTTCCTGTTGTATTTATGCCAAAGTGTGCCGCGAACTTGCGGTATAGTGGGCGGAGGGTTGCAAGACTACCGGCGGTGATAGCGAGACCTTGTTCGACGTCACTCCAGATTGCGATATCCAGTGTGGCCCATAGGAAGTCGGGGTTCTTGAAGTCCATAACGTATGCCATACGGCAGAGGACGGCAACACTTGCCACGCAAGCCATTCCCAGAATGGGAATAAGCAGTATCCTTGTCTTAACAGACATGTTCAAGTTCCATACGAGGAAGATGGGGAGAATAGCGAAAGTAAAGTCGCAAACGACGGAAACCGCGCTGTAGAGGAAAGTGAGAGCAATGATTACGTCGACGTCAATGCACCACCCTGTTTGGGACTTCTTGTCCCAGAAGTAGGATAACGGCGCACATTGAAGGAGAGTAACAAAGAAGAAGACCAGGCCGGTCAAAACAGTAAGACCCATGACGATGTAGATGATCCATCGGTGGAGTGGCTTGATCGTGACGCGTAACAGGAACAGTCCGATCGAGATTTTGACCGTGATCATGGCCCAGCAGTAGGCAATGTAGCAGTACCACCAATACTGTCACTCAATTTAGTTGCGATTCAAGATCTAAATTGGCGCACTTACCCGCATAGCCTTAAGTATGGCTTCATCGCTAAGATCCTTCATGTGTCTACCAGTACCGTAATGAATGCCACCGATTGCACAAGTCGCAAACATCACATTGAATAACTACTATGGTCAGTATGTGTCATCAATGGCAATTCTGAGGCGGACTTACAAGAGCGAGGACCATGAAGAAGTCATCCCATCCGAAAGCCTTCACGATACGGGTCCGAACGTAGACTCGAAGTACCACTGACACAAACGATAACGACACCATCGTCGAACATACCGCCTGTAGCTCTGGCCCTCGGTTCTCAACCATGATTGATTATACGAGACGAAACAACACCGACGTGCAAACTTCAGTTCACCCCGGATTCTTGAAGAAGATCAGGCACAGTGCCGGAGGAAAGACCAAAGCATTGGGTGTCAGAACCCTCCACCAAGGATATGTGAGTCTCGACTCTGGTTATACACTAGAAAAAACAGGGGCGAGGCGGCACAGGAACCCCGTATACGCCAGTGCCCAAGGCTAAAGAGGAAGCACGCCCGAGCTTGGGCACAAAGCTTTGGCTGCAGCTTCCAGCGCGATCTACTGGTAAGTACGAGTCGTTCAGGAGAATGGGACCAGGATCAACGTCCCTGCCGCTGGTGATCTTTACCGCGAGTTCACTGCCATTCTGACAGAACAAAGACGATCCCAATATTTCAACTCTTGACAGGGTTCGGAGACGCCCTCCGGATTTTGAGTATCCGTGGAGAGACTCATCCCGCGATGAGGAGGAGTTGTATTGAGTTCAACCGTCGCTGGTGCTCGCGGAGGCGGGCCTGACGACTTTTCGGTCCCAAAGAAATGTCCCGTGTTTTGCACCCGCCGTCAAGTCTTGATCGGGCGTCGATGTGCGATGAACAGACACGCATTGGACGGCGTAAACCGGCAGATGAAGGGTTCAGTCGCATGGCGACCAGGGGCGGGAGGGATCCGTAAGCCTTTTGAGAACTATCACCGGGCATCTTCTCTGTTTTGAGCTACTTTGGTCGCCGTCCAAGGCCAAGCGAGTGCACTAGATCGTATAGGGCAAAGCAGCTGTTCACCATGTCCACCATATGGAGAAGACACGGATCTCGCGACCACAAAAAGTGCTTCGGCATTGATATTGGTACAGCCGTCGCCCCACTTGACTCGCGCGACGATACCCGGAGGCGGGTTGATGAGAGCGACAATGTCGTCCAAAGTTTATTCAGAGGCTAAAGATCAGCTACGTTGGATTGAATATACATGGGCATCAACGCGCCACATTTGCTTTTCCTGACGACGTTCGCCTCACAAAATGGAGGGGAAGAAACAATGTGCTTCTGAAGGGTAGTTGGCGATTCGTAACATCAAACAATTCAAAAGCCTCGCACGAGTCTAAACCCCCCTCCGGCAGCACGCATCCGCTGGTATATGGCCTTTATTCAGACCCTTCGGGTTGTTGTCAGGCACTCCCAGCTTTGCGACAGTAGCAGCTTGCCTGAACGGTGACATCCGCGACAGCTTGAGCTAAGCGAAGTTGTTGACGCACTATCCCCGCTTCTTCGCCCCGTTCGAGTTTGACAAGGCATTCGTGGTATCCATGCAAAGCCCAGACATTGTTCGGATGCTGTCTTGCCCTTGGTAAGGTATCATCGAACCCTAGGTCCGCCTTGTACGCGGCAGCGGCATCTTCAACCCTGCCCTGTTCCATCAAAAGAGCGGCGTACGCATGCCTGGTCGGTTGCATCCACGGCCATGGCTCTGCATAAGTGAGAGCGTCGTCGCGCTTGATCGCCTCCTCAAGATGGCTAAAGGCGACGTCGTAGTCGGCCTGCCGATAGGCTATCTCCCCATCGAGCATTGCCTCGCCGACCTGAAGAACGACATTGGACCGGTTTGGAAAGTCTCCGCAGATGCGGGACGACGGGATCCGTTTCACTGCCTCTTTGAGGGCGGCACGTTCCTTGAGGGCCTTCTCAACGTCTCCGGTAGCGGCATGTGCTACACCTTTTCCATAGTGTATCATCGCGATCGTCACACAATACAGGTCTTTGTTTTTTGGATAAGGCAACGAAAGTAGGTCCTGCCAGCGTCCAAAGCGGACGAGGACGTGAACACGTACTGAGGAGAAGTTCTCGAGCCAGTCTGCCATGGGCGGACTGTCAATGCTAAGGAGTGATGCCGGCAATGACCGTTCCATCCGGCCCACCGCTTCTAGAGCAACCTTCGACTGACCAGCGAACATTGCGGCATAGATCAGAGAGTGGTAGTCGTGCATACGATAGAAAGAGTAAAAGTTATCTCCGCCGTGTTCGTCGTGGTATTTTTCGTCAGCCATGCAGGCATCAGCATTGGAAGCTATGGCCCGTCGATAGTCTCCTACGAGGATGTCAAGGTGACTCGGCATGTGGACCAAATGGCCCGCATCAGGGACGAGGTTGCGAAGGTGGTCTGCGGCAACCAGTGCAGCCTCGGGCGTCGAGCTCATCTCCATCAAATGGATGTACAAGTGGAGAATGCCAGGGTGTTCAAATACATCGTCCTGCTCGAGTGCCTTTTCAAGAAAACCTTTGACCTCTAGTGAGCGTGATCCGGGAGTCGGCTCGCCAGTCTTCAGATCCCAAAGGTCCCATGCGGAAAGGTTCATGACAGAGTCGGCGAACAAAGTCGTCACATCGAGGTCGTTGGAGAAGTCCTCATACACTGATTCCATAGCTTTTGCGTAGGCTTCATTGCACGCTTTGAAGTCAGGCTCTTGGAGCCCTTTTGGCACGCGAGACTGGATCGCCTCAATGAGTGCCTGCTCAAGCTCCGTTGAGTTCGGCGCATGGTTTTTGGCCTCGGTCAGTGCATGTTCGATCGTCTCTAGAGTTGCTTTCAGCTCCTTTTCGTCGAAGAGATCCCACGGCTTGTTGTAGTTTGGACCCAAAGCGAAGGCAAGCTAGTCAAGTCAGCTCATTCATCAGTCCACTATAGACACTCCAGACCCAACTTACCCCCCAGTATGCCATCGCACAGTTCGAATCTTCAGCAATTGCACGCTCGAAGCAGCGGGCTGATTCCTCGTGGTGGAACGCATAGCTCCAGATGAGCCCTCTATCAAACCACACTTGCGCCTCTGCATTTGCCGTTGTCACCTTCCGGTGATAGGTTCCTAGATTATACTGGTATGATTTCGAAGCGGTACCCATGGCTGTATTGTTGTCGGTTGCTTAGATGTCAAATCCAGCAAGTTGAGGTCGATGCGGCGAATCGCGCTGTAATGACATGTAAACTTTACGAGCGGGGTTTTGTTTCGCGGTCCCGAGCCAATGAAGCAACCGCGTTATGACGCCACATCACCATTGCACACGAAACAAAAGCGTTGCAGGTGTTGAAGTTCACTTTCTGCGCACAATTGCGATTGCACATTGTAGTGCAGTGTCGTTGTAGCATTTGCTGGTGATCTTGGCTCCCAGATTCGAACAGACTAGATAGTTACGTCACCCCACTTGCTCACGATCGTGAAGACTCACCACCACGACTTGTGCACCTCCCGGTCACATCACACCACCGTTCGCATTTTCTTCACAACCGCAAGACTGATCATCGATCGATCACACCTATGCTAGCTCGTATTGTACCATTTCAACTTCGAAAATCGGTTGTAAATTTCACTGCATCTGGCGTCTGCCTGAGGACATCCAGACAACACATGGCAAAGATGTTACACTCCGCTTCAACCCCCGTACCAACCAACAACTCGTCGAAAAAAATCTTCGCCCCAACCTCCAACTCCGAAGATCCCGGCCACGCAACCCAGTACACCAAAGGCGCGCTCGACCGGGCCGACCTCCTCCCCTCACCCACCGACCAATTCCACGCATGGTTTGAGGAAGCAACCAAGTCTGGCGTCTACCAGCCCGAAACGGTAACTTTCAGCACGGCGGAGCTCCCCAGCGGCAAAGTCTCAGCGCGAATGGTCTACATGAAAGAACTTGATTCCAAAGGCTTCGTCATCTACTCCAACTGGGACACCAGCCGCAAAGCATCAGACGTAAACAGCAACCCGCATGCAGCGCTAACTTTCTGGTGGAGGGAACTCGAGCGCCAGGTTAGAGTCGAGGGAAGAGTTGAGCGTCTCAAGTCGGAGGAATCGCAGGTTTACTACGACACGAGGATCCGGGGCAGCAGGATCGGTGCATGGGCGAGTCAGCAGAGTAAGGTGCTCGAGGGGAGGGAGGAGCTCGAGAAGCGGGTTGAAGATGTAGAGAAGCGGTTCGAGGGGAAGGAGAAGATTCCTGTTCCCGAATTTTGGGGAGGATTGAGAGTAATTCCTGAAGTTGTTGAGTTTTGGCAGGGGCGACCCAGCCGTCTGCACGACCGATTCAAATATGAGTGGGTGGTGAAGGAGGATGGTGAGGGAGAGTGGAAGGTTGACAGATTGAGCCCGTAAGGTTTTGCACGGAAACGCCGATCCCGCGATTTATGAAAACACACAGTGCTACTGTGGTGTAGCTTCACTTCGGTTCTCAATAACTGCTGCATGTGCACCGCAATCATGAGGTTCTAAGGCTGAGGTTCGCTTTCTCTTGTACTTTCCTGATCGAGCAGTAAGGCGTGGCAAACGCCTCTTAAGAGCCAAGGAACAACCTATGACTTGCTACACCAACATCCAGAAAACTTTGGCTATCGCAATCGACCCAAAACTTTTTTGGGGTTATCGATCTCTCACAATGTGTCCTCCAGCCGACCTTGCAGCTGCTAAAAGCACGCCAACGCGCTCGCACGGAGTCTACACTAATAGTATCCCCCAAACGCCCATCTCTCGAATTGCGTTCGAACACGCCTCAATCTTACTAGCGCCATCAATACTCAATCATAGCATGCGAGTCTATCTGTATGCCAAAGCTCTTGCCGAACATTCGGCATCCATCTATGCTACAGACCCCGCAAAGCACGACCTCCTCTTCACTGCATGCTTGTTCCACGACATTGGAACAACCGACGAGTATGATGGATCACAGCGATTTGAGATAGAAGGGGGTGATGCAGCGGTGAAGCATTTGAATCGGTTTGACGTCGGCCAGACAGACAAACATGACGTCTGGACAGCCATCGCCTGCCATACAAGCCCTCAGATCGCGGAAAGGATTGGAGAGCTGTCGAAGCTAGTCAGAATTGCTGTGATTACTGACTTTGGGCGTAAGAGTCTTGCCTGGGACGTGCTGGGGCCCTTGAGAGAGACATTGGAGAAGGAACTAGAAAGAGCTGACATTGAGAAAGTTCTTGGCGACGCGGTTGTAAAGCAGGCGAAGAGATACCCGGAGAAGGCGCCAATGGTCTCATGGCCCGGAGTCATGTACAAAGCCCATCTGGCGGAGCCTGAGTGGAGTGGTGTGAACAAAATGTTCTGAAGTATTGATAAGTGGAGATGCCTTTGCGTTCATAGTACAATACTATAGCGGCATTCAACTACATGAACTGCCCGCCATTGTTCATTGGGGCTATGTTTGGATCCATGAAGTTGAAGTCGTTCCCAAGTAGTGTTGTGATGAGTTGATCTTCTGAGAACCATTCTCCCATATTTCCAGTGGGGACAAAGTTGTCCATGTTGTATGTGGTGTTCGACTGAGGAGTATTTGTATAGGGATCGAACTCATTGCCGTTAAATCCGGCGTCGTAAGTGTTGTTGATGCCAATTCTTGTCATAAACGGATCGAGCTCTTTTCTGAGTTGTACTTGTGTTGGCTGGTCAGGCGTGGTAGGGTTGGAGAAATTGGGGTTCCTGGCAGCCGCTCCGATGAAGAGCTTAGCAACCCGGTGGAAGACATCGCACACCAGAAACATCTTCTCGATGGCACTCGATGTGCCGCGAGCAGGCTGTAGAGTCTCCAGAAAATCACCAAGCATCGCCAAATCGCTGGTAGACTGCGTCTCGATGATGTGACAAAAGATGACGAGGAACGGAGTGAAAGGTGTATGCAGCAGCGTCCAGTGAAGGTACTCCGAGAAGACGTGTTTGTCGGACATCGTCGCGAATTTTGTCGTACATGTCTGGTGAAGTTGCATTGCTTGTCTGGCTGCAGCAAGGCAATCCTGACTGCACGACAGTGACTGACTGTCGGTCGATGGCACAGCTCTGAGTACCAGTGTGAGTGTCGTAGATAGCGTGACTTTATCGCCTAGCATGAAGACATCGTGCGCCTCTTCGGGTGTGCCTGGTATATGCCCGATCTGGTCATGTTCAGCCCATGTCTGTCTAATTTCCAAGACTAGTGAATCAGCTTTGGCTGCTCTTGATGCCCTGGGCTGTTTCAAAGCACGAGGACTGTAAAGATCCTCGTACACGCGTCCTTGAATACCAGCAAGTTTGCACCAGAAACGGATCAAGCCGTTGCGAGCTCCGAAGTTTCCATCGCCCGTCATAAGAGGCAAGGGAACGGCAATATCGTATTCTTGTATACATGATGCGCGGCCAAGACGAAGACAAAGGCCTTTGTCCATGGTGTAGAGGAACCAGAAAAGGTCGACTTTTCGTCCACGCGTCTCGGGTGAATCTTTGACCATCGAGTCCGCGCGATGATAACCTAGAGTGAGGCAGAGGTGAGCTGCCTTCGATATGAGCGCGGAGCACAAAGAAGGTTTAGATGACTCGACAGCGTAATAGGCCTGGGACGATTTAGCATCTTAAATAAACGTAGGTAGCCGCGCGCTCCATGAACTTACTCCGAGCAACAGAGCTTCAAAATTATCAACGGTAGGTGCCATTAGGACCGGAAGGAGACCGATCAAATCCATCATGTTCCTTACAAACATCTTGGTGTACAGTTGGAACTCTTCGTGGCGTGGGTCGTCCTTGTCAAATGAGAATTGATAACATCTGAAGACGAAGTAGAGACTGCCGAAAGCCACAATGAGGCTTGCCACCGGGATATCATCGATATTAAAATAGAGCTCTTTGCAGAGAGCTACGATCTCCCTGTGCGGCCTAACTGGATAGAAGAGCCCGATGACTGTATCGTAAATGTCTTCACACTCTCGAAGCACTCTCGAGACTACCTCTGCGGGGGGCACTTCGTACCGCTGCGTACTCTTTTTGACTCTTTCAATGACTGGGACATCTTGCTCCCCGGGATAGACATTTTGAGTTGAAACTATTTGACTCAGGGATGTCAAAGCGGCGGCGAGATCTGGATCCTGCAGCAACAGCTGACTATTGCGCAACGCTCGCTGTAGATGGTCGTTGGTAGAAGTGGTATACGCACTGAGGGATGTATCGCCCTCAAAATGTTGAATGTTGGATGCCGGAGTAGCAGCGGGAGTGGCACTGACCGAAATCCCTATTGATGGAGACGGCGACGGCTGTGCTTGGCTGTGTAGTGTCGCTGACTGTGGTGAAGGCATCTTCATGTCACGCAAGGCTCTTTCAATACCGGCAAGCCGATCTCCAATCGCGTCGATTTTCGACTCACTAAAATCACGAGGTCAGATAGTTGATCTGGAAGGGACTGGCAAGAATGAGTGGGTTTCACCCATGCCGGAACCATGAATCAGTGCGTGAGGACAAGGTATCCATGTGCATGCCGATTAGAGTGATGGCAACAGTTGGGGACAGAGCGATATCGGCTATGAGAAGTAAATACCCACTATTTGCTGGAGATGAGTACTCGTTGTCGTTGTTCCTTAGGTCTGTTGCCGGATGCCTGGCAGATCAGATCCGAAGCACGACAGCTCGCACAGGGTCTTCCTTTGTCACAACGTATCTGTCAGGTGCAAGAGTCAGTAACTTGACGTGTCGTTGCCGGATATTCCGCCGAACGTCCATACCTTACGGGTTCTACATTGGTCGCACTAACACAATGTCAGTACATCGTTTGGTATCAAGCCTTCATTAGCCACACATACCGCTCGTGAGCCTGCTTGGCCGTCGCTAGAAGCGGATGCACCTTCCATACTGGGGACCTTGCTCACTGAACGCCACAGGAATGTGGAGAGTTGGAAGGGATAGGTGAAGGCTTATGTTGTCGCGCGGGTACCGGTGGGGCTGAAAGCTAAACTGCTGTGATTGGACAAAACCTTCTCATCCGCCCGCGGGCTCCGAAGGGGGTGAAGAACTCTGTCAGGAGACACAAGCCACATTAACGTACGTAAACTGCTCCAGTATCGAGGCGCAGCGATGATTGAGCTTTGGTTTCCGTCTTATTGTGTTAGACCTTAAGGTGGCTTGAGTTTAGGGAGGAGAAGGTGCATTGGCATCTACGCGCTAGTTTGCACTTTCCTCCTGCCCATATCCCCTCACAACACCACATTCATGATTTTGAGAGCTTTGCTCCATCCAATCCGAAGACTCGTGCCTTCAATTCATTCAATGCTAACCTCTAGATTCTCCTTGGCGAAAGTCCCGATGACGCTGGGTGTCTATGAAGGTCCGGTACTTCAACTACAGCAAAATTTCATAGATTGGTGCTGAGGTGACCAACGGTCCCACCAAATCTTTTTTTCAGCTACAACAACCCTTTTCAACTACAAGCAAACGTTCTTAACTATAGGCAACACCAATTTCTCCTTGACTACACTCAACAAGCCGAGTTGATCTGCGTCAGCAATCCCAACGTCCAAGGCAAGCTATTATAATCACCGCCGGCACTCGGATCCAACCCCTGATACAGATACCTCAACCCGCAAGGACTGACCGTTAACGTCTGATCCACGTTCGTCCTGATCACCTCCCCATGACTGATACTCTTAGTCCACGGCGTACCGCTAAACACCACGTTATTCCACCGCGCAAACGGATTCGCCTCGGTCGCTGCCAACTGCGCCCACGGGCCCGCCAGACTCCTGCTCGTCCAGGATCTGAAGTATCGGTTTCCGTCGCTGCCGATGGCTTCGACGAGCAGCAGATACTTGCCTCCGCCGACGTGGTAGACGTTAGCGGCCTCGAAGAGCGCGTTGCGTGTGTCGTTGAGCGTGATGACGGGCGAGCTCATCCCGGTTGGGAAACTGCTCATTGGTGTCTGCGAGCGGTAGAGGTGGCCGTTGTCGTCTGAGGAGAAGAGGTGGCATGTTGAGGTATCGCAGATGACCCACATGTCCACCCAGTATCCGTCGCCGATGTTGTCGGTGATGATCTGCGGTGTGCCGGTGTAGAAATTCTTCGGCGCCGTCCAGCCAGCTGGGTTGCTGATGTCTTTATTGGTCGAGTACGCTGCGTTGCCGTTCTGGTAGATCAGATACCACAGCTTCTGCGGCGCGAAGTAGAAGACCTCCGGTGCTGCTCGGTATCCGGTGCCGATGGCCGACTGATCCAGATAGTAGAACGTCGATGCATTCGCCTTGGAGAAATCGGTGAAGTTGAAATAGACAAGATTATACCCTGAGGCCTGCGCCGTGCTAGCAAAGACATGGTATGCGTTCTTATAGAAGACGACAGACGGATCCTTAATACCAGCAATATTGCGCCCGTCGTTCTTGGGTCCAATAAGAGCGCCACTCGAGCTCCATTTGAAGCTACTTGGTAAACCAGCCGACTGTCTGTCCGAAACGAAGCCTTCGATAGCACGCGCCGTAGCTACTGCCACCACAACAGCAAGTACAAGAAGACAGCGCATTGCAACCAACGATACGATACGATACGATAAGAACTCCCCCAACAAGAACAGTTGTTGCCCAGCTATATAAACCAGCGACACTACTATGACAACTCCCGGGTTCCCCGCTGCAACGGGCGATCTCCTCCGATTTTATATTGCTCGTATTCATATGTAGACATGTTGTACCAATCAGATTTCTGCATCATCAGCCTAAACAACGACGGCAGTCTCCACAGGTACTTTAAATCGTCTTGAAGGGAACGAGCTTCCCAAAAGAAGGGACGCGGAGTGCGGGCACTCCCGAGGATAGTGACATGTGTTGGGCGATATGTCATGGGCTGGCGTTTGTTAAGGTGGCACGATACGATGCCGCAGTACAATGGAAGTGATTCGAACTGGTGCAAAACTTCAATTGCTCTCTCTATCCCAGGTTGAATTCCGACGCCATACCAGCATGCCTCATGAACTTCTCCTTTGCTCTGACAGCCTTCCTCATCTTCGCACTCTCCTCTTCATCTGCACCGAGCGGCAAGTCCAGATCCTGGATGCCCTTCTTGGGCTGCACTTTGTCCGCCTTCCTACTCGCGCCGTCGATCTTGGGCGCGCCGCGAACCTTGGCTGGTCTCTTGTCTTCTCGTCCAGCACCAGTGCGCAGACCGGGTACCTTCATACCGCTTGGTCTCTCGCGGAGCGCAAAGGCTTTGGCTAGGTGACCCAGGTGCAGGGACTTGATGTCGAAGTAGACACGCTCATCTGCTACGTGAGTGGCGTAGGCACGAATGTGGGATTGGTATGCACGGCGGGCTGCTTCGAGGCGCTTGGGATCGGCGAGCGCCCACCGCTCGACTGCGAGTTGTAGGTCTGTGGCCTTCTCCATGTATGCGCCTTTTTCGATGATGCCGGTCGTGACTAGTCCCTTGTTCAAGATGTCGTCGGCATCCTGGCGGATAAGATGGACGCCGGCTTCGTTGTCTTTGCGGTCAGACTTGAGAATCTCGACGTAGCCTTCTTCGCAGCCTGGCTGTAGAAAGACGCATGCGCGGCCATCGCGTCCGGCACGCGCTGTTCGTCCGATACGATGCAGATGGTCGGAGCGGGCGAAGGCAGGGTCGAATTCAACAACCAGGTCGACGTTGGGGAGATCGAGACCGCGGGATGCGACGTCAGTGGCGATAAGGACGGATGCTTCGTTATTCTTGGTAAAGTGTGCAAGGGTGGATGTTCGGAGGGACTGTTGGAGGGAGCCGTGTAGGCGGTAAGCTGTGACTGTGTGCGTCTTGGAGGAGAGTATAGGAGATTCGGCGTGGGTAACAACCAGTTTTGTTGGATCCGACTGGGCGATGGCCTTCTTCTTCTCCTTCTTGTCTGTTGCGTCGGCATCCTCATCTACTGTGTCCTTCTTAGCGCTGTCTGGCTTGTCGCCCTCGAGGCTGCTAGCTAGCAGGTCAAAGTGGAAGTCGACCGAGTCGGCACAGGATATGAATACGATGGCTTTCATGACCGAGCCTTTCCGTGCGAATGTGCGCTTGAGGTAGGCTAGCAAAGACACCAACCGGAGCTTGGGAGCCACAACGGCGTATGACTGCTTCAGTTGAGCTGGCGCGTAGAAACCCTGGTCCTCTCGTTCTTCGGCTGCGTTTTCGTCTCTGTCGGCGGGGTCTGCTTTGATGTGCACGGCGTCTTTCAAACTGATCTGGCCGAGTCTCTCGACATCCATCTTCATGGTAGCAGAACAGAGGACGGTCGTTCGTTTCTCTGGTAGCCCTGGGATCGCCGACCTGCCCTCTTTGTGTGCTCGCATTCGCAGGTTGAGCTGCCCAATGATCTTTTGCATGTCCTGCTCGAAGCCGAGCTCCATCATTCGGTCACCCTCGTCCAGCACAAGCCACCTGACGTTACTCACATCTAAGACTTCTGTGTGTTCAAGGTGATCGACCAGTCGTCCGGGGGTTGCGACGAGGATGTTGATGCCCTTGCGTAAACGCGCCTTTTCAGACTTCTTCTTCTCACCACCAATGACGGTGGTGGCCACAAGCCAATGCGCACATCCCAGCAACTTCTCCAGTACGAGGGCGATCTGCTTGCTCAGTTCTCGAGTCGGTGCTAGGACAATAGCAAACAGTCCTGAGCTCCTCTGCACGGCCTCATCACCCGCGTCCTTCCGCTTCTTCATGTTCGCCGAGAGCTCCATCAGTCTCTGCACAATCGGCAGCAGGTATGCCAGCGTCTTTCCGGAACCAGTCTCGGCCTGTATGAATGCGTCCGAGTCGTCCTTGACTAGCTGTGCGATGGCAGCTTTCTGGATGGCTGTGGGCGCCTTCATGCCCATCTTGTTCAACATGTGCGTGGCCAGTGTCGGTGATATGCCGAGGGAGGTGAAGGTCTCCAGCTCGCTGCTGAGAGGCGCATTGGAAGGCTCGACGGGGGCATCGTCTTCGGCGGTTCGCTCGGCGGGCAGCGTCTTGGTGGTCGAGGTGGGGTTGTAGGTGAACAGAGACGAGATGATCTGCTTGTTGCCCTTCTTGGGCGCCTCCTGTCTCGCCTGGAACTGCTTCGGCGCACTCGCTGTGGCCTGCGGTCTGAAGTCGCTCGGGGCTGTTCTCTCCGTGTCTCTCGAGTGGAAGTCTCTCGAGTTGAAGTCTCCACTGACACGCGCTCTCTTCACCGGCCGTTCACGCTTCTCTGCAGGCTCTGGGCTTTTGGACACTCGTCTTGTTCTGGGCCCCAGCTCTGTGCGGTTCACGTCTGTGCCTTTTCCCTCCTGGACCTTCTTGGGCACCACCTCTCCGTTGAGTCGTGCGGTGGCTTTGGTGTGCCAGTTCTGCGCCGCTTTCTTGGCCGTCAGGCGACTTCTCCACGAGCCACCTTTTATGCTTGGCTTTGCAATGATACCGCTCTCAGGTATGGAGAAGTTGAGGAGCATGCCATCGTCGGCCATGTTTGCTTGTGTTGTGCTTGTTGTACTGCACGCCGGCGGTCGAGTATAGGCGGCGCATTCTCGACCCTCCAACTTTTTTGGCGGGTCGGCGCTAAAGAACCCACCCTCAGGCGGAGCCGCGGAGCCGCGAAGCCGCAACAGGCACGTGATGCGTGATAGTACGACATCTACGCGGCAGAACAGAGACGTCTTTGCTCTTTTCGACTCCATGGCGGACATGGGCCACTCAACCTTGTCCCGTTCATCCGTTGCGAACGGGCGACCCTTCCACCGCGACTGCCGCGATTTTGCAGGTTGAACGCTATCAAGAAAGAGCCATGGCCGCGCGCCCTGCATCCCTCCTCATGGCACACCTCCGCACAGCAGCTGGTACACTCCACCACAACACGCGCTCGCCAAACTACGCCGCTAACGCCATCTAGTCCCCACAGCGCGCCGCTGTCTTGCGCATAGCTTTGGGCCTGTCCCCCGCGCTTCCTTCATCAGCAATGGCACCCGCTACCTATCCTCAACTGCACCCCGCCCCAGCGCCTTCGCCGTCAACGACCTGACTCAAGTCTTCCACCATGTCGCGCCTTTGCGCAAATTCCGGCGCCATCTCTTGCTGAACAATCGCACAGTGGGTCTGGTCCCAACCATGGGAGCACTGCACGAGGGCCATATCTCCCTGCTAAGGCAGGCGGCAGCTGAAAACACCGACGTGTGGGTCACCATCTACGTGAACCCTACACAGTTCGGCTTGAACGAAGACCTGGCCTCCTACCCCAAGACATGGGAAGCAGACATGGAGAAGCTGCGCGATCTGGACAGGGAGCTGGCGAGAGAAGGCAAGGGCCGAGTGTCCGCCGTCTTCGCGCCGAGCACCAACACCATGTACCCTACGTCGCCTCCAGACAGCAGCATACCTGGAGTAGGCAGCTTCATTGAGATGCGACCGCTCGGGCAACTACTAGAGGGCGCATCAAGGCCGGTCTTCTTCCGTGGTGTAGCGACAGTGTGCATCAAGTTGTTTAACATCTGCACACCAGACAGTGTATATTTTGGCCAGAAGGACGCCCAGCAGACGGTTGTCATTAAGAAGCTGGTCAAGGACTTCCATCTAGATACAAAAGTCCGCATTTGCGACACATCGCGGGAAGCAGATGGACTGGCGCTGTCGTCGCGCAACGTCTACCTCGGTGCTCGCCGACGCAACGTAGGCATCGTACTGAACCAAGCATTGCGCAAGGCAGAGGCACAGTACAAGGATGGCAAGCGCCTGCGCGGCGACATTCTCTGGCCTGCAGTCGACCACGGAGACAGGGTCCAGCATGAGCAGGAAGCGCTGGAGCCTAGTAAGCGAGCCTTGTTCCAGGTTGACTACATCAGCCTTGCAGATCCTGATACAATGGAGGAAGTGGAGAAAGTGGACGAAACAAAGGGGGCGATTCTTAGTGGTGCAGTCAAGATGCTCCCTCTTGAAGAAACCCAAGAAGGCGAGGAGCTAGGCTTGGGAGGTGGCCAAGTCGCTGTTCGGCTTATCGACAACATTGTCCTGCAACCTACAAGATGATCATCGAAGCAAGAAATTCGCAGCCCCTTCTCAGCCTTAACGTCGTTGCTCTAACATGTGACGAGCACCCATGATCGATAGCTCTGCTCACTAAAACTACATCACACAGCCACCAATGCTAGAAACACACTACAATCCACCACGATCCAAGATCATCCAAGTACATAATACTGATCACCATCCACCTGTCAAAGACTCCAGCTTCCTAAATCGCAACACGACCACAGCTGTGACGAGTACGAATAACCACACACCTCACATCCTCTGGTCCTGACAAGAAGCTTTACTGATTGAGGTATCAACCCACAAAGCTCATGACAG
Source organism: Ascochyta pisi (assembly GCA_039634435.1). NCBI lineage: Eukaryota > Fungi > Ascomycota > Dothideomycetes > Pleosporales > Didymellaceae > Ascochyta > Ascochyta pisi. Next base: position 731,614 of record CP113331.1, on the reverse strand, counting down.
CCGTTTTCTTCCTGTAGGGTTTTCAGGTTTTCTCGCTTTTGCTTGGTCGTCATCGTCGATATTTAGGGTGTGTTGTGGAATGGCTTTTGGAGGAGACTAGTGCTAGCACGTACGTCTTCGGCCGTCTCATGGCACTGCGTATATGCACGGGAAGGAAAGCAATGAATGCAGGAGAGGGAATTAGAGTCGCACGGTAATGGTAACGTAATGTGTGATGGGGTTGATAAATTCTATCAGACAGCAGAGATTCGAGGTGGATTGGTTTTGGGTGCGAGGAACAGTACCCCCCTTGACACTACTCTGTAAGGTGTGAAAATCGTCTACACGTAGACTGCAAGCAACATAAATCTATACACTACCCGTCCCTCCCTATACAGCGATAAAAAATTCAACACATTGACAGGCAGCGGCCGGTTCCTTACCAACCCTGCACGTCGCATGCTCAGACTCATCGCAGAACCAAGATACTCGGCACTCACTCCCTCCCTCACTCACTCATCCGGAACGGCATATACTTTTTTTCTGCTCATCATCCGCATCGACTTCGTCATTCGCAGCTCCTTTGAATTCCTTCCTTCCACACCATTGGTCCAAGTCGTCGACTCACAGACAGAGATCCACTGTTCGGCGCGACGAGCCCATACGCCGACGGCGTAGAAACTCAGTATGCCGAGCGCGAGCAAGCGTGCGGGAAATATAAAACTCGTGGCACCCGGGGATTTCGTATGGGGTTATTAATTCCATTCACTTTTGGTTCGTCGAAGACATTAATACAGACTCAATCATGGCGTCTGTAGATGCTGAAAATGCGCGCCCTGGCCCCGCTGGCTCACCACTTACTGCTGATGCGCTGGTTGCGCAGCCGGAAAATACACTGGATCGGGTCGAGACGCGCGCGTCGATTCTATACGATAGTATTCCGCTGTGGAGAAAATGTCTTATTGTGTTTGCGTGCAGTTGGAGTACGCTGGCGGCGTGCTTCTCTAGCACCTCGCTGTTGTCGGCTGGTAGGGAGATTAGCGAGGATTTGAATACTACCAGCCAGGTCGTCACGTTCTCGACTGCTGGGTTGATGATGGCTATGGGTATGAGCGCTCTCGTGTGGAGCCCGATTGCGAGTGTAAGTCGTCGCTGTGGTGTGTGGTGCCATGTTGACATGGAACAGATTGTCGGGCGAAGAGTGGCGTACATCGCGTGCGTTACTGTGTTGCTTGCTTTTACTGTTGGAGCTGCGGTCGCTCCGACGGTTGAGGTGTTTGTCGCTATGCGGGTTCTGAGTGGGTTCCAGGGATGCTTCTTTCATGTCGCGGGTCAAACTATTATCGCTGAGTACTTTCCTCCTGTTCAGCGTGGGAGAGCAAACGGTTTCTTCCTGGCTGGTACGGTGGCAGGCCCTCCTTTAGGTACGTTAGTGCTGTCCATCTTCACCACTTTCCCTTCCGCTAATGCTCGACAGGACCCTTGGTTGCCGGCATCATGGTCAACTACACAAGCTGGCGTAACTTGCTCTGGTTGCAGGTCGCGATGATTGGCGTCGCCCTTGTCCTTGCTTTCTTCTTCGTGCCAGCGAGCAGACTGGACAAGCCAGGTTTTGCCCTCAACATCAGAGGCTGGCATGCTGTTGCGCAGTTCAATCCGCTCCCCACATTCAAGCAGATGATGTACCCGAACATCTCCTTTACAGTAAGCCACCAAAACTGTTGCCATTATGAGAAGACAGCTGACTATAATTCTCCAGCATTTGAGTTGCGGCTTTCTCAGTTGGACTCAATACTCGCTGCTTGCAGCTCCAAGACACGTCTTGACCACCCGCTTCGGTCTGACATCGCCACTCTCGACCGGTCTCTTTTACATCGCGCCTGCCACAGGCTTCCTCCTCGGTACTGTGATCGGTGGGTGGTTCTCGGACAAGACCGTTCGAAAATGGATAGCGCTGCGCGGCGAGCGTCTCCCGCAGGATCGCCTCAACGCAGGCATGTACGCTTTCTGGGTCGTAATACCGTTCTTCATGCTTCTGCAAGGCTGGGGTTTGGAATGCGACAACTGCTCCACTGCCGTGGGAGGGCTGGCTCTGCCGATCGTGACGAGTTTCTTCACCGCCGCGGGCCTTCTGGCTGCGTTCGCGAGTCTGAACACGTACTGTGCTGGTAAGTTTGTGCTACCTTTTAATACACCAAAACACTGACATCCTTGTAGAAGCCGTACCGAAGAAGCGGCGCGAGATCATAGCCGGGAAATACATGGTTCAGTACACCTTCTCAGCAATTTCAAGCGCAGCTGCTGTTCCCTTGATCGACGCCGTAGGCACTGGACCAGCCGGAACAATAGGTACGTACGACACTGGCAGTCTGAATGATGTTGCTGACTTCCCTCAGGTGCGATTCTGGCAGTCCTTGCTGGGCTTTTGACCTTCACTACTGCCAAGCAAGGTCAGTCGATGCAGGAATGGGCGGAGGAGAAATTTAGTCCGAAGTCGTCAGAGGACTTTTCTACGTAGCTGTGAACGATCCAATGAATCATCTTCTCAACCATTTGCCCACTCATCACCGCCCCATATGCCCGGCCAATACGGGGTTTGTAATGGGTCAAAACTTGGGTTATCAATCTCGCTGATAGCAAGGTCTGTCTCGGCCAGAAACTCCTGAAGTGATGGTTCAGCCAGCGCCATGCCCGCAGTCATGACGGGTGCAGTGAATGGTATCTTAGCCTCGTTCACGATCGGCACGTGTGGCGCGAGGTTCTGCGTCAAGCTGTTGTTACGGACTCTTTCCATACTCTCCTCTATGGCGTCAAGATGCTCACAGAACTCTTTTGCCGCAAAGTTCCCACTTTGGCCCAGTTGACGGATGATGTCTACCGCAGTAGTGAAGTTGTCCCCGTCGCTTTGACTCTGTGCAGACCCCAAGAGGCTTGACAAGGCCAGGTTCGTAGCAGCCGAAAACAGATACTGTGTGTAGAAGTAGTCGAAGATGGCAAAGGACCCGTGTATCCAGGCTTCACTCAATAGTCGATACGAGTGACGTGAGCATTGGATGCAAGTTTCGGCAAGTGTCAATGCACTCTCCGGAAGACTCGTTCTAGGGTTCGCGGACGGATCTGTCCATGACTTGCGATGTACACGCAAGACGTGCAGTAGGATAGGGCGAGTCGCGATGATGCAGCACTATAACAGTCAGCATACAAAGCACTCCAGATGTCAACACCACATACCTGGTTGAACCTCAAATGGAGGTATACGATGCTGTTGGGCTGTGTGCATCCTTTGCCATTCTCCAACTGCAGTTGAGCTGGGAGGGTCTCCATCCATTTTGTGATGTTCTTCAGAGTCGTCTGCACTCTTTGAGAGAAAGAAACGTGGTGTTTTCGTCGAGAGTACAGTTGCTGGCGTGTCTGTTGTGACAGACCGGCCAGCTCGATACTCTTCAAAATGTAATCCACGTCCTCAAAGTCTGTTGTATCCTCCAAGTTATCGCCGCTTGGGAGATCGACTATGATGTCCTCGTCGGCTATGCTCGCAGGATGACCAAGTTTAGAGCAACAAGTCCTATCTAGCACATACGCCGTCCACCATAGCCTTGTTCGATGTTCTCTTGCAAGACGGTTCGAGTACAGGCTGTCCGGGACGTTTATATTGAGGCCCATGACGATACTTAGCCTGACTGCAGAGCTTGCAAGCAGGTACGCTGTGTGCCTACGGTTGAGGTTGTAAGAGTAGAGCACAAGTAGAAGTGCGATCTCGACTGCGTGCATTGTAGGTCTCTCTGCCGGGATACTGACCATTCTTCTAGCCTGTGCAAAGTAGGAAACACCAGGAAAGGATGCTTCCTGGGCAGCAATACGGCTGGAGTACACTTCGCCCAAGGCGAACAGCGCCAGCAGCTTGCACTTCATCAACCTCTCGACATCGTCGACGTTCTTGATAGCCGTTTCCAGTGCTTCCATCACCGAAGACTTGAGCACGATATGGTAGTACTGACATACTGTGCTCAAAGCAACTTTGACCAGGAACCGTGCTCTGGCAGGCGTCGGCCAGCTGAATTGGGACTCTGAAAGTAGTAGTAGGGCCTCGTCTCGCACATAACTGGTCCTTGGAATGTGCAAACTGTGCGGTGTCAAAGCCTCACGAAACCGGGTGGAAAAAGCTGCATCAGCGGCCTCACTGATGTGTATGGGCATATCGAGAGATGACATTGGGAAGAACCATCCTTGAGATCGATCCTCGACAAGAGGGTTTTGCACAGTTTCCTGGTTCTCTATAGCTGGAACCTGGCGCGTGACGGCGGCGTTTGTCGGGGCAGCTGAGCGCGCATCTCGCAGCCGCTCATTTTCTCGCAACAGATCCTCGACATACCTTGAATCATTAATTATCACTTGTCGTACAAACTCTGCTCGCACTCACTGTTGACTGAACTTGACCTGGCGATCGCGCGACGGGTAAACACACGACTCTGAAGCATCGGCATCACGACAATTGATGCACGGCTGGCCCCCTGAGCACTTCACCTTACGCGAGTGACATCGCTGACAGCTTCAGATGAATGTTAGATGTGAAGTGAGCTTGTTGACTCCAGTATGCTTACGCGACAGGTTTGCTGGGTTTCTTCTGAACAGTACTGGGACTGCTCGTTTGGCTGATAGAAGTACGCCTGCGAGTAGGCGTGGCCTTTGGCATGGCTTTATCGAGTGAAGATATTGAGGCTGGCGATGGAAGCGTGACACTAGACTCGGCAAAACCTCGGTGAACCATTACGCAGTGTCAACATTTGAGCACACATCGTCTCAAGAGTGGATAATGGATGTCTTGAACTATGAACGACCAAAAACCATAGATCAGGGCTGAGCAAGTGTTTAGGGTGAGTTTGAGGGAGACAAGATGTCAATCTGAACAGAGATCATACAAGCACAGCATTCAAGAGGCAAGAACTGACAAGCACGACATCTTCCATGCCCTCAAAAGTCACGCCGAAAAGTCAAGCCTGAAATGCATAGCCAATACTATCATTGCACCCATCCACGATCTGTTCCTATCTGCTTCCCCGCAATCTCCCCAACAACAACTCCACTACCGCAAGCGGCCACCCGTTCGCCTATCGAGGTTCGATGCAACTCCAAACAATGGATAAGCATTAGCACGCTGTTAGTCGCATGTTGCTATTGGACCCAGAGTTACTGAACGCCGGCTTTTACGGTACGACCGTTCAACCCCTCGACTAACGAAGGCTCGAGCAGTTGATGGGCTGAACCACTCTCTGCTGCTCCAGCGTCATGGTACCTGCAAAGGTCTGCACTCATCATTGCACCATTGCAGGATGACTTGACAGCAGCCCGCCTTGACGTCTTGACGTCCAGCTTTCTTCCACGTCCACCTCCTTTTCTTTTCCCCCATCACGCAATGATCAAATGATTGTAAAGTATCGTTTGCGATGACTTCCTCACCCTCGTTATGTCCTTTGTTCCCTTCTACAATTCATATTTGCCGTTTGACACGCGGGAACACAGAGGAAAGAGATGGCAGCCATGAGATTGTCAATGATATCAACCACCACCGCCCCCATCGAATCTATGGCAACTTGAACATGCCGTTGAACAGCTCCAGGCTGCCCTTGAACCCGGACCATATTGCTACGCAGATGTTGCAGCCCCCTCGTTCGCCCAACGAAACACCATCCACTCCTCCAGCGCAGCCACTCCGCCGTTCTGCACGAGCAACTCGACGCCTTTCTCCCACAACACGCACCCCCACCCCACCACCACTATGGACACCAGCACCACCCCGCAACTTCCACCGCCGCGGCGCCATCGACGGACTATCGAGCTACACAAACGACACACGACGCCACGGCATGATCCTAGACGATTCAGAATACCCCATCACCCTCGAACCCAACGACGACACACTACCCGCCTACAGCACAACCCCAAGCACACTCTTCCGCCGCGTAACCACCGCCTCCACCCCAGCATTCCCCAACCACGAGCCAGCCTCGCGCGATCAAGAACTACGCGAACTGCAACGCCAATGGACCATCCGGCGACGCACACACCCGCTCTGTCCCCCCACAGAACGCACCGCCTTCCGCCCGTCCCTATCCTCAGCGTACGACCTCCCCCCACCGTACGCACCACGCGATCCCTACCCGCTGTTCAAGCCCGCGTCCAAGCGGCCGAGCATCTGGGCGCGCGTGGTGCTGTACCCGTTTGTGCCTGAGGGCGCGCTGCTGGATAAAGCGGCGTTTGCGACGGATCGGTTGGCTAAGACGGTTGTCGGTGGTGTTAAGAAGGGGGTCGAGGAGGTGGGGAGGAAGGCCAAGGCGGTGCCGCGGCAGATTGAGAGTAAGAGGGCGAAGCGCAAGATTCGGTGGTTGGAGGGGAGGGGGTTTGTGGATAGGGAGGGGGTGGAATGGGGTGTGTATGCGGGGGCGTGTCATGTGGGGGAGAGGTAGGTGCGGGGGAAAAGTTTTTTGGGTTTCTGTGATGGTGATGGATGGATGGATGGATGGATGGATGGATGGATGGAAGTCGAAGTTTAAGTCGAGTTTGAATGTCTTTATCATAACTATACAACAACTCTTCGTAGCCCTTCAGTCCCACCTAGCACTCTCCGCCCCGTCACTGCATCTCTCCCCCTCCCGCTCTCCCACCGGCCCTCGCGACTCCCCTCCTCTTTACTCCACTCCTCCACCTCTACATCACCAGCCCCGTCTTCCCGCGCAAAGCCCGCCGCACCCTCCATAAACGCTACCTGTCGGTCGTGCACGCCTTCGACCCAGCGGTGGATGCAGGTGTAGCAGTAGACAAAGCCCGTGGGGCTCGCGGTGGGGTTTGTGACGGGCGTGCTGCAGATGGGACACAGTGTGGAGTCTGCGGGGAGGGGGACGGTGAGGATGGGGAGGAGTGTGGAGGCGGCGATTGGGGGGTCGATGGGTCGTGGCTTGCTCTTCTCGTCTGTCGTTGTGGTGTGTTTTGAGTTTTGTTTCCTGGCCGAGGGAGGGAGGGAGGGTAGTATGGGCGGTGGTAGCTCGATGTTCTCTGCTGCTTTGCGGGACAGCTGGCGAGCGAAGTCGGAGGCGTGCCACCATTCCAAGAACTTCAGTGCGAAGATACTTGTTGGAAGCAGGATCTTCAGCGAGCTGAGGAGTCGTGGTTGGACGCTCCTTGCTAGATTACGCGGCGAGAATATGCTGCCTCCCTCGCCGGGCCTCGCAGGACCCGTCTTCCGCGGCTGCGAGAGCGCCTCGATGGCGGCATGGTCTGCACCGCCCAGACGGCGTATCCGTGTCCCTATCATCCACAGGAAGGGGGAGTGGTATTTGGTTGAGTCAAAGAGGTAGGCCATGTTGAAGATGAGCAGCGAGAAGTAATAGGCTGCGTTGACGCTTGGGTAGATGTTCCGCAGAAACCACTTGTACCAGAACATGAGCCTCTGCTTCAAGGTCGCACCACTCTGCAGGCCGTCGCGCTCGCGATTGTATCCGGGCCCGAGCAGGTTTGTATGTGCGGCGTGGATGTCGTAGCTCTCGTCCAGCTTGCGCTTCAGCCACGGCAAGCCCACCAGCACAGCGAGGTTCTTCCACACATCGCCGCTGCTCAGCTTCACCGCCTCCCTCACCGTCTCGCTCGCGCCCAGCTGCGCGCGCGGTATCTCGCCGCCCTTTACGCGCAGGACACGTGCGCGTTTCATGCTGTAGAAGTTCTCGGTGAAGGAGCCGCCGTAGGTGCGCAGGAAGTGGCGCTCGACCAGCAGCATGACGAGCGCATAGACCTCATCGAACGAGTTGAGCACGGGGAGCAGATAGCGCGGGTAGCGGGGGGTGGCGACGGCGAGGAGGTAGCGCAGGGAGGGGGGCAGCAGGGCGGAGAGCTGCTGTTCGGAGAGGAGTTCGAAGAGGGACGGCTTGAGGTCGTCGACGCCAGACTGGAGGGTTGGGAGGAACTCCATGGTGGAGGTGAGGGTGTTATACAGGGAGGCGCATTTGTTACGGGTGTGGATTGGATGGTCGCGAGGTGTGAGCGCGGACGTGAATGTGAAGGTGAAGGTGAAGCCGGGGATGCGATTGCGATTGCGATTGCGGTTGCGGGCCGAGGCATGCAGCTAGCGTGGTACGGGGTCGCGTACAGCTGCCGTCGCGTCTGCGTCACCGGCAGGTCATGAGCTCCATCCAGCCCTCGTCAGGACGCCTGCGCTTCCACACGACAACACCAGCACCAGCACCAGCACCAGCACCAACACCAGCACCAACACCAACACCATGGACGCCCTGATGAAGCCAACAGACCACGCGAGGTGTCGGGAGCTGGCCCATCCCGACATTGTCAACTTCGCCGTCTCCATGTAAGGAACGGCTGCTATAGCTATACATCAACACATACACGCATGGCTGACCGCCGCGCAGCTTCCTCGTCGTTGGCATCCTCGTCTCATACTTGCCGCAGCACTACAAGATCATATCGCGGCGCTCCTCCCGTGGCCTGAGCCCGCTCTTCGTCCTGCTGGGCACCGTGTCCGGCACGGCGAGCATCGCCAACATCCTCACCCTGCCCGAGAGCACCACCGACATGGCTTGCTGCAAGGAGATTGGCAGGTTTCCCTGTGCAGCCGCCCTGCTCGGCATTGCGCAGATTGGCGTGCAATGGTCCTGTTTCTTCTTCATGTGCGCGTCCTCTCCCTCCCCTGCCCTTCACCTCCACTGACGCAGCCCCAGCATGCTCCTCTTCCTCATCTTCTTCCCGCGCGCCCCCATCCCCGGCATCGACCAGGACGCCGAAGACAGCGACTTGTCCAACATGCCCACCTGGAAGGAAGCCGTCCTCGTCCTCGCCCTGTCCCTCGCCTTCTTCATAGTCGCCTTCATTGGCTCCGTCGTCTTCGTCTACGCCCTTCCCTCCCACGTCCGCGCCTGGGCCAATTTCCTCGGCCTCCTGGCCACCTCCCTGGCTGCAGTCCAGTACATTCCCCAGATCATCACCACCTGGCGTCTGCAGGAGACGGGCAGTCTGTCGGTGCTGATGATGTGCATTCAGACCCCGGGGAGCTTTGTCTTTGCAGCCAGTCTGTATGCTCGCCTGGGTAGGGGCGGTTGGAGCGCGTGGGGGTTGTTCATATTCACAGGCTGCTTGCAGGGCTGCCTGCTGGCCATGAGTCTGGGTTTTCTGTCGAGAGACAGGAAAGAGCAGAAGAGGCTGGAGCAAGAAGCCGCTGCGAATGGGAACAGCGAGCGCACGCCGCTGTTGGTGACCGAGGATGTTAGCTAGCCATGTAGTCTCCCACAGTCTATGTCTATTCTCGTTCACGCACTTAATTTTGTCTACAAGCGGACAAGCCTGCGCCCTTGCACGAGCGTGTGTAACGCGGAAGCACGTGCTTGCCCTACCGAGTGTCCACTTGCCATGACCACCACCGTCACGACTGGAGCCATGTCTGGTCACCACAGTACGCAACCTCAAACCTCGACCAAGCAAAAACAGGCCTCAGCAGGCTGCATCCTGCAACTCTCCACTCATGGCGACTCACCGCCTCACCTCAGATTGGCAACCTCTGAACAGTCACGCTCGCAGCACCATGTCGAACAACATGAAGCCGCCAGCCAATGACCCGCGCCAAACACATCTCGAAAGGGCGCGAGGCTAACTTCATCACGCTAGCCGTTCCGCTTGGAGCTACCGGTCTCGGTGATTTGCGCAACGCGAACAGGCTCTTTGGCATCAGTCTAGTCTCCACCTGCGGACTCTTAAAGACCCAGTTCCGCCTGCTAATCTTCGCTTCCAAGCCATTGCACCTCCGTGCGACCTCGACCAAGCTTCAAGAGGGGGAGGCAGAGTCTGGCGGGCTCACTGAACCATGGCCCCACCATCGTCATCTGCACAGGCTGGCCAATCCACCGGCATCAACGAATTCGCAAGCGATGTTGCCGCGCAGATGGACGGCTTTGCACACGCCCCAGACATTGCCGAAGAAGCAATTGCCCGAGATCTCGAGGAAGACGATTCAGCCTCTGAACCCGGGGATACAGATAGAGACGATGAATCCTCTTCTGGATCCTCGACGATCCGCCAGTATTCCATGATCAACTCTTATCGCCGACCGTCCTACGTCAACCCCGGACCTCGAGGATTGGCCATTGCATCCTCCAGTGTACCGGAAAGGAGCTTCTTATCCACATCTGCAAAGAAGCATAATTATCTTTCGAAGAAAGAGCGGGAATCTGTAAGGGACGACGAACGCAGTCTGCTCCGCGACAACAATCTGCTCCTACCAAAGCACCCGCGATCAGGAAGTGTAGGACCGGCTACCAGGATTGGACCCAAGGCATCATTCTCCATTTTGCGAAAGGTTCGCAGTACGCCAGACGAGGAGTCTGGCGATCTTGAGGGTGCCTCTGAGGCCGACGCGCTGCTCGGGGCAGATGGAGGCGACCCAGATCAGCCCTACGGAGGTCTGGACACACCAAGGACGATCAACAAGAAATGGAACGAAGCAGTTGCGGCCGGAAAGATCAACACAAGCTGGAAACGAGAGACCAAAGTCCTGACCAAGAGTTCCGCACCCATGATCCTGACTTTTCTCTTGCAGTACAGTCTTCCCGTGGCCAGTATCTTTACCGTCGGCCATATTGGAAAGACCGAGCTTGGTGCCGTGTCTCTCGCCTCCATGACAGCCTCCATTACTGGATATGCAGTCTACCAGGGCCTCGCAACATCCCTCGACACACTCTGTGCCCAAGCCTACGGTTCCGGCCGCCCGCATCTCGTGGGCCTGCAGCTGCAGCGCATGCTCGCTTTCCTGCTGCTCATCACCATCCCCATCTCTATAATCTGGGCCTTTGGCACGGAGATCCTGTCCCTCATCGTTCCCGAGAAAGAAACTGCGCGCCTTGCGGGTCTCTACTTGCGAGTCCTGATCTTTGGTGCGCCGGGTTATGCAGCGTTCGAGAGCGGGAAACGCTACGTTCAAGCGCAAGGCCTGTTCAAAGTAAACATGTACATCCTGCTCGTCTGTGCTCCGCTCAACGCCTTCCTGAACTGGCTGTTCGTCTGGCACCTGGGCTGGGGTTTCGTCGGTGCGCCCATCGCCGTCTCTATCACCGAGAACATTCTTCCCATTGCGCTCTTCCTGTACGTCCGCTTCATCGATGGCTACCAATGTTGGGGAGGCTTCGACCGCCGAGCCTTAAAGAATTGGACACCGATGATCAAACTCGCGCTCCCAGGTCTTGTAATGGTTCTTGCAGAGTTCCTTGCCTTTGAAGTCCTCACCCTATCGTCCTCATGGCTCGGCGAGACCGAACTCGCCGCCCAATCCGTGCTAGGAAGCATCACAGGTATAACGTTCCAGATCCCGTTCCCGATGAGCGTGGCAGCCTCGACACGTATTGCCAACCTCATCGGCGCCACACTGGCAGTACCGGCCAAGACAGCAGCAAAAGTAGCCGTCGTAGCCTCCATCATCGTCGGCTTCGGCAACCTCCTCCTCCTCAGTCTTCTGCGCAATCAAATCCCCCGCCTCTTCACCCCAGACGAAGAAGTCATCGACCTTGTCGCCAAACTACTCCCCCTGTGCGCCACATTCCAGGTCTTCGACGCCGTAGCCGCAAACTGCAACGGCATTCTGCGCGGGCTGGGACGACAGGAGATCGGCGGCTATGTAGGCCTATTCGCATACTACGTCATCGGCATGCCAATTAGTTTCGGCACCGGCTTTGGCGCCGGATGGGGACTGTACGGACTATGGGCAGGCCCTGCGGTGGCGTTGGGTGTAGTCAGTCTGATTGAGAGTATCTTCATCTACCGCACGAGTTGGGAGCGGGCGGTTGAAGCGGCTAAGATCAGGAACGCTGCGAACTGAGGGATGCTTAGAATGGAGGGTAGTCTGTATGTCAATCGGATAACACATTCAAGTCACATACGTTATAAATGACTTACTCGTGCGTCTTCGATCCTGATATTCATCCCCACCTCGCAGAAAGCACAACACTCACTCTTCTCCGCGCTGAAGCATGCTGATGTATGTCCTCGTACGTTCGTATACGTACCCACCCGTCCATCCACTCGTCAACGACCCAGCACCTCCCACCGCGCAACCACGACTCAGAAACAACACCACAAACTCCCTCTCCATTCCACGCGAAGTAAGCAGAAACGAACAACCAAACAACGCGGCATCCAGGATACCAGTACGAGTTGAATTACCATTGAGAGGACTAACTGTGTATTTATCCCATCTTTCCTCAAACCTAGCGATCACCGTTGCACAACTATAGTGATGTTTAGACCATGATATTAAGGTGATGAAAACGGATTTACCTCCAGACCGCTATTTCTGACCCCCAGACCTCTCCCACTAACATCAATCAAGAAACCCCTGAACCTCCCACCGCGTTCTCAATCACACCGCCCCCCGTGATCGACTTGAACCCAGGAACCAGGCAGCCTCAAGCGGACCCAGACCACGACGCTAGTCGCGCATGTACAGTTCTTTCTCGTAACTGACTAGGTTCTGGCAGTGCCAAGACGAGCGTGTTTCCTAGCCTCCACCTCGAATACCGATGCGAGGGTGAATAGTGGAGACGTGGAGTATTCCGGTTCGTAGATTGATTGATGGATGGGGATGGTGGGATGCTGACGGATTGTGCGTTGCTTTCGGTCGGAGTTGGGGTGGAGGTGTGAGGTCGTTGCTCTGGGGTGTAGGGAGCTGGTGCTCGCCATGCTTGCGATGGCGAAGGATCGTCGTTGGTGTAGTGGACTGTACGAGCTCTGCGTATTTCGGCTACTAGAGACGACGTTTCGGCTAATTCCAAAAAAAGAAGGCGGAAAGAGAACTGGAGACTACGGCGGATCGACGTGCGTGTTGCTGTAATCGTATGCCTCGTATGCCTCGTAACTAGAGACTGAAGCAAACTTCGATTGGATGTCACACTTACGACAACCGGGGAGAAGTCTCGGTGCATTATTATAATTGATATTGATGGACTTTGACAGTCTATCAAGGCACAAGAATGGTGCCCAAGACTTGCCCACGGGCGCAGTGTGCCATCAGCTAAGTCTCTTAAAAAGTCCAGAGATAAAACCGGGTACCTTGTATAGGCACCTACGTTCAAAAAACCTTCCCACCCACCTGTATCTAGACGTCGCTTTTCGTGATTCATCATGTTACTCCTAAAACCAAAAGGCCGACCTGTTTTGTCTTTGCCTTGCCCAAAAAAACGCCTGAACATTTTACTCGTGTTCTAATTCAGCCAGCTCTTTCTGTCTTCTTTCCAGCTCCTTCTTCATGGCTTCAGATTCGCGTATCAACCGCTCCCTTCGAGCCGCTTTGTCTTCCTGTGTCGCAGTCGCGTTCGGTGAGGAACCACCAGATGGCCGTAATGGCACGGATAACGATGGGTCGATGTTGGCTTCTTCGGTACGAGGGTGGTTCAGGATAGATGATATAGCATTCGGCCGGTGTGGCACGGGATTTGCGGGTTTCGATGGTAGTTCGTCAGGATCCTTAGTGGCACTAAGACTGCGTTTTCGTGGCGACGGTGCACCTGGATGCACGGTAGGGTGCGATGTGACGTTGAGATGGTTGTTGTTGTGATAGTGGGTGAAGTCGACGGCGAGGGGTCCTCGGGGTTCAGGAGTGTACTGTTCGCGCGATTCGATAGGGTCGGGGGATGTTGAGCCATCGAGGGCAGGTGTTTGCGATGTGCGTTGCGGGGGCGAGTAGTTGGCGACTGATGGCGCGGCCTGCGAGCCCGTTTCGCCAGCAGGGACAACTCGTTTTCGGCGCTTGATTTCTTGTTTCTTCATTGCAACAGGACGGTGAGCGCCATGCAGCTTGTAGTACAGCCCTGTCCAGCGTTGTTAGTGAATGCTCACAGCGTAGTCAAGTCCTCATCGTACGTACCACAGGCATTGCAGATGATGTGGCCAGCGTCGTCCCTTCTCCAGAGTGGTGTAATTGTAGTACCGCAGTTCTGACATGCCGGAATCGCATTCGTAGAGGCGGACCCTGAACATGGGCCGGGTGTGCGGCTGCTTTCGTTTGTTCCGTCTGCGGGTTTTGGCGAAGCATTCGCCTGCTGCAATGCAAACTTGGCCGTCTTGGACACCCGGTTGTTGAATGCAGGACAACCACTGCAACCTTGCTGACCTCCAGTACCGTTACACCTGCCTCCTCCTGGACACGTCCCTGCGGCCATTTGGTCTGCAGCAACATAAGTCGCAACTCGAGGTGATGCAGCAAGGTTCCCAGGAGAAACCTCCCGGTTGGCGCTGGCGTTAGGCGTTGAGCTTTGTTGCGATGGGACAGTTGGCTGTGAAGGAGTGTTACGCTTTAGATTGACTGGACGTTGCTGGTTTCTCGCTTTGATGTACAGCCCGCAGGCGTTGCAGACAGTCTCGCCTGTCGGCGAACGACGCCATAATGGTGTCTGGGTAGTTCTGCAGTTGCTTTGTTCTGTCAGTATCCCCGCACTAATGTGGTGGACGTCCGAACTCTGAGCCTGTAATGGCTGGAGATCTCGCACCGAGCGAAGCAACATACCTGCAGACCTGCCCAATTATAGGCGCGCTGTTTCCGCCGGCACTCGGCGGTGGTAACGATAACGATGTTGAAGGGGCCGGTGAGGCCGACGTGCCCGCGATAGGCACGGCATCCTCAAGTGAATGGTAAATTTCGGATTTCTGGTCATCCGGCGGTGTGCCTGGTGGTTGTTGCTCCCTCAAAGGTGATCCCGTGTTTGACATGTGAGTATCTTGAACCTGATTTAGACGTCGGAGGCTCTCGGCCATTTCCAGTTCTTCCCTACTTGACTCTCGCGATAAGTGATGCGGATGAGTAGGCGTTGGAGCAAGCGACGTGCCTCCGCTGCCTGAAGGATGCGCCATTATGGCAGTAGCCTTGCCACTGGGAGGCAGGCGCAAGGGATACGCGCGGTCTGGTGATGGGAGAACGCAGTGTTGCCTGGCAAAGAGGGGGGTGAATATGGAGGCTGAGAGAAGAGGCGCTTCGAAACGAAAGCTCTCTGTTGATTTGACAACCAAAAGAAAGACAGGCACACGGCGTAAGGCGCAGTGGCGCAAGCGTGACCTGTGGGTGATATGCGGGTGACCCTAGAGCTTGGTTCACGGAGTTAGGTGTGTGTGGCACGCTGTACGGACGGAGGGTTGCTTTTTGTGGCCTTTGAATTAGCAAGGGAGGTTGTCATGCGCTTCGGTATAACTTCTCGTCAGAACTCCGCCCGCGATGGTCATTGGAGTGGCCTTGCTGGGGTCGTAGGTTCACAGTGCATGGCCAAATTCATTCACCGCCTTGTGCTTTGCAGCCAATCGTGTTCTGGCCAAAGTAAGCGGATCTTCGTCCGACGCCGACCCTGGAGCTTGGAGCCAACCGGCCAGCACGAACCGTTGCCGCAGCAGATTCTATTATACCACGCCAAAATCCAGTTCTGCTTCCGTTTGCAAGTTGCTAAAACTTGTGGCCAACCAAGCAGCACTCCACGCATCCCGCGAGTCCGCTGCACGCCAACAAGCTCGGCCGTTGCAATGCAAGAGGAAGCAGGCCCCAAGCCTGTCAGGTCAAGTTGCCTCTTGCGGACCAACAAGGGCTTGCAGTCGTCCGGCCACCTGTCAGCGGGCCTGGAGCCGGTCGCCTCGAGATTCCCTAGTTGTACGGTAATGCACGAAACCTTGTCGAGAGATGTGTCGTCTGTCAATAATCAGCCGTAGCTCGCGATGGTCACGGGAGCGTCCAGACACATCAGGGTCTAAAGACAGTAGCACGAAGTTGTGGTGCCTGGCCTTGCACGATCTTATCGCATCATCTACACGATTCGAACGGATGCGAAATCCGATGGAGAAATCTCCGCCTGCGGCCAATGCGCTAAGAAGCAAACCCGAGCCCAGTTCATGCGGCGCGGACACTAAGACAAGCGAGCACGTGTGAGCAATGTATCTGCTTGCATAGTTACGAATGGTATACAAAAGCTCCAGACTGCGTGCTCCACGGTTGACGAGAGTTCTCCAAGCCAACTTTCAAGGCTTCCTTGATCCTAAAATGGATCTCTGACGCTGCACAAAAACTATGCCAGCAGCATCTTGCCGATGTCGACGGCAATTCGCCTGGCCAGACCGGCCGCCCCATGCATCGCGTATTTTAGTACAAGAAGAAAATAACGGACAATCGCCGAGGCTCAAATGCGAGGAATCGGACGTGCGCGCTCGAGGATTCGTCGACCGCCATCCCCGCGCACAATCTCAAGGGTTTAGACTTGCTCGGCACCCCAGCCGGCGTCAGCGTCGCTGTTGCAGCATCAGTATACACTCGTCGATTCAATTGTGAATTGGACCTACCGCATGTTCGCTGGGGGCTCGATCGAGGGAATGTACTCCAAGACGGCGTAGGCGAGACCGATGATACCAACAATGGTACCTGGAACGATGCGGAACCAGCCGTTACCAACGATCACGGAGCCGATGAAGACATAGACTGCAGGCAATCAGTATGCGACGCGGAGCAGGCCTTGCGATTCACTTACAGATACCACGGCCGAGGAAGGAGAACATGAAAGAGGCATAACGAGCGACTTGCTGAGGGATCTGGAACTCAAGCAGCGCAGTGCCTATGGTTGTGTGAGTTTTTGCACTTTGACTGATGCTTTGTAGCAGCTCTTACCGGCACCGAAGATTATGAGGTAAACACCGAGAATGATGTTTGAGCTATGCAGCCTGTCAGTATCGTCCTGCTGGAGATTGTCACAACTCAGCGCACGAAGCTACAGGAGGTCGTCCTGCGCTCGCACTGCGCGATCGCCTGCGCTGAGGTCCTTCCTATCCTGCTAAATCCTGAGACGCCATTTGTCAATCAGGTTGCGCTGCTGAAGAAAGGTGTCGCTGGCACGTCTTGGCCAAGTTTGCCAGCCACCCCTCTCCTCACAATCGCATTGTAACCTCCAAATTTCGTGTATTTTGGGACTGCCTGTATGTTTTGCGGCGAAGCGGTTTGCACGTGTGCTCGTTGTAGGCGTGATTGTTGGGACGTAACCTTCACAACAGGTGTACTCACAAATCGTTGAAAGGGAACAATTTCGCAACACCACCAAGCACGATGAAGGCGGCGACGGCGAAGTTCACCATGCGACTGCAGAATGTTAGCTATGCAGTGTTCAATGCCAATGGCAATACCAGATACTGCGGCCTAGGCAGAGCTCAAGTTGGGTCGAGCTTCAGAATCGCATGCACATACAAAATGTCGGAGAAATCCATGTTGGAGCTGGAGAGATGTGGATACCGCAGTTTGGCGACCGGTTATGCGAGCTTCGCGGGGGGTGACGGGGTGCTTGGGGATGGAGATGGTGATGTGTGACTGCCGTTGAGGTTGCGACGTTGCTGCGGAGCTGTGATGTGGAAAGCCAAGCTTCTGAAACGGACGTCATTGCATTGGCCCCGTGGCCCTTAGCTTACTCCTTCAACCCTCGACGACCTCTGCCGCTCAGAATCGAATTCTCCTTGTTGTTATATCTACAGTGGGTAGCACTAACGACGAGATTCGGATCTCGCGTATGAACGCGCAGCTTGTAGAGCGCGACCGTGTCCAAGACCTCAAATTTGAGTGTTTGCACACCTACTATGTCAAGCAGGGATTGCATTCTGTTTGCGGATGCTCTTGTCTTCAGTCGTTGCAATTCACTTCTACGATTTACATGCCACCTTCTCTCTATCTATTTCACGCATCATTGCATGGAACTTGCACTCTGCTCAGAATTCGCGAACCCTCTGTTGAGATCATACACCTATTCAACGTGATCGAACTGTGCTCCCTGGTTGCCTTGTGCGCCATGGGTTGTTTCAGCTGCACTCGCATCAAGACCCATTGCCCAGCTTATGCAACCACTTCTGGCATTCGTTACAACTGGCGAGATGCTCCCTGTGTTCGCGCTCTAGGATCACCTCGTACTTCTTCAGAGAACCAATATTGAGTCCTGCATCTCGAACTACTTCCCTAATGCCTGACAACAGTTTCGTCTCGACAGTCGGTAAGATATCCAAGTTGCGCCATTGCAACTTGCCAGTAGCATCTATGCCGAACCGGAGTCTTTGTCTGCTTCCACTCTCATCGTCTCCCTATAAGCCTTATAATCCTCCATCATCCGTACCCTCAGCAAAGACGGCTCTCGAACGACATAGTGCAATGCTAATGCTCTCCGCTGCGGCGCTGTCTCGTCGAGGAGACCCATCAAGATATCCCTGCCAGGACTCCCCTTCTGCTCAGAGCAATACTCCTGCACGTACTGGACATCCTCTTCCGTGGGTACCTCGATCAGTTCCGTTACATCGACAAACCCCATCGGATCGTAGGGTACTTCAACCACATTGCCAGGCTCCGTGTAGTTCTCCCAGATTGGATCCGACCAATACCGTTCAAGCAGTGTGTCAAAGGAGACGCTGAAGGATATTTGAAGCTTGGGCAGTCTTCTGCGCAGTTCGATCAGGGTTGAGCTAAAGTCCGCCCATGAGAAGTACTGATTGTGCTGCTTTTGCAAGTAAATATTTAATCGCTCGAGTCGTGGCAGCTCTAGCAAACTCTCCCAATGCGTCTTTCTAGGAAAAGTATCATCCAAGTACTCGTTCTTGGTGGCTCCCAGAGGAAAAGTTGGGCCGGGGCCTGCTTCTTGAGCGTGAACATTGAGGGTTCGAATGTATTTGTGGTACTGTGGATACGGACTCCATGGGACAGGCCAAGCATGAGGCAGAGAATCGTCATGATCCGGGAAGGTGACATGAAAAGTGTTATGAGTGAAGAATGTCTCTAGAACTTCCGCCGCATGATCTGGCTCTGTCTGATGAGCTTTAGATGTGAACAGTAGCATACTTGTTAGATCTGCGTCTATGTTCTCCATAGCCACGGGTGCTGAATCGGCGTAAACATTGGCATAGACCAGATCGCGCAGTTCCCTTGGAAGCCGAAAGAACCGGTCTCCAAAGGTGTCGGATTCAGTTTTGGTCCAAGAAGCCATTCTGCGATGGTTGTGGATTACAAGCGTATGGCACGGTTACTTAAGATGCACTGCTGCCTGAAGGCACACGATCAGATGCAGCTGTTAGAGTTAGGCTGCCAGGAGCTTAGAGCTGATTTGATGGTTGACGCGTACGATAGAAGCTCAAGTTCCACCTCGTCTTGGCGGTTACGTCGCGTAGTGTAAACCTATGCGGTGAGTTGGGTAGCGGCAGAGAAGTCTGTCAGCGCCTTGCAGAGAAGCTGGCGAAAACCAACGCTCACGCAATCGATGCGTTTATAAGCACGCCCATCACGTCTTCAGGCTTGACGAATCGTTGTGACAGCATCGTCGGGCCGAGCCGGACTTTAAGGCAACAACGTCATCGCTCGACACTGTTCATAAAGGTACTAATACCAGCGTACTCAAAAATTGCATTGAAACAGGTACCAATTCAAAAGACTTTCTTCACGGTCTCCAATTACCGACTGCAACAATTCAACAACAACAGCAAAAAACGCTCAACTTCCACGACATGTCACATCACGTTTTGCTCATCGGCGGCCACGGCAAAGTCTCGCAGCTCCTCACACCTTTGCTTCTCTCACGATCTTGGAACGTGACTTCAGTTATCCGAACAGCAGACCAAAAATCCACAATCGAAGCTCTGGGCAAAGACCAGCCTGGCAAGCTCGATGTGCTTGTTAGCAGCGTCTCAGATGTTAAGACCGAGGCCGATGCAAAGCAGATCATCGAGCGAGTAAAGCCGGATTGGGTGGTCTGGAGTGCTGGTGCAGGCGGTAAGGGTGGTGCCCCAAACACGACTGCTGTTGACCACGACGCGGCTATCGCCTTCACAAAGGCTAGCATCCACACGCCCAGTGTGAAGAAGTTTCTCACAGTTTCGTATTTGTCGAGCAGAAGAGGCAGGCCGAGTTGGTGGG
Organism: Ascochyta pisi; assembly: GCA_039634435.1. NCBI lineage: Eukaryota > Fungi > Ascomycota > Dothideomycetes > Pleosporales > Didymellaceae > Ascochyta > Ascochyta pisi. The sequence goes on along the minus strand of CP113331.1, from coordinate 711,696 downwards.
ACGATAAGAGCTGGGAAACTGCACAGAAGACCAACAACGAGATCCTGCCTACCTACTACAAGGCCAAGGTCGCGGCGGATGAGGTTCTGACCGTGCTGTCACGTGAGCGCTTAGAGACGGAGGCTAAGGACAATGTACCCAAGAACGAGCGTTTCGCTGGCATCAGTCTAAGGCCTGGCAGCTTGACTGACGAGAAAGCCGGGGGCGTCAAGGTTGGAAAAATTGGGGCTGGAGGAAAGACCAGTCGTGACACTACAGCACATGCCATTGTTGCGGCCCTTGAGACAGGCGTAACTGGCTGGGTAGATGTGATCGATGGAGACGAGGATCCCAAGCAGGCCATTCAGAAGCTGGCCGATCAGGGCATCGATACCGCTGACGAAGAGGATTGGAAGGCGGCGAGTGAGAGAGTGTCAAAATTGTAGACCGTTCGAAAGCTCAAGTGATCCATTGTCCAGTAGTTCTCAATTGAATAAGAGGTTATTAAATTGAATAGAATATGCAACGCCTAAGCCCCTGTCATCGTTTAATATCAAACAAGTGCGTTTGTATCTGACTATCGAGACGTTGAAATCTGGGGTAGTGCGCACGGACGTAAATACGCGTCATCCCTCACTTCGGATAGACGGCAAGAGCTCTCATCGCAACACGTTCATTTCTTCTGGGCTGAGCGCTTATAGCCTCCAACGAATCGCATTGTCGTTATGGCAGTCATAAGTTCGTGAAGTCCTGCATAATATTCATGCAGCACACAAAGCAAAAGGTATAATGCCGTCTAACACGCTGTCATCGAACCGCCGAATGCCGGATCGAGCTTCTGGTAGTACCACTGATTCGACCTCACCACGTCCCACGCCGTCGCGGTCTTCAGGATCCTCCGACGAGCTAGCGTTGCTGAACGATACGAACTCTTACGAACTGCAACCCATTAGCCATTCCACGCCTGCATCACCGCTCAACGACAATGACGACGATGACGAGCTGCACAACGCCCGTCGTCTGTCATTCGACTCGGTACAAAGCTATGAACTGTACACTCCAGACGAGGATAAAACCGTGTTGCGGAAACTGGACAGGAAGCTCGTAAGCTTCATGGCACTGCTGTACTGCTTGAGCTTTCTAGATCGGACAAGTGAGTGACATCCATCTGTATGTTTGTGCAAAATAGTGAGGTGGAAGTCTTTGAGCGTTGACTAACAACTGTATAGACATTGGCAATGCTCGTATCGCAGGCTTGGAGGATGACCTCCGCTTGAGCTCCTACCAGTTCGAGTGGCTGATATGGGCCTTCCACATCACATACATTTTGTTCGAGTGGATGACACTGATGCAAGTCTTTTCTAGATTCACGTAAGCTATCGCTAACCTTAACAGGTACCGTATAGTGCCACCCCACATTTACATCTCCATATGTATCTTCTCTTGGGGTTGTACTGCGTGTCTTCAGTCAGTCGCGCCGTCCTTTGGATTTCTTCTAATCTTGCGCGCCCTCCTTGGTATCGGCGAGGCAGCTTTTAGCCCTGGTGTCCCATTCTATCTATCCTTTTTCTTCCGCCGGCGTGAGCTAGCATTCCGGGTTGGTCTCCAAATCTCCGCCAGTCCCCTATCGTCAGCCATTGCCGGAGTGCTCGCATGGCTCATCAGCAAGCTAGCCAGTCACGTTTCGTTGAGCCCTTGGAGACTGCTGTTCCTCGTTGAAGGTATTCCAAGCATGTTTGTAGCTTACTGGGCATGGAGCTTTGTCCCTGACGGACCCGGTGTAGTGAAGTGGCTAACTCCACGGCAAAGGAAAGTCGCAGTTCTGCGGCTAAGACAAGAGAAAGAGGATGATGGAGATGACGACGATGACCAGCCTGTCCGGAGGAAAAACGGTATCAACATCAGCGAAGTCGTCCAAACGCTTCGAGACCCGAAATGCTACCTCACAGCGTTTATGTTCTTCAGCTGCAACGTCGCCTTCGGCAGCATCCCAGTGTTTCTCCCGACAATCATCAAAGACATGGGCTTCGAAAGCATTACCGTCCAGGGCCTCACTGCCCCACCGTACCTTGTCGCTTTCTTCGTCGTCATCGCTACCGCGTACTACTCTGACCGGCTCCAAACACGCTCGACCTTCCTCATTGCACATGCGCTGCTGGCCGCGTCGGGATACATCACCATCGCCGTTCTCGGGCACTTGAAATCGCCGCATACGCTGTTGAGGTACTTTGCACTGTATCCAGCCATCGCGGGCTTCTTCTCTTGTATTACCGTCATCATCACTTGGACGATCAACAACCAGGAGAGCGATAGCAAGAGAGGCACGGGCATGGCTATACTGAATGTGATTGGGCAGTGCGGCCCTCTCGTCGGTGCCAGTATCTTCCCTAGCGAGGAAGGGCCGTGGTATGTGAAAGGCATGGCGATTTGTGCTGGGTTCATGATGTTGACGGCTTTCCTGGCTGGGGTGCTGCGATGGACGCTAATACGCGAGAATCGGAGGGGGAGAGGAGGCGTCGCGTACGCCGGCCTACCGCTCGATGAAGGCGGGCGAGCGGGCGAGAAAAAAGTATTCGAGTTTATGCTATAGCCAAGCTCATGTTTTCAATCACACCCACCACGCACGCGCGCTGCATTCAGTCAAACGTCAAACGTCAAGTGAAATCCAAGAGGGTATCCATTCCGCATACTCCACACATGCAAGACATCTACTTCTCCTACGACACGCACGCACGCAGGGCTCTATTTGGCAGCAGGCAGCTCCCAGTCCTTGTAGCTCCACTTCTCGGAGACGGTATACTTTTTCTGCTTGGCGTAGGGAATGTGACGTCTGGGCTCGACGACGCCGCGCAGCATCATGCTCCTGAAGCGGTCCTTGAGCAGGTTGCCCTCGGGCTTGAGTGCGCGCAGCGAGTCGCGCAGTTCGTCGGGCAGTACGACTTCGAGGGGGGCTTCCATGATGCTGGGTTGTTGTGTTAGTGGGAAGGTGTGAGTGGTGGGATGAGAGCGAGATACGTACGGAATCCGGCCAAACTGCTTTTTTCGTAGCTCCAGCTCCTCGCCGTCCTCGACGTCCAGGGTGCCCTCGGCTTCGGCTTGGATGGCCAGCGCCATGCTCTTGGCTGCGTCTCTCGACCGCTCCTTCTCTTCGACGCTCTTTGCCAGCGCCTTGATCATCTGCACCTGCTGGTCCTTTGCCTTCATCTTGGCCTCGTGCTTAGCTTGTCGTTCAGCGTCCTTTCTCCGCTTAATCTTGTTCCGCTGTGTGGCTGATTTGCGCTCTGGTCGCTTTGCTTTTGTCTTGCCCTCTTCTTCGCTGAAACCTTCCCACTCGCTCTCCCACACGCTCTCCTCGCCCGAGTCCGACTCTGAGTCGGCGGCCGCGCGCTCCATGCGCTCTGCTTCCTCCTGAGCTTCCTTGAGACGCCTCTTCTCGTCTGCGACAGCCTTCTCCGACTCTCTGATCAGCAGCGCCTGCCACTCGTCGAAGTTGGGGTTGTATGATTTGCCGGCGGCGGGCTTGCGGACAGCGGGAATCGTCTTGCCGTCCTTTGCGAGCGAGACGGGGGCGCGCTTCAGGGTAACGGGCTCGACCTTGGGCTTCTTCTTCTCCAGGAACGAGAATTCAGGCTCCTCGTGGACTTCCTGGACAGCCCAGGGATCGTAGTCGGCGGTGTTGCCGGACTGGACTACATCCTTCTTGACCTGCTCGCCGCCGTATGCGATGGCGCGCAGTCTGTCGTACTCTCTGCCCGAGACCTTGGCCTTCTTTCTCTTGCCCTCGTCGTCGAGATCGGAGAGGCGTTTGCGCGAGGGGACGGCGGGGACGGCGGAGCGCTGGGCGAGGATCTGGTCGACCTTGAGGGGCTTGTGGCGCGATTGGACTTTCTTCTGGATGGCCACGTCGCCGGCAGTGTCGACGGCGAAGAGTTCTTCAGACGGCTTCTCGGCGATGACACCACTGTGCACGTGTAAGCAGACTTCTCTGTGAACGTGTGAGGCTCGGCGTACCCTGCAGTGATCTGGTCCCGCACTTCGTCGAGGCCGGCAGAGATCTGGGTGACGTCGACATTCTTGCGCCAGGCCTTCTTGCCCTTGCGGCTTTTCTGCTTGTACTGGGCCGGTGCTGCTTCTGACATAATCACGGTGTGGTGGTGTGAATACAAAGCAGCCTGTCGTTGCGGTGTCGATGCAGTTTTCAAAATATTTCGACGGCGCGCTAACGCTAATCCCGCACCCGCGCCGGCGGTGGACAGAGGGAAAGTGCAAGCTGCGCCAAGGCCAGTTGAAAGCAACCAGGGGTCACTAACCCCAACCCCACGTCGTCCCAGGACCCTGCATCTCTGCGCAAGAACACGAGGACTTTGGCATCAGCCTTTTCTCCCTCACAATCCTCCAACATGGCGCAATCCGGGTACTCAAATCCGCTGAAGAAGTTCAAGTGAGTGCGGCGAGCGCCTCGTACGTCCGGGGGAGCTACTCATGCTAACGCGCGCCAGGCTGGTCTTCTTGGGCGAGCAGAGCGGTACGCACAATCGCTGCCAGAGACAAGCAGACAGGGAACGCTGACGGCAAGCAGTGGGCAAGACGTCGCTCATCACACGCTTCATGTACGACTCGTTCGACAACACGTACCAGGCCACCATTGGCATCGACTTCCTGTCCAAGGTGCGCCTTCACCGCCCTGCACCGCCCCTCGCCTCCCCCCTCTGACTGTGTAGACCATGTACCTTGAAGACCGCACCGTGCGCCTGCAGCTCTGGGACACGGCGGGCCAGGAGCGCTTCCGCTCGCTGATCCCGTCGTACATCCGCGACAGCTCCGTAGCCGTGGTTGTGTACGACATCACCAACAAGAAGACGTTTGAGAACACGCGCAAATGGGTTGATGACGTGCGGGGTGAGCGTGGCAACGACGTCATCATTGTGCTGGTGGGCAACAAGACGGATTTGAACGACAAGCGCGAGGTGACGACGGCGCAGGGAGAGGAGGAGGCCAAGAAGAACAACCTCATGTTCATCGAGACGAGCGCAAAGGTCGGGCACAATGTCAAGGCGCTGTTTAAGAGGATCGCGCAGGCGCTGCCGGGGATGGAGGGAGAAGGCCAGCAGGGGCAGAGTCAGAGTAGGTGGTTGTATTGTGTTTATATTTGTCTACATACTAATATGCCCAGTGATTGACGTCAACATCAACCCCAGCCAGCCACAGGAGCAGAACGCGTGTTCGTGCTAGGGGGACAAAGAGGAGGAGGATGATGAAGAAGAAGAACAAGAAGAAGAAGAAGAAGAAGAAGAAGAGAAAGAATCCATCTAGAGGATATTGTAATTATTCTGCTTTCATTACATTCCATTACCCATTGAGCAAGGCGTTTGAAACGGGGCATAGGGGGGAACGGGACTGTCATCTATAAGTAAGTAGTATAGTATAGTAGATTTCACTAGTCTTGTTACTATTAACTACTTAACTACTCTACTCTACTTACTACTCTACTTACTACTCTACTTACTACTCTACTTACTACTCTACTTACTACTCTACTATAATTACTCTACTATAATTACTCTACTATAATTACTCTACTATAACTATATTATAGCTAGCTATTTATTATAACTTACTATAACCTAACCTAATCTAACCTAATTATGTTGTCTATTGTAGCAATCTTAGTCTTAGGATAAGTGTGGTATGGTATGGTATGGTATGGTATAGTATAGTCACGTCATGTTAGTAGATGACGTCAGGTCTTAGATGCGAAGAAAGAGGTGTATGGCGTTGATGGCTGTATTCATGTTATGTTAAGTTCATGATCATGATCATGATTATGATCATGCAGGTGTTGCGTCGTTTCGAGTTTATTTGTTTGTTTGTTTGTATTTGTTTACATTGCCAATCTATGCTGCTCTGTACTGTTCTGAGCTGCTCTGATCTGCTCTGCTCTGCTCTGCTCTGCTCTGCTCTGCTCTGCTCTGCTTTGCTTTGCTTTGCTTTGCGCTTCCCAGGCGCACCGCGTTGCTAGAGTGTCAAAAAGAGCTCTACTGAGCCGGAAGGTATTCTGCAATCCACATCCGAATCCGAACGCCAGACACAGACTCGAGCAGCGCAAAGGAGAAGAAGAAAAGCGTGCCAAATGATTTTTACATGTACAAGAATATTACAGTCCAAGGCGAGGCGGTAGCTCGCCCGGGTGGAGGGGACGAGGCGCAGTGTGCTCTTCTTCCCTTCCTTTGTCTCCGGGCCGCGGCGTCGAAATGTCAGATGCTACATGGTGAGAGATGGCGTGGAGGCGTGGCTGCACATGGTCTACTCGAGGTCGCCGGCGGATCCGGACTCGGAGGGTGTCTTGCTGCCGCCGACGGGGATGGATGTGTCGACTGCGATCATTTCGGCGAGGATGTCGAGGACAGGCTGGGTGTGTTAGTACGGTATGAAGTTGATGATGGATGATATTGTGACGCACCTTGGGAACGGTCTTGTCGTAGATGTTGATCAGCTCGCGCGGGTTGGGGTAGACCTTGAGGGCGCGGTAGAAGCACAGGGCGGCCTCGACGTTGTCTGCGCCTGCGAGGTGGTCAGCCAGGTTGTCCATGAATAGGTGTGGTGCACGCACCCTTCTGCACCATGCCCTCGCCCTGGGCGACCTCCTGCATGAAGTAGGCCTCGACCTCCTCCGGGTCCTTGGGGAAGCCCTCCTCGTTGGCGAGGGCAACGGCGTCGCGGATGGCCTTTTTCTGCTCGGCGCCGTGGTGCTCGGCCTCCTCCTTTGCGGCGCGCTGGGTGCGCTTGCTCTCCTTCTTCAGGGCCTTGCGGAACTCGGGGTCGTTGCGGCGCTTGTTGTCGAAATAGACGGCGTAGGCGAGCAGGCCGGTGACGAGGGTGCCGACGCTGATGGCGACGACGGTGGATGTTTTTATCGAGGATTGCTGCGACATTGTGTGGAAGTGTGGAAGTGTGGTGTGGATGGGTGGTGGCGGTGAGCGATGACGGGGTCGGCGGGGGCGGAGGCGCGAAGAGAGGGGGCGGAGGTGCGAAGGGAGGGGAGCGGGAGGGAGGCGATGGATGGGGATGGGCGTGAAGATGACTTTTTAGAAACTTGGGACGAGTGACGGGAGCGCGGTTGGCTTGCGCGTGGTCAGTGCGGAAGCTGTCCCGTGCCGTGGGCGATGGATGTCACTCACCACCTGTCACCATGCGCTGCACACGCATAGGCATCCACTCCCACACACACGTATAGAGCGTACACACACACGTATAGAGCATACACACACGCGCATAGAGCCTACCCACTCCCACGCCGCCCAATTTCTCGCCCTCGCCCTCGACCTCGCATACCACTCCTAGACATACGCATAGAGCACACCACGCATAGAGCACACCACGCATAGAGCACACCACGCATAGAACACACCACGCATAGAACACACCACGCATAGAACACACCACGCATAGAACACACCACGCATAGATATCCACTCCTAGACATAGGCATAGCATGTCGGACAAGCAAAAGGGCATCTCGCTGCGCAAGAAGCGCGGCGACAAGAGCAAGAAGAATGCGCCCACCATCAGCGCCCCGCGCCAGATCAGCGCGCCCATGCCCGCCGGCGCTGGCCCTGCCATGGGCGCTGCCACGCTGTCGTCGTCTGGCCGCCCCTCGCAGGACTCGAGCCGGTCGCGCAGCCGGGGCCCCCAGGACGACGCCCGCAATCCCCAGGACGACGGGCGCAATCCCCAGCAGCGCGCACAGCGGGCCCAGCGCGCCGACAAGACGGCCGACCTGGTCAAGAGGCGCTACTCGCAGAAGGTCATGCAGCTGCCCACCGACTTCCCCGGCCCCGGCGCCCCCATGCCTGACCTGCCCCAGATGCCCAGCCAGTTCCGCGACCGCAGCCAGGCCCGCGACCCCCGCCCTGACAGGAGCACCGACGGCCGCGGCCTCAACGTCGACATGCGCGCCCTGCGCGACCCCAACCTGCAGGCCGAGCAGTACGTCGCCTCGATGCTCGCCGACGCCTCCGAGGAAGACATCCGCCGCTACCAGGACGAGCTGCGCAAGGCCAAGCACCGCACCTCGCTCGACCTGCAGACCAACGTCTACCAGAACCGCACCCAGTTCATCAAGATCAGCAAAGAGGCCGAGAAGCTCAAGGGCGAGATGCGCACCCTGCGCCAGCTCATGTCCGACCTGACCACCACCCTCGAGCAGACGGCCTCCGCCTCGGCCTCGCCCACCACCAACGGAGACGCCGTGAGCGCTCGGAGGGCCAACCGCAGCTCCATCGGCGACCTCAACCAGATCCGCGCCGGCCAGCTGCAGCAGCTCTACCGCGACGTCGAGGGCTCGCAAAAGTACCTCCCACCCATCCCCGGCCGCTACATTGTCTGGAAGTCTAGAAGATGGTTCGAGCTGGACTCGGCCACCCTCAAGGCCCGCCGCCGCGTGCGCCTGCTCCTGCTCAACGACCACCTCCTCATCGCCGCAGAGAAGAAGGCCCGCAACGACGTCGCCGGCCAGCGCGACCGCGACCGCAACCGCTCGGCCGTCGAGTACGTCGCCCAGCGCTGCTTTCCCCTGCAGGACGTCCACGTCTCTCGCGCCCCAGAAGAGAGAGTCATCGTCCGCGCCGGCAACGAGTCCTTCACCTACGACACCAAGCAAGAGGACACGGGCGACAAGATCACCTTCCTCTCCACCTTCCGCAAGACAAAGGACGACCTGCGTAAGAGCCAGGAAGCCGAGGTCGAGGAGAAGGACCGAGCCCAGGACAGCTACAACCACATGCTCTCCCGCGACCCCGCCCTACGCGCCCAGACCCATCTCCTGGAGAACTTGAACGACAACGTGAGCCACAACGTCAGCACCTTTGTCGACACGGACGGCCAGACGCGTAACATCCGCTGGGTGGAAGCGCAGCTCGACGAGTTGGACATTGAGATTGCGTTGCAGCATTTCGAGAACGCAGTGTCCAAATTCGAGAAGATCAAGACCCTGTCGCAGAGCATGCGGGGCAACGACATGGCCAAGACGATAGTGGCCTTCAAGGTCAACGAGCGTGCCGCCAAACTCGCAAGCGTGCTGGTCCGCCAGCTCGCCGAGGGGAACACATGGAACGGTCCGATCAACCAGCATGTTACCTGGGTGAACCGTCTCGGCTTTGAAGACCGTGCTCGAGAAGCCTATCTAGAAGCTCGGAGCAGCATGATCAAGGCGCGCTCACGGTACGTCTATATCATCTTGTTATTGTTCATCTCTCGCTAACAACCCACCAGACAATGCACTTTCGAAGGCAACCTCCCCGACTATATCTTCCAGATCTCCTACATCTACTTCCTCATCATCAAAAACACAGTCTCCACCTTCCAGACCTGCTTCCCGCAGCCACTCATGTCAGCCTGCGTCAAGTGGGCGAAAGAACATGTTGATCATTTCAACGTCATATTAAAGCGGCAGCTCAGCAGTGTCGAGAGGGAAGGCGACATGTGGAATCAGTGTCTGGGCTTAGCGCAGGAGCATGCTGCCATGCTGAGAGAGGTGGGCTTGGATTTCTCCGAGCTGGTGGGGAGCGGTGTCGCAGATGAAGACACTGGGAGGGAGTTGCAGCCACAAGGGCCTGTAGGGTTGGGTGTGTCGTAAGCAGAGCTTATGGAATGATTACATAGCTAAAAGACCTCTAGGTAGTAATAGTACCTCTCTTGCTAAGCTTGCTATTAATCTCTTACTTGAAGCTTCTAAAACCTCACCCTACACTGTCAACATTCTTATCTGCTCTCTTCTGTCTGTTCCACCATGTCACTACCCCGTTCTCCAACACTAGGAGGGAGTTGCAGCTACAAGGGCCTGTAGGGTTAGGTGTGTTGTAAGCAGAGCTCATGGAATGATTACATAGCTAAAAGGCCTCTAGGTGGTAAGAGTACCGCTCTTGCTAAGCTTGCTATTAATCTCTTACTTGAAGCTTCTAAAACCTCACCCTACACTGTCAACATTCTTATCTGCTCTCTTCTGTCTGTTCCACCATGTCACTACCCCGTTCTCCAACACAAGGAGGGAGTTGCAGCCACAAGGGCCTGTAGGGTTGGGTGTGTTGTGAGCAGAGCTCACGAAATAATTACATAGCTAAATAAACTTTAGGTAGTGAGAGTATCTCTCTAGCTAAGCTTGCTATTAATCCCTTACTTGACGCTTCTAAAACCTTACTCTACACTGTCGACATTCTATCTGCTCTCTTCTGTCTGTTCTACAATGTCACTACCCCGTTCTCCAAGCTGCCTCACCTTCCCGCTGTCCGACCACCAGCCTAGCTCACTCTCTCCATTGCCCAACTTCACGTTCACCTGGACTATCCAGGGCCTGACTCACCGCTGGAACCTCTTTGCGCCCACACAAACCACGCTAAAGATGCTAGCGCGCCTGTATCAGCCTGCCGCTTGTGCGCTCTCACGGTGAAGGCAGATGGATAGGTTAAAAGAGAGACAGGTCTTCCTCTCTCGCTCTTCCACTTCCTCTTTTACACACTTACCTTTGGACACTTTCTTGATACTCACCCAACATCAACAATTGACATTATGCCTTCTGAACAGGAAAACATCCAGTACCTCTACTTGGTCCTCACTCATGGTGGTACTCCTACGGTAAGTTCCTGACTACCCGACCAGCTCTTGCTGATACAGTTCCCTTGCACCACACTAACACATCCACGAAGATCAACTGGGAGCCTATCTGCGACGCGCTCCAGCTCGAGAAGGGCGCAGCGACCAAGCGCTGGTCTCGACTGAAGAAGGCCGTGGAGAATGGCGAGAATCCCGCCGTCTCAAACTACGACTTTCTCTGGCTCATGATCAAGCACTCGACCCGCGATAAAGTGAGTGTCCACTTACGTCAAGCTTTCTTTCACTGACACAAGCAGCCCTTCGACTGGGACGCCATAGCCGCCCAGTGCAACAGCACAAAAGGCGCCTGTTCAAAGCGCTACTCGCGTCTCAAGCTCGCTTTCGAGAGCGTTGATACTCCACCTCGCACACCCAGCAAGGCCGGCAAGTCCAAGACCACCGACGACACACCCACCGCTACGCCGAAGCGCAAGCGCACCCCCGCGAAGAAGGCCGGCGCAGACAAATTCCAAACCGCCACCGACTCGGACGGGGATGAAGAGCCTGCGAAGCGCAAGCGTGCAGTGTCCACTCCCAAGGCTAAACCCAAGCCCAAGAACGGGTTCAGAGCTGGTGATCTCAAGAGCGCTGAGGCGTCGCAGGCGGCCATCAAGAACGAACCCATCGACGATGACGCCGGAGATGATGGTGACGTCTTCCTCGATGCGCAGGAGCAGGCTGTCGTAGACGCTGAGGTGGAGGAGGATGAAGTGTGTATGTTTACCCACCTTCTTATTCCCTTTTTTTGCCTTACCTTGCCTTGCCTTGCCCTTCCTTCCATATACCACCACAACGCACCATTCTCATCAAAATGGTGCTAACCCCCCAACTCAGCGCCCACCCCTTCTTCCCTCCCATCATCCTTCTCCAAAGCCTTCACACACGCACGGGAAATGGCTGACGTGCTGCTGAACAGGAAGACGGGGGTGAGCGCCACGGATCGAGAGGAACTGGAGGGAATGCTTGGGGTTTTTGGGGAGGAGGGGGTGTGAGGTGACTCTGAAAGCAGCGAAAGGGAAGGGGAGAGAAGGCGACTGCGAGCGTGAGTCAGAGAGTAGGAAGAGGGAGGTGACCGCGGATCTGGGTAGTTGGTACCGCGGTTTCTTACTACGTAGGTCTGAACGACCATTTCCATGAGAAGAAATCGATGAAATGGAATGAAACGAAACGAAACGAAACGAAACAAGTTCATTCTAAAGAAAAATATTCCCTCCCTTTCGCTTACCCTATCCTATCCTATCCTATCCTATCCTATCCCCTCATCCCACTACACTACCACCGCTTCCCCTATCTACAACCACCCGCCCACCTACCCTTTCACCCCCTCCCAGAAACCACCCTTCCTCTACTACGACCCAGGGTACACAACAACAGCCCACCGGCTTAAACAAAGTATCGATCATCATAGTTTCGCAGAACAGATTAGAAGCTAGGGTTAGTGCGTGTGTGTAAATATTAGTACCCACACTTCCTAACCCTGCTGACTCCCTATTTTTTCAACACTCAACTTCAACACTTGACACTCAACACTTAACACTCAACTTCTTCTTGTTGAAAAACGGAGGAAATACAGGGAGTTAGGTTGCGTAGTCGTTAACTAGGGGATAGACGTATAGATAGATAGAGGTGTAGTTAGTTACTTAGTTAGATAATCAGCAATTAAGCAGGAGTAGGTAGTTGGGGTAGTATAAATAGATAGATAGTAGTGCCATTTCAAGCGTTTCGGCACGAGAGGTAACAAGGACTTAATTACACAAACAGTTAATCTAGGGGTATCAGTTATTAATCATTCAAGTTTCCTCGCTATTACTAACTCGTCAGACTACCTACTAGGTAGTAATTAACCCCCTACTATCACGAAATCACGAAAGAAAATAATATCTTCTATCACTACGTCACACCTACCATCTGGAGTCTGAGTACATCACCATGTTAGGTGCTCGACTTCATGTCGACAGTCTGTGCTGTAACTGCTTTTGTGTCTTTGTTCGGAAGACGAGTAGTGCCTTCGTTTCTTACTTGTTGAATCCTTACTCTTCTAGAAGTTACTGTATCGGCTGCTTAGACATGGACTTGTCATTGTAGCGTTTTGCCAGAGCTTGGTTTAGTCGAATGGCTCGATTGGGGTATGTGATGGGAATGAAACGGCGTGTGGGTAGCGCTGGATGGGATGCTGTCCCAGAATAGACACTTATATACCAGCTAGAATTAGCAGGTAGAATATGGTCATTGTTTTGCCTCTATTTTGGCTGCGACAGATGCTTGGTTTACTTGTTGCTGGATGTGATGTCTTGAGAGTGAGGAGGGGTGAAATGTTAATGGATACGGTCTCGGGTCCCTGGTGTGTGTGATGAAGTGCGTAGCTGTGTCTGAGATGCTGTGGTCCTTGCCTGTGTATACGAGGCTTGCGTTTTCACGAGCTGTTTTGGCTGGGGACTGGGTTTTGTTGCGGCCAAAATAGGGCGGAAATGTAGATACATGACTGTCCCAATTTAGGCCTCTTATACGGGCGTATTGCAGTGCAACAAGTTTGATCTTAGAGACATGTTAGATGTTTTGCCAACAGACATACCACGGGGCTCTTGGTCTCACACGAGCTAAGTTAAACTGATCCTCTTCGAACATGAGTGGGGCTTATACGCTCTTTTGCACATTGTCCCAGCTGGTGCTCGAGAACATCCATACGCTCTAGCTGGGTTCGTTAAGTAAGGCTCAGATAGATGGTTTCTAGCGGATCTCGATCAACGAACAGCGTGAACTCGATCACGTTTGCAACATGGAATTTGTCCCAAAGTATCAAACCATCGAAAGAAAAGAAGTGGTTGGGTTTGTCCTCCGTTCCATCGTACTCAGTGTCGTAGTTAGTTCCGTTAACCACAATGACCATTTGACATGGAAACAATATGCTGGCGTCTCATCACTGACTAGTGTTACCTATATGCTTGCCTAGGCTTTTAGAAAGAAGTTAAACCCCCCTATTCAACAGTAGGCGATTCTATAACTGATGTATGGAGACACGTGTACGACGAACCATCGAATGTGGATCATGGCCGCTGCTGGAGATATCTATGTTAAACCCTATCTCCATTCCTAGCTCTTCGATTGCTTGAGATTATGGGAGCAGCACTGATCGTGTTTGCGAGGCGTGCTATGGTAAAGAGATCCGACCCGAGATCGGACTCGGACATGGCAAATTCCCGAGGGTCGCTAGCTAGCTTAGCAGTTCTCATGACACCCGGGGTGGGCTAACATCTCGTAGATGGGATGCCTGAGTGAGCTCTCAACTCATTGTCGTTAGTTGTAAGTTATAGGTAGAAATGTTGCAGCATCACGCCTTCCACGTTCGTGGAATGACGTGCGCGAAAGCGGGGCTCATTCGGATATAACCTCCATGTATTTATCATCACCGACCTCACCCACCACAACGCCGGATAAGTACCCACGATTTCCCAACGTACGAACTCCAATTACTTAAGTTCAACTTTGATCTTATGTTCTTGGCTTCTTACGCTACCCGCGCCTTTCGTCTGTCCGCCTCGTCATCAGTTGCATCTGCAAGACTATCTTCCCTGAGCAACCAGCTAGGTCCAAGAGCTATATTTATCAGAAACATGTCGTCCCTTCCCAAGACCATGAAGGCTGTCGTCATCGAAAAGACCGGTGGAACCGATGTTCTGCAGTACAAGACCGACGTGCCCGTCCCTGAACTCAAGGGTGATGATGTTCTGATCAAGAACGAGTACATTGGCATCAACTACATTGACACGTAAGCCCGAAATTCCGAAGTCTGGCTTCTTCACACAACATGCAAGTCACTTAGCGTACCCTTCTCACGCATCCCAGCTACTTCCGCTCTGGCGTCTACCCGCCCCCGTCGTTCCCCTACATCCTAGGACGCGAAGGCTCCGGTACCATCGCCGCAGTTGGGCCTAACGCGCCGTCTGACCTCACTGTTGGCGCTCGTGTAGCCTACATGGGTCAGAATGCGTATGCTGAGTACACTGCATCGACTGCCAATTACGTGGTCACCATTCCGGACTCCATCAGCACCAAGATTGGTGCCGCGGCACCCCTCCAGGCTTTGACTGCTCTTACTTTGATCCGTGAGGCGTATGCTGTGCAGAAAGGCGACTGGGTCCTCGTTACTGCCGCTGCAGGTGGTGTGGGTCTGTGGCTCTGCCAGTTGTTGAAGGCGGTCGGGGCGAGGACCATTGCGACAGCGAGCACGTCTGAGAAGAGGCAGCTTGCCAAAGAGAATGGCGCGGAAGTGTTGCTTGAGTACCACGCGGACGACCGAGATGTGTTTGTGAAGAAGGTCCTCGAGATCACCGGCGGAGAGGGCGTCCATGCAGTGTTCGACTCTGTGGGCAAGGATACTTTCGACAGCAGTCTGGCGGTTGTTAGGCGAAAGGGTACGATGGTGAGCTTTGGAAACGCTTCAGGACCGGTCACCGGATTTGCTCTTGCGTAAGTCGTCTTTTGCCCTAGCTGGAACATCTCAGAATCGCAACGAACATGCTAACATGACGCAGACGCCTGTCGGCCAAGAACGTAAAGCTCCTGCGCACCACGCTTTTCAACTACATTGCCACTCGCGAGGAGTTCCAGCAGTATGCGAAGGAGCTGTGGGGTTTCATTGAGAAAGACGGATTGAATGTCAAGATCCACGACGTCTACCCGTTGGAGGATATCAAGCGCGCAACTGAGGACATTGAAGGACGAAAGACGACCGGAAAGCTGCTGTTGAAGCCGTAGATTGTGTTCTTTAGCGCTAAGAGATGCAGTAATCGAGTGTCCGCAAAGCCCGCCAAGCACGATCTCTCTCACATCACGCCTCTGATACGGCACGTTCTGACTCATTTTCTTTGCACGAAATGATCGACCCAGCATGGGATGGGGAAAATCGCTAGTACTGCACCAGCTGTGTTGAAGTCGAGGTGAAGGCTGCTCCCATGCTGCCTACTCGCTGCAATTTTTGAGAATCCTCGCCTGAACCTCTACCACAACCGCCCATACCGCACTCTCGACCGTCTTCCTTCTTCATCTTCTTGTGCCACTCGACTCTTCGGCATGACCGTAAATATTGAAACACTGGAAAGTGTTCGAGATTGGGCGCATGCGACCTTTCCGATCAGCTTTTTCACGTTGGATGGCTTCACAAGGCTCGGCATGGTAACCAAGTCTAGCTTTCGAGGGCGTGTTATCAACGGCATTCGAGTCAACAGACGAGAGTTCCTAAAGATTATTGACGTGGGATCTTTGATGGATCAATTCTCAGGCATCGTGCACGCTTGGGTTGAGAATAACGGATCTATCAGTCTAGGCCACGCCGTTGAAGGTTATATCGAGGTGCACAGCGACACCACCAGCCCTCAAGTGCGCTTCAACAAGCCGTACTGTTGGGTAAAGCCAGCTGAAGACGAGACTGGTGCGGCGCGTTTCGAAGCTCTTGTGCGCTATTACACATGCATCGGAGATATTGAGAGCACTGGCATACGCTTCGGAGTCAGTGCCTTCAAGGAACACTTCCAGAGCGCCTGTCGTGATGTTGCCGAGCAAGTGGCTCGCGAGGGACGCGAGAAGGGTACCGCAGGCCGCTGCGTTCGTTTGAAATTGAGTCAGTACTCGATTATCGTACATGACAACATTACTAACCACACGGATCACAGAGTTGCCCCGTATGTCGCATCAAATCACCGCTCGAAACCCAGACTCGACCCCAACACCAAACCCGACGGCAGCTACAGCTGCTCCAGCTGCGCCCATGATTCTAGGAATCGACGCTACCAAGCGGCATAGCAAACCCACTACGCCTACTGCGACTGCTAACGCTCATCAACAATCCTTTGACCTGGTCTTTGCCACATTCAAAGACAGCCTGACCACCCAAATCAACGCAACTCAAGCAGCCGACAATCACGAGAAAGCCGCGTTGACCACTCAGGTCCATAGTCTCGAGCTCAAACTAGCGGATGCAAAATCCGACCATGACAAGCTAAAGAGTGATTTGGTGGCGGCGAAGAAAGAGGCGGAGAAGTGGAAGGCGCAGTATGAGGGGCTAAAGAAGGCTATGCAAGAAACTATGGAGCGGGGATTTTGAAGGGAGGTGTTGCTGGTTGGGAAGGGCGTGTTGACTTCTTACACGAAAAGGACATGGTGCATTGATGGCGACGCGAGGGGCTACACGTGAAGAGGTAGACCTGCCGTTCTTACATGGACTGTATTTGAGGACCATCAAAGGCACTTCAAGCGAAAGTGGATGAATGAAACAGAAAACAAGAATCTTTCGACATCCTCGTCACTTGCTCCTTTCCATCTTTCGCTCTCAGCTCTGCTAACATGAGGTCAAACTCTTCGGCACTGTTATCTTCTAGTCGTTTCACACTAATGTCTCAAAGCGCTCCGGGAGTGATTCAGGCGCTGAAAAATTTGCAAGCTCAGACGTTGTCGTCATTTTTCTGCTGCCTTGCGATGTGGGTCGCGGTCGCGGCGAGGTGAAGGCGTTTGCTGTTTTGTTTACTGCCGCGCCTGGGCGACCATCGTTTACACTTTACACTTTCGTTTACCTTGCCGCGCTTTCGAACCCCCTGGTGCTTTCCAGACTGAATACTTCATTAGTTTCTGCCCAATTCTCTGCAAGCAGCGATGTCATTCACAGCTGGCTCGCTCGAAGACGTCGAAGCGTGGGCAAACCGCGAGTTCCCTGAATACGTTGCAGAACTTGGCAGCGTGGAGAATCCAATCCCCATCTTGGCAATGGTCTCATTTGATGGAGAGTACATTGATGGCAAGATAGTCTTGCAATCGGTTCTTGTCCCCACTCTCGAAGTTGGTTCCACCACCGCCTGTTGCTCTGTATACGCGCGGATATCAGGAAACAACGACGTTGAACTCTTCAGCTATCAAGAGGTTGTTCGTCCAGGCTCCTCGGAGAAACTTGGATGCATGAAACCAGTCGTAGGTCTAGTGGATGTCGTACTGGACGAACCTTTCTCCTATCCTGTTGAGACTGGACACCCAGCTGGCGTAGACCGACTTGAGACTCTCATCAGGTACATATATCTCAAAAACGGCGAACCAACTGCCGTGCAGCCAAAGCTTGGGTTTTTCAAGACACACTTTCGAGCTGCTTGCCGCGATGTTGCCCGGGGCGTTGGCCTGTTGATGGATGGCGATGATACGGACGAAAGCGACACGCTTCCAGGTACGCACCTGCTTCTGATAATATACGTCCTATGACACACCTGATCACTTTGCAGGCGATTTCCCTCCCGATTTGGTTGCAGACACTGATATCGCTGGGCTTCGCGACCAGCCAGCCGCAACCTCCGTTTACAACCAGCACGTACACGCCATGGACGAGAGCTACCATGACTTCAAAACTAAGATGTTATCGCAACTCGGCACGATGCAAGCAATCGATAGGAGCCAAATCGATCATTTGCAAGCTCAAGTTCAGAGCCTGGAACGCAGGCTTACAGAGTCAGAAGAAGGTCGAACGAAGGTGGAGAAAGAGCTGGAGGCCGAGAAGGAGAAGACGAAAACGGCAGCAAAACAGTCTGCTGATTGGAAGTCACAATATGATGGTCTCAAGGGGACGCTTGAGCGTGTGCTAGGTCAACGCTTCTAAGTTGCTTAGCACTGCGTGTTGAAGCTTGTCACTGGCTGTAGCAGTTGTCGTAGATCGGGACATGGCCTGACCGAGGCGCACACAGATACCGCGCCCATCTTCACCATCACCACATGTCGGTGAAGTGAATTAGTCATAATGAAGATTAGCGGATTGTTAACGCTCAATCCAACGCTACATACACAGCGACCCTTCATCATCCCACTTGATTCTCGATTGACTCCAACTGTTCCGGTTAAGCCAGTTCGCAATACCAGATGATTCCGAAGATACTAACTGGCACCACTCTTGGGACTGTCACGTCCTGGGGCTGGAAAAACTTCTCTGACGACTTTGCAAAGACTCCGACCTGTAAGGACTATACCCTGCAGCGCTTCCACCTCCCAGGTTTTGGAAACAACGGCCAATTCAAAGGTATCGTGGTCGGAACAGCTTCAGAGGAAATCCGCGAAGATCAACGAGCCATCGTTGACGTACTAGCCTGGCTCGAAGGCCACCAGATTGCAGTCGGTTACATCTCCCAACTGGGTTGGAAAATCCATGCAGTCAACTACGACGACACCCTCGACGCGATCATACACTTCAATGCATCCTTCTCCTGGATCTTGGCCGCCGCAGACGAGACAGCAGTCTTGCGCTTCGAAAGTCTTATACGCCACAGCTTTTTGGCTAGAGGGTTCAAGAATGCGATCAAAGGGAAAGGTAACCTTTCGAAGTTCAGAGACCATTTCCCTGGTGCTTGTCGAGATGTCGCACAGAAGGCAACTGCTATCTCGGCTGAGTGGGAGAAGATCACAGCACTGCTGGAGCCTGGTAGCATTGCACATGTCGAGCAGATACCAGAGTCTGGCGATATGATACTGAGTGTTGATCTTTCGTCAGATGATCTGATCATTGTCGATTCGGTAACTACAGAATCAATCGTCCAGGAGGTGGCGTCTGAAGTTCTTCCAGTGGAGGCGCAAGTCGTGAATATCAACGCTGTCAGGACTCAAGTTGAAGCAGAGCCACGATCACAACGGATGCGTCTTTCGACAATTCTCAACACCAAAAATGTCGAACGTAAGGCCGAAAAACCTAGAACGCCCATCATTACGCCTCATACTACCGATCCTACCACAAAATCTGTCACCACATTCGCTACTACCGCATCACAAAACCTCTATGGTCTAGAAACGGCGGCCTTCTCTTTGGCTGGCCAGCGATACACCAGCCCTGATTCTTTCCAGGATCAACTCCAGCGCATACCAGAAGATTATACTCAGTCCAACACTAGCCTTGCAGTTCAAGCCGAAACCCACATTACCAGCACTAACAGCGAGAACGAGAATGGAAACCTCCGATCGCGAATCCACAATCTGGAGAACGATTTGGTTAGTGTCGAAGCTGAAAGGATCAATGCAATGGACGAGCTGGCTGTTTGGAAAGACAGGTATGCACTTCTAAACGCTGAGGTGGAATACGAGCGCAACGAAGCGGTTTGCTGGAAGGACAGGCACAGCGGTGCGGTCGATGATGTTCGGCAGGCGCGCGAGGCGGAGAAGGCTTGGGAGGCGAAGCATGTGGCACTGAAGACGACGTTGGGAAATTTGCTCGGCGCGCAGTCTTAAAGTGGCCATGTTGTGGAGATGAAAGGACAATACAACCTAGCATTGGACGTTGTCCTGACTACTGCTGACGTGCGGAGGCGCAACGCCACTGCACATGGAGGCTTGACTGAGACAGCAAATTTGAAATATATTCAAGAAGGATTGTATGTACAAAGAGCGAGATTCCATCCCACATTACCAATGCGCAGGCCTCCAGCCCTCAGGCGTCCCCTTAGGCTGGCAGTCGTTGCTTTCGAGTATTTCTTCTCGGTTGATTGCTTAGAAGGTGACGACACCAACACCAGCAGACTTAGCAACGATGCCGCAAGCAGAGGCAGCGGGGTCAGCGGTGTACTTGTAGCTAGGAGTCCAGGTGCCCTGTTTTTGTGTTAGAGTGTGTTCGCAATATGAGAATGGCTTGAAGCTTACCTTCTTGGTGATCTGGGTGGTCGAGGAGGTGAAGACGTTGTTGCGCTCGTTGGCGAAACCCTCCTCGTCAGAGTCGAGGTTGGTAACAATAGCCTTGTCGACACCAGTGAAGGAGGTGTTCTCAACGAGGACCTGAGCACCCATACGGCTGTTGACTCCAGAGATGCCGCCGTTGTAGCACGAGCTGTAGACATGGGCGGTTCCGAAACGGACAGAGGGAAGACGGGAGTTGACCTTCTGGAAGTCGTTGTGGTGGTAGGTGACGCGCAACTTGCCGGTGTCCTCTCCGGCGTTGCTGTCGGAGTGGCCGACGAGGGAGCCCTTCCACTGAGTGACGTTAGATGAGGTGACTGAACGCAATCGGTTGTGTACTTACGTGGTCGTGGAACTTGTTCCAGGAGAAGGTCAGCGAGTCGGCGCCGTGCTTGGCGTCGAGGAGACCATCGTAGGTGTCCTTGTCACCGGTAATGCCGACGGAAGAGAAGTCATTGTGGTCAACCCAGACGCGTGTAGAAGCATCAATGTCGACCAGATCCTTTCCCTTGGGTGCGCGGTAGAACTTCAGGTTACGGATGATAACGTTGTCCGCCTTCCTGACCTGGAAGCCACCATCGGTGATTCCTGCGTTGGCGCCAACACCGAGAACACTGGTGTTACTGACGATCTTGACGATACCGCATCCGGTGAGGGTGCCCTTGACCTTGATGACACCGCCCTTCTTCGCGGCAGCAGTCAGACCGGCGCAGTCACTGACGGTCGTGCCAGCTCCGCTTCCACCGCCAGTTGTGCCTGCGGCAAATCCGACAAGCTCATCGACGGCGGCAGCCCTCTTCTCCATGGGAGCAGCATGGACGGCACCAGCGGCCGCAAGGACAGTAGCAATCTCGAAGAAACGCATGTTGATGGTTGGTAAAGAATGTGGTTGAAGAACGAATGGAAGTCTCGAAGAGAATGGAAAGAATGAACAGAGATCAACTCTTGATGCTTGCTGGATGATTTGTTGTTGATGTCGCAGGAGGTTCTTATATAGCAGGTTGGATGTGATACCAAGAGAATACCAAGAGTAGTTGTCCTGCTCAGATCTTCATGGATAGACCCCTTAAATATCGCACGACAGAAACACCATCTTGGCGATCTGATGGTACAATTCCTCCGTGTACACTGCACACTTTCTCAAACGTCTGAGGCATACGAGTTCATCCACCATTCGTATGGAAGCCGCGCAGTCCCGTGGCTGGAATCAATACAATCATCACGCACACCTACATATGGTGTAGAGCTGGATCCCTACTACACCTGACCAAACGCCAGTGCATCCTGACACCTGTACCCCAGATACACTAATTGCATATGCAGCTAGCTTGTTTCTCATCTGTGTAAAAGGGAAGTAGCAATCTATGTTTCGGCGCCACTGTTTGGGAATGTTGTAAACGAAGCTTGGCGATGGAGAAGGAAAACTCCCACCAATGGGAAAATCCTGCAAGCGCAGAGAATATATTATTGCGGAGGGTGGGAGCATACACAAGGCGGATAATGCAAGACTCTGATCGCTGCTGTGTATACTGTATCTGTCGAGGCAGACCATTTATGCCTTGATGAAGAGACAGCTTGGAGGGAAGTGTGGGGGAAGACCGTTCGAGTTTTGGACCGATGCTAGAGAAAATGAAGCTAGCAGGCACGTGCCATCCCACGGAGACTTCTATCAACCCTGCGATCCCGCTCTGCGATACTCCGAAAACCCAGCACCCTGTGGACAAGCTTAGCTTGTAGCTTTGTGATGAGCTTATTCAATTTACACATTTCGTGACTGTCAGACCTCAAAACCGTGGGCATGGCCATTCCAAGCAGCCATCCTCTATCCTTCTGAATTCAGCGACGCCGCTGACAGCTGGACCTTGCCGCCTCGACACCCTTCCCAAACCCATAATCCAGACGCACCACGCCAAGGACTATGCCACCATATCTGGTCTGCTCCGCTGGAGTTAAGCTCGTCATGCCAAGACCGGAACCTGCATTGCGATTCCCGGAGCCCCTTAATGTATCATGTCGCAAACATGTTTTCGCTCTTGCTGAGGCGCACTGCCTCAATGACTTCTAAAACAGTAACGCGATAATCACGCGATAAGGTAGGTATTGAAGAGTCTCGGTCTCGGCTTCGCACTTTTCTTCATCCACAACTCCTTTTTTCCCATAATCTTTGTACAGCCATCAGCTAGGACAGGATACAATGGAACACCGAGCTCTTTAGGCATACGACGCAATTGCGATCGTCAAGTTCAGTCCCTGCAGAAGGCAGAGAATCGAAAACTCTGTGCGCGTCGACGGGTACTGTCCTAGTTCACGTTTCTTGCTTCGACCTTGGTAGATGCCACGACGCAGATGAAGGTGATTCTGACTGGACTAAGCGGCATAGACGATGATGACCCTGGGAGTGAGTTGCAGGAGACCGAGACGCACTTTCTCTCAGCTCCAACAGCCTCGAGACTTACCAAATTGAGATCAGACGAGTTAGCGAAGATCTACCCCATGGTCTCGATCAGGGTCACGCAGGAATTGTCGGCGCAGCTAGACCTGCATCCACCTCTGCTAAATCGGAAGTGCGGCAGTGGTACATGCATGTACAATTGCGCAGCAGGTCAGCATTGAGTCGCTCACTGTGGCCGTATCGTAACGTTCCTATACGTTAGCATCATGGCTTCACGACAATGCTTTCTTAGACGCTGTGGAGACAAGGGGCTTTGAAGGCGAAGTAATGGCTTGAGTACAAGCTCTATGAATTGCAAAGCGTGTACGTCGTATCCTGAGGCTTAGCCATGATCATCGAATTCTGCACCAGCGTGTCGATCCGCTGGTTGAGTCCGTCAGGGTGGCTCGTGCACTATACGCGTATCCGGGATCTTGTACGGCGTTTTGTTGACGCCTTCATATATACTGCAATAGCAGCCGCAAAAATAAAGAGGAGCGAACTTCAGATCCCAAACCAGACAGAATGGGACGACCAGACAGCACACAGGCACCAATCTCGGTATGGGGGGAGTACGACGACGGAATGCACTCAAGTGCAGCACCTCCACCATACAGACTCGAGTCGTCAGCAACTTTCAGACCTACACCAAGCAGAACAAATTCGCACCAGAAGTACGCTTATGAGAGGTCGTCTACGACCATATCCTCAAACTCATATGACAATGCTGGCGCTGCCAGCGCGTCAAGTTCACTCTTCGAGCTCGACGCTGCAGAGGGTTCGATACCTCCGCCAGGCAATACTCGGGTCACCAGTAGGTACGCCGTCCGTATGGGTGGTCGCAACTAAACCAAATATCCTAGACGATGGTCGCATCAACATCGATCTGAAGTCGCGGCTCACCAAAACGCTCGTTAAGCTTGTCCCCGAGAAGAATAAGGAGTCGTTCGAGCCCAGCCGCCGTTTTACCATATACCGAGGCTGGAGTATACGCATGAATATCGTCATTCAGGTTGTGGGTAGCCGTGGCGACGTACAGCCGTTCGTTGCGCTGGGCCAAGAACTGCAAAAGTACGGCCATCGCGTTCGAATAGCGACCCACAACACATTTGAAGATTTTGTCAAGAAATCAAACCTGGAGTTTTATCCCATAGGAGGTGACCCAAAAGAGCTCATGGCCTACATGGTCAAAAACCCAGGATTGATACCCTCGATGAAGAGCCTACGAGAGGGCGACATCAGGCGCAAACAAGTCATGATTGCGGAGATCCTTGACGGTTGCTGGAAATCATGTGTGGATGCAGATATCGATTCGCAAGAACCATTCGTTGCCGACGCAATCATTGCCAACCCTCCTAGCTTCGCTCATATCCACTGTGCACAAGCACTGGGAGTCCCGCTTCACCTAATGTTCACCATGCCGTGGACTAGCACAAGGGCGTTCCCGCATCCTCTAGCAAATTTCAAGGTTGGAGAGATCGACCCTGCACTCATCAACTACGCATCATATGGCATTGTGGAATTCCTCACTTGGCAAGGCCTAGGCGCCGTGATTAACAAGTTTAGAGCCACTCTGGATTTGGAACCCGTGCCTACAACAGTCGGACCTGCGCTTGCAGAAGCACTAGAAGTGCCATTCACCTACTGCTGGTCCCCAGCGCTCGTTCCGAAGCCTGCGGATTGGCCTTCGCATATCGATGTGTGTGGCTTTTTCTTTCGCGACCCGCCGCCTTATGAGCCTCCAGCAACAATCATCAAGTTTCTACAGGCCGGCCCACCCCCCGTATACATCGGCTTCGGCAGTATCGTTCTTGAGGACCCTGCTAGGATGACCTCCTTGATTTTGGAAGCTGTGCAGCTGTGCGGTGTTCGAGCTATCATATCCAGAGGCTGGAGTAACTTGGGAGATGGACTCCCTGACGAGGCCGGCGACGTCTTATTCATCGGCGATTGTGATCATGAGTGGTTATTCCAGCACGTCACGGCTGTGGTTCATCACGGTGGTGCAGGTACAGCTGCTTGCGGACTGAAGAACGCGTGCCCTACCTTGGTAGTACCTGTCTTCGGTGATCAGCCATTCTGGGGAGACATGATTGCGGAAGCTGGTGCAGGGCCAAGGCCGATACCGCATAAGATGTTATCGAGTCAAAATTTGGTTGATGCAATCCGAATCTGCCTTGCACCTGACACGAAGTCTGCAGCTCAGAACATCGCCTCACAAATGGCTGGCGAGCAAGGCGTCAAAGCAGCCGTACAGTCATTTCACGCAAATCTGCCATTCGAGGCAATGCCATGCAATGTCCTCCATGATTTGCCAGCTGCGTGGACATACAAAAAGGCACCAATACGGTTGTCGAAGCTCGCAGCACAGATCCTTGTCAATAATGGAGTCATCTCTTCCAACGACCTCAGCAAGTAAGTCGTTCCAGACAGCCCACATTCGAAGTCCTGTTGACATTACTAGCTACGAGACCCAAACGGTGCACATCACCAACAATCGTTGGGATCCGATCACAAGTACGAGCTCTGCAGGCATGTCTATCATCACCAACATGGGAAGAGCAACGACCGGTATTCTCTACGACCCCTACAAAGAACTGAATCGGTCAAAGACCGAAGGAACAAGTGATGCAGCCCACAACGCCGCAACTGCCGGCAGAATGGCCACCGCAGGAGCAAAGGGCTTTGGGAAATTCAACATGGCTCTCTTCAAGGGCAGTATTGTCGATCTACCGCTTGCAGCAGCCGAAGGGTTTCGAGCTGTGCCAAAGCTCTATGGAGAAGAAGTCAAGGACCATGGCGAAGTGACGAACATCCAGACTGGTTTTGGCAAAGCCGGTAAGAACTTTGCATTCGGCATGTACGACGGCTTCTCCGATCTTTTCGTACGCCCGTACGAGGACGCAAAGAAGGACGGCGCTCTAGGCTTTGCCAAAGGCCTTGGCAAAGGCATACTAGGCTTCACTTCGAAAACGGCTTCTGCTACTGTCGGCATTGTCGCGTACCCGGGCGAAGGCATCTGTAAAAGCATAAGACATGCAGTACACTCAGGCAACAGGAGAGATATCAAGGCACGGAAGATGAACGAAGGCGCATATCTGGCTCAACGATCGAAGCTCAACGAAAAGGTTAACGGCATCATCAACGCGTTCGAACTTCTTCGGTCTGAACGGGACCAAGTCAAATCAGGATTCTAGGCTCTAGATCACGAATC
Source organism: Ascochyta pisi (assembly GCA_039634435.1). NCBI lineage: Eukaryota > Fungi > Ascomycota > Dothideomycetes > Pleosporales > Didymellaceae > Ascochyta > Ascochyta pisi. The sequence goes on along the minus strand of CP113331.1, from coordinate 685,744 downwards.
CAAAAGCATCGGAAACATCCAAATAATTGCGCAATTGGAGGCAAGCCTACAAGCCTACAAGCCCACTACAGTCTCAGGTCTCATTCTGATAAAGAACTTGAAGCATCGAGATACCTCTAAACACGGGGTACTCATCCCTGCTTTCCTCCAGATCAGTGCTATCACACACCTGCCGTACCAATATAGCAGGTGAAAGCAGAGCGAGATCCAAAGCCTTGTTTCCCTACATTGTCTCAACTCAGAAGTCTCTAGCAGAATCCTAGCGCTTCATCAAGGTCATGGCCGCTCTCCCTTAGAACGCTTGTTGCTGGAGTCTTGTTGGTGACGACAGGCGCTTCGGTCTCACTCCCAAGTCATTTTCTAACTCATCAGTCATAACGCCAGGGTGGTGGGTAACACTAGTAGTTGAGGACATTATGGAAAGAACTTGGATGCGGCAGGATGCGCCCGAGTACAGACGGCTTCGTAGAGCGAGTACCGTTTTGGAGGAATAACACGTCGGTCAGGCTATCTAGAGATGTCATTGTTAAATCTAGCTTCGACACAACTCAGTGGTTGTCTCGGCAGTGCAAGGTCGTTCGCTTTCGATGGGAAGCCTTGAGTCCATTCTCAAGGGTGGTGGCTGTCCAACTAGGGAGTGCAATTTAGACGTCATCAGACAGTCGAGAAGCAAAAAAGTTTACATTCGCGGCGATCGTACTAGAATCTGACAGAATGGGTAGATGTTGCTCGTTTCCTCGTGGGTATACTTTGACATAAGAAATGGCGCCTACGTCTTCACCTCCCATCACCAATCCCCGACCCTATCTACCTCTTGGATATCTTTCCCGGCAACAAAGCCGTCGTAATCACACATCCAAGCGTTACGCCACCCGCAAGATACAATACACTGTTCACATCCCCTTTATTATCCCTGCTTCTCGCATACAAGTGCTGCGCAATAAGAGGACTCACAATACCAAACAGCCTCCCCCAGAAACTCGCAATACCGCACGCCGTGCCCCTGATTTGCGCTGGGAAAGCTTCAGGCGTCCACCCGTACAGTACAGCGTTGAACATGGACTGGAAGAAATATTCCATGGCGTTTAGGCCAACGTTTGACGCGGGACTATTGACGGCGCTGAACACAAAGATGCTGACGGACATCAGAAGGGAAGAAACAACCATGGTATATTTACGGCCAACATTGGGTGTGCGGTAGAGTAGGGACCCAAGGAGGACGCCGATGGTACCGGGGAGGTAGATGAGTATATAGGAGCGATATGTGTAGTCGAGGGAGAGATGGAGGGCACCATTTTTGAGAGCTATGATGCGCGGGAGATAGGAGCCTGCGACTGTGAAGCCGGTGAAGTCGCAGATGTAGGTTAGCCAGACAAGAACAGTCAGGCGGATCATTTGGGGCGATGAGAAGAGGATTTGGAATCGTGCGAGCTCAAGCTTGATCCTGCCTGTCCAGGTAGGCTGCTCTTCCTTCGAGCTGTTCCCGATGGTTGTGGAGTTGTGCTCTCTTTCGACGGCTTGGAGTTGCTCGAGTGTCAGACTGCAGGTTGTCTTGTTGTACAGTGCGATTTTCTCCAGAACCTCAATCGCCTGGGCATCTCTACCGCGGTAGAGTAGGAACTTGGGTGACTCCTGGAAGCGGAATACCACCGATCGTAGGACGAAGACCAGCAGCGTGAGCCCTCCTAGGGTGTATCTATGATGCATCAGTATGTACGTTATGCGTGATAGACTGTCATCCCACGTACAGCAGATATCTCCAGCCCACATTATCATCCTTTTTGCAGCACGGCACGTCAATATCAACGCTCTTGCAAGAGGGCAACGGTCCTGCTTCTGAAAAGTTCGGCGAACAGCTGTGGACAGGTATGAATCCGTAGGCCATAACACTACAAATGACAACCCCGAGAGGCTGAAAGATAGAAAGCAACGGGAGAAGATATCGCTTGCTTTCAGGAGTGAACTCGAGGGTGATAGTAGTGTCAATGGGAATGTTCCCGCCAACACCGAAGCCGGTTAAAGCAGTAAGAACCAGGATGGTGTTGTAGTCATCTGGTGCGCCTAGGCACAGTCCGAATATACAGGCGATGAGAACTGTGAGATTGAAAGCCCATCGTCTGCCAATGACATCAACGAGGATGCCCCAGACGAAGGCTCCAGCTGTAAGCCCTATTGAGAAGGCAGTAGAGAGCTTGCCGGTCTCGTTGTTGCCAAAGCCCAGCTCCTGTTGTAGAGGCGACAAAACCAGACCGAAAGCTTGCGCCCACATCAGGTCAATGAGATATCCGAGGCCGCAGAGCGACCATATCATCCACTGATAACGACCCATGCCAAATGCGTCTATTTGCCGGTCCACGAGCAGGCACTTTTTGTCGTAAAGCGTGGCATCGTTGCCGAGCCCATCCTCTGATGGTTGTGAAGATCCGGTGACGCTTTCGTTATCAAGTTGACTGACTTCCTTCTCAATCTTATCCAACACCGCAGCCATCGAGGGTGGGAACGACGGATTGTCTGTGGTGCGAGAGGAGGATGATATGGAAGCCTCAGGAGGTAGGAGAGGCTCTGTCTCGGTCATTTGTCGCGACATATTGGATTTTTTCTTCTCCAATATCAAAGAAAGGATCGTGTTTTACTGGGTTTACAGTCACCGGGAGTCTATTCCACAATATGTAATGCCCAAACGTCAATGGCGCGACTAGATCGCTTACGGCAGGAGCTTAGCGAGATGCAGTAAGAAAGCTGCTGATTTGGTGAAAGGCTCCGCTGTCAGAGAGATCCGCGCTTGTGTAACACCCAGTGTGAGGGCGATCAGTCAACGAGATCTGTAATATCGAGTCTTGAACAATGGTAACGGTAGGAGGGCACCAAGTGCGGGGAAAGATGAGGGCTGCTGCCGTCAAGTGCAGGAGACACGGCGATTCCAAGCCGCCGAGAACTGAGATAGGGATTCTCGGGGAGTAGAAATGCTTGGGATAACGTAGATAGAGAGGAGCGAGTAACGCCGACGGCGGTGGCAATTATCTACAAAGCCCAAGGCCTACCTCTTATACCTGTGAACTCGTATCTGCTGCGGCAAGGGCTACTCTCAACACAGGAAGGCACCCCGCGATAAGGCCTCACCCGCCAATCCTGTCTGAAGGAAGTAGTTCTTCAAGCACTAACACGGCGTTGAACGCCGCGGACAGCGGTCAGTCAGACGTTGAGCAGCCCACAACTGCATGCTAGCCGCACGTGCTGGGTCGAGATATAGGTAGCTCTATGGTTGCCGCGCTTCACACAATGCGCGAGGCTGCAACTTGGGCCCACGTGAAGATGCAAGACATGCACGAGTGCCGTCATCCCGTGTGTGAAGGATGCAAATGTGGTGGAGTCGTGGAGGGTGGATGAGCCAATGACGGGAGAGCCCCTCTTTTTGCGCAACTAGCGTCGGAGCGGCAGAGAATGGCGCCGCAATGTCAGGAAAAAGTTTCTGGTGGTGAGGAGAACGACATCTTGAAGCATAACAGCTTGTACCGTTATTGTACACCATGGCACCTCGTAGAAAGAAGCAGCGTCTCTCTGAGGGAGGCGCCGAGGCCGTCCCCACCACCGTCGCCGTCGACGTCGGCGTTGAGCAAGCCGCCAGTGCGCCAACAAATGACCGCAAATCAAACGCCCGCAGACAGGTCTTCGTCCGCGGTTTGGCAAAGGACGTCACGACCGAAGCACTTACTGAGTTCTTCTCCGACTCGTACCCAATCAAGAACGCGCTTGTTGTTCTCGACAAAGACACCAAGGAATCCAAGGGTTACGGTTTCGTCACATTCGCCGATGTTGAAGACGCACAGCGCGCACAAGAAGAGCTCGACGGCACAAAGCTGCAGGGCAAGAAGATTCGCATCGAGAGCGCAGAGGCCAGGCAGCGTGAGGGAGAAAGCGAGAGCAAGGGCCAAAGGATAAAGGCGGAGCGTGAGGCACAGAAGAAGGAGAACCAAACCCCCAAGCTGATCGTGCGCAACTTGCCGTGGAGTATCAAGACTCCCGCGGACCTTGAAAAGCACTTCCGCAGCTTTGGCAAGACTCACTTCATCAACCTGCCCAAGAAGCCCAATGGCGAGCTGCGAGGTTTTGCCTTCGTTGCTATGCGAGGCAAGAAGAACGCAGAGAAGGCACTGGCAGAGCTGAACGGCAGGGAGATCGACGGCAGACCCATTGCCGTGGATTGGGCTGTAGACAAGGACGCATGGCAGACACTGCAGAAGACCGAGCAAGAGGGCGATGAGGCTGAGGAGAAGGCTGACGTAGACATGAAGGATGCTTCAGACGCCAAGTCGAGCGAAGAGCTTTCTGACGACGATTCTGAGGAAGAGGACAGCGAGGACGACGAGGACGACAGCAACACCGACTACGACGACGAAGACATCTCAGATGACGAAGAGGGTGACGTTGAGCTTGAGGAGCCAAAGCCCCATCGGCCGAACCACGTTATCTTCATCCGCAACCTCCCCTTCACCGTTGATGACAATAGACTCAAGGAGCACTTCCAGCGATTCGGCGCCATTCGCTACGCACGCGTTGTGATCGACCGTGACACCGAACGACCCAAGGGCACAGGTTTTGTAGCCTTCTTCAACGAAGAGGAGATGATTGAATGCCTCAAGGGCGTGCCAAAGGTTACGCTGCATACCAAGAACGTCGAGCGGAAAGACGGCGCAACAATTACAACCACGCACTCCGTCCTCGAAGACGCTGATGCCGACCCAACAGGCAAATACACCATGGATGGACGTATTCTTTCCCTCAGCCGCGCAGTCAACAAGAACGAAGCTACGCGTCTGACCGCCGAGGGCGCCGCCAATCGATTCAGTCGCGACAAGGACAAGCGCCGTCTGTACCTGCTTAACGAGGGCACTATCGCCTCAAACTCGCCGCTGTACTCGCAACTCTCGCCTTCTGAAGTCAAGATGCGCGAAGACAGCGCAACACTCCGCCGTAAACAGATCCAAGAAAACCCCTCGCTTCACCTCTCACTCACCCGTCTTTCCGTCCGCAACATTCCACGCAGCATAACATCCAAAGACCTCAAGCAACTCGCCCGAAAAGCTGTCGTCGGTTTCGCCGAAGACACCAAAACCGGCAAGCGCCAAAAGCTCTCGAAGGCAGAAATCGCCCGTGGTGGCGAGGAGATGGTCATTGCTGAGAAGATCCGCAAGAAGCGCGGAAAGGGTATCGTTAGGCAAGCTAAGGTTGTCTTCGAGACTGAAAAGGGTAGCAAAGTAGGGGAAGAGACAGGCGCAGGGAGGAGTAGGGGATACGGTTTCATCGAGTACTACACGCACCGCAATGCGCTCATGGGGCTGAGATGGCTGAACGGACATGCCGTAGACTACAAGGTAAAGGGGGAAATGCCGAAGAGCAAGAAAGCACAGAAAGAGGCGATGGAGGACAAGCGAAAACGGCTTATCGTCGAATTCGCTATTGAGAACGCCAACGTGGTCTCGCGTCGCTCGGCTGCGGAGGAAAAGTCCCGTGAGCCGAAACCGGCAAAGGGCGAGGCCGACTCCGAGGAAGAGGATGCGGACGACAGCAAGGGCAATGGCGGGAAGGGACAGAAGCGGAAGCGGGACTCGAGCTCGGGTGGAGGCCGGGACGCGAAGAAGGCCAAGGGCAAGGATGGCGGTAAGAAGGCACCAGGGTCGGGTGCGGACGGGAGCAAGCGGCCCGCTGCAGCAGAGGAGGACGTGGACAAGGAAAAGTTAGCACAAAGGACGCGGATCATTGCGCAAAAGAGGCAGAAGAGGAAGGCGAACCGGGCGGGCAAGTAGTCTGGTTTCGCCATGCGTGGGAATGAGTTCAAGTCATAGCGATGGCGTTCAGGATCAAAAATCTGCTGTGGTATCGAGAAAAGAACTGTTCTGTTGATGTTGAACAGACCTGGGGTGCATGGTTGTGGTTTCAGAGCACCCGTGAAATGGACAGCGTGGTGTGTTACCGCAACATAGGCAAGCATTGAAGATGTGAGAAAGTATGTTCATCGAAAACGTTGTAGATCTGGGGCCCCACTCATTCACTTCTTCGAAGCCATCAAGTGGTATCGCTACGCGCTGTTTTCTGAAGCCACATGCTGTGTGACTCGGCTACTTGTAGTAGATGCCGAGTCCAATCAAGGTGTACTGGCTGACGCATCGTGCTGTTATGGCTCCATCAGACAGACGATTCGATTTTCCGTCTAGGCTGCCGCCATCTGCAATCTGCTGTGTAACCAAAGATGGAATGGAGTCCTGTCAAGTTGCATTAGTCTGCCAAAAAGTGTGTGTATGGCCAGGTTTCGATCTTGATGGAACTTGTTTTAGCCCGCTGAAATCACATGTGATTTGGATTTAACTATTCTTGTTGACTGGCCTCCTCGTTCTTATCCCGCGGCGAGCTTAGCAAGGTCTTGTTGTGTATTTGCATGCCGATGGCCTGTGAGAGGATTTCTCGCATGAGCAAGTACAGGCGGAGGGTAAGACTCGTCCAGGTATGGCGTCTCGAAGGCTCAATGTAATTTTGATTACACAAGCGAGGATCGTGTAGCCTTCGCTTGCTCAACGTTTTGTGCTGTTTACTACAGTAGACGAATCCTTCCATGCTTGTCATTGTGACTCCGTACGTATCACTGGTGTGTATACAATCCGTTCCACCACCTATGCATATCCGCTACCGGATGACAGGACACGCTTCCCCGGTACCAATATGCCATGTTGCGAAGAAGCAGAGGCGTTACTCGTGCGCGATACTGTGCAACATGTGAGACCACTTGCTTTGGTGCACCAACCCTGTCCATGTCACTTCGTCGAGTCCAAGATCTTGCGCCCATGGACAAAAGCAGATGTTGCTAGCGTGCTTCTTCTCAAATAGGAACCCCTAGTGCATCCTTCTGCCAGTATCTGATCGAGTCATTCTTGGCATGCGGTGTCAATGTTAGACCGTTAACTGACTCTTCCTCCTAGCGCCAATCAGACTATTGTCCAACTGTCATGGAGTATTTGGGGCCTACAGCTGTCGGGTTCAAACAGGCCCCATCTCGTGGTAGAGAAGGCTAGTTCTCTGAAAAGACCTTGGGTGGTGTAAGTACTTATGAACGTCGATTCAAAGCCGGCTCATAAGTGGATCATTGAAGATAATGCAGGATGTTGATTGTGCTATAGCAAATCTCTTGTCACAATGTCATAAGCGGCTCTGGTTTGTATGAATCTACAGTTACCCATGTACAACACGGTACGCTGCGGCTTCTCGTTTGTTGAAGCAAAGCCCATGTACTCGTCGATGGTAGTACATGAGCGACCGCCTACAGAGTACTCAAGAGCGGAGACAGACCCTGGATGGATGAAGACAGTATCACAAAGGGTGCAACATACATATCTCTTCCTTGAAAGCAAACGGATAAGTGGCTACGGCTAGCAAGTCAATGCATGCCTACACCATTTGACTCAAGCCACTCACAATTTGAGCTCCACTACGGTTGGTTATCATTCTTAGATTGGTGATCGTGAGGTCTAAAACTGAAGGTTGCACTTGATTTCCTGTAAGCTGTCAGTATGTGAACTCACGCATTAGTGTCATGTGGCAACAATCTCCGAGGTATGCAGGAGCAGGGCTCCATTTACTGGCGAATACGACAAATGTGCGGAATCAGACTATAGGTGCAATCAGCTTGACCTAGAAAAGCTACTGACCAAAGAAGTCTTTGTCGACCTCATTCGTGGGGGGAGAAACACTCTATCCTACTCATAGTCGTGACGATGGGTTACCCCCACAATAGCTGCATAGCGTTGGTTCGGGATTTTCCTGCACGAGAACATGCGGCGAGCTTACCACAGGTAACTCCCTTCCACAAGCGAGCACGCGCGAGTCAGACTCCTTCCACACAAGGGACATTGCATGTGACTGGCAGTCGACGCGACACACGCTTAGCAGGGGTGTGCATGAGTGCCGTGGAAACTTCGACGAAAGTGAAGAGCCTTCTCTAAATTTCATTATAACTCCGATCACCCTACATTAAGGCAGAGATAATTCGAGTTGCTGCTGGGCTAAGAATGGTGCATGAACAATTGATTCAGGACTAAGTGAGTGTTTGTGAATGACTGCATGAGGTCAGATGTAGACACGAGCTGTGTAATTGCACCTGGAGATCGCCTGAAATTTCGATCGATCATGACCAGAATCCGGGATGGTGGACGGTACATGCACTGCCAAGAATGTGCCTCTGCGTGTGAGGTGTTGTGACTCGAGGCGGATTGCGCTGCAATGTCTCGACGTCTTTAGGAAGGGCGCACAACAGGATCAGTTGGGGATTGAACCAACAGTAGTCCATCAAACTGAGTTTCGAACAGCTTATCAGGTAAGCTCGGTGACACTCAAGCCCAAATTTGTACATATGTACAGCCACAAGGGAGCCTTTGATAGATCAGTGCCTGGAGATGACGTGACACCGTTGGTGGATTCCATCCATCAGCCAACTGGAAGAAGGTTGTGGATCTCTGGGGAACCTGGAGGCGGGGGTGAAATGTTTGTGCCAGTCGATAACGCACGGGTGAGGGCAACCCAGGTAATGTGCCACGCCATACGTTGCTGCAAGCTATAGCACTATTGAAGAAGAAACTGGTAGCGAAGAAGACATCAAGCATAACGCAGTTGTCGACAATAGCTGCAGGTCGCTACATGTGCAGGATATTTATGCGGGGCGGAGATATATAAACCTGAAGACACTGCTTGGTGGTCAGTATTCCGACAGAAAACTTCTTCAATCCGAATCTCCACTTCGACATTGTATTGCTGCACACATTCAAACTGCGTTCGGACCGGACACAATAGTGAAAATCTGAGCCGCTATCGATCAAAAATCACCGTATGTCGAGGTACCCATATGATGGTTTTAGGCTGACCGGTGTCGTAGGCTGTAGTATCGAAAACATTCTCAAGTCTGACACTTGATCATCATGTGCTACTACGAAGAGATTCACTTCGTCTCTTGCGGCCATAAGGAGAAACGCCTACAACAATACTGTCATTTTGCACGCAACGACCCCGGCCATCAATGCTTTGGGGCTTGGAACATCAGGCGCCAGTGGGAGCAACATGAAACCGAATGTGAGAACTGTGCTAAGCACCGACAATATACGACGACTAGCGGTATGAGGCGAGACGCGCAGTCACTGTACGGCGTAGCGGGAGCGAGATGAGAACAGAAAGCAGGAGAGGTCGTTGTGGTACCGTTCAACAAATTGTCGGTATGCCATTACGATGATTGTTGCAGTAATTCCAACCTGTCGATGTTTGGGGCGACATGTGGTTTGCCCCTTTTCCTTTCCAACTATTTTGTATCAGCCAAAGGCTCATAACTATCTCCTGAAGCTTAAGAAAGTGCAATGCACACTAGTACAAAACTGATTCTTGTTGGCATGCTGTGAATAGTCGAGCCGTATCCAAGCGCACATAAAGTGGCACGTGATTCAAAAGTCAAGATTAGAGAGAAGGACAAGATATCAACATCAGACAAATGGACTACGTAACTGAAGCCTTCCTTTTGTGACTTGGAAGCCCGTGCTGGTGTCTAGTCGAACAAAACTCCTGGAGGCGTGGTACTGACTGAATTATTCAATCGACCTTACAGAGACTATCAAATTCGTGATTCAGCCTCGGACTGAAGACGTCCAACGATGTTGTATCTTTTGCTGAAAAATGTATGCCAGTCATTGAGAGTCTTGGTCTCTGTTTCGGACAGCGTGGAGAAGTCTGATACACAGTCCTCTGGCTTCAAAGAAGACATACCAAGCGCACGATTGGGCTCTTTGCCGGCAAACACTGGGTCGAATGAGCAGGTAAGTCGAACAGCACACGTTCGTTTACTGACCATGGTAGCCCTTGCCGGGTGCGTATGTCTCCTTTCCAGTTACATCAAAGACATCTCCCTGGGTATTTTTCAATCTCTTAGCTCAGTGGTTCCTTTCAAGACAGTTTACTGACTTTGATAGCGACTAGGGTAGGGTAGCCTTCATTTGTGCCTGCCATCTTGCGTTCAGTGCTGTCGCCGTCACAACTTCTGGCGGGGTAGCTCACCATCACATTTTGCAAGGTGTTCGCGGGAGATTGGGTCGTCCTTGGGCTGATTTAAAGTCACTGGCTCTTTCGGAGCAAACCTCTCCTTCTTTGGCTGTTCTGTGCTAGACATGTTGTGTTCGTTTTGTTTGACTGACGTTTGCACGTTCAATAATTGGAAATAGCTGCCCACCCACCTCGGCAAAGTTTGGCGCTAGTACTGCCACGTAACGTCTCTTTCCGATTGGCTGCTTTCACCATTGCGTCTTCACCATCTCGCCTGACGTGCCTTCAAGCATCGTGTCCCAAATCTCTGACCATTGCTACCCAACCGACTGCTACTTCCACAAAAGCGGCTGGGTACTCACACCTCTGCCTGTACGGGCTTGTTGACCATCAACGTGAGCAGCGAGCGAACGACTTCGGCAGCAGCCAACACTGTTGTCTCTCCTGGATTATCGTAGATTGGCGCAACTTCCACTGTTGTTGCGCAACTTGTCAGCCCCTTGAATCAAGCTTCTTTGGCATCTGATTACTTACCAACATCCGCTCCCACGACCTGCAGTCCTTCGAGGCCATCAAGAATAGACAAAAGTTCGCGTGTAGTCCATCCTCCAACCTCAGCGGTGCCCGTAGCTGTATCTCAGTCAGACTACACGCCACAGAAGTGCGCCGAAGATCTAATCATCATTGAGATGTGACTTGACAACTGCGTACGCCCTAAATATTGGACTCGACTCACCGGGTGCGAAGGCTGGGTCCAGCACATCTATGTCCACGCTGATGTAGACCTTCGTCCCGGCCACACGTTTCTTCAAGGCTTCAACAACACCTGCTACGCCGAGGCGATCGAGATCCCGTGCGCGTATCATTTCAAAGCCGCATCTAACATCATTACGCACATCACCTTTCGGACGAGTAACTGGTGCTCGGATTCCGGCGTGGATGGATGTGTTACGGATCAAGCCCTCCTCATGAGCAATGTGCAAGAACGTTCCATGGTTAACACCTCTACAGATACCTTAGCAAAACAAAAGGACTCCGGCTAAAGTTGACAATACTCACGCATAATGCGAGATGCCTCCACCTGTCTTTCTTTAGCCTCGAATATGGGCGTGGCATGCAGACTTACCGAGAACTTTTGGATCCCAAGTATCTACCATCTGGCGTTAGCCATTTTCCGGAACATACGGGCTCGACCTACCTATGTGTGAGTCAAAGTGGATCACACTGACTGGACCCCAATGCTCGTTTGTGGATCGTAAAGCTGATAGCGTGGTAGTGTGGTCTCCACCGAGTGTTACGATACGTGGAACAGTGAAGTCGCCTGAGTTGGTCTTTCTCGCCGAAGTTACCTCACGACCACTTTTAGTATACGGACTGGTTATCGAGCGGCCTTGTTAGTGTCACCTACTTTGTGTGCCTTGTCGAGCTGCTTCAAGGCAACGGTGTTATCCTCGAAAATGGTTCAGCTAAGACGTCTCGAGCCTTATATGGTGAAGTTGACTCACAAGGAAGGTCAATGGGGCGTCTCCACAATCCACAATCTTAGCCCAATCGACAAAGATGTTCTGTCCTGAGTGTTTTCAGCCATCAACTCAATTACAACCTCTTCGATGATCCTTCGAGCTTGCGGTCGATACCTCACGTTCTTATTCTCGAGTCACGAAGCACAATCTCGCTGTAACAACAAGCACAGATTACGCTCGCGCCATGCAGCGCAACCTGTTGGGCATGTTGTGTTTCAAGCGCTCATTACCACTCCAGACCTAGGAACTCGTACTACAGCAGCCCACAAAGCCGGAACTGGCACTATAGCGAACATACCTGTATATATGCTCCAGCCTGCACCTGCTTCTATCCTTTGCGAGCCACGCCGGATACCACTCGGCCCGAACCGCGCTCCGGGACGTGCTGTTACTCCCTGTCGATATGTCAGTGATTCGTACCAGAACCGTGGCTCAAACACCTGTACTACGACGCTATGCGGATTTACAGTGGCTCACAGGATTTCTCTTCTCTGCAATTTGGTTTAGAAGGGTGTCAGGAACAAACTATAACCCACAGTGTCGAATGGAGCGCCCAAAATCGCGATGTCGAACTTCTCAACCTCTTCGCCATCTTGAGCCAAACAATGCACGTATGGCAGGTTCGCGTATGTCGTTAAGCCTCCAAATTTAGCTTGAGTAATATCTGGAGAAATTATGCCCATCACAGCTTGACCCGAGGTAAATCCGGACAGGGACGGGAAGCTGATGTCGCGTGCATCTGCAATCGCGAACGCAGCAATAGAAGCAGTCAAAGATAGTGTATTCAACATGATGCAATGTCCGAGAACCAACAGAGTTGTGAGAGAAAGCTGAAGGACGAGCTCACAGGATGGTATTCGATCTCGGTGTCCGCGCGCGGCGATGACGCCCACAGGTCTAGGTACCGCCCAAAGGGGCAAGTGCAGCCGTTATGCATCTAATGTCCAACTCTTTCTAGTTATGGCCATCAGAAGTTCATCCTTATCGTTCTCTTATCTAGCAGTGGTCATGGTAACGACAAGATCACAGTCAAGTTTGATAAAGCAAGAGCCGGTGGACGATCTCTCGAATGCCCCTGAGAAACCCCCCCAGAAAAGAAAACGTCAAGAACGCGTGTCGCGTCACTTCAGTCCGCAACGCAAGGCCAATCGACCAGTGGTTATACCGCAGCCCGAGAACCTACCGTTCCAGCTGCGACCTGCGGGATATGGCCTTATTCAGGAACGCATTCAAGACAGCTTGTATGCACTAGTCGTTCAGGTCATTCTCTGGAATCAAACACACGGCAAAGCAGCACGACCAGTGCTTTTCCAAATTTTGACATTGTATCCAACACCATTCCATCTATCGCAGGCCAAAACCCGCGAACTCACAGAGATACTGCAACCTCTCGGTCTACATAACGTCCGTGCTAAGCGCCTGATCTCGCTAGCTGAAGCTTGGATAACAGCACCCCCATGCAAAGAGCGTCGGTATAGAAGACTGCACTACCCAGATCGAGGATGTGGTACGGATGTGAAGCCAGACGAGGTACTTGAGTTCGATGATGAAAGAGAGGGCTGGGAAATAGCACACCTGCCGGGAATGGGACCCTACGCTTTGGATAGCTATAGGATCTTCTATCGGGACCGACTGAGGGGCGTTGATAGTGGTGAACCAGAGTGGAAAAGGGTGCTGCCACTTGATAAAGATTTAAAGCCATACCTCAAATGGAGATGGGCTCAAGAAGGTTGGGATTGGAACGAGTTGACAGGCAAGTGGAAAGAGCTCAAGCTAGAAGAGATTGAGGCTGTGAAAGAACAAGCTGTTAAAGAAGAGGGGGTAGATGGTCTAGAGCGAGAGTCAGGCACTTGAAGGCAGCTGACGTCCCGGTAAACGCTCTGATATCATTCACGTCATCTGATAATGTCTGCTCCTGCTATCCTCCACCATCCCTACCACGAAGCACTTTTCAAGTAGAGTAGAGTTAAATATGGCTATGGGGCAGCTTGCTATATGAAATTGATCAACAATGACATGAATCAAAATCGAACGCCTGCCAGCGCGGGACCCGTCAACTAAGTTCTCCCCTTGAGTGTATACCAATGCCAACTTAATGCAGTGTCCTCAACGTCTGTTCGACCGCAATGCCAAGCCCACCAACACCCAAGACCGTCCACAACCACTTGTTGCCAAGCTCCTCCATACTTGGCCAGAATGCGTTTTTATCGGCGCGGAACTTCTGCAGCTCAGCGAGCTTATCAGGCTGAGAAGCAGAGTATCGGCGCTCTTGGTGCTTCTCCTTCTCAGCGTCGCCACCGAAGAAACGAAGGAAACAGTAGTTTGCAATGGGACCAAGGAGCTCGATGGGAGCAAGCATGTCAGATCCATAGAGCATGACGATAAACGAGATGTGTACTAGAGCGTCGCCAAGGTAGCTATCAAATATTAGTCTTGATGCTTATGATAGTGGGAGAGGCCACATACTTGGGGTTGCGAACGAGGCTCCAGACACCCTCTCGCAGGATGCCCCGTCCTCCTTCAGCCTTATACTGGTCAAGTTGGTAGTCTGCAAGAGTCTCCAATGCCAGGCCAGAAGAGAAAAGACCAACAGCCGCCATCTGGATGTAAGGGTGGTAGCCCATCATGACGGCACCTTCATGCCTGAATGGAGCAGTGAACGGAAGACTGATCAACATCTGGAAGAAGGCCTCCGGGATGAAGACCTTGAAGAGAGCTGAGTTCCAGAAGCCTTCTTCTTTCTTGACCTCAGCGTATCGCGGGTCGTCTTCGCCGCGTTGGATCGACCGGCGAGCAATTCGATAGAAGAGTCGTCCACCCCAGAGGGTTACTCCAGTCAGCATAACCCGTTCGTGCCACGACAACCGGTTAAGAGCTTGTGTCAATGTCAGACCTGCAGCTAGGCGTCGTCCAATTGCTGACCACCAGGCGTTAGCGACCTGTCCGCTGGGCCAGAGCCAGTCCTTGACCTCGACACGTTGAGTGTATCGTGAGATTCCGTATGCAACGACTGCGAGGCCGGAATGGAGAGTCAATGAAGGTACCAGTGTATCCTTCAAGATACCAACGTCGAACAACGAAGCATTATGAACGTGTGTCTTCGAATGTGTATTATCGACATGGCTGTAGGCATGTTGAGCAGCGGGAGGCGTTCCATTCAGGTAGATATCATGAGGTCGCTGTTCTCCAACCTGAATGCGAGCATCTGGAGGTCTTGCAGGGTCATTGGGCGACCTGGAAAACAATCCGGACGCCATCTTGAGGGGTGAGAGGGTGAAGAGAGTCTTGCGGACCTGTGCGACAACCTGATTTAAAGCTTCATCGAGAGCTTCCCCGCAAAAGCACATGCCATTGCATGATGTAACGCTAGCAACGGGCGTCGCGGGTTACAAGACGGTGGCCCTGATTCGCTCGGGCAATGCCTGTCATGCCTCCGTGAGTGCCTATGTTGCTGACGATCCAATGAACCCCGCTCATTATTCAGCTGCGACTGTCCGAGATGGATTGCGCTGCAGTCTCATCGCCAAAATACAGTACACACGATGAGCCTACCAAGAGTGGAGCCATTGGACGGAACTGTTACGTGACATCATCGAGAGCTCACTGCTGGTCAAGGCGTCGAGAGCGTAGGCTCCATCAAGTAGGTACCGCGGCAAGCTTGCGCGAACATTACCCCTCAAATACCAAGACATTTATCGTGATCTACTGATGCTGAGATTTGAACAACATGAGGGCAAACATATCACTGTACCAAATTCTGCAGCAAACTTTTCACAATCCCCCTGTTTCTCCTCCTAATTAAATCTCCTCGATATGGCGGACAACAACAAACCCCAAGCTTTCAATCCACCGGGCGTGCATGAACCCCCTCCGTCCTACAAGCATGTTTGCGTTACACCTATCCAACCAACATCGAGACTCGTGACACTCGCCGGCCAAACGGGAGACTACAAAGCTGGGTGGATCGAGCAAGTCAAAGGAGCCTATGAAAATGTGAATAAGTGCTTGGAGGCAGTGGGTGCCAGCCCACGCGACATCATTCATGTACGGCATTATATCGTCAACGATTCTGGCGATAAAGCGTTGAATGAAAAAGACGTTGTTGAACGGGGATGGGCACCACTTTGGATTGACTTTATGGATCAGCATGGAGATAGCCACAAGCCGCCAGACACCGTACTGGGAGTCGCAAGTCTGGCGCTGAAAGGACTGCTATACGAAGTAGAAGTCTGGGCTATCGTTCACGGCTAGTCTGTAGGGAGCATGATAAGGCGCCTAACTTAATGGCATCATTCAAAGCGGATCTGCTAGCTCTTGAGGTTGAGATTATCTTGTTTCGTGCTGCGATTCATCTTCAGTGAATGACTATTTTGCATCCTTCAGTAGCGCTTCGGCGGCTGCATCCTTCTGGCCTACACTTCCACTCCGCGTTGCGGGCTTCAGCTCACCCGATGTCGCTCCCTCTTTAGCGTCGGCAGCCTTCTTGAGCCTCTCGGTATCCTCGGGGTTGGTGTCCTTTGTCTTGTTGTCCTCGTCATCGCTATCGCCAAGGCTGAACGGATCGTGATCGTCGGTCTCGGGATGCGGCGCAACGGACGTGAGAGGTTGCCACTTCTTGCCACCAGACTTGCCTTGCCCTTGGTTGTTGGGTGAAGGATTCCGGTACAAGGCATCGACCTCGTCAACAGGGCCGCTTTGAGGTGGCGATACTGGTGTTGGCTTAAAGAGGTCAGGATTCGCAGATGGACGGTTCGATCGTTGCTGAAGGTCATTGTCCCTCATCTCAAGCTGGGCGAAGTCATCCCCTAGTACCCTGTTGTCTGCATCGTAGCGGTTGTGGTCAGCAGAGCGGCGCATGTCAGCGGACCGGCGTTGCTCGGCGGACTTTCGAATGCCGTAGAGCTGATCAGACTGCGACGAGCCAAAGTTCTGGCGGCTCTGCGACGACTGCCCATGTTCTCGATCGGTGTGTACGGGGTTACCGTATTGGTCGTAGTCATCAGGCTCGCCGTCGAGCTTCTTCTTGAAGCTAGTAATCCACTTGTTGACTGTCTTTTGTGTTTCTTGGAAACCTTGCTCGATGTTCTTACGGATTTCGGGGAGGTCATCTGAATGCGTCAGCGTCCACATTCTTGTGCAGAACTTAAGAGAACATACCGTCGAAGAAGCTGTACTCGCGTTCATCTTTGTTATTGTTGGTGTCGTTGTTGTTTGACCTTGCGTACGGCTGCGACCGCCGTACGCCACTCTCTTGTGTACGTGACCCATAACCACCTTGTCCCTGTTGGCTGCCCTGAGATTGGTAATGCTCAGCGAGCTGGCGAGCATACATCTCATCCTGTTCGAGCTGACTACGGGGTTGTGGTCGTGGAGGCTGTGGGGGTGGCGCTTCTTCGCTTTTGAAGTTGGGGTCTGACATGCCTGGCCCACAGTGTTAGCAGCAGCCCTCCGTAAACAAGTCTAGGCAACCACATACTCAACAGCGCATTGAATGCAGGCTCAACCTTTCCACCGCTGGCCACAAGCACTGCCTTTACCACGTTCGTGTCAATGTCAGGGAAGGCCTCAATCAGAGTGTTCTGTGCTTGCACCTGCGGGTCTACGGGCCGCGGGGGCTTTTGAGGAGGAATCTCTTCTGCCTGCTCTGAAAATCTCACGCCCGGCTTAGGCGATTTCGAAGCTGGTGGAGGTGAGGCAGACTTTTCAGGTGCAGAGGACATAGTAGGCGCATCGTTGTCGTCGTCGAAGTCGAGCTCACGCGCCGTTGTGGGGCTCTCTGGAGGCTGTAGCTGTCAACTCAGGGTTCATTTGACTTTATTGTATTTTACCAACCTTGTCGGTTCCTGCTTTCTCAGACATTGTGTATGTCGTACCAGGAGGATGTGTAAAGGCGGGGTGTTGTAAGAGAGTGCTCTGTAGCGGAAACTTGAAGCTTAAACTGTCGCCGTTGGCCGCGCACGAGTTGTGGCTTGTGAGCTAGTTCGTCATAGCGCCAAGGCGCACGTGCCAGTCCTCCGCAGCCTAACGTCTTATGTACTCGTCCACTATTGACCAATAACATTTACTACCTGGCTAACTCCTAGTCCTTTAAGGGTTGGTGTGTTTGTAGCTCGCTTTTCTTGAAAGATATGAGCCGGTCGAGACGTGTGAATTGATGACTTGAGGTGGAAGGATTTCTCGTGACAAACAACACGGTCCTCTTCTTCCTCTACAGTCGTATCGAGGCAGCGAGGCTTAAGACAAGGCGTTGCTCACAAGAATGAACGGGGCGTTAAATTGAGTCTAAGAAAGGGGGGAGAGTTGGTAATTATATTACTTAGGACTTGTATCTGAATGTTTGACTGTTTAGGGTGCTCTTATCCTCGCATCTTCTCCAGAAACGCCGCAGCTTCTGCAGCGAACTTGCAACGCAAACGAATTGCCGCGCCATATCTATAGAACAAGAAAGGGAAGGGAACACACGCAAGCGCTAAAAATGCTGGAACTGACGAGGCCCAGTGTATGCCCAGACCAGCAAACATGTCGCTGGTGAACAGTGGAAACGCAGCTCCAAACAGCGACCGCAGTACCGAGTTTGCAGCAAGGACTGACGCTGCGTAGATAAGATAGGCGTCGATGAGGTAGTTCAGGATGGAGAGGAAGACCAAGACCATACCAAAGCCAAAGGGCGCGCCGGCCATGATACTGACGATCCAATGGACGCTTGGCGAGTTTGTCCAGGCGAACCAGAAGAGTCCAATAGGCATGGCAATAGAGCCAACGAGAGCTGGCGGAAGTCGCGCCTCAGGCGGAGCAACACCGGAAGGCGACGCATCGATGGCCCTGTTATATCTTTTGTTGTCCCAGATCGAGTAAACGACAGCAGCAAGCATTCCAACCATTACTCCAAGGAAGGCAAGACCACCGATACCCTGTGACCATCCACGGCCTCGCTGGAAGACAATGGGAAATGCGCCGAACAACATGTAAAGTGTTCCGTATACGACAGCCATATAGATAGAGAGCAGAAAGACAATCGGTTCGCGGAAGAGGAGGATCCATGGGCGTGTAAGTGCAGTCTGAAAAGCTTGACCAATAGACTTGGTGCCTTGATCGATATCTGACTTGCTCATGTATACCTGCCCGGTCTTTTTCGATAGCGCCACGGCACGCTTGCGGAGCAGTACGGGGGCGTAGGTCTCAGGCACAAAAAATGTACATGCGAACCAGATGACACCGGTGAAGATGGCCATAACACCTTCGATCCAGCGCCATCCGATGGATTGGCCAACGAAGCCTCCAACTAGAGATTGTAAGTGCTGTTCGCAACCCTACCGGTCAAGAAAGTTGAGAGGCACATACCAATAGGTCCGAGAACAGGCCCAAGGAACGGGGCAGCAGCGAAGATACTCGTGGCCAAGCCGCGCTGTGAGGCGGGGAACATATCTTTCAAATCTTAGTGACGCTTTGCGAGTTTTCAATCGAACTTACCAGCGATGACTCCACCAGCATTTGTCATTGGCGAGGAGCCAAATGCACCGGCGAAGAACCTCAAAACGATTAGAGTCTCTATGTTTTGAGAACCGGCTGCACCGGCGTTGAAGGCAGTGAGAAGCATGTAAGTGACGAAGAAGAGGTATTGGCGGCCATACAATTCTGTATAACGTTAGTCAGGTACACGCATATTTGATAGCTAGGAGGCACTTACCACTCAATGGAGCCCACAGCAACGGCCCTATCGCAAACCCCAGGACGAACAAGGAAACTCCCAACGTGCCAATGATCTGTGCGATGCCGAACTCTTGGAGGATCTGAACAATGCCACCAGAGTATGCAGATGAGGCGAATGAGACGGCGAGTGTTGCGACTGCGACCAACATAGTGATGCACCATTTCAGGGTCAACGAGTAGTTCAGGGGGTTCACTGGGTCATTCTCGAGCCACGAGACAATGAACGGATCTTCTTCTGTTCCTGATCCTTTGTAGGAATGGTTGATAATGTCATCGTTCAGGATGCCTTGATGAAGGACTCTTTGGAGATGCGAGATATGACCAGAGCGACCGGCCTCTAGGTCCTTTTCCATTGGATGGTGTTCAACTTCTTGAAACATCCGAGAAGGATTTGTTTATGTGTAAGTGTGTGTGTGTGTGTGTGTGTGTGTGTGTGTGTGTGTGTGTGTGTTCGTGTCTGTAGTCAGTACTAAAGAGAAAGAGCTTTGTCTCTGGGTTGCAAGATGGCAGTGGTGTTTCGTGAATTCGTAAAATACTAAACACAGTAGGCACGAGCAGACTGTTTATTCGTTTCTACTCCCTAGCCTTTTTGTCCGCGTCATTGCGCAATTGTACAAATGTGTAGTCGTCTAGGGCTGGCTGCCACACCTAATCACCGACCGTCCGCACTCGCGGTGCTACTACGGGGCAGCATACGCACGTAGGGCTGTCAGAACACCTTCGTGTCCGATATAACAGATGAAATGCATTATAAAAATCTATCCAAAGATTTCTGCATGACTCTTACAGATGATACTAGGTGCAATGATCCTTATGAAACGTTGTGTTGGTGTTCATCTTGCGTCGTTCTCGGGCTATCTCCTCTTTCGCTATTCCAGCGCAGCACCGCTTGGCGGATCATCCGCTTTGGCCCACTACGTCACCCCCTCAACGCAACGACCTCGGCCGAGATCCACCACACAGATCTATTGAAGAGATCGGAGTTACTTGTTGGTATTGTTGCATGAACTCGCCTTCGTCCAGTCACGTTGAAGCCGCAATATCCGTCTAACAAGCTTAGCACAACGAGAGGTTGATAAGCATATCACGTTCATGTGACCCAAACTTGACGGTAATCTTGTCAGACGAGAAAGATGCATGTTGCCAATAATAATAGGGTATCCGCTCAAAACCCGACCAAAATATCGATGTCCATTCCACCCAGCCAACAAAACCTCCTCCTCAGCCATTATCATAGCAAACTTGCTCGGCCGTGAAAAGAAAAAACCTCTAACATCATGCGATCGCCTCCACCTCAGTCCCTAGTCTGGACTGGACCTTCCAATGATCTCTTCATGAACGTCAGTCTTCACCGAGGTCGTGCTGGCTGCCATCGCTTTTCGATAGGCCCAGGTTTGCGAGAACTGCTCTTCATAGTGTTCTTTTAACTTGCGTTGTCGCTGCTCTCGTTTAGACATCCAGAAGACAAGGCCTGTCAAGACTACAACTGCCGCACCGAGTGTAACTCCAAGGGCGCTGCCCACAACGACTGTCTTGTGCTTCTCGGTCTTGCAAACACCCTCACTTGACAGAAGCGTTGCTTTGTGATCGGATAGAGAACTTGTAGCAGTGGCTGTCGAAGAAGCTACAACCGGTGTCGATGATGACGCGGCAGTGGCAGTTTGAAGCTGCAGAGCACCGATTGAGCTTGTTGTGATTCTTGGAGCGGTTGAGTTGTTACAACAGTTCTTCCGATCGTTAATCGCGCGGCAGCAGTAGGTACCGAAGTCACACGTCTGTATGTTCCATGCAGATACTGCGTTCACGCCATCGAAATTGTTGTTTGCTGCAAAAACCTTAGTGAAGTGACTTTCTTCAAGTGCTTCAACGCAGGGATGTACGTACCACCAGGACAAAGTTGTGGACATTCTGTAGCCTTTCCGGTTGCATCTGTACATCCGGATTGCCATACTGTGCCCATATACTCGTTTCTGGTTGCCATACATAAGCCATTGTCTAGGCAAATATCGGCAGAGCCAGCAGGCCGATTTGTAGCGCAACAACCGCTATGTTTAGCAGTTGAGTTGCATGGCGCGAAAGAGTCGTCGAGTTCTGAGCCGGTAAGGCTGTAGCATTTCTTGTTCGCCGCAGAAACCAGCGACGTTGCGCAGAAGAGTGAAAAGACGAACGAAGGCAACAGCATATTAAAAAGGACAGTACTATAGGACAAGGAGTTGTAAGAAGGGACAACGAAATCGAGGTTCATACACTCGACCAAAAGTGTGGAGACAGACCAGATCTTGAGACGGAGGTACGAAAATCACAGGGCAATCAGGGTAGACTGCGAACCCATATAAGGCTTCCCAAATAGGTCTCAGGCAGATAGCCTTCGCAATGTTATTATGCGCGAACAGCACTGTGCAACCCTCTCGAGCTGGTCGCCAGTGTCCTCGACAGGCGTTCCTCGTCGACAATTTGAAACATGTCATCAAACCCGGCAACGTCAGTGCAACATCCCCGTAACGTTCGCTGGGGTAACGCAGCTAACGTGTTGGTTAGGACAGACAAGCAGCCTCGATCTGGGGCCTGTGGCACGCAAAAGACGACTCCGGACATGGCGTGACGCCGTGTTAGGCAGAGGGGACTGCAAAGTCCGGGCGAACAAAGGCGCTTGTTGCTGCACTCCAACGGTTGAGAAGCCTGTCCGTTAGCGCTGTTGGACGCATTAGCCGCACAAGGGATTGATCCGAGCAGAGACACGGCCCGTAGAGGATTCGAACGATGAGGCATGATGCGCCAGCGTAAGGCGTCTGAGGTTCAGGCGCGTCCACTGGCTCAGCGGCCATGATTGGAAGGCCAGTGCACGCTAGTGTCGCCTTCCGTCGCCGACCAGGTTGAGCCTGCCTTCGACATCATTCTCAAGCGACCGACATGTCACTGTCGAGCTCTCGCATCCGTGCCTTCGCTCATGTGAAGGTCTGAGTGAACTGCCAAATTTGGACCTTCCCGCGGAGTTGACGCTACGCCACCTTGCTGACCAACTCAAAATAGCTCCACTATTGATCCGAGAGTCTATCAGGACAATGATGGAATCAAACACTTCAATATCTTCTGATATACTGAAGCTAGGATACTCCACGGCACTGTCACCTGATAATCTCAGTGGTATGTTGTCTTGCTGTTAAACTCAATATGCTCCACTATGGGGTGGTGGGCTTCTAGGTGCTTGCGCATCTGAAGTTCAAGCAGCTCGATGGAAAGAGTCCGCAGACAGACGCTGGCTCAGTAACTAACCCCCCGCTCACCAAACACCAATAGACTACGAAACAGACCCTTTAAGCGTTATAGGTAGATAGGTGTACTGGCTATCTATGGATCCTTGAATCATCAACGCGTCACATTGACAATCTATCCGCGCCCCAATCGATCTACGAAAACGTGCCAACAGATCTTCACTCCCTACGAGGCGGACTTTCGCTTATACTTGGCGGACCATTCAATACGCACCAGTGTTGAGTTAGAGTGAAGTCGGCTCGGAAGATTTCAAGGGTTCCCAACTTCCCACCAAAGTCGAGGCGTTCACCCCACCATGTGCGACGCAACTGAAACCAAACATCCGCAGCATGCATGAGCAGCTCAACATTCACTCCTTCTCCGGTGTCTATGTAAATCAACCGTCGACCACACTGCCCATGAGCCAGCCCCTTTCTCGATCACCATGCTTGCATTCCTCGATCCTAAAAAGCAACCAGACACCGAGGCCGTGGTAAAGCACCGCATTTATCCATACCCCAGCATAACCCCCGCCCCATGTCAGCGATCTCCACGATGCCCAGTCACACATCGCACAGCATCCTGGCAATGGCGCCGGCAGTCTCATTAGCGAGCCACGGATCGTCACTGTATTCAATGCATGTCGCACCGTGACTGTCGTTGTGGAGATGATGGTACAAGCGCCAGGCTATCGCTGGGCTGCCATGCGCAATGCAAGGAACGCAGAGTCAAAAGGAGTGGGGGCGCGTGAATCACTTTTTGTTTTGTTGCGATGACGGGATGGATGGATATACGTAAATAGTGTGGGTGACAGCCTGACCTTTGCCTCATCTTCGGATGTCCACGGCACACTCTCGCGTTCAATAAAGTTTTTTTTTTTCCTCAATGCAATTCGATCAATTTGCGCTCCTTGAGGGTTGCAACCATGCCTTTGATCACCACGTCAATAGTCGGGCAAGACCATGTCTGGCTTTGACGCATACCACCATGGGACATGTACGCTGCTCGAAGCGCTGTCGGAAGACACTCGGATCTGTGCAGCCCAACACGCTCAAACAGGCAGTGACAGGTGACACGCAAGAATCAACGGGGAATGGCCTGCTTACTTAAAGGGGCAAGTTGAGTTGGAGTTGGAGTCTGAGATTTGCAGAGGTTGGCGAAGGATACTTTATAGAGTCGGGACTTGCCTTTCCTGAAGCGCATCGCGAAGCTTTGGAAATACGATGGACTAGAGGACCGTAAACAAGAGTTGGAATATGTTCGATGTCTCTATGTGTCGAACCATTTTCGAAAACGTAAAGCACTTGCATTCTATCGAGCTACCTACCCAGCCGTCACATACTGTCAGTGACCAATCTATCCCAACTTCCCCATCAACAGCGCATCGACCCTCTCTCCCTTCTTCATACTTCCCTCGCCCATCGGCATAGCTAACAACGCGTTCGCCCCTCTGAAACTACCAATCCTACTACTCCTCTGTCCACCAGTCGAACTAGCATACATGGCCCCGTCTCTCGCAACAATAAGTGCACGATGATACTCTGGCCGTCCCTTGTCCATTCTAACATCCTCATCGAGGACCACACTCACCTTTGGCAGCCCAACAGGAGTGATACCAGCCTGCTGGTGCAACGCTGGCAAGACGAAGAGGTGGAAGCATACCACAGCCGAAGCTGGATTTCCGGGCAAGGAGAAGATGGCTTTGGAGATGCGGGAGCCGTCGGGGGCTTTGGTGGGGACAGTGGCGAAGGTCGTGGGTTTGCCAGGCTTCATGTTCACGCGGCCGAAATGGATGGTGCCACCGAGAGAGCGCTCAATTGTGGGCTTAAGAAGATCTAGTTCGCCCATCGAGACGCCTCCTGAGG
This sequence comes from Ascochyta pisi, assembly GCA_039634435.1. NCBI lineage: Eukaryota > Fungi > Ascomycota > Dothideomycetes > Pleosporales > Didymellaceae > Ascochyta > Ascochyta pisi. The sequence continues at coordinate 661,329 of CP113331.1, read as the reverse complement.
TTATGATTATGTCGCATTTCAGGAGGGCGGTGCGCAGGGTTTCTTCGAGAGTGCCGGGTCTGGTGTTGTCAGCGATCATAGTTTGCAGTATTAAGTACGATGAGCTTACTTGTCTGATGCAATGCCGAGATCGACTACCTCAAAGCGATGACTTCTTGCCGCTGTGATAAGGGTTGGACGATTCGTGTCTCGTACTTCGCCCAGACGCAATGGTCCCTCTCTATCGTGTGGAATGATCTCGTCGCCTGTGCTCAAAACACCCACGACAGGTCTCCTGTAGACAGAAACCTCTCTGGTACCCACCGATGCAAGCAGTCCGAACTCACCACCCACAACCGTGACGCCTTCTCCCTTCTTCAGTATTATCTCTCCTTCCTTCACATCACTGCCCACTTCGCGTACATTCTCACCAACTTTGATCTCGTTTGTTAAAATCTCGACCTCTTTTTCCTCGTTACCATCATCTGTCTGACTCTTCAGTACTGTGTCTTCAACCATGACAACAGCATCTGCGCCGGGTGGAAGCGGAGCTCCAGTGGTGATTCGGGCAAGCTCCCCTTCTTTCAACTCTTTTACATCACCCGCTTGAGCGTGCGATACGATGGCGACAGGGTAAACGCCCTTCTCAAACTTCCCGGAAGAGGGAATCTTAACAGCATAGCCGTCAACAATACTAGCTCGAAAAGCTGGAACGGACTCTGTAGCTTTGACATCTTCTGCAAGCACAGATCCACCCAGTTTCATGTTTACAGGAACCTTTTCAACGATAGGAGCAGGTGTATGTTCTGCGATCAACTTCAGCGCAGCGTCGACCGCAAGCATGGGATACGGGGATGATCGGTATCTGCGAGTCGGTCCTGCACTAGGGTCATTCGACTGGGGTCGATCTTCTGGTTTCGTATGTGGCTGGACTGCGGCATGTCCGCCATGGCCGTGGGAGTGGCCGTGTCCATGGTGATGGTGGTGGTGATGGCCGCTGGTGGGATCTGACATTGTCAGTGCACTCAGCAATTACTTTGTGATGTAGTGTTGTACCTGAAGATGTGCCAACAGAAGAGATGCCTGCGTCTTTCTCGAGTTTATCCACACCGCCTTCGTGAAGTGGCCTCGATTCTGCACCAGCTGCCTGGATGCATGCATGCGGCAGCAACTTGACGATAGCTTCCAAATTCTCCTTTGCACCCTTTGGCGATCCAGGCAAGGTGATAACAATAGATTGTTTCCGAGTGCCGGCTACAGGCCTTGCCATCAATGCGACTAGATGAGTTCAGCTTTAGGTCCCAACACAACGAGATGGGCAGCCTACACGGGGTTACGGCATATGAGGTCGTGAGCATGCCATGGCTGGAAAAGAATCAGTGGCACATCTCCGATTACAGACTGAAAATACACTCACACGAGCCCTGGCGCATGTCTGTCTATGAGTGGAGTTATCGCCTGTGCGCGCTGTTAGCCGGGACCTCTTGCATCTTACACTGAGTACCGTACTTCCGGAGTAACATCTTTTGTGGCAAACCCAGTCCCTCCACTACTGATAATGAGATTAACAGGATCAGCGCCATCCGTCCAAATCCTGATCGCCTTCTGGATTGCGAGTACACTATCTGGCACGATCTTAGTCTCTGCGACGTCCCATTGCTCGTTTCCGAGGTTGCCGAAAACTTCTTTAAGAATAGGTATGCACTTGTCGGTTGAAGGGTCTTGATATGCGGTTTCTGATACGATAAGAATCGCTGCTTTCAGCTTTGAATTTGTGGTGCTCATGTTGGCGAAGCAGGTGACGTTGATGGTGGAGCTCTTGTCCCGCATCTATGTATTTGTAGTCTGTGCATGGGCCACCTGGACTCTGAGTACTCGCCAGGCTGCGTCAGCAGCTATCAACATTTGTGTTCTTTTGTGAATGAAGTGTAATTGAAGCCTGATATTTAACGCCGATGCTTGCTCGTGATACATGCATTATACAAGCGCCTTCCATATGTACAACGTACAACTTCGGCGAGCCTTCCCCAGAATTGCCTTCAACTTTGAGGTGCTTATTTATGAAATGCACCTTCTTCCCCTGCCATACACCATGCGTACATAGAATTGTTCGCTTCTCCGATCGGAAATTGTTCGTAGTGCAAGTATATTGTTGAGCTCAGTCAAAGTCCTTGGCTGCGCTCTGCATAAGCAGACCAATGATGAGGCCAAACAATCCAAGGATGGAGCTGAAGATCTCGATAACAAGAATCTTGACGAAACTACAAGGGTATTAGTATTTATTCCTGATAATCGGTTGTAGAGATCATACAGTGCAGGGTCAGCAGCATCAGCCAACGCTGCGCTACTTCCGTTGATGCCAACAGAGACACCGCAAATCAAGTTGCACATGCCCACAGTCAATCCGGCCCAAAACAGAGCGTAACCGGTGAAGTAGTTGGAGCCAGAGTAAAGCTTCTCCTGATCCGAAACGTGCTGGAGCTTGGAGGAGAAGATAATGGCCATGATGACACCGTAAATGGCGACGACTTCGCAGAAGATGATGGAAATCAGGTTCTTTGTTCGTATCCGAGGAGCCTTGACACCACCACCGACGATGGATACACCGGTCGTGAAGATACCCCTGCCACGCAGTTAGAGCCCGTCCGAGTCCTTGCTGCTTTGGAAACGTACCATGCAGACCCTACAACGGAGAGACCGATGCACAGGCCGATGCCCAAAGTCGCCCAGGTGTACGGCGATATAGATTCTAGGAACCGTCCGACGTTGAATGCTTCGCCCTCGCCGTTGAACAGCATGTCTACCTGTCGTTAGCTATTGCCCGCGCCCCCGTCGTCGCAGCACATACACAAGCCAACCACTGTCAAGGCGGCGGTCGCGCCGCCCGTGCCGTATAGGAGAACCATGTTCGAAGAGGGCCGAGAGAGCGGAGATGGATGGTGAGAGTGGCGGACTGGAGGTTCCTTGATCGTTGGAAACTGCGATGCTGCGATGATGATGAAAGCACGGACGCTGCCTGCCTGCCGGCTTGGCGCTCCCTCCACCATACCCAACGGCCCATTACCAGGACACCAGCCAACCCACCTTGTCACAACCATGGCCGCCGATCTCAAGTACTACGAGCTCTACCGCCGAAGCAGGTACTGCATGCGCATCTGGGAACATGACATAGAGTATGCTGGCTGACGGCAGACAGTCTGGGCGGTGCTCTCACGGACACGCTGGACAATCTGATCACTGAGCGCCGCATCGAGCCCCAGCTCGCTATGAAGATTCTCGCAAACTTCGACAAGGCGGTCGCCGACGTACTTGCAGACAAGGTCAAGGCGAGGCTGACCTTCAAGGTGGGTACACAGTGGTTTTGTGGCAGCCCAAAGCAAGCTTCAAGGCAGCAGCGACAGCTTGACATACTGACACGCGCTCCTGCAGGGTCACCTCGATACCTACCGTTTCTGCGACGACGTTTGGACATTTATCATCAAGGACATCAACTTCAAGCTCGACAACACGAACCAGGTGCACGCCGACAGGGTCAAGATTGTCAGCTGTAATACGAAGCGTCCAGGCGAGGTCTAGAGCTGAGTCTCTGGCTTTGCTTGCATTTCATACCTGCTGAACGTACTCCTGTAGGCGAAGTAAAGAACGGCAAGAAGTCATGGCGGAAAAGCAGTCCGATTCGGTGATGAGCGCTGGCGAAGGGCGTACACTAGCTATCATGTGGATGATCCCCAGCGCTTTTCGTGGGGGACGATAACGGTCTGTTTGGGGGTTTTGGCGTTAAGGAACAAGATCAAAATGGATACCACGGGCTTGACTTGGAGTTAGGATTATGACAATTGCTTCACACTTGCTGTGAAGGCGCATGATGCGGGAACGAAACAGAAATTGCAATATCATGAAAAAATGCGCATGTACATTAAAAAACCGACATTCCTGTCCTTGAGCATTTGCTGCGCTCTTCTCGTCAGCCATATACCAAAGTGCTTGACTAAGCTCGGGGGTCCGGTGTCCAGCAGCAGCATCAGACCTCACCCCCACACATGCTCAAGTCGGTCGAGCATACATAACAGCTCACCATGTCTGTACCACGTACAAAATCCGCTTGGCTCTTCTTTGCCGTTACGAGCGGAGCATGCGCAGCATTCAATGGCGTCTTCGCGAAGCTGTGCGTTCCCACAGCATCCAACAACCCCAGTGCTAATCATAAGACAGCACAACAACGGAGCTCACAAGCTCATGGTCGAGCTCTCTCGCCAGCGCATTCGGACTTGACCCTTCCAACAAGTTCTCCGAATATGCCCTCCGCGCCGTACTCACCCCTCCCTACCCACCTGCCAGGGCATCTCTAACAACCTCTAACAACCCTACAGGCCTTCTTCGGCATGAACCTCCTATTCAACGCCATCATGTGGGGACTCTTCACGCGCGCCCTGACCCTCGCATCCTCGACCGTCCGCGTCTCCGTCATCAACACGTCTGCAAATTTCATGATCACCGCGGTGCTCTCTGCGCTCATCTTCTCCGAGTCCCTGCCCGCGCTGTGGTGGCTCGGCGCCGCGATGCTGGTAGCCGGCAGCGTCATCATTGGCATGAGGGAGGAGGGCGAGAAGAAGGAGATTATTACAGGCACTGGCGAGGCGCCGCTGTTGGATAGGGACGGCGAGGCTAGTGCTGAGTTTAGGGATAGTGATGATGATGCTCAGTCGAGGCATGAGCTTGATAGTGTCAGGCGCAGGAGTAGTAGCAGCGAGCGCGCGCACGACAGTGATGAGGATGGAACGTTAAGATAGTTGGGCTGTGATATGTGGAGAATTGATATGAGATTCAAGAAATCCTTGTCGGCGTCGGAATATTACATGAAAGTCTAAGCTTGTTGTGATGGAGTGTCGTGAAGACCTGCAGAGCCCTCTTCTTAAACCAGGTAAACTGAATCTCACGCTCTGGAGCCCTTCAGCACGCAAGCTTAGGTATCCAATCTGAAGCATTGCGATGTCGTTTCTGACAAGATAAAGTCACCCATGACGATGATGGTTCCAGTGCTTTGATTCATAGTCTCCAGGGACCGCGAATTTGATATGAGTTGTAGGGGCACAAACACAACGGAATACCAAGATTCTTCTTTGGTTGTCAAACGTGACCATAATCCAACCTATCGATGACCATTCATGTATATACTTGCCTCGCACTATCCCAGGTCAAACGTGCCGAGGTGTGTCTAGTGCAATCGTCTCAATCCCTCAACCAACGCCCTCACTTCCTCGACATCACGCTCCAACCCTGCACATGCCTGCGTCTGGTCCTCCTCGCTCAGATCCAGGAACTTCTCCACCAACTCGCCGTCCACGAAGCGATATGGCTCCTCTGATTCCCGGACTTGGTTCTTGAAAGCTCGATACCGCGCAAAGTCCATGTTGCCCGGTGCAGGCACTAGTGTGCCTAGCTTGCTCTGGAGTGTCATGAGAAGGTCGAGGTATGCGGGTTGAATTAGTCCAAAGAGATAGATGGACCCTTCGACCTGGTGTTGTGTTAGTGATATGCTACAATATTGGCAGCGGTGGGGGCTTACAGTTCCCATGAAAGCTCGTGGTACAACGACAGTGTCTGCCTGCGCCATGACGTCGATCCTGCGTATCCTGTTCACCATTTCTCCAAGCAAAAGCTCAGAAGTGCACTGCAACCTTTTCTTATCATCGTCTGTGACGCCTTCGGGGTTGCGCACCAGCACTGCCAGGTTACCTTCAGCGTCGCTCTCAAGGTATGTGTTCGTGTCAACTTCTGCAACGGATGTGGCCCATGTTGTCTGGTAATGGCGCGCGACTTCGGCCAGCTTGTCACTGAGCCCGTCTTCGCCGCGCTTGTATTCAACGATGACCAGGGATTTCATCAGGTCGGCTATTGCGATCACGTTGCCATTGACGGTGATATCGATGGGCGCGGTCGAGCAGCGGAAGGTGGCGGCCTTGACAAGGTCGGGTTTTGATTGCGTCCGGAATTCGAGGTTGTATACTACGATGGTCTTGATAAGTGCTGCGACTATCTTACCGTCGCAGATGGCGATACAGCGACATCCACCCTTGACAGCGAGAGAGGTGATAAGCTTAAGGGAGCGCTCGGGCGTTACCTCGAGGATAAGGATGCGCCCGCGTTCTTCGGTCGCCTGTTGGTCGTCGAGGTAGGCGGTGCCGAGTATGAAGCGTTCCGCCGTTCCGCCAGAGCCGTCAGGGAGGGAGCAGCGGATGACACATTCAAGAAGCTCGTCTTCGTTCAGTGGGTAAGTATCGAGTTCTTTGAACTGGATCTCATCGACGAGTTTGAAGTGGCTTATCATGAACTCTTCGCCGCTTTTAAGAACACGCTTTATTGTACCAAGACCGAAAGCTTTCAGGCTTGGTGAATATGCTATTCGGCGAACGGTCTCGTCGACCTTGAGTGTTTGAATGTGAGTCGTTCTTTCGGTGTCGACGAGGGCTATTCGAAGATCCTCTGATGTTGCAATGGCCACAGAGCCAGGATAGGCTTCCGAGTCGAATGGGCATACCGTTGTTGCCTTCTCAGCTGTGATTGCGGAGTATACGAGACGACCTTCTGACGCGTAGATCAATGAAGGGTGCTCACATGTTGCGAACACATTGAAGAGACCGTTGCCACGAGGCAAAGCACGGAATGTGGCCTCGCGTGTTCCAAGCACAATACTCTTTCGCCCAGACAGCTCGTTGGTAGACGGATCGAACGTGTAGGTCACGACGTTACCGTCTGCTAACGCGGCGAACAAAGTGGGTGGTTGCTCGGGGAAGATTTGTGTGAGTAGTAGCGATCGAGGGACCGAATCTTCTGAAATCTGAACAGTCCTGACAGCTTCCAGGGTATCCAGTGAGCAGATGGCCAGACCTGATTCTTTCCAAAACCCGATGAAGCATACCGGACTCGAGCCGAATGGTAGTGCCAAGCAAGCAACTTGGCTGTCCGTCCCGAATGTTTTCTCTTTGATCACCTGGAGACCGCCATCCGCCATCGATGGTCCTACGCGATGTGGTGGGGCTAGTAATGTGAGAGACACCACTGTGACACCACCCAACGAAACCAGAACGTGAGTATCGTTGATGGCCGCTGCTGTGATTTGTTGGCCACCAAACGGCATCCATTCGGATACCACCATACCGCCGTCGAGATCACAAATCCGTGCTCTACCGTTTGTTACTTGCACAACTCGTCCCTGAGATATGTTGGCCACGGCGAGTGTGGTTTCGTCGAGGGCAAGTGAGGCAAATTCTTCGACTTCTTCGACTTCGCCTTGAGGATCGAATTTGAAGACTCGCGACTCACTAACAAAAGTGGCCAAGAGTGTGTCGACATAGTCAGATGCAGGGTTCGACTTCAGGCTGAAGAGGTTGGAGATATGTTCCATGTCGCCGAGCAGACCAACGTCTTCCAATACTACACCACTGCGGACACTTCGAAGACTGCCATCTTGGTAGGCGCCGCTGCCAGTGACAATTCGAGCTTGACCGGAGGAGTACTCGTTTGTTTGCCCCTCACCTGACCTGTTGCCCATATCCATGATAGTGAAGTCGAGCACCGGAGCGATGTTTGAGAAAGTCTGCACAACCTCCATCGACTTCTCGGCGATCCTAATCACTTGGGAGTCACCTTGATGGGAGCCAACGAAAACGTACCCAGCGTCTAAGTAAACCAGCACTGACGCCCGTGAGGTCTGGCCAATGACATCGAGCTTCCATGACCGTGCTCGATTCTTATCGTCAAGAATGAGCATGAATAGATATAGGCGCCCATAATCGTCGGCGAGAACGAAGCGCTGCGAGTCGATCTTCTCCCAGGCTACGAAAATAGTGGCTTCCTCCAATGGTTCGACTTGTAACTCGCCCGAATCATCGTTGTAATATCCAATGGACGTCTCCCCAATTACTATCAAGCCGTGTGAAGGCTCCTCTAGGGGTATTAGATGGCTAGAACCAAGCTCTATGTCTGCTTTGCAGACATCACCCTCTTCTAGCTCGACCTCGTCTCCGCTATGCTTGATTTCCCGGACCTTGAGCTTGACCTGAGAGTGTGTGTCTTCGTAGAGTAAGGCGATCTTGGGGTTCTCGTCGATCGATGACGGTCGAAGGAAGGCTGATGAGCGGACGAACATCTCGGACAACCTAACAGGCACAGGCTCCCCGAGGTGGGCAATATCCGACTGCCCTGCTTGCTTCCTCTTCTTACCTCTTTGCACTAGAGGTATGACAGTGATGATGCCCTCGTACACCTCAACCGTCATGAGGCGCCCGGTGGGGTCAACATGACACCTCTCGCCAGTCTGCGACTCTCTTGCTGCATTGTCGGCCACACTCTCGAATGATTTTTCGGTCTGCAGTTGCTTCTTCTCCACGTCCCACGACAGGGTGAAGTATGTGAATCGATCAGTTCCAACAAAGAGGTGATCAGTCTGCGACAGTGCTGGGCGGAGCTTCTGGAGCATGGTAACCTTGCCATAAATGGCTTTGGCGTGCTGGAGCGCCAGTCCATCGGCGGTCTGGGAATAGAACTCGAGTCTGTTCGCTTTGCTGCAGGAACATAAGCATCTCTACGACCACCCAAGATGACATGCTTACGCGACTACCAAGCAGTCCTCATCTGCACTGAGGAAGTTGAGTTTGAGAGCATGGCGGACGCTGCTCGGCTTGTGGATAGGTGCAATGTACGCCATGGTGAGCTCGTAATCATTCAATGTGCAGCTCCCTGCGTGTCTCGAGGCATCAACGGGAGAGGCGAGCGATGTTGTCGAAGGCGCCTCAAGCTGCTCGGATGTACTCCGTCATTATCCCCGAAGCAACGCGCTAGGGCTTGCGGCGGGGGTGACTCGGCCAAAAAGTAGTCCCAAGCTCAAAGTTTCCCAAGTCACATTCACTTTGTCGCAACCTGAATTTTGCAACCGTCATGGCTCGTAAGACTGGCCTTTGATTACCACGCATACCTTGATCGCGCCTGCTAACCATGAGTGTCGACACAGCAGCGATTGACGTGGAAGACGACGACCCAGTGGTCGCAGAGTACGATGTCTACATTACTCCCGAGGTCGAGGAGCAACAGCTGTATGTGCTACAGTATCTCAACAGACCGCCCGATCAGCCCTTCACCAAAGCCTCTGGGAGCCAGCCCGCCGAGCTCAGGGTCAAGAAGGAGTCTGGCTTTATCGAAGTCGACATTCCAATCAACATCCGCCAGAACTACAATCGCGTGAACGGTGTGCGGTGGGGTGAGGCCATGCGCAAGACCAAGGGCTTCGGACAGAAGGCGTTTGGTATTGCCTCTGGCTTTGAGCGGACCATGCCGCGCACTGGCAACAGACCTGGCGCCGAAGGAGGTTCAGCAGCACCTGTAGTCACAGCCGAGGACGACGACAACTTTGAGGAATACGTCACACACTTCGAGGATGCCAACGAGAAGGGCCACGTACTGAATGCGCAAACCTTTGGTGGCCAAATACAGAACGACGACAACAAGGGCCCTAGCTACATGCTGGGGACATTCCGTGACGGTATGCGCTCACCAGGACAATCATCTTGACCGTCGTACTAACGTTCGCAGACCAGCTTCACCTCACACGACTCAACGGCCTCGTACAGCTCCGTACGCAGTTCCACCACATCGACGCCTCAGCACAACTCGAAGCGGTCGCTCGGCGGCGTGAGAAGGAGTCACAAGAGGGCGCAAAGCTAGCGGAACCCAAGGCGTTCATCCCTACAGTGAAGAAGGCCGGCGGAGACACAGCAGCCGAGCTGACACAGCAATTCATGAAAGCAGCAAACCAAGAGCCGTGGCACAAGCTGCAGTACTCTGACGAAGATGTGAGAAACGTGCCCTTGACAAATGTATGGCATCCTAATGTACTCAGTCTGAACTCGCCTACGATTCTTATACCGAGCGCTTGTTCCTCCCCAGAACCATCGATGCTCCGAAGCTACGTTCCAACCTCAACAACGACCAATTCCTCGATGTCATGAGTGCCCCATCAGCTGGCAAAGGTGCAAAGCGGAAGAACGCCACAAGAGAGAAGGAGTTGATCGAAATCTCAGACGAATCCGACGAGGAAGACGAGACCGTGAGTTGATAAAAGTGGATTTAGCAAGCATCATCTCGGAGTTCACACTACAAGTTGTTACAAGGAAGACACAAGAAGATACCCAGCAATACTATTGCAATGCCAGCCACGGCATCTCGGATACGCAAGATCGAGACCTGATTTTGCAGTGATTGCAGGGCACGAGGTGACTGACATGGAACCCACCAGGTGATGGACAACACCATATCCCTCTAGCCCGCACCGCGTAAGCCTGCAACGGTATACAAAATGACGACCAAAGGTGTTCGTCGGGTACAAAACAAAGGAGTGGTTGTCAGTCATGTGCGACATTATGCTGGCGTGGATTTATTGACTACCCTCGGACCATCAAGGGAATAACGCTTCGACATGTTCACCCGGGGGAGATGATTGTATACTATGAGCTTTCGAGGCAAGGTTTGGCTGGAATCGAGCCTAGTTTGACGGAGCCTCCATTGAATGACCGGGATCAAAAAAACCCACCAAGGAGACTGATTGCAACAATAAAGTATTCAGGAAATCAGTTATGCTCGGATGCTTGGACCTTCTGCGTGTTCATATTCGTACGTTTTGGTTGTAACAAGACGCTAGGAGTTGGAGCATTGTAGGTAACAAGATGGTCAATCGTAATTTCTCCGAGAAGCCACAAACAGGCTGGTACATCGTCATTTTTTCTCAAAAGCACCCGAAGTGCCAGTAATGACCATTTGTTGGCTACAATTCTCATAGATCGCTAGCTCGGCGCACAGACCAGATGATAAATTCTCCCACAAAAGCGACCGCGCATTCTTCCTACTACAACACCAACATCATCATGCCTTGATACTTCTGTTCGACAGCAGCGTCTTGGCGCAGGCTGCATATCGATCTACACCAGCAATGGCCCCTCTTTCGTGCTGCAAAGCCTTTGGCGCATACACTGCTAGAGCCGCCCTTCCTTCAGGCACTCCCGACCTCGGCTGAGCGTTGCAAGAGTGCGGAGACCGATACCAACCGCGATCCCGCGTGCAGCTCTCCATGCACCTCCGCCCACCAAATAGCCGACATTTAGTATTCGACACCCACGATGCGGACAACTACAGCTGTGTCGATGTCCTTGCGGCGGATAGCACCCGTTGCAACACGCCAGAGCTCACGACGATGCTTCTCAAGCACCCGAGATCTGCAGGCTACATGGGGGTTCATAGGTTTAGGACGAATGGGTAAGTGACCTACAAGCCAGCTCACATGACCGCGCGGTTCACTGACACTGTACTCAGGCTACTCTATGGCTAAGAACCTAAGAGCCAAAATCCCAGCTGAGGACACGCTTTTTGTTCACGATGTCAACACCGCCGCTACCAAGAAGTTCCTTGAAGAGAACCCTACTGGTGTCCGCGTTGCTGACCATGTCCGGGAGATCGCCGAGAAAGCTGTACGTTCTGCCTGTTCCTGTCTATTCTCTTGCATGATGATACCCTTCTTTTCCAAACTTTATGATCTAAGTTGGGGCCACTTGTGGCTCTTCCCCTGATTTCACATTTCATAGCCAATCCTCTGATGCAACCAAACATACACGTCTTTGCTCTATACACTCCAATAGCTTCAGGACACTGACTGTATCCAGGAAGTCATCGTCACCGCTCTTCCGGAACCGCAGCATGTCAAAGGCGTGTATAAGGCCATGCTGGAGCCGCCTACGCTGCTGACGGATGGCTCCGTGAACAAGGAACGCCTGTTCATTGACACGTCTACCATCGACCCCATGACCTCGGCTGACGTAGCAAAAGCCGCGCATTCAACTGGTCAAGGCAAGTTCATCGACGCTCCCATGTCTGGCGGTGTCGTCGGCGCAGCAGCCGGCACACTGACCTTCATGATTGGCGCCGCACCTGAAGTTGTGGACCGAGCCACTGAGGTGCTGTCTTTGATGGGCCGAAGAGTGCTCCACCTTGGTGAACAAGGTGCTGGGCTCAAGGGCAAGCTCGCAAACAACTATCTTTTGGCTCTCAACAACATTGCGACCGCAGAAGCTATGAACATGGGTATCCAGTGGGGTCTCGACCCGAAAGCTCTTGCGGGTATGATCAATATCAGTACTGGCAAGTGCTGGCCGAGTGAAGTCAACAATCCTGTGCCCGGTGTTATCGAAGGCTCTCCTGCAAGCCGAGGGTATGAAGGAGGCTTTGGCGTAGCTCTTGCGAACAAAGATCTGAAGCTCGCCCTCAAGGCTGCTGCTGAAGCAAATGTCAAGCTTGTGCTGGGAGAGTCGGCAAGACAGCTTTATGAAGCGGCGGAGAAGGCACCAGACTGTAAAGGAAAGGACTTCTCTGTCGTTTATCGTTACTTGGGCGGCAAGGAATAGACAACAAATGCAAATCAGCTTCCCCAACCTCTAATCACTCTTGTGGCCATGTTCTTCCAGCATCTTCTCGCATGGTCAAAACGTTAGCGTCGTTAGCCACACAGCTCGGCTCAGCCACACACGCGTCATCGGTCTACTTGTGCTTGTCAGGCGACAATCGCATCTTCAACACCTCCACCTCCGCACCGCCGACGAGCGCTTCGAACAAGTCTACACCGCATCAAACACAACACCGACTACAACCGCAATCATGTGCGGCGCCGACTGCTTCTTGATGCTCCTCAGCGTCCTCTTCCCGCCCATCGGAGGTACGCACCCGCTTGCTCCAGGCACCACCATACCCGCAACCCCGGATCGCCTCCAGATACCGTTCAAATGTAGAGACACATGCTGATACGTGAAATAGTCTGGGTCAAGCGTGGCATATGCTCCGGTGACTCCCTGATCAACATCGCCCTCTGCTGTCTTGGTTTCCTCCCCGGTCTGCTCCACGCCTGGTACATCATCCTGCAGAATCCCGATCCACACGATGGCTACGGTCAAGTCCCCGACCACGAGGGCGGACGACAAGGCACGACGTACTATGTTGTTTCACATACCGGGCCTGCGCGCCAACAGGGAGGCATGAACTATGGAACCGTGCCGCAGCAACAGCCGAGCGGTGGGCAGTTCCCGGGTCAGCAGAGTGGAGTGACGAACCAGAACGCGCCGAAGAAGAGCGGAAAGAGCGCAAAGGGTCCTGGGAATGCGCCGCAACATTTGGGTGGAGAGGGCAGCTCTCAGCAGCCTGAGGGCCCGCCACCGACATACGCGGACGTGATCAAGGGTGACCACAAGGTGCAAGACCCGTGAATGTACTGCACCCTACCGCGAGTGTAGCGGGCAATGGCAACGCATAACGGTTATGTTACGAAATTGTTTACCTTAGGTCGCGGTGTTTGGGCTGGGTTACGGGAGCGATGGCGTGTGAGAGTGCAATACCTATAGCAGGATTTTTCGCCTTTGCAAATGGATTCTTTTTGGTATCTTGGTGACTTGTACTCTCGATCTTCCTCTGGACCGGTCTGCATGTGACAACAAGTAAAAGTCATCGGAGCCAGAGCACACAATCGCCTGTTTGAGAATATATTGGTGAAGTAAGAATACAAGATCAGTGCTTGGAAGACATGATTTCAGAACAAACGGCAAGATTTAATCATATAACAAGTGCGATCTGGCAATGTTTTTGATCCATGTCAGCTTCTTCTGCAGCGTCGCTGCACGCATCCCATATCTGCAACCAAACGTCATCGTGTGAACGCGTGGCTTGCAGTACGCCTGAATGCATCCCAGCTGTCAGGCACAATTGCGTTGCGCCCCTGGAGGACCTCGAAATTCTCCGCGATCTGCCTTGAGGTTTGACTCTGGTGTAGAACAGACAGCCGCGCACCCGCGCTGATGCCGCTCTTTCCGTAACAGCCATTCTGGACCCCAATCTCGATCTGCATAAAGACAGCCGCATCCCCAGCTGTGCGTGTGTGCTTTACTTCAACTTCATTCTCATAATCTGCCGCCTAAACCTGCGCCCATGGACATGCCCACATGGCACCCGGTTGGCCTCGTCAGCCACGGAACACCTCACAGGCTGCGTAACTGCCGGACAAACAGCTCTTTTGCAGCACGAGTCCCGAACCGCAGCAAGTGCTCTGGACTTGGTCCCCAGTCTATTGTGCCATCGCATCGGACCAAGGAAAGCTTTCAACTTGCAACACAGTGTTACTGTTGATTCGAGGATGATTAGCTGTGGCTCGTGTAACCGACGCTCGATCAAGCGTTTGTGCCGCGTCAATGCTGTCACCGCCCAGCCGCTTGGGAGGCGGATTTTCCTTGCTTGAAGCGCAGCCAAGACGCTTTCAAGCCTTCAAGCTGCCACTTGGCTTGCTTGACGACGGGCAAATGGTGACGTGTGAGCACTACGCATCGCCCATCCCGTGGAGTAACGAGCGGTCCTTTGGCTCCGACCCATTTGATTTGAGAAAGTCGTCGCCCACGCTATGCAGCACTGCCGCAACCATGAAATTAGCCCTTCGAGGCCTGTGGCTGAGGCGCCATTCGCCTTCCAATTCGTTCGCACGAGGGCCTCAGCCACAGTTACGTGCGTTGCTGCGAATCGTCAAACACCTGTTTAATTGCGTCGCTTGTGTCCCCTTTCCTGCCGTCTTTCCATTCTCAAAGCACCTTCACAACACAAGGCAACCAGGCAACAGAGTCCTCCGCTACTGCCTTTCCTTTCACATTGCGCCACCTACCCCCGGTTTCATCGTTTCAAGAGCGCGCGCGTGTTTGCCCAAACATTCAGCATCAACATTCCAACTGTGTTTTCGCCCCCAACACACTGCCGAACGACAAGCTTTCCTTTACGAGTCTCACGCAAGCATCTGCACGTCTGAGCTCCACTGTGGGAACACCGATCGAATCCCCTTCTCACTACTAGGATTCCCAAGTCGGCCAAGTTGCCTACCAGTCCCACACCAATGCGTAAGTGGAGCTCCCATCTCCGGCTCATCGCCATCGACTTCAAAGTCGAACCACAACACAATAACCTCCACATAACAACAACTAACGACCATGATAGATTCAGTGAGGAGGCAGGCGCATCGCGCCGCCTCGCAAGGCGGCAACAATGGAGCCCTGAACTACAACCCATTTGCCAGGGTTCGATCAAAGGACCAACCGTACGGAGATGAGGAAAACATGTATCGCACACGATCAGAGGCCGACCACGCTCCGGCAATTGAGGAGCAAAGACGACTGGAAAGCAAAGAAGCCACTAAAGAGTTCGGAGGACCACCTCACCACACTACAGAACCTTCTCAAGTTTCTCCAACCACAGCCTTTGGAAAATCGAACTTCCCAGAATCATCAGAAAATCAAGAACCAGCAGAGGTCCGAGATGGAAGCGACAGCACCGTAGTAGGGTCCACAGACGGTGTAACGAAGCGCGGCAAGTTCAAGAAGCTGTTTCGCAAAGAGCACGAGAACGAACACGACGATACGCTTGCAAATCAAGAGTCTGAGGACCTCTCTCTGGAAGAGCGTAAACGAAAGGCACACAAGAGGAAGATTCCGGTTGGCCAGCAGTTCCGTTTCGTTCTGTTCGGAGCCTGGATCAACGTACTCCTTGTCTTTGTCCCCGTTGGATTCGCCGTATTCTATGCTGGTCTGGGTCCTGTCCCTGTCTTCATTATCAACTTCATTGCCATCATTCCGCTTGCGGCTATGCTGAGTAACGCGACTGAGGAACTGGCGATCAGAGTTGGTGAGACTATGGGCGGACTGCTAAACGCCACCTTTGGTAACGCCGTCGAGTTGATCGTCTCAATCCAAGCTCTGATCAAGAACGAGATAACTATCGTCAAGACATCACTGATTGGCAGTATGTTGTCGAACTTGCTTCTTGTTCTGGGCATGTCCTTCTTCCTTGGAGGTATCAACCGTCCTGAGCAATTCTTCAACGTCACAGTTGCACAAACAGCTGCCTCGCTACTCGCGCTCTGCATCGCCTCTCTTATTATCCCTACCGTCTTCCACAACACCATCGCTGAGGATGCCGACGACACAGGCGATGCCCTCAGGAACCAGGAGCTTTCTCACGGAACTGCGGTCATCCTTTTGATTGTCTATGGCTGCTACTTGTTCTTCCAGCTGAAGACCCATGTCGATATGTACAACGCTCCCAGCCAAAAGGTCCCCAAACGCAAGTCTTCCAAGATCGAAGAAGGCGCAGCAAACCGTGGCGTGGCTGCAATTGGCGCTGGCACTGCTGCGGCATCTGGAGGAGGTGTCAACCTCAAGAACCTTCTGAAAAAGCCCAGCGACGATGAGGAAGAGGAAGAGGAGTTCGAGTCGCCGTCTCTTTCGGTCATCGGTGCCCTTGTCACCCTTGCTATCTCTACTACTATGGTTGCGTTCTGCTCCGAGTTCATGGTCGACAGTATCGATGGTCTCACCGCCACTGGCCACGTCTCGACTACTTTCGTTGGTTTGATCCTCCTCCCGATCGTCGGTAACGCTGCCGAGCACGCGACCGCTGTCACTGTTGCTATCAAGGACAAGATGGATTTGTCCATCGGTGTGGCTGTCGGATCCAGTATGCAAATTGCCTTGCTCGTCTTCCCTTTCATCGTTCTCCTCGGTTGGATCCTCGGCAAGGACTGCATGACTCTTTACTTCGACACCTTCCAGATTGCTACGCTATTCGTCTCCGTGCTTTTGGTCAACTACCTCATTCAGGATGGCAAGTCTCGTAAGTCTCTCGGCATTCACATCTTACATGGCATCAGGCTAACTTGCGAACAGATTGGCTCGAAGGTATTCTACTCATGGCGAGTTACATCATCATAGCCGTCGCTGCATGGTTCTATCCCGAGATTGCCGAGAACCAGTGCTAAGCGTTTGCATTCCTTCTTTAATACTGTTATATCACATATTGTCGGCGTATCCTCAGACTGCCGCGGCATCAAGCACATGATCTTTTTGGGCGAAGCACACCAAGCAATGTGCAAGTAGACCAGTTTTCCTTTCCTCGTCATATGCTCGATACCCAAGCACATTAAATAATGTTTTTCTTTTCAAAAACAATGCAAACAATCAGCGTTCACATTGTGCACATGTTGGTGTCTTCAGATGGTCCAAGATGTGTGATGGCTGTGGGGACGGGAGCGCACCTTAGGGATGTGAAGTGTGAAGACCAGATGCCGCTAATGGTACATGTCGTTCCTCATTTCGAGACCCCGCTGACATTCCCGAGTGCAGACATCTCCAGTTCGCGACTACACATGCTAGATAGCCTGGCTGCTACAGCGCAGACGGCGAAGACTATCTGTCAGACATGAAGCTGCCTGGAGGGCTTCGATACTTTCATCATCCGTCGATCTTAAGCTCATATGTCGCACTCATCTCTCACCTCTCTCACACACGTACTCCCTTGCTACTCGGTTTCAACCCATCTTACCAGCACAGTCTCCGGCTTGCGCACACTTCGGTCTCTCACTGTCTTCTCTCACCTCGGTGAGCTTGCCCTTAGCCCCTACAGTACCCACCCATGGTGTATATAAACTTGCCATCGTGACTCTGTTCCATCTCTCCTACACTTCACAACTACAACTTCCCGTCCATCTCCAGGCTCACCACCAAGGCTTTCTAGTCTACCAACACCAAGTCAAACATCTACCACTACCCACCGCGACTATCGACAAACCTAGTACACACCGCTAACGCACAGCTTCCTCCTCACAAGACAAGCGCGCCCCAACGTATTCATCACCTGTACCTTGGTACTTTGAGACACCAAGGCTTCTGGTTCTCATAAGAACCTACGCCCCTGTCTCTTGCTCGGTATCTTTTCTACCTCGCTTTTCACAAACGGGCTCAAGGGTAGGAACGATCGATATCCGGTCGAATATCACGACCGACCTTTGGCGCAGACATTCAGCACAGCAGTCGTAGCTTTGCTTCGTACTCTAGGTGAGCACTTTAGTCCTCCGTAATTCAACTGTAGATTCAGATCATCCCTTCTCGAAACTTGACTGACAACCTCCAGGAAGACTATTCAGCAACATGAGCGACAACTCTTCCGAAAACCAACTCGTCCCGATGCAAGCAGAGTCTGATGGACTAGACGTTCTGCTCGAGGACTCTGAGGACTCCGAGCCTCAATTCAACGATCCAGACGACTCTGCAAGTACCTTCGACGATCAAGCCATGGCTGAAGATGGACATGATGCTGCCCTTGCGATCCTCTCCGAGGGCGACCATACCTTTGCGCAAAACGTTCTGGGTGTCGAAAGCTACCATGAAGTTACTCCGGTTCACGAAGAGCAGCAAGAAGACGTTCAAGATGCGATTGAGGACGCTCCTCAATCTGAGGCGCAGTCCCTCGTTTCACATGCTGATACGGCCATGTCTGATCACCACGAAACCGACCTCGAACCTGGAGAACAGACACAAGAGCCTGCGGAAGAGTTCCAGCAACATGCCCAGCAAGTCCACGACGAGCCAGTCCAAGAGTTTACTGACCACGATGCCACTGTTGAAAATATGCCAGAGGCGTCGAGTGGTACGGTGCCGGTCACTGTCTCTAGATCAGACCAGAACGAAGTTGACATGAACGATTCCTCGTCTCTCTTTGTATCAGAGTATGGTTCACCCTCTCACTCTCCTGCACCGCGTCCGATTCCTCCACGCCTGAATGCCGCACCAACGTGTCAGACACCCATTTCTACTGGCCCACCTGCGCCATCCGCCGCTAAGGTGTCAGTCTTCGCCAAAATGCGCAACATGCAGAAGCGAGCTCAGGAGAAAAGGAAGATCACAGCCCAACACCCCCCACCATCCCTCTACGGTGTTGATCTTGACTCAGAAGCTTACCTGGAGGCCGTAACGACTAGCAACGCATATCCATCCGGAAACCGTTCTGTTGTGGTAGACGAAGATGAAGCGGCTCATGTACGGGCTTTGCTCGAGTTCCAGAAGCAGAAGCGCCATTATGATGATATCAAGGCGCAGCACGATGGTCGTCTCAACTTCCGGCAAGACATCGAATGGATGAAGATCGCAGGAGCCGAGGATGCTCGCGTGAAGAAGCGACGACGTGATCTCGCGGCAGCCTATGATGGTGACGAGCAAGACCTATTTCCCCCGGTGATTCCTCAGGCTACTGAAGAAAACGAAGCCTATGGTGACGAGTTCTACGACGGAGAGAGACCCCGCAAACGCCGTCGGGGCGAACAGCCATTCAAGCAGTCCAAGCCAGTGTCGATTCAGGCCGCTGAGTACCAAGCTATGCAGGTCGCTTTAGAGGCAGAAGCGGACCTGCCCAGGAAGAAGAAGAAAGGTGTGACAGAAATCGACGAAGTCCAGGACACGGAATCCTCAACGAGAAGCAAAGGATCCAACCGCAAGACTGCGAGGCCATCTCGAGCGAAAGCAGCAGGTAAGTCGACAGCGAAAGGACCGCGCAAGACTGCCAAAGACAAGCGAGAGCTCGAACGTGCAACCAAGCAAGCGACCTCACTCTTCAACGCAAATGTCTTCGAGCAGCAAGCCGGTATGGACGCCGCAGACCAGCCGACGTTTCGTCCGAGAAACAAAGCGCTTGCTCTCAAGGAGCTCATTGCTAGCGTTCCCGTGCAGGAGAAAAAGCAGGCAAGGAGCGACATGAACACTTTGATACAGGCCACGAAGGATTTTGACGGTCGACTCTCTTGCATGATTGCACCCGGTGGCAACTGGATTGTCAGAGGGATGAAGACCTCTCTCAAGGGATATCAGGTGCTGGGCAGTGCCTTTATGCGTCGCCGTGAGAACGACCAGAACCAGCCCAGAGGAGGTTTGATGGCAGACCAGATGGGGCTTGGTAAGACGTTGATGATGCTTGGTAAGTACACTCAGCTTTTACAGCCGCTTTCACTAACCACCATCAGCGAATATTGTCAACTCGCGCGATGCCATGACCCAAAACAAGGAGGGTGGCCCAAAAACCACGCTTCTGATTGCAAGCCCTAATCTACTGAGCCAGTGGGCGGCCGAGATTGCGCAACACACCAGCTGCAACTTGAAGGTCATGCGTTATGGGTCAGGTACTCGCCTCGACTCAACCAACGCTAAAGAAGTTCTCGAGACCCACGACATCGTCCTCACCACCTACGCCGAGGTGATGAAGTCGTATCCAAAGAATACACCGCCAATCGAGTGCCAGACCGCTGAGCAGAAGATCGCGTGGTGGAAAGAGACGTACGCCAACCATCGAGGCGTTCTCCATGAGATGTATTTCAAGCGTATTGTTCTGGACGAAGCCCAAGCTATCAAGAATTATCAAGCACGAACTTCGATTGCTTGTCGCGCTCTCATGGCCGACCACAAATGGGCTCTAAGCGGCACGCCTATCTTGAACCGGCTTGAAGAGCTTTATCCTTACTTCAAATTCCTCAACGTGCCGCACACCGGTAGCTTCAGGATCTTCAAGCACAACTACTGCGGCAACGGCGTCGGAGAGAACGCCGAGCGCCTGCTTGTTCGTCTCTCGCAATTCATGATTCGACGCACTCACGCCGACAGGATGTTCAACGCGCCCATCTTGAAGCTCCCGCAGGCAAGTCAGAGCACATACTGGTGCCACTTCAACTCGGTCGAGCGCAGCATCTACATGATCGTCCACCAGCGCTTCGCCAAGAAAATCAACATGTTGGCCCAGAAAGGCACGTTGGAGAGGTCGTACAGCAATGTTCTGGTCATGCTACTCCGCCTTCGGCAGCTCACTGCCCATGTACTGATGCTGCAGTTCGTCATGAGAGATCTCCTGGAGCGTGAAGACATTGAGCGCATCAAAAAGGTCGTCCAGGACGAAGCCGCTTCCGCTCAGGATAAACAAGGTCGCACCTTACTCGCCATCCGAAAGCAGCTCGAGGCTCACGAACTTAGAGAGAAGAAGAAGACAGCTGCCAAAGCCGCCCGTAGGATTGCCGCCGAAGAAGCTGCGAAGAATGCGAAGACTGAATACGTCGAGCCCGACGATGAGGAGTTCGACTACGAGGACGACGACGCGCCTGTTGAAGTTCCGCGAACTGGTGAGGCAGGCGGGGAGGAGACGGGCAACCGCCGCCGCGCAGAACGCAATTCATCCGGCATGGCTTTCGGCAAGAGCTACAACTTCAAGCCGTTCGTGAACAGCCTCACGGTGGGGGACCCGTGGGAGAAGAAGAAAGAGAAGGCCATCTGCGCAGAATGTGGTAAACGCCCACACTCGCCTTGGCTGACGGCGTGTGGACACTTGATGTGTGATCACTGCTACGAGAACGTCATGAGCGCTGCAGCGGAAGAAGGGAGATCCACAGCATCCTGCAAAGCCTGCGGCCAGACGTTTGGCGCCTGTATCCCCTGCGACGAGGAGGAGGCAGACGATGCATCAGGCTCCAGCCGTGAGACTCGGGGCAAAGCTGCACAGAAGAAGAAGAAAGAGAAGGAGCGTCTCGATCGCGAAGACATTGCAGACGATTGGCTGAGCCTGGGTGGTAAGGATGTGTTGCCATCGGCCAAAACCATGGCAGTCAAAGCCCAGATCCTTAACTGGACCAAGGAGAACCCGACTGTCAAGATCATCATCTACACGCAGTTCCTGGCAATGTAGGTTTCGACATGGAATCGTTGAATCCAGCTAACATTGCTCAGGATCCGCATTCTGGCGAAGATCTGCGAAGGAGAAGGCTGGGGAACAGAGCAGGTACGTTAGACATGCGGTGGTATGGTCATAGTCTCTTGCTAACGAGTTAGTACCACGGCAAGATGAGTCTGTCAGCCCGCGACAAAGCGATCAAAGAGTTCGCCAGCAACCCGAACTCGAGGGTTCTGCTAGCCTCTCTTCGATGCGGAGGTCTGGGTCTCAACCTGACCATGGCGTCGAGAGTCATTGTGATTGACCCCTGGTGGAACGGAGCCTCGGAGCAGCAGGCGTTCTGTCGAGTCTTCCGCATCGGCCAGGAGGACGAGACGTTTATGAGCCGGCTGTGTGTCAAGGACACTGTCGATGAGCGACTCATCCAGATGCAGGAGACCAAGCAGAAGGAGATTGACGGGGTGATGGAGGACCGTGGGAAGAAGACGAGAAAGTAAGATGCCGAGTCCGTTGTTGTATTGATCTCAGCTGACTGACTACTTCCAGCCTGGACATTGCTGACCTGATGCGGCTCTTTGGCAACATCGACGAGACTGATGACGGAAGGCCCTTTATCGTGGTGGACAACCCTGCCACAGTCGGTGGCTTCCTTGCTGACCGCGACCACGAGGGCTACACGGACGAGTTTTGAGGTGGCTACACGTTGGCGGGGTTGGATGGGAGGTTCTTCGATTGACGGACTTTGACATGGATATTTACGATTCTGGCGAAGATTCACGGCAGGCTGGAGGGATTCGAAGGGGTTTGGGAGTTCGAAACGAGGTCCTGATTACTATCGAGGCTATCATTGGGCGTTATGGGATGCTTGCTTTTCCTACGATTAGCGCTGAGTGCCTCCGGGACACTTTATCTTGCTTCCAACAGGCATCTGGTTTCAAGCCAGGCGTTCTTCAGCGTACTTGTCAAACGAAGGTCTTTGTGTTTATGGTGATGGTGATGGCAATGATGTGGTGTGGAGCCATTGCAGATCGGGCCGAGCCAACAGCAGGCCCACCGTTGACGTCTCCGCAAAGCGGACCATGCGACTTTGGCGAGAGTGAAGATTGTTGCACGTCGCTGCGTGTTGCCTTCACCTCTTGGCCTGCAGCCGTCGACGAAGTGACACGGCGCATTCCTGCCGTGTAGTACCTGGAGCCGATAAGACACGACTGCATCCAATCAAGTCTCAGCAGATAGCAACACGCCCGCACCTCCGTCCCCTCATGTACCGGCTGCAGTGAGCGTCACTTTGTGCGCGAGATAGTGCTGGCTCGCCATGTTGACGGCGGCAGTTGCTCTACACCACGACCGACAGTACGACCGACAGCACTCGCCCGTGGCTGATTAACGTCGCACTGAGCGAGAGGGCTGCCACGCGTTGGAGCGCCCCCGCCATCGCCAACCCCACACTGTGTGCTGTGAAAGGCGTGCACGACGACGTCGACGAGCGCTGGCCATGGAAGCGGCCAGGATAGCGACACATGCGCCTGCGAGTGCAGCTCCGACGCAGCCGCCGGCCAAGAAGGGTCGACGAGGGAAGAAGAGCGCCGAGGAAGACGAGGCGAGCAAGAAGCGGCGATGCATCTCCAGCGCCTGTGTGCCCTGCCGGAAGAGGAAGAGCAAGGTACGTAACGCTGCCGCATGGCTTCTGCCGCCACGCGCTTCTCCGCGGCTGCTCGCGTGCACATGAACACGGGCCTACGAACCACATCATCACAAGCAACCACACCGCCGACTGACTGACACGCGCGACAGTGTGACGGGACCACGCCCGCCTGCTCCGCCTGCGCCGCCGTGTACAACACCGAGTGCATCTACGACCCCAACTCGGACCACCGCCGCAAGGGCGTCTACAAGAAGGACATCGACAGCCTCAAGACGCGCAACTCGACCCTCCACACCCTCATCCACGCCATCCTCAACTACCCCGACGACGACGTCGCCGGCCTCGTGCGCCAGATCCGGACATGCGAGAGCCTCGACTCGGTCGCCGAGGCCATCATTGCGCGCGAGAAGGGCGACGAGGACGAGGATGAGCCCGTCAGCCCCGTCTCCACCCCCGCCCTCACCCCCGTCCAGCCCACGTTCGAGAGCCAGCTGAGCGGCAAGATGGGCGAGCTGCGCCTCGAGGACGGCTCCACGCGCTACATCGGCGGCACCTCGCACCTCATCTACCTGGGCCAGCACCACGAGACGCCCGACTCGCCCGACCGCTACGCCGACGAGCAGTACCCGCAGCTCGACGACCCCTACTGCTCCTGGACCACCGTCACCTCGGACCCGGACCTCGTCCAGCACCTCATCAGCATGTATTTCTGCTGGCACTACAGCTTCTTCGCCACCCTGTCCAAGGACCTGTTTCTGCACGAGTTCCAGGCCGGCAAGCCACCGCCAGGCTCCGCCCGGAAGATGCAGTACTGCACCCCGTTGCTGGTCAACGCCATGCTGGCCCTGGGCTGTCACTTCACTTCCCTACCTGGTGCACGCGCCGTGCGCGACCACTCGGCCACGGCGGGCGACCACTTCTTCCGCGAGGCCAAGCGCTTGATCATGGAGGAGGACCTGCACGAGGTCCCTGCTCTGCCAACTGTCCAGGCGCTGGCCCTCATGTCCGTACGCGAGGCGGGCTGCGGGAGAGAAGCAAAGGGCTGGGTCTACAGCGGCATGTCGTTCCGCATGGCCTGCGACCTCGGCCTCAACCTCGGCATGCACAGCAAGGACGCCATCGACGAGACGGAAGAAGACGCACGCCGCATCACCTTCTGGGGCTGCTTCCTGTTCGACAAGTGCTGGAGCAACTACCTCGGTCGCATGCCGCAGCTGGCCAACAACATCATCACGGTGCCCAAGTTCGACGTCTTTCCTGCTGAGGACGCCGAGACGTGGAGCGCCTACACCGACTCGGGCATCAGCCAGGCGCACTCGCAGCCTTCGAGGACGAGGGCCGTTGCGCTGCACATCTCGAAGCTGTGCGAGATCTCGAGCGACCTGATGCAGTTCTTCTACAACCCAATCGACATGGACAAAGCAAAGGGGAAGCAGGCCGAGCTGAAGAAGCTCAGCGAAATACACATGCGTCTGGAAACGTGGAGGAGAGAGTTGCCCAAGGAGTTGGAGCCCAAAGAAGGCGGGCTGCCGCATATGCTCGTCATGCAGTGAGTTGCGCGGCTTGGTTGTTACAACGTTACTAACCAACCTGCAGCATGTTCTTCCAGCTGCTCTACATCCACCTCTTCCGGCCCTTTCTCAAATACAACCCAGACAACTCGCCACTGCCTCCCAATGTCTCACCTCGAAAACAGTGCACCCAAGCCGCGGCCATGATATCTAAGCTCCTGCGGTTATACAAGCGCTCGCACGGTCTGCGGCAGATCTGCAACATCTGCGTTTACATTGCGCACTCGGCGTGCACGATTCACCTGCTCAACCTGCCTGAAAAGAACGCCAAACGCGACATCATCCACGGCATCAAGCATCTTGAGGAGATTGCTGAAGGCTGGCTCTGCGCACGGCGTACATTGGGCATCTTGAGTGTCTTGACCAAGACATGGAAGGTCGATCTCCCCGAAGAAGCAGCGGCGGTGCTTGCCCGAACCGACGAGAAGTTTGGGCCCTGGAACGAAGTCAGCACACCCAAAGCGGTACGAGCCGAACCTGTGCTGGTGCAAGACACTCAAGCAACAAGTCCAACACAAAAGTTCAGCCCTAGCCTGCAGCCATACCGCATGAACATGGCGGATATTGCCACACCCAACTTCCCCAGCAGAGCACCAGCATCGAGCAGCGCCTCCTACGTAAGCCACCCTCCATCCTACGCCCACCCACCTTTCACCCGCGACCCTACCTCGATCCCCCCAACGGACCTAACTCACACCCGCCTACAGCGCCACCCCTCCGACCCGGTGAACCAGCCCACGCCGAACCAAAGCAGCCACACGCCCTTAACGCCGGCGTCAACACAAGCGCGACAGTCCCTCGACGGCCTCTCCTCAGCGGGCGCCTCACCCAGCCAACTCTTCGGCGGCGTCGACCAACTGCTCCGCGAAGGCCAAGACTGGATGTTCCGCGACCAATCCCAACTAGCGTCTGGCTTCGACAACTGGAGTAATCAGAATCTGGATGATATGGCGACGTGGTTCGTGCAGGCTGCTGGGAGGGTTGATAATGGTGGGCCTGTGGGCGGGAGTGCAGTGGCTGGATCTAATGGGATTGTGAATGTGAATGGGAATGTGAATGGGGTTCCTAACGTTAGTGGTAACGGTAACGGTAACGGTAACGGTGACGGTAACGTTGACGGTAACGTTGGTGTTGGTGTTAATGGTGTTAATGGTAGTGGTGGTGCTGGTGTTCCAACCACTCTCACCACAAACACGAATATACCCGCATCCATGAGTGGCGTGGGGGGTATTGGAATGCAGGGATTCACCTACGATGAACCGAGTTGGTACGATTATCAGTGAGTAGAACGATTATCAGTGAGTAGAAGGATTATTAGTGAGTAGGACGATTATCAGTGAGTAAGTAGATTTGTAATCTTCTTCTATTTTAACTCTTCTTCTTTTTAACTCTTCTTCTATTTTAACTCTTCTTCTTTTTAACTCTTCTTCTTTTTAACTCTTCTTCTTTTTAACTCTTCTTCATTTTCTTCATTTTCCATCTTTTCCATCTTTTCCTTCATTTCCTTCATTTCCTTCTTTCCCTTCTTCTGCGAGGTTATGAGTGGGTGGGTGGGGGATATTAGTTGTTTGTTTGTTTATTTATTTATTTATTTGTTTGTTTCGAGGCGTTGGAGTGGAGCGTTTGATGTGCATGGAGAAAGGAAGGAAGAAAGGAAGGAAGGAAGGGAGGGATTAGATTAGTAAGCATGAGTATGGTGTAAATACATACCTCTTCATTCAATCCATTTCCATACCATTTCCATCCATCCATCTATCTATTCAGCAGATCAGTCATTCGTTTTGCTCTTCCACTTTTCATATAGGAAGAAGGAAGCAAGAAGTAAGAAGAAGATTTCTGTATTCAAGAAACGAATATCCACAACAGTAAGAGTAAGAGTAACCAGCCAGTAACCAGTATGTTGAACAGTAACAGCAACCAGTAAGTTCAACAACGTTTAACAACGTTTAACAACAACAACAACAAGCATGCAATACAAAAAGAGGCAATGCACCCAAGCCTGGATGCACTATCCAAGGCGCCCGTCTGTGCGTGCAGGAAGAGAAAAGAAGAAAAAGGACCTTTCAACGCCGGGAGTCGTGACGTTCGTGCTCCGTTTCCAGAAGAGAAAAAAAAGACAGGGAGATGCAACGCTAAGTATGGACAGGGAAGACGCTATGCAAAGCAACAAGAAAGTATGCACGTAGCATGCAAAGCAACAAGAAAAGTATGCACGTAGCATGCAAAGCAAAAAGAAAAGTATGCAAGGAGCACGCAAGTAAGCATGTATGCAGTAAGTAAGCATGTATGCAGTAATGCAGTAGGATGTCGAGGTTAAAAGTCGACACTCCACCGCAGACGTGGATCCCTCTCGACGACGCCGCGACTGTCAAAGGGGGCTCGCATGGGCTCGTCAACAGCAAAGGCACTGCGATTCCACTCGTCGCGGGCGGTGGCGGCCAGGTCGTCGTGCGAGGGCGGCAGGCGGATCTTGGCTTCGACGAGCGGGGCCGAGATGAAGCGCGAGTTGAGCAGGGCGCGGGGCGAGACGGTGTCTTGGAGGCAGTTGAGCGACGACAGGTCCGAGGGGTTGAGGGGCGCGCGGCGGGCCATGGTGCGGGGGGCGGGGAGGGAGTCGGAGGAGTGGGTGGCGTAGGGGTAGTGGACTCGGCTCGGCTTCTCGGGGAGCGCGTTCTCGTCGCTGCTCTGCGGGTTGGGAGGGAATCCGTGCTCGGCCGAGCCGGTGGAGACGACGGTGGAGAGGACGGGGCGGCTCTGGCGTAGGGAGGGGGTGCGTGTGGTGGAGGGGGTACGTGTGGTGGAGGGGGTGTGTGTGGTGGATGGAGTGGGCGTGGTGCGTCTGGTACGTGTGGTGGGCGTGGTGCGTCCTCGGGCGGTGGACTCGGCGCAAGAGGCTGTCGTGTCGGAGCGGTTCAGGGCCATGGCCGTGTCGCGGCGCTTCTGACGTGTCGAACTCGTCGACGAGGGCGGTCGGGCGTGGGGCGTCCTGCTTCGGTTGCGGCGCTGGGGGGAGACGAGGTCGGTGTACGAGGCGTGCATCAGCTGGCGGGTGCTGAGCTGGCGCTGCAGACTGAGCTCGACGCGACTGCTGGCGCCGCTCCCGCTGCGGCTTCGGTGCGTGGCTCGCTCCTTGCCCGACATGACGCTCGCCTTGGGCGGGGGCTGCAGCATCCAGCGGTTGTCGGCCACGTCGGGCGACGGCAGGCTGACGACGGGCGGGTGCAGGTCGTTGACGGGCGGGGCGCGCGCCGAGTAGTAGCTGCCGGAGCGCGAGGTGCCCGGCCGGCTCGTCTTGTAGCCCAGCACGCTCCCCAGGCCGCTCGACGACGAGCCCGAGGTGGTGTGCTGCACGGGCAGGGGCGCTTCGTCGAGGCCCCACAGGTCCTCGTCTTCCCGCTGGTAGCGCTTGAGGTTCCACGTCTCGTCCTCGATGCTGTCGTCGCTGAGGCGCAGCCGGTTGGCTGTCTCGCCGTCGACGCTGCTTCCCTGCTGGCTGACGACGGCGCTCGGGGCGCCCGCCTTTGCGACGCCCCTCGTGCTGCCTGTGTTGGTCCTGCGCGCTCGTCGCGGCGGCGGACCGGGGCCCAGTGCTATCTCTTCGTGCCAGAAAGGGTTCGTGCCCGTGGGCTCGGGGTGGTAGTATGTCTCGGGCTGCTCCAGCACCAGCTTCTCTCGCTCTTTGCGCGCCCGCTTGGCTTCTCGCCGCCGCTTTCTGCTGTCCGTGTAGCCGGTGCAGGGCGCACACGAGGCGTAGTGGAAGACGGCGCTCTATCAGGGAGTCAGTGCATGTGTGCAGTCAGCAGCGGTGCAGCGACCTACCTGCACTCCACGCAGGAACCACGACATGCCGACGCAGGCCGGGGGACTCGGCACGCTTCTTTGTACTGCCTGTGTACTGTGCACTGGTACTGCCTGTGTACTGTGCACTGACGGGCTATCGTCTATCGTCTATCGTCTATCGTCTATCGTCTAGCTAGCTAGCAATCGCTCGCGTGCGCGGCGAGGGGGAGCAGAGGTGCCGGTCGAGTAGGGGAGGGCACAAGGACACTGCGCAGTCGGGAAAGTCATGGCAGACTCATGGACAGACAGGCAGGAGCAATGGCAGACACATGGACAGAGCCAGACAGTCAATCGCCGTGGGTGCGCAAAAGGAGAGGGCACGAGTGTTTCGTGCACCACGACCCACGGACCACGCTGGCAATCCGGTACCGTGGTGGAGCGACGAGCGCGGCCGATGGATGCAATGCCACAGCTAACGGTAGACGGAATCCATGGCAATGCAATCCCACAGCCAAGGTAGACGGCAGACAAGCTAACGGTAGACGGTAGACGGTAGACAAGCCAACGCCACGTCTAGTCGACTCGCCCAAGGCCCTGCAAGAAGTCGAGGAAGACGTCGAGGGAAGACATGGCATCAACCTCGCAGCACCACGAAGCCGCCGTCGCAGCCAAGAGGACATGGGAACGCGTGCAAACGAGGCTCCCGAGGCTCCACCAATGCGCTGCCCACGGAGCCCTGCGCACGCACCGCCGACGGACCTACCGAACAGCCGCGCGCCCACGGCACCACTGCCAGCGAAACGGCGAGTTGATCTGCTGTTTCTCCCGCCCCTTCTAGCCCGTCAGGTCAAACACGCAACAGACAATAATACCCTCTCAGCGACAATGCCTCTCCTCGCTCACTCGCACTCGCACCCACGCTACCATCTCGACCTTACCTTCCCCATGCCCACGCGTCCCACAGCAACGGAGCCCGGCGCCGCCTAGCCAAAGCCGGCCTCATGCATGTGCTGGCAGTGCAACTAACTAGCGGGCTTCCGCGAAGCTGGGGAACCCCTCAACCGACGACCAACGACCAACCCGCCTGTGTGGACAGCAAGGCGAACACGCCGACTGCCATCCAGCAGCTGCATGTCTGTCCACATGTTTGTCGACTAGGTATTCGTAATCCCTGCCAGCAGCCAGCCAGCAGCCAGCCAGCAGCCAGCCAGCAGCCAGCCAGCAGCCAGCCAGCAGCCAGCAAACAAGCAAGCACCCCGCCGCGACAAATGCACGTCAAATCGCGCAAATGAAATGCCGCGCATCCACCCTTCGGCCCGGTACTCGCTCGCCACAGCCCTAATTACATAGTACGATGTACATAGCATGATGGAGGATGTCTGGAGTGTGAATATCCACTACCTACTGTACTTCAGCACAAATCGGTCTTCACTAATGTACTACTTACTTTGAGAGTGTTGGGATTACGTCAAGTCCTGTGGAAGGGTTGGATTTGGCTAATGAGGACTGAGTAAGGGAAGGTAAGTCAAGTCAAGTCACGTCAAGCCTCCAACACCACTACTCATTCGGAAAATAAGGACGTTTATGGTTATGATTTAGCGTTGTACAATCAATCAATCAATCAATCAATCACTATCCCTACTCCATCCTAATCGGTACCGATTGCATTCTCACTACCCACACTCGAACGACAACCAACCCACACAAAATCCCTCCACCCTCCATCAACCCACCACACACAACCTACCCCCGCACCCCACCACTCACCTCCCAAATCCGCAACGTCTCCCCCTTACTCCCCCGCTTCTTCCCCTCCTTCTTCTTCCCCTCATGCTCATGAAGATGCAACATAGCCTTACTAACCAGCGCCAGCGACCTGACCAACTCGCTCATCCGGCCCGTCTGCAGGAACAGTCGTTGCAGCCACTCGCTACTGGGGTCGGCAACCAGCGTGCCTACCTCCATCGCTTTGAGCGCCGTGTCGCGGTTCAGCAGGAACGAGGCGGATTGCAGCACCGAGAGGTAGGCGATTGTGATTTCCGGGAGGTACGCGCGTTTCAGGTGGAGCGTGTCTGGGGAGTCGATGGCGTGGGTTTGGGAGAGAGAGGGAATGAGGTGGTCGAAGGTGGTGGTGATGTTGTCGAGGATTTCTTTGATTTCTTTCGTCTTGACTTTGGCTTGGTTGCGCGTGCTGTCGTGGGTTAGTAGTTGCTTTCAATGTACAAAGGGATGCTGGTTCACGCACTCGATCAGCTTTTGCTCTTCTCTACGCCACGCCCGGAACATGCCCATGAGGCGCACAATCTGCTGGAGATCGTAGTACGCTGCGCTGCGCTCCCTCAGCCGGTACACAATCTGCGCGTGCTGCTCGTAGTCGGGCAGCCGTGCTACGGGCAGGCGGATTCGGGCTTCGCGTGAGAGCGTCTCCCGATGCGCGTGCAGTGTGCGTTCATCCTGCTCTTCGGCACCCTCGGCGTTGAAGTCGAAGGGATAGCCGCAGAGCGCCTCGGTCCGTGAGAGAGAGAGCGACTCCACGTTGACCTCCTCGATCATCTTCTCGGCAGCAGCAAGCCGACCGTTGACTGTCCTCGTTAGCACAAGCTTAGACTATGACCGACTATACGTACGGAGGAAAATGGTCAGTGCGTTCTTGAGGTGCTCAAACGTCTCCTCGTGTTCCGTGCTGAGATAGTTATACCAGTACACAGCATCGATGATGCCCTCGTCCTTCGACTCGAGCTCACTGCCGTCGAATTCAGCCTTGATCCGTACACCAGGCCACAAAAGCCTCTGCTTCTGATCCGTCGCGTCGGTTGGCTGAAGCATCTCGAAGCGCTGGATGGGATGGCTGATGATCGAGTTGTTTTCTTCGTCAAAGTGGATGAACCCACTATGGTTGAAAGCAAGGGTGAAGCTTTGCGACACCACCTCAACCGTGTCGACTCCGTACGACTCGAGCAGAGCTATGCAGTTCTGTTGCTCGTCGCGGTTCTTGATATCAGGAAGCACGCGTGCTAGGCAGTGATACTGCCGTGCTTCTGCGAGTTGCGCTGCGTACAAGGGGATGAGCTGGATGCGCTTCGTGAGGCGCAGGAGCTCGACGTAAGCAGCGATAACGTTGTCTATCGCGAGCATTTGGGGCACGTTTTCCGTGCTCAGCAGGCCCATACCTTCTCTGAGCGCGATGAGCATGTGTACTAGAATGCGGAAAGCGTGTGCATCTCCGGCAAGCATCTGGTAGTATCGATCCGCAGTAATGGCTCGCTGTCCAGACGCCGGTTTTGGTCCTCGATCACTCTCCGGCGAGTCGGGATGAACCATGAGGTTGCCCGGTCGTTCATCATCCTGCAGCATGTCGGCCAGTGCGATACCGACCATGTGGACAAGCTCCTCCAACGTTCGACCGATCAAGGCGCCCTGAATAAGCTTGACCGGTGCAGTTGCCAGCGTTGAGGAAGCTTTGTGCTGCTTCAACGCGTTTATAACCGCCCTTGGAGAGTTCGACCAGTCTCCGATGTTGGCAACGGCGTCATGGAAGACAAATCTTTGGCTCAGGCTTTGCGTGACTCGGCCCGGGTGCTGTCGTTGCAGGTACGAGTCGAACCGCGACAGTAGCAGTGCGTTGTAATGTGCGTATAGGTGGTCGTCCCAGGTACGAGCAACATCCCGAACCTTTTCCACGTCTCCGCTCAACAGGCCGTACACAGCGCCCTCGTATGGTAGTCGGGTGCCTTGGGCGGCATAAAAGCACATTCGGCGAAACAAGTATCCGACCGTATCACCAGCGACGTTCGGACTGCCAGGCGTGTGCGACTCGTATGCTGCGCCTATGCTCACGCCGCGCCATGCCTCGTTCCTTTCCAGCGCCCACTCGCAGATCTCCTTCCAAGGAACACCACGGCGCATCATCTCGTAGCAGACTAACCACAGAGCTTTCTCGTAGAACTCGTCCGACTTCTCAAGTGAGCGCTTCTGGCGCGACGGCGCGTCAGGGTCGAGTTGCGTTACCAGCTGTTGCGACCGATCCGCAGTCTTCAGGTTGGTGGACTCGGGCTTCAGGGGCTGGTCTGAGCCTTCCATGCGCTTCGCCTGCTTGATCCTTGATTTCGTGTCCAGCCATCCGCTTGTCCAGGTGTTCGCGCCCTTGCCAGACTTTTCTTCCAGCACCGCGGTGATCGACTCGATATCGCTCTCGCTGTCTTGAGCGGTCTGCTCAAGCCAACGCAGAATCAGGTCTTTCTCTTTCGCCTGATCGTCTTCCAACAGAAACCTGTCCCAGATCTCGCTATTCGGACTGTAGCGCTTGTTGCCTCCAGCCGTTTCCAGTTGCGCTCGCTTCGCTGCCTCAACATCTTTACCCGGTTCGGGGTGGTAGTGATCGATGATGATGCAGAGGAGGTCCCATGTTGCCAACTCGGCCTGCCACTGTCGCAACTCCTGTACGCTTGCAGAGTTGAGCGGAGTGCTGGATTCGACGGATGGGACGATCGATTGGAAGGATTGTCCAAAGGAGCTCTGGCCATTCGAATTTGCGCCTTCTCCCATGTTCTGTACGCGACGTCGTGTACTCTTGTTCAGTGCTCCCTGGTTCTCGGCACCGCTGGTACGCTTCAGTTCGTTCACTTGCGATTCTGCAACGTCCCTAAAATGCCCCACCATCTTGACCGTCGCCTGGTGTTTGGTAGTGGCATTGTCCTTTCCGTGTGTGTGCCAGTGGTCAACCCGCTCCGCGAACTTTTCCACCTCTTTGCCTACACGGTCGGCCATTGCGCGCAAAGGCTGTAGAGGATCGCTAGGAGATGCGCCGTTCGTTGCGCGTGTGTTGCCGAACAAAGATGGAGCAGTCCCATTAGTCTGCAAGTTGTTTGTGGTTAGACATGGTCCGGCAGTAATGCGAAGAGCTCTAGGCTTGAAAACGCACCTGAGCTGCAGCTTGCGTCTGACGCGCAAAAGAGAAGGGTGCCATGGTGGGTGATGAATCGAAATGCTATGTTATGTTATATGCATAGGCTGAAGCAGTACTTGTAGAGGCAAATGCTGGGTCGACTTCGTGCGCTCAAAAGCGCTGGTGGTGGTTGGAGCTACAATCGAACATGGACAAAACAGTCGCGTAGCTCCATGGTTTCCAGTGAAGTCAACGCCCGAGCGCCGCGTTTCTGCTTGGCGCGCTAACGCGACTACAAAAATCTGCAATTGTCGCCCGACTTTTTCTCTCTATCAATGTTTATAACCTAATAGTCGTCCCTCATAGAGTCGCTCAACGCTTATTCAATTATCGTATGGGTGCTCGGGATCGTCTTAGAGAAAACACACTTCCCAGTGAACCCACCGACCTTCCTCGCGGAGTGGTGGATAAGAAAAGGGAGGTATGACATCCTATCGCGCTTTCCATCAATTTTGAGAGAGCCCAAACGTATTGTAGCCATCAAGGGCTTGCAACCTTACTTCTTACTATGCTCGAGAAGAGGTTGGAGGCCTTCAGTGATTTTCCGACAGTCGTCTGATGTTAGCAAGGCACGCTGAAGTCCTCCCAAGACTTGGGCGGATTTGTTGTGGCTGCCTCAAAAAAAGAGGTATCTTGCGCTTGCACCCAGCTTTTCTGCAGCGTAGGGGCGGTTTCACGAGAAGCTTTTGCGTGATGCGGATTCTATAAGTCCCCTTCTTTGGCGAACGATTGCTTTTATTATATTACAAATGTTCATACATTTTTCGTCTGCGTGAAATTGCGACTGTCTGTTGCTGTACATGTTATCCTGCCTCTAAAACGCTATGATATACCTTGGGCGCGCTGCTTCATCTTGATTCTGTTTATGGGACAGCTGGTCAGTATATGCTGAAGAGACGTCTGTGATGAACATACCTTAATAGATCAGGTTTGGGACATGTCACGCATCTTGCGTCGTCCCCTCTCTCTTTGTAAAAGGCATTGCAGCACTCGTATAGAGCATCAACCTGCCAAACATCAGTCCAACTTACGGTCGTGAGTGATGAAAGAGACCAAGCATAGTGTTTGCGTGGCTCTTTAAGATTATGCGCTTTCTAGACAATGTTGCGGCGCGTACCTCTTTCCGGCATTTTCCTTCATCGAAGTTGTTCTTCTGTATGCAATCTGATTGTCCAGTTAGACGGTCCTCAGAAGAAAGACGGCGAACGCACTCTGAATCGCGCATGCTCTTGAATGGCATGGCGGGTCTTGTTTCAAATCTTTTTCAATCTCTCCCTATTCCTACTGTGAGCTTAGGTGAGGACATACTGTTGAGTGACATCATAACCATACCATAGTGGATTGCTTAGATGGTAAGATTTTAAGAACTGCAGTACCCTCAGTGATAGCGTAGGCGAGGCCGGAGGAACTGTAATTGATATGTACTTGATGTAGTATAACGCTCTTCTTGCAGGAACGCTGGGAGTGAAGGTGATGGTGACTTCGGTTGGTCAGAGTGGCTAGCGCTTGTGGAAGGCGCCCCACTATTCGACGCCCACCTCACTTCTTTGCGACAGCAGCTCGCTCTTCCCAGTCTCTCTTACTGTAACGATTTTGCCACCGGTACTCTGCAGCAACTCGACGCGTTCGCGCACGTTCACCGATCTCTTCTATCACCTGAGCAATTTGGAACTCATTGCCGGCCATACTGTTACCTCCGTGACATATAAAAGGTAATTAGTTCCCCGCCGCTCGACGTTGCTCTCCAATTCCACCGCTCCGAACGCCCACTGACGCACGCGAAATAGCCTTGCGCCGCTCGGAACCACCAACCACCGCACCCTCGCGCCCCAACCAAAACACGTCACGCCCGCACACGACCATCATGTCCGACAACGGTTCACCCGCACAGAAGCCTGAGGATGCTGGCCCATCTGAGCACCTCAACATTAAGGTCACCGACAACAACAACGAGGTCTTCTTCAAGATCAAGCGCACAACCCAGCTCGGCAAGCTCATGAACGCCTTCTGCGACCGCCAGGGCAAGAACATTTCGAGTGTGCGATTCTTGTTCGAGGGTACGCGTGTTGGGCCAACCGACAACCCGGACACAGTACGTACAGCCAGGCAGCTGCTCCAGAGAACGGACATAGCCCTGCACGTATATCGGAAATCAAAGCTAACTCCAGTGCAGCTTGACATGCAGGACGGCGACACCCTTGAAGTGCACCAGGAGCAGATTGGTGGCAGCTGGTAGTCGTTGACGCCGTCAACGCAGCGAGTTAGCTTACATTACACTACCGCAAACGCAGCAACCCATCCTCGCCGACCTACGTTCGACACCACACATAATCCACGTGGCTTGGAAACTTTGGTGAAGATTATGCTTTTAGCGCCGGCGAAGGTGGTATCCAGATGGCTTCTCAGTTATGACCTGGACGACTCGGGACTTGGCGTTATGGAATTATTAGGCTCGCATGGAGCGACGCCGATCGTGCTTGCATATAGTCCTTGAACAAACGTCTTATGCCGCAGTATCGATTTACTTGTATTCGAACCCAAGCCTCCCTACGCTCCGTAAACGACTTGAGAAAGCCCTCCCAGTGCGAGTACCTTGCTTTCAGCAGGGGTGAACAAGTGAAAGCAGCCAACAGATCTCGTCCGCAACACGTCTATTTCAACTGCATACGCACATCAATGTGAACGCCTACAAATGCACAACCTCACTTCCCCCCATTAGCAAGCTCCCCAACCTTCTTCACCGCCTCCTCAAAATCATCAAACGCATGAATCGGCAAACTAGCAGCCTCCAGCACCTTCCTCCCCTTCTCCTCATTCGTGCCCCTCAACCGCACCACAACCGGCTTATCCACGCTGACCTCTTTAAACGCGAGGATAATACCCTCGGCAATCATATCCGCGAGCGTCAGGCCGCCGAAGATATTGACGAAGACGACGGCTACGCGGGGGTCGGACAGGATCAGCTTGAAGGACGTTTTGATAGTGTGCGATGTCGCCTTGCCGCCTGTGTCGAGGAAGTTTGCATTTGCGGTTGAGTAGGGTGGGGAGGAGAGGCGGAGGTGTAGCACGTCGTTTGTGTTCATGGCTAGTCCTGCGCCGTTGACTAGGGTGCCGACTAAGTTGCGCGGTTCGCCTGAGGTTAGGGTCGAGGATGACGGTGGGGTCTGGGTGCTGGCTTGCAGACGGCCGTCGGGTTGCGGGGTGTCGAGGGGGATGTATACGATGCCGTTTTCTTCCGCTTCGTGCTCCGTTGGGGAGAGCCTGTCGCGTAGTTCGTGGAGGTCGGCTTGTCGCTTGTTGGAGCGGTAGGCAGCGTCGTCGAAGAATAGGTACGGGTTGTACACTTGGATCTCGTCTTTGGTAGGGTTGACGGAGAGGGCGACGTGAGCGTCGATGGCCTCTTTCTCGGTGTACAGCTTCCACAGGTTGGCAATGAGCTCGGCAGTTTGTGCCTTGGCTTTGGGGGGCGCGGCGTCGAGTTGGAGCCATGCCATTGCTTCGTTGACGGCTTGTGGAGATGGACCCTCCCGGTAGTCAAAAGGAAACCTGCGCACTCGCTGGTGAAGTTGATCTGGGTTTGCTGTTGGCGCGGCGATGATGGATGGGGAGCGGTTGACGCGGTGCGGTGATATGCCAATGTAGTGGCTTGATTGTTGGTCTTCCGGTTTCGATACTACGTCGATGTTGTACCCCTTGAGGATGTCGACATTCTGATCAACTGACAAGTGCAGTGTGCGTTTATGTTGCAAGACAGGTGATCGTACTGGCTCGAGGGTTGGCCGACGTGCCGACGTGTGGTATCCTCGACGTGCTTGGGCTGCCGATTGCTCCTGGTCCAACTTCAGTAAGACTTTACATATAGTTGCAGCTAAGCACTTACAATCTTCTTCACATTGCGACCGGACTTTGCGAGAATGTCTTTCATCACACCTCCAAACTTGGCCGGGTGATCGACCATGGTAACACCAGCGGCCTCAAGGGCCCTGTACTTGACCTCTGCTGTACCCTCTCCAAGACCAGTCCAAGCTCCAGCGTGGCCAGCTACCTTGCCAGGTTTCGCTTGGAAGCCGCCAATGCAAGCAGCAATCGGTTTGGGGTTCGCAACACGCTTGTTGTAATCCTTAATCCAGTCCGCAGCCTCTTCTTCGTTGGTTCCTCCAAGCTCACCAACAAGGATGATTGCTTGTGTATCATCGTCTGTCTCGAAGACTTTTAATGCATCCACGAAGTTCGTTCCAGCAATAACGTCACCGCCCATGCCAATACACAGACTCTGTCCCACGCCAGCTCTTGTGAGAGAGCCTACGGTCTCGTATGACAGTGTGCCTGACTTTGCTATGATACCAATGTGCCCTGGCGAGAAGGTCGGCAGAGGCTGAAAGCCTATCCTGCAACGTCCGATGGCTGATATTATCCCTGGCGCGTTCGCGCCCACAAGACGTGACTTGGATTGCGTCTGCAGCATGGAGTGTATCTGGTTCTATTCAGCGCCAGTCTTAAGACCAACATCTTGCTTGCCTACCCTCATGACATTGTGAATCGGAATGTGCTCGGCAACAGCGACAATAAGCGGCACCTCAGCCTCGATGGCTTCCTCGATAGCAGCGGGGGCCTGGTGCGCTGCGACATAGATGCCCGTCGCATCGGGCTTCAGCTCTTCCATAGCCTTCCGCACAGAAGGGAGCACTGGGAGTCCCAGGTGCTCGCCCGAGCCTCCAGGCTTTACACCACCAACGACGTTGGTGCCCCATTCCATGGACTCTTTTGCATTGGCCGTGGCCAACTTGCCTGTAAAACCCTGGAATATGACGCGGGTATGGGAGCCGATCTTGAGGTTTTGGATGGTGTCATCGTAGCCTTTAAGCGTCGAGGTCGTAGAGAAGGCAGCTCGAGGTACGCGGCGGTTGAGACAGAGAGCTCTGCTGCTCACGCGGCCTGTGTGTCGAGAAATCATGATGCAGTCTCGAGCTTCTAGCGATGGCTAGCTAGAGATGGCAAGAAAACAGAGAAGCAGATACGCTTCTTGGGACAGCAGTACAGCTTCTGCACACGTTGAAAATACCCAATCGAGCTTCCACGGCCTTGTTAACCGCGTCAGGGAGCTTTGAGGGAGAGTTGTGGTTTTGAGTGACGCCCGCCGGAGATGGAGCTCTGAACATAGCCGACGGCTACTTGCAAGTAACCGGCAGTGTGCCCCTCAGAGTCGGCAGCATTCGGAGACGCCTCAGGCTCCACGCACATGCTTGAGGCTGCTCGAGTCGCGATGTTTGATAGTGGTAACACTGTGCCAATATTTTAGGAAAGCAAAGGTTACTATACTTGAAAGCTACAAATGAACGCTGCACGCCCTATTGAACAGGTCGTCCATTGTGTGTGGCCAACACTTGGATGTACGCATAATGTGTTGCGTGATCTCGTCGGTCGTCATTTCCATCACGAATCGCTCGACGCTGCTCGAGCTCGACGACGGTCGAAGTTGCAGTGCTGCTGCTGAGCCTCAGGCTGCACAGCCCCTAATCACAGACTTATGGCCCTGATGCGCACAGCATGGACAGCACAGAAGTTCTCGAACCACGCAGACTGATCGCCCGCCAACGCACCCTTCCTCCACCGACCTGGTCCACCCTGTTGATGCAGGAACGCGCAACGCGCCCTGGCCTCCTACCCCATTCGCAATGCGCCTCACCCACCGACGTCCCAACGCAGCAACCGGACGGCCGAGTGTTCTAAATTCATTCGGAGCCACAGTCCAGAAGGTCGCGGAGAGTATCGGAAACAGCGGGACCCTGGCATTGAACCGACGTTTCTAGACGCTTGGGATGACGCGCACCCCTTCCCCACAGTTTCTATTTGTGCACAGGGGGGACGAGCGAGAATGGGATGCTTGCGCGGGCTGCTCGGGATCTTGCCATGAGCAGAGGCCGTTTCATATGGACCTGCAAATATAGATGTAGCCTAGTACATAGGCCCTTCCCATCTTCTTGCTCAGAGATACAAAATCATCCTCTTCCCTTTTTCAAATTGAGCTGATCATTTTTGTGACACCTGAGGCTGAATCGACGCTACGATCCCCAGATCGAGACGAACCCTTCCCCGCAAAACCTCCCGCTCCTGTACCGAGTATAACTTGCTTGCTGCACACGACATCTCACGACATCATTCGAAATCTTGCAAACATGGCAGCCGTCCGCAAAACACCCAGCGAGACAGGTAAGAGCATGCAACAAACCATGACCACGACACGACTGACAACCCCGACACAGAAATCGCAACCACGCTGTCCCACCTGAAGCTCAGCACCACGGTCCCACAAAAGCCGCTACACAAGCCAAAATCCAAGCCAGTCGCCGACAGCTGGGATCTCGAGTCGTCAGGCTCAGACACGGAAACAGAATCCTCCGCACACCTCAGCTCCACCACCAGCACCAGCACGCACGACGACCCAACGCAGCTCCCCCATCCACCCCCACCAACACCCGCATCACCCGTGCCCTTCGACTTCCCAGACAACACGCCATTGGGCGCCAGCCGCAGCCGGGGAGACAGCGGCGTGGGTGCGGGGAGTGTGGACAAGCGGCCGGAGAAGACGACAGCGGTAGCCGGGCGGCTGATAGCGGGTGCGTTGGGGGTGAGGGCGCCGAAGCGGACGGACGAGGAGCGTGAGTTTGATCGCGCGGTGCGGGAGAAGGAGAGGAAGCGTAGGGCGGAGGAGCGGGAGCGGGAGAGGCGGGAGGGAGAGGAGAGGGAGGCGCGGAAGA
Organism: Ascochyta pisi; assembly: GCA_039634435.1. Classification (NCBI taxonomy): domain Eukaryota; kingdom Fungi; phylum Ascomycota; class Dothideomycetes; order Pleosporales; family Didymellaceae; genus Ascochyta; species Ascochyta pisi. Next base: position 621,054 of record CP113331.1, on the reverse strand, counting down.
AGGCGGTTTGGGATGAGTAGCTGGTGGGCTTGCTTGGCTGTCGAGGTGCTGTGGTTCAGGTCGTGCGCCTTGTGATGACTGCTTGTTAAGTGGCGGGTTTGCTGGTTGGCACGCTGGTGGACAGTGTATATATTGTGCTGCAAAAATGTAAAATAGTGCATCTGACGTATCTACGCCTATGTCAAGATATAACATGTATTGACAAGCTGATATGTCGTGCCTCAAATTACCGCCACAGCGGCATTTACTCCCATCTAGAAACCGTGCTCAAGGCCCACGCTATCTTGTCAGCGCTCTAAGTGGCATTATGCATATAGTGAGGCTACAGTCGCGTGCACAGACAACCAGCCGAAACAACACTTCCAACCAGACAAAACGCGATATGCATACCGCTCCTTCTCGAAGCAGGGCGAAGAATTCGATTAAAGTACGCTACTCGATCGCCGATGGTGGTCGCCAACCGGCCCACACCTGTACAGAACGAGTGTACAACCGCCCAACCCATACAGACATGCAAACGCCAAAATAACAGAAGATGGGAAATCGAGGTATCGGCACCAGGTAGATCGGGGATCGATGGGGGGGTAGCGGGTCGAAGAAGTACACGGGAAAGCTCTTGCGAGTTCTGAAGAATCCAACACTAGTAATGCAGACAGAGAGCCGACCGTCGAAGAAGAAATGAGATTTGCTGCGCATGGCGACTATACTGTAAAGTACTGAATAGCCGTGCTGGGAAATGTTAGCTCGTCTTCTCATTCATCGTTCGTGCAAGTGCTTACCCAAGCGCTGCCATGACGGTGAGCCCGACAAGTGCTCTTCTTGTGACCTTCTCCTTTGTGAGCTTCTGCTCTGTGGTGTACAGCTTCTTGGTGAGCTTGGCGGGTCGCTCCAGCTCAAGGTCCTCCTCATCGAGAACCTCCTCAACCTTTCGCTTCGAAGACTTTGGCGCGCTCGACGCGCCGGCGTCCAGCTCCCGTGCCTCTTCGACCATGCGCTTCGCCTCCTCAATCATCTTGGCGGGGTCCTCGGGCTCGCGAAGCTCTGGGTGTGACGCTGGCACATCGATCTGGACGTTTGTCGTTGTGACCTCAGACTCGCCCTTCTGCTCGACGGTCTCCTTGACTTCAATGCGTACGGTCTCTGACTTGACCTCACCTTCCTGTGCCTCCTTGACGTCGCCATTTACTGATGAAGCAACTGACTCCGACTGGTTAATGCCGTTCGATACCAGAGCAGACGATGGCGACTCGGTCGCAGTGCTTTGGAAGATCTCCTCGGCTCTCATGGCCTCGGAACGACCGCGGGTGGCGCGCGACTTGCGAGGGGTTGCGATCTTGCGGCTCGGCGTAGCCAACTTGCTGGGCGAAACACTTCTAGTGGATCGCGCGCGGGTCGAGCGAACCGCGGTGTGGGGTGGGAGCTTCACATTTTGGGCTTTTCGCAGGTCGAACTTGGGAGGCGCCTGGATGTGTACATTGTGCTTGTCCTTTGCACCCTTCTCGATTGGCTCGTTGTCGAGCAATGCAAGGACCCAGTGGCGCATCGAGTACTCATCAGCTAGTGAGAGTGCTGCAAGAAATCCAAGTTAGCGATGCATTCTTGTTCGAGAGCAACGATCCCGGGGTAGCCACTCACCCTCCTCTGGCGCGATCCAGACGCTGCCGGCGACTTCATCCGGGCCTGCTGAGGGGAAGGTCTTCTGGTAGCGACGCTCGGTCTCTTCCTCGGCGAGTGTAGCCCATGGGAACGCGGCCTTGAACATTCCGGTCGCGCTGATGTAGCCGTCGCTGCTGCGTCGCTGCCCATGCTGTTAGTCCAACGATTGCGCTTGGCCTGTAAATCATCCTCGTACCATCAAGAAGTAGGATACTGGGTATCCGTTGGAGCCGGGCATGAAGATTTCCGAGCCCGAGAGATCCTTGGGAAGCGGCACGCGCAGATGCGCGTAGTCGAACATGCCGCTGTTCTGCGGCTTGGTTGCGCTCGTCAAGCCGGTGGCGCCCGTCTTGGTTCCGAGGTTCGTCTGGCCCAGGCGACGCCTCTCAATGAGGATCTCGACTGAGAAGCGCTGTTAGCTGTTGTCGCGCAATGGATGCGATGCGCCGCGTGAACATACTGGCCGTGCTGTCGGTCGGCTCGAGGAGCGGGTTCATTCGCTCGGGAAGCGGACGCGTTGAAGTCATTGTCGCGAGTATAAATGGTGTTACGGGTAATAGAGAGGTGCAAGTGAGGCGCGCAGCGCGGCGTGTTCGCGGTGGGAGCTGTAGCGTAACGACGACGTAACGTGCGCGCGAACCGCGGGAGAAGAGCTTGTCGCTGACGCCAAGTAATCAAGACTGGAACACAATCAAGTGTTGTGTGTGAAGGGAGCTTGGGCGCGACCTGGTCAAGGTGAAGTGAAGCTGCGCGCGCGTTGACGTTATTGCTTGTGCTGGAGGGTTGGTCCGACGCGGGTGGGAGAAAGACGAGGAAGGAGCGAACGAGGTGACCCTGTAATGCGCGCTAGTCCACGGTGGCTGGAATTCCCCAGACCATACCTCATCGCGTTCGTAAAAATTTCCTGGCTGCCCATTTCGAACATGGCAATGGCTCTAGCCATGCCGATTGGTCACTGGCAGTTTGAAATGCAGTCCATCACCGAATCAGTGCTGTCGTCAATGACACGGTGAATAGCCGTCGCCAATCAGACAGGGCGTGCGTTTAGCTATGCGACTCTGGGAGCGCGTCGAATCGCAGAAACAATCGATGCTCGCCCTGTAGTCGGTTGTTCCTTGCAAGAGTTTCGTTTCCTCCCGACGAGCTCTGCCGAAGTATCCGACCCTGTAATTGCGAAGAGGTCAGCCGCTCGGTCCTGCGCGTCTCTGTCTTTCTGCAACCGTCACAGAAGCTCCAAGACACCATGGTGCCAACGTCAGTAGCGTGCACTGACGTGTAAACAACGGGCCATATAGACCATGGCGGCAGCAGTGCTCTGCGAGTTTCCAAACACTGTAGCAAAATACGAAACTGGGAGCAGAGGTTTGGACAGGAGCTTTCCACCGTGTGGAGCGTCCATGTACTGCTCACCGGTGTTCTCGCAAGAACAAAGAACCCACTATTATAGGGCAAAAGCAATCGAAGCTAGCCATTGTTCTTTGTCCTGCGGCAGAGACCTTGACGCAGCATGTGTGTACTGTATATGTACGGTGCAACCCAAACATGCATGGATTGGGCTTGCTGCAGGGTTCATTGACTGGACGACGGAACACGCGGGGTCCTGGGCCAGAGCTCGGAATGTCACTGTTTACTTGACAGCACGAGCAAGCTTGCGATGCACGTCTGAAGACAGTCTCTTTGCACGCACTGCTGTTGCGTTCCACGAGCAGCAGAGAGCAAATCCAAATGGCCCCGACATGTGAAACGAGGATAGGTCCGCCTCGTAATCCAGCCAGGGGCTTGAGCCAATGGACCCTGACTGGCGGTGAATGATGCTGCATGCCCCACCAGGTCGAGGCTCGCCGCTCGAGCACCAGCAACGCACTCGACCCTCCCCACAAATCCAACGCTCTCTGGAAACACACCGTTATCAACCTAAACCATACCCACACATCGTTACACAGCAGCAATGGCCGACAACCACGACGATCTCCACGCAGAGCAGACCGAGGGCTTCAAGGTCGGTGAGAAGAAGACGCTCGACGAGTACCAGAAGCTGGGTACGTGACGTGACGTGACTCCAGAGTGTGCCTCCAGCACACCCGCCACTGCAATCGCTGACACCAAGTACCGTAGACCAGGACGATGAGGCGCTGAACAAGTGGAAAGCTTCCCTTGGTCTCGGCCAGGGCAAGGACATCTCAGACCCCAACGACCCCCGCAAATGCATCATCTACTCGCTCGGTCTCGAGGTGGAGGGCCGCCCCGACATCATCATCGACCTGAAGTCGCCTGGTGCCCTCGAGGCCCTCGAGAACAAGCCGTTCACAATCAAGGAGGGTGCTACGTTCCGCATGAAGGCACAGTTCAAGGTCCAGCATGAGATCCTGGCAGGCTTGAAGTACCTTCAGAAGGTCACACGCATGGGTGTCAGCAACAAGATGCAGGAGATGATGGTAGGTGGGCAAGCTTCATTTCATCATCAGAGACACTGACAATCTCGACAGGGCTCATACGGACCCAGCACAGAAGAGAAGCCCGTCTACGAGAAGAAATGTAAGTACCGCGCAAACGAAGCAGGCATTCCTCTCTTCTAACCTGCTTCCCAGTCGAACCGGAGACCGCTCCCTCTGGCATGCTCGGCCGTGGCCACTACACTGCCCTCTCCAAGTTTGTCGACGACGACAACCAGGTGCACCTGCAGTTCAAGTGGTCTTTCGACATCAAGAAGGACTGGAAATGAGCGCGCGGTGTGGGTGATGGCTGAACCAAAGTGGCTGGCCACTTAGCTGGCATTGGGTCTGGACCAAGCGGTGGATATCAAGGGTAGCTCCCTCCAAGTAACGACTTGATGGCTGACGACGGTCGACGACAGCCAGATTGATTTTTCAGATTGGAAATGAAGCGGCAACCCATAGCATAGCGAAACCAAGACACTCGGACATTTCAAGACTGCGCTGTTCTGCTAAGGTGGTGCTCATGCATGTTCTGCCTTTGTGCGGCCAGCAAGATGCTGGAAGCGAAACCACCTTGCTGCGATGGTTTTTGCCTTGACTGTGCGACCGGCCCATGCGCGCTCACCTGCGCCAGAACCGAACGAGCGCGCGGAGACGTTCAAGATGGACACATGCTGGTCCCATGGAGGCTGGTCTTCTGCCGTAACAAGATGCTCTTCATCGTCATCCAACATAGCCGTGTGCTCGCCTACATCATCATCACCGTGAGTGACTCGCGTGCCCTCGCACTCGACCAGATGCAACATGGCCCCTGTCCTCAAAGCCGTGTCCACGGCAGCTGCGAAGGTTCTCGACAGGCCCTGTGCGGAAAAGGATGGCGTTGGTCTGTGCAAGGCCAGAGGATTCACTAGTAGCAGTCTGTCCCTCCCCTCGCTCTCGTCAGCGTGAAGGTAGCCAGGACGATCATAGGCCGTCAGATAGGCCAGCAGGGCCTGGACAGAGGCGCAGAAAGCCAGCTTGACATGCCGAGTGGTGGAGAGATTGTGAAGCGTTGGGGTGAGCAGTGGCTGGAGACTGCTGCCCTGGTGGACACGTTGCTGGTGCTCGAGTGCGTGCGCGAGGTCGTGGAGAAAGGTGTTTTGGTCTGAGCAGATGACGAGCGTGGTTGGCGAGGATGAGGCAGCCTGGGTGGTGAGGACGTAGTCGAGCAGGGCCGGGAGGGTCAGCGGATAGAGAACAGTGGGCGCAAAGGCAAAGGCCATGTCGGTCGACGGCTCAGCACCAGCAGCGTTTCGGCGGGCGGAGGCATGTCACGCAGGCCTGGCTGGCAAGTGCTGTGCTGTGCGGTGCGGTGCGGTGCTGTGCGGTAGGTAGTCGGGCACTTCGTCCGTGGCTTGCCGTGGCTGGCGGTCGGAGGTGCTGTGCGGTAGGTAGTCGGGGTGCAGCGGTGACGGACCAGTAGGAAGGCAGCAGGCTTCCCCGCGCCCCGCTCCGAGCGACTTGGTGGTGGTTGCATCACACCTCATGCAGGCTGGCAGGCTGGCACAAGAATCCACCACTTCACTGATCTGTCCGCCGCGGCGTGCCCTTGCCCGACTCCGCATAGCCGCTGCCGTCCTGGAGGCTGAGGCTGTGCGTGCGTCTATCCCCTCCCCGGGCCCTGTTCACAGGCGGACCGAAGCGCTTTCCGGGCGTAGCTGGCCGCCATGGAGTCGATAAGTCGTATCTCGAGCTTGCTGGAGACTGGTATGTGCGCGTCCACCGTTGCTGTTTCTTCTCCCAGCCCTGCAACTTGGCTCTGCGCCTACCCAGCGCCCCCTCGTGCTGGCCGCCATGCATCCGTCCAACTTTGCTCACTGGTCCCTCTCCACAGCCCGCGACCTCACCCTCGAAGCCGCCCGCGATGCCAGCAGTGCCCGCAAGGCCCCCGTGCGCATGCTGCCCTCGGGCCAGCTCAAGAAGCTGCTCGACAGCCGCTCCGAGCGCGATGTCCTCGAGGGCCTGCGCAGGGTCGTCACCGTAAGCCCTACCCCGCCCTCTTCTTGCGCCCTCTTCTTGAGCCCTCTTCTTGCGCCCAAGCAGCAAGCAGCAACATCCTCCAATCACTGACCATGACCCCTCTAGATGTCCTACCGCCAGCCGCCCTCGCAAACCCTGCCCTTCTTCTCCCACGTAATCAAAAACGTCGCATCGCCCTCGCTGCCCGTCAAGAAGCTCGTCTACATCTACCTCCTCCAGCACGCCGAACATGAGCCAGACACGGCCCTGCTCTCCATCAACACCATCCAGAAGTCGCTCACCGACCAGAACCCTCAGCTGCGCGCCCTGGCTCTGCGCGTCATGTCCGGCATACGCGTGCCCGTCATCAGCCAGATTGTAAGCCTGGGCATCAAGCGCGGCGCTGGAGACATGTCGCCCTACGTCCGAAGAGCCGCTGCTCTGGCCATACCCAAGTGCTACAGGCTGGATCCAAACACGGAACCCCAGCTGCTCGAATATCTCTCGACGCTGTTGGGCGACACGCAGTACTTCGTCACAGGCGCAGCCGTGGCTGCCTTTCTCGAGATTTGCCCAGATCGCCTGGACTTGATACATCCGCACTACCGTGCGCTGGTGCGCAAACTGGCAGACATGGATGAGTGGGGCCAACTGGCTACGCTGCAGCTCATGATGGTATACGCGCGCAAATCCTTCCCCAGACGGACGAAGAAAGTCAAAAAGGCCTCCGCGAACACGCGCACCAATGCAAAGCCCACGAAGCCCACGAAAGGGTTCTACGACAGCGAGAGTGAAGAGGACGAGGAAGAGGAGGACGAGCAGGATTTTGAACAAGTCGCTGTACTTGATCCTGACCTGGAGCTTCTGCTGAAGAACTGCTTGTCTCTGCTGCAGTCGCGAAATGCGGCGGTTGTGGTAGCGGTCGCAAGGACATATCTGTATCTGGGCACCCCTGATTATATTACCCTGGCCGTTGGACCTTTGGTGTCTCTTCTGCGCTCAGCTGGGGACATTCAGCACATTGCCCTTTACAACATCGTCCAAGTTTGCTTGACACATCCGGAACCGTTTGTCAGGTACTACACGCATTTCCTCGTACGCTCCACGGATGCTCCTCATATCTGGCGATTGAAGCTGGAGCTGCTCACTCTGATCTTCCCGCACGCGCAGCCCAGGCTACAAAGCTTGATATTGGCCGAGCTCAGTCATTTCTCCCACTCTGGCAGTCTGGATCCCGCTTTAGTCAAAGAATCCGTTCGGGCAATAGGCAGGTGTTCGCAAAGTCCCGCCACAAGTCCGCAAACATCAGCACGGTGCCTAAGACTGCTTCTCAAGCACATTGGCTCTGCGGACGCCCACCTCGTAGCCGAATCTCTCGAAGTCATCCGACACCTGATTCAACGCAATCCAGACGCTCATCGCACAACCGTAGTGCGGTTGGCGAAGCACCTCGACGCAGCAACCAGTCCCCAGGCACGCGCAAGCATAATCTGGCTCGTAGGCGAATTTGCCGGTCTGGATCCTGAGAACAACATAGCCGCGGACGTTCTACGTATTCTGGCAAAGGGCTTCGCCGATGAAGCTGAACCCGCGAAGCTGCAGATCATGCTCCTAGCTGCCAAAGTCTACATCCACCACCTGCACGCCAACCCCCCACCATCTCCTACAAAACAAGAGGAAGCCCCTGAGTCGAGCGCCTCTCTCCTAGACAACTACCAGGAAGAAGATGGCGGCTTCCGTGACGCGCACCTCGAGAACCCTCCGCCTCTCGAACCCGAGCAGAAAGAGTCCCCCCACCAAATCGAAGCGCTATACAACTACATCCTCGCCCTAACCCGCTACGACACATCCTACGACCTACGCGATCGAGCCCGCGTGTACAAGTCACTACTCTCCTCCCCCTCGAGCACCCAACTCGCGTCGCTGCTCCTCCTCGCGCCAAAGCCCGTCCCACACACCCCTTCGCCCTCAGAGACACGCAAAAACTACGTCCTCGGCAGCGCATCGCTCGTCATCGGCGACGAAGGCGGCGTGGGCGGCCTGCGCGGGTATGAAGACCTGCCTCCATGGGTCAAAGCCGGGAAAGAGCCCGACGCATCTCTGCGCGACCAAGTCACAAAAGAAGCCTACGTCTCCGCGTACGAAGTCGCAAAGAACATGTCAGCGAGCGAACGGCTGGACGCTGCAGCCCAGGTCGACAGCGGACGCGTGCGCATGCCCGAGACGATAGCGTCATACCGAAGTCCGAATGGCGTCGAGAAGCCAGCGCAGAAGGAGAAGACGCTTGATGACTGGCTGGCCGAGTCCAGCGGGAGCGAGGAGACGGATGAAGACGACGACGACGACGATGATGATGATGAAGAGGACGACGGTGAGGACGAAGAAGAGGAAGAAGAGAGCGAAGAGGAGAGCGAGTACGAGACGGAGAGTGAGAGTGGAGATGAAAATGCTAGACTTGTCAAGTAGAGCGTTTTTTTTTGAGGAAACTAAGCTAGATTACATATCTGCAGACATTGCCTCAAGAAAATCATACCAGTTGCATTCATTCATTCATCCATCTTCACCGTCTATTTCATCGTGCTGCATGCAGGCCTAGTGATGGAACAACCCAAAAACGCCAGCTACGTCTAGCCACAGACCTCCCCACTTGACAGACTAGAGATGAAATGCAGAAACCACTACACCCGAGCTTCGACACACCACTTAAGAATCCGTAATAGACCAACTACAACATCAGGGTGTTTGGACCCACGAAAGGCATCTCACTCTCATGTATACCTACTACACATTACATACCGCCATCCCGAGAACAGCATAAACAAACACATCATCTCAAGTGAACATGCATGCTTTTCGTCAACGCCACACGTCTAACATGCCATAGGGCTCTCTTTATAGTAGGTAGATAGATGGACCATGGACAGCGTCATCAGCAACCAACACCAGGGTACTCACCTCCAACGTCTAGACTGCGAGAACATGCGATGGAAGTGTATGACAGCAATGGCAAGACAGCAAGATAGCAAGACTGGAGTGTGAAATAGAAAAGTAGAAAACAGCGCATTTTTTTTTTGGCAGCGCCGCCGAAAGATTAATAATAAATTTTCATGAAGAAGGGGGTCGAGGACTGAATACAACAACAGCTGCAAAGTGCAGAAGTGGGAAAAGGTAGACATGTGAAAGAAACTTTCAGTTGGACAGCTGAGAAGAAGCAGAAAGACATCCAGCTAGGCCCTGATGCTCACCGATAACGCCGTGTAATGCCCCGTATCGATGAAGAAACTGCAAAAGAGGTGCAAGAAAAGACGTAAAGTTGACTGACGATGTCAGCCGATCTGGACGCAGGGAGCGTGTATCAGCAAGCAAGCTCAATAGCGAGCAGGTAAGTGAAGATTCTGAGTATGACGCGAACCCCCATCGCCGACGAACCTAGCGGCGGCTACTCGTCGTTAGTAACGTTCAACTGGAGGAAGACTTCGTCATAGGAGTGAGTGTCTTGTGTGAAAAAGCCTTACCCATATGCAGCGTCGACCTGTGACCGTCGCTTTCGCTTAGTGTGATCGTCATGCTGTCTTAGGCGGTCATCGTTGGTATCTGTGTCACCATAGCTCCTCTTCCTAGAGACAGAGCTGTCGCTCCGTTCGCATTTCAACCCCGGTACATCGATTTGCTCGCTAGCTTCAGCGGGTGTCTCAGTCCCGAAATCAGACCCAGCAGCGGTCCCATTGCTGGCCTCAGACCGTGCGGGACTGCCTCGTCCGCCATTGAAACCGTTGGTATGGTATTGCTGCTGTCGATTGCTGGGGTTCCAGGGATCGTATCGGTCGTGTTCAGGAGGAGGCGGAGGTGGTGGACGTCGGCCGTCACTTGACGGTATCGAGCCATATGATCGTTGCGGTACAACAGGGTGACCAACGGTGCGAGGACCACCTAGCGATTGACTTTTCTGCGGCTCTGTCTGAGCTTGGGACAGTGCACTAACTCAATTAGCTCATGAAGGCGAGAGAGGACAATTGTGACCCACGATAACTGCAAAGCCACTTCAGGCTTCACAGGGAGCGGTACAAACGGCTTCTCCTCTGGCGAGGGCACGGGGAAAGAAACTGGCTCTCCTGATACTGGCTTTGGCAATCCGGTGACTCCCAATGATGCAAGGATGTCCTCTTGTGTCTGCGGATTAACAGGCTCATCCTCACGAGCCAGGTTCGCAGTCTCTGAATCTTCACCACTGGCTGACAGAGCTTGTTCGAGGTGATCCATAATACTCCAGTCTGCCTCATGCATCTCGGCATCCCCAGCCTTAGCATCCACCTCGACGGGCTCGTCTGACCGGTCTCGCTGCGCGATGCAATCTTCCACTGGTACGAGATTGTGTTGCATCTCTTCATCGGTGAACACGACGAATGCAGGGTCATCCTGAACATACTCCCAGTCATCCGTTTGTCTGACATCCAGAAATGCTTCGTGAGAATTGTCCGTCGTGAAGTAAATTGACACCGACTCGCCGTTACCCAGCTTCTCCGGAGTGGGTTTGAGGGACTGCTCCTCGGCTTCTTCGAAGGTGGCAGGTAACGCTCGAGTCATTTGTTTGGCGGGGTGCCAAATGATTACGCCTAAGCTGAGATTTGGGTCTACAGGCTCGTTGCTCTTGGGCCATATGGCACCGTCAAAGTCGAAGTCCCAATCGTCCCAAGCAAGGTAGAGTTCTGGCTTGTTGCCAGCCATGTTTTCATACGAATTGCTCGCCGATGGATGGGAAGACACTGCCGGAGCGGAAACTAGATGGGTTGTAGCAGGCGTCGGCGTTGCGTTTGGGTCCAACATCGGCTGATCGTTGGTAGCTGGGCCACTGTACGCGTTGTACTGACTTTGTGGTGGATACAGTGTCTGAGCTGTTGTCTGTGGCCGTCCCGGGGCTTGATTGTAGGCGTGTTGACTGGGGTCTGCTGCCGCAGTCCGTGGCGGATAGGGGTGGTGAGACGACTGTGGAACTCCATGGCCATGCGCTCCGGAATAGTTTGGTGCATGTGGAGTGGCCTGGTTTGGCTGATAAGGTTGCTGGGGCCATTGATAGGGTTGTGCTTGAGGGTAAGATGGAGGATAGCTTGACGGCTGTGGTGGCCCATAGGTTTGTAGGGGGTAGCCTTGCTGAGGAGGCGCAGCAGAATACCCTTGGCCTGGATGGTTGTGCTGCGCTGGAGGCACCTGTGGAAAGCTTGGTTGATGTGGCGGCTGATACTGACCAGGCTGCTGATGAGCATTGAAAGGACCATGAGGCTGCGCCGGCCCGCGGTACCCAGGAGGAGGAGGATAACGCGTAATTATCGGATTACCCTTCTTCTTCTTAAGTGGTCTGGCAACCCATCAATGCTTGTGAATTGGTAAACCCAGCATATTCGGTAGAACATGCTCGGCGCTGATCCGCTGAGAAAGGAAGGACGAATGAAGGAAGAAGGAAAAGATCTTTGCTTACCTAGTGTCTTGTGGTCGTTGCGGTGGTCCAGGATATGATGGTCCATTTGGATATTGGCCATAGGGCGGCTGGTGGCCGTACTGGTGAGACGGATGTTGGCCGAAGCCCGGTTGGCCGTTAGTATATGGAGACGCCTGGTACGGTGCAGCACCAGCTAGAGGCCCGCTCCACGACATGCCTCTGCCGACCGGGTGTGTAGTCAACCAACCAGGATAGGTTGATTGAGAAGTACCTCAGCCAGGAAACTTTGCAGCCGGAGGATTGTTGTCAAGCAAGGTGTGGTTGGGATCTTTGCGAGGAAAGAATTGCTGATGGGTGAGGTGCGCGTTCCTCGAATTTGGTCGGGCGCACGTGCCAAGAAGACAGGAAAGCACGACCTTTCATTGATTGAGACCTTTCAGTTCCACGAAAACGGACTGGTAGACTAAAATGTGCAATAGCGGCGCAGGGACTATGATATGAAGAAAAGATCAAAACTCGATGGAACGGCTGAAACTGGCAAGACTGCTGGTGTGAGGAGAAAAAATCAGCTGCCGAAGGGATTGAGATAGGGGCAAGACCGAAATAAGTGGATAGAAAAGCAACGCAGGAATGGCCAAATAACTGATATGGGTACAGCTGTTGTACAGAGCTTCGTCGTCACTAAGCGTTTGAAAGTTTAAGGGATGGTTGTCGCAGCTCGAGTTTCTTAGTCACCCAAGCTTGGGCCAATGCGGGATGGTTAGCAGCGACGGACGGAGCGACAGCACAGTTGCCTCCCATGTTTGCCTTTGCGCCGTCTTCTGTACTTCACGTCTCGATGCGCCTCCGAGGATGATTGTACGGTATCGACACCTGCTAGCGACCACCTTAGCCTCGATACCCTGAGCTTGCCGTCTATGCCGCCTTTTCCTACACCAACTTTATAACTACTACCATGCCAGGTCTTCCGTGTACGTCACGCATGAGCACAGAGGTGTATATTTGCACAGGCTGATTTTATACAGCCACCGTAGACCTCGATGAGTGTATATCACGGCTCTCCAAGAAAGAGCTGCTGGCCGAGTCCGTAGTCGAGGCAATCTGCGCAAAGACGAAAGAGCTTCTTATGAAAGAGAGTAATGTTGTGCACATCAGAGCACCTGTGACAGTCGTCGGCGACATCCACGGCCAGTTCTTCGATATGATGGAGATCTTCAAGATCGGAGGGCCATGTCCAGACACAAACTATCTATTCTTGGGTAACTTACCTGCTCCCATCAGTAAACCGCGACCGTCGCAACTGACACAACCCAGGGGATTACGTCGATCGCGGTCTGTTCTCTGTCGAAACCATCTCCCTTCTGGTCTGCTTGAAGCTCCGCTACCCACATCGAGTACACCTCATTCGCGGCAATCACGAGTCTAGGGGCGTTACCCAATCGTACGGCTTTTACACCGAGTGCTCACGGAAATATGGCAACGCAAATGTCTGGCATTACTTCACAGACATGTTCGACTTCCTGACGCTGTCAGTTGTCATCAACGATCAGATCTTTTGCGTACACGGCGGGCTGTCACCCTCCATACATTCTATCGATCAAATCAAAATCATCGACCGCTTCCGGGAAATCCCACACGAAGGTCCCATGGCCGACCTGGTATGGAGCGATCCAGATCCTGAGCGTGACGAGTTCTCGCTCAGCCCCCGGGGAGCTGGGTATACATTTGGCGCGCAAGTTGTGAAGAAGTTCCTAGAGGTGAACGCTATGTCACACATCCTACGAGCGCACCAGCTCTGCCAGGAGGGCTTCCAAGTCCTTTTCGACGACCGACTGAGTACTGTATGGAGTGCTCCCAACTACTGCTACCGCTGCGGGAACATGGCGAGTGTGCTGGAGGTTAGCGACACCGGTGAACGCTTCTTCAATGTCTTCGATGCAAGCCCAGACAACGATATACATCGAGCTGAGCAGCAGCAACAGCAGGGCAAGGAGGTGACAACAGAGTACTTCTTATGATACCCATTGTACGTACTTTTGCGATATGGCACGATTTGCATGCGGCGTTGGGTGTTGCTCTGCTTCTTGTCTGCATGGTCCTGTCGGCAGTACAAAGACATGGAGAGGCAGAGATTCCATAGACATTTGCTCAAATACCACATTGAACGAGAATGCTATTTTGAGATTCATTTATATTTTCTTATTTTGTGCGATGCGTTTTATCATCAACATCCCAAGTATTTTGTCTCAACCCACCGATTTTCCATATCGTCTCCTATCCTCGCCACCACTATCTTGATCTCAGGGAAAACGCTAAGCACACGGTTCATTCCCACGCGACCAGCCGCGTAGGTAACAAATGCTATCCTCTCCTCTGGAACACCGTGGTCCACCAAAACCTGTACAGCCATCAACGCTGCGGCACCTGACGAGAACTGTGGATCCAAGACTAAGACGAGGCTGTGTTGGGCAATGTTTGAAGGTAATGCTCGGTAATGTAATTCAGGTTCTCCAGTCCGGTAGTTTGTTTGGATGAGTATTCTTCCTGTAACGCAGTCTGGAATTGTGCGTCGGAGACCAGTCTCGAACGCGCTGCCACCACGTAGGACAACTACAGCACTGACTTCCCCTTCCTTCTTGAGTCCCATGTAGATATTGTTCTGCGGCGTATAAATCTGCCTGGGTGCGAATGGCATGAAGTCTACTGCTGTCTCAATGAGCAGTGCGACCATTCTGTCGAAGTAGAACACAAAGTCTTCCTTGGAAGTACCCTGATCCATGAGCATAGTATGCATGCCCTTGACTTGGTTGGTCTGTTCCAAAACCTTTGCGCTGCCATGTAGCGGACTGTCTCCGGCGATCTGACCCAGGCGCCGAAGTTCCATCTGATGTTGAGCTGACTTGTCCTTGAGTGTCTTCCGTACTTGGTCACTAACCATGGAGATGGCGACCTTGTTCTCGATGCCCCGAGGCACAATAAGGTCAGCTATTTCACGCTGTGGCGCAACATACTTGTAGAAGTTTGGCTTGACGAAAGCGAACCACTGCTTGATGCAGCCTTCGATATCACGCCCACGTTCCTTGACGTCTCGGACCAGTCGCCGCGACAGACAGAGGTCAGAGTCTGCTTCAGCGAAGATCTTAAGATCCAGCATGTCCAAAACCCGCTGATCGTGAAGGGCAAAGATACCCTCTAATATCACGACATGGGGTGAGTAGATCGTGGTCGTCTGCTCGAGCCTTGCGTGCTTTTCAAAAGAGTAAACTGGCACTTCTGCAACCTTACTAGTAGACAGTCAGCCAGACACCTTTTAAGTGGAACGATATCCATACCCAGCTTTGATTTCCTTCAGTCTTTCAACCAAGATATCAAAGTCGATAGCCTCAGGCGAGTCGAAGTCCCATTCATTTCGAAAAGCTTTTGCTGATTGCTCCGGCGTTAACGGCTTGTAGAACGAATCCTAGCTCTGATCAGTATGTGCGCACGTGACCCACTGCAGATGCTTCTCACGCACCATTGACAGGATCACCACCCATGGCAGGTTCATGGAAGCCACAATAGCCAACGCCAAAGAAGTCTTGCCAGACCCTGAGCTACCAGCTACACCAATGATGTTGGCGTTGCCCCATGGAGGCTGATAATGTGTTCGGCGGCCTTGTGAAGACATGATAGCGTGGGAAGATTTCGAGACAGATCAATCCGAGAACTACCTCATATCTTATAGAGAATACAACAACAGAAGAATAAAGATATGCAAAGCTTTATGTAGCGATACTGCAACGACGGATTTTGCGTAGCTGCTCGGGGCCGCCCGCTTACTGCGCGGCCTTGGACGACCCACTCTTTTTCGCCAAGCAGCGCTACGAAGCGAGGTGAGTTTCTCTTCATGAAGCTCGTTGCAACGACTCTTCCTGCACCAACAGCCCGCAAACTTTGCGCGAGCCCACGACACTCGACCACGGTCGAGCAGCTTCACACCTTTCCTGATGGACGTCGGATGAGGTGATAAAGCGCCTCAGCTTCGTCATGGTACGCATACTTGAGGCATACAGCCGCGCCCCGCATACTAACCTGACGCGCAGAGCTCATCCACCGCTTCCGTCTCGGCTGCAACGCCAACACAACACCCTTTCCAGAGGAAGATTGACGATGTCAAGCCTTCCAAGTCGTAAGTCACACTTCTTTGTTTATCCATGCCCTCTTATATGATGCGATAAAAAATAAGTTGGGAATCTCTCCGAAAATTCCGTGTAGAGCACAACATAACTTGTAGTCTGATCTCGAGCAACGTTTGTTGCTTTGCTATATCATCCTCGCTAGCACGCATGTACAGAAGCTTTTGCTAACTGTATCGCAGAGACATCAACTTCGTCGTTATGGATTATCTGGTCAGTGAGGGATATCCCCGAGCTGCTGAGAAGTTTGCCAAAGAAGCGAACATCCAGTTACCTCTTGAAGAGGAGTTCATTCAGTCTCGCGTAGAAATACGACAGGCTATCCATGCTGGCGACATTGACACTGCCGTCACCAAGATCAACGATCTGAACCCTCAGGTATGCATTGATATACCCACCTCTCGTCTTTCTCTTGCAGGATTATATCCAGTTTCATGCACCACGCATAATCTTCCTTGATGATAATCAAACCTTCAGTCCTCAGTATGATTGCAAGCAAACACATCTCTAATTGACACATTCTCTCTTGAGCTCAGCTGACATGTGTAAAAGATTCTTGACACAAACCCCGCTCTTCATTTTGCGCTGCTTCGCCTGCAGCTCATTGAGTTGATTCGGTCGTGCACTGCGTCAGCTACCTCTGATGTAACACCTGCGCTTAGCTTTGCTTCGTCACAACTGGCTCCTCGCGCGGCTATAAACCCGGATTTTCTCAAGGACCTTGAGCTTACCATGACTCTGCTCATCTTCCTTCCGGCTACTGGCAAGCTGCAGAAGGAGCTCAGTGAGCTCTTAGAACCCTCGTTGCGTCGGGATGTTGCTAGCCGGGTCAACGAGGCTATCCTCACGAGCATGGGTGCTCGTGGAGAAGCACGGATGAGGAGCATGGTGCGCCTAAGGCAATGGGCTGAAGTGAAAGCTCGGGAAGTCAACAAGGACATCCCTCCCGTCATGCCCTTTGGATTGCAAGGCGCTGAAGACAGAGCTGTGACAGCTGTCGGGAACAATGGCGAAGGCGCAGATGTCATGGTGCAGTAACGTGTCATTGCTAGACCTACACCTTGGTCACATGGAGACTTACTGCTGCCTATCAGCGCAAGCACAACAAGACCCTCTCGTCGCTTGGCTTTTCGAGAAATCAGGTTACGATATAAT
The DNA here is from genome assembly GCA_039634435.1 of Ascochyta pisi. Taxonomy (NCBI): domain Eukaryota; kingdom Fungi; phylum Ascomycota; class Dothideomycetes; order Pleosporales; family Didymellaceae; genus Ascochyta; species Ascochyta pisi. Next base: position 604,201 of record CP113331.1, on the reverse strand, counting down.
GATACAGATGATGATGATGATTGTGCAGTTTCACTCATGCTGCTATAGTACTACCAAGCTCCTTTTGTCCCTTATGTAATGATTCATGTTGAGCTATGTCCCTTTCCTCAGCCTTTGTCGTTGTCTCAGCGTACAGCGCTATCCCAAGCGTTGCAAGTCAGTACTATGAGAATACCAGGGATGCTACAACCGTGGCGCCTCTTGATTGCTACACCCGAGTGCCATTTGTTTCCTGACCAGCCATCATTACATATAAATCTTCTCCGTCGTCCTGGGAGGCCTTTGATACAATACTACCGACGTACCACGTCGTGCAGATCATGAGGCTGACAGCCATAAGCAGCGCGTCGAAAATGTATATCGGCCACTCGTGAGCCAGCAGATAGCCGTCTTCTATGCTTTGGTCAGTCAAACATCAGAACGGAGGTAACAACTGTACGTACCACCCATAGCGTACTCGGCGACGCGAAACACGTTCCGAACTGTAATCAGTCCACTGACAGCGTATAGCATAAACAAGTACCTCTGCCAATCGAACTCCTGCATCAGTCCTTTCGACCCTTCGACCTTCCTAGCACGAAAGTGAAAGATAGCTGCAACGACGACGAAGAAACCAAACACGAAAAGCTGTATAATCAAGCCAGCAAGGATAACGATCTTGCCCATGTCTTTTGTCGATTGCGAAGCATCAGTCTTCGCCAGCATACCAGCGCCAGCAGCTTGTACTAAGAAGCACAGTATATCTCCACCAAGAAAGATCTTAGTTACAAGACTTGGCCGGATGATGGAGGACCTCGCATAACCTGTGGCACGGATGATACGCCCAAGAAACATGTAGATCGAGGCTGCGAAGAGTATGGGTGCGAGCAGGATGAAAAGCGTCTGTGCGATGTAGGGGTTCACCTCGGATAGGTGCGAGCAGCTGTATGCGCGGGCTAAGTAGCCTAGAGTCTCGACTGCAAAGTGTTAGACTGTTTGTTGGTTCTCGCGGGCTGAGGGCGGACGAGAAACGTACAGATGGCGCCGATTACGAAGGGGATGGCGAACCATGTCTTCGTTTTGAATAGTTTGAAAGTGTGAATCGCCAGTAGAAGGGCGAAGACTACCGCGCTGATGACGGCCGCGGTTTTAGAAGGTGTAAATGGGTATAGTGACACTTCGTTATTTGCCATCGTAACAGTGGGATATGTTTACGAATTTGGGAGGAAAGGAGCTGTGGAGGGTGAATGAGAAAGCGACTATGTGCTTATCAATGAATAGATAAAATCGAAGAAACTGTGAAATTACAGCGTGTTGCGGTGTGTTGCTGTGAGACTCAACGCTCGATTGTATACTTGAATCAAATAGACACGGAAAGACATGTCTTTAAAGCTGCATGCTGCATGATTGACGAAAGGCTTAGACTGTGGTACTGAGGCTTAGACAAAGGGGCTTCTCTTCACCAAAGAATAGGACATCATCTTAGATGTTGTTGACTCCCCATGCCAGGCTGAATAAGGAAAAGGTCAGCTCAAGATCTGTATGAATACATAGGCTGGCGCATAGAACAGCACCGTACAGACCGCATTGCGTTTCAGAACGACATGTGTTTGACTCTCGCAGTAAACCGATTGGTCAAAACTAAAGACAGTACTCGGATTGGGTTGCGCAGCAGTATCTGCCCTGTTTACTGAGGCTGAAGTGGGACGCGGTACGGGAACGAGAACGACAACGAGTAAACGAGAACGAGTCTAGACTGCTCCTGACTCGGCTTCGTTCACCCGGATCCCATGAGAACGCCATGTTGGACACATAGCAGTTTTGCCTCAATTGCTCTGAGGATTGCAATCGGCGGTAATACTCAATGGAAAGAAGCGGTCTTTAACTCACAATCTAGTGTCTGGAAACTTGTGCCATCACACATTAATCGACTTTACTACATATCCCAACCTGCTCATAACACCACCGCAAGACTTCATTCCATCAGCTGTCGCAACCATCCAATTGAACGAGTAGGTCTTCAACGATTCTCCTACCGGCATACTTCGTCCACCAGACTTCCTCCAACGCGAATGTGAGTGTCCCCCAACATGCGAGTATCACCATAGCTGCAGTTTCGCCTACGCCAACTTTGTCAAAAAACTCGACCTCGATCATGACCAACCACCCGAAGACCGATTGACCGTTGTTATCTGTATACGCCTTCTCCAGCTTCTGCAGCGTACTGCGGACAGAGGGAGTCGCAGTATCGTCAAGATCCATATTCGCCAGCACCGCATCACTCAACGCCCGTATCTTATCCACCGTGATCAATCCGCCATCCTCGATCTTCTGAACCGTAGGACTCTTGAAGATACGCGCTAGTTCGCTATTCTCGACCCAACTACGACACTGTTCAATCACTTCATTCAGACCCAGCATACACCTCCTGACCCGCAGCATCACCTCAGGCATAGACTCCAGTCGCTCGCTCGATGCTACGGGGACCATCGACACCACCAGAATACATATGGCATTAATAGCAGTAACAAGAACAACAGGTTCGCAGGTCTCCTGGGTGATTTTGACCAGCGATTGGCCCCGATTGAGCTCAGCAATACTCTGGTTCTGGTAGTGAAGCGCTGCGGTGACGTGCTCGTATGCTTCGCTTGTTCCGACCGCTTCGCTTGCGCTGTGGAGAGAGGTGAGTGCGAGCAGGATATCCATGAGATAGGAATACTCCAGGGCCTTGTTGACGCTGTAGTCGCGGAAGACTTCCATGTTGCGAGGCCCGGAGTTGAGGTACGTGACAGTGCTCCATTTGTGCATGAGCTGCAGTTCCCTCATCCGGGTGGCATTGTAGGAGACAAGTCGTGAAGACGGCCCGCTGTAGACATCGAACAGTGGGTGCGACGTGAGGAAAGTGATTTGTTCAGGCAACGGAGATTGTGATGCTGTCGTTGTTGTGCCAGTTTTCCTTGACTTGGCGATCGTGGCTATCGAGGTAGCGTGTGAGTATCTGCATGGATCCTGACGTTGAGCGCAGCTTCCGCATATGGGTGTGGTTTCGTCGCACTTGACGCGCCGTCGCTTGCACGTGTCGCATCCGGCCCGGGATTTCTTGTGGTATCGTTTCGTTGGCATTCGTTCAACCTACGAACATCTGCCATTGATGACAGTAATTTTCGAAGGCAAGGTGTTCAGGCATGATAGTCTTCGCAGTCAGGGGCATGAATTTCTTTCATGTTAGCACCGGTGTGGCTTAGACGTGCTGCGCATCGAGAACTTGATAGCGCCAAAACCCTAATTTTGGTAGAGTGACGCTAAGTGTGCCGGTTTGGCGTTGTACAACGTCCGTTCGCATATAGAATCATCAATCTCACCTCGTCTTGTCCTCCTTTTCGTGAAAGCTCGAATGTGGTCAACACAGATGATGCCCAGTGAGAATGTTTGTACAGCATCCTGCTGCAAAACATATCTGGATACAAAAAAATAGGAAGATCAATTTGAGGTGGAAAGTTCGTTGGTCGAGTATTTACAGGAAAGCTAGCTATCTACCCAGCGTGGTATCTCCTCGGTCGCTCCTATCAGGATTGGCGCCCTCCTTTCGCCACTCATAACGCTCACTGCAGATGATCTACTTCGAGGTGTCAAGGACGTATCGTCCGGCGATGGCACCAGCGTGCATCTTGTCGTACACCATCTGGAGCTCGGAGAGACCAACAATCTTGTATGGCGCCTTAATTAAGCCACGAGCGAAGAAGTCGATGGCCTCTGCGCTGTCCTTGCGGTTGCCAACGTAGGAGCCTGGTGTTGTCAGTTCGTGTGTCAAGCATACTGGATGACGGGGCAAACTTACCCTGGATTCTGACCATCTTGATGACAGACTCGAAGACAGGGGCCTTGAGATAGGCACCGGCTGGAAGACCAATGCAGATGACGGTACCGCGAGGTCGTACGTATTCTGCGGCCTGCTGGAACGGCTTCTCGTTGACAGCGACGAGGATAACTGCGTGGGGACCAAGACCATCGGGGGTGGCCTTTTGTACATCGGCAACGAGATTCTTGGATGTTGCAAAGTCAACGAATGCCTCAGCGCCAAGCTGCTGGGTGACCATCTTCTGCTTCTCGTCACCGGTGTCAATACCAATGACGCGGCAACCCATTGCCTTCGCGTACTGGCAAGCAAGAGATCCGAGACCACCACCAGCACCGACGATGGCGACCCATTGACCAGGCTTGACATCGGACTCCTTCAAGCCCTTGTAGACAGTGATACCGGCACAGAGAACGGGAGCAATAGCGGCAAGATCACACTCTTTGGGAATGCGGGCAACGTGAGCGGCCTTGGCGATGCAGTATTGCTGGAAGGTACCGTCGACTGTGTAACCGGAAAGGAGGGCCTTTGAGCAAAGAGGCTCGTCTGACTGTTGGCAAAAGTCGCAGGCAAGGCAGGTTCCGTTAATCCACTTGACACCAGCGTAGTCGCCAATTTCGATGTCTTTGACAAGGTCGCCTCGAGCAACGACGACACCAGCACCCTCGTGACCGCCGACAAGAGGTAGCTTAGTGGCCTTGAATATATGTCAGATCATGTGATCGTGAGTAGGTGTGGGTATTGAGCTTACCAGGGGCCAATCGCCGTTCACGGCGTGGAGATCAGTGTGGCAGACACCAGAGTACTTGATGTTGACGAGAACCTCGTCTGGGCCAGGCTGCTGTACGGGAATCTTCTTGTAATCAACGGGACCGCCGGTCTTCTCGATGACCTGCGCCCATTGCTCCTTTGGGATTTCTGGCATTGTGATGTAGGTGGGAGATTGAAAGCTGGATGTATCGAAAGAAGTGTTGAGAGGAGTAGTGAGTTGATTGACCGAAAGCTGATGGCTCAATTGACAGGGTGGGCTGAGGGTTTTATACCTACAATTGAGCCTGCTGGTAAGCTCGAGACAGTAACCCCACCTCGTGGTATACTTCGAGGACCAGGGTCTCGCGATAGCTCGGGCGCTTGCTTTCTTGGGAAGCTACAGCTCTGTTCAGTAACAAGCTCCTCTCTACCGGTCATTCCGGGTCCGCTGCTCGGCGAGCCGGAGCTGTTGCATAGCTGGGCAGTAGTCTTCATTGGTTCAAAGAGACCCTATCATGAGGTGCAGTGTCCACCGAGGGGTACTTTCTCAAGGACCGGGCAACAAGCTGTCGGATGATGCTGCATCGGACGGGAGGCGAAACTCGAAGCATGAGGACCGCAGACGCTCATCAGTGGAGTGGACTACCCGTGAATAGCATGGGCTAACGTGGCCTGACATTAGTCTGTAAATCAGGACTAGGGTCAAGGTTGCGTGCGTTGTGGTGTGAGGGGTGAAGAGAGAGCAACTTGAGGCGGGGTGGCTTGACGTTAGGCGGCTTGCTGCTTTCGGAACGGGTATCTCCTGATGTTTTTCACTCAGCTCAACAATTGTCCACGGCCGTACAGTACGACGGAAGAACTGAGGGATAACGCCCTTGAAATCGAGATACTGATACAATGGATCGTGATCTGCGAGAAAAACAAGTACACGCAACTCACCTCACTCAGCTTGTCCACAATCGGCCCGTGCACTTGCTGGTTTAACGTTCCGTCAGCCTCGCATCGTCATCCTCCAACCGCATCGTCTGAAGCAGCTCATGTGAGTAAAGAAATCCACCATCGCGTCGGGGATGTGGACAGCTACACCTGTCGGTCGAACGCACCCGAAACGTTATCCCCCCAGCTGCCGTGCAAGCTTGACAAGCCACATCCCACAATGCACCTCTCATCACTCCAGAACAGCAAAGCTATTGCCCAATAGGGATACTGCCTCAACATCCAGGCAGATCCACCGCAGCTCCACTGTACAAGGGGGGTGCCTGAACGGACTGGAATACGAGTTTGCCGCACCCGGGGGTTTTCTGTTGTAAAAGATCAGTAGATGCTCAGTGCAAGCAAGCTCGTATTCCAGTCCGTTCAGGCACCCCCCTTGTATGCGGCTCCTAGGCCACCGTGCGGAGATCCTTGATGCCGAGATGATGCATCTTTGACCCGCAAGGCCGCAACAATAATGGCGGGGTAGCTTCATTGAAACATTTTGGTACGAAGTAACTCGACGAAAGACGAATATGAGAGATCGGGGCAAAGGACCGCTACGGGCCAACGGTGGGCTCCATCTTTACCCCAGATTTGACCTATAAGACCAAATTGTTGGCAGGACAGTCCAAATTTCGACACAATCGATGGGGCTCCATCTGGACAATCTCTGGATCTGTGTTGAATGTGCCGGCTTCTGGAGTCTACGCCTTCGGATCATATTTCAAATACATAGCCGTCGTGGTAGGACGGCCAAGATGTTGTGATCGTTTCAAAGATCTGATCGCGGTACCAAGCCGTGGTTGTGGGTGCGGGGAAAGCCTCACTGTGAGACTTTGCGGTTAGTGCGGGGCAGACGGAGGTTCATGGCTTCAAGGCATGTCCCTGGTAATAGCGTCGAGACCGCGTGTTGCTTGGGCGCTGATGTAGGCCGACGGGAGAGAAAGGCGCCCGGCGTTGTTGTGAGGTTGCGTTAGGTTGGTGGATCAGTTCGCGGAACGATAGCTCGTGGAAAGAGAAGGGGACTGGCCGGCCCCTTATAGTAGCACGCTCTTGAGAACCTTGATAGCCGACTGAGGACCCTGATGGCATGACTTGTGCCATGAAGACTTTGATGGCGAATAATCATTCTGGTCTCGTAGCCGCTAGGATCATTCGAACGGGCAGTCACGATGTGCAACAAATACAATGCACATAAGAACACGTCTGAGGCAGAAAACGACTAAATGCAACACGCACTGTCCTGCCATGCTTTTACTGAGAGGCGCTTTTCCTTACTTTGTATCTGTTCCTGTGTAGATGAGGGAGTAACCGACACTTCACTTCTGTATCTCTCTACACGTGTGATTTTACAATATTCCCTCATCGCGTCAGAAGTCTTTTGAATTCTTCTCGATATATACTGTATTCCAAACCCACCACAACAAATACAAACGCCTGTCTGTGTTCTAAAGAAACGCCGAATCCGATCGGTGCTTTTGGAATGGCAGTAGAGCAGCATCTCACGCTCCATGCTATCGAAATTCTTTTCAATCTTGAATTTTCTCTGGCCTTCGCTGTGGCTACTCAGTAGACTACCTTTTCCTCAAGAAAGTGCTAGGCCAGAATTACGTCGAGTTACGCCAAGTTCTAGGCACTTGTTCAGCAGCCCTTCATGGCCTATGCCTCAGCCATTGTGAGCGCATCTCTATCTATACTCGGCATACCATCGGACACATAACTTCAAACCCCCTCTCGAAAGCCACCCAGGGATCTATCTACTCATCCCACCCAACAAACACAACCGGTCCGCGCACTTTTACTTCCGCAACCTGTCCCCCAATCTTTCCACTCCTTACGTCTCTTTTCAAAACTACAACCGTGCTATTTCCCTGGTGGCCCACCGCAACCTTATCACCTCTCTTACTGATACTGAACTGGCGCGGTAGATACCCCCCACTGGGTGCAATCTGCACCAGGCTCAACGTCCCATCATCTTGGATTCTGAAAGTCGACAGTGAATCGCTCGGTTTCTTCTGATGCAGGAGCGAGGTTGGGAACGAGTGCTCGCGAGACGAAACGACGACGAAGCGCTGATCAGGCTGCACAACAAATTAGCTTATACATCATCATGTAGGCGAAGAGACTTACAGAAACAGCAATCTCGCTCGTAGGCGCTGTGTTTGGAGGTAACGTCTCTCCGAGCTCTCCAAGCGCCGACATTTCGAATACGCGCTCCCAAGCTAGACCGCTGGAGGTGTAGGTGATCCGGTACGAGTATACCTTCTGATTCAACTCTCCGTTAAACAGTAAGTACCACCCACCGCTCTTCCCAGGCGCCTGCCAGAATACGCCGTGTCTGGGCCCTGCACCGCTCTCTGTTCTTAGAGGCTCCAGCTCTGTCAACGGGGCAACGGTTTTGGGTGTGTGTGTGAAAACACGTAGCAGGTCAGCGCCCAGATCCGGAACCAAAACGTACTGATGCGTAGGGTCAAGGATGACATGATGGGAATAGCTGCCGTTCTGCCTCGAAGGAATGGGGCCAGTGATGTTAGAAGTCGGGTGTATCGTATGTGAGGCTGGGCTCAACGATCCATCTGCTGGGAATGAAAATGCCGCGATTGCTGATTTGTTGCTGTATACAGTTCAGTTCTAGATTTACGAAGGATGCGCGAGCAGCAATACGTACTAGCTTGCGGTCACATATCCTCTGCTTCCATTCCCAATGTCGAAGTACTCTGCCGCCACACCTGAGAATGGCGCATCGACCCTATCGATCCTGTTCAAAACCCCCTTCTCACCGATTTTGAACGAGTTCAAGGATCCTTTGGTAGCGTTGCTTTGCCCGCGGTCCAGACAGTACAGAAGGCGCTGAGCTGAATCGATATTGAGCCATGATGGGTTCCCACCGCCTTCTCGAGTGGTGGACGTCACGGATAAGTTGTAAGACTCTCCATGCCGCAAGAGTGAGAGTGTGCTCAGATCGCCGTTCGATTGCGCGGCGAAGAGGATTGCTGCGTTGGTTAGAAGGGGAAAGATGAAGAACAAGGAGGTGAGGTGAGGGCCGAGCATTGCTGCGGCGACGTATCTACGGCTCACAACCAAAATCTGATCAACGTCTTGTCGTAACTACAGTCGACTAGACACTGCCAGCAGAGCATGTCATGATACGGCATTTTCGTTCTTATATCGTAGACACAAGCGTTCAAATCAAGCTTTACTGTGGATGGCACTCACCATCATTGTCCCACGTTTCTTCTTTTGATTTGTGCTTCGGAGGTGATGCTTCCATTTTTGTGTACCAAGCTCGGCCTAAGCCAAAATACCAAGTTAGTAGTGAAGCATATGTTGTGCGTTGGTACTTGGCATACGCCTCGCCAAGTTGTTATATACCTAGAATGGTGTTTTCCGAGGTGTTGCGGGGTACTCGTTGGACATACTTGACTGTTCTCGGGTAACTTCTCCGTCTGGGCTTCGGATTAATCTCAATTTACCTTGGCAAAGGATGTGGTACGTTTCCAACTTCACGAACATGCTGCCCCCCTTGTTTACTTACAGCTGGAACAACGAGCCTCTGAGCTATTGCAACCATGTCCCTCAAACCGTTAGCGTAACGGACTCGACGCGAAGCGGATCTAGAGTTGGGGTGAGCTGCGGAACATAGAACACGTTCGCTAGCATGAGAAAAAGACCAGAATGTGTAGTGCTGACTGTAGCTGTGACATTATGTATCGTCGTCTTAACACGCTACATCTTAGGGTATATGTACATTATGCAAGTTGGCAAGTTGACAACGTCTACCTCCCATTGAAATATCGGAAGTTGCTGATCGTAACATCGTAACGAGTGCTTGCTCGCTTTTTTGTATGTCCACAATATAGGACGGGAAGATGGAAACCAGTATCCAAAACGCCGCTGCTCCGAGGACAATATGCAGAACCAAATCGGTAATACAGAATTGAAGTGAACGCAGTCCGCAGACTGAAAATGTGTATCGATGAAGCGCTTAGTAGAAATTATGCCCGCCGAACCCGTTTGCTACGGCAATGGGCGGTTGTAAAAGCGTCGCCGGCTGTTGTTGCTGTATGAAGTTTGCCGGCACGTAGTGACTTTGGTAAGGATGTTGTGGCATATTGAAGTCTGCGACAAGGAGTGGGTTCCCGAAGCCTGGTGGAGGTCTTGGACGGATAATAGGTGGTTGGGCTGCCGGAGCTTGCATCTGCTGCTGGACGACGACTTGGGCCTGATGTGCTTGTTGCTGCTGGTAAGCTGCGTTTGCCTCTTGGGCTTGACCATTCGCTTGCTGCTGGTCTTGAGCATCCCACCCCCACTTTTGTTTGAGCTCAGTATTGACGAAGCCAACCCGCCATCCCGTTTCTTGACGAATCTTGTCGAAGATTTGAAGAACCTCCTCCTGCTCTCTTCGATCTGTGAGACACTCGCCAGCAATAGCAAGAGAGCGCAACGCTACACTTGCAACGCCACGGTCCTTGACGTGTGCGCTGATACCGCAGATGAACTTCGAGTTTTGCTCGATCATATTCCACATCTCAGGCTCGTTGGAGCCTTGGATTGGATTGATCTGGGCAAGCAGAACGAGACACGTATGGTAAAACAATCTGGCAACAATGGAGGTTCGTTTGATCAGCCACACTTCCGGGAAGGCGGAGCCTGATATTGTTTGACCTGGGTAAAGGTATGCCATGGGATGCATAGTGCGTGGTATACCTTCATTCCATCTGTCTGTCATGTCCTTTAGGCGTAGCCACTCATTGTGCCGATCTTGTAGTGTCTGTCTTGCAATGTCTGGATTCCGTGGTATCGATGCGCGGTAGTTGCATGTCTTTGCCACGATGTACAAAATCCTGTGTGTCCAGGTCTCTTCTTTTCCGGACTCGGTCTCTGGCAAGAAGTCTAGGTCGATACCCCATTCATCAGGATCCCAGGCTACTTGCCAATTGAAGTGAAGACAACTGAGGATCTCCATACCGACATTGAGCCAGAAGCACGCTGCTCCGACGCCGATCGATCGGGCATTCCAGCGACATTCCTTAATCAGCGCCCGGGCACCGGCGATATGGTTCATTCGTTGCAGTGCGCGTTCGCCCATGATCTCGTATACGTTCAGAATAACTGCGGTTGTCGCGCACAGAATTGTGTCACGGTCTGGGTCCTGCAGGGAATGCAGCAAATCTTGTGTAGCGATATCGTAATAGTGTAGCGCTTTCTCTTCGCTATACTTTGGGTTGACGAGCGCCAAGTGTCGAGCGCCGCATGCTAGGAAGGCATTGAGCAGCATAGGTTCGTTCAATGCGTGGAACGGAAGCAGCCGTGAGAAGTGCTTGTGCGCATCCATGCTGTCCATCCAGATTCCGATCTCTTCGACAAAGACCTGCATGTATAGCACCTCCTCCTGGGATTTCAGGTAGTCGCGGGTGGGAATGGGTGCTGGGCTTGCGGCGTGGTCCATGGCGTATGGAGATCGGTTCGAGCTGGAGTAGTTCGAGTCTAGTTCGATTAGCATATACACTCAGCTTATGGTAGGAAACTGGCTTGGTTACTTACGAGCGCGTGCGTGGTGCTGCTGGGGGACCTGCTGGTGATCGTAGTTGTAGTGTTGCGCCTGCTGGTAAGACTCCTGAGCCATGCCTTGGATAGGCGGGAGGAGCTGATGTGCAGCAGGTGGTGGTGCAAGACCACCCGGTGGGCCCATTGGGAAGTCGTTCCCGGTCATGGGTATGTAGTTGTCGGCCTCTTCTACAGGATACATCTCTCGCCCACCCACGTATTCGGCCGCAATGATCCTCGACTCGTCCTGGAAAGCAATCTGATACTCTGCGCCTTTGGGAATTAAGTAGGCATTCTTCTCGCATGTTGTGTCGAGGAAGTTGAGCTTCTTGCCCCAATTGCAATCGCGCTGAGACTTGGCGCAGTTGTTGCAACACGGCTTGTTCTCGTCGCACTTGAGATGCCTCTCTCTGCACGTCAAGCATCCTGTGCGCGTCCTCTTGGGTTTGCCCTCTGGTGTGGCATCGCTTTCTCTCTTCTTTGACGTCTTGTTGCCTGGCGAGTCGTTCCGAGGTGGAGGTGTGACAACAACAGTACTAGCCATCCTGTCGCCCTTTCAAGTGCATCCAGCTGACCCCAAAGGTCACCCTGCGGTCAGCTCAGCGCTTGTGGGACAAGGGCAGCGCCTGACTGCGCGCACCTTTGCGTTGGTCGCGTGGCCGTCCTGAGCCGTCGCAAGCAGCTCAAGATGTGGCAGTGGCAGTGGCAGCGGCAGTGGCAGCGGTAGCGTTGGGTGTTTCGGCTTCCCAGGTCCTGTTGTTGGTCGCCGCGCGATCGATGTCGAGTGTACAAAGGACTCGCACGGACAGCGTATGTGGCAGCGTGTGCGGCAGCGATGCTGGGTCAAGACGGTTGAGGAGGAAGTGAAGTAACAAGAGGAGGTGGGGTAAGGATGCAGAAATATGGAATGCACAATAAGAGGAGCGCACAATTATGGTAAAGGATGCGGGAGTCCAGCAGCACGGCTCTCAAAGGGGGTCGACAGCAATTGCTCTGCAGCCCGCGGCAGCGCGAGGTTCTGCGCAAGGCGGTACGGCAAACACGGAGCCGGCGTGGGCGTCCAGCTAATGCTCTATCCGGGCTGCGGTTGCGCTGGGAAGGGTGCCGTGAGTGCGCGGCGCAATGACAAGATTTATCGAATCCTGCCCTGCCGGGCGGGCATGAGACAAGCGATGACGAGACGAAGGATTGCTGCTCAGCTTCGTTGAGTTCAAGGAAGGATCGACCTGCGGTGCAAGTGCGGCAGGTGCAGACGAGGGCGCCTAATCCCTGACGGTGACGTTTTCGAGGCCTGCTTGGACTGGCGCCTCAACTCCTAGGACGCAGTTTGGTCAAATGGATTGGATAACACACTGCAGGTGCCAATCCCGCAGAGAAAGCAGCAAGCTACGACAGGACAAACAACAGAAAACACTGTACACAGGATTCTCACAAGGAAAACGCCAATCCCATGATGCGCGCCGGCATGCCCTGCTCCGGAAGTGATGTGCACGACTTGGCTGCGATTTGCAATGGCATTCGGCGACCCAGATAGAGTTAATGATTATCGTATTGTCCACACTTTGCCTTCGATATCGTCGCACGCACGGCAGCAATGTATTCTGGGCGATGCGCAGCATTCGCTGTCCTGGATCTCACAGCTTGATGGCATTGATGCATGATGACAGCCTGCGTCTTCAGGTCGTCAATTGTTGTAAGAAGGCGAAAACAAGCTATCGCCTAGAATAGACCTTCCCTGCATCAGCCGGCAACGCTCACCTGCGCTGACTGCGGCGTTTCTTCTGTTCCAGTAAGCAGTCAAGACCACTCTGGGAGTTACTTTGAAAATCACTCTGAGCGCTGCAACGAGACCATCCTCAGGTTTAACCCGTCTTTATTTCTATCGCGCAGAGGTGCGATTTGTGCGTTCAAAGCTACAGCTGAGAGTTGCGACTGGAAAACATTCAGCTATACCAAGTTCAGTCATCCAACTTCGACCACTCGAGAGACCTAGCTTTTCGTAGCATCCGCGGATGCCTGCGGGTTACGGTACGGGGCAGTGCTTGCGCTGTCGTTGCCGCACTGCTGCAAGACGACAATCTTCAACGAGTTGACAGGCGCCCGTCCCACAGTTCGGCGATCATCTCGCTCCGGATTGCCCGACTGCACGACTGCACCATCATCAATGGCGGCTGAACGCCAATCATCAACTCTGTCGCCAGCTCAGCCCAGCTACATTCTTCGTGGCCACGCCTCACAGATCCACAGCGTTCAGTTTGTGCGCCATAATGCTCGTCTCATCACGGGCGATGCAGACGGCTGGGTGATATATTGGAAGCTGGAGACCAAGCGTGCGCTAGCTGTGTGGAAAGCCCACGACAGTGCCATTCTTGGAACAGCAGAATGGGGACATGACAAGATTTTAACGTGAGTCTCGCTTGTTGAAGAGCACGTCACCTTGACTTTTACGCTGGGTTTCCTTTTTTTTGGTCTTCATATGTCCACTTCTTTCACTGCACGCTGTCCATAGTGTCCCCACCACAGGTCTTTCAGACTCCGTCGCTAATATACGAGCGTACACCAGTCATGGTCGCGATAACAGTCTGAGGATATGGCAGATCCGTACATCAGATGAGATCGCGCTTTCAACAGCCTTGCCTGCAGAGGTTGCAGCCGCTGATCGTCCCATGCCATGGCTTCTGCACACTCTGCCAGTAAACACACTTAATTTCTGCGCTTTCTCTATGTGCTATGCATATACAACAGATGGGATGTCAAACGGACCTGCCGCGGACACTGAATCTCGGCCAGTTTCCAGCATCCTCGTCGCTGTGCCAGCTAGAGATGACAAGAAGGCTGAGGTATATCAATTTCCTGATGAAAGGTTAAGATACGTGGTGCCTCGCGCACAGTCAAAAGATACAGGTAAGCCACCTGCCAATCCGAAGTGTTCGAAGGCTTTCTCAGGGGGTCGGCAACTACCAGTGATTGTGCATCTATCGTCCCTCTGTTCAAACAGCCTTGGAAGCCTTTACTGATGAATGTAGGAATGGTCATGGCCGTCAAGCTTGCGAAACAGTCTACGACACAGCATACCTTGGTGATCACCGGTTATGAGGGAGGCCTTACAGCCGTACATATACTACCCAGAAATGACGACTCATCCATAGGAGTTGCTCAGCTTGTATATCTCAGCCAGGCCCACACACAACCCATTCTTTCATTAGACATTTTGCCAGATGCCAAGACATACTTCACTTCGGGCGCCGATGCCATCATTGCAGCTCATCGCCTCCCAGACCTACCGCCTTTTGAAGGGGAATCTACGGAGACTTCACCGACTGTGCCAGAAGCTGAGACTAAGTCAAAAGCCGCAGCGTATACTCCAAATTCCGAATCAACGTCTCAAAGCCTCTGCAATGTTGCCAAAAATGGAGAAGCCAAATTATCTGATGCAGACGACCCAGAGCACTCGGACATATCAACGATCGCCTCAACAGTTACATCGCAAGACAGTACACATCCACCTCTGATATTCACCAAGCGCGCTGTCTCCAATCCAAACATACGATCTCAGCAATCAGCTCTGAAAACTGGCGGTCTTTCCTCACTCCTCTCCACCGAGCCATCACACCCAGCGAAATCATATTCTCCACGTCCACCGCCCACACCTACCGTTCAAGCGCCACACAAGGTCAACAACACAAAGCATGCTGGCCAACAATCGCTTTCTATTCGCTCAGATGGCCGACTACTAGCGACTGGGGGTTGGGACGCGCGGGTGCGCATATACAGCACCAAGACACTAAAGGAAGTGGCAGTGCTGAAGTGGCACAAGGAGGGCGTTTATGCTGTTGCCTTTGGAGAGGTCATGGACGCTAGCGATATTAGACGCAGTGCAGATGTGAGTGGAGGTGGAGAAGGAACTGGAGAGGTGGCCAAGAGAGGGACAGGACTCAGCAAGCTGCAGAAACAGCGCGAGGAGAAAATGCAGGTCAAGCACTGGGTGGCTGCAGGGGCCAAGGATGGGAAAGTCAGCCTATGGGAGATCTTCTAGGGACGAAGCGTTGTCCACAGGCTATAGCAACCATGGGAATTGATGCCATCGAGCAAGTGATCCAGCATCACGCGAGACATGGGTTGCAATGTCCGTTTCCAGCAACTAGCGGTTTCGGTGAGTCTTGTACGATTGGCGAACAAGAGACAGTGCGCATGCTTCCCCGCAGCCGAGGCACGGGGAAGTCCAGGGTCGCAGGCTTGACGCCATCGGACGCGCTTCAACACCAGCACTCCTGATGATCTGTTCAACAATGTCGTGACCACACTCATCTGCAACGCATCTTTGTCCGTATGTTGTCTCATGCTTGCATATAGCGATTCGCCATCCGTCACCTTCTACCCATGTAGTGTCTGCGCTCAACACCACCATCGATCTGGTGCACCTACCTTGCTTTGCAGAACCAGCGCATGGCCATCTCCTCTCCCAAGATGACTGCCTCTAAAGACCGCACTGGCTCCCCTCCGCCTGCCACGACGTCCGAGTATGCTCCCGATCTCAGCATCACCGCCGACGACAACGTCCACCTGCACGCTGCCGGCTACAACGAATCGCCCGACCGGGGCCTCATAAACAGCTTTGCGCGCTTTCGCTCGTCGCCGCTCGACTTCATCCGTGAAGTGTCGCTGCACTTCTCTGGCACAGGATGGCGTTCTTTCGACAACCACATCGGCCAGCCCGAGTTTTACTCCGGCTTCTCAGAAGACATGAAGACGCGGGTGCTCAGCAACCCCATGCTTGTTGCCAAAGTACGAGAACTGGCAGAAAGGAGAGTCGAGGTGGAGGCTGCCGACGGCCTGTTGGGAGCTGAAGCGCAGAGCGGTGGCGGTGTTGGCGAAAAGGATAGGAGAGCAAAAAGGAAGACGCAGATTGAAGAGTCGCTCCTGGAAGTCAGCGAGACGTGGACAGACGGTATGATCTGCAAGATGGAGAGCAAAGGCTTCATTCGAGGCGCATACTATTTGGCTACACAGCTTCTGACAAGAGCATACCATCAAGGCGTGCACGTTTCGAGCGAGGAGGTGCTGCGGCTACGCACCGTAGCCGCCGAAGCAGCACGGAAGAAGCACTCCATCATATTCCTGCCCTGCCACCGCTCTCACGTTGACTACGTGTCGCTGCAGATCATCTGCTACCGCCTAGGCCTTGCGCTGCCCACAGTTGTCGCAGGCGATAACCTGAACTTTCCTGTCGTAGGCTCTTTCCTACAGCACGCAGGCGCCATGTGGATAAGGAGGAGCTTTGGAAATGACCAGCTGTACATAACACTCGTACAAGCCTACATCGACACATTACTACAATGCGGATACAATCTAGAGTGCTTCGTCGAAGGAGGCAGAAGTCGCACCGGCAAGCTCCTACCACCCAAATTTGGCATCCTTAGTTATATGCTCGATAGTGTGGCGAGCGGCCGCGTTGAAGATGCCATCGTTTGCCCTGTATCCACGCAATACGATAAGGTGATCGAAGTCGACTCGTACATCAGCGAATTGCTTGGTCAACCAAAACCAAAAGAAAACCTCATGGATTTCCTGTCCTCGTCCTCGGTCCTCTCACTCAAACTTGGCCGCGTAGACGTCCGCTTCCACGAGCCTTGGTCTTTGCGTACTTTCATCAACCAACAGCGTGAACGGGCTAGTAAGCTGCCTCAACAGCTTGACACAAAGGAGGATCGCATTCGCTTACTACGGACGCTTGGTTACAAGGTCCTGTCCGAAATCAACGATGTTTCCGTGGTAATGCCCACAGCGTTAGTCGGCACCGTGCTACTCACGCTGCGAGGGCGCGGTGTAGGCAAGACCGAGCTCATTCGAAGAGTAGAATGGCTGTGCGATCGCGTTCGTGCTCAAGGCGGTAGAGTTGCGCATTTTGGCAATCTCCCTACCAGCGTTGTGGTAGATCGGGCGCTCGAGGTATTGGGACCGGGACTTGTAGGTCTTGTGCCTGGGTTGCCGGAGGATACCTACTACGCTGTGGACCGGTGCGTCTTCAACCTCAGTTTCCATATAGGCTTACATCCACTAACATTTGATTCTAGTTTCCAACTCTCCTTCTACCGCAACATGACAATTCACCTGTTCATCTTGCAATCTCTCGTCTCCGCCGCTCTCTACAGCACCATCAAACGCGGCGGTGCCCCTGAATCCCAACGCATGAGCTACACGGACCTACACGCACAGGTCGCCTTCCTCTCCCAGCTCTTCCGTGGTGAATTCATCTTTCCCACAGAAGGCCTGGATTTCAATCTCGCACGCACGATTGCTGGACTTGAGACGGACAACGTCATCAAAGTAAACCGAGACAGCGAAGGCGTGATTGAAACCCTAGAGTTAAGCGACGAGGAAACAAAAAACGGCCGAGAAAACTTCGACTTCTACTGCTTCTTGATCTGGCCATTCATCGAAGCTGCCTGGCTCGGCGCTATATCTCTGATGATGCTTACTCCTCCTATGAACCACACCTCTAACTCCTCGTCCACCGTGAAAGAAAGGTGGCTCGACATGAAGCGCGTCCAAGACCGGTCTCAACTGCTCGGCAAGACACTCTACCACCAAGGCGATCTTTCCTATTACGAGGCAGTCAACAAAGAGACGTTGAAGAACTCATACACCCGATTCGAAGAGGAGGGTATGATCGTCGTAGCGAAGTCGAAAAACGCAAAATCACCTACTACCATACGGCTCGCAGACGAATGGACACCCGCGAGAGGATCAAAGGGCATCATTGCCGACGGGCCGCTGTGGAGGTTCGCAGAGAGAATCAGCGTGAGTCGTCGCGAGGGCAAGAACAGACGGGACGGCGCGACGGTGCAGACGAGGGTTCTGAGCCTCGCTGATGTCGTTGGTGAGGGGCTCTGGGAGCGCGATGTCTTCGATACGAAGAGTGTAGGTACGGAAGAAGTCGGGACTGCAACTAGGCAGGCGAAAGCGAAGATGAAGAGGGGTAGTATGGCGAGACTTTAGATATCTCGTGTTAGTTTAACAATACGTGTACACGACATTCTGAATATGCGGGCTTTGTGAGTATACGTTTGAAGCACGGATTTTCACAGCATCATTTAATGAGAGCATGCGCTCAACGCATCTTCACACCGTCTTGAGGACGATTACGGACTGGTGAACGTCACGCATATAAGAGTCAACAACACGTACATCCTGACCGAGCGACTGGCTTGCCACTCCCAAGATTATAGACAGACTAAAGCGTAAATGTGTGCGTTGTTCGATTATTGGAGTACGAACTGACTACACTTGTATGAAAGCCATATCTCAACAGCATCACTTCTGCGGCCAATTCCAAACCTCGTTCCACCTCTCCCGGCCCATCTCAACAGGCCCGTCGAAGTTGCCGAATCGCGGCGGTCCAGTGCCCGGCTCAGGAAGACAAATCCAGTCTCTGATGCACCCGGGGACTTCCTGTCTGCTGTGGCTGATGCACAGCAGAGCTTGGTGGTCTTGCAGTCCCGGCACCACTACATCTTCCTTTGTATCTACGGGCCTGTGACCCGCTTCTGTGTAGTGAAGCGCCATAAATTGGCCGCGGCTGAGAAAGAGGAGGCATTTGTCCCGTGCGAGATCGTCCATGCCGCTGAATGCTTCGTCGAGGATGACGATGTCGGGGTTGCGGATTGTGGCGCGGAGGAAAAGAAGCACGCGTTGTGCCGAGTAGGAACTCTCGCCGAATAAGACGTGGGAAGCCCAGTCCAGGTTGCCGCTTGAGGTCTCGCCGTCCTTGAGCAGGGGGTTGAGCTCGGGTTCAAACCACCGTAGGCAGGCTTCGACGCGTTTCGTGGCATCGTCGTCTAGACGAGCTTTGACGATGGGTGTCTCGCTCCATGCAGACTCGAGAGCGCGGCGCACGGTAAGGTGCTTGGGGAACAGTGCATGTACCTCTGGCGAAGCGTGGCCCATGCGTGCTTGGATCTCGAAGATTGTGATGCCTGGCACACCGGGCTCTGGCAGACGTGAGCGCTGGAAGAGTTTAACTGGCGCCGAGTATGTTTGGGGGTGGTCCGAGGTGACGAGACTGATAAGTGTAGTCTTTCCAGAACCGTTTGCACCGAAGATACCCCAGCGTTGCCCGCGGTGGACATTCCAGTACAATCCGTCTTTCTCTTCTCCGTTGATGTTTTGTTTCCACTCTCCAAGCACAGAGTTGGCTCCATACTTGATGTTGACGCCCTGCATCTCGACAACAGGTTCTCCAACTGGCACTCGAGTATCGTCGATCTTCTTGTAGCCGTCCCGACTAAGCGCACCTGAAGATGTTGATGCATCAGCACCATCCGTCTCGAATTCACCTCTCTCAGACAGATGGCGCCCCACTTCACGCAGCTCAACAAGCTTCGAATCTAAATCGAGACTTGATGATCTCGACTTGATCGACTCTTCAGCAATAGCATACTGCTGTGCCAAGTACTGGAAAACCTCTGCCTTCGGTCCGAGTGAGTCGACTTTACCATCCTCGCCAGCATAGACGATATGTGTGATCCACTCCGGTATCGCATCTTGTGGTCGTAACGACAACACGATCCTGGGCGAGTTTGCTTCAGCAAGGCGATGCAGTACTCGAGATATGTGTTGTGTCACTATTGGATCCAAACCAACTGGAACATCGTTAGAGATTCGTACAGCGAAGCATCGTTATAAGGCTCACTGAATGGTGCATCCAAACAAAGAACCTCAGGCCTAGTCAACAACGCCTTCCCGATTCTAGCTCTGCGGCTTTGCCCATTGCTGAGCATGTTGACAGGCTTGTCCAAGAACCGTTCAAGCTCGAGGTCCTTCATGATCTGTCTCGTGATCTCTTCATCGATAGACTTGGCTTTCAACTCTTCCTCGCCAGGGTTCAATGTGACGATTCCAGTCAGGTACCGCTTCAACGTAAAGTCTCCCTCTTCTTTTAGACTCTCATAGCGAGCAGACAAATAGGCGCCACCGAAAGCCTTGCGCTCCACATCAAAACCAACATATTCGATAGCTTGGTCGGGATATCGTAATCTGGGGTTCTTCTCTGCGATTTCTGGAGACAGGAGGTAGGGATGTGTCCGGGCTGTTGGCGGAAAACAGAGGAACTGACCACGAAGAACCTGCAAAAACGCGGTGCGGATGTTGGAGGAAGGACTCAATATAGCCCAGTGCTGGTTTGGTGTTGCGAACGAAGGCAACGATAGGCTCAGGTCTGGGAACAGCGGCGGATTGGGAAGCGCATCCTGTCCAGGAATTGGCTTCGACTCTGGATGGTGGCGGTAGAACGTGCCATTTGTGATGTTGACAATGGGTGCTGAGTAAAGCCTACGCGATGTCTCGAGCCTTGCGCATCTTGAAGCGGCAAAGAACAATGGTATCGTCCTTCGCATGTCGGATGCAATGACGTCTGCTGTGATTCGAGGTGTTCCTGCAGTACGGAGCTCGGGAACAGCCGATGTTCCTCCATGCCTACCGTGTCCGTGCGCGCAACGACCGGAGTCGCGCAACGACCGAATCATCACAACTACACCATACTTTGACGCGTCGTAACTCAACAACCATGGCAGCTATTGACAAAGCGCTTGCAGTAATTAATGTGCTAAAACTAGGCAAAAAACTTGTGTATTAGCATTTTGCTACTAGGTTTGGCGTTAACTGCGTAACTCTGGCTTAGAGACACAAGCGCGTTTAGCACTCCTAGGAGACTAAGGACATTAACTAGCAACGTTTAACGCTACAACAGGAGATAGAGCTTGTAAAGTACATAGAGTTGCTTAGTACTTGTTACTTACCACCTACTAGAGAGATGATCCAGAATTTCGCGTCGCTGGTAGCTCAAAATCTAGTTAGTGAGAGCTAGGTTACCTGCTTCATTAACAAGTACTCTATCCATCTCATCTCCTGTTACTCTACTAGGATGGATTGACTACGTCACAACGCTAATTCCTACAATAAATACAAGCTCTACTTTAACCTACTACAGCATAAAATCTCTAAATACTCTGTTAAAGGACGCCACACATATAATATAGATAAGAAGGGCTTTATAATTAGGGTTATAGGCAGAACAAAACACATGTTTAGCAAGCGTATGTAGATAAAGGGGAAGATTAAAGCATCTATCTAGGATAGTAACTAAGCTTAGCAGACGCTTATAGCGTGTGTGTGTAGTGATAAGATAGTACTGCCGCTAGGCATTATCTACAAGTTAGCTAACAGCAGCATTAAATTAGACTAGGTAGCCAAAATTGAGCTAGGGAAACACTCTGTGATAGTTACGTCATCTCCCTTAGGGTGGATGAATAGGGATATAGGCCTTGCCTAGCTTAAGCAGGTGTTTAATTGCTACACCAAGGAGAAAGCACAAAGAAAGTAGAGGCTTTTAATACTAGATAGCTACAGATCCTACGTGACAATAGACTTTATTAAGTACTGTAATAACTACAAGATTCTCCTAGCTATTCTTCCCCCTTACTTAACTTAGACGCTCTAGCCGCTTAATGTAGTGCTGTTTAAGCCTCTGTTAACAGCATACTCAAAAGCAGTTACAACACATATCTATAAGGCTTAAAACAACGCACCTATTAATAGAGCAGACTTCTTTTGCCTGTTCTAGCAGGCGTGGATGTGTAGCTTTACTAAAAAGCTAATACTTAAGTCCTTTAAGGCAACAGGTATCTATCTACTTAATCCTAACGTCATCCTCTATTGCTTTGTCACAACACTAGAGAGCTTAGATTTGGATAGGTCCTTATTGTTTGTTTATAGCAACGAGGATTGGCTTAAAATAGAGACGTTGTTGCGGCGTGTAGTCAAAAACCAGAGTAAGAGTAACGTTAAAAAGATAAGACAATTAATCCACTACATCTTAGTCAAAACCTCACTCCTCTAGCATAAGATAGATAGCCTTAAAAAGACTCTAAAGACGCAGAAGAAGCATAAAAAGAAGAGCAAAACCTTAGACTTGTAGCAACAGCAGGAGTACTATAGTAGTGCAGTGTTCTAGTTACCTAGAAAGTTTAACAAAGCACGCTTCTGTAAGCGAGTCAGACAACGTGAGGAGAAGGAGGAGAGGCTTAGAAAAGCTACTAGTAAGGAAGTAGCAGCTGCTAAGAAGCTGGTCAAGGAGAAGGAGAAGGAGGAGAGGCGTGTGGCGCGAGAGGCAGCTAAGGTGGTGCGTAAGAAGGAGAAGGCTAACGCAGCAATTTAGAGAGCTGCACGTTAGGCTAAAAAGCAGCGTTAACAACAAGAGCGCAACGCTGCAAAAGCTATACAATTGCCTTAAAAGGGTAAAAGGAAAGCTTCACAAGCAACCTAGCCAAAAAAGCGTTAAAAACGTGGTCCTGGGGATGATGTTGGTGGTTGTAGTCCCCCATCGCTGTCCCTAGCTCCCCTACTTAAAACCACATCACGTGGCCGCAACGTCAAGTTACTAGCTAAATTCAAATAGTACATCTTTTTTGCAAGTAATTAATTAGTACTACACTACAAAATCTTAAATTAATAGCTGTTGTAGGTGGCTCTATAGCCTCATCTAATTTTGAGCGTTAAGGTGGTTTTCGGTCGTTGCGCGACTCCGGTCGTTGCGCGCACGGACACGGTAGCGCCTCAGGCACGAGCTCAAACTGTTTCACCACCTCTCAGCATCGCATTTTGATGCAATCCTCCTTTGCCATCGTTGGGTGCATCGTACATTGCTACTGCATCATCGTACAACATGCGGCTTCATCGTACGCGGTCACAATGAATAACTTTCTCCTCACTATACCCTAGCTTGCCCTCTTCGCGGAACGAAGAGCTTACCAAAGCGCGCTTTCACTGAAAGCTCAAGAGCTTGTAGCTCTGTACTGTCCAAGCCCACTCAACTTTCCAAGTCGGTTCGTTCGGCACTTGAGTGCCTCGCTAGGCAGCATGCATTCTACGTCAGGCATGTAATGTCTCCAGACAGTGGCCATGCAGCTCGGTTACTGAGAAGACCCACTCGACTTGGCGACTCTCAAACAGCAGTCTACTCAATTATTTCTAGACCGGTGCCTGACAACAAGCCTGTCAAACATGTCGATCACGAATCGAGCGGGTTGAGACTGCATAAACGCTTGGCTATAGGAAGGTGACAGACGCGTATTGCACTAAGCGCAATCCCATAGGTTCGTTGGTCTACACCTCAGGCCTTGTCCTTGTTTGAGTATTATGGATTTTACAAAGAGGAAGTTTGGCGTAGCAAAAGAGATAGCAGAAGGGGTACATATCTGTATCAGGCAGCCCGGAGTACTCTGCGATATTCGAAGACATAAAGCAGCTCGCTTTGCCAGCTTTTACAGACTATCGAACCACTGGTTACTTCTCTTCTCTGTCATTCCTTTGGGTTACCAGCTGTCGAACGGCTTTCTATAATCTCTTTTTTTTTAGCCGAGTCAACTGTTGAACGGTACTCGCTCCTTAATCGCATTTGAAATACCCATACCCACTTCATCATCATAATCTTCCCACAATGAAGTCGTTTTGCCTCTTCCTAGCCATTGCCGCCACGGCTACTGCCCTCCCGCAGTCTTTGGTCACTATCAACAAAGTTCCGAACTCTCAAGGTACAGAAACCATCCGCCCAAACGCAGCTTTTCTGACCAAACCAGTAAAACCGCACCGCCGCGCCAACCAAATTATCCCTGTAGTTGTCGGCGGACCGCAAGACACCTTTGTCCCGAACTCCGTCGTCGCCGCCGTCGGTGACATCGTACAGTTCCAGTTCAGTAACGGCAACCACACTGTGACTCAGTCTACTGCGGACACAGCATGCACGCCCATGGAAGCCGGAGTTCACAGCGGCCACATACCTTTCGAGGATGGTCAGACCGAAGTCGGCACGTTCAACATGCCAGTCACGAGCACTGACGCCATGTTCTTGTACTGCGCGACGGGTCCGCATTGTCAAGAGGGACAGGTCATGGTTATTAACCCGTGGGTATTCTCGGTCATTGCTCTATTATGCAGTTGCTGACAACATACCAGTGCAAGCGTCCAACAAGTAGCCGACTACGCCAAGCTCTCTCAAGCAACGGAGAAGAGCACTGATGGCGGCGAGCCCGTCGGCGGTACTGCTGGGAAGATTGCCTTGGACCAGGCTGCATTCACGCCTGCGCCTCCTGAGGACGCCGCTGGGGGAGCACCACCTGCAGCTGCACCGCCCGCCGAAGCACCAGCCGAAGCACCAGCCGAAGCACCAGGCGCCGGCAATACAACAGCGCCTGCAAAAACGACTGCTGCCACGGGCGAACAGCCACCCGCGGAGACATCTGCAGCGGAGAGTGCTGCATTTCCAGCGGAAACACCAGCCGATGGAGGAGACCAGCCTGCCGTTTCGACAACGGCTGTAGAGGGAGAAGCAGCGGCATCTTCATCGCCTACTTCGTTCGTCTTCCTAGCGTGATATCCGTTCTTTGTGGCCGACGGTGAATCGTTCAAAACAAAATAGCCAGATATTGCAATACTCATAACCACCCCCTACATTATTTGTGCATATTTACATAGCGATATTCATCGATTCGTGATCAGCCAGTGACGACACCAACCTGCAATTGACGACAGTTCATAGTGTTGTTCACTTAACCAGAAACGTTGAAAATCGGATGTGCAAGCAGAAGCTGAGACCAACTTTTGAATTACATTTGATGGTTTCATGAACGTGGAAAGGCATATCTGAAGAAATGAAGGGGCCTACCCACAGGGTTGGCTGCAAGAAGGGGTATACATCGTCCAATCATATACACGAAAGAAGCTTCACCAATCCTGGCCTCAAATGGCCTATACCTCAGATCCATTATACTGAAAAGATGAAGTCTGATGAAATCGTCACTGTCTGTTATGTTATACTTCTTGCGCTGTTGAAAATGTGCTCAATTGCCAACAAAACAAAACATAACGAAAACGAACTGCATTAGTTTTGCATCGCCAAAGCTCGACGCTCCACCTTTTGCTGTTGGCGTGGGCATAGCTGTAGGGATAGGTTCGCCACCTAGTTGAGCACAGCAGTCAGCAAGGCACCGAGAACAGCCATACTGCACCAGCCACCCATCGACATACTACTGGCAGAACCGGTCTTAGTCGCTGATGGCTGCGCTGCTGTCCCGCTGGCGGTCCCTGTGCCTGTGCCTGATGGGCTGAGGTTCTGACCGCCCGGTGTGTTAGCTTCGCTCAGCTTCGTCAGCTCCAGGTTCTGGACCTGGACGCCGTTGGATCCGTATACAGCCTGCTTAGGCTTAGTGTTGGACACATCGACAAGCTTGCCGTTCTTGGGGTTGCTGATGCCCTTGCTGATCAGGTCCTGGCACCCGGGGCAGACGGCTGGGATAGTGAAGTTCTTGCTAAACTCTTCAGCTGTAATCAGATCCATACTGCACTCCGGAGGCTGGATGTTGGTGCTCGATGCGTTCGTCGATTGGATGAGACTGAGATCCAGCTTGTTGAATTGTCCCTGAAGGTTGTCGAAATCCTGGCGAAGAGACAGGGTGCCGTTGCTGTTGATGACGACAAGACCATAGTCCGCCTCTTCCTGTGAGTACTCGTAGACCAGACCGCCGCTGAGCGAGGTCATCTGAGTGCCGTACAGGGCTTCGACCTCGGTGAAGATACGGGGCTGGATCTCGTTGCAGCCGTACTCTGAGTACTAAATCGGAGTTAGTAACGGTCGTGCATAAATCAATGCCAGACTTACGAAAACAGGGATGGCCGAGTTCTGGAACATCTTCACCAAATCGCCATAGCCAGAAGTCTGGAAGGAGGCGTCGCCACACCAGCTGTACGAGTTGAGGCCGAAGAAGTCAGAAGAAGACTGGTCGTCGTCGTGGGAGCACTGCATGTAGGCCCAGGTGTCGTGCAGGATCTCGCGCACATCGGCGGCGGAGTAGCCGACAGGGATTGTGCGATCGGAGTGGTTCTTGATGTAGTTCTTCAGGTCGCGCTGAACAGCTCGAATGTACATGGGGTTGTATTCGGCGGTTGACAGATCGTTCATCACCTCGTTTGCGGCGAAGAAGGCGAGTGTGTTGGGGAAGGCCTTGAAGTTCTCAACGACGCCAAAGATGCGCGTAAGGTAGTCCTTGTGGTAGGATGTCCAAGGCTCGGCGCGGTTGATGCTCTCGCCGGACAGGGGAGAGTTGACATCGAGGATCATGTAGATACCAGCGGCGTTGAAGATCGACATGCACTCGGAGTGGTCAAGGGTGGGGTCGACGTTGTAGACACGGATTGTGTTCACCTGAAGTTATTAGTGTCTGCAGATAGAGCTGTGCGTTAGTAGTACTTACACCCAGCTTCTGCATGACCACGGCGTCACGCAGACACACATCAGCGTCGGTGAGGGCATCTTGACCCGCTGATGGCTTGTATCCGGCTTGGCCTCCAGGCTGATAGTCGACACCAACGATCATCAACCGCTTGTTTGTGACAGTATCAACAAAGTCCTGACCGCGGACCTCGACAGGGTTGACGGCGTGGGCAATGCTCGAGAGCAAGGCGGGGAGGAGCACGAGCGAGCGAATGAGCTGTCAGACCGTTAGTATCCACAGTACTGCCGATCGAGGGTCCAGGATGTTTGGTCGAACACATACCGAAGCCATTGCGGGAACTGTAGAAAGCGAGTGTACGTGACGCGCGTACAAAGTTCACCGTGCGAGAAGCAAACAACACCGTGCGAGAAGCAGGCGACGGGGAGCTCCACAAGTTTATAATAATCCTATCGTCAGGACTACTAGTGCACGGCCAGCAGGGAACCACGACGAGGCGTCGGATAGCAGGAGCCGTGCGCGGTGCGCCACTAACAAACAAACGAGCGAAAGGCGCGTTGAACGCTATCGAAAAGAGTGGAAGAAGTCGTAACGGTGGCGTGGAGGGAGAAATCCGTGCAAAACGTACTCGGAAGGCGGCAAGCGTGATTTTATGGGCAGGAGCTCCAGCGTAATCTCATCTTTCACCCGCAATCCATCAGCGGCCCTTACAGCTATCATGGAATCAGTCAAGGGTTTGTGCATCGTGAGACGGTGCAGCGGCGCTCGGGACTCTATGAAACGATGGAAAGGCTCTTTCAATTTACGCCATGAGCACAAGCTTGCGCACTGCTACGCGCCGGTCGTTCTTGTGACAGCGGCCATCGTGATATCTTGAACTCTCACAACGCCATTTCCGCGGACAGGGGGGTCGAGTTTGACGCCAGCACTGACTTAGGAAAGCTTGGCCTTGGCGTTACTGGGCAGCGGAAGGTCTGTGTTGTGATCATCAAGCTTGAACGCCAGGCTCAAGTCCGGCCTTCGGTTTCCTCCAAAAACGTTTACAAAATGTTTCCAGATACAGTCCTCTTCGTTTGCGATCAACATGATGAACGGCGCATGTAGGTCTGACTACACGGGCATTATTAGACAATAGAACCAACAGCAAAATATTTTTCTATCGATTAAGTATGTAAAGTGAGGCACATACCTTCCGCAAAGTTACCTCTCGCATGAACACAAGAGTACCTAACCCTCCTTCTCAACAATCTCCTCCTTCTTCCCTTCTCCAATAACCAACTCCCTCGTCTCGCCCTGAGCCTGCATTTCCCCACTACCATCCGCCTTCTCAGCACTAACGGCGTCCTCTTTTGGCCTCTCATCCCTGGACCTGCGCTCGTCCTTTGACCGCTTAGGCTTGTCGACCTCCTCGGGGAAAAGCTCCTTGAACAGCTCAGGCTGGAACCTGTTGATCCTCTTCCACGTTTCGTTCCACAGCTGTTCTTTCTCTGGCTGCTCATCTGGTGGCACGAGATAGCCGCCATTGCTCAGCACCAACAGCATGTTCTTCAGGTTCTCACCAACCGCCTCCTCCATATCGCCCTGCCCGCTGTTCACTAGTCGGTCCATGATAGTGATGATCTTGAGCCACAGATCCAGGAACTCTTTATCCGCTTCCACCTCGCTTAACAGCACCAGATAGTGCAGGAAGACCTTGGAGAGCAGAGTTGCGGCGCGGACACGGGTTTCGCTCATGCCCAGGGGATCAGATTGGTAGACTTCAGGCTTCAGAAGTTGGGTAATGAGAGGCATAAGGACGGAGGAGAAGATGGCGGTCCATTCTTTGTGGTCGGGGGATGCAAGCGAAGAGGAGAGGAGCGTGCGTTGGATGGATGCGAAGGCATTGGATCGAATTTCGCGGCACGGGTTGAGACATTGGTGGGCAAGGGTCTTGAGGATTGGGGACCAGTATGCTGTCCATGCTATGTATTGTCAGTTTAAAACGATCTTTAAGATTAGGATATAAAGCGGATGGGGCTTACCTTCGGTGGTCTCTAGGTGCGATTGCTCAATGAAAGCCGGTACTCTGCTCGAAAGCTGAAACACAATAGTCATGGCTTTGCTGCCGCGAACAACAACCTCAGTGCTTTCTGGCTTCTTGGGCTTCTGGCCCTTGCCGCGTCGAGCGGCTTGGTCGTGCAGCTGTTCTTCACGGGCGCCGACCTGCGCTTGCGTAGCGAATTCGTTAAGCAGTGCAATAGTAGCTTCGTAGTTGTCTGCAGTGATGCAGGGTTGCGACGAGGTAGTTAGGTCTTCGACGAGCTGAAAGACGTCACCTGCTGCTTCGGGGACACCACAGAGGCGGCTCAGGATAGTCCAGAAATCTGGCGAGCCTGCTAGTTCGCTGCGGAGAGCCACTGGGCCTTTGCAGCACTCTGACAGACCGTGGAGGAGTGGCTGTGAGCACTCCTTGAGTAGTGCTTCGTCGAAGCTAGAGAATGTATGAAGAAGCACAGGCGCGCGGATGAAATCGTAGTCGTTGCTGGCCTTGAGTAGTCCGAGCAGGTAGTAGACCGACCGTGCTATCACGACAGGGTGATGCTTTGATGCATCACGAATCACGCTTGACAAAGCGTCTGTGACGTCCTTTGCAAGCTCTTTGACGGTCTCTTCATCGCGTTGTGCGAGCACTGTAGCTAGCTCAAGAACGAAGACGAGACTAGGGTCGTAAAGCGGACCCTTGCCCTTGACCTTGTTGCTGTTCGGTCGTACAGCTTGCCCAGGGACCTCTGGCTTGACTACAATCACCCTTGGCTCGCCGTCTTCAGGGATGTGCTCAAGTAGAGACTGGAGGAGCGATCGCAGCGCCTCTACAGGCAACTGGCTGATGTTGGCGAGTATGTCTTCGAAATGACACTCCTTTACCGTGTCAACAGTGCAAAGCGTGTACTCAATCTCCTGGTCTGAAGGCTCGGGAGGCTCGTCATTGGCAAAACTTGACACATATGACGTGAATGCAGAAAATATGCCTGCATCAGCTGGGCGTTCGGCTCGGTCAATAACCTGTGCAGGGTTTTGAAGCGGTATGGGAGGCAGTGCGAGTGTCTTCTGAAATGAGAGAAAGTATGGCGGGATGAGGGAGTTGATGAAGAGGTTCACCATGATGCGAATAAGCTGTGAACGTTAGCTTCTGGGAAACCTTAACGCATATGAGGGCTTACGTGGTTCCATCCATCTCGAATGCCCGCTTCATTGCCCTTGATGACTTGGAACAAGACAACAGTCGCCAACTGCGCTCTGCCATCCCGACCAAAACGCACGGCGGTTTCGCTGACCATCACACTCTTCTTGTCAGCCTGAACCTCAGTGTTGAGTGACGTGCTTGGTGGCACCTCGGGTGCCAGCGTGCTTATGTAAGAGAGACTGGAGATTATTCGATCAAGCGCATCGTTCAGCCCATACCTCGCCGCTATCTGTGCGCATTGATCAAAGCCAAGCACAACGCGCGAGAAGACAGCATCGTCGGTAGCAGACATGAACACGTAGGACAGGGTCGCCACGATAGGCTTCCACGTTGCTGCAAACATGTCTGCGTCGAAGATGTTGGTGTCGCAGATGATCATGTTTGAGGTCGATTGGACCTTGACCAGTAACTCCTTCCAGGCATGATCGTAAGCGTTTCGGTCATTGTGCTCCTCAGGAAGAATGATCTCGCGCGTCTTTATCGAGTCGTAGATGGCTTGCAGATATTCAGGGTCGAAATTCTTTCCGTCATTTACACCACGAAGATTCTTTGCAAAGTCTTCTACTTTCATTCGTTTGTCACCCTTGAGATTAGGGTTGTGCTGATCCGTGTTCAGCATGATGACAGCGTATGTCAGCACAAAGATTGCATCTTTATTGGCAATCTCTTCCGGCTGTGCTGCGTTGTAGTACTCCTCAGAGAAGTCTGTGATAATCCTCTCGATGAGTGCCGACTCACCAGGGAGACGGAAGGTATGTAGAAGCAGTCTTAATGCCTCGTCAAGGCGTAGGCCTCGGAAGTCGAAGAGTTTCATGAAAGCCTTCAGTATAGGCTCGTTGTCACGCTTAGAGAGGAATTCTCCTAACACTTTCTTGTCAACACGGGTCGTGCCCTTGACAAACTCAGCGATTGCGTTCGGATCGTCCGGATCAGAGATGATGCCTTGCGATACTAGGAATGCAATGCCAGCCTTTGGTTTTTCGTTGAACTTGGTCGCTCCGCGAATAATGATCTTTTTTCGCAACCTTTGCTCACGCAGTGCTTCGGCGCTTGGCAGCCCCTCTGTCACAGGCTCATCGTCGAAGCGGTCCGCTATGGACTGCACAAAGCCTAACAAAGCATCCAAGCATAGCGGAGGTACGTTGACTGTGCTCCATGTCGCCGAGTCAGGGAATGCGTTGCGTGAGAGCAGGCCAACGATATCCATACAAACATCGCCGCGATCGATCTCGCAATCATAGTTGACGAACAGCTCAGCCATAAACGAAGGTATCCGGACAAGGCCACCAAGATTCTCGACCATTGCTTCCCTTGCATCAGGCTTTCGAGCGCCGCCCTCCAGACCGAGCTTTTGTCTATCCTTGACTGGCACTGGCGTTGATCGGCCACTGCTGGGAACTTGTTGTGGTGGAGGCTTGACGAGGCTTGGGGCTTGCGGCACACCCTCGTATAGAGACTGATCAATGCCGGGCTCCTGGGGTATCTCGACCCGCGGAAAGAGACAAGCAACTACATAGGAGAGGTAGAGCTCTTGTTGCAGCTTAAGCACGTTTCTGCAAGTTGCAAGCAGAGTTCCTGCTACGCGCAATGACTCGTTGAGAACAGCCATGTTGTCTGATCTTACGAGCTGGAAAAGGTGTCGGCAGAGCGTATCCTTGGCCAAGTTGGCGAGACTCGGATGGCTCGCTATCGAGGGTCCAGCCACCTCCAGTGCAACGTCTACGATGCGTAGCGCCATAACACGCATAGTGTCAGTGTGCTGACGATCATGCGGGTCCAACAGATCGACAAGCACCCTGAACAATTCCCGTATGGATGGCAATGAATATGGTCGGATCTCAGCAGGTGGCTGTTCACCCTCGGCTGTTGCAGGCAGATCGAGCGTACTGCTCGCTGGGTTGGCGGCATCTTCGTGGTCGTCGTGGCCTCTCTCAGAATTGCTGGGCTGCTGGGGTGACTCCACTTTCGACTGCGCGACCTCACCCTGGCCGTTCATAGAAGGATCCATCTTCAGACCATCCGATTCTAACTTGCTTTCTAACTCCTCGTCCAGCGCGTCCAGTTCGTCTGGTGTTTCGATCTCCAGCGTCTTCAGTCTCCGGAAGATGACTTGGCACATGGAGACCATGGCAATCTCAGCAGACCGGCGAAGTAGCTCGGATAGTCTTGCTTGACAGCACATGCTTAGTCCTGTCTCCATCATTTCGCAGACGCTCTCGTCACCCAGCACTTGTCCGCCAGGTCCTGATATCATACCCTCCATGAGCTTCAAGATACGGAGCAGTACTATCTCGTCGGCGGCCGAATCGCTCGCTTCGAAACGACAATGCGTGATGGCGGACGAAAGCTGCTGCATAGCTTCAGGAAGGCGAGGAGAGTCATGACCGATTACGCCGTACGAGAGGAACTTGGTTATAGCGATGAGAGCGAGCGAGGTAATGGGGGCAGATGTGGAAGAGGAGCGGATGACTTGGAGGAAGGGGTGCAGCATTGAGGGCGTATCGAAAGTCCTGATGTCTGTCGCAACATTAGAATGTCTCTGGGAGGGTGGTTTAGCACAGCACCCACCTTTGCAGCCCTTCAAGTCGTTTCTTAAGCGCGCAAATGCAGACATCAGAGGGTTGTCCTGCAAGCTCTTGCCCTTCTTTCCCCGTAGCCCCCATCTGCTAGGTACGGCTTCTTCATGCTCTCCGCCAGTGATTATCCCCTGTCCTGTTCGGTCCCGCCGTTGGACAGCAGGCGTCTTGTTCGAAGAGCCACCTAAGATAGCTGAGACGGAAGAGTGCGCCCAGCGGGCATGCTTCCGCATAGCAGATGTGACTGTAATACATTCTGTGACTACCAGCGCGACTGGGTTGACTGCGACGGTGATAGGTCGAGGATCCGAGCTCGCAGGCGCGTCCGGGTGGAGAGATGCGGCATCGTGTTCACTATCGATACTCGACATGGTGATGGTGAATGCGTGTTCGTGTGTATGGCGCGACCAGGCGTAGTGGGCGCGAAGACAATGTGGGTGTGGTGGTGGGGATATAGCTACATGTCCCGTTCAGAAAGCTCCGAAAAGAACACGCATCCTTCGTAGCAAGGTTGCCTGGATATATTGAGATTTGTGCACTTCCAGAGGTTGCAGACGACTGATTTGTACACGTCAGGCACGGTTGGCAGGCATCAGTGTTAGTGAGCACGATTGAAGGCGCATTCGACATCGAAGCTCTGCCAAGCAGCGCCGCTCGGAGGTCTCAATGCTCTCCGCAAAGGCCAGGTTGTCCGCGCTGAGCTTGGAGCATCATCAACATCGATGACATTGCAACAACTCGGATTTCTCAGAACGTGATAAATTAACGGTACAAATGCAACGCTCAAATCTTACTGTTGAGCTTGGAACGCCCCAGATGCTGCAACAACTGTCTAATGTATACAATTCTTCGACGAGGGCGAGGAAGAGCCACAAACACCAGATGCTCTGAGTCCCCCATCAAGAGACCTGCTTGCCGAGTCGTGTACGTAGCCATGAATGATGAAAAAGAATAGCCCCCTGCGCTTCCACGTGCGTCGCAATTGCGATAGTGTAGTGCGACAGTTGGTGGAAAGTTGGCGGATAATACATGTTCTCGTGTACTCTATCCAGAATCGTTACTGTCGTCGTTGCCTGAGCAGCCCCAACGGCCTTACGTAGCGTACAGCTCACCCCCGAAAAAAGATCTCGCAGACAGATGGAGGATCGGAAGCAACTTCTCCAGCCTTACTGTTGACCGCCTTTGAGGAGAGCGCTTCTAACGTCGATTAGATGGTTGCTTCACCAGACACAACAGCAGTATTTAGACGTACATTTGACTCTTATGATCCCTCCTTCTTCTCTTCTTTCTTCTCTTCTTTCTTTTCCTCTTTGCTTTCGGCCTTGGCGCCTTCCTTTTCCGCCTGTTCCTTTTCCTGCCGGGCCTTCTCTTCGTTCTTGGCTTTCTGAACTAGGTCTTGAACCTCTGACTTCTCTTTCTCCCACTCTGAGGACTTAGTGTCAAATGTTGCGTGCATCTTCTCCTCCTTCTCTTTCTTTGCCTTCTCTTCTTCTTCCTTTTTCTTGCGTTCTTTCTCCATCTCTTCCATGTGTCGAATATCATCCACACTCGGCTCGTAAAGATGCCAGATTGTGTAGTGGGGCAGACCGACGACGGAAAACTTCATGCGCTTGGCCATCTGTATTACTGTCAGACTCTGAAGGATATGTCAGACGCATTTCACGGCGTACCTTGCCAAAGCCCTCGGTCTCAGCATGCTTCTCAAAGCTGAAAGCAGGGAAATGAACACCAGAGCGGAAGACCTTTGCTTTAGCCAAAATACTGACTCCACCAACTCCGTCAATCTCCATCTCCATGTCTGGGTCGCCGTAAGGGTCGCGCAGGTAGGCCAAATGCGGTCTCCAGGTTGCATACTCTGCGTACCCTTCAACAATGACAGCATCCTCGTCGAGTGTGTCAGCGAGCGCAAGGGCGGTTTCGGATTCTTGCCAGGAGTTCAGATCGTAGGGCTGCTCTCCACCGAGCCAGTCAGGTAGCGGGCGCCAGACATCTATGAGATCGTGTCAGTTGTTGCTCGCTCTTGAACGGCCTAGTTGAACGTACTTGGCACAATAACGTCCTTGTTGTGTCGCATGAGATCCTCGAGGATTGTGAACGGTGCTGTCTCGACATCCACATCTCTCCAGTAAACCCAGCTGTGAGTAGGTCGCAGAGCGGCACTGAGAAGCCAGTTGCGCGCCTGGGCCATCGACTTACGACGACCAGCCTGCGCTGCGAAACCGTGACGCGATTCGACGTCCTGATTGACCTTCTGACCGAAGTCTTTTTCCATAACTGAGATCTCGCCAAACGTCTTCTTAGGGTCTGGGTTGGCTTGCAACTCCTCCAGTTTCTCTGTCAACAGAGCTATGGTGTTGTCCTTGGAATCTCCAACGAGGAATGCCAGATCGATCAGGTTGTGCGGGTATGTCAAGTTCTGCAAGTGACTGAAGAACATAGGAAGATGAGGCGAAGCATCTCGAAGGGGAGCGCAGATCAATATCCTCTCTTCCCTTTCCCACCCCCGCGCAGTGCCTTGCACATTGTTCAGATCGTAGTAGCGCACAGTCTCGAGTTGCGAGTCCTCATTCGAAGTGAGGTAGCTGAGGGGGCCGGAGCCCAGGTTCGGCCGCAGATCGGGGAAGATGAAATAGAATGCTGTGAGGAAGATGGATCCTACAAGCAGCAGGCGCTGGATCAATTGCCTCCGCCGCCGAAGCGCAGGTTGTGACCGAGGCTGGAATCTGCAATAGCACTGGTGGTTAGCGTCGGGCATCCACGGTTTATCGTCGTGCAAGATAGAGGGCAGAGGCGATGGGAACGCTGTGCTGAGCATTGCGGCAGCTGAACGTACTTGTGAGGTTGGATTGAAAAGGTGCTTCCTTGAGAGGGATATGCCCCGTTCGAGTATGCATGGCGATGCATCTTCCCTTTCGGCGATGATGAATGTAAGGGCAACATTCAGAGAACGGCTCTACAGATTTAGGTTGCTCTGCAGTATCCCTTGAACACCCCGG
Organism: Ascochyta pisi; assembly: GCA_039634435.1. Taxonomy (NCBI): domain Eukaryota; kingdom Fungi; phylum Ascomycota; class Dothideomycetes; order Pleosporales; family Didymellaceae; genus Ascochyta; species Ascochyta pisi. Next base: position 569,015 of record CP113331.1, on the reverse strand, counting down.
TCGGCCTTCGACCCGCCAGATCACCGAGTCGCAGGACACAGCGCAGCGCCTACGAAGCGGGCGCGAGGGGTCGGTGAGGGACAAGTGCCAATCGCTGGCGACGTCAGGCGGAGAGGGCGTGTTGGAGGGTCCGACTGGAGATATCGCGAGTGTACTGGCTGGTTGCGCGTCTTGAGGGCCTCCTTAGGTCGTTCCTTGGCTGATGATTAGCTCGCTAAGGCCACCGTTGACGTCCAGATAAGTCCCGAACGGATTTGTGGCGCCGTCCGAAGCGGCAGTCCCGAAACAAGGGAATCAAAGACGCAAGGCTGCGGTAGGGAATGGATTTCTGCGGACAGCTTTCGTTACTTGCTGGAGATGATGCTAGAGTGCCAAGGCGCCGCTAATGTCGACGTCTCGACGTTTCAAAACCCGAGAAGCAATGATGTGCAGGAGCGTGAGATTGCTGCCGAGATGAATACGATACTGGATCCGGGATGGGGTGTCCTTCACTTTAACACTCACCATGAGTTGCGGTGTCACGTCCTGCCTACAAACGGACCTTAGTTTGTTGGATTCCTGTCGCGGTAAATACCGCTTAGATTAGTAATTATCTAATCTGGATTACTAATTTTGTAATCTGAATCTAGATGCGCTAAGTCACTAGCGTTAGATTAAGGATATATAAACAATTAGGTTAAACTAATAGATTAGTAGAAGAATTTAATCTCTCTTTCTTAATTATTAATTGTTTATCTCTTAAGTCTCTTAACTTTTATAGTTATAAGCCTAGTGTTATAGACTACAAAGGAAGATTCTCCCTGCGTACTTAGTATAGCTAAGGACTTTGTTAATATAATTAAACACTTATACTAACCTCTTTATTATAAATTACTAAACCTACTACTATAAATACTAAAGAAAAGATTAGTACTAGGCAGATCCTGCTTAAATCTAGATTAGACTAGCTAAACTAGTACACTTAGCTAGAGTTTCACGCCTAAGATAAGGCTATCTAGGATTAAATTAATCTAGAAGCAGGCAATATAGATCTAATAGATAAGCAGGAGCTAGTCTATTCTTCTTATCTAAAGAAACTAGTGTAATTAGAGGAAGTTACTAACTTAGCTTTTAAAGCTATAAAAGAAACCTATAAACTGCTAGTCATAGAGCATCTAGAAGAGGTCTAGAAATACAAGATTAAAACAGCTAGATAGACAAGGAAGGTAGCTAAGCTTACTAACATTTAAGATTAGATTAATAAAATAGTATCTCTAAACCTTTTAGCCTTAATTACTCTTAAATTGCTTAACAATAAGAAAGTTACCTATTAAGCACTTATTTAATTACTAAAGAACAACCTTGCTCTAACTAAGAATAACACAAGCAATCTGTTAAGACAGCAATATTAAGCTTATCTAGAGAAAGCTAGATTAGGCTAGATAACTCTAAATAAGTAGTTTAATAAATGGCAAATTTTCTATAGAAAGGCTAAGACTTACTCTATCCTAGATGTTAGCAGATAGCTAGCAATTACTAATTTTCTAGATTTAGTATTAGTAAAACTAGCTCCTAAATAGTCCTAATCTATAAAATAATTAATTACAATTAATTTAGCTCTAGGTAAGACTACTCTAACTATAGACAAAGTTGCAAAGGTTTTCTCCCTTATACTTTAGAAATAAGCAATTAGTTAACTAAAAGAGAAGGGATTAGGAGTGTACACAACCTTTAGCAGATTATCTAGAAATTAGCAGAACAAGTAGAGATTAAGTGCTCTAAGGCACAAGTGTTCTTGCTAACTAGGTAGAACGCACTACTAGCCTTTAATTTCTTGTAATAAACTCTAAGTTATAATTACTAGATTAATAGTATTAGACAGACTAAAGATGACCCTTACTAAAATAGCTAAATCTAAGATTAAAGAAAATTATGCTAAACAAGAGTAGAACAATCTTAGAAAACAAGTTAAGCAATCTAGATAGATCTCTAGAGCCCCTAGAACTTCTAGAACCTCTAGATTATCTAGATTAGCTAAATCTGCTAACAATAGTACTAACAAATTTCCTAGATTAATAGCAGCAGCTCTTATTAACCTATTAGACCTTATTACTAATTAAGAAGGAGTTTATAGTACTGCTTACTCTGCTTATCTATTATTATTAAGTACTATCTTTAATAGAGGTAGAGCAGTACACCTTATTAATAATTAGAAACTTCTAATTAAGGGAACATTTAAGAGAGCTAATCTAGGAGAGATTATTAAGGCAGGTACTTAGTTACTCCCTGTCTTAGAAAAGGGAGATTAATTAATTAAAGCTTTCCTTAATAGAGAAAAGGGACCTAAAACTAAGGATCTATTGCTTAAAGATATTAAGGTAGTTAATAGATTCTATGTTAACATTGTATCTAAAGCTAAGCTTAGGAAGGTTAGACTCTAGTACATAGAACTTAACAACACTCTTAGATATAGATTACTTAAGGACTACGTAGTTATAGCTACTCTACACTCTACTTATAACCTTATCTTTATTAAATACAACAAGATTAGTTGTTATTCTTTACCTTCTATTGTCTAAGCTGTAAAATCATCTACAGTTAATTGAACTTAATCTAGCTTAAAGCAACTTTAGCATTAACAATCTAGACACCTAGGATTAAAAGCTCTCTAAAACCTAGTTTAATCTGCTTAAAATATTTAGATAGAAGGAACAAAGAGGATAGATTGTAAGCAATGCTCTACTATACACTCCTATTAGGTAATCTCTTATAGTCTAAGAGAAAGATTACCTTGTTCTTTCTATTGTATATCCTAGGATCTATTTAATATGCCAACTAGAAGACTTAACAAAGAATAGGCACTAGTAATTAAAGAGGATTACTTAGGAAAGCTGTTTAACAACAATCTCTAATCTAAAACTCTTAGTAAGATAATAAGGATTATTACAGGATTTACTAAATAGATTAAGTGTAAATACAAGTTAGATATAGTTAAAATCTATTAGGATAACAATTTAGCTACTAGACCCTAGAGAGGTAGATCTAGATACAAAGAATAGGCACACAAACAAGAGATTACAATAGTAACCTCTCCTCCCTACACTTACAAACTAAATAGATTAGCAGAGAAAGCAGGACAAGAATTAATAACTAAATTAATTAAAATAAGGTTAGGAGCTAACCTGCCTGCTTAACTCTAGCTAGAGATAATAAGCGTAGCGGCTTACTTACATAGTATAAGTCTATTCTCTACTTAAAACTATTAATCACTAAATAAGGTACTAGATGGTTAATTTTAACAATACTTTAGATAGTTTAAACTAGCAGAGATTAGGCATAGAACTGCTAATCTACAACTAGATTAGAGCAGGATATATGCCTATAGATGCAGAGCTTATCCTCTTAATAAGAATTAATTAGCTAGTAGGAATTAAATAAGGATTTAAAGTTAACCTAAGGGGTTATATTAGTTATTTAGTTAGATACGTTGCATCTAATATATACTAAATATAGGTACCTACACTTAATTAAGTTATTACAACTAGAGATGTTGTGTTTAATAAAAAGACCTTTTTTTAAGGCACTCTAGATAAAGAGATAAAGATTAATTAAGCTACTAAGTTAGTAGAGATCCTTTATAACAGAGAAATCTAAGATCTAGGTTAGGAGTTAATTATACCTAAACAAATAGGTATCTAGTCTAGTTTAGACCCTAACAGAAATGTAGGGGGTAAGTTATCTAGATTAACAGACACTATAGCTAGCCTGCCTAGTAATTAAGAGAATTAGAGCATAGAAACAGCACAAAGAGAACATAAGGCTAGTAATTACCTAAGAATCTATACTAATTAACTAGAAACAACTAGATTATTTACTCTAGATGCTACTCCTAAACTAATTAATTAAGGTTTAGGAGGTAATAGAGACTATAGAGAAATCTAACAAGACAACCTTATTAATTATTGTAAAGCTGTTAATTAACAAAGAGTGCATACTCCTATAGTAGCTAAATTATCCTGCCTAAGTAATTAATTAAGATTAATTACTCTAGCCCCTTAAGTCCGCTAAGCTGCTTCTGCACAGCTAAGCAAAGCTGTAGATACAACAACTTACGTTTAATTAAGTTAAAGACAACAAGAATTACTATCTAAAACTAACCTAAGAGTCTATATCCTAGAAAGGCAGCCAAGGCGAAAACCTAGCAACTAGAAAGGGGGTAGATTCAAGGGTGTTAACACTTTAATTGCTAGTCTTACTAAAAATAATTAGTAGTTAGATTTTACAAATACTTTCTTACCTAGTGTTACCTAATCCTAGGAAGAACAATTAAGTTATAAGACTATAAACTTAATAGTTATAGCAGCAATCTAAAATAACTAAGTAAAACTATTACTTAATTAAAAGATACATAGGGATAATCCACTATTACCTCTAAAAATATAGAAACAATTAATACAACACCTACTTAAGCTTCTTTTTAGAGACGCTTCTAGGAAAGAGATAAATTAATTAAGATAAAAAGAAACATAGACAGAGATCCCTAAATTAGAGTCTATAGATTAACTATTACTACTAAAGTAGGTTTAGACCTACAAATTCAATTAAGACAGCTTCTTTATTAAATGCAAAGCTAGACTTGTAGTTAAAGGAGATCTGCAAGAGTTTAACACTCTTACATTAATATATGCAGCTACACTAGCTACTAAATTATTTAGAGCAGTTATAGCTATTATAGCTAAGTTTAATCTAGAAATTAAGCAACATAACGTAGTTAGAGCATTCTTAAATGCACTTATTACAAAAGATAATCTAGTAATCTGTAATCTTCTAGATAGATTTAAAGAAGCTAGACTATGTATTCTACTTAACAAAGCACTCTATAGATTAAGAGAGTCTCTACTACTTTAGTATAAAGAATTCTTAAGCACTCTTTAATTAATTAGACTACAATACTCTAAAGAAGAACCTTGCCTATTCTTTAATCTAGATTGTACTATCCTAGTACTATTCTATGTTAATAATATACTTTTGCTGTACTATAAGGACTATAAGCAAGAAGCACAAGACCTTTAGAGCAAAGTTACATTAAAGTATAAAATCTAAGATTAAGGAGATGTACAGTAGTTCCTAGAGATTAGAGTAATCTAAAATAAGAAAGCAAGGTTAATTACGTTACTCTATAATACGTATATTAATAAGATTGCTAAGAAGTTTAACCTAGATAAGGGATTTTTTCCAGAAACCCCCCTATCTATAGCTAAGCTAATTAAAACCCCTAAAAAAGCAACTAAATAAGAAGTAAAGTCTTATTAAGAGAAGGTTAGATTAGCTCTCTATACAGCTATTATACTTTGCCTAGACGTATTCTTTGCAGTATTAAAGCTATCCTATTTCCTAACAAATCTAAGCAAGGACTACTACAAAGCAATTAATTAAGTAATTACATATCTCTACAAGACAAGAATAAAAAGTATCTAATTTAGAGATTATTCTAGACTAGAACTTGTTATATGTAGAGATGCATTATTTGCTAATAATTTAGAAACTTCACAATCCTCTTATAGATATATAATTATCTTGTTTAGAGGACTAATCCTATAGAAAGCTGCTAGGCAATCTACAGTTACTACTTCTACAACAGAAGCAGAGCTAATTGCTCTATCCTACACAGCAAAAGAGACTATAGCAATCTAGCAATTGTTTAATAAAATAACGCTAGATATAGGACAAACCTAGACTATTTAGTATAATAATTAACAAACTATCTAACTAGTAGTTAGAAAAAACAAGAAAATCACAACTAAACTCTAACACATAGATATCTAAAACATGTAGCTAAGATAGGAGTACTTAAACAGATTGTTTAAGATTAGCTATCTAGAAACCTCTTAAATACTAGCTAATAGATTAATTAAGGCACTAAGCAAACAGGAGTTTAATTACTTTAAGAAACTCCTAAATCTTAAGAATGCAAAGGGATTAAATAATAAACTAGAATAGAAGGCTTAATTATAAGTACAATTATAGCTAATCTTAAACAGAACCTAGAACTATTATTATCTTATAATTAAGCTAATCTAAACTCTTATAATAAACTATGTCTCTTAGCATACCTATTAGCTTTAAAGCTAATTAACTAGAGCTATAATATCCTTCAAATAATAAATAATCTAAGCTTCAATCTCTTCTCTAGTTAGAGGGCAGGATTAGAATCTAAACAAACCTTAACTATAATCACCTAACACCCTAGGACAAGAGTATCTAGACTAGCTATATCTAGCTAATCTCTCCTTATAACTGCAAGTACAATTAGTTAGGCAGTACTAATAATTGCCCTAATTCTTATCTTAGCAGCTTAACTCCTTATATCCTCCTTGTTAATTATCTTAGCAGCAAGGGCAAGGTAATCTATAGCTGTACTTGTGTAATTAACTAGCAAATCTACTAGGTTATGCAGCCTGCTGTTAATATCTAGAAAGATAGTGTTAAGAAGCAGTCTTAAACTGCTATTAAGAAGCCTAGGGATGCTAATGCCTAACTTAGACAAACTAGAATTGTAGAACATTTACTAGTTAATAACTAGGAGCTAGAACACTAGCATGTTAAGTAATCTAATTATAGGCGCTTTGCAGATATTAATTAGCAACTAGTTAAGTTACTACAGGAATTAGAATAGGAGCAGGATACATTAGAATAGATAGATTAACTACTAGGGACAGACTAATGTATAGCCCCTTACAATCTAATCTAGTCTTACAGCAGTTCTTAGCAATTAGAGAACCTTAATCCCTAATCTACTAGCCTAGCTTTACAGCCTTATAAATCTATTTAAGTTAACACTTACTCTAAAAAGGTTAAGCTACAAACTAGATTATGTACCTAATTACTACTAGTCTACTAGAAAAAACGCAGTAATTAGACTAAAGTTTAACTATCCTAGCGTCCCTACTTAAGATTAGATTAACTCTAATTAAATAAGATCTAAAAATAATCTTATATCTTAGCGCAAGTGTGCGTGTTATACTTAATATATCTTTTAGATGTAATTTCTTAATTATAACAAACACTGCTATTGCTACAAAGTCTCCTTAAGACATATTAAGCATATAGGATTACTTATAGCACAGCTACTGCAGAGCTATCTAATCTAGGAGTTAAAGTCTTTAACTTCTTATTTAATCTAGCAGTTAAAGTAGTCTTTAGCTTTAGAGTAGTCTTTAGCTTTAAAGTAGGCTTTAACAGTATAGTTATAGGCTGTTAGGCCCTAAGGCAAGGTGCACTAAAAGATAAGGTAACAACATAAGTAGTAATAATATAATTAGCAATAGAGATGTATAATTAACTATAGACTGTTTAATGCTAGGCATTAATCTAGTACAAGGGACTATTTATACTAGGCTTAACCTAGAATAGGTTACTCTGTAACGTCCTTCTAAGGCGTTAGCTATTAGGCTAACATTATCCCCCTTCTTAGATTAATTGCCCTAATCAACTAAACGTTAGACTATTAGGCCCTAGTATAGGGTATTGTAGTACATTGTAGTCTATTGTAGTGTATTCTAGGACAGTATTAACTACCTTGTCCTAATTAACTAGAGGCCTAATATTCTACCTTTACCTAGGCGCGTGCCTCTCTTTTTTCTCTCTTATCTTTACTATTAAATTTAGCAGTAAGGGCACAGCTGCCCTAGCTGCTAGCAGAGTAGTATATATTAGGTTCTCTCTTATTAATTTAGTCTGTTACTCCTACACTCCACTACCTTCTTTAGTAAGTTTATCTAGAATTTAACTCTTTGCCTTTTCTTCTCTTTGCTCCCCTTCTAGGGCATTATGCGCTATTATAGCGCATATTAGCTAAGATAGATCTATTAGAGTAGAAGGTGGCCTTTCTAAACTCTTTTAATGCTAACTAGTGTATAGTAGACTATTTAACACTATTCTATGCTATGTTAGCCTACATCTGCTTAAGTTAGCACTACTTACGCTCTTCTTGTCTATTATAGACTTTACGCCTGTATCTAACAACATAGCTAACAATGCTGTCTTTACTATCTATGTCTGTGTCTGCTGTGTTACCTAGTTTAGCACTGCTAAGTGTTATGTAGGTAGCATAGTTAGCTGCTGTTTCCCTCTAATTACTAATAAAAATTAGTAGATCTACAAGTCTTAGCTCTTTAAGCTTAAGAACAAGGACAGTGTTTAGACTATAAGGTGCTAGAGGTGCTTTTTTACTAACTCTAACTGCTTTGCAGTATATTTAAGCATTCTAGAGCATTTTAGCGTATACTAACACCTTGTAGCTCTCTAAGAAGCATTGTAAGCATCTTGCAGCTATCTATAGTTATCTTAAGGACTACGCCCTCTAAGGACGCACTGCTAATAAGAAGGAGCTCAATATTACCTACCTTGCTAAGATCTATTGTTTTTTAGCTAAGATAATCTTAGCGTATGTCTTTCTGTCCTATTATAGAGCGTTCTAAGCTATTATAGCACATAACTAACTATTCTTAGCAGCTTTAGCTTTTACGCTAACAAATTGTACCTTTATTCTAGTGCAATTTGTTTAGCTAACAATCTAATTACTAATGTCTAGCCTAACAGTTGCAAGCGCGATAAGGTAACTCTCTAGGCTAAGGTTAAAGGTTAGAAGCGTAAGTTAGAAGCCTAAATTGCTGCTAAGGCTTTAACCTCTACTAAGAAGGTAAGTCTTCCTCCTTTTTAGCTATTCTTAGCTATTATAGCGCGTTCTAACTCCTAATAGGCTAAGGGCACCATTGTTAACGCCTAATTAAGGGAATTGTCTAGTTAGGCTGCTAACTTAGTTGTTAAGATCGCTGCCTTAGAAACCTAGAGGGATAAGGCTACTAGTAATGCTAAGAGTTAGCTAACTAGGCGTATTAAGGCTAAGGAGAAGGAGCGCAAGAGGCTTCTTGCTTGTGCTACTGCCTTGTAATTTGCTAGTAGACATAGTAGATAATTCTGTAGTATTCTCTAACATTTTGTAGCGTTCTAGGCTATAATGCTGCACTTAGAGTGCTTTAAAATACCTGCTGCCTTTACAGCTTTTAATAACATATAATAACCTCTTCTTTTGCATTCTTAACTATATTAGACTATTATAGGCTATTATAGCGCACTTTGTTCTTTGTTAAATCTAAGTGCTATTAAACACCTAAAACCTTGTAGGAAAAATAGTGAAGGTAACTTTAGATTTCTTCTTGTCTAACTTAGAGATTTCTAATTTTTTAGCTGCGAGGCCTAACTATCCCCCTTCTTTTTAGGAGGCTGACCTAGCTGCCTTTTGCTAGTCTTTAAGGTTTGTTGTCTTTTTAGGAGGATTTTCTCCCTATTCTAAAACTCTTTAAGGGTGTTAGAGGAGATGTTTACTCTAGGCTCTTATGTGTTCTCTTTATTGCTATATCTAGCCTATTTTACATAGTATATCTATTGTCTGTTATTGTCTTAGCTTCTTTTAATAATTCTTTCTACATTCTACATATTGTTACTAAATATGCAAAGTGTGTCTATAATCTAATTGTCTAGGTGTAGAATTATCCCTTTAGAGTTAAAAGGTTCTAAGAGAAACGCGTAAAACACTAGATAGACACTTTTTAGGCCTAGTAGGTCTACTTTAAATAATATTAGCCTAATCTAGGCTACTATACGCTTTAGTCTAATATACTTCTAATCTAGTTTCTACTTTAGCCTTGTAGACTTTATATAGCAATTTAAGACTATTACTTAGTCTCTTACACTAAATAGTATTAGTAGCCTACTCTTATTCTAATATGCCTTCTAGTACGCATTTGTAGTAAGTATTTTCTTTTTGCACTCTCTTTGCAATGCAAGTACCTTAGTTGCAACTTGCAACCCTAGGAGCAACTCTCCCTGCCTAAGGAGTATACTAGGCTAGTCTGCCCTCCTAGGAGCTATTCTATAGTTTGCTTAGAACAAGGTAGTTCTTATAGTAGCATAGAAGCTATTATTATATATAAACTCTGCAACTAAGATCTATATTGCTTAATTGTCCTGCTCTAGAGAGTAGTAACACCTTAGGTACTGCTCTAGGGTTTAATTCTGTCTTTCTATCTATCTATTAGTCTGTAGGTAATAAGCAGACAACAATACCCTTCTAGAGTTTAGATAGTGTTAGAAGGTCTTCTAGTAACCTGCATTTATTAGGGGACCTTAGTTTAAGATAATGCGTTTTAGAACTCTATAGAGTTAAATTACTTCTCTTATCTATGCCTATGCAAGGTTAACTCTATCTTAATCCTCTCTTGCTAGAACATAGTGTGCTATCTTTGTTAATTAGCATATAATTACAAGTATTGCGTTGTACACTACTCTAGCTAGCTTGCTTAGAGGCAACTTTGTAATAAAATCTATTGTTGCTTCTTCTTACAGCCTATTTAGTAGTAGTATTAGTGTAAGCAATCTATATAGACTGTGTTGTACTAGGGTTAATCTCTTGCAGGGCACACATTCCTAGTAGTACTAGCTAACATTCTCTCTTATGTTCTTCTACCTGTATTAGCGCTAGAGCTTTTTAAGTGTTCTTCTTGCACTAAAATGTCCTGTAAGTAGGCTGTTATAGCACTCTTGTAGCGCTGCTACCTTCTCTTTAGACGTAGTAAGGTGTCTTATACCTAACTAAGCTAATATGCCTTATTCTAGGACATTCTAACCCATCGTAGGACTAGAATTATCTAACTAACTTTTAGTGTCTAGTTCTGTACTAGTCTCTTCTTAAGTAGGCTAAAATTCCTTAGGAGCGCGTCTATTAGCTTTCTAGAATTCCTTTAGGGCTATCTTTGTCTTAAGCAATATATTTTAGTGTTTAGTAGCTCTTGTTTGTACTGCTGCTACCTAAGTAGTGTAATCCTCCTTCTTAGAAAGTAGATCTTTTAGTAGTTGTACAAAAGCTTTGTTATACTTCTAAGATAGTTTCTGTGCCTTTGCTATATAATCTAGCCTTTGTAATAGCCTATCTGCTAGATTTGTACTCTCTAGTCTGTAGTTTAGAACAAAGTTATACTAACTTAGTACTAAGTACAACCTAACCTGTTAGTAGTTTAGTACCTTAGTTTCTATAAACTACTTTAGATTTATATAGTCTGTAAGGATCTTAAAGTAAATTCCTAAGAGGTAATGCTGCTAGTGCTTCACACTCTGCACTATAGCTAGCAATTCTTAGTTATAGGTGTTGTAGTTGTACTCTGCTTAAATAAGTTTGCGTAAGTAGAAGTTAACTAGTCTCTATTAGTCCTTGTTGTCTAATCCTAGGCTGTTCTAGCTTAAGATACCTAAGATTGCTCTACCTAAGGCATTAACCTCTAGTCTTGTTAGTCTCTCTCTCTTAAAGTAAGCAAGTATAGGTACTCCTAGAAACGTGTCTTTTAAGTACCTTACTACCTCTTTTGCCTCTTTTAGCAAATCTAGGTGTTGACTTTCCTTTCTCTTTATAGCTGGCCTGCTCTAGGCTTGCTCTAGTGACTTCTTTGTTAATGTAGTTAAGGGTAGCACAATACAGCTAAACCCTGCAATAAACCTTTTATAGTAGTTTATAAAACCTATAAACACACAGATGTTGCGCATAGTAGCTAGTACTAGCTAGTCCTAGATTGTTTTAACTTGTTCTAGGTTAATACTAACCCCTCTAGAGAATACTACGTATTTAAGGAACTCTATATATTGTGTGTACTATTTACACTTTAAAAGCTTTATAAATAGCTTTGCTTTACGCAATCTTATTAAGACTTTCTTAACATGTTTAACATGTTCCTCTTCTGTGTTCAAGAAGATTAGGATATTGTCTAAGTAGACAATACATGTTACATTAATTAACCCTACTAAGGCTTTGTTTATGTAAGCCTAGAATTAGGCAGGTGCGTTAGTAAGGCTAAATAGCATTACTATGTACTTAAAATAGCTATACCTTGTCCTAAAGGCTGTCTTCTATTTGTTCCCCTTCTTAATCCTAATCCTGTAATAAGTGTCTCTAATATCTAGCTTAGTATATACCTTTGCTTAGGACAGACGCTCTAGGGATTCTGCAATTAAGGGTAGTAGATAGCAATTCTTTATAGTAATCTTGTTTAGGCCTTAATAATCTACACAAAGCCTTAGAGTGCTGTCCTTCTTCTTTGCAAAAAGGATAGGGGCTCCTGCTAGAGATTTTAATTAGGTTATCTAACCTCTAGCTATGAAATTAGCTATGTACTTTTAAAGTACTACTAATTCCGCCTCTAATAGTCTATATAGTGGCTAGTAAGGAGGCGCAGCTTCCTCTTTAATGTTAATTGCTAGATTATTTAAGCTGTGCTTAGCAAGCTCCTTTAAGCTATTTTCTAACGCTACATTAGCGTATTTGTAGTATTGTAAGGGAAGGTTAGTCCCTTTAGGTCCTTCTGTTCTACTCTAACCTATGCCAGTGTTTAGGCCAGCGAAGCTAGTCCTAATAATTTTAAAACCTTAATTGTGAAACCTGAGTATAGCAGCTAGATAGCTAAGTAGGTTAGTAAATTTAAATAGAGTTTTCTTAGAATTTACTTTATTATTCCTAGTTATTATAGATATAGCTTATTATTTAATATAATTAGTTTAAGACAACTTTTATAGTAGTTAGAGAAAATAGTATTAATATAGATTTACTTTTTTAAATCTCTACTTATAATATTAGAATAGAATAAAACTTAAAAAGCTATAAAAAGCCTAAAAGTTTTACTTCTAGTAATAGATTATTACTTAGCTGTTTTATATAGAAAGTATAGTATTAAAGTCCTATAGAATATTAGTAGAAAGTAGTATATTAAAGTTATAAATCTACTACTTTACTACTTTACTACTTTACTACTTTACTACTTTACTACTTTACTACTTTACTACTTTACTACTTTACTACTTTACTACTTTACTACTTTACTACTTTACTACTTTACTACTTTACTACTTTACTACTTTACTACTTTACTACTTTACTATTACTTTACGTATTAAAATTCTCTAATAGTTTAGTAGTATACTAGTATAGTAGTATAAAAATAAGTATTTAAGAAATCTTTAACTTAGTAGCTTTATATTCTACTAGTTAAATAGTAAGCTTAAATAAGTAATTCTGTATCATATAATAATAGTATAGAGTAACCTATCTTTACTTACTTTAAGTGCTTAACTTTAGTCTATAGTTTTTAGCTATATACTTATCTAGCTAGTAACTATTTTATAAAGAGTTTTTTTTTACTCTTAACTATTAAAAAGCTTCTAAGTTTATTAGCTATATAATCCTTTATTCTATAGTTCTATTTAAGACCTACTACGGTAAAGTGTACTTTTAAATAAGTACTAAATATATAGTATCTAGCTCTTTAAAGTCTATTGTTAAGCTAAGGAGTTTATAACTAAATTTTATCTGTTATCTACTTACTTCTCTTGTTTATGTAGTATGACCTTAGGTAGTTAAATAATTTATAGTCCTAAAGTACTTATTTAATAAATTATCTTCTTATATTATTCTAATTAAAGAATTAAGACTATTATAGTAGCTATTTTAGTTTTCTACTTACTAACTTAATATCTACCTATAATATTTTTATCTATTAAATTTCTACTTCTACTAACTAATAAACTTATAAGTATATAGTTAATTAGCTAACTAGCTTTAACTTTTATAGCTATTATATACTAGTATATAGAGCTATAAGCTTATTAGCTTAGTTACTTATTAAAAACCTATTATTTAAACCTTATAACCTAGCTTTTTAGTTATGTAATACTTTACTACTTTATATAGTATATTCTACTAAAAAATTACTATTATTAGTAAAAGAATGTTTAAGTTATAAGTTTTGATATTTAATAGTCTTTAAACTTAGTTAATGTTACAATCCACAGAACACAGGAAGGATCTGCCTAATTGCAGTAGCTGCGGCACAGCGATTATAACAATAGAATAAACACAAGTAAGCAACAATTACAGTGTTAGCACTTAGTAAGGGACTAAGGGGACACGTGACTTAATTAGGGCTTAGCACAATTAGTATAATTAGTAATTAGTATAATTAGTGCTTAGTGCAATTAGAGGATGCACAACACTAATTAGTCTGCATTACTACTACTATTATTAAAGTATATAGTATAAAGGAACACAACCCTTATAGTTTGTGTTTAACCTTGTTAATTAACTTTGTTATTAGAATATTTCAACCCTGCTTATAAAATAGATAGTCTATTCTATACTCTTCCTTGCAACCTAAGTAGCTAAGGTCCTAGACGTATACTACTTACTCTTTTAGTTCCCTACTCTTGTACTTATCCTTAAGACCTAATTAAACAATCACTTACAGACTTTGTCTAAAGTGTAAAACTTAACATTTTAAACACTCCTAAGATAAGTACTTTAGGAACCTGTGCTACCTCTAGTAGCTCTTGCTTAAGCGACGTTAACATAGATGCTTCTGTTACAAACAGCACTATAAATGTCGCTAAACCTAACACCTACAATAGCAAACAAAGCAAGCTTAACAACTAGCTCCTCTAGTTTAACTTGTTCTTTAAGTTTTAAGGAAGTAAGATTCTAGACAACAAACATGTTATGCTAGCTGCAAGTTACATGCGTAGCAACACATTTAAATAGATTAAGCTCTTCCTTTAAAAGGCTATGTTAGACAAGTGTCCTAACAAAATCTTAGTCTAGTTTAACAACTTTAACAAGTTTAAGAGGATAGTTAAACTAATCTTTAGAGTTTTAAATGAACTAGCTATTGCACAACGCAACATTTAATGCATTAAGCAAAATTAGTCTGCAGCTAACTACGCTGCAGAGTTCTAACAACTTGCTACTAACATAGAATAGGACAACACCGCGTTAATAACTATGTTTAAACAAGGCCTTAAGCCTAAAGTTAAGGAGGAACTAATGCGCACTAGCGCTAGTACTAACACCTTAGATAAACTAGTCAACAAAGCAACTAGCATTAATGTTAAGCTATACAAGCTTTAGATAGAATTAAGAAACAACTCTAGAGCGCGCGTTGTGACTAAGGTTAACAATTACCTGCCCCTACGTAACTAGTAGCGCAACAACTTAAACTAAGGAAATTAAGGCAATTGCAACAACTACTAGTCTAACAGCAGTTAACGCATCTATAGCAACACACAGAGTAGATACTACAGACCTAAAGCTATAGACCTCTTAAACCTTAACAAAGAACTAAGCCCACTAGGACGCTAGAATAAAAAGAGCAAGGGAAGCAACAACTTAGGCAATAGAAATAACAAAACCTATTACAACTATAGCAAGATAGGCTACTTTGCTAGGGACTGCTGTATAAAGAATAAGGTTCTTTAGCAAGTTAACATACTATCCTGTAGTTATAAAGACATAGATGCTAGTAATAAATAGGAAGTAATTACTAATAAAGAAAGACAACTTATAGAAGACCTAGAGTCTAGTTCTAAGGATAATGTAAACTACATTAAGCCTTCTAAGCGCGTAGCAACACCCTATAAGGAATTACAAGAATATTAAAACAAGATAGATAACCTCCTAGACACAACAGGCAGGACTCTAGCTTAAATTAGATCTAGATTAGCACGCTAACACTGCTACAAGAGGTGCTACTGCACTTAACAACAACAAGAACGCAATAAAAACAATAAAGCATATTACAACATGTGTTAATCTCTTGTATATTAGCTAACACTACTACTTAAGCACGTAAGGCTGAGACGTAGCCTTAACACAATTATTAAAGAACTTAAAGAAGACCTTATAGACTGCTAGCGCCTTGTTAACAAAATTAACAACAAACTAGAGGAAGAAAACTAGTGCAATTAGAAATTACAACGCACGCAGAAACATATAATAAGCTAGCTACTTTTAGCTACTATTAATCCTCGCATATAGTACATTCTAGATTCCTAGAACCTAAAACATGTAAACCTTTTATAGACTACATATACAGATAATAAATGCGCAATGCACTACAAAAATAAGTTAAAAGTGCACTATTTTCTATTGCCTTGCAACTGCTGTTGCGTACAATAATACAAGTGCACTAATAACTTTTGTAACATTTATTTAATTAATAAACGCAACTACGTTATTTTTTCTAGAGATAATAATCTAACTGCAGCAACGCGAATGCAGCTACTAGTTAATAGTAACTACTTTAACAACTATTAGCAGCTATGCCTTAACCCTAGATGCAGGAAGCACTAAGGTATAAAAGAATTTAAAGGGTTTAAAACAGACAACAAGTCTTTTTTAGAGGAACAAACAAGGGCATCTAGAGTCTTGTTATTAACTCTATTAGGACCTATAACCTTATTAAGCTCCCTATTGTGTTAAATAGGAAGAAGCTATTAGCACTCTTAGACTTAGAAGCACAAGGGAACTACGTTTCCTTACGTAGAGTATAGCTAGCTAGACTACACCCTTTGCGTAAAGAACACTCGTATCAGCTCTAAGTAGCTAATAGAGAACTAATGCTAGAAGAAGCAGTTATAACGCACAAAGTTAAGTACTAACCCCTCTAGATACAAGGACACTATAAGTTAATATTGCTAGATGTCTTAAGTATAGCCACTTACAATGTTATATTAGGATTGCTATAGTTACAAAAGCACAACCTACAGATTAATTAGAAAGATTAATAGCTTTTGTTTAAAGGGTGCAGATGTAGCACAACTACACGCTAGCCTACGTAACCTACGCTAGAGCTAGTAGATAAGAAGAAGATTAATAACATCTCTTCAAACTATTAGATGTGCTAAGATAGAGCGGTTAATTGTATAGACCTAGAAAGCCTCTCTACAACAATTAAGGAGAGAGATAGTGCAACTCCTGCTATACTAGATGTGTACTATTAGTACGCCTAGATGTTTAAAGAAGAGCTATCTGCAAAAGCGCTACCTAAGCATTAATCTTAAGATTGTGAGATTAAGCTCTAGGAAGGGAAAGAACTACCCTTTAGGCCTATATACTAGTTATCTAAGAAAGAACTTAAGATACTAAGGAACTACATTAAAGAGAACCTTGCAAAAGGATTTATTAAGAAATCTAAATCTCTAGCAGGATTCCCTATTCTATTTGTACTAAAGAAGGACAGCAAATTACAACTTTGCGTTAACTACTAAAAGCTTAACAACATTACTATTAAGAATTGGTATCTGCTACCTAACATAATAGAACTACAAGACTAGTTATTAAGAGCAAAGTTCTTTACTGCACTTAACCTACGCGGAGCGTACAACCTAATACGTATAAAGAAAGATAAAGAATAGAAGATAGCGTTTAGGACCTATTATAGACATTTTAAGTATACAGTTATGCTATTTAGGCTAACTAACGCACTAGCAGTCTGCTAGGCTCTTATTAACAACGTGCTATAAGCACACCTAGACATTACTGTAGTAGCTTACCTTAACAACATCCTAGTGTACAGTAAGACACTAGAAGAACACAAGGTTTATGTACAACAAGTGTTAGAATGCTTAGCAAAAGCAGACCTTAGGCTAAAGCTAGAGAAGTGCAAATAGCACAAGAACAAAGTAGAGTTCCTTAGCTATATTGTAGGAAGGTATAGAGTTAAGATAAGCAAAACAAAGATATAGGTAGTAAAGGATTAGCTAACACCTAAAACTATTAAGAACATTTAAGAGTTCCTTAGGTCTGTTAACTTTAATTGCCGCTTTATTAAGGATTACTCCCTTAGAGCCTTACCGCTTACTAAGCTTACGCAGAAGGACATACTATTTAAGTAAGAACAAGCGTAGGAAGATGTATTCTAATTACTTAAGTAAGCATGCGTAGAGCTACCTACTATAATTACATTTAAAAGTAGAAAACTGCTTTAACTTAAAACTAATGCCTTAGATTTGGCATTAGGAGCATGTGTAACTTAGGAACAAGATAGTTTATAGCACCTAATTGCCTACTACTTACGCAAGTTCTTAAGACCTAAAGAACGCTACAATGTGCACAACAAAGAACTCTTAGCAATTGTATTAGCTTTAGAACATTAGCAAGTTTACGCAGAAAGCTGCTTAGACCTTACTATTTATACAGATTATAAGAATCTAGTACAGTTTACTACAACTAAAGTACTTAATTAGAGACAGGTTTAATAGGCTAAACTACTAGAATAATACAAGTTCAAGATCCTATACACGCTAAGAAAGGATAATAGTAGAGCTAATGCACTTAGTTAACAACACAACCTTATAGAAACTAAGACAATTAATAAACACGCTATACTTAGAGTTAACAAGGATAGATTGTTAGGACTATTACAGCAGCTTAACAACATAATACAGGTTTAAGCAGAACAACGTATCCTGTTAGAAGTACTAGAAGAATTATAGAAAGAAATTATAGCTAGTTACTATAATAACCTGCTTTACAGACACCCTAGTATTACAAAGACAATAGAACTTATTAAGAGACACTATAAGTTCCTAAAAATAAAGAACAAGATTACTAAATACATTAAAGATTGTGTAGATTGCTAGAAAAACAAGCACAGTATACACACTAAATACAGAGAAGCATAGGCAATAGAGCTACCTACAGCCCCTTAGATAAATATTACAATAGACTTTGTTACACAGTTACCTATCTCTAAGAACCCTGTTACAGGATATAGCTACAACTTAATCTTTGTTGTAGTAGACAGATTTACAAAAGCTATAGAAATAATACCCTTCTAACATAGTTATACTGCAGAGCAGCTTACTTAAGTATTCCTAGACTAAGTTGTTAGGCATCACAGCATTCCTAAATTAATTATTAGCAATAGAGATAAGCTCTTTATGTTAAACTATTAGACAACGCTCTTAGCAGCTATTAGCACTAAGAAGAAGCTGTCTACAGCCTATTATCTACAGACAAACAGACAAACTAAATAAATAAACTAAACTATAGAAACATTCCTATAGATATACAGCAACTAGCAGTAAGATAACTAGGTTTTGCTGTTACCTATAGCACAGATTGCATACAACAATAAGCTATTAGAAGCAATAGGCGCAACGCTGTTCTTCTTAAATTATAGAAGACACCTAAATCTCTTTACTAGAGCACTAGACACGCTAGTACAAACAGAATTAGCAATCTCCTTAGTTTAGAAACTAAAGGAAGTACACAAGAAAACGCTAGAAAACATTAGCAAAGCCTAAGAATAAGCAATCTCTTATGTTAACTAGAAACAAAAAACAGCACCTTAGCTAAAAGAGGGGGATAAAGTCTATCTCCTTACAAAAAACCTTTAAACGCAAAGACCTATAAAGAAACTAGATTACATTAAAGTTAGACTATTTTTTATTTCTAAGCAGATAAGCCTAGTTAACTATAGACTTGCCCTGCCTAGAGATGCAAAGATCTATCTAGTGTTCTACATATCCCTTTTAGAACTAGCCAACCCTAGAACGCTAGTCTAGAAAGACTTCCACTATTAGGTTAACACCAACAACAAGTAGGAAGTTGAAAAAATAGTGCAACATTGCAATATTAGCGACAGCAATAAATACCTAGTTAAATAGTTAGGATACCTAGACTTAGAAAACACATAGGAACTAACTACGCACCTTACAAACTGCTAGCAGATGTTAAAGCAATTTAAAGAGACTAATTAGGCAACAACATGTCGCTCTCTTAGTACTCTAAAGGATAACCCTCAAAGGCGCCCTAGGTACTAGGCAACAACAAGAACTTGTTAGACAGACTAGTTAACTTAATAGTCTTTGTCTCTAGCTGCTCTTGCTCTTTAATACTACGCTCCTCTACTGTGATAGCCTTGTTAGCACAACAGTCTAACAAATCTATTTGTTATTGCAACTGCTTCTTGCGTGCATAAGCTACACGCAGGTCCTCTATAGCCTTTTTAGATATCTAGATTGCTTTAGTTTGCGCTTTGTAACTCTCTTTTATGCAAACACACAACTTCTCTTTCTTAGACACTAGTTAAGTAAACTTAGATTAAGTTACCCTTACGTTACAACGTTGCTCTAGACAAACACACTTGCTGCACTTCTTAAACTAAATATAAATCTTGTACACGTAGTTATGCTTTACACAGGTTTTGTATTTCTACACTATAATCTCCTTAAAGGACTTAATAAATTTGTATAGATAATAATAGTAAGCTAAACTTAAGATAGTTAGTTGTTTTTGCATTGTTAAGACTTGCTTAACAATTAAGGAAGGGCCTTGCGTTATATAAATAAGCTTAAGGGACTAAGCTAAGACAGGAGGAGGATAGTGTTATAATCTACAGAACACAGGAAGGATCTGCCTAATTACAGTAGCTGCAGCACAGCAATTATAACAATAGAACAAATATAAGTAAGCAATAATTACAGTGTTAGCACTTAGCAAGGGACTAAGGGGACACGTAACTTAATTAGGGCTTAGCACAATTAGTATAATTAGTAATTAGTATAATTAGTGCTTAGTGCAATTAGAGGATGCACAACACTAATTAGTCTGCATTACTACTACTATTATTAAAGTATATAGTATAAAGGAACACAACCCTTATAGTTTGTGTTTAACCTTGTTAATTAACTTTGTTATTAGAATGTTTCAACCCTGCTTATAAAATAGATAGTCTATTCTATACTCTTCCTTGCAACCTAAGTAGCTAAGGTCCTAGACGCATACTACTTACCCTTCTAGTTCCCTGCTCTTATACTTATCCTTAAGACCTAATCAAATGATCACTTACGGACTTTGTCTAAAGTGTGAAACTTAACAGTTAAGTAGTATAGTTAAATAGTCTCCTAATTTACTAGTTTAATAGCTTACTAGTTTACTAGTCTCCTAATAGTAGTCTATTAGTCTACTAGTTAAATAGTTTAATAGTTAAATAGTTTAATTGTTTAATAGTTTACTAGTTTACTAGTTAACTAGTTTAATAGTTTACTAGTTTACTACTTGTATTATTTGCTAGTCTAATATTTTAATTGTTCACTAGTTTAATTATTTACTAGTCTAATAGTTGATTAGTTTACTACTTTTATTATTTACTAGTCTAATAGTTTAATTGTTTGCTAGTCTAATTGTTTAATTATCTAATAGTTTAATTGTTTACTAGTCTGATTGTTTGATTGTTTAACAGTTTAATAGTTTAATAGTTTAATAGTTTAATAGTTTAATAGTTTAATAGTTTAATAGTTTAATAGTTTAATAGTTTAATAGTCTAATAGTTTAATAGTTTAATAGTTTAATAGTTTAATAGTTTAATAGTTTAATAGTTTAATAGTTTAATAGTTTAATAGTTTAATAGTTTAATAGTTTAATAGTTTAATAGTTTAATAGTTTAATAGTTTAATAGTTTAATAGTTTAATAGTTTAATAGTTTAATAGTTCAATAGTTTAATAGTTTAATAGTTTAATAGTTTAATAGTTTAATAGTTTAATAGTTTAATAGTTTAATAGTTTAATAGTTTAATAGTTTAATAGTTTAATAGTTTAATAGTTTAATAGTTTAATAGTTTAATAGTTTAATAGTTTAATAGTTTAATAGTTTAATAGTTTAATAGTTTAATAGTTTTATAGTCTAATAGTTTAATAGTTTAGTAGTTTCATAGTTTACTAGTCTAATAGTTTAATAGTTTCCTAGTTTAATGGTTTACTAGTCTAATAGTTTAATAGTTTACTAGTTTAATAGTTTACTAGTCTAATAGTTTAATAGTTTACTAGTTTAATAGTTTATTAGTTTAATAGTTTAATAGTTTAATTTTTTAATAGTTTACTTGTTTAATAGTTTAAAAGTTTAATTGTTTAATAGTTTACTTGTTTAATTGTTTACTTGTTTACTTGTTTACTTGTTTACTTGTTTACTTGTTTACTTGTTTACTTGTTTACTTGTTTACTTGTTTACTTGTTTACTTGTTTACTTGTTTACTTGTTTACTTGTTTACTTGTTTAATTGTTTACTTGTTTACTTGTTTACTTGTTTACTTGTTTACTTGTTTACTTGTTTACTTGTTTACTTGTTTACTTGTTTACTTGTTTAATAGTTTAATTGTTTAATAGTTTAATAGTTCACTAGTCTGATAGTTTAATAGTTTACTAGTTTACTTGTCTAATAGTTTAATAGTTTAATAATTTACTAGTTGAATTGTTTCATAGTTTAATAGCTTAATTGTTAATTGTTTAATAGTTTAATAGTTTAATTGTTTACTTGTTTCCTAGTTTAATAGTTTAATAGTTTAATCGTTTACTTGTTTACCAGTTTAATAGTTTAATAGTTTAATAGTTTAATAGTTTAATAGTTTAATAGTTTAATAGTTTAATAGTTTAATAGTTTAATAGTTTAATAGTTTAATAGTTTAATAGTTTAATTGTTTAATAGTTTACTTGTTTAATTGTTTACTTGTTTACTTGTTTAATAGGTTAATTCTTTAATAGTTTAATAGTTTAATTATTACATAGTTTACTTGTTTAATAGTTTAATAGTTTACTTGTTTAATAGTTTAATAGTTTAATAGTTTAATAGTTTAATAGTTTAATAGTAGCTTAGTACTATAGTAACTATAGGCAGCATGTTGTAGCAGCAGCAGCCTAGCAGCAGCAGCGTTGTCACGCTTTTGTAGCAGCAGCGTTGTCACGCTTTTGTAGCAGCAGCGTTGTCACGCTTTTGTAGCAGCAGCGTAGCAGCATTAAGTTGCAGCAGGTAGGCAGTGTAGAGTGTTAAAATACGCTTAAAATTCACGCTAGGATGTGCACAGACAGAAAACAACAACTTTACACAGCAACAGCAAGGCGTACAGGCAATATTAATAGCTAAAAATTGAATAGGAGGTAGAGGGTACCTAACAGAGTTAAACAGTGCCCCTTACAGGGGGTGCAGGCGCCTACAGCGCAAGATGGTTTTGTTGTAATTATTATATAGATAAAGTTGACTGCGCATGTATATACATCTACTATTAGGTCTTACATAGTGCGTTTAAAGTCTTTAGCGTCTTTAGTTGCTATCTTTTAGAAACTAGCCTAATCTTTAGCTTTGTTTCTTTTAAACAATATACGCTAGCTTACGTAGTTTACCTTAGGTTAACATTAGTTAATCTAGAGTAGACCTAAGTACATTTTATACTTTCTTAGGTCTGTAACTATAAATAGTATCTTACTAGATTCTTTCTTTCCTTGTAAGTCTGTAATAGTGGTCTTAACTATTATAGTACTATACACTAGTATACTACTCCTATCTACCCTCTTAGCTAAAACCTAAAGTAAGGGATTAACTTAGAGTCCTTGCTCCTTTGCTACTACTGCTAATAGCAGGTTTAGTTAGGAACCTCTGTCTATTAGGGCCTTAAATAGGCCTAAAGACCCCACTACAGCCTTAACTGTTAATAATTAAGCTAGTTGTAGGTACAACGTGTTATAGAGAGTACTAAGATTCTTGCTTTCTGTTAGGTAGGAAATGTAGGTAAGAAGGTATAGATCTACGTCTTCTGCCCCTTGCCTTTTCCTAGGTCTAATCTGTCTTTAGGTTTCTTAGACTGTTCTAGATTTAGACAGTTAGGTTAGTAGTGTTCTAGCTCTTTGTAACCCTAATAGATAACTTTTGTGTTACCTGTTTTTAGGTTCCTACCTTTAGTACGCTTGTAGTTATTATAACCTAAACTTTCCCTCTTTAACTGTTTAGAAGTCTTTTTAGATCCCCCTTTGCCCTTAGATCTATTCTTCTTATTCTTATGTTCCTTCTAGGGCTTCTCGCCCTAATAGTTCTTAGAAGAGGTCCTTTAGTAGAAAATCTAGTTAGTAGCCTCTTCTACCTGCGTAAGAGTCTCTCTTCTCTCTAGAGGGTACATAAAGAGCTGCTTCTAGACATCTTTAGGCAATGCATAGATGTATTTTATTACTTATAGTGCTAGGCTATAAGTGTTGCTTAACTCCTCCTAGTAAGGCCTTATATAATCTAACAGATCTATTAGGTTACTGTAAGAAAGTATATAAGCCTTGCTTAAGGCCTTATACACCTACTGTCTTCTCTCTAAGAGAGTACCTAGGGAACCTAGCATAACTGCTTTTATAGTTACCTAGGTTAGTGCCTATAACAAGGACAACTATAGCTAATTAGCTTAATGCGCCTCCTATAGACTCTTTATAGTCTCTAAAAGATATTACGCACTAAAATTAACCTTCTACACTTCTTATAGGAAGTTAGTAAGCAGCCTTTTAAAGTATTGCTTATAATTGCACTTCTAGTAGTTGTAGTCTATACAGCTGCGCTTTACAAACATATATAGCAGCTCTAGGCGTAGTAAGCCTACTATTAATACTATTAGTGCTATTGTAGTAAGTTAGATACTACTATAGGTAGTTTGCAACGCATTTGTGTTGCCTACAAGATATTTAGCCTATGCCTCTTAAAGGCGTGCTACTTTTAGGAGCTTTGTAGCTTTCTTGTGCTAGGCTTCTAACTCTTAGAGCTTCTAGTCTACTTTGTTAACTATTAGGACATCTTGCGCTACTATAGCCTAATATAGCCTATTTAGCCTTATGCTAGTTAGCAGAAGCTAGATCTAGGGCTTATTTAATGTGTTGTTAGACATTGTACGCTAAGTGCCTCTAGACGCTTTATTCTAGAGCTCCTTAGGCCTTATTGTAGAGGATTTGCCTACAGACGCAAAGGAAGTTCCCTCTCTTAGCTCTAGGGTTAATTCTTCTACTTAGGGTTAGAGTGTAATACTTATTGTAGGATTCTACTACTTTGTCTCTTAGTGTGAGATTAAACAGAATGTTAGGCCCTAAGGCAAGGTGCACTAAAAGATAAAGTAACAACACAAGTAGTAATAATATAATTAGCAATAGAGATATATAATTAACTATAGACTGTTTAATGCTAGGCATTAATCTAGTACAAGGGACTATTTATACTAGGCTTAACCTAGAACAGGTTACTCTATAACGTCCTTCTAAGGCGTTAGCTATTAGGCTGACATAGGCGTCTTCTTCTTCTTTTTATCTATAACAGGTAATACTATAACATTATAGTTAGATTAACACACAGGTTCTGCTAAAAAGATTAGCCTTATAACTAATAAATCTAGATTAAGTACTTATGTTAGGTCTGGCTAATGATATAAGTACTGTTCTGGCCTTAATCACTTATTAGAGTGATTATTGATACCTTTTAGCATGTTTAGCACAGTAGGCAGAGCCGTGTGCTGATATTATAATCACTTTAATACCTAAAGCGTGTGCGCGTAAGAGTGTGTGTAGATAGATCAAACGTTGGTTTAAGTCTAGAGGAGGTCATGATTGTTAGGAGCTCTCTAACATTATTAATCCTGGGTTTTGACCTGCTAGGTCTAATACCCCGCATATTGGGTCGTTGTACCCTGCACGGGTCTAGGGTCAGCTAAGCCGGCCTAGGATAGGCTAAGAGCAGGCTACGTGTGTGATCACGGGGCTAGGCACGTGTGTTTGATTACGTGCCCATTGCTGTAAGCTGCTAGAAGGTCCAGTACTAGGTACTCTTTAGGCCTAGGTCAGGCCCTGTGAAAAGAAGGGGATATTGTTAGGTCTAGCTAATAATATAAGTACTGTTCTGGCCTCGATCACTTATTGGAGTGATCATTGATACCTTTTAGCATGTTTAGCACGGTGGGCAGAGCCGTGTGCTGACAACTTACAAGTCTTAGGAAAAACCCTCACTCTTCCCTTCTTCTAGATATAACTAGGATTAGCCTCTTAAGCAATAACGTTAAAGTTAACATTCTAATCTATAGAATCCTCTAGATTTTGCTTATAAGAATTTACAGGATTATAAACTAATAGATTAATAGGCGTAAAGCTTAATCTAAAACCTACCTAGTTGTAGTTCTAGAGCCTAGAAGAGCTACAAATTAGTTAGAAAATAATTAGTATACTAAAGAAACTACTTACCTAGGATTGCAAGACTAATTAATCTTATTTAGGTTATCTTTTAAACAATAATTTAGATCCTTATAAAGAATAACAGAATTACTAGAGTTGTTAAACTTATTATCTAAGCTAGCAGCTAGCAAAGTTAGGCTGCTCCTTATACATAGATTATTGCGCTTATTACTAGAGATAGCAATTAAATTGCCTAATCTAATTATTGCAAAACAACTGCAATATAATAAGAAGAATAGATTAATAAAACTAAAAAGCGCTAACTACAGCAAAAAATTAGAGTTAAGAGTAAGAGAGAAATAGAAATTGCGTAGATAGGTAATTATTTAGAGTGCAAACATGTTTTGCAATATATATTAATAAGCTTATTTACTCTATAACGTACTCTACAGGTAAGCAGATTAAACAGGTAAGCAGATTACTCTGCTAAGACTACACTAAACCTCTACCTTATTATAGCTCGCATTAGCCTATGTTGGCCTTTTATACAGTAGTACAGCATATAATATTATTTAGTAACACCTTCTATAGGCTTTTTACATGTGCGAAAGTTATGCCCTACATTGTAGCACTTTTTATAGCGTCTTTAGGTTGCCTTACCTCCTTTAACACGTACTTACTTCCTTGCTTTCTTACTATTACTACGCGCCCTAAACTTAGTTAGAGTAGTTAATTAAAGGCCTTCCTTAGCTGTTAGGACTCTTTTCTACTGTAACTGCTTTCTTTTATGCAATTTACATTGTGTAGCAGCCTTATTTGCTACTTAAAGCCTAGTAATCTCCCTTTAAGCTAACACTAGCTTGTGCGCTACTATAGCTGCGCCTTTAGCAAGCTTTTTAAAGGCCTTAACTATTAAAGTTAGTAAGCTGCTTGCATGCCTTTAAATTCTCTCTTAAACTAGCGTTAATTGCAACCCTAATTACAAGGTAGTGCTTAGAGTTTAGGACTGCTAGGGCTTATCTTCTATAGTAGGTAGTAGTAGGGTATATAGGCAGACATTAAGACCTATTATAACCTATTCTAGGTTAAGAGGGACTATTCTAGCGCCTTAGAAGCCTTCTTAGATATTGCTAGAAGTAAATGTCTCCTTATAGGCGTCTATAAAGCATAGTAGAAACTTAGTTTTAGTAATATAAGTAATGTAGTTACGCATAAGATTCTTAGCTTAGCGCCTATATACCTTCTTTAGAGGAGCAAAACAACCTATATCTAGTAGTTGTAAGAGGTAAGATAAGTATAGAAGCATATATAGTGTAACAATCTTTGCTTTCTTGCAGTATTATTAGAAGTTAAAGGAGTTGTAGCTCTTATAGCTGTTAATAAGGAGCAGCTAGTGCACTTCTTAGGTGCACGTCTTTGTATAGGCATTAAAGTGCTTTAACTAGTCTAGACTAAGCTTGTTAGTAGTCTATCTGTTCTTAGAAACTCTAATAACCTAGTTATAGAGCAGATTAGGCTCTTTATACTAGGCAAAGAGGTAGTTGCAGTCTTTAAAGATAATAAAGAGTAGAATAGCCTATTCTGTGCTATTAATGCCCTGTATAACTATTGTCTACTCCTAGTTGCCCTACTGCACTGCCTTTAGTTGTCCTTAATACTCTAAGCCTGTAACAACTGCTCCTGTTAATATCTAGCCTATTATAAAGCCTGTTTTATTAAAGTTATACATATTATTATCCTAGATGCTATACTTAGCTTTAACATTTGCTATAAGCCTAAACTAGCTCTTAATAATCTCTAGATCCTTACAGAGGGCTCTCTTGTAGTTATACTTGCAATTAAACTTTACTTTAAGGTTAGGGCAGTAATTAATAAACATATTAGGCTAGTTTGTGCTAACATAGCCTATATTGCGCTTAGCATGCAAAGAATTAGCTATATTAGCTACAGTAGCTAGCTAAGGGGCAAATCCTTGTGCATCTAGCTTAAGGATGTACTTAGCAATTATGTCCTCCTTAGTCTAGTCTATAATCTGTTAAACTAGCGTATAATTAGCTTGTGTAGGTTGTCCTGTGTATTAAGCGTGTAGTGTGCTGTAAGGCGCGTTATATATAGCTGCAGCGCGTTGCAGAGTAAGCGTTACATCTTATTTAATTGCCTAGAGCGCAAGCTGTATTGCAGCTTCTCTTAAGGGCGTAGATTAATGTTGTTGTTAAGGCATTGTGTGGTAAGGTAGAGGTTTGGTGTGGTCTTGGCAGAGTGATCCGCTCACCCGTTTGATCCGCTCACCCGTGGAGTACGTTAAACTAATAGATTAGTAGAAGAATTTGATCTCTCTTTCTTAATTATTGATTGTTTATCTCTTAAGTCTCTCAACTTTCACAATTCCAAATATAGCAGGAGCGCTCTCAGCTCGATGCTTACTGATGCATCTACACGAGGACATCGAACACCAATCGAGGGAATGCACGCGTTCAAGGGATCAAGTATCAAATGTAGTGAGAGCAACAGTGTCATTGGAAATCTATGAAAACAAGGCAATCTAGTACGCGACTCAAGAGCAATCTCAATCGTTATCGTGCAAGAAGACAGCGCCTGCAGAGCAGACCGCAGAGCCAGACTACGGTTGCACAAGCGTGACCTACCTGAAGAAGTGGTTAGCCACTGACTAGCCATGTGAAAGCAGAACCAGAATATGGATTCTCAAGTTCAGAAAGCCGTTGAAAACCTGCGCCCGCCATTGACCTCCCTTCGTAGCAGTTCAAGACGAACCGCCACAATCTTCGGTGCTAAGACCACAATCACGCGCCTTCAATTGGTAGAGATCCAGCGCAACTCCACAACGCATCCTCCCAGCCGAAACTGGTAGCGTGCGGGAGGGTGACCCAACGGCAGACATTCATAGAATGGATATAACTTAGGAATTTTCTTCATAACGAAGAGCAGTGAAGGGTATGAATGAGGAGCTGAGTGCTTACCTTAAGTTCGAGATGCTTCGATGATGAAGACGTGATAAGATATTCTGCGCGGCATGTTAGCAAACGTCCGCCTCAACTCGTGTCTTTTAAGCATTAGAGGGTTGAGTAAATCAGACAAAGGTAAGCTTGTGGTATGGGTTTGTCGACATTGAATTCTGTAGCAGAACTGAAATTGAATACACGTCATCATTTGAGGGGCTCCGCAGAGCTTGAAGGGTGAAAATAGGAAACACTTACAGTTCAGGACGAAGCCCACACCAGTCTACTAATCAAGGAACAGGTATGGGCGATAGCCACCACTCGAACATGCTGACACATCAGTATAAGATAGATTTGACACCATCTCAGTAGTGCATGTTTCGAGTGGAGGATATTGGAGCGATGTAACCGAAGCGCATCGACATCTCGGATGACAACCACAGCATTCCTGCCAGGGGCCAAAGGTGATGTAGCGCACTACACGTCCGGTTGAGTACGTATTGTCGCAAAAGCGCAGAGCGCAATCTATGCAAATCAGCTAAAGCTCGATACGTGGTTACGAATTTTGCAGGGTTGATTCGAGATCAGACGGTGGTGCATGTGTTCCGTGTTCATTGATAATCACAGCGAACGTAATTCAGGGGGTATCAATCATAAAACAATTTTGCGGAGGGGATTTGGATGGACGTACCTTGTGCGCGAGTGTGTTGTGGAAGAAAGCTGCAGCTCGCGAAAGAAAATTGAAGAGGCAGCTGCGCTCGGACACATGAAATCTTGGCAACCTTTTCTTAGTCATGCGCTGCGAACTCCATTAGATCATGCTCAGAGAGGTCAAAGCACGTCTGGTACACATAATGGCGACGAATACAGACAGGAGAAGAAATAATGGGCCGAGCGGCGGCACACATGCGCCAGTATTTGCTCGAACGCTCAGGGAACCAGAATACCTCCACACATTGAGGCCGACAAGAACAAGAGGGCCAAACGAGCTCCGCAGGATCTGTAAGTTTTTCGAACAATTTCTTTCACAGCTTTGATTATCTGCTATGCGCCACTGTACCTCCAGGTATGCAGGAAAACACTTGCCTGAGCGGACTGGACAGTCCATTGGCACATGTATCGAAACTAATCGATTCTTACAGTCCTACAAACTTCCATAATACCCTCCGCCTCAGGCTCTGCGTACCTCGAAATACCTTCCCACTCTCCGTCTTCGTCCTCGACACTTATTCCACCTACATCGTCTCTTAAAATTACCGCTTCGATTCAAGGACCTAAGCCACTGCCCCGCAGCGCACCCTTCAGTCCCTCCCTGCTCCTTACAACTACGGTCAAGTTTGCGCCTTTTGCGACACGGCACAGAAGAGGCTACATACGTGATAGCGCGGAGCGTGATCTCGGTGTTCACCTGGAAACAGCGTTGAGGGGTGTCATTATTGGTGAACGTTGGCCCAAGAGTGGAGTTGAGGTGGTAGTCACAATCCTTGAAGGAGACGAGGATGGCTGGTGGGGCGACGCTCATGCCAGTGGAAGCGGATGGGGTCTGTTGAATGTTCTAGCGGGTTGTATCACCGTCGCTAGCGCAGCAATTACAGACGCTGGGATTGACTGTGTGGATATGGTGTGCGGAGGCGTCGCCGCTATAGTCCGGAACCCGGATTCAAAGGACGAGAGAGACCTGCTGAGAATACTGGACCCTTGCCCGGCAGAGCACAAGCAGGTCATTGCGGCGTGTGCAGTAGGATACCTGGCTTCAAGAGATGAGATTACGGAAATTTGGCTGAAGGGAGATGTTGGTCCTGATCCAGATGCACTCATCGAGGGTGCTACACATGCTTCTGTCGGCGGTTTAGCGGTTGTCAAAGAGGTACTCATGGAAGCTCTACAGGCGAAGTTTCAGGATCAGTCCGAGAGCGGCGAGGGAGCACTGAAAAGGAAAGCCCAAGATGTGGAGATGACAGGTTGAGCAGTTCAGGGACCGGAACACGAGCTAATTCAGCTGGCGAACATCTGTTAACGACTGTACGCTGTCTGACTTGACCGGCACAAGACAAGACGCGAGTGCGCCACGCTTCGAATGCGTATGCTGTCGGAATACCACACGGACACAGGTCTCAGAAGATGGGCCGAGGCACTCGCGACTCAGAATCGAGCGATCGACTTGGGTCACACTGCTTCAGAGCCTCAAAACTCATAGACATGGCATGTCTGATCAACCACCTTGAGATATCCAGACAAATAACACTTTTTTTGTCATTGCGTCATACAGTGATGGGCAACGAGCCGTGGTCTATCAGTGTCCCCAAGAGCATATCTTCGCATTATTGACACCACGGGCGTCTTACACTGCGCATGGTGGAGTTTGCTTGGTTTTTGTACTAATATGTTTTGCCATTGCAGACTATTATTTCCATTACAGTGGACTGATATACGCCTTGTCCATCCGTGTATCCATAGAATATCCTGCCGTTCTCATTGTCGTAACATCGTACAATTACATACCTGGTCATACAACGGGCTCGCTTGATCGCTCAGCGAGCAATCTTGACAAAGCCTGCCGTTCTCAACCAGTCCACTTCCCCGAAACCTTAGAGCTTCTTGAGTAACTCCGCTTCGGCAGTAATGAACGGATCATCATCTTCGTCACTATCATCGACTGTATCGGCTTCCTTGATCACTGCGCTGACTTTCTCATTCTTAGCAATCGGCGCGGCAGCTCGGGCATACCCACCAATAGTATCCTGCGTTTCAAACCCTGATGCCAGACTTAGTGTTCTTGGACTATCAGAGCGCGTCTTACTGCTAGGACTTTCGGGTCCGAGCTCCAGATTCAGCGTCATGAAGGATGAGTCTCTCGGCTTCTTCTCATTATTGATGGAGTTGTCCTCGATCTTCGAATACAAACTATCTCTGCAACTCGAACTATTGCTCAATCTCTTCACATCATCCCACATACCCTTCATCCTTGCGCTCGGCGAGGAGGTATGTGAGTGAGCTTGTGGGGGTGGCGTTGGTATAGCGTCGGGTAAATCCTTCGAGGCAGCATTCAGAAGGGCCATGGAAGGCTCCCGAGATGACATCGCAGAACTAGGCTCATGTTGAAATGAGTGTTCAGGTGATGGTGGTGATGTTGTTGGCTGAGAAGGAGATTGCGATGGTGGGTGTGATTGCAGGCTCAGCAGCCGAATCGCATCATTGGACGCTTTTTCACGGATATACTGTCGTTCGGTGTTTGTGAGGCCAGGAAGTGTGTCAGAGACATCAATATGGCGGACGTCGGTTGGTGAACCCTAGTAGTTGATCAGTATACACGGCTGTGAAGAAGTGGAATGTTCACTCACAATGTCGAGTGAACGTTTTCGTTCACGCCCGATGCAGCATAGTATGGAAAGTTGGACCTTAGAGACGATGTCCTTGAAAGTCATGGTCCCACTTAGTTTGGCGTGACGCGGTCGTGATGAGAGATCGGGGTGTATTTGTACAGAGGGAGGATGGATCTGTGGAATGACTGTGGGTTTATCAGAGTCCAAGAGCAACAGAGGGTGAATGAGCAACAAGCCAGCCCAGCAAAGACGCACAGCGACCAGAGAGTGAAGGAAAGGAGGATAGCAACAACCAGAATAACGGTGTACGTCAAGAATATAGACAAAACAGTGCCAGAAGAGAGACAGAAATATCACTACATTGAGCAGCCATGATATTCAATGAGTCGCAAGTAAAAAAGGGCCGATTGCCCCAGCATACAGAGAAGAGTGCAGGGCGTAAGATTGGTTTCCCAAGCGAATCGTTGAACAAAAATTTCCACCACATGGCTTTGGAACATCCCTTGCTCGTCAAAAGAATTGTCAATTTGGACATTCTTTAGGTTCTGAAAAGCAGAGCGAAAGGATGCGGGCCGGTGAGCCTTGGAATGCTGACTATAGAAGATACCCTCTATTCGAACGAACGCCTTCCATAAGCTCTCTGGGCGCTCCAAATGTTCGGTCAGAAGACGGCAAAGACGGGTATCAAGACAGACGTTTGCAATGGGGGAGAAACAGTCTTACCGCCTGCGAAGGTACATGAACGCCGTTGACTGAACGTGAGGCAAAAGGGTCAGACATCTGGACCTGCATTCGGGATGTCGGTAATAGCACATCTGTGTAACAACACCTTGCATCTAGGGTCACATTCTTCGGCCAGGTACCAGAAACGCGTGTACGCAATTGCGCTGTCAATGTTCCGCCTTGCTGTATACTGTATCGGCCCTGCATGGCTGAGACAGACGGTTTCATATCCGTGGACGAAGCTTTGCTAGGAACTACTAGTTCGGTGTATGCAGGTCGTACCGTTTGTAGCACAGCGTCGAACGCCATGTCAGGTGAACACGCGTACACGCGTTGCGAGTAGATCGTTGGCTGCCGATGGGAAGCCAGTTTCTCGTGCAATGATGCGCTCTGGGCGCGAAGCATTGGGCCATCAGCTGTCAGGAGGGCGAGATTGTTTGTGACATTGAGTTTGTACGCCAGGTCTATGGTCTGTTGCGTTAGCTTGTGCTCCACAGATCACAATGACGCTATGTTGACTGATTGCAGAAAGAAACCACATGTTTCATTCCAGCCTGGCCCGCCGTGCCAGGTTCTCACATGCATTGCCATCTATTTCGGGTAATCCTTGACATGGTAGCTCTTGAGCTTGACAAACTGATCGAAGCCAAACTTGCTCAATGTCTGTCCTTTGCCAGAGTCCTTCCAGCCAACCCACGCAAGATCCTAATTGTGTCAGTGATGACAGGAGACAGGGGCATGATAAACTTACAGGCGCGGGGTAGTCGCATCGGTTCACAAAAACGGTTCCAGCCTCAACATCATCGACGAGCTCGTGACCCTTCTCGGTATCCTTAGTCCAGATGCTTGCTGTCAGTCCAAACTGGCTGTCGTTCATGAGCTTGATAGCCTCCGCGTCGCCTTTTACCTTCATCACAGGGATGATAGGCCCAAATGTCTCTTCAGTCATGACGGCCATGTCATGATTGACGCCAGTCAACAGAGTAGGAGCAACGAAGTTGCCGTCTGCAGGTGGGTTCTTGAAGCTTTCGTTCTCGGGGGTCGCGTTCTTCGCGCCCTTCTCAACAGCGTCTTTAATGTGTGCCTGTACAGTCTCGGCTGACCTCTTAGATACCACAGGACCAATCTGTGTATCCTTCTCGAATGGATCACCAAGCTTGTAACCTTTAAGAACATCTTGTACTGCCGAAACAAACTCATCGTGAATCGCTTCATCAACATACACCCTCTCGACACTGCAGCAGCTCTGACCAGAGTTGAAGATGGCTCCGTCGACGATTTCTTCAGCAGCCCATTTGATGTCGACGTCTGATCGAACGTAAGCGGGGTCCTTGCCTCCCAGCTCGAGTCCTACGCGAAGAGGTACTCTGTCATTCGCGGCGCTCTGAACAGCAAGTCCGTTAGCCACTGATCCGGTGAAACAGACAAGCTGAATCTGCGGTGACCGGGCAATGGCCTCGATCTGAGTGATGGATCCACTGTGGAAGATCTGAAGTACGCCCTCTGGAAGTCCAGCATCCGAGAAGATTTTCTGGATCTGCTCTGCGCTGGTCGGTGTTTGGGGGGACGGCTTCAAGATGACAGAGTTTCCTGACAGGATGGCAGGTATAAGAGAGTTGACGAGAGTTAGATAGGGATACTTCGCTATGTTAGCAGTCGTCTATTGAACAGATGACGTTCTACGTACGTTCCATGGGAAAAGAATCAGTACAGGACCAAGTGGGACCTTCCTCACGTAGCGCTTGAAACCCTTCTCGGGTTCTCCTGCGGTATCCTTAAGAGTCTCGTCGCTGATCTTGAGCAAATACTCGCCACGCATAACAGCTGTAGTGACCTCTTTGGGCGTATACGCGATTGGACGGCCCATCTGTTCAGTGAGCTCCTTACCCAAAGCATCTTGGCGTTCGTCGAGGAGTTTTAGGGCTCGCTTGACAATTTGCTGCCTCTCAGCTAGTGAGGTGCGCCGGAACGATTCGAAAGCGCGAGTAGCTGTATCAGGTATCGACTGGATGTCTGCATCTGAGAGGCCGTTACGCGTAAGGATTGGCTTGTTGGTGATGGGTGAGATTGTTGTGATCTTTTCCAGCGACATGATGTTGTTTGTGTTCGGTTTTATTGTTGAGGTGTTCAAGAAGCGTTTGAACATCGACTGTTCGTAATCGTTGGTGCAGTCAGATCTGGTATGGAGGAACTTTCAATGTTGCCCGCCGCCGAAGTCGGGTGACGTAGACTCTAGCCCAACTGAGTAATAAGTGGATACCAAACGCTCGGCGTTCTTTCCTTTCGGCCTCATCCTTATCAATCCCCACGAACCCACATTCCATTGCCGACGAACGTTTACAAGCTGCGGTGCCATTTCCAGTAAACCTGACTTACCCCGTATCTAAGAAATATCATCTGTTGATCGAGCAATGGTTCTCAAACCGAGATTCTTGATCACCTCATCTGTACAAATCATCCAGACCTGCCTGCAACAACGCATCTTTGGACACCGACATGCAAATGACGTCCTCGGGTAGCCAAAAGAGTATAACCACCTTGCAACCTTGCCAGACCCATGTTGTCCATACTCACCATCACTTTGGTCTCGCGGTCTTTATAAGGATCCATCATGACGACAACGGCAAGTCAGTGCCGTTAGGTACCTTCTCGAGACGTTTAAGACCAAGCTACAGCAGGAACAGTCTGCTCTGGTTCCATTTGGATAAGGTACACCGCGAGCCTCGCTCTCTATGAAGTCTTCTCTTAAGATTTTTCGCTGTGGCACATGGCATTACGTGGCAATGTGCGGCCATCGGTTGACAATGAGTCTTCGTAAGGCGGCTGTGGGAGTAGTAAGTGCACAGAAATCCCCGACCTTTGACAACCTTAGAGCTACTCTCGCACAGGAGGGCGTCAAATCGGAAGTGTAAAAGCAGATTCCACATACAACAAGAAATCTCGCATTCGGATAGGTGTGCCGAGCAGCCTTCGCTAGTGAGCTTTAGTCAACTTGTCACTGAGCATGGCCATATGCTAACCGTAAAGACACGGATCGATCCGCCAGCTGCAGGATCGTGCGATGTGTGGAAGTTGAGATCAACTAGCTAACACCCTGTAGGCGTCCGATGGCACACCGAAGCTCATTGTGCTAATGACCGACTTTGACTTGAACCTATGGGTTTAGGCGGAGGGGCATGCTCCGTCCAAAGCAGTCTGCAAGCCGCACGGATGCAGCTCTCTAAGCGCGACCGGATCTACCTTGAAGTCCTGCGTGTGCGGCGTGTCAAAATGGGGCCCAGAACCCGTTGGACGTTACTTTCGTAACAGATCGACTCCGATTCGATGCCGTTGCACATTGTTGCTTGCCCCGTATTTCTTGTCTATCCTAGTTCGGACACAAGACGAAGGCTATTGCGAGTGACATCCAGGTTGTTAGTATCAGTAGCGGGATCCGAGACGCTCATTACCGAACCGAGTCTTCGCAAACGCTGTCGCGGTTGACCTCGTTACAGGTCTAGCACCGATTCATGAGCTCGGGGTGTCCCTGGAAGCATGTGTCTGAGCTGTGGGCAACGAAAAGTGACAAAATGAGGGTGCTCTAATGGTACATTATTCCTGTTTCGATGTACATTTAGAAGAAGCGGATGGTGACATTCCATGCGACCACGTTGTAAAGCCTTTGCTCAACAAACTTGGCCAAGTGAAGTGTCTTGGCGTGTTGAGAACACAACCACAAACTGCAACACACCACCAGGAACTTAATCATGACATCGAGAACCTAGCAAGAAGAAGAAACACAGCCCAGGAATGTCCCGTGCCGTCAAGGTCCACTGCGGCTACGGCACACGGTTACCGATCACGGCTCGACTTGTCCCTTTCAGAATCAAGCTTGGGCGACATGGTGGACCTACAAAAGGATGGGTCAATACACTCATTAAGCAGGTCACATATACGACCGGGGTGGCTCTGATCCACCAATAATCCACTACCAACAGGCTGCGTTGCCTAGCTTGTGGTGGGCAGTCCGGAGCACAGCGGTTCGAGCTCACGTCGCGGACGATCCAGCGGTTCTGTGGACTGTGCTCAACGTGGAACTGATGGTGTGCAGCGGACCCTTGTAATTATACTAGCGACTTAAGGAACGGGACGGAGGCAGAGCATCTCGACTTCCAGGCGAATGCACGCGCAGACCTGCGCGCCCTGCTTGCCCAAGGCTATTGCACATGTGGTCGAGAGAATTTTCGAATACACGATGCAGCCGGTCCCAGAGAAGGGACAAGCCTGCCAATCCTTGTTCGCAGCTAGGCAGCTCGCTTTCAAGGACCAGCAAAGTCAGTATGGCTTACGACTTAAGACTCATTGTGGGGGCGGAGGGCTATCCGACATAAGATGTACTCAGGCACGCCGCAATACCGTTTGGACGGAAACGCTCGACCTGCATATATGCCATGCTTTGACGGCAAATGCTCTTACCCTATGCCGCGGAACTTTGGATATTGAAGAGCTCATCAACGCACGTTTTGCCACACTTCGCCTCTCGACCTCGACACAGCGCAACCTGAAATTGCGATATTTCAATCGCTTACATATTCAG
This sequence comes from Ascochyta pisi, assembly GCA_039634435.1. NCBI lineage: Eukaryota > Fungi > Ascomycota > Dothideomycetes > Pleosporales > Didymellaceae > Ascochyta > Ascochyta pisi. The sequence continues at coordinate 531,626 of CP113331.1, read as the reverse complement.
AGTCAAGTCCTGAATTTGTTGCTGTCGGTTCGGACTCTGTAGTGCGGTCATTCGACGGGCGCTAGGAACAATATGTCCACCAGTCTCCATCAATACCCGCCGGGGCTCAATCTTCTCCACACGCAGAACGGTGTCGATCAGCAACATCACGTTCTGATCGCACAACACTCTGAACTTTCACGAATAAAGTCATCGCAGTACGAAAGACTGCAGTTTCATCAAAGTCCGAATGTCACTCTGAGTGGCAATGCCGTGGGTAGGCCTCATCGCTTGCCGTACGCCAACGGACCGTTAGCTGCAGCTCCCCGCACCCACCGAGGCACGATGCTTCACGAACGATCAGGCCGTACGTCAGGACCTGTTCGACGCAGAATCAGCCGAGCATGCGATCAATGTAACCAACTGAGGACAAAGTGCGATGGGCAAAAATGTACTATACCCTCAAAATGTGCAAAAGACTCGAGCTAACTGGAGATAGCCTGCTCACACTGCATAGGTAAGCGTCATTTGCGATGGGGTCATGAGCCTCTGTGGCATTTTCCTCCAGAGTGCAACAACAAACTGACACTAATTTAGAATTCGGTTTGACATGCGCATACTTGCGTGAACGTAAGAAACGCGGCAAAGCTTCACGAAAGGAACTTGCCCAGCAACAAGCTGCCGCAGCGGCACTGTCTGACAAGGAGACACAGGCAAGCGAGGACCCAACAATCGTAACGCCACAGTCACAAGAGACCGCTTCTGAGCGAGCTCAAAACGCGAGTCCCACACTGTCTGAGGACCAATCGTCTTTTCCCACGCCTTTTGTGCCCAGTCGGTCCGCAAGCCTGGCAACAACCAGGACTAGGAAACCAATGCAGATCTATACAGGCCGCACTATGAGTTTGAGCGCCATTGAAACTATTGCGGGAGATGTCGGTCAGTCAGCAAGTGGTAGTCTACAGCCTTCACAGCCGCCCCGAATCCAAACTCATGGATTGCCCAACCACGAATTCACACCTATGCACGGCTTCCAGCAGAGCCTTTCATACCAGTCACCACATGCAATGGTACAACCTACTCTGCATCCGACTGTTCCTTCTAACGGCCACTCTTTGGAGTACTCAGGTCATCCTCCGATTACGTTTATGGCACAGTCTCTTCCTGACGATGCACCGCACCTGGATTTTGCGGCTCACTCGCCCGTGTCTGGATCGCCCACTTGGATGCTTCCCTCACCGTCAGCTACATTGTACTCTGGCGGAGGCCACCCGAAATCTCTGCCGCTTCTTCGATACCCGGTTCTTGAGCCAGTGGTCCCTTATCTTACGAACATCTTACCTCTTTCACTGGCATGTGATCTTCTGGAACTTTATTTCGAGAGCTCATCGTCGTTATACATGCAGCCAGTTTCTCCTTACGTCCTTGGCCACGTCTTCAGGAAAAATTCGTTCCTACGGCGAGATAATCCACGAGTTTGCAGCCCAGCTTTGTTAGCAAGTATGCTTTGGATTGGGTGTCTGACTAGCGAATCACCATATCTGGCCTCCTCACCATTAGCTAGAAGTCAGATTTCAGAGAAGCTGATCAACCTCACCATTGGGCTTCTCAAGCCACTGGTGCATCAGACCCCGAGCACCTATGATGCAGAATCTGCAATGTACAACAACACTAGCATGGCTCATGGTGTCACCATGGGTGGTTTTGGGATGTCTACGCAAGTTTCTGAAGAGGGCATTGGTCTTGACATGCATCTTGGCAACCTGGACGACGTCGCAACCTATGTCAACTTAGGCGTGGTGACTTCAGCAAGCGAATACAAGGCAGCATCGCTACGTTGGTGGAACGCGGCGTGGTCATTAGCCCGGGAAATGAGGTTGGGCAAAGAAATAGTCACGCCGCCTCCTGAATTATATGATGAAGACACCACCGGCAATTTCGATGGACGCAACACCACCATGGAGACGACGGAAGAGCAACGCGAGGAGTTTAGACGTATGTGGTGGCTTCTGTACACCATGGATCGGTGCGTTAATGTTACTTGGCCAGTATCCAAGCGCTAACCGCGTTGCAGTCACCTAGCTCTATGCTACAATCGACCTCTCTCCTTTACAGACGTAGAATGTGCAGGTCTTCTGCAACCCTTTGACGATCACGTATGGCAATCTGGCGACTTCTTCGAGGACTCCGCTCAATCATTACCAGATCCCAATTTTCGTCGAAGAGGTCCTGCCTTCGAATGCACCGGCCACTCCTCCATTTTCGAATTTTTCCTACCATTGATGACCATCCTTGGCGAAATCGTGGACCTCACACACGCAAGAAATCACCCCAGGTTCGGTGCCAAGACTGACTGGGATGGATATGGAATGGAGATCAGTCAGCGGTTGGATGCGTACGGCCGATCGCTTTTAGAGATGCAACAGCGGACCGTCATGGAGAACAATGCTGACACACACGACCCCGCTCCCTCAGGCACGCCGTCCGCCCGACCGTCTGGTCTCTCAAGCTCAATGGCTCAAGAGTCAGTCGTGCACGCTAGGATTGTAGTGGCGTATGGCACATATCTTATGCATACTCTTCACGTTCTATTGAACGGGAAGTGGGACCCAATCTCACTTTTGGATGACAACGATCTTTGGATATCGTCGCAAAGTTTTGTCACAGCAACCGGGCACGCAGTATCTGCAGCTGAGGCGCTAAATGAGATACTTGAACTTGATCCAGACCTAAGCTTCATGCCATTCTTCTTCGGAATATACCTTCTGCAGGGCAGTTTCTTGCTCCTGCTAATTGCAGATAAGCTACAGGGAGAGGCGAGCCCCAACATTGTGCGCGCATGTGAAGTGATAGTGCGTGCGCACGAAGCTTGCATTGTCACTCTAAACACGGAATACCAGGTACGTACCACTAGCTGCATCTTTCTCCTCAAGATCAGCACTGGTGTCACAAGTACTAACGGGGTGACCGCAGAGAAACTTCCGAAACATTATGCTCTCGGCCCTGCAGCAGATGCGTGGCAGGGGCATGCAAGCTTCGGTCGAGCGCCGCCGGGAAATGCTGAGCCTGTACCGGTGGGGCGATGGAACTGGGCTTGCCCTATGAGACTCGTATACAGCTACAACTATCAAAACAGTGCGTCATAACAACAGTCCTTTCAAATCCTTCGACGCTCGATCTTCGGCTTCACCTTCGCTCTCTCCGCTGTGAAATGAAAAGGTGATTGCGCATGAACCACGAAGCTAGCTCGATAGCACCAGGATCAGGGTTCGTTGGCCACGTACTCGTTGATTGAGGTACCACAGCTGCCTGTTGATCAGCTTGAGTCTCGGGTTTGCGGCGCGAACATGCTTTCCTGGCCAGTGGGTCTTCGATGGACATTGTGATCGAGCACGCTTACACGAAGGTTATAATTCTCAATCTTATCGTCAGACGTGCGCAAGTCAGAGCTTCCTTCTTTATCCGGTGGTGCGTCACCAGTCGAATCGAAAAGCTTTCTTTGTCCATTACTTGACAGTAGCTTTCGGTAATCAAAGTCAGCTTAAGCAGGTAAGTTCAATGCGCCTTGGGTGCCGTAGCGCTATTCGACCTGGTTGTCTCGCCACGCAATGAAGTTCGCCGGAGAACGACAGTTCTACCAATCTTGCATGGATCAATTAATGTTACATCAATTATTGTAGTACCGTCTCGGCAGAGCCCAGAGCAGAGTTGGGGCACTGATAACAACACTGCCATGGTCATAAGATGGCGTGGCCTCACGTGAACTTGAGAAGTTTGCAGCATCTTTCTTCATCCAGACTCCGTCTCCAAGGCACCGTTTGTCGCGTGTTACTGTCACCAAGGCGAGCATTCAACACCACTGCTTGAGGGGGGATGAACAACCAGAACGCAGGGGCAATGCTGGAAAACCTATCGATCAGTCATGTTGGCGTACTCATCGATCAACCGTCATGACTACTATGATATCCGTAGAGTGATCAGTGGCACTGTTTAGATCTGCGCACTCATACAAGAAATGGATGGCTTAGCCATGATGATGGCCACATTTGAAAGCAGACTAGCGAATTGGTTTGCATAGTCTCCACTCACTCGACAGTATTGTTACGCACGGTGTAACAAAGTTTGTGTGGTTTACTCGGTGGGTTGATGGGCGACCACGTATTACCACTTCGGACGTAACGGATGACACCCTGTCACCTGTGGACAATTGACAAACCTCACGGCCCGACATCGCTGATATCGTCAAGCGAGAGCACGGAATCAGTAACCGGGGAAAGTCGTTGCGAGATAGCACTAGGCGAAGGAATCGCGCTAGCTATGTCGCCATGCGGAGGAGTTTGTACCGTTACGATCGAGGCTCTTACGATATCGAGAATCTTCTGCAATAGTCTTGGTGTTGTGAAAGAGGTGGTTAGCGTCATGTGGTATCAGGTTCAGCCGCCGCTACAGAACAGAGTTTGACGTCGATTCCAGGGAACGCACCAGTGGAAAACGGGTATATGATGCGCCACGTGTGAGCCTGGATGCGTCACCAAGACTGATAGTCCATCCAGGAGGCGGCGTAAGCCTTGTCTCTGAGTGTACGGGACGGCTGACACCCAAGGATCTGTGGTCGATCAGCACATCTCGAGACCCTTCTGATTTCGCAGGGGCCTCTTTTCGGTCAATGGGTTACAGTAAGAGGGTTGATTTGGGAATATCAAGGATCCCCGGAAAGACGTTCCGGCCGTTTTGGGACAGCACGATAGAGTTCAGACTAATTAACCGGTGGAGCTCCGTAGGCATCAATCCAGGACATATATGGAACTCTGATATAGGTACTCATTTCCCACAGATCGTACATGCAATTGGTACAGCTGAAACAATCAGAGCTAGCATACCCAAGTTCGGGGCAAAGGTACGCCGATTATCTCGAGAAGGACGCGCTTTTGCCTGCGGCTCTACTAGATACGCGCCACCAAGCCTTCCTTGAGACCGTCTCTGAAGCTGTCGCCGCTGCTCTTGAAGGTGAAGCTAGTGTCAGATGATATTGCGCAATTCTCTGCTCAGCGGTTGAGCGGATCACGTTAGCTGGTATAGGTGTCTAAGCGCATATGGTCTCCGTAGTGTGGTGCCAACAAGCCTGCAGGCCGTTATCAATGTCACGGCGACTGGCAGCCGTCCCGACAGTCTGCCCGATAGGAGATGATGTCTTCGCCTCCTCGGATTCGCGTTGCTCTAACATCAGTTCTTTTGCTCGGATCCAGAGAACCCTGTCAAGCAGAAAGACTGAACTTATCAGTCAATGGTAGGAAAATACTCTTGATCTTTGCCGCAGGTTACGATTTGATCTCTAGTACATTTGTCCTGTCACTGAACACTCTTCTTCTGCCGCAGGGTCCGCCTCCATCACACCTTTATAGCCACTTTCTCGAGGCTCCACGATCCTGACATTGTCCTCGGCCATTGGGTAGTTTCTACATGATTGTATCGACACACAAGCAGTCAATGGACCCTTGCAGGCTTCAAGTGTTCCCTCTGAGACCGTGAAGGAGAGCCTGATAACACTGGTTGACATCACTATTGAGGTTGTTGGTTTATGGTCTATCGTATATTTCACAGCAGCAGCCCGAATTCACGTGAGATGTGATAGGTGGTCACTTGTGAACTCATCAGCTGACAAATCCATACCATGTCCAAGTCGCAGCCCCGAAAGCGATGAGTGAGCACATTTATTCCAGTAACGGAATTAGAACCCCACACGCGTGGCAGAAGACAGTACTGAAGACGTATGGGACCCCCCTTCAAATTGGCCGCTCCAGCGCCATGGTACACGGAGTAGAGTTTCATGCTTCCATTTGAAGTGTTAATTGACTATAGAGCATTCCATCCGGGCTGAATCATCACCATGGAGATTAGGACTAGATGGCACCCTCTAACTGCTTGATTTCCGTCTCTTCCTTTCGTAACCCAGCAACAGGCCTACAGTCTCGCACACGAAGTCTACCCATCACAACTACCACCGAACACCCAAGCGAGCAGAACGTCCTGTCCTAGCCCTCCACTCATTCCATCTACAATCAGGGTCCCTCTCAGTTCGTCCAAAACATCACATAGCCTCACGCCACCCTCCCTCTCCAGTTTGACGGAGAATCGACTCACACCACCATACGACCTGTATCTAACATTTCCATATAACAGGTCCCAACTCGCACCGCCCAAACAGAAGACCGTCACCGACTTGGGCGGCACGACAGCCAAGATTCCATCACGATCTTGACAATACCTGCCGTGTACGAGTTCGTACAGGCTATGATATGGGATGTCAGTCTGGAGACATATATCCATCTCACCTTCGGCTAGACCTTCGTAGCCATCGATCAGACGGGTAATGTATTTGGAAAGTGTAAGGTGCAGGAAAGGTGAGAGTGTGTCAAGGACTTGGTTTCGTGCGCCTTCGCGCCAGTAGTAATAGGTATCTTCAACTTTCAGTTGTTTGGGAGTAGCGGCGTTCTGGGACACGTAGGCTCTGGCTTTATTGCGTACACTTTGTGGTACCGTTTGGTTTGCGGTTCCGCGTCTATGGCGGCGGTCTGGCAGAGGACGAAGTTGTGGTGGTAGGTTGGTCTTGAGGAGGGCTCTGAAGTGACGAGAGATACGAAATGCACGCTGGATGTCGTCTGCTGACAGGAAAGAGACGATGCGGACAAGCAGTTCGGGAATCTGCCATACGGAGTGCATGGTTGATATTGTTAAATTACTTTGCTGCTGTTGATGGGATTTGAGAATGAATGGTTTGAGGTTCGAGTTCGAGGCTGACACTCAACCGGTGAGCAAGATACCGAAGCTCACGTCAGCTAAGAAGCGTTGTTCGATCCATGACTGTGCTGAGATTGCCGTCGTGAGAACGGGTAAGCACTTGCGGACCAACCAAGTGTTTCCTCAGGTGGCAAGAAGCGACGAGCTTGCGATTTTCATGGAGCAACGAGGAAAGACCATATGCTTTCAGACCAATCTTCAGACGCCTGGTAGTGGTTTGGAGTAGTCAAGTCTGGGTCTGTAGAAATTCTTATTGTAAACATGAAACTGGGGTATATCAAAGCAAATCTTAATCCAGCCGTATACGCCGTGATATTCCTCCTAACGCCAGAACAACCCAATGTGTGATCACCAATTCCACGTGCGACTGGCAGCAGAGAAAACCGGTGGTTTCCAGATAAGTCGCTCTGGATCAAGGCTCCTCTTACCCTTCAGCTTCTCCTTTGCCTTCTGTCGTTCACGCTGCTCTATCACCGCATCGGTCAGAACAACGACGTGTTGGTTTTTGCTGTAACGAAGCATGTTCAAGTTCTGCAGTGTATGCAGAACATCGTTCGTCATCATTGCAGTTGCAGCGCCGAGGTCGTCGATGTTGGCTTCTACACGGCCATCCATAAGCAAGTCGACGATGATTTCCTGCCAGTATGCACGGTATCCAAGAAGACCCAAATCGGAGAGCGGCTTCTCAGGCGAACCGAGCTTGCCTTCGCGTTTCGAAAGGATGTAGGAGAAGTCGATGAGCAGCTTACCAAAACCTTTTCGTTGGTATTGTGGTAGGGTCAGGATACAGGCGACGTTGTAGCCATCCGCAGACTCTTTCTCTTTCGAAAAGTAGCCGACAAGATGGCAGCCATGTTCGTCGCGCGTACACATGCAGTAGAACAGGAACGGGTCAACATCATAGTAGAGGGTCTTGTGGTCCAGGAAAAGTTTTGAGAGTAAACAGAGGTTGCGACACCATGTTCGCTGCCGTCTTCCATCGATCTCGAAGAAGGAAACGTAGTCGTCGCGGTAAATTTCGTTTCCAGGTGGGTGCAGCAACGTGCACTTTGCTCGGTGGCGTTCGAACTGTGTCTGCTCGCCGTAGTATGAGAGACAGAATTCGCAGATGTATACGACATCTGAGTCCACAAAATCGATAGGATACGGAGAAAAGTACCAGGGCTCGATCTCGAACTTCCCCATTTGCACCTTCTCCAGGTTACGTACTCGAGAAATCTCGGTCTGGTTTTGCGTCATTGAACCTGATGTACGCAACTTCTCGATCTCATCTTCGCGTGAATAGTTCTGGTCGGATACAGCCTTGGCTGCTGCCGCAGCATCTTGGACATCCACTAGATCCATCTCCTCATCTTCTGGCTTGGGTGTGCCATCTGTGACTTCACTGGTAACAAGGACTTCTTGATTCTCTTTCCCGCTCGCCTTGGAAGGCCGTTGCGCCTTACCAGGGATGTTGCTGGATGTCGATTCTGGTGTGCCGGAAATCTCGCGGTCAAGCTTGCTGCGTGATCGCTTTAAACTCTTCTGGTCCGACTTGGAAGGCGCTTTGTCTGCCTTAGAGGCATTGCTCTTCTTTTTGTCGGGTTTTTCGGGCGCAGGCCACTCGACTTCCCGTGACAGATCAATGCGATCCGCTGCAATCCACTCGTCGAGACGCTTGTTGAAGTCTTCATAGTGCACATAGAACTTGGTTTGGCCTTGACGGGTTTGAATTGAGAGAAGTTCAGCTTTGCGCTTTTCGCCTTCCTATAGGCTGTTAGTCGTCGTCTCGAGCAGGGCGATCCTTTGAGGTTTTTGAAGTTCTGACGTTGCGCGAGACGCGTTCGGCGCTCATCGCGAACTTCATTTCCACTACTACTCACTTTCTCAACCCATGCTTTTACGCCAACCCTGGACATAACCCATCAGTATGCATCTCCATATCTGGAACAACAGTGCCGACGTACCTAAGCTGTGCAAGTGTGGCAAACCCCGTTTCCACTGGCACAGGGGTGCCAGAAGGCTCGTGCGAGTTCTCTCGAGGCGCCATGACTATGCGACAGCTGTCTATTGATTGTTACAGGTTCTATATCGCGTGGTGGTTGATGATGTCGTGATGAAGTCGATAGTGTTGCAGTCGATGTTGCGTGTCCCACCGCCTTTGCGCAGACAATGTGGCAGAATAGCGCGCTAGTGCGGCCCGTTCGAACAAAAGTTCGGCGGGGACTCGCAAACGGCAACAGCGTCAAACAACCAGTGAAAGGACGACGTCTCACACCGCTATGCTGCACAGGTGACATCGATATGGCACCAGAGCTCAGTTCGAATTGGAAGAGGCTACAGGCCAAACTCCAAGCCTCAAAACCCGCTGCACCCTCGGATGCCTCGAAATCTCACACTTCCACCGAAGAGCAGACCTCGCTGAAGCGCAAGCGATCCCTCAAGATCAACGACAAGCCTACGAATGGGCCACAAAAACCTTTGAATGGAGCGGGGAAGACTACGATACACAAGTCTCCCAGTTCAAGAAAGCGACAGAAGATGGAGGAACCTGCTTCTGTTGGCGCATCGATCAGGCAGCACAATGTCAAGAATCTCTCTCGCAGCGTTTCGACACCACAGCTTAGACATGCACCACTTGTTACATCTGAGAAGGACGCCGCAGTCGCAGAAGACGTCCTTACACCACACCCCGACTTTCCGGATATCGAGAACGAAGGAGTTTCTGAGGTTGCGCTTCCTGGCAAATATGTCGCACTTGACTGCGAAATGGTCGGCGTAGGCCCAGAACCTAACCGCGACTCAGCGCTGGCGAGAGTGTCACTAGTCAACTATCATGGTCACCAGGTATACGACTCCTATGTACAAATGCCTCCCAAGGTTGAGGTCACCGACTACCGCACAGCCGTCTCCGGCATCGAACCGAAGCATCTGCGCAAAGATGTCGCACGCACCTTCGAAGAGGTACGCAGCGATCTCAAGATCTTACTCGGAGGACGCATACTTGTCGGTCACGCTGTGAAAAACGATCTCGACGTGTTGATCTTGAAGCACGACAAGCGCCTGATCCGCGACACATCCAAGTTTTCGAAGTTCAGACAGTTGGCCACAAAAGCCGGGTGGACACCAGGACTGAAGATGCTTGCACAGAAGTTGCTCGGCGTAGAGATTCAGACTGGCGCGCATAGCTCGGTTGAGGATGCAAGAGCTACTATGGCCCTGTTCCGCCTTGAAAAAGATGAGTTCGAGAGGGAGATCCGTCAGAAGTATGGCAACGTCAGGATGCCGACAGCTGCGCCAGAGGTCGAAGCGGATGGAGACGCTGAAGAGAAGAAGAAGAGGAACAGGAAGAAGAGCAAAAAGAAGAAGAAGCACTAGCTTGGGCTGTTGATTGGAGGGTGTTGGTGTTGGCTATTGAATGTTTTGTACCAAAAGGATACCCCGAAAAGCTGGCGGGACACGATTGTGCATTTACTGGCGTTATTGGCGATTGCACATGTGAGCCACACCATTATGTGGCATGTCCTCAGATCTGTTTGCGGAAGTCCATCATATGTAGGATCTTGCATCACTTCAATCTCAATTAGGTAGCAATTCGGAATATTCGGAACACAACAATGTGCGTATGAGCCTTGTATCCACAAATGACAGCCTCAAACAACCGCCCAAGTATCGCTCGAACCATTTCTGCCTGAAACGATTCCTGGTTTGAGTGCTTACCATTTTGAAACCCGAGACCTCCTATACACGTGATCGCGCATTCTCTATATGACCACTGCTAAGCCGGACATCAACACCACAGTTAACTCGGCGCCATGTCGCTCCTCAGCCAGGTCTACGATATAACATACAATCCCCGCAACACGAAATGGATAGCGCCTTTGCTTCTGGTGGCAGATGCAGCACTCTGCGGACTCATTATAGACAAAGTTGCTTGTACGCGCCATCACGAGAACACGTGTTCGACAAGATGTCGCAACTGACGCTTTCGCAGACACTGAGATCGATTGGACGGCATACATGCAGCAGATTGAAATCTATTTAAAGGGAGAAAGAGACTACAAGAACATTGTGGGCGGCACAGGGCCGTTGGTGTACCCCGGCGCGCACGTCTGGATCTACAAGCAGCTGTACTGCCTCACGGATCAAGGGCGCGATATACAGAGGGCGCAGTATATCTTCGCTTTGGTGTATTTGGGCACCCTTGCTATCGTTTTCCAATGTTACCGAAAAGCCAAGGTACGACACGCTTACACTCACATCTAGTGTAAGGCTGATCAGGATAGGTACCTCCATATGTCTTCCCGCTACTCATTCTGTCGAAGCGACTCCACAGCATTTTCATGTTGAGATGCTTCAACGACTGTTTTGCTGTTCTTGGACTGTGGGCTGCGATCTACTGCTACCAGCGCAACCAATGGCATCTTGGCAGCTTCTTCTATACGACGGGCTTGAATGTTAAGATGAGCCTGTTACTGCCGTTACCAGCCATGGGCATCTTAATGGTTCAAGCACTGGGTAGCAGGGAAGCGATGACGCAGGCTATGATCATATTTCAAGTCTCGGTATGTTGAACCATGGGGGTGTGGTTCATTGACTGATTAGTACAGATTCTGTTCGGCTATCCGTTCAGGAAGCAAAGCTTCAGCTACTTTGGACGCGCATTTGAGTTCACCAGAGCCTTCTTCTACAAGTGGACCGTCAACTGGCGCTTCATCTCTGAAGAAACGTTTTTATCGAAACCGTTTGCTCTCAGCCTTCTGGCTGTGCATGCTGGTCTACTTCTATTCTTCGCCTACACGCGCTGGATCAAGCCATCCAAGCGTACACCCCGCCAGTTCCTCAAGCTTGTGCTGCCTGCACGGGAACCTAGAGACCAGGACATCATGACGAAGAGGATAACACCGGAATTTGTTACGACGACCATTCTCACTGCAACGACCATCGGTATGCTTTGCGCGCGGTCGCTGCACTACCAGTTCTTCGCGTATATTGCGTGGGCGACGCCGTTCCTGCTGTGGAAAGCAGGGTTTCACCCTGTTGTGCAGTATGCACTCTGGGGCGCGCAGGAATGGGCGTGGAACATGTACCCGAGTACACCAATCAGTTCGGCAACCGTGGTTGGCGTCCTGGCTGTGACCGTGGCGGGCGCGTGGTGGGGTACGCGGAACGAGTTCGAGGGCGCGACAAAAGGCATTATTGAGGAGGAGCACGAGCATGCAGAATGAGCTCACTCCTCGTCCGAATCAGAAGGCGGCATCTTGCCAACTGTCGATTCCTCCTCGTCACTATCCTCGTAGGCTAGCTTCTTGACGAATTCCTTGGGCCTACCGTAATTAGCACATATACCACAGAAAGCGTATCGTTCAGACATACCAGTATGACATCTTCCTCCACGCCTTCTCATCTCTCACCACGTTTACAATCTGTCCATCTAGCTTGTTGTCCCGGTCTGCCAGCGAAGACGTATCTACGACGACATAGCTCCCACGCTTGATCCACACTGTCGAGCGAAACTTGGCCTCGAGCTCTGCAAGGATCGGTTTTCCACCTGGCAGCTCGGCGTTGTACAGGTTCTTGCCCTCCGCTTTTACGATGCGGGCGATGAGGTGCGACTCTGGCAGGACATCAGGTGGAGTCACGGTGTCTTCGATCGTGGCGAGTACGTTGCGCTTTGGTCGGCCCATGTTGACGGTGTTGTGTTGTTGCGGTCACACGCGTGTAGCTCGTGAAACCGAGTCAAGACGCCGAAGCAATTTTGGAGGGGTGCTGCAGGGAAGAAGCCGCTGCGGTAGCGGCCGAGCTGGCAGGCAATTCTCCCCGCACCGACCTCGCACTCGCGCTCTACTCACCATTCAGGAAACGCTTCCACCGCCTTTCTGGCGCCCTTCTGGCGCCCTTCATTATCTTGTCCTGCATTTCACGCGTCAAAGGTTCGCCGGATGTATTCCTGTTTGAGTGGTTGTTGAAAGCTTATGCTGTGGACACACATCGTAACCCATGTCACGAACTGCTTATTCCACACAATCTTCACGAACTATAAGCGTGCAACAGCGGTTGACTATCTCACTGGATGAATGTCGGTCCCACGCTGCGCCGTAGTAACGCGCGCCAGAGAATCTTTCTGCTAGTGCGGCTCTCCGCATCCATTGGTCAGCAATGACACCCAAGATTGTCGTCCTTCCCAATCACATCAATCGTGCATTGCCAATTGCAGAACTGACTCCACATATGTTGCCCCAAGCTCTCAACCTATAGCTCTTTTCCTTCTGCTTGTCTTGGTCGTTTGTCTCTCGTCAACCCCCAAGTACACAGGCATTGCTTCCTCATTGAAGACTCACCTACTCTGCCATCGCTGTACGACTGGCGAACTCACATCCAAACCCAAGCCAAGATGGCGTCTTCCAGTCTTCATGGCGTGTTCGACATCCAATCCGTTGCTCCAACGAACCCTGCGCCAATATATCAGAAGAGCAATGGCAAGCAACCTCACATTGGAGTCCTGCCGGACCTCGAGCTCGAACCGATCAAAGCTGGCAGGGACAGCAATGGTAATTACTTCGAACAACAATCCAAGACAGGAACGCAGACACCAAAGACACCCAACGAGCTTGAGATGAGCTGCCCTCCAACTCCGAGACAGAATGAAGCTGTTGGTTTGGTACAGACCTGGAACAACCCACCCATGAACAAGTGGAGGATCCTGTGCTGTTGTATAATATACTTTGGGAATGGACTCAACGATGCTGGTAAGTCGCAATATATTTGCTCAGCAGCGTTCGCGGTCTCATCGTGAATCAAGACATCTTGATCATGCTAACCACCTCCAGTCGTCGGTGCTTTGATTCCTTACATGGAAACCTACTACCACAACTCCCATACAATCATGTCACTCGTCTTCGTCGGCAACGCCGTTGGCTTCATAGCTGCCGCACCTCTCGTGACATGGGTGTTGGCCAAACTGGGCAGGGCAAAGACCTTGATATTCGCTGAGGTGTTCTTGATTGCGGCCTACATCATACTCGTCTGCACTCCTCCGTTCCCTCTTGTGATTGTCGCGTAAGTAAGCGTTGCCTTTGTCTTTCAATGCTGACCTTCTACAGATTCTTCTTCATCGGCTACGGAGCAGCAACCAGCCTGGCACTTAACAATGTATTTTGCGCGAACATATCGCCTTCGAGCGCTGTGTTGGGTGCAGCTCACGGGAGTTACGGGATTGGTGGCACCATCGCTCCTATCATCGGAACAGCCATTGTCTCTCACGGCGTCCTTTGGTCTCGGTTCTACTTCTTGCTGCTCGGATTGCGCTTCTGCTGTGTTGCATTCGCAGCTTGGGCCTTCTACAACTACGAAGAGGACTCGTCGACTACACTACTTACTGCTCTCGAGATAACCGCCAGTAGGCAGAACGCTGCAGCTGAGTCGGGGTCGAAGATGAAGGAACTCAAGCTTGCTTTGCAGAACAAAGTCACAGTCTTCGGTGCTCTTTTCATCTTCGCATACCAAGGAGCGGAAGTGGCAGTGTCGGGCTGGATCATTTCGTACTTGATCAATTACCGAGATGGAGATCCAGCAAAGGTCGGATATGTGACAGCTGGTTTCTGGGTATGTTGGAGTGGAATCCTGTTTCTCGAGGCATTGCTGACATTTTCAGGCTGGGATCACCATAGGCCGGTTCGTCCTGACCCATGCTGCACCCAGAATCGGCGAGAAGAATTACGTTATTGGACTTACCCTGGGAACGATGGTCCTGCAACTTCTGGCATGGCTTGTTCCAAACGTCATTGGTAACGCTGTAGCCGTGTCTCTGTTGGGTTTGCTGCTCGGTCCCGTCTACCCGTGCGCGCAGACGATATTCTCGCGTCTGGTGCCTCGCCATCTACAAACCACAGCAATCGGTTTCATCGGTTCTGCAGGAAGCTCTGGCGGTGCCGTTGCTCCGTTCACAACGGGTATACTTGCCCAAGCCGCAGGTACGTGGGTGCTGCACCCTGTAGCTCTTGGATTGTACGGCGCAATGCTTGTCTGTTGGTTCGCATTGCCGAGAGTTAACAAGAGGACCGAGTAAGGTCGGTGAGGTCGAGCACAAAGTCGGCGGCCGTGGTTTGCGGCTCCGATGGTGCACGCTGTGAGTGGGTGGCCTAAGGTTTTAATGTGACATCATCAGACTATTCGCATTCTACGCAACCTTCGGGATCCGAATCACATGCAATACAAAGGTGCGACCAAATCCACGCAGCCACGCAGTGTAGACGCCGAAATACCCAGTTCATTCTGAGCACATCCACCTGAAAGTCTTCAAACAATCGTACACCACAACGCCTTACTCCAAAATGTCGACAACCCAAGCCATCCAGATCATCAGCATATCCACCGCGCTCTTCGCGTCCGGCGGCATAGCCTCACTCTCCGCCTTCGACATACCTCTCATGCGGTCACAACCCGCATCACGATCTCTACCGATGCTGCGGTGGCTATTCAGTCGCGGATCGCACACAGCGCCTACAGCCATCATCATCTCATCAACCGGCTTCCTGTACCTCGCCTACGCCTCGCTACCCCCAACAGCCCAAACGCTCAGCAGCACACTCACCCACCTAACCCACGGCAACCCGGCATCCTTCCTCGGCGCAAGCCTCCTCTCCTTCTCCTGCGCCCTATTCACCAGCCTGGTCATGATCCCCACAAACTTCGAGCTCATCAAGCGCAACGAAGACCTAGGCGGCGCCCACAGTTTGAATTCCGCACAGTACCGACAATCTGTCAACGCGCCGCCTAGATCCGCTGAGGAGAGCGTGAATGGCAAAGACGATGTCAGCCAGTGGAGCGACGTGAGTGGCCCGCAAGAGAAGACAGCGCGGGCGTCTTCAGAAGAGCAGGATGGGGAGGTGAAAGCGCTGTTGAGCAAGTTCGAGAAGATGAATTACATCAGGGCTGTGTTGATTGGAGCTGGTGGTGTTGTGGGGTTGGTGGGTGCGTTGGCTTAGTTATGTTATATATTGACGAGGCGGTCAGTGTGAGGAGGGAGAGTGGAAATAAAACAAGTAACCAAGTAACGACTGTACGAATCTTCGTAAACTTATCTATAGCATCTCAACTGGAAATACGAAGCGAATACTCCGAGTTTTGCCATCGTGATCCAGCTCTCCGTGGAGTCTCGACAGACCGTATTCGTCGACTTCTTAGCAACAACACTGCTATACCGTGCAGAGTGTGTACGAAGCAGCGCATCGAACACCGTTCAACCCGCTTGATCAGATTCCCGCTTTGGCCATCCTGCACTCCATAATCCTCCCCACTTCCATGCACGGTTCAATCTCCATACGCAGCGATCAATGGCTCAAGTTTTCAAAAAATAGTATATAATGGATAAATTGAGGGGTCACTTCATCAAAACAACAAGCGCATCCTTTGGGATGCATTACTCCGCTTGGTGTAGTTGGTTTATCACGTTCGACTGTAATAGCAACATTGTTATCGAAAGGTCCCTAGTTCGATTCTGGGAGCGGAGAACAACTTCTTTTTTGCATTCGCATGCAACACTGTGTGATTACGTTGCAATTGCGACACGGCGGATACATCTCTGTTGTGATCTCTTTTTTTTTTTTTTTCTTAATCGATGGATGCACTGTGTGGTTGCGTTGCGTGGTTGAAGGGTACTTTGTTCATGATGGTAGATGGTGCAGGTGGATGAAGTCATGTTTGTACAGTAATGCTACGTCTAGTAGAAGGAAGAAGGGAAAAGTACCGCCGCTATGGTGACAGAGGAATAGGAAAGGTCTATGCAAGTCGCTCACGTTTAGAAGTTCATCAGATCTGTCATGAGTTAGTTTCTTGTTCAAGATTTCGGGACAGTGTCTAGACTTACCACGTCCAAAAAGCGCCCTCTTGGTCCAGTCCATGGCAAGCAGGGCCCTCGTGCGGAAGCTCACCGACTGTGCAAAGTACACGCTTCTCCACAGGTATACTGCCAACAGGCCACCGCTGAGTCCGTAGCCGTTCCAGTCGAAGATGGCGGCGTTGCCAATGTATGCCAGACTGCCAAGATGCGTATACTCGAACGCCTTGTAGACCGCGTCGTCGATATCGCCGTAGTCCATGTCGTTCAGCGCCATGCCCGGCGCCGCCTGGGCAATCTTGTTGAACTTGCGGCCGAGGTACTGACCCTGCTGATGTGCACGCTGGGCCGTGGCGGGGAGCGATGTCAGCTTCGAGTCGATCTGGAACAGCAGCTCTCTAAGCTCGCCGAAGTCGAGGGTACCAGACTTGTCCTTGTCGTACTGCTCGAAGAGCTTATCTAATCGGCGCAGATGGTTTGCGGCTTGTGGGAAGCGCTGCTTGACGCGCTTGGCGACACCGCGCCAGTCGTTGTACGAGATCTGTAGCTTCTCCGGGTCCTTGCCCTTCTCCCAAGCCGTGGTACGGAGAAAGTTCACGATGTGGTCAGACACGTTGTTCTGGACTGTTGAGCAGTCGCCGATGGCGTAGACGTCGCCTAGAGGTGAGCCGCTGAGGCGAAGGTGAGTGTCTGTCTCAAGCGCGTGCTTGTTGTTCTGGCCATCGAGCTTCTGCGCAAGCTTCTTGCAGAAGTCGGTCTGCGCTACACCAGTCGACCACAGGCAGAAGCCCATGGGGATTTCCTTGGTCACAATCTTGGCATCATCGCCGTCGCCCTTCTGAGAGTACAGAATTCTGTCAGGCAGAACCTCCTTCACGCGAGCGTTTGTCTGAATGTCGACGGCATCGTGTGCAAACCGGGTCTCAGCATACTGAGACAAAGCCTCGTCGTAGGTGTTGAGAATGTGGCTTCGGGACTGGATGACGTGGACGGAGATCTCGTTGCGGAGGATTCGAGGGTACTGCTGGCACAGATCCTCATTCAGCATGTCGAACAGTTCAGCAGCAAATTCGACACCGGTGGGACCACCTCCGCAAACGACAAAGGACAAAAGTCGTCTGCGCTCCTCATCGCTCGTTGTGGGCAGGCATGCCGTCTCGAGGTTTCGGACGACTGCGTTGCGGATCAGTCGCGCATCGCTGATGTCCTTGAGGAAGTGGCAGTTCTCGAGTCCTTTGACGCCATGGGGGTTGGTGACGGAGCCAACACCAACCACCAGCTTGTCGTAGGGCACGTAGAAACGGCTCTCCTTGCCGTCAGGGCCGATAGACGAACACTCGATAAGCTTCTCTGAAAAGTGAACGTCCTCGGCCTTTGCCTTGAGGAAGTGCCCGCGCACCCTCCTGACAATGCGCCTCACGGGCTCGACCAGGGATCTCAGCTCGAGTGTGCCAACAGTCGCAGACGGCAGCATGGGCGTGAAGAGGAAGGTGTTCGAGGGCGAGACGACGGTAACGTGGTATTCGTCAGGGTTCAGTGTCTTCAAGAGCGCGACGCTGCCCCACCCTGTCCCCAGAATGACCAGCTTCGGCTTGTGCTTGACCGCCCTGTTCTCCGGGCAGTCGTCGTCGTCGACAAAGTGGTCGGCGATGGGCAGGTTCTTCGGCCCGCCTCTTCGCGGGTTCAGTGCCAGCTCTGAGACGGGAATGTCGACCGCGTCTGGCTCTTCTTTATACGTGGTGGCGTCGTAGACGAAGAAGGCGACGACGAGGGTGCCGCTAATAGCCACGAAGGTACCCAGCCACGCTGCTGATCGCCATGCATAACGTACGATTCGAGACTTGGGCGAGGGGAGCGGCTTTGTGGAGAGCGATCGGACGAGGGAAGCCTTGTCTTTGCCCAGGCGAGAGTTCTTGAGGGCAGCTGAACCCAGCAGCTGGGCGCGTTTCGCCTTGGACTCGGGGTTGCCATTGCTTGTGAAGAAGGTGCGGTTTTGCGAGAATGCGGTCCGGGGCGCTCTTCTACACAGCGGCGAGGCTCTAGAAGCGATGTTGGACGCGCGCGACAGCGATGCAACTTGTCGCGGAAGCATGGCGGCGGCCGGAGGTGCAGCTGTGGTGCCGAGGGCGCCGGGCAGCTGGTGGAGGTGACGGGGAGGTGTGGTAGGGTATCAATTGATGGAATCTAGATGCAAGCGTCCATGCACATCCTACAAGACACGGCCAAAGCGAGTGGTGTTGGAGACTTGTCGTCTTCCAAGGCAAACTCTCGCGGCAGAAATGTTGAAGTTACTGCGTTAACGGTGACGTACCCAACTCGGATCGGAGCTAGCAAATGGCGATCCAGCTGCCACATGAAAAGCTCCACTACAGGATTTGGTGTCGGCACTCGCATGCGTGTTTAGCCCTTCTGCCAGTTTCCATCTGGTATAGTTGCGGCTATCGTACGAAGCGCGTACGAAACACTGCGAAACGTCGATAGCCTGTGGTATCTTCGTCACGACTCAACTCCAATTGCGATCATTCCAGAGCATCGTCGACAAGATTGGTGATGCGTTGCCCTGAGCAAACATACAGACATGTCCAGAATGTTTGTTCGTAAGAATACAATTCGCTTGCTATGCTCTCCAGATCCAGCTTTGCATACACCAATATATGTACAGACACTCATTTTTCGTCTTCTTCTGTCTCCATGCGTACACACACTAACACGACCACACGCCTACCGTGCCGTCCTTTCTGCCCTCCACCAGATACCCGTCCTTTATCCGCACTCTCTCAATCACGCTGCGTCTGCCCTCCTCCTCGATAGCGCCGGGCCCGCAGTTCCAATGCCTGCCGTCCGTTTTATCGTAGACCTTGACCACATCCTCGCCCGCGGCTGACACAATGCGGCGGGCGTCGAACATCATGCTTGTGACCGCGTTATCGTAGGCATAAGCGTCGTAGATGGAGCCGGTGCGGAGATCCCAGATCTGTCGTGCTATCAGAACACTTTCTGTGTGTGAAAATAGGGAAGAGGTGACTCACTCGAATGCTTCGATCCGCGCTTGCAGTAACGAGATGCACGTCGTCGAATTGCAGCGCAGTGACCGGTCCTGTGTGTCCTACCAGACTGCGGTGGACCTGTCCACTCCTCAAATCCCATAGCCTAACCATTCCGTCCGCGGTACCACATGCAAGTGCCGCATCAAAGACCTGGATAGCACCGACAAAATCCGCCGAGGCGTCCATTGCGCGGCCTGTTCCGCGCCACTGTCCGTTGTTCGCTGAGTCTGTCGCAGACGCTTGCGCAGCAGCCCATAGCACATCAAGCGTTTGTACACAGCGCCCCTTGACGAGATCCCACTGCCGAAGCGTCTTGTCCGCTGAGCCAGAGACCAGGGTATCGCCGCGGAAGTGGAGCGCCGTTACTTCATCCACATGAGATTCGAGGGAGAACATGGGGCAGTCTTGCATGATAGTGGGCGGAGGAGCGGGCGGCGCGTCTGCCGAGTTTTCAAAGGCAAGGCCGTCCTCGTCTTCGTCGTCGCCGTGCTTGTTTATCCGGTTATCGAGGGGCGCGTATTCGGCTTTGCTAAGGTCCCAGAGGCGGATGGTTGCGTCCATGGACCCTGTTGCAACAATGTTTTCTTCAACCTGTAGACAGCGCACAGAGGAAAGGTGACCCTCGAGCATGCCAATGCAACGACCCGCGTTCAGGTCCCAGACTCGCACAGTGTCGTCTAGAGAAGCGGTGACGAGTGTGCCCCATGGCGCGTCAAAATCAAGGGCTGTGATTGTGTCGTTATGGGCGGGCAACTCCTTGATCTTCGAGCCGGGCTCGAGGTGTTCGTGCAGGATGGGCATGGATATGCGGCGTATGGGGCGTTTGTTGTGCTTCTTGGACTTTGGGCTGGGGAGCTTCTTGTATATCGACTCAGACATGAAGCTGTCCTCAGCTTCAGCGTCTTCCTCGGCAGTACCTGGCCTCTCGGGAGACTTGGGCGCGAGGGCTGCTGCATCGTCCAGCTCTTCTTGCAGGTCCTCGATCTTGTTGTCGACACCCAGCAAGTCCTGCTCCAGCTCGGCCTCCTCAATCTCCAGCCCTGCTAGACGGTCCAGCGTCATCTTGCGCAGTGTGTTGAGATTCGCAATCTTGTTGTCGATCTCGAGGATCTCGGCGACGCACATGTGTTTCCGCACGCCCATCATCTCCAGCCTGTGGCCCATGCTGTGTTTTTGGTTCTTCAGCTTCTGCATCGAAGGCGGTGTGTGTGCGTCGTCGTCTTCAAGCTCCTCCCCAATCAGCTTCTGCCCTCTGGCATTGCGCTTGCCGTGCTTCGGTCCCTTGAGCGGCTCCTCTGGCAGCGAAGCCTGGAAGCCCTGGAAGAGCGAGAACTCGTTGTTCTCCTCGGGGATGTTGTGCAGAATGTCGTCAGGGATGTAGGATAGCGCTCGTTGCTGGATCTCAGGGACAGATATCCTCGAGCGCACAATCTCGCGGGGCGTGGTGTTGGCGAAGGAGAAGACGGAGCGCTGGAGCATCGGGCGGCGAATCTCGCGGTGCAGCTCGCCCAGCGCATTCTGGTAGTGTTGGGCAACGCCCTCGGTGCCTATCAGGCTGCTGGCGGTGGCCGTGACTTTGCGGCCAAAGGCCTGCAACTGGCGCGTCTGGGCATCGTCAGCATCCATGTGGAGAGTGCATGGCTGGGAGCGTGTTTACGTCAGGCAGGGTGTCTATGAGGCCAGGGTCCTCGTGCTCTGGCGGTATCAGGGGCCGCGGGCTGGTCGACCTCCCGCGCCCGGGCGAGCCATGGCGGTTCGATGGCATGCGAGCAGCTGTGAAGGGATGCGCACGTGATTCGATGGAGTGATGTTGTGGGCTTAGGACATGTTCGGTGCTCGTGTGGTGGGCGCGGTCGAGAGCGGATGGGTGCGTGGTGGTGGGCGTGGTGAGGTGAGGTGAGGTGACGCTTGGGGGCGTTTGGACGTTTGGGATCCAAAGTCTGAGCTCCGCAGTGCAATGTTGTTCGGGTGGAGTAGTGGAGCTCTCCAGCTGCGTCATTCTAGCTCCCTCACACACGGCGCCGACCTCGGGCATACCGTGTGTTTAGCTGCGCGCCAGTCAGCATGCCTGCTCCACGCTCTACACACTGCTCCACGCTCTACACACTGCTCCACGCTCTACACACTGCTGTCCCTCTACACACTGCTCCACGCTCTACACACTGCTGTCCCTCTACACACTGCTCCACGCTCTACACACTGCTGTCCCTCTACACACTGCTGTCCCTCTACACACTGCTGTCCCTCTACACACTCTCGCTTCCGCTCTCATCCGTCATCGCGCCCAGCACCTCGACGCCATGGACACGGCCATTGACCTCTCCGACGCCTCCAAGGCCCTCGACCTCGCCAACATCCGCTTCCAGCTCATGTACCCCCCGCCCTTTCCTGCCCCTCCCTCGCACACACGCACTGACACAGCACAGCCGCCTCGAGGACACAATCACCTTCCACCTGATCGAGCGCGTCCAGTTTCCCCTCAACCCTACAATATACGTCCCCGGCGCCGTCGACATTGGCGCGCCCTCGCTCTCCTTCCTCGACTGGATGCTGCGCGAACAGGAACGCCTGCAGTCGCTCGTCCGCCGCTACCAGTCGCCCGACGAGTACCCCTTCTTTCCAGACGCCCTGCAGACGCCCATCCTGAAGCCGCTCCACTACCCCAAGATCCTCCACGAGAACGACGTCAACGTCAACTCCAAGCTGAAGGACTGCTACACCCAGCACATCCTGCCCGCCGCCTGTCTGCAGAAAGCCGAGGGCGACCGCGGCGAGTCGCAGGAAAACTACGGCAGCGCCGGCACCTGCGACGTCCTGTGCCTGCAGGCCCTGTCGCGGCGCATACACTTTGGAAAATTCGTCGCCGAGGCAAAGTTCCAGAAAGAGCCCGAGCGCTTCGCTGCGCTGATCAAGGCAGAGGACAGGCAAGGGATAGACGACGCCATCACAAACGCGGCCGTCGAGAAGAAGGTGCTCGAACGACTGCGGCTCAAGGCCAAGACGTACGGCACGGATCCGGATCTTGCAGCGGACGGCATCAGCAAGGTCAATGCAGATGCCGTCGTGGCCATGTACAAGGACTGGGTTATCCCGTTGACCAAAGAGGTTGAGGTTGAATACTTGATGCAGAGACTGAAGGGGACCCAATGGGAATAGAGTATGATACCCAAAAATTAAGATGAAAATTCCTGTTCAAGCTGGACATGTTTTCGGCGGCAAGACCACTACCACTTGTTCGAAAAGGCGGCAACATGTTCCTCTCCCGGTGTGTCAGGGCGGACTAAGAAAGAACACGTCGAACACACAGCTGAGCTCCAAAATCCACAAAAGCTACCAATCTAAACCATAGGTAAGACGACCGCTAGTTGCTGAGAGCTTGGCTAGGAAAGCGGCAGCCGGACTAGAACATGACGCCCTCACGGACTATCTTTTTGGTGGTCTATTGCACAGTATCCGCTTCGTCGTGCAGAGCTTACCACCAACTCAGAGGACAGCTCGAGCAGCGAGAAGGAGAGTCTCACCCCGAAACGCCGCAAGGCTGAAGAAGAGACTCTAGTACCTGTGTAGCAGCCGACTACATCCGTACAAGATGCGCGTAAGATGAGGGAGATGGAAAGGTTGATCTTTCGAGACCAAGGAACGCAGGCCATCACTTAGGAGTCAGAATATAGGATCCAGAGAGAAAGACCCGGACCACCGGACAAGTTCTTACGTCTCTAGAACCGCAGGACACAAAACCGTGATACCTACCCTTCCTTCGAAAGGCATACACAGCGAATTGGCGCAAACCTGGCGAGGTTGAAGTCGACAAAGGAATACGCAATATGTTACCCACTTCTGACAACGGTCTGGAATCTGTTGAAGACCTCCATCCTGTGTCGTGCAAGATTGAAGTCGGAAGCTACCTGCTCTCCTGTAGCCTGTTTTTTCTATAATATGAGAGGTGGTGTATAGCTACGAAGTGGATGTCTTACTCGTTTGAACCAAAGGTAGGTTGTTTGCTTTAATTGCTTCTTGATCTGTCTTTCAACGCTTGACATGCTCGCTTCCCACATAGCAAATCTCGAATGCTTTTACTATTGACAAGGCTTCAGACGGTTTTTCAAAGACAACATCGTATCGCCGGATGTTGTGGCAATGACGAGCAGCAGTCGCCAAGCAAGCGCTTTCACGCCTTCGGAAGGTGTTAATGTCGTTCTTGGCAAACGACGATCTACTGTCTTGGTAACTTCCTCTCTCGACGCAGCAACCGCGAAGAAGCGTCGAATGGCCCGATAACAATGGAACGCAACGGTGTCGTGCGCGAGCAGGGTCTGGCGTGGTATATGAGCTGTCGACGCCCATGGTTTGATCCTTTCAGTCCTCGAACTTGGTTGAACACCAATTTACATCCGTCACACCACCAAGATGAAGCTCAACGCTCTTCTGCTGCTTTCATGTGCAGCGCAGGCACTTGCGGCGACAGCTGACGACCGGAAAGAGTTGGTTTCGTCGAAGAAACTCCAGGAGAAGATCACCACCAAGAAGTACGGTAATTGTGGGAGCATACAAGACTACGAAGCTAACCATACCTCAGGCTGATGGGCAATCTTGAAGCCCTGGACTCCATCGCTAAAGCAAACGGCGGCAACCGCGCCTTTGGTCTACCAGGTTACGCCGCCAGTGTGGATTACATCCTCTCAAAAACCAAAAATAACAAGAACTTCCGTACATGGGTCCAGGACTTCCCTGCTCTGTTCAACCGGATTGATTCAATCAAGTTCAGCGTCAGCAATACGTCTTACCATGTAATTGGCTTGTCATACTCGCCATCAACAACTCCTGAGGGTTTGACCCTGCCCCTTGTCCTCGGCGCTTCTGGCCCTGAAGGGTGTACCAACGAATCGTACAACGATCTGGATGTTGAGGGCAAGATTGTGCTTGTCCAGCGAGGAACTTGCCCGGATGGAACTACACTTGCTGGCCGTGTCAAGCCTGCTGTAGCTGCAGGAGCTTCTGCTGTCATCGTCTACAGCGATGTCACCACTAACGTGACAGGTGGTACCCTTTCAGCACCAAACCCCGAGGCGTACCGCCCTGCTGGATACATCAACAAGGTCGATGGTGAGGCTCTCGTTGCACGCCTCAACGCCGGCGAGGCAATCGAAGCATACTTTCAGCAGACGCAGACCGTTGAGACCAGGATAACACAGAACGTCATCACCGAGACCAAGGGTGGCGACCCCAATAACGTAGTCGTAATGGGTGCTCATCTCGACAGTGTGCAAGCAGGTGCTGGTATCAACGATGATGGCTCAGGCACGACTTTGATTCTAGAGATCAGCAGAGCCCTCGAGAACTTCGGAGTCAAGAACAAGGTTCGAATAATCTGGTGGGGAGCTGAGGAAAACGGTCTTTTGGGATCAAAGTACTACACTCAGAATCTGAACACCACAGAGGCGAACAACATCCTCACCTACCTAAATTTCGACATGGTGTCTCGGGGTTACTTTGGCGTTTTTGACGGTGACGGCAGCAGCTTCAACCTCAGCGGGGCTCCAGGCTCCGCAGCGATCGAGAAACTCTTCGTTGACGATTTCACGAAGAAGGGCATCAACGTGACAGCAGCTCGCTTCACAGGTGGTAGTGACTACCAGTCATTCATGAACATTGGAAAACCTGTAGGAGGTCTGCACACCGGAACTGGAGTCGAGCAAGACCCTTGCTACCACCAAGCTTGCGATACAATTGACAACCCAAACCCAACGACGCTCACCATCAATGCCAAGGCAGCGGCCCACGTCTTATCGATTCTTGCCACCAAGGGACACGAGATTATCCCTAAGAGCCCTGTCAATGCTAGCATGATCTCAACGAGGGGTCTGACAGGCGTCGAGCTTCCCTGGACGGTGCCTGAAGATGGTGAGAGGCACTTGTTGACCTGTGGTCAGGAGGTATAAGAGCGTTCTTGTTAGTGGAGATATACGAAGAGAAGGGCGGTGGCGGATGCGGCAGCACTGAGGCCAATTCACGATGACGACTTTAACGAGGGGACTTTACGAACGTTGTAGTAGTACGAGTGCAAGAGTCTGGAAATCAAACTATCGACATCTCTTGAACCGCTGTGCCCATGATCTACCAAATATTGACATGAACAATCCTGAGATTAACAGTGCTGTAACCACGAGCTCGTCTGTTTATATCCCCTATGATGATTGTCACTATCTTGCCGCTGCTTCGCAAAAGCCACCAAAGCATCGATGGATGCTCTGTCATTGTTCTCCCGAAACAGCTGTATGCGCCACAGTTGAGCCGTACAGGCTAATTCGCTCTAGGTGCTTGAATTTTCGAATTTGAGAAGAAAACAGTTATGTCCTTCAGGCATACTTTTGCGTATACATCTGCGGAGTGTATGTCGTTGTGCAAGACATGAGAAGGGCGACGCGATACGAGATGGCACTAACCGTATTCGGCGGCCAACATAAACCCGCTCGTACACCTCCGCCCTTCCCTCATCATCAACTCCCACAACATCACAGTCATGAAGCAACACGATGTTACTCCGCCCCTTTCGCCTGTTCTAACGCGGGTATCTGTGACTGTCAGACGCAATAGTCGGAAGTATCTCGTTATGCTAACCGTGAATGGAAGGTCGGTCGCTGGTGCCTGGTAAGCCGTCAGGCTTCCATCCCTAGTTGTGTTGCGGCTGAGTCAAAACTCTGCGCCTTCAGCATGTGTTGAAAAGAAGAGTTGTCCCGACAGCTGATGTTTATTTATCATCACTCTTAAGTCCAGCATTCTTGATCATTCAATTGGAGTTGTCTTGTTTTCACCGACGTTCATCTACTTCCGCGGATCCTACACCATATTACCAGACCCAGCACAGAATCGTTGCTAGCTGAGATTAGAACTACAAGACATAGTCGGCGCGGATATCTGGACGGGAAGGCGGAAAGCTCATCATGGCTAGCTGGAAGATTGCCCCTGCGAATTCGGAGAAGAGCAAACTCGAGTACACGCCATTCCTGGAATGTCGCAAGTTCTTCGCAGTCGATGATTCTGGGTCCACGGCAGGCGCTGTACTCCGTCAAGAACGTGCTTTCGTCGATGCCTTCCGCGAAAGTCATAGTAATGCTGCGGATGCCATCTCTCTGTGGGGCTCAAGATGCGACACTCCTACTACCTGGTTTGATTCGGTCAATTGGGATTCTGGACATCTCGGTACAAACCCTGACCAGATCCTCAAAAATGGAGCAGCCCTGCGCACCATAAGGAAGGCAGACGTCTGGTTTTTGCTCACAGATGGAGAGATCTGGGACGCCGATGTCCACCAACTCGCAAATCTTGCTCACGAATCCGAAATTCTCAATGTGCCCCTTGTTTTTGTTATTACTGGTTCGCGTGGCAGCTCTCCAGGAACGGCGAACATCAGTGTTGGCATCTCGTTTTTCGCTAGCTCACACGATACTCTGATCTTGTTCAAGGAGACACAAACAGGCAAGATGTACGTCATCACAGCCAAGGGATGCTTCGCTGAACTGGGAGGTTCTACAGCAGCACAGGAATTGACAAGCTGGGTCGATCTGCCTATTTTCGAAACTGAGGCCGATTTCTTCATGCATTGTAAAAAGAGCAGCATCAAAGTCATCAGATCGGAGACGCGAGGAAAAAGCACTGGCGGATTTAGCCTTGGTTCAACATGGGAAGAGCAACATGGCGGACCAGTGAAAGTCGAACTCGATACCCTCCTTGGGTCTGGGATCCTTTCGGATACTGATGCGGTGAAGCTTTTGGCTGAAGAAGCCTTTGACGCTCTTGCTATTGCTTGCAAGACCCGAAGACGCATCCCCGAGCTACGAGCTTTTGTTCAGTCACAGAAAGTAGAGCAGGTGGCTCCAAAACTCGAGGATCGGCACGGCGCGGCAGCCATCATCGCCAAGATGGCAGACGCAACGACACGTGTGGAGGATCGTAGGCATCTGCAGGTGCGGTTGCGGGAAGCTCACGCCGCAAATCGTCGTGACTACCAAAGGACAGTCACCGACTTTGCAGGCTCAACCGCCGAACAGGCTTTGAGGAAACGGAACCAACTTGCAGATGCAGCCCTCAGGTCACTTGCATCCCTCGAAGCTGCCAGCTACAATGCAGATATCATAAGTAGGAGAAGCAACAGAGCTCGGCGCGCCGAAGTAGTCAGTTCCACCCCTGCGGTCGACATGGCTAACTTGGACCTTGATGCACCGTCGTGCAGAGGGTACTGTCTAATCTGCTGCGGTGAGGATGAAATCATGTCGATTTGCTTCAAAGAGGTCGACTCTGAAGACACAGAGGACAACACAAGCGATTTTGCACTCAATTTCCCGCTAGCCGCAGGAGCTTCTGCGAAGAATGTAAATCGCGTCTCAAGCCAGAACATCTGCTTTCAGTGCGCAATACTTGGACCTGCGGGCATGTCCATCTACAAGGAACGATTGACAGCCATCATCCCTGCTGTCCAGTACGACGGTAGCAACAAAAAGTACATCAATGATCAGCTCTACTCAGGTCTGACTGCACGGTTAGCCACAGGAGCTGCCGGGATTGCGCAGCTCTTCATGGCCATACTTCAGAAGGTCATGCAGACAAAGTCTTGGGCAGGAGCCGGCATGAACGCTTCACAGGCATTTGCCGATGAGCGACATGAAGCTGCGCAGCGACGCAAGACGTTCCGGTGGATGCTCGATCAGCTCATAATGAATACCTACACGCGTGAGACCTTCAACGAGACCGGAGAATGGGTCAAGTTCCCGGAAGCGTTGTCATGGGTAGCGAAGGATTTCAAGAGTAATGGACTGGCAAGCTTCGCCGTTACTTACCCTTTGGCTGGTATCGGCAGCCTAATAGCCCTTGGACAGCATACAGGTTCTTTTCCAGAAGATATTGTCAACCAACTGAAAGCAACTAAAGAGCTGCACTCTGTCACCTCCAAATACCTTGCTGACCTTCAGACTGCCCTCCAGCAAAAGTCTGCCAACGAACATAGCCGCTGGAAGCAAACTTACCTCGAATTGATCTACCGCGAATTCAACGGTCCTTTGGTCCCTGTCGACCATGGCGAAGCTTCTATTCTCGACGATGTCGAAACCTTCAAGCGGCGTCTGACTGTGTGCCTAACACAGACCTCCACTGGCAGTGACCCAGGATCAGGAGTTGATACGATGGTCATGCGCAAGATCCAAGTTCTCGTCTTCTGGCTCCTGTTCAACCAGCGCGGCCACTGCACAGCCCAGACCTTCTTCACACGCATCAGACACGACCAGGACCTCGCCCCCGCAGTCCTCGACCCCAACCTCAGCGTCCCCACAACCTCATACTACCAAATCCTGCTCTCCATCTTCGCAAAGCACGACGCAGACTTCATAAACCCCACCCAAGCAGATTCTCACAACATACTCATCCCCTTCGCGAACCCCTTCGGCGCCTCTGTCCTCCGCTGCGGCGTCACCAGCTGCAACCAACCCTTCTGCGACACCACGACCCTGCACGCCCAGACACTCACAAGCACAGCCATCGAAGCCATCCGACGAGCGCGCACAAAGCACCTCATCGCCGTCTTCGGCATACGCGGGCGCTTCGAACGCTCCGACACGGGCCTGCCCGAGCGCGCAGCTGCCGGACAGCCCCCTTCCTCCATCCACACGAACCTCCATATGACCATTTTGCGGCACTGGGCTGAGCAGGCGCAGGACGTCAGACGGGCCATTGTGTGCGGTGGAGCGGCGCGTGTGCAGTTTGTCGAGGGGGTGCGTGGAAGGCTTTGTAACGAGGGGCGAGGCGATATCTTCAGTGCGCAGATGGAGAGGGATACCGAGGCGTTGCTTCCCAGTTTCTTCGAGGCGATTGCCGAGGCGTTGAAGAGGGAGGGAAGGAGTGCCGAGGATGTTGCGGTTTATTGTCATGATTTTGCGAGGACAAGGTTGGAGCACAAGGTTGCGTATGAATTGGAAGAGTCGTCTCGGTGGGACTTTTGTTGAGATATCTACTTCCTATACGCATTTATCATTTTTACTTTTGTTAATACAATCTCGCGACGACATGGCAAACTGTCTTCGAAATGTGAACATGTTCTGATTCTGTATATACGTGTGTAACCAAAAACGCCAATACCATGCTGCGCCATGGGCGAGCAGTTAGCTGCCATATGAAAAACGATAAGGAAAAGTCTTGTCATGAGTATTTCTCCAGAAAAGACTAGAGACGAGCAAACTAGGTAGATGCAGATACGCTTTCGCGAATAACGCCGTCATATGCTTTATAGCCTGTATCCAATCATGCGGTAACAAAAAGAAAAAAGAGTCGTTCTCGAATTAGGTAATTCTAGGTTCAGGCGCTGAAGGCCAAGAGGGCAAAAGTGGTGGCCATCATGGCCGCCACGGCGGTGAAGGTGGTTGGTGTCGTGCGAGGACTAGCGTTGCTCTTCCTTGCTGTGCTGCCGTCACTCTTCAAGACTGCTGTGCTGCCAATCTGCCAGCCGATGTTGGCCACAACGGCTTGCGAATCGCGCACAGGGATGGTGACCTTGCCAGAGCCGTCAGTGGTGACGGTGTGGACTGTACTGTCAACAACGCTAGACTCGCCGGTGGTGTCAGAATAAGTCATGCCGTTCCAGGTCGCTCCGGTTTGAGAGTCGGCGCCATCGGCGGTGAGGTATGAAAGGTAAATGTCCTTGTTTGCGTTGGAGGAGCCAAAATTGACATTGAAGTCAAAGCTGCCCTTGTTGGACTGGGACTCGTTGGCTTGCTTGCCATTGAGAAGAACAACAGCCTGAAGGTTGTCGTGAGCATACATGGAGTATGCGCGAATTCGACCGTCGTACGAAGAACCAACGTTGCTGGTGCTCATACTGGCAATCTGAGTGGTTCCGTTGCCATTGCCTACGATTTGCGCCATGGCGGCGTGCGCATAGTAGAGCGTGCGCACGAAAGGCGCGCGGCCGTAAAGTTCGATGGGTTGCCAAGCACTAGCATTGGAGTTGTCCGTCATGTGCATCTGTACGGAGGAGATATCGAGAGAGGCGGCGTAGAGGAGAAAGTTGAGGGTCCAGAGAGAGGCACCAAACGCGTCACTGACTCCTGGCATACCAATGGGCCCGATGGAGCTCATCTCGCGCAGAACGTAAGGCAGACCAGTCTTGAGGCCAATCTTGACCTGCTTCTCCCAGTATGCGAACTGTGTGTTGGTTTGGTCGAACTGCATAAGGTCGTTGAGTGTGATAGGTTTTGCTGTAACGCCAATGACTACGGCATGTTAGCGTGTGTGACAATCGCGTGGACGGACAACTTACAATAAAAGTAGTCGTGCTGGTTCCACACAGTGACGTAGTTGTCGCCGTTCCTGCCCTCCATCATGCCAGCACTCACCAATTGTGAGATCTCGAAAGTCGTACCGATGGTGGAGGCGGTCGCAGGAGGCTCGAAGAACGACGACGGCAGGCCCGCTGGCTGCAGCACACGACTGTAGACAGTCTCGGCGCGGTCGAGGAACTGGGTTGTGTATGTTTGGCCGTTCCAGGGCGCGGTGCGGAAGGTGTTCTGTAGCCACAAGTCGGGCTCGTTGCCAACCTCGAACGAGTACAGCTTGACATTGGTCATGCCCGAGACGGCACCCTGGGCAGCAGCCACGATGCGGTCGGCCCAGTCGTCCTCCATGTACGCCAGGTTGAGTCCATAGGTAACCGGGGTGTCCTTGGGAAAGCGGTTCAGGGCCTCAAAGTAGCCAGGCCCAATGATCATCGAGTCGGCGGCAATGTTGCCCTGCGCCGTGGAGCTGGGGTTCTGCTTCCAGGCAATGTCTTTGTAGTCGGCATCATACAGCATGTAGTCTTGTGTGTTGCCTCCTAACCGAATGTGTGGCGGCGCTCCCGAGTAGTCTGCCAGGTTCTGTAGAAGCTTGACAGAAAATGTGTTGGGTGTGTCGCCGCCGGTGAAGGAGAACAAATTCGAGGGCTCGATACCAAACCCTGCAAAAGACGCATCGAGGTACTCGGAGGCGCCATCGGGGGCGTTGGACGAGGGCGACAGCGAGATCGATGATTGAGCGAAGGCGAGTTGTGAGAGTGAAAGTAGGGGCAGGGCTATGTGGCCCAAGCCAGCGGCCGCAGATAACGAACGCACCATGGTGGCTGTGAAGATGCACGCAAACAACTACCGTTAATAACAACAACTGCTGGAAAACTGGAGGAAGGGAAGACGGCACGTGAAGTGACACAGGCACAAGCGACAGGACGGTTTGGGTTTACAGCGAGCGAAGGGGGAGCGAAAAGGGAAAGTCTAATAATGAAGCACCGTCGGCCAGGCTAGCAATATCGCCCGCTGGAAGTGACGCATGGCGCATGCTTGGGCCGTCACATATTTGTTGAGTGGAAACCGCTGCGGAAGACATCGGCGGCCCCACAGACAAAGGGCACGTCATGACAGTTTGAGCGCTGAACAAGGCGAGCGCCACGACGGCGATTGACTGGGTGAGCGCATACTGAAACGCGTGTCCTGGAGACTGGTGGGCTTGCACTCGACGGACCACCATGGGGGACCACGAAACGCGTCAGCTCCATGCGGCATCGTCAGAATTCAAGGCGACGGCGAATAAAGACGAGAACGAGCGTGCACGGCCATCTCATTACGGCAACGCAGATCTTTAGGCATATTTAAAGCTTGATTCGGTCCTCAGCATGGATCCTACAATGGATCCTGCCGCCGTTGTCGAGACCCTTTGATTCTGAAATACTTGACGCTGCAGCCAAATGTCTGACAGTCGTGTTGCGAGGACAACCAAATGAATTCCTAATAGTCCAGTGACCAAGAGAAGCCGAGAAGCAAAAGAACACGTATTGACCGTACCGCTGAAGCTAGGCATACCGGCAGCACCATGATTTATTGCCCAGAGACGCGGCAAAAATAGTAGGCCTGAAAAGCTTGATTTCGACTCTCAGCGCATCACCTTCCCCGCAGCACTCTCTGCGATCCATTGCGCTCCACTCTGCGACATGGAGAACCAAAAGCTAGAGCTGTCATCTGCAGTCTGGGCCCATCGCCAGCCTCGCACACCGTATCTGATTTTCTTATCAGTCTCTCCCTGCCACGTACATCAGAACAACCACATCGACATTGACATCGACAGCACTCACCGGGGTATCATCCAGCCACCCCAGCCCACATCTCCTGCGCTTTCTTGCAGATGCAGGATAGGGATCAGCTTAGCCTTCCGATATCCGTCTGCCAAGCACGAAAACCTTGTTGTCAGGTTCTGCCGTGGACCAAGCGGAAGGAAGACTTGCTTGCTGCAACACCATGATCTCACTTGACGGCGGTTCTCCTTTGCCGTCATACGGCGTGACAGGACGACCCTGCATATCGTAGGCTAAGAAGCACGCCGTCTCCAGCCATTTGGATTTATGTGTGACATGAGGCTGGCGTTTCTGCATCTCTTCTCAGCCACGCAATTGTCAATGGTTGCAAACCACGGCGTTGTCGCAGAACACTGCTGAAACATGCAACTGGCGGTCGTTATCACGAAATGTGGACACAGGAGACACGAGAAGGTACTGACGTCATCGTGCGCACTGGTTTGACAATCACAATCAGCATGCACACTGGTTGACTGCTGGAGGACACAGCAGCACGCAAGTCGACAAGGAGGTGTTGCAAAATTATCCACTGATCAACAGAGACGAGCCAAGAGCGCCGCGATATTATCGCATTCGGTCCTATCCCTATTTTGAGTTCAGCCGCAACCGCACGGTCTAACGATGGCTTGGCTGAGGTTTGTCAGCCTCCATATTGGACACGGCCGTTATCACGTGCGGCTGAGAACTCTGTTTGAGCAAACAGCTCCCACAAACCGACAATGCACCGTGCTAACTTGTAGACTGACACCAAAGAAATCACAGTGCCGGTCTGTTTGAAATCGCATCCTGACACTCTCCACAGTATCACGTACCCAAGGGCTCATACCCTGCAAATTCCTGGCCTACAGCACCTTACAGCGGAAGCTGCTGGGATGTTAGTGAATCGCTAATCTCTCTGAATAAGAGGGGCGAAAGGTCATATCTAAATTCCTTCACCGAGAGTGGTCTGTCAGTGCAGATTCACACTTTTCGCTGAGCAAGTCGTAATGACGCACATCTAGGCTAGTACGAAGGTTGTTGCATTTCTCTTCTCGCACATGCATAAACAGCTATGTTCTACTGCTTCCTACACACAGAGATGGCTTTGATTGTATATCTTTATCGGGCATATATAACGACTTCGAGCGTCTTCGGTGTCATACCTGTTGACATATATGACGAGGACACGACTGATCAGTCAGTCTATTACACGATACAGTCATGCCGCCAAACGTATGCTCTGAATATCGAACATGTAGACCTGGTCCTTGAGCTCAACGATTTTGCGAAGGGGTGTCAATCTGCATAAGTTTTAGGCTTCGTGTATTTTGCTTACCTTGTAGTTAGTTTTCGATCTTTTAAGATATCCACAATGCCATACACCCCGCTTCGGCTGTGAGGACCTGGGGTTGCAAATGCAGCAACTGTCCAGCTGATCGTCAGCTTCGGCTTATTCGGCTGAAAGAATAGGATCCCGTTTCCAGTGGACATGCTCTGAATTTTACTACATGGATAACCGCCTGTTCGATGTCTCGACATCATGTGCAAATATAGTGCACTTGTCGACAGACACCGACAAACGCGCTGCTGCGCAAGCGTACATCATCGAGACTTCAAGGTGTAGATTCTGTGGATCATCGACAAGCAGACTGATGACAACGGTGACCGAGGGTCAAGACGATCTTTGGCAAGACCTGTTCCCAATATCAGCCTTTGTCAAGATGCGGCCAAGCTCAACGCAATCTGAACGAGCTCGCTGCCATCAAATGCAGTTGTCAGTTTCCGTAGGCTGATCACCGACCATGTCCTTCTCACCACAGTCACAACGAGCTTACGCAACCAGCGAAGCAGTCTTCAAAAGTAATCGTCAAACCTGTACCAGCCAACGAAATTTGCACATTCAATTCCTAGGGGGATGTCCATTCTAAAGAAGAATCTCATACGGAACGAGTACGATCTTGACACGACAATACCATGACTCCTGAGCTGCCATCGGTGTCGGCTTCAGTTCACCCTCCGCCCACTCCACTATCCCAAATTACCTGCAACACCGCCGCAAAGCCCGAGACGAACCACACGAAGTATGGACGTTGAGACCGCGACAGAAAGCTTGTCGAGGCTTATTGAGGCTGTTAAGTAAAGTGGTGTTTCAGAAGGATCGTGAGGTGCAATGTTACGCGACACATCAGACGTTGTGAGTGCCGTCTCTGCCGGGCAACCCACTGCTGCGACGATTTATCTCCGGTGAGCCAGGAGCAAGGCGACTGAACTCTGAACACTTTGTGATGCACCATCTTGTGTACAAACGCGTACTGAAAGGACGTTCGCAGAAGCGTGGCTAGCGATCAGCCTTTGCTCCAACAGTCGACATCACGGTAGCGCGAGAAACAAATGCACAGTGACATGATATGATAGCGGTATGATTGCATTAACATTATTAAAGTAGTAAAGATCAAATGGGTATCAGGAAACTTTTCCAACCCCCTAGCCTGCCAAGCGACAATGCGCTCCCTCTCCTGTCATCTATCTGTATGGTTCCACGGAACCTTCTTCAATCGGTAATGATAACCTCATGACCCTAACTGCGATCCTTTGTGTGACCCCGCACCCCGACTTGCCGATAACGTGCTTTGCCAGGCTGATTGTTGGCTGCTTTCGTTTGCGATACCCGTCAAAATTGGTACTCCATACTTTTGGTAGATGAGTGTCGTGTGATGTCAGCCTCAAAGGGCTCGACTGTAACACTCGTCTCGAGTTGCTAGTGTGGTCCCAGTACTCCGGCGCCTTGTTGTACAACCATGGTAGTTGGGTTTTTGTGAGAAGTTTGGTTCAATGCTTTTCGTTGCGTACCCCGCGGTCATGACGTGCTCATTCGGTCTCTTCCACAGAGGAGACGGACGAGATGCTAGGGGAGCGCGATGAATCGCGGATGTGCGTTGGTGCGGTCTCATCGGAGTCGCTTGAGGACTGAGAGATGCTGGAGGAGAAGGAGATGATTTCCTCAGCCTCGACGTCCTCAAGAGGAATGCGAAGCATCTGGCGGCCAACCAGGTTGGGGATGTAGACGTATTGAGTTGCGGGGGAAAACATTCTGGATATTCGGTAGTGAGGTTGTTTAATATCGAGCGTTGATAGAGATATATGGAGTCAATGTAGAGTATTGATTGTATTGTGATATCTGGGATATTTACTGAACTGCTTCTAGGTGGGGATGAGGCTCATACATATACTTCCCCGTCGAGGCCTCAGAATCCCATCCCCATGCACGATCGCAAACGCCTATCCCCTCCCCTACCGCACCCAAGGAAGCCAAAACCCTAACCCCATCGTATCAACCCGGCCTAAGCCCGAAGCAAATGCCACCCCTGCACTTCCAGCCAACCAGACTGTGCAGCCATCACGACAGGCTGACCTCGCTATCTCCGCCGGGTGAGCCGCCGCACTGATTCGCGCCCCGAGCGCAGAACGCGTGGCGAACAGTCACGCCAGCTCCGTCCTATCCGACCGTCGCGCACGGCGATAACTTGTGCAGGCTTGTCTGATGCGCCCAATGTGACGAGGTGCGGGGCCGCTCGTCGCCAACCAAGAGGCTTCCAGTGCAAATTTACCCTGGCAGCGGAGCGGCCAAGCGCTCGCCTACCCAACGACGAGACCGCATGCGTGGCCAAGAGGGTAAGTGTGTGTCGAGAGCGGAGTCTAGACTCCACCATCATTACCGATTGTGGGTTGTTG
This sequence comes from Ascochyta pisi, assembly GCA_039634435.1. NCBI lineage: Eukaryota > Fungi > Ascomycota > Dothideomycetes > Pleosporales > Didymellaceae > Ascochyta > Ascochyta pisi. The sequence goes on along the minus strand of CP113331.1, from coordinate 495,133 downwards.
AGCAAGGGTGACGCATGGTGTTGAGCGAGGCTGCTGCAGTTGTGCAGTTCGGCGTGTCGGCGTTTACGAGGGTTCCGATGTGTTTCGTGCTGACTTATTTATATACTCTTCGTCCGTATTATTGACTATTGATTGAGCTCGGGAATAAAATCTCACCGAGTGAGTCACGACAGCTGAACTGAGGCACGAGGTCTTGATTACACAAGAGCAGGAGTTCAACTGACCGCAGGCAGTGATTACAATCGATGCTCGCATGCAGCACGGTTCCCAAGGGTGGGTTCACGATGACGAGACCGCGGGGCTGGCACAACGGTTCGTTGCTGGGCATTTCTGGGCGTCCCGAACAAGCGACCGAAGATTCTGGTATTCTGCCGTAGTGACATCGAGTATCGTGGGTGTCGAACGCAGAGGAAATTGCCCGAGATCGATACACCTGTGATCTTCATTTGGGCAGCATGGATGATAAACTATTCATAAACACAGCTGCGTACAACACAGTTACATCTGGAGAGACGAAAAGCCCCGTCAACTCTACGCATAAGAAGGTTCGTCGGGACACCAACCGTAGTCCGGAGATAAAGTTTTGCTATCTCACCGAGCCGCTTTCGATCTGAGCCTGATCTCATTCGATCCGTTCTGGCCTCATTACCTAAACACCCAAGAGGTAGTGCATGTGATGGCGGAAACCCTTGGTTCCAAGCATTCCGCCCGCTCAAAATCTGAGCGTCACGAGACCATCTGGTGGAACGACCAAGCGCTGAACCTGGAAGGTCCAGGGCAATGCATCATGTGCCCAAGACACGCCAATGCACCCCAGATATTTGGCAGCCATGACTGGAACCGGCAACTCAACACCATTTCTTGGATAGCTCCGTGTATCGTGAGCCTCGGAAAAGCCTCGGTATGAGGTACGGCTTATCAATGTACCAAGTGCTGAAGATCAAGGTTTGAGTGCTCTTGTGGTTATGATAACATTATATGTAGTAGCGTTTTGCCCTTTTGTAGATTGAGTATCCAATATTTTGCTCTCTATTTACAGCAACGACCTCGGCACCCGACAATCTTTACGCCCCTCTGCCTTTGTACCAGCATATGCTCCTCGAGCTGGTCAGGTAAATCTTGAAGGCCAGGCTTTGCAGCCCTGACAAACTTCAAAACGCCTCACATCCGTTGACCACATCCAACGATTGATATGATATCGATTGGGATGTCTTCAACTGTGAACCACTCCGGAGGTTGACTAGTCTCCGGGCGTACCTCTAAATGCTGGCCTATATCAGGTATAGCTACTAACATCGTGTCATGGATTCACCACATTGGAAGGTAGGTAAGTGGCTGTGAGTATTATCAGAGTCCTGGATAGTCCTTGCAGCAGTATCCGGGCAACAAAAATATTTTTGCTTGCTTTGCTCCTCAATGACAATGCGAACCGATCCTCAGCGGTGGCGGCTGATAGCAATATGTATAAGACAAACGTAAGTTGGCGCGTACAGATATTGTCGAAAACAAATGTGACTGGCGTGGGCCCAAGCGGACGGGTTGAACATCTCGAACCTCTCAAGCTTTGCTCGGTTCACCGAACAGTTCCAAATATACAGGGTACTGCGTTGGAGGAAAGATATTCCATGTCGTAATGTATATGTGAGTCTTGGTGTCGTGCAGGGTAGAAGGCTTGCGATGCTGGCGACATGTCGACTTTTGCCACATTAAAGGTGTTTGGGGGCAGTGTGGAGAGTCGTGCCAACAACTTGAATGTTCTGTTGTTGCTGTCTGGGTATCTGTTAGGGCACCCATAGCGGGTGCAGCATCAGACATTTTGGCTAAAGCCATCCCGGACTATCACTCTCCTTGCTTCAGGATTGTTTCTGTTGCTTTGCCAACCCCAACCAATCCTTTCCATAGTCTTATCCTCGTCTTTTCCGGGCCACATGACTTCTCCTCGGTATACAGCACGAACGCAGAAGAATGCAGTAACGAACCACATAATGACCAGTGCGATAGTCAAAGCACTGGCAAGGCCATTAAGAGCCTCGCTGTTCAGCACTTTTCCAGCTTGGATCGTTGCGAGGGTCAGACCCGCGTTTGGGAAAATGAAGGCCCACCAATTCAGGGAAAAGGACATCTTGCGGACGCCAGACAGCACAGCGACGGTAGTGATGAAGAAGAACCAGTAAGCGAAAAGGATAACGAAAAGTCCGGACATGATGCCGAAGATGCGCACTATATCACCGTCGCGTGAGGGACTGTCTGTCCAGTAGTTCGCGCCAATGAAGGTGGGTGCTTGGTTCGCGAGGGATATCAGCCCTGCTGCAGTGTAACCTTTACACGGTTAGTGGCCGATGGGTGAAGAATGCGTGTAGCTTACCTGCTGGACCTACTGATACGAACATTCCAGGTCGAGTCGTTGGCGATGGCAAAGAGCCAGTCATCAAACGTTGCATGTACAACGCGTACATGAGGAACGAGACAACCCAAGCAAGCCCTTGCAGAAGCACTCCTCCAACGAAGATATTCCAGCTGGGGCCGTTCGGTTGAGCGGGCAGTATGGTACCTGCTAGCGTTCCCACAACCAACAACGGATAGATGGGGAAGATCCAAGCTGGGACTGCATCCGTCACGTTAAGACGTTCCAGACGGAAGAACATGGAGTATTGGAAAACGCCCACGATGAACGCAGCACTGCAGTAGATCCAAAAACAGATTTCAAGAGCTTTGGGGAGCCAAGGTCCAGTATTCGCGTTGCCGTAGATGTGAGCACAGTTCAGTATCAGGGCTACAGATACCCAGTATGTACCATGGAATAGGCCCTCAACAGGATGGTGTAGAGACGCAAACAATTTGCGTGGAACGAGAATAAAGCGTATCGTCATCAGAACGTTGAACAAGAGGAACAGAACAAGATCAAAGATGAAGACCACCTTTCCTATTGTCTGTAGTCCCCTGAACGTGTTTGGAGTGTTACCCAGCACAACAGCGAGAGACCCTGTGGACATTGTTGCTGCGAACCATGGCCTATGAGATACAATTAGGAGCTTGTCGAGCTTTCCGGGAAGTTTCACGAACCATGTGAAATGCACGATGCGGTCTCGTAGACCGACAAACTCTGGTGGCTGATCCTTCTCATCGTCTGCGCGTTCATAGCGCTTCTTCTCACGGAAGCGCATCTTAGTATGGATTTCTGGTATTGTTGATCAAGAGTGTGATCTGCTGATTTCCAGCCAAAACTGCCCCCGATGGCCGTTAAGAGCTTTCTTGAAGAACATACCCTGTTTCGTCATCCCGCAGGGTTGGCAAGCGTAGAGGTCTAGGCGGGCTGATCCGTAGCCGAGTTCCGGCCATTGGATTCAGGATTTGTCGTTAATCGTCATTCTTTGGGGAGCTAAGATAGTCAAGGACGACATCTTCATGTAGCGCGGCGCCTCCAAAAGGCGTTGGGATCCGTGCCATCTCATACGTGCTCCCCGAATATGGCTCGCTGTGGTGCACTTGGCCGTTATTTTTGCAATCTTCGTAGCCTGAAGTTGGTGCGTAACCCCAGATTGCCGGCTGGCGATTGCCGACCAGATTTACCACATGCGATGATGTCATGTGTCTCAGATCTCAGAGCAATAACGCCGACACGTGATTCTGGTCATCACACGCACCCTTATGGCGCCTACAATAGATAGCATTTGGCTTTGCAGGCTCAAACCAGAGAACACGTGCCGTTGTAGGAGTCCAGCATATTCCCTGGAAGATTTGGAAAGGGTATCTTGTCAGTCATGGATTAAGTACTACAGAAGCTACCTTTGCTTGCTCTTTGCCTTGACACGTGCGGCCAGCTTTTTGATGTCCACATCACCATCGTCGTCCACTTTCTTGGTCTTCTTAGGCTGCCTGTCTTGCTCAGGCTCATCACCCTCCCTCCCTTGTTTCCTCTTCTTACGACCTTCCTCTAGCAGAGCCTTCATGCCTGAAGTCTCCTTGAACCGTGGGTTCGTAGGATCAATAGCAAACTCGTGGCTCTCGTATAGCTTCGCAAAACGAGGATCGCTGGTATCGATCTTGAAGTTGTCCTCCACGACCGGCGCATTCTTCCTGCCCTTCTTGCCCTTCTTCTTTGCCTTTTCAGCCTTCTCGATCTCATTCATGTTGAAGTGACGCATCTTGTTGTCTTCGTCGTCAGCCATAAGTAGCTCCAGCTTAGCCCGCTCAGCTGCATTGGCCGCCTCTTCTGCTTCCTTCTCCTCACGTTTCTTCGCCCGCTTGGACCTGTTCTCCGCTTTCTTCTCAGCCCTTTCAACATCTTCGCCATCAGATGCGAAGAAGGGGTCGTTAAATGGATCATCGCCATCTGCACCAGCTGCGATTGTCTCGGTCTCCTCAACTTCAGCATCTGGGTCGCGTCCCTCCTTCTTTGCCTTCATCCTTTCCTTTCTCTTTGCCTTCCTCTCCTTCTCTTTACGCACATACTTCTCCATTGTAGTTTCGTTGAGTGGAATTTCATTCTCGAAAACAGAGCCACCTTTGCCCTCGCCCAACAAGCCCCCAGAGAAGGTGATTTGCATCTCCCCGTCCGGCTTGGGGAAGTCACGATCTCGCTTTGACGATGACTTGGTCTTCGATTTTGACGATTTGCTTGGGGCCTCAAGGCCTAGAGCTGCTCGTAGGCTGGCGGCCTTGTCTGTCTTAGCTGCCTCCTCCTCGTCATCGGACGATTCCGAGTCACTGCCAAGGTAAGCTTTTAGCTCATTCTCATCAATCTCCTTCCTTGAGAATGCGCGTTTTTGCACTTCCTTTCGTGTCGTATCCTCAGCATCCCAAGTCAGCCTGACCTTCGAGTGAGTAAGTGCGTCTGTGGTGAACTCATTTGGTTTGTAGCCGTCTGGCAACCGTTCACATTCATCATTAGGATCCTGATCAAACTCAGTACCATCAGGGACGAATCGCAGGTCGAAAAAGTTTGCGCTGGTGAGGTATTCTCGTCCGTCTAGGTTATCATAGATCGACTTGGCGACGTTCGCTGAAGAACAGGTGATGACCGCATAATAGTAGCGCAGTCGGTCGAGTTGGTAACTTCGCAGTTTTGTGGAGTCAAATTCCTCGCCGGTGTCGCCCTGCTGCAGGCCTTCCCCAACCTGTTCCTCTTCTTCGGCATCCGACGCGTCCGAGTCGTCATCCAGTGTCGAGATATTGGCTTCGTTTTTGCTCGTAGTAGACGCAAAAATCTCTCGAGGTGGCCCTTCAATCTCTTCACGCTGCATCCGCTCCATACCGAACTCGCTCGGGTAGATGACCACGTTCAGGATACGCCCATCTGCTGGCACAAACGAGTTTGCGACAGCCATGATGTCACTCGCACGAATGTTATCCCAGTCCATGTTAACAGCTGCGAGCCGAGAGGAGACGTCTCCAGTGGGCACCTCATTGCCGTCACCAGCCAATTCTACCTCCTCCTCGACCTCCTCCTCTTCCTCGTCGCTGGAGCTCTCATCTGATGAAGACTCAAGCCCGCCGTCGCGGATAGGGTCAAAGCCTTCCTTCTGTACCCGTTCCAGCTCCTTCAACACGGACTTATCTCGCTTCTCCGTATTTGGACCCTCGAGTTCTTCTTCTTCAGCTTCGTCGCTATCTTCGTCGTACTGCCTCTCAAGAGCCTTCTTGCCAGCGTCTTTCGAAATCTTGCGACCATACTTGTCGACTGTTGCCTTGTTGTAGAAGTCTGGGTCGCTTCGTAACCGTGAGAATCGAGGGTCGAGCTTGGTCTTGGTGTGCTTCTTCGACGGAAGTCTGAATCGAGCGTCACTTTCAAAGTTCGAAAAACGAGAGTCCCCTGGGTTTGCGGTTAGCAGCGAAGCATAGATCTAGAGCATTACGACTCGAATGTAGAAGTAAATCGAATGCGCCGCACGGCAGGATTTGCTTGTCTCACTTACCACTCAATTCAGTAGGGTTTGTAGACTTTGTAGGCTTCGCAGCCTTTGCGCCTTTGGCGGGGACAGCCTGTCTTTTTGGGAGTGGCATGGTTGTACTGTGTTTGTGCGCGGGTTTGTCAAGGAAAGCCGCAACACAAAAATCAAAGATTCTGCCCTTGATCTAAGGCGGTGAAACGCGGAGCTACGACGAGAGTTGTTGGTTCGCTTATCGCCTTTTTGACAGGGGTCTGGATGGGTCTTTTGCGGGGGCGTATTGCCGAAAGGCATCATACATACATAGTAGGCACGCGACTTTGGAGGTAACCACTCTCCCATCATCACTTTAATACACGAGACATCCGAAATCACCCAGTATCTTGAGCTCAATTATTGCAATCATAACCCATGCCTTACTCCGGGATTTTCAGGTACGTTCGAGCATTCCTCCGGGGCCGTTGTCCGTATCTGGAAGACTAACCTGCTTACTTCTCTATAGTCCACGTACTTTTACTCTCATCACTGCGGTGTCGCTTGGTGGAGGCTACCTGATGATAAAATCGAGATCTTTAGCAGAAAAGCAGAGGGATAGAGTTGCTGGTGATTATAGCGTGACGGTGGACAGATCAGGTACGTGCCTCCTAAGTACGGCCTATCCGGACTCTGCAAAACAGACTCATGCTGTTGTTATTGCAGTAATGCTGACTCGCGTTACAGGCGGTGGCATCTGAGCGAAGAAAAGCTTACAACTTACGAGTATACTGTCTCGAGCAAATATCACGCATCTGAACACAATTCACACATGAATGCCTTGCTGCTGACGATGGATCTGCTGTTTCGATATTGAGGGTGGAGTATCCCAAAACATGCGTTGGGGAAGCATCAGCCTCAAGCATCCTTCCCTCTAGAGCAAGTGTCATAGGGAAGGGCCTTTCATCCACTTTTTCGTAATTTCTTTGAAGCTCAACATCTAATCCTGGCCTAGCTTACTCAGTTCAGCTAGCCGCAGCGTTTCAACAAGGTGAGCGGGTGCAGGGGTGTAGGCGGGATCACTAAGAATAGATCACAGACTTACCTCCAACCGCTCCACTCGAGAAGCCAAAGCACAGAATCCGAAGATCTTGAAAGTCTTCGTGTTTTTGGAGTACGCCCTAGCAGCATACGAGAAAATGGGTCATTTGTCTCTCGAAAATGCGATAGCCTGGACAAGTACTCTAGCCTCCTAGCAGCGAGCTCTTTGCACCGTGCTTGTCAGCTGTCGTCCACCTCAGCTCAGACCAATCGGAGCCGCCATCTTCCGTAAGAGACAACAAGATACGGGTTTGTGCATGCTGCTAAGCCTCGCAGCCTTACGTCGTCTGCTTATATTGCAACAATTCGCCGACCTCAAGGAGACCTCGATTACCAGATAATATCAGCTCTGCAGACCGTGGACATTGCAGCTTGATGAAGATGCTGTCTTTGAAAATCCTGTCTTGAACTCAACAACGCCTTGGAAATTGTCGAACGATATTTTGTACTTGTATTGCCAGTACGAGTAGCTTGAAAGGCCGTCTCTCTTTTTTTTCTTCCAAATCCCACGGATAATCTCTCCAATACGGCCTACCAAGATGGCGAAGTCTGCCAAATACTACAACGCGGACGACTTCAACAACTACAAACGGAGGCTTGGAAAATGCTTACCACCAAGGACAAACGTTTTGGCGGCTGCGTGCCATATCCAATCACTTTTCGATGCTAACAAGTTCACCTTCGGGTTTATGGGCGGACTTGCAATGCTGTGTCAGGGCTACAAGCGTGAGATGCCTGACCTGCATATTGCTTACGACGATAAAGACTTTGATCGGCTCAAGTCTAAGCTAGAATCTGATCAACGGTACGCTTCAACCATCTTTAATTTTTTGCGCACACTAACGGCTTAGGGTGCGTTTACCTACTGGTGCAAATCCACTCCTTCCTTTCAAGATACTGGTATGGACAGGTCCAGAGCATAAAGATCAAGGCTGCACGGAAAATGCAAGCATAGAACTAGACCTAGTTCCCTCAGGTACGTCGCCGATCATGATAATACTTGGATCCAACATTGACATCCTACAGGTTCTTGTGGTACTCCAAGAGCTGGTGTTCTTAACAGAAATCTTGTTCAATTGAGTTTGAACACATCTAATGGCCAGAAAAGGCCTTTCAAATGCCTCAATACACTGTTCTTGGTGGCTACAATGCTGTCTTACTGCAGTGCTCGCGACCTCCTATGGGATCCCAGGAAAGATTTGCTGTTCCTTTGCAAGAACCAAAGCGCGAGCTTGCAACGTATACGCACAGAGCTAGATCTGAAAGAGGTTCGAGAGCTGTTTCTAGGTACTTCGTTCTTCTCCCGGTTACATATGGATGATCAACGCCTGTGTTATCGATTACTTCTTGACACAGACCCGCCGCCGATTATGGCGGTCACACCACCGGCTCCGCAAACTCTTCCACCTTTTCAACCAGAGTCACTGCTTTCAGAGCACAACAATGAGGCTAGAACTTCCCGCTCACGATACCGGAACAGCGGCGGACCAAAGGGCAGCAGCAGTGGCATGTCAGATCAAAGACCCGCAAACGGCCCAAGACCACAATCAATAGAGCACCTTCAGGATCCGAGACAACTGTCAAAGATTGTAGGCTTACAGAGTGTGGATGTGGCGAAACCACAGCCGGTCTCAGCAGCGGCTGCTGTCAAACAAGTACGCAGATCTATGCCGGATCTGACGGCAGTACACAACACACCAACCACGTTGCGTGCTGGCGCCCAAACTATTGAGACTGTCTCACCATCTCGGCATTATCATGCAACGTTTCCTGCCAGTAATGTGCCCAGCTTGCCGGCCTCTACCAGCCAATACCAGAACCGTGCAAACTCGCAGCTTGATTGCGGAGGCAACTTTCAACCTGTACACATGAGGGTAAAGAGTGAAACAGAGATCCAAATTCAGAACTTCTCAGCAAACAAGAAGACCATCGCGAATAGCATGGTATCCAACAGAACAATTTCGCCGGGGATACCAGTCCAGGAGATACGGTCCCAGAAGAGGAGTCTCCATGTGGTCAGTTCTGAAATAAAACAAGTTTCTCTTCAGCAGTATTCTCAAGATCGAAGCATAAATACATGCGAAGGACTCCACGTGGTCGATCCCGATGGGATAAATACTGCAGTCGAAAGACCTCACAACACCGCGTACTCGCAAGCTCAGCATCAAAGACATTCGTCTGCTCCACCACCAACAATTTCAGACCTTATATTTGAGCTGGAAGCTACGGTACCGGTCAAGCATACTGTTGTCGCCGAGTTATCAGCTGATCCAGTTGTGCAATCACGCGTAGAGCACACGACTACTCGGGATCCTGAATCGTTTAACGTTCCAGCTAGCTTCCGACCGAGTTATCCGCATACAGTATCTGCCCCCCTTGGTTCTGGATCCTTACCAGCAAGCTTAGTCGCTGGAGGGGCGAGCTCCCATGGTCATCGTCAGTCGCTAAGTCACTCGGAGTCCGCCAATGAATCGGCATCTGGCTTTTCTAAGCAAACAAACGCCTACAGATACTCATCCTTCGTATTTCCGGAGTCTGGTAAAGATGGAAACTTATCCGCTGCATTGAACGATGGTATAGCACCAACCTACAAAGCGTACCGTCCGTTTGTAGTACCAGATGAGCACCGAAGCGCTGGGTCTCTGAGACCCACAGATGACCCAATACACCAGCGCAATGCGTCGACTGATTCAACTGCTTCGTACGACTCAAACAAATTGGCACAAGAATATCGAGAATTATTAGACTTTGAGGGAGGTTTCGGGACTGAATGAAAGCTTCTCTAGCATGGCTCCTACACTATTGAAGGAGTCAAATCGTGATCATACTTGCGAAGTTCCTGTTTGCGGAAACGGACCGTACAGTACTTATCGAACAGAGTCATGCGTAGTTTAAGTGTTGTAGAAAGGCCAGAAGCGGCATGCAGTGGCCAGTGGACATATGCACATTGCTGACCGCTAGCGAAGGTGCTCTTCCATACCCTTCCCTGCGTCTGCCTATTGATCATATTTTGCAGTTAACACGTTTCCTCTTCTTGTCTATCTCCGAGCTTTCGTCCACCGTACGAAAGTTGAAGCCTCCCTTGGTATTGAGACGTGACCCCGCTACAAATTGCACTCCACCGTTCTCGGACCTAAGCACCTTACCGTGCCCGTGCGCGCAACGAACAGTGTCGCGCAACGACCAATCGTCCCCAACTACCCCAAACTTCAACCCGTGATAACTCAACAACCATGGCAGCTATTGACGAAGCGCTTGCAGCAATAGATGCGCTAAAACCAGGAGAAAAACTTGTGTATTACAAAATTGCAGAAAAGTATAGTGTTAATTGTATAACGTTAGCGCGGAGACACAAACGCGTTCAGGCGTCGCGGGCAACTAAGGACAACAACCAGCAACAGCTCAGCCTACAACAGGAGAAGGAGCTTGTAGCATATATTGAGGAGCTCAGCAGTCAATATATACCACCTACAAGGACTATGATCATGAATTTCGCGTCATCTATCGCTAAGGAGCGCGTTAGCGAGAGCTAGGTTACGCGCTTTATCAACAAGTATTCAATCCATCTCATCTCTAAATACTCAACGGGTATGGACGCCTGCCGCCACAACGCCGATTTATATACCAAATATAAGCTCTACTTCGATCTGCTACGCCTCAAAATTGATGAGTACTCAATTGAGCCACGTCACACATACAATATGGATGAAAAGGGGTTCTTGATTGGAGTCACGGGAAGGACAAAACACGTGTTCAGCAGGCGTATGTGGGATAAGGGAGAGGTTAAAGCATCTATCCAAGATGGCAATAGGGCTTGGGTGACGCTCCTGGCTTGTATATGTGGCGATGGAGGGGTGCTGCCGCTAGGTCTCATATATAAGTCAGCCAACAACACCATACAAGAGAGCTGGGTAGAGCAAATCCACCTAGGGGAGCACTCAGTCTTAGTCACCTCATCTCCCTCCAGCTGGACAAACAATGTGAGAGGCCGTGCCTGGCTTGAACAGGTGTTTGATCGATACACCAAGGAGAAAGCTAGGCGTTAATGGCGACTCCTGATTGTGGACGGCCATGGATCCCATCTATCTAAGGATTTTATCAACTATTGTGACCAAAATAGGATACTCCTGGCTGTATTTCCTCCACATTTAACTTATACTCTCTAGCCACTTAACGTAGTGCTTTTCAAGCCTCTCTCCACAGCATACTTAAAGGAGCTCACCACATACCTTCACAATGGCCAGGGGCTATCTGTCGTTAAGAAGGGTAACTTCTTTCATCTATTCTGGAAGGCCTGGGTTAATACAATGACGCCTGAGTTAATACTTAAGTCCTTTGAAGCAACAGGTATATCACCCCTCCAACCCAACGTTATCCTTGATTGATTTAAGAAGGGAGACTCCAGAGAGCTCTGATACCAACGACAGTACAACCTTAGTATACTCTGGTGAGGATTGGCTCAAAATGGAGACTCTGTTGCGTCAAATTGCCAAGGATCAAGGCAGTAAGGAGTTGAAAAAGATTAAGCGCTCACTCCACCACATATCTATTCAAAACTCAGTCCTCCACTATGAGGTAGCAGGCCTTAAGGATGTACTTAAGACTCAGAAGAAGCACAAGAAGAAGAGCAAGCCTCTTAACCTTTAACAGCGGAAGGAGTACTACGGGGGTGCTGTATTTTAGTCCCCTTGCAAGGTTAATGAAGCACGCTTCCGTAAGAGAGTTAAACATTAACAGCAGAAGGAAGACTAGCTTAAAAAGGTTGAGATAAGAGAGCTACAGCACGCCAATAAGCTATACAAGGAGAAGATAGCTTAGCAGAAGCGTGAGGCACGTGAAAAGGAGAAGGCAGAGAGAGCTGCTGTGAAGGCTAAACAGGCAGCTAAAAAACAGCGTTAAAAAGAAGCTAACGACGCTGCAAAGGCTATACAATTATCCTAAAAGGGTAAGAGGAAGGCCTCACGTGCTTCCACCCAGCAAAGCAAACGTCAAAAACGTGGTGTTAATGCTGTAGGTGGTGCCGAAGCTGCAGAGGTGCCCTTGGCCACCCTACCTGTCACCACCCGCTACGGCCGCAACGTCACACTTCTAGCCAAATATAAATAGCACAAATTAATTGCAGTGTCTTATTTACTAATCCACCACAAATTCCTGTGATAATAGCTATTGTGGGTGGCTCAATAGCCTCATTTTTGTGTGATCGCTGAGGTGATTTGTGGTCGTTGCGCGACACTGTTCGTTGCGCGCACGGACACGGTAACGCCGTGAACGCTTCCCCACATCCGTCATTCGAGGATCTTGTCTCCGGCGTCCGACATTCGTCGGCGACAACAACCTCGAAGAAGTGCAAATCGGGCTATGGTCCGTGATGGCCCGCTAAACGTCATGGGTACGCCAGATTGCTGGAAGGAGCTGGGAGCGTATAAGAAGAAGCCGCGCCCGTCTTAACCTCAATGATTAACAACGAGCGCGCGATACGACCACCTTTTTGGACACCACCAGAGCCTACTATATTAATACCACAATGCCTTCTCCCTTTGGCGATGCCCCAGTAGCGAAGTCGCTGCTTGACTTCCAGCGCGTTCTTTCCCCATCCGCAGGTGTGCGCGTTTCGCCGTTATGTCTCGGAGCCATGAACTTCGGCGATGCCTGGAGCGACATGATGGGCAAATGCGACAAAAAGACAGTCTTCGAGATTCTGGACTTCTTTTATGACCAGGGCGGTAACTTCATTGACACGTACGCATGGTATTCCAGCTTTACGACCGACAATGTGCTGATGAAATTGCAGTGCCAACAACTACCAAAATGAAGAGTCTGAGACTTGGATTGGCGAGTGGATGCAGGAGCGCGGTCGTCGTGCTGAGATTGTCTTGGCCACGAAGTTCACCACTCTTTACCCTGACCCAAAGAACAGGCCTCGTCAAGCAGCAAACTTCTCTGGAAACTCTACAAAGTCGCTCCACCTGTCGCTTGAGGCCTCGCTCAAAAAGCTTCAGACCGACTACATTGACCTTCTCTACGTCCACTGGTGGGACTTCACTACAAGCATTCCTGAGCTGATGCAATCGCTTAATCATATGGTACAGAGGGGTAAAGTTCTATATCTTGGTGTGAGCGACACACCCGCGTGGGTGGTTAGCAAGGCGAACCAATGTAAGTTCCAAGTTTCGTAAACCAAAAACACAAGCAAAGCTAACAAACAACCAGACGCCCGTGATCATGGCTTGCGACCCTTCAGCGTCTACCAAGGCCGCTGGTCCGCCGCCGAGCGCGACTTCGAACGCGAAATCATTCCCATGGCGCGTGAAGAAGGCATGGCGCTCTGCCCCTGGGGCGCCCTAGGTGGTGGTAACTTCACTACAAAGGAGAAACGCGAGAACAACGAGCAGGGTCGCAACTTCGGTCCCGCATCGGATAAACACGTCAAGGTTTCGGAGAAACTAGAAGCTGTCGCGAAGAGCAAGAACACTGCCATCACATCCATTGCATTGGCGTACGTGAGGAGCAAGTACCCTTTTGTTTACCCCATCGTTGGTGGGCGCAAGATTGAGCATCTAAAGGGCAACATTGAGGCCTTGGGCCTTGAATTGAGTGCACAGGAGATTGAGGAGATTGATTCGGCCGTCGACTTTGAGGTTGGATTTCCGATGAACTTCCTGTTCGAGTTTGGCGGAGGCAAATACGACGTCAACAAAACAAGCGCTGATGTAGGCCTATTGGCCTATGCGGGCAACTTGGAGGTTCCGCCACACCAGCAGCCGCTTAAGCCCCATGGACTGCAGGGGTATGGGAGGAATCACTAGGAGCTGTACAAGCGAGCTTGAATGTTCCCTAACCCTCTATAAAACCGCTGTAATGGAGAGTTAGTAGCTGCAACAGTGGAGTTTGGTTATGACGGCTCGGTTCCCAGCTTCAGCTTGATGTGTCTGAATATGGGATGACAAGGTCTGACGTTGCTAACGTTTGGGTGAGAAACGCCGACAAACAGAATGGAATATCAGGCATTCTCCGAGAACGCATGAGGCTAGGCGCATCACCACTCAAGACGAACAGGTATACAAAGATAGGAGCCTAATGATTTCATGGCTTCCAGCTGCCTTTCCATACTATTAACCTTCAGGAAGAGTCTGCTTGCTATTGCAAATCGCAAATGGAGGGCTTTTGTTTTAGGTGCTGCGCTGTGAAACAGAGATGTTCAGGTCAATATTGTTCATGCTGACAATACAAGAAACAGGGGTTGCACAGAAAGGTTCGTGGGGAAATTGATATCTGCTCTGAAAGAGTATTACATTACTATCAAAAAGGAAGGACTTTAGTGAGTACAAAGGTCATGAGAACCGATGTGTATGTAGCCAGACTCAGCCTGGCTATCACCTCGACCAATCTCCGATCGGGTGATCTCACGCCTCGAGCCACTAGGGGCGAGATGTGTCCAATGCGAAAAAACAGATATTGCTCAAAGGAACTTAAAGCAATCGACTTTAGTACGCCTTGCCAGTGATGACAATGTGGCCGCCCTCACACTTGAGAGTGATCTCTTCGTCAAAGGTGTACTTCTTCATCTCAGGCTTGGCAGGCGCCTCCTCTTTCTTTGGCTGGTCAGCCGGTGGCGATGGTTTGTACCCTTCGTTTTCATACTTGGGGGGCTGCGGCTTAGGCTCGGGCGCTGGGGCTGGCCCTGGGTGGGGCTTGTAGCGATCAGCTTCTTCTTTCTTCTCTGCAGGAGGTGTTAGTCGGTGTTCAACAGTCATAGACAGAACTACATACTTCGGTCGTCATCTTCCTTCTCTGTGGTAGTAATTAGTAAAGGCTATGATGGATGCAGTAGGGAGGCACTCACTCTTTCGCTCGTCTTCCTTCTTCTTCTCCTCATCCTTCTCTGCAAACTGTTAGCGCAGTCTGCCAATGCTGCACAAGAGAGCCTACTATTCTCCCAGTCTTTCTTGTCTTGGTCCTTCTTATCTTGGTCTTTCTCTGTGAAGAAATAGTTAGCCAAGTTGCTACGAGTCTCAATGTGAAGATTCAACTCACTGTCATCGTGGGTGGGGTACTTGTCCTTCTCCTTTTCTTTTTCTTTATCGTCTTTCTCTATGCATATCGTCAGCAGTGCTCAGGGAAGATGGTAGTGATGGAATTACCCTTCTCGTCGCACTTCATCTCCTTGCCGTGAGTATCGTAGCACTTCTTGTCTTCTATGGGCATATCAGCAAGCTGGTTGGAGCTCAGCATGAGCATGTTACGTACTGTCCTCAGTGGGATACTTGGGGACCTCCTTGTCTTTGTCTTCGCACTTCATTTCCTTCCCGTGAGCATCGTAACACTTCTTGTCCTCTATAACGATATCAGTTCGGCTGCTCCTTTAATTTGCGAAAAGACTGGACTTACTATCGTCAGTAGGATACTTGGGGACCTCCTTGTCTTTGTCCTCGCACTTCATTTCCTTTCCGTGAGCATCGTAACACTTCTTGTCCTCTGTAACGGTATCAGTTCGGCTGCTCCTTTAAGTTGCAGAGAGACTGGACTCACTGTCGTCAGTAGGGTACTTGGGGACCTCCTTGTCCTTCTCTTCACACTTCTCCTCCTTTCCGTGGGCATCGTAGCACTTCTTGGGTTCGTCCTTCTTGGGTTCGTCCTTCTTGGGTTCGTCCTTCTTGGGTTCGTCCTTCTTGGGTTCGTCCTTCTTGGGTTCGTCCTTCTTGGGTTCGTCCTTCTTGGGTTCGTCCTTCTTGGGTTCGTCCTTCTTGGGTTCGTCCTTCTTGGGCTCATCCTTCTTGGGCTCATCCTTCTTGGGTTCGTCCTTCTTGGGTTCGTCCTTCTTGGGCTCATCCTTCTTGGGCTCGTCCTTCTTGGGCTCGTCCTTCTTGGGTTCGTCCTTCTTGGGTTCGTCTTTTTTGGGCTCTTCTTTAGGTGGCTCATGTGTGTATTCAGGCTGAGAAGGGGGTGGGGTAGGTGGGTAGTCTTTCTTCTCATCGACAGGATACTTCGTCTCGGGAGTGGCCTTGTACTCGTTGGTGGACTGGACGTCCTGGCGAGCCTGGATGGGCTTTGCCGCAACGGTAAAGGCCAGTATGGCAACAATGGCAGCTTGAGTGAGACGCATGTTGTTCGTCGGTGCTATTGTTGTAAAACGATTGATTATTGTACGAGCGAGGGACAAAAGCGATCGAAGTTGCAGCCACCGACTGAGAAGAGGCTATGGACTTGTTCCGTTGTCCGATGTCGAATTTAAGAAGGCGCCCTCACTCGTCTTTATACCCCATTCAGAATTCAGGCCTTCCTCACTATCTTCCATCCCAGCGTCTCTTAGCCAGGCTGCCTGCACGGTTACGTTTGACACCGCCTGATGTGTCCCCTTAGAACCGTACTAAGATCTTGGAAAAAGCCTCACAACACTGCGTTGGAACCTGATATCGCAGTGCTCTCAGCCCGTTTCCGCGCTTCTGGACATGCTTTTGTCGAACGTCATTTCCGTTCGAGAAGTGACCATTCAGGAGCGTTTGTCACTAAGGTCGCTACTGAGTCTGCAAGGGAATATTGCCCAGGAATCCACGTCGTGACGGAGTCTTATCCGAATCGTTGGGAGATGCCGTCGAGGGCCTGAAGGCTGAACTGCTGAATGGCGTTGATAGCTGAAGCTTCGTTGGTGGTGAGGTGGTGGACTTGGCAGAATGCCGTCGCTGCCAGGGCCGTCAGGGCCAGCCCATCCACGTGCATGTAAGAATTCCAAGGCGCCGCCGCAAACTCAGAATGAAAGCCAGCCTTGGCGCATGCTCGTGTCCGCTGGTGTATAATGACGGCTGAGGGCTGCTGAGAGGTCAGCACGGTATTTCCCCAGACGCGACGCGGGGTAGCGGCTGGGCAATTCTTGCCTAACATGACACATCTAAACCTAGACGGCAAGTCGATCTTTCGAAATGGCTAAAGGCGTATAGACTATAAGGCTTAGTCTGCATGATATGCCGGCTCTTTCACATCCGGTAAGATGACCTTTGAGAGTTCCTCGTTAATGATAGGGCTGGTCACGTGGGCGAGGCGTTCACCCAGCGGGTTGCTTTGGATGTTTGGAGAAATCGTAATTCGATCGAGTCATCCTTGAGTGACCAAATGTTTCTTGAACAGTCAGCTAGTCTGGATCGAGTTTACTACCCTGCACCAAACGGTAGGCACAGCAACTAGAGCAACGCTGTGCGATCTTCAGCATAGTGGTGACTTACAGCAAAGGCAAACTTACATACTCGCCTTGCGTAAAGGTACACTGATCCTCGCACTTGTACACTAGTTTCAAGCCTTCTAAAAATACCCCTTCCGTCATTGGCGCAATGACGAGATTGTTCGGCACGCCGTTTTCCTATTGGCCATTAGTACTGGCAGGCCAAGGGAGAACTACTTGTTCAGCTGCAGCCCAGTTCTTTGCTCGCTAGTTAAGTAACGCTCTAGAAGCGAGAGTCTATTGATTTTTGATGCATCACATCTCCTAGCACGGCAATGCCTCCTTGCCACTGAGCATATCGCGATCGCAATCGACTTTCATGCATGCTTGGGTGTACGGCTGTACGAGAGACCTAGACTCGTCCCGTGTGTATTGTCTTCAGCTTGAACGGCATCCCATGGTGAGAGCCGAGAGCTGAGGGCCGAGAGCTTTCATGGTGGCGCATAACCATGTCATGAACCGGATCTGTAAACCCTGTAGCACACTACTCGGATGAGTATCCAAGATGTATCGTCGGCACTCATTCTAAATGATGTCTTAGTAACTGACAAGGACGGATCCCGTCTCAAATTGAGTGTCCAACACCTCCGAGATTAAACAGTGCGGTAGCCTGCGTTGTAAGGTCCGCATCACCTGCCAAGGTGTACCGCCTGGCGGTCAAAAGGTATGCCACGGAAAGCTTAATACTGCCGAGGCCACCTACCCTAACCAGTCTCTGCATTTCACGGCAAGAAGCTACCACGGTAGACTAGCCGTTCGTAGCTCAACCAACGTGCCGTCTTCGGAACCAAATCTGATCTGATGTACATAAAGCGTCTAGGGCTTGGTGTATATCCTTCGTTCGTGTAAAGCCATTACAAATAGAGCGGGATCTCCAAGGACCCGAATGCAAAAATGGCGGCATGGAGTGCTGAAATGCTTAGCTTAACAAGCCAGTAAGTGTACTGATTGGATGGCAAAGTGGTCAGTGATTGTTGAACCGTTCAAGTGAAGCTCGTACTCAGCGTATGAAAAGGCGATGGATGTGCCTACGGCGGAGTACCGGGATAGTGTAACCAATGATCCCCGCCTGAATTTTTTCAGGTGTCTTATGTCTCCACAACGAACGCTGCTCTTGGTCCTCGTGATTTGTGAAGTAATCACGCTTTGCTCTACTCAAGACGTGATGCAGATGCAGCAGACCCACGTTTCTGTCTTTGCCCCATGCTTTTGAAAGCTGAGTCCATGCAAATGGTCCACAAGCGTGACATCAGCCTTCCTTTCGATGAGTTGCTAAACCTGCTTTGACGAGATTTGTGGCTTGTACGTTCCGTCCGGGCTGTGGTTCACGAGACGGTGATGCACACTTAGTGTTGATGGACTTCGACACGACCGCCCGATAGCTCTAGATGCTATCAGTGATTTGTTACTCATCGTGTCCGAGTACTGGGCGAGTTGCAAAAAGCGGATTCGTGAGGCGGCAAATTTGCTGCATGAATTGACACCAGTATTCATACTTCGATTGTTAAAGTGACAGTCCAGATGATTTTCTCGAACTTTTGAGCCGGACCATTATTTAACAGCAATTAGCTCATGCAGCAACGCATGCAGTGGTCAAAGGGTGCTTCATGGTGTTCTGGTGCAGCTATTCGATGCATTCGTACCAGGAGTCCGTGATTTCCAGGTGCGGGCAGTGACGGCGCATCAGGACTCCGCGGACAGTTTCGAGATGTTGAAAAACTGCCATCATGATGATGCATGCTGCTTCGTAAGGTAGCACTCCATACGGATCGGTCTTTGAAAAGTATCCGTATCATACTTGTCGACCTAGACAGCTTTCGTAAGCTGCTACTAGATAACTAGTCTTCTCGAGCTGCGACTCGACGCCCGGCCAAGCTCTTCAAAATTACATATATTGGCCATGTGGTATTACAATCAACCTGTTTTCATTACTCTGAGCCCAGCAGTCGCAAATCGTACCCATCGTGATGCTTGAGGTCATTGTCCGCACGCTATATGCGCTTGAATCCATGATCGTCCGAGGTTGATATTGTCGGCCGTGCAAGAGCACTGATAGCAGATAAGATAGCCGTCGCAGTTGGAGATGTGATGAGCGTGGTTGTTCTTGCTGCTAGTTAGAGCAAGTTTGAGGATGCATAAGGAAGGGACGCGTGATCAAGAATGACGTACGCGGACCGTGCGTTAGCATCCAAGCCCCTCTTGAAGGCAGTCACGCACGACAACACCACCATTCTTTACCACAACAAGTAGCACCAAATTCACACAGCATTCACACTCCAGTCTCAGTCTTTTGCACTACGATCAAAATGTTCAACTACGCTCTCGCCGCGCTCCTCCAGTTGTCGATGTTCCTCCTTGTCGAGGCTGCACCCATGACTGTCCAGAGCGCCAAACCTTGGCAAGCTGGAACTGGAGGCGGAATTGTTGGCTTCATCGTCCTTGTCCTCGACATCATCGCATGGAGTAAGTCTCTCTATATCTCGCCTGAATACTATCCGTTGTTGTGCCTGAGCTGACACATGTCACAGTTGAGATTTTCAAGTCGAACCGTCCCGTCTCTGGCAAAGTCATCTGGGCTCTCGTTGTCTTCCTCTTCCCTGTGGTTGGCATGATCATCTACTACCTTTTCTCCAACCGCCAAGCCCACAACACGTACGAGCCTATCAGCGCATAAGATCCCACAACCAAACGAACAGCCCTTCCGCACCTACGGCCGCAGGAAGAGTTTAGCAGATGCAGCAAGCGAAGTTGCGTGAATGCATGTGCTCACAGAGCCTGCTTCCCAGGCATGTGTTCGATACACGCAGTAGTGATCGGAGTTGGTAATTGGTTTCATACCCTTGGACGTTCTTTTGGCGCTCTTGATAAGCATCTCAAGTTACGCTTCCTAAGCTGTAGCTCGTATTGAAAATACAGTACAAACCCAGACACGTGCCCTCTTCATTCTTGCAACATGCGCAGTGATGTACTCTGCTAGCAGTCCAAGGCTGACAGCTTAAAGCTGTTCTACATAAGCCGGGTCGTTGTGCCTTTGACGTAGCCGAACACTAACGATGAGTAGATCTGTGTGCATGTTCTGACAACGATCAGCATGCTTTAGGCAACCAGACATTGCGAGATAGGCGCACCATGTTCGGGAAAGCGCAATCGGATTCGGGGACATCGGTCGATTGGCCAATCAGCTGGAGTCGGATATAAGGCAGTCACGACTGGCAGTGGCCCTCATTCTTAACTATCATAGCCCGCCTCTGCTCCTCTGCTTCACTTGACCTAGTCCACAGCCTGAAATCATGACAGACGCAGCTCGGAGACGCAAGCGACAAGCAATGCAAGTTAGTCAGTCTATGCACGATCATTAGTACTGACTCCAAACAAGATCATGTACTGTCTGCAGACGCCGCAAGATACGCTGTAGCAAGGAGACGCCTTGCAGCAACTGTGTTCGCTCGAGAAATGCCTTATGTGTGTATGAGACAAATCCACAACCTGTACCTGGCCACAAGGTTGTCATTGCACCCGCACAAAGACCCAAAGATACCTTCGCCTTACCGGTGCTAAATTTCAACACGGCCTCAGTATCAAGCAGTCAAGCATCATTAGACTTGGACTCTATGAGACTGAGGATACAGGAACTGGAAGAACAGCTTTCCCAATCCAGTACACCCGGTTCGTCGGCACTGTCTGTCACATCGAAGTCCGTAGCGTCACCACCTTCGCCCAGTATTGATCAGGTGAAATCTACACTTGGGGGGACATTTGACGTGGTTCAAGAGAGCCGATTGTTTGGTCAAGCTCAGGCTGTCGTCCGTAGTGTTGCCCACAAGAACCGAGTGTTCGGGCAAAGCCACTGGATTTCAAGCTTCACACTTTTCAGAGATATCATCGAAATGATCGAACCCCACATGAGAGGCAGCTCTTCAAAGCTACCCGGTGGCGTCCAACAAGCCAAATTGTTGGCTCGGACGATAAAGGCGCAGCGTGCACCGCAATGGCCAACCGTACCCACAACAGAACTGCCTCCAAAACACATCTGTGATGTGCTTGTCGATGGCTATCTGCGCACCATTGAGATCTTGTATCGTATTGTGCACATACCTACCTTTCAAAAGGAATACGAAGCTATCTGGAGAACAGGCTTCCAGTCGAATAGTGGCTTCATGGTGCAGTTGAAGCTGATCCTGGCAATTGGTGCCACTCTCTACGATTCCACATTCTCGATGCGCATAGAGGCTACCCGCTGGGTTTATGAGGCACAAACATGGCTCATGTCACCAGCGTTCAAGTCGAAGCTTGGTATTTGTTTCTTACAGAACAACATCCTTGTTCTACTCGCTCGCGAGCTCGTTGATGTAGGAGGCGAGCTGATTTGGATATCTGCCGGGGCTGTGGTAAGGTCTGCAGTCTACATGGGCTTGCACAAAGACCCCGCTCAGCTGCAAAACATGTCCTTCCTCGATGCCGAAATGAGACGACGAATATGGAACACCATACTGGAAATTTCCCTCCAGTCGAGTTTGGTCTCTGGTGGGCCATGCTTTATTTCCTTAAGCGAGTTCGATACTCAGCCGCCAGGTAACTTCAACGACATAGATTTGGACTCCGCCAAACCTGAACCTAAACCATCCAGCCACTACACACAAGCTTCCATCGCAATAGCTCTCAGGCAGACGCTTCCCGCTCGTCTTGCTGTGGTCAAGTTCCTCAATGACCTTTTCTCCTCTGGTACTTACCAAGAAACACTTCGAATCGATAGTGATCTCAGGGCTGCCTACAAAGACGTGCGACATATCATTCAGAAATTCTCCGCTGATGCAGCTTCAGCGCCAACCCGTTTCGAGTTACAAGCAGTGGATTTTGTTCTACACCGGTACATGTCATCTCTTCATGTACCATTCTTCTCGGCATCGTTACACGAAGCTACTTACGCTTACGCAAGGAAGACTGTGGTAGAATCTTCACTCAAGCTCTGGTCGCTGGCAGGCTCATCCCGTGCCCTCACTGCCAGTCCGTCGTTCCAGTATGGAGAAGGAGATTTACCACGACTCTGCAGATGCGGTTCCGGGTTCTTTCGCGCTTTCGCCTTCCAGTCCGCCTCTTTACTAGGTGTCGAACTAAGGGCTTTGTACCAGGAAGACAGCATCAGTGACATCAACATACGGCCGGATTTGCTCACTATAGTGGAAGATGCCGCAGACTGGTATCTGCAATGTATCAGAGCTGGAGAGACGAGTATTAAGGGATATATGCTGCTCTCTGTTCTATCTGCACAGATAAACGCGATCAAACAACGTGTCAGCAAAGAGGAAATGTCGGTAATCATCGTCAAAACTGCAGAGGATGCAGGGGATCTTTGCCTGCCATTACTCGAAGAACTGGCAGGGTACAAAACCAGTGAAGATGCCGCTGGAATTTTTGGAAGCGTGGACTTTCAGCAGTCGCCGGACTTCCTGGAGGATTGGGACACGCTTATGGCAGATGTTTTCAATTTCGGTCCTGGGGCATCTTTCGATTAGGTTCTAACGTAAGGTACACCGGAGCAGTTGCTGTCGTATTCGCTGAGTATGGCACAATCTCACAAATTCACAAGTATCCAAGCATGGCTCTGTAAGTTACCGTGTTGTTGCTCGGATATAATGCAAAACCTGTCGAACCTTGATGCAAGTGTTCGGCACATACCCTCAGAGCCGCACACTACTTCCACAACATCCAATTGTTCCTTTGCATATGATACGCATTTTGAGTTTTGCGCCACCACTTCCAAGCTAGCCTCTGATCGTATGACTGTATAAGATTTGAGATCTAGCCATTCCGCTGTGTTTAGCCCCACCCAGTAAAGTACTCAAGGTTGAAGCTCGCAGCACATCGTAGTCGCACGGCCTGGATCTTTGATCGAATTTCTTAGCTCATAACAATATAGCAAGAACCTCCTTGTGAGCGCCTGGCAATGCCTTTGATTGTAGGATGTTCTCCGTGAAAACGTAGACAGTTGTCGCGGTCATCTCATTGGACCGGTCAAGTTGAGCTAAGAAAGTACTAGATTACAATGTGATCTACAACTGCTCATCGTTACAAAGAGTTCAGAACGAAATCTGCAACGAGCTGTGATCTTTGAAGCCTTCAAGAAACACTACTCATTGTCTTCTTCTCTATTCGGGTGTAAATCTAGATCCGAGTCCGACGAAAGATTCTCTTGTTCTCCATACAACATCTCCATGTAATAATCAATTGAAACCGGATCGTTCTCCATGCCTTCTTCGGCCAGCAGGGCATATCTGCCAGCCAAATACTCAGCTTGCGCCCTGATCCGCTCCAGCTTTTGCAGCTCTGGGTCATTCGCCTCTTTTGCCTCGACGTCTTCGACGGTGCAACCTGGAAAGCGCAATTGAAACCCACGAGTCCGATCTGCACTGACGATAGTGTACTTGGTTATGTCCCACTTGATCGCGGGAAGTCTGAATGTTGGCAAGAGATTATCAAAGACAGACCTGGTGGGTGCACAACGAGCCCGACCGATCCCAACTGTGACCTTCAAGCCATCGAGATTGGGCTGATGCTTTTCCAAGGCTTTATTGAGAAAGTAACCGTCTTCAGCATATGCGCTCCCGATATATATCTCTTGGAGATGCAAGAGTAGTTGTGACTGATTAAGAATGACATCCTCAATTTGACGGATGTCTGGAATCTCAGGTGATCCATTGTCAAGACTCTCGAGGTCAGGTGAATGATGCAGTATCAACTTCTCGAGGTTGGGTGGAAGACGATGACAAAAGCGATGTTCGGCTTCTATTGGCTGGGGACCATTCTCCTCGTCGATGAGGTGAGTCCACATTTCCGGAGTCGTGTCGAGTATCTTGAGGGCACTGAATTGTGACAACGCGGTTATGCGGCCTACTTCCTCAAAATCTGTCCAGTAGTGTACAATTTCCACGTACAATTCCTCCAGGGTGTCTTTGAAGGGTTCCAGCATAGCAACAAGCTCGCGACTAGTGAATTTCTCAGGGCCAGTGTCTTTATTGCCAGTCCAATACAAGAGAGACCGCAGCGAGGTTGTTGCATTCAGGAGAGTTTGCATATCCGACTTTCGTAGAGTGCAGTTGTCCATTTCCAAAGTCGTTAGATGAAGTGATCCAGACCGCAACTTCAGACTGATGGGTCTGTGCGGATTATCGATGTCTTGCTGGCACCAGGAGCTAGCGTTGTGCAGATGCAGCGCCTCCAGCGGGGCTTGTGCCAGCAAGTTTTCGATGTAGTCGATGCCCCAAGCTTCTTGCATATCCATGCACCCGATTTTCAAAGTTCGAAGAGCCTCGTATCTATGATAGGGTCGAGGCAGTCCCAATGCAGTCTGGTCGC
This sequence comes from Ascochyta pisi, assembly GCA_039634435.1. Classification (NCBI taxonomy): domain Eukaryota; kingdom Fungi; phylum Ascomycota; class Dothideomycetes; order Pleosporales; family Didymellaceae; genus Ascochyta; species Ascochyta pisi. The sequence continues at coordinate 470,605 of CP113331.1, read as the reverse complement.
TTCCCACGCCTCTCAAGAAGACCTCCCTTACATTGGGAAGCAGTGCTAAGAGCAGAACTACGTAAGCGTCGTCGATGCCAGCACGAAGTAGTTGGCAAAATTTGCGGTCCTGCGGTATGTCGTCCGATTCAATGTTGTTGTCGAAGACATGGGTGAACCAGATTGAGCCATCGGGAACGTCTGCCGACAACATTGGCTTAGATTTACTGATAACGGTACTTTCCGCCTCGTAAGGAAAAACTTCTTCGATGATACCAGTGGCCTTTGCAGCTTCAATGAGACGGTTATACTCATTCTCCGTAGGCTCTTGGGCAAGCCATCGTTCGAAATTTTCAATTTTTTTTCTCGTGTTGTTAGGATCCCACTCAAAGCTTCTGAAGCCTCATAGTTACCCGGCTGCAAGCCATCGAGTGTCTCCCATCCCTTTATATCGATTCGTTTAACGTATCGTGCTATTTTCGGCTTTCGAATAACGCGTCGAACAAATTGGGCTACAGCACGACTGTGCAGACGTGGATTACTGTACTCACGGTACAGCTCAGGTTCTGTGACTTCGTTGAGACGCTTGCAGGTAAGTGAGACGTTCAGGAGATCGACCTGCTCAAGGAAAGATGCGATGCATAGTATGAGTTCCGAACTTAGTTCTAGGATGAGAAACATCGCGTCGAACAAGGTAAAAAGTGACGCGGCAACTCGAAGACTGAAATATCTTGGTTAAATAAACGCCCTCTGGTCGAGGGTGTGTAGTGGTGTAGGGATTAGATGGCAAGTGTGGACGTCCCACCGTTGATGAAGGCCGAACAATGCCGGCAGCTAGTCAAAGTGCAAGGACCTGTTGGTAGCGAGCGCTCACATCACACCACGTTCAGCTTCTGATATAGAAGGCATCCTCTGCATCACTATGCAAGTAACCACATGTTTAGTGTCGCGTCCAGTCTCCAGGTAATCTTTTTCGACTGATATGTTACGGGCTCCCTCTTACAAACCTAAGCCTGGTTCAGATCTAGCGCAAGGTTTTCAGCCAGCCATGACGTCACGATCCTCCACTCGGCTGCACTTTCCCACTGAGCAGCACGCTGCCTGAACAGGCCTTGAAGGTCCAACTACACCACAGACCAAACGTAGGTGCTGCCCAAACTTCGTTCAACAACATGTCTCGGGACCATGGGCAGCCTTTTGTCCACTTCGCAGCCTGATCCAGGTCCAAAGTCTGAAGCGCAATTTGCGATGGAGGCGTCTTGTTTTTGCGTCATATGTGGATCGCCGTTCAGCCCTGAAGGTGAAGTGTACAATTTAGATGCGAGAGCGCCTCGATATAAGGTACATCTGAAAGCGTCTGTACCACACGCTTGCTGACTTACCGTGCTCAGTGGATGCGGAACCACCGCCTGCTTGGTAGCAGGCAAGATGTCCACCATCATAATCTTGCAGGCCTGTCAGCGACAGAGTTCCAGTAGATGTACCGATCCTCATGAATTCGCTCGAGCTGATGAATGAAAAGTTCCGCGTGCTACAATGCATCAGATAGTACCGATGTCTTCCTCTCTGCAGCTGCCTCCTGGAACGAGACGAATGATCAACTTTTCCACATTGACGGGTGCTGCCCAGGCACCGAAACCCCAGACAAGATCACCTTCAACGCTATGCAGCAAATTGGAAGCTACGATACTGTCTTTCCTTTGCACGAAGACTGTCTACAGATCAGCTGCAGAGTGATTGATCAGCTCAAGCCAATTGCAAAGGACAATGATGGCTTTTCAAGTCTCTCAGCTTTGAATAAGATGCTACAATCCCGGTACCGATTCAAAACACAATGCACCAAAGAGGACAGTATAATTGCAAGAAACGATTTGTTTGACTTGTGTACAGCAACAGGTATAAACGGGCCTCGAAGTGTGGTTGGATTGTCTCTTCTGGAATGGTGGGCTGGCGAATACGAGGTAAGTCGCTTTGAATCAGTCGTGCTTCTTAGCTGATCTATAACCAGAAATTTTATACGGATCCAGTCAATGTACCAAACCTCACAGCTCATGTCCTTGGCTTGCTCCAGGATACCACCAGCCCTGCGCCTCGTCGGTATTATCTTTCACCACCATTTCACATGTCTTGCGGAATAGATCGGCTTCCGGCTGAGTTAATCGATCAGATCAGTATTCACCTACCCGCACATTCGGCTCTCGCTTTGCACCGAACATCCAGAACGTTAGCTTTCAAATTGACCCTTGACAACGATTTCTGGCGAAGGAATATCATGAGCGGAACAGCCCTCCCGTATCTATGGGATCTTGACACGAACGAGCTCGAGAAGCTGCGTCAGGAGGGGTTAAGAAAATCACCATTAGAATCGGACGCCGCATGGGATTGGAGGGAAATTGGACAGCTATTAGCGATGAAGTACTTCGCGCTCAAACCTCCAGATCCACGGACATCAAGTCTACCAAATGGTCTCTGGAACCGGCGCAGAATATGGAGTATTGTCGAAGAAGCTTACAGGCACGACTTCCCTGGAAACTCGGATGTGGATCAAATTGACGGTCTCATTGGCGAGCGTAAGCGCTGCGAGCCAGTATTCGACTGGCAATTGGAAGAGATCATGGATGATCTTGGACACTACTCATGAGGACTTTTGTACTTCCGAATTACCAGGCCAAACTCAACCACTGTTCCCACAGCGAACCATATCCTTCATAAGTGTCCTCGATCAAATCTGTAATGTAAAGCCACTCGACGTTTCGTCGCAATTTGTCGATGACTTTCCTCAGTCTTACGTTGCCAATGTGTAAAGGCGTCGAATGTATCAAAACTCCAAAGTTTTGCCTATGCAGACTGCGCTGCTCCAGGTCTTTCAAGTTATTCATCAGCTGTCCATGACTCGGTAAATTTGAGTATGAGCCTTCAAAAATAACAAAAACCATGTATACATGTCGATGTATGGTGCACAACATTGTGCACCAAGGATTGTCTCTAAGAGTTCGGAATGGCGCACCGTAGCGCTGATATTCCTGAGATACTCGCTCGCGTTTCCTTCGTCTTTGTATGGTGTTTGGTCGAAGAATATGCCGTTCAACTTGAGATCCTGGAACTTTGACCAGCCACTGTATGTTGCTATCTCGGCGCGAACGGTGGCATTATCACGAGTTCCGCCAGCAGTGCGAATGTATCCGAGCGTCTGTACATGACGAAAAACCTCTAAGGCATTGAGGACGTCAACATACTCCGGACTGGGCCGTGTCGCGTTTCCTGGGCCGTTGTCCGGGTTGATTATGACGGTGAACTTGATATCTTGGTGCCGTGCGATACTTTAGAATGTCAGATTCACTGACATCTGTGATTGCAGTGATGAGGAGACTTACGCATCATACAACCGGTTCCACGATCCGGGACCTGGAAACGCATACGAAGGCACAAGGATATTCACAGGCAACTGCACAATGAACTTCTGCGCCAACACAGCAACGAGTGGTACCCCGAGTATGATCAAACATGCCAACGTCAGCGTGACAGAAAGGGCCAACACTCGGTCATCGATGTTCCAGCAAGTGACATGGAATTTCCTCTTCTCTGATAAATACGGATTTCGATGCTTACAGTACGCAGCCAGTGCTCGCGACTGTCGGTCTTCATAGTGTGGCCGAGTTGGCCGCTCAGCAACGATGACAGCTGGCTTGAGCGGTGTGAGTTTATCCTTCACTTCATCTTGATCTTGGGAATAGACCGAGCTGGCTGGTCTGATGCTTAGCGGTATTGAGATTGGCCGCGACGATCTCTTGCTGTGACGGCCGGGTATGGCAAGACTGAAGGGATTAGAAACATTGCGGGTCTTAACTGAGTCGCGATTAGAGCCGAAGGATGTGATGACACTGAGGCGAGGTTTAGCTGGGGAAGTCATTGTGTCTGCGAGGTAAGAAGCATCAAGGTCTCAAGATTCTCTACGTCAAGACTGTTTGCATTCCTCGCTTCTGCGGCAACACCAGGCTACGCATTCAAGTTAGTAACAACCTTAGATCCGAAAATCGTTCGCCGTGAGGAGATGACATAGTTCTGTGCCATTGAACATGATCTGCTTCTTGGAGCCGCGCTGTCACAAAGCTGTTGAAGTCATGCAAACGGTCGACCCTTCGCAGTAGCATACATCATAGTCGACTATAGGCTACAACCTTGTCGATGTGTGGGATCGTCCTATCCAGGCACATATATGCTTCAGCATATTTACATGTGCTCTTTCATGTGTCGCGACGACGAGGTTGAAGGGGTGATGAGGCGGATGCTCAAGGGTGGGGCAAACGGCACCAAGCCGTGCTAGCGCGGCCAGATCAGAGAGATCATTGGTAGCTAAGCGCCAAGAGCTTTCACCCACCTCGCTTATGGTACATTTTGAATCCTCGCCCATCTTCGAATATACTCGCAACCTCCGTCGACATCGCTAACCAGCAGCAACCTCCAAGATGAAGTACATGTACGTCTACCACCTGGTCACCGCTGCCGAATCGCTGCGCCGCGCAATTTTCGCTCCCTCGAGATTCGACGTCTGGCTGCAATCCCAGCGAACCCTGGCGGAGCGCACTGCGAAACCGTGAAGATGCAAGAACTGGACTGACAATTGCGCAACAGCCACTCCGAGGAATTGCTCGAGATCCCCGAGGGGGTCAAGGTCTCCATCAAGACCAGGAACGTTGTCGTTGAGGGTGGGTGCACAAACGCGAACATTGGGCTGGACTGGCATTGACAATTTTCCCACAGGCCCCCGTGGCAAGCTCACCAAGTCCCTCGGTCACTTGGCTGTCTCCTTCAGCCATCCCAAGAAGGACCTCATCAAGATCGAGCTCCACCACGGCTCGCGCAAGAGCGTCGCTACCCTCCGCACCGTCCGCACCCTCATCAACAACCTGATCATCGGTGTCACCAAGGGCTACAAGTACAAGATGCGCTACGTCTACGCCCATTTCCCCATCAACGTCAACATCGAGCAGAACAAGGAGACCGACCAGTTTGAGGTTGAGATCAGGAACTTCATTGGCGAGAAGCTTGTACGAAGGGTTGTCATGAGGCCCGGTGTGACCGTCGAGGCATCGAAGAACCAGAAGGATGAGCTGCAGCTCACCGGAAACGTAAGCGTGCTCTTGGAGCTTACTATGGTTCTGCCTGCTAACGGACGTCTAGTCCCTCGAGGATGTTTCCCAGTCTGCCGCCGACATCCAGCAGATCTGCAAGGTTCGCAACAAGGATATCCGAAAGTTCTTGGACGGTCTCTACGTCTCGGAGCGCGGCAACATCGAGGAGGAGGCTTAAGCGATTCGCGGGAGTACGGATTGATTCTTTCACGGGCATATGAACGACTACGAGTGTCTTTGCATCACGGACTGCGGTCGGCGCCTTGGGGGATAAACTTCAAAACTGATGTTCAATACCATCACACCGTCGAAATGACGGAAACCCAACTCGCACACACTCTCGCTTTAACGATTGGTGATGCCTGCACCGCTGTGAACATCTGCCTAGATTTGCGAACGTGTCGCTAATGCTACTGGTGGTAGGACGGACGACATTGCCCCTGAATTCAAAACAACACAACTCCAGCTGCAGCCGACCAAACTGCGATGCTGGTTCTAACCTTTCAGTCTAGTCGAAACATCGCTGGAGATCTTAAAGTGTTGTTGGAGTAGGTTTAAAACGAGCACGTACATGTTGTTCTACAACATGAGTGATGCTTCCGCAAAAAGTTGCGTTCATGACGCGTGCTTGGCGCAACTCTGCAGCTCTCACCCCACTCCACTACTGCGGAGATGACGCTATCACCGCAAAAGCCGTGGTGCACAGCGACATGCACAGCCATTCAGCCGTCGCGAACTGCCTAATCAAGTGAGACAATTACCCGCCTACATAACTATAAGTTGACCGAGCTGGCGATGACGAAAAGCAACTGCACCACGTCTTCTCGACCTGATCCTACCTAAAACCTTCTACTTTAATCCGCACCAATGCCAGACAATCTAGATATCGAGGGCCTCCTCAAAGAGTCCAAGGCGGAGTACAGGCAACTCGGCAAGAGCGGCCTGCGTGTCTCGGTACCAATTCTTGGTGCTATGTCCATTGGATCAAGCAAGTGGCAACCATGGGTGATTGAAGAAGAAGAAGCGTTACCACTCCTCAAGGCTGCGTGGGACCGAGGGCTTACGACTTGGGATACCGGTATGTTCAAGATGCACAGGTCGAGAGCTGACAAGTAACGTACTATCGTTCAGCCAACGTCTACTCTAACGGCGTCTCCGAAGAGATCATCGGCAAAGCAATCAAAAAGTACTCCCTGCCCCGAGAGAAGCTCACTATCCTTACGAAGTGCTTCGGTACCGTCGGTGAAGACCCCGGTCTGCGCAGCATAAACTTTGGCAAGGAGCTGCCTCAGCTGAAAGATTACACGAACCACATTGGTCTCTCACGCCAGGCTATCTTCAACGCTGTGAATGCGTCTCTCAAGCGTCTTGACCTCGAATACATCGATCTCCTGCAGATTCATAGATACGATGAGAATGTGCCGCTTGAGGAAACGATGGAGGCGCTCCATGATTTGGTGAGAAGTGGTAAAGTCAGGTATATTGGTGCGAGTAGTATGTGGGCGGTGCAATTTGCGCAGTTGCAATTTGTAGCCGAGAAGAACGGATGGACAAAGGTGAGTCTCCTGGTACAAGTTTGATCCTGTACTTATCGCTATACAGTTTGTGTCGATGCAGAACCACTACAACCTTCTTTACCGCGAGGAAGAGCGTGAGATGAACCGCTTCTGTAACTCCACCGGCGTTGGTCTCATTCCGGTATGTCTCCGCTTCCTTCCCAACACTACATGCCACAACTCTAACACAGTTCCTTCAGTGGGCGCCTCTTTGCCGTGGTCACCTTGCGCGTCCCGCCTCAGCATTCGGCACAACTACACGCTCCGAAGGCGAGAAGACAAACGGCACAAGTCTGTCTGGACACACTGAAGCTGATCACAAGATTGTTGAGCGCGTCGAAGAGCTGGCTAAAAAGCATGACTGGAAGATGAGCCACGTCGCGCTTGCCTGGATCAACAAGAGAGTGGCTAGCCCTATCATTGGGTTCTCGAGTGTCGAGAGGATGGATGAGGCGCTTGAGGCGCGCGGGAAGGTCTTGAATGAGGATGAAGAGAAGTACCTGGAAGAGCTGTATATTACCAGAGACATTCAGGGTCACTCTTAAATCTGCAACACAGAATCAGGTATACACTCCAATCTTTGGGAGCGGTTTTTCAACTACAAGTTCTTGATGGTAGAGTCATCCCAATCGTCTAGCCAATGCCTTCTGGTCGAGTCAAGAAAGTGGGGTGATGATCCGTGTAACAGCCTGCCTAACATTCTCAAAGTGTAGCCTCACCATAGATTCAACTAATAAGAGACTCAAGTGCAAAGCATCAAAGGGCTCATCAGATGATCTGAGTCCACGCGGAACCACCGGGAGGAGCCAATTAGGTAGATGTGTCGCTATCTTGCACCATCAGCATCACCGTGAGGTCCAATCGCACTCGGCGAAGCAGTCTCCGCTTGGAACAATAGACCTTGCAGGTACCAAGTGGAGCCTGCAACGACCCCTTCAGCCATCCGTCGTATTATGGGTCGGATTGAAACGATGTGCGAATTGCTCGGTCGGTGGTATGACGTAGATCGCTGTCGCGTGATGGTCATCACACCACTGTCTTGAGCTGCGAATACATCAGAACAAAGCTCAACGAAGCTCAAGACCATGTTGAAAAAGCGGCAGAGGCTCAACTTCTAGCTCGCGAACACACTCAATGGTGCCGCCATCCGCTCATGGTTGTGTCAAGGCGCATTGTTGGCGTCGCGTTTCCCCGCATTTTCCTACCCCAGATACAGGTTGCGCTAGCTCCAGATCCGGCGCCAATTGGATAGGATGATGGTGTGGTGAACAGGTGACTGCCTCCTGTGCTTCCGCCGATTGATTAACCCCTCATTCAAAAGCGTCTCAACCCCCTTCTTCTGTTCTTCACACACTCACCTGTGCTGCAACGTCCTTCTCCCTTCACGCTCATCTGCAAGTGCCAATCTTACAGCTCACCAAAGCGCTTTGAAAGCTCAACCTACCTTCTGCTTACCAGCCCTTCAATCAGCCTCGTGCCCATTCCCTCACCACCACTCCAACCATGGCAGAAACCGAGGCAACCCTCTCCAAGGTTGACTCTGCCACCGATGCCAACAAGGAAGTCAAGGCCAAGCGCAGACCAAGTTCTATGGCAGCTGACTGTTACGACATCTTAGACCTCCGTAAGTAGCTCTCTCAGGATATTCGTCCTGGTGAGGGGCAGCAAGTGAGGGGAAGCGGCGCTAACAACATGACAGAGAAAGAGGGCAAGACGATCAACATCGCCCCCGAGACCCAGAAGCTGGGGTGGTAAGTTGGTTCCCTTTGCTTTCAGACACGCAATCTCCGCTTTTTCAATTGGTGCCTTGCTGCCAACCAAGAAGCTGCAGCGTAACCTTGTCCAACGTGACCTGACTGATCGGCCCTACAGGAAGCTGAACAAGTCACCATCCACGGTCGACGACCCGTCATACCTGAGCTTGCCATTATGCATACCCAAGGTCAAGAAGATTACCCTACACTTCCCGCTTGGCCTTGAAGTTTCCGCACGGAACATGAAGGGTGTCACCATCAAGGATGCACTAGATGCCATCCACAAGCAGTTCAAGAAGAGGGTACGTAGCGGCCCCTCTAGCATTCCTACTCACATGAACCTGACGTGGGCATTCCTGCTTTACCCCGCACTTGATCCAATAATTGTCAGCCCTCCAATAGCACTACTGACCCACAACCACAGCAAGATGACGAGTTCGAGAAGCCCTACCTAGCGGGTTTCGAGTGGGATCCCGAGGAGGACTACACACGATTTGTTGTCCACCAGACCACCACACCCACCTCATCGTTCGGCAAAGACCAGTCTTCCAAGAAGAAGAAGAAGGCTGCCGCGGCTGAGGAGTAAATGAACGACTCGCCCCCTTCCCTGACTTCGACTTCACAAACGACCTCGATCGTATCCTCCTACTTGCACATCGTCTGACATTGAGTATGGAAAATACGGGCGAAGGCCGGTCAATCCTCACATCGATATGGGAAGCGCGAGTGCACTGCCGTGAGTAATATGGCTGGTGCATCGTGGGCCTTTCAGGGCAAGCGGTAAACCGGTCGTCGCGCGGTCGGTCTATTCGTGGGATGATTCATGGCTGCGTAGGCGCCTGAAAATGTATGTTAAAGGCACTTGTCCGGGCTGCTATATAGCGTCTGATGGAGTGAGAAGAACTTGTATCAGAACTGTGTCTCTTGAGTCTCTGTCTTTGCTGTGCTGTTGTTGAACTTAGGGGCAAGGACCCACTGTGGGCTTCTCTTACCCGTCCCACCCTGCGGTTGGCCGGTGCTAACCAACTAAAGGCTATGATTCCTGCTTCCTAACAACACCATTATTGAGGCACCAAATATGTAAAGCAATACCCAGTGCATCGTGCGCCAGTATCGGAATCTGTATGAATGCTTCTATGAGCATGGAGTAGTCGCTCGTCCCAGTTGCCCTGGTTGCTTGCCCAAGCAGCCCATTTGGGCGAGTGGGCGGGGCGGCCCCGGCGAGTCAGCGGCTACCTAGCTACATCAGTCCACGTCTCGCTGTTTTCTCTTGTCTTTCACCATAACAACATAAGATCAGATACACCAGTGGTACCAACAAGATGAATTTCGTTCTACCTCTTCGCCCCTCGAGATCTGCAAAGCCTTCAAATACAATAAAAGCTTCGAGCAGTGGTAAATCTCTGCAACCACCACCACCAGAGTCCCCTCGACGAAGACCAAGTCTAGCTACTCGTGCTGGTGTGGTCAAGCGTCGGAGCAGTGTTGCGACGACTTTCAATGCACCATCTATGAGTCTCCTTGAAGCAATGTTTGGGGATGATTTCCCTGATGCGTTCGCGAATGGTGATGGCCGCAGCTGTAAGAGCAGGAAAACCATGCTCGATCTGCCGGCTGAGATATTGGGCGCTATCTGCCAGCCACTCACGAAAGCGGATATCAAACGACTTCGGCTCACATGCAGAGAGCTTGCCGAGAAGGTGGAGTTGCGTATTGATCGTGTTTACATCTCTCCAAACCGCGCGAATCTGGACAATCTAAACAACATCCTCAACCATCCCCGGCATTGTCTGCAGGTCCAAGAGATTGTCTGGGATGATGCACAGCTTATCGAATATCCAACGATCCAGTCATTCCGTGCAGCACTCACGTCTGACGATCGTGAAGCTGAGATTATACTTGAGCTCCATGTCAAGGCACTCTTTGAAGCTGGTGGCAACAACAATACAGCCTTTACGTCGATCGGTCTGCAAGATTTCATAAAACCTGAGGGAGGCCTCACTGAACTTGCAAAAGCGGCTCTATCTAACTCGAACGACACAGTGTCCAGAGATTACACCGCTAGCAATGCCACGACGACGATGAGCGTCGAGGAGAGTTATGATCTCTACCAAAAACTATATCAGGACGAGAAGGAAATTATCAAACGTGGATGGGATGTCAACGGTCTGCAGCGTGCACTTACGCACATCCCAAACTTGAAGCGCATTACCCTCACAAGCGAGGTTTGGAGATCCCGTAGGTGTAGGCCTATACCTACTTATGATCCCCCTTTCTTCCGTGCTCTTCCGCCGGGCTTTCGAAAACCTTCACCGCCGCCCTGGGGCGAGCCTGGCAGTGACTTTGAGTGGCAGGACCAGAAAATTGCGCACGAATTAGACCAGCTATCGACCGAACAGCATCTGCCTGTGCAATGGAGAGGATATAGCATCATCATGTCATGCCTGATGACCAATCCGGCCCCGACTCTCGAGGAATTCGTCGTAGATGCAGGTGACAATGGGAGTGGTTTACCTTGCCATCTCTTCACTAGCAAGAACTTGGACTACAGCAACACGATACGTGCATTGAGTAACATGCAGCTAAAAAGACTTCAGCTTCCACTCGTCACCTATACAGGGCCCGTTCCTGTTGGCCATCTCCACGATCTTATAGTCACCATGCCGCACCTTGAGCACCTGGATCTTATGTGGAATACTTCCCCTCCTATCACTGCTGATTTCCCTGATCATACATGCCGCACACTAAGGTCGATCACGTTGCATCTTTCCGTCGTCGACTGCCGTTGGTTGATGGACCTAATCAAGAAATCGGAGAACTTGAAGACAGTCACTCTTGACACGGTTCAAATAGGAGTATGGCGCGACCCATTTACTGGCCGAGAGTCTTTATTCCTTCCCCTTAGAGAGTACTTCAGTACGGTGAAACGCCGAGGGCCAAAATTTACATGGATCGACTCACCGTTGTTTGGTCGCGCGTATGACGGCCGCTGGCGGATGCTCGACAACGAGCTGAATGCTTTCTTGTACAATGGTGCAGAGTGGCCGTGGCCAGAAGACGGAAAAGTGCATAGCTTTGCAGAGAGATGCGCGATTAAACCCGGGTTTGGGTGGATTGTTGATGTTAGAGACCCGCAATTTCGTCAGAAGAGGTTGAGGCCATGAACATGGTGCGAAAACATCAAGGAATCGGGAACAGGTGCCCTTACAGTTTGGCCGGAGCCAAAAGAGAAGAAGGCGTATCGAGACTACTTCTGCTTGAGTTTGGAATTGAAGCCTTTACTAGGCTTCGTCTCAAACCTTGACATCAGCTGTCGCTTGTTCATACTCGGATATCAGCACCTCCACCTTGCTGGTCATCCTATCAAGAAGTTGGTCGTGCTGCTTTGATCTACAACGGTCTATAGCGATTGCAATGTCTTGGTCCTGCTCGTTCTCATCTCGTGCAGACTCACTATGTGAGTCACAAGATCGAGCCTCCAGCTCATGCTAGTCGCCAAGATATTCTGCAAATCGCTATTTGAGTCCATACATCCTGACACCTACGCATTCAGTGTGTCTCGACGCGCTTGTCGGTTTTTCACTAGGCTGTAATAGCTACAGCAAGCAGAGCATATGCAGTTTTCAACGCACTTGCCAAGAGATGTATTGCATAGAAGGCTGGATCCAGTCCTTCATGCATAACTTCTGGTTTTGCGTCATTTTTACTATTTGGATCATAGTGGCAAGGAACAATAGCTCGGGTCCATGAATTCTACAATCCATGTGACGTTCGGAAGTCGGATGGCGGTCAAACTTTCCAACCACGAAGTGAATCTTTGGATTGGAAAACATGCTTGACATGTGCTAGGTCCCCCTGTAACTCTGTCATCAAGACGAATCCTACTTGGCATTTTGAGACGTCCCAGGGAACTATCAAACAGCCTAAACCTCAATTTGAACGACACAGGACTATCAAAACGCCATCGGCCATCACTATTTGTACATACGACACTAACATGGATCAGAGATCGACCTCTTCAGTCACCTTGATCACCACCGCTCCAACACCAGGACCTTTGTTGAACATGCGATGCGCCTCAGGTACCTCTTCCAGGGTCCAAAGCTTTCGGATTGGTACAGTAATCTTTCCATTTTTCAGCATCTCTAACAAGATCTTCAGCTCCGGTTCGAAGGTGCTCTGGTCCCTGTCGACGTAGAAGAATGCTCCACTGCTCGGGCAAAACACGTTAAGGTTCTTTGACAGCAACTTTACAATCTGCGGCCATTGACTCCTGGTCTTGCCGCCATTCAATACGTTGTAGTTTCCGCCGTATCCAACAAGTTTACCGCCCCCACGCACAAGGATGGCCCAGCTCTCGTCGTAGGATTCGAAGCCAAGAGGATCGAACACCACGTGTGCACCACCGATGTTGTTCATGGCCATCATCCAGTCTTTGTTGGTGTAAACAAAGGGATGGGCGCCGGCGGAGCGTACAGCGGCGTGGTTGTACTCAGATGCAGTGCCATACACTTCCGCACCTTGCAGCTTGCATAGCGTGAGTAGAGCGTAGCCGACGGAGCCGCTTAGCCCATGGATGAAGATGCGCTGACCCTTGGTGACCTTGCCGGTACGGTACACCATACCGTATGCAGTCGTCCAATCAAGTATTAGAGCAACGGCTTGCTTCAGATCGACACCTTTCGGGATTGGGATGAGGTACTTTTCAGGCAGATTCACAAGCTCGGACTGCCCTTCGTATACTGAAAGACATCCTACAAGACTTCCGTGCTGAAATTTAGCACTTTTAGATCCTTTAGCGGTCACCAGTCCTATGCAGCTGTAGCCCGTGGTAAGTGGGGCTGGCTTCTGGTTAGGATAGCCACCAAGTCGCATGGCAATGTCTGAGCCACCGAATCCTGAGTAGAGGACCTTTAGTTGCACCTCGTTGGCCGCCGGAGGATCAATGTCAGTTGTGACAACAAAGACATTTGAGGCGTCGCCGAAGCTCTGGATCAGGGATTTGCGGATGGTTGTGATGGACATGCTGAAGAGGCAGTTATAGAGCACTCAATCGCTTGGTTTTGGTAATGAGTAGTGAAAATTTGGCTTCTGGTGGACTTGGTTGTAAGAGTTGCTGGATATTGGTAATGAGATCCTCATCGTGCTACAAATCCCATCCTTATACATCAGTTACGTTCGGCGTATGGATAGATGCCATTCGGCACATGGGTAGATTGTATCCCAGCTGTTGATATTCCCCCAAACATACTTATGAGCGGTGGCTGAATTGGGAAGAACGAATGGGCAAGATACTGTGGTGTTGCGACCGACGGAGAGATGATGGGGGATTCGGTCGGGCTGATTTTAGCAACATTGGCCCGACTCACATCAGCGCTCCTAAACAGGCAGCAGCTCTTCCTAAGATGGACTAGTACAAAGACTTAGCTTTGTGAAGGCGCAGCGCCACGTTCATCACCACGCCGACTCTACATCAGGAGATCGCCGGCTCCATCGTCAAGCCCTTGATTGGTGTTGTCGTGCGACGCATATTTTTCTTCTTGCAGCACCAGTTTTGTGCAACACTAGGTCGCGCCAAACGTTACCCCATTCAACACTACTCGCATCACCGTGGCGTAAGTCATTATAGATCCCGAGTCTCGTGCATTATCACGCGCCTATTTGATCCGCAAGAATGTGGAGGATCTATGCGCCTTGCAGACGCCTCACACAACCTACGGTCACCCGTGGCTAAGGATATGATGTACCCAGACATCACGCTCACTGCAAGCCAGAAAACGTCCCTGGGGGTGGAAACCGCACCACTTTGCTTTGTATTATTTGTATATACATTCGAAAATATGTACAGCAAAAGACCTTGGTGTACACGCAGTCTCATGACCTGGTGGTTAAATGCTGGCCCAAGCTACTCTCGTCTTGAGAGGCAGGTGAAAAATACCTTCCAACCACTACGCTTCGGGCCGGGCCTCACACATCCTTGCGACATGCCAACTGTGTGTCGGTCTATCACTTTGCCGGGTTTCTCGTCGAAAGAGGTAGTTGCGATGGTACTTCGTTCGGGCTCGCCCGACTGATTTCCGCCTGACATACGTGGCGTTTGGCTTGGGTGCTCGACTAAATGCTTTTCGACAAAGCGTACCAGAGTTTCCACGTCACCGATAGTACTCATAGCGCCCAGGGTAGCTCGTATCATCCCATACGGGATGTTCCCTCGAATGTCGTTGCCCTGCTGGTTACAACGGAAGCCTGAATCGAACGCCACTCTAAGGTCGTCTGCCGACAGACCTAGCGCGGAAGCCATGCCAGCTGGGTTGCAAAGCGAACCCGTTCGAACGTGAATATCGCTCGCTCGAAGCATAGCGCCTACGTCGAATCCGCTCTTCCAGGTCCCATCACTCTTTTTGATGTTGAAAGTAACTGTTGCGCCTTGCGACTTCGAATCTCCGTACATAGATGTTGGGGCTTTGTACATGTGGCAAACTGGAACACCGTTGGCATGCTTTAGATCGGCCAGCCGATTGTGCAGCGTTTTTGCCAACCATCCTGTGTGCTTCGAGACCTGGGCAAGTCCACCGAACAAGTTCGTGTGGGTATCGATGGCGCAGTTCAAAGCGAGTATGCTGCGAATTGCAATGGTTCCGTCCTCCAAAGAAGCATGCACACTGGTCATCTTTCGTTCTACCCAGGGTTTCTCTGTACATGCGATCATCTCAGTAGTGCCGCCACCGAAATACTTGCGGCGCTGCAGCACATGCGCAGATGCCTTGCGCACAATCAGAGCGCCAAGGTCAGGGAAACCGAAGATCTTATAAAATGACATTGTTACAAAATCTGGAGCAGCGGCATGGCTGCTAAGGTCCAATGGACTTGTCGAGATTAGAGCTGCGGCATCCAAGAGAGTATACGTGTTCTCGTGCTGCGCAGAGCTGCGGATCCGGGAGGCCCAACTCAGAGGAAGACGCTCGCCGCTCATGTTCGACTGTGCAGGATAGGCAAATAGGGTTGGACGAATTCTTGGCTCTTGATCCGGCAGGACCTTTCCACCATCCAGCCAGTACTCCATCTCTTCAGCTGTTGCAAGGCAGTGGCTGCTCCACGCTTGCTCCCGCACCCCAACAAGGCTAGTGTGGGCATTTTGGTGGTAAAGATAGTCGAAACCTTGTTCATGGCCAGCGAAGCATTCCATTATTAGCTTGATTGCGCCAGTGGCATTTGCCGTGAACACGACATCGAATCGTTCTGGATTGGCATTGAAGAGCTTCAACACCTTGAGCCGGGTCTGCTCTACCATTAACGCAGAGAAGCTCGGTTTCGAGGCGTCCGAGTGTGGGTTGGAAAGGATGCAAGACTTCATTTGCGTGCTGAAAGAGTCCATGAGTGACTTACTCGCCAATGTTGTCCCACCATGATCAAGATAAGTGATGCCTACACTGCTGTTAACGATGTTAAATATAATTTAGGGAACCTGAGCCTACCTCTAAGCATAGGATATTCCGTCGCTCTCATTATTTCAATCCGCTTGTTGTATACGATGCGCTCTTCTTCCAGTAAACTGTTTTCAATATTTCTCCAAGCCATTGATTGTTGGCACGGCAAGAGGGGCATGATTGTGATGACAGCAGTTGTTCTGCCGGGTGTCTTGCTACCGCGATGTGTTCCGACTGCACTGGGCCACCATACGGCTTTTAAGCCTCTAGCCGGTGTGAAGGCAGTATTTCTATCCAGACTAGCAGACTGCATAGTTCGTCGAACTCAGCTTTACTCAGGTCCGCTTCGAGCAACACGTAGCGACGGCCGATGTTAGCTTCCAATAAGACACCGTTCACCTACCCCATCAGCTTTTAAGGCACCCATAGAAGAATGAGTGAACCTACTTCTTGGTGAACAAAACCTGGTATAACTCAAGACGACATGTTGAAAGACATCCGGTGTTCAATACTATGTTCTCTCGCTCTTTGCTTTTCAACGACGGCGTCGCGTGGCAATGGGCTAGCAGCGCCTCTTTGCAAGTCATAGGCCCTGAATTATGGTGGCAAGCAAATCCACTAGTTCTCTTGCGTGGAAAGCATGGGACGGGAGTTGTTCCAATCCGGTGACACAAAAGAGTAGGTGACATGATTCACTGGGATAGCTTCCATATCAATTAAGAGGAACCAAGCGTATTCTTCCCAAGAGTCGGGGCTAGAGGCGGCAGTGTCAACCACTCAAAAATTCGATGCCTCTTTTGGCCCCTAAGCTCCGTCTTGTGTTCGTGTTAGCGGACGAATCGACGGCACCCAGGTGTCAGCCTTACTCCTTCAGCCGGATTGAGCTGACAGCTGCATGCACCTAGAGCAGGTATCCTGTTAATTTTCCGTCTACTATAACCGACATGACGCGTTTCTATATCGTTTGGTTACAGTGCAGCTCAGTGCCCACCTGTTTATTCATATTGCATCAAGGTATCTTATATCTACAGTGGAAGGACGCCGAGGCGTCGAATGACTTACAGGCTGACGCTGGACCAGTAGCCCAAGGCTGTCGCAATTTTTGGTCTATTTCACAAGTATATCTCGAGGGTTTGATTCGAGCATTATTCGGCTCTTCGGATCGAAGCTGGGCGTGCCGTCTTGGGTCGTGGAATCAAGACCGGGGTTGTCCGCGCGGTCGATCCAGCGCCAGGTTCTGCTTCCAATCTTTCGCTCGCTTTTCAGATCCTTCGTATTTCTAGGGACTGAGAAGCAATGAGAATTTGGATGTCCCGATAGAGTCAACGAGACGGGATCGTAGCTTCCGGGTCAATAGCTTCGAATTACAATACTTACGAAGACCTTTTTTGGGCCATTGTGGGCGCGAAAAAGCAAAGATAGTGGTCCAACTGACCGGGAATCCAGAACCCTACGTACATCATTCTGACTGTTTGAATACACGCATCAACTTCGGCGTCCATCATTGTGTGGGTAGCTGTGTGGCGCGGGCGGCACAGTTCGTACATGCTCGTGCATGATCCCAAGGCTAAGCCGCGCCGCAAGCGCGGTTGCCTAAGCTTGGCAGCTCAATACAACTACCGTCTGCCTTTGTAAGGTCAAATTCTCAGGTTTCGTTCTCACAAATCCTGGATCGCGGTGAGTCGGGTGTGAGGGTTGCTGGCGGTAGCTTTTCAGATGTTCATGACTTGACAAAAAGAAGCGCTTTTCCACAATCACTGCCCTCAGAGGCTACGAGAAACAATTCAGCGCTGCGACTACTACTGGCTGTTACAAATAATCACCAAATTCCAATCAGCGCAGAGCTGACCACCTAGACGCTAAACTAGTAGCGAAGGTGGTCAGCTCCTGCATGTCATCAGCATCATCATTTATCTACGTTCGTGTACCAAGCAACTTATTAAATTGGAAAGCTTCTTCTGAAGTTATCTATCGCCCGTTACAATGCCGTAGAATGGACAGAGTGTGCTCCAGTGATGGTTGTTCTTTAAAAGTGAAATCATCTCTCTTCAAATATCTTTGTCGATACAAACAGCCAGGTCCATGATCGGAGAGCAATTCGAATATTGATACAAACCTGATTTTAAGTGATGTTTGGCGGTCTGCAGGTCCGTGAAGGATCGCTCGGGTTCGCATATATCTGCCGTGCTTCTCAGGCCACCAATCTACGTGAGGGACCTCGGTCTAGTCTCGGGTGACCCTACCCGACGGTCTTGGTGCAGTCGTCAAGTGCGTTGATCACAAGACTTTTTGCAGCACTCGTTGTAATCCCGATAGGCATAGTTTAGCTGTATGACAGGTGTGTGTTTCATCTTAAGTAGATTGCGGTAAAACTTTTGACGGTATCCGGTGGTATGGAATTGTGAGAACTGATACGCCTGTTCGCCTGAAGTTAGGCAGATACCTTGTGTCTCAGTGCAGTCAGTGAATGCCACCCGCCATTGAGTGAGGTATTAAGTTTGGAATATTCTGTCCATCGACTCATGAACCACGAAAACAGTCGTGAAAGAGCTGCAGGATCCATTTGGGGGGATTGGTAGAGCATTTGCGTATCGCTTTCTCCAAAAACCAAGCTTTGTGAAGAAAGTTCCCGGCGTAATACCGGAAGGTGACTCAGTCATTTCCTCGCAGTTACCTAAATCTAGGGGTCTTGTCTCCTTAAATTATACTATTCTGTCACAGAATATACGCTTATATACCAGCTGGAATTAGCAGGTAGAATGTGGTCATATTTTGCCTCTATTTTGGCTGCGACATATTCGCTTGACCTAGATGCTAGTAAAGCCTTCGAAGGGTGTGTCAAGCTCCAGACTAGTGTAATGTTTAGTGATATTGACGGTATGATTAACAATGGAACCTCAATTGACAATGGGTGGCGCAGCAACGCATCACCCAGGGCGCCCCTTGCTCAATGCCTTAGTTCTGGCGCAACCCCGTACCATAAGTATTGCGTACTTGTCTATTGGTTGCATTGAGTGATACTGCCGAGTATGTTTGACTTATAGATGTTAATCGTTTCCCCAGTGGAGCTATAACAGTAATTTTGAAGAATCGAGTGATATAGACTTCCGAAGATTTATGCAACTAATTATTTCCCTGGCTGACGTGCTGCCTACGACATCCTTCGCTTTCTAAGTTTGAAAAGCAAGTAGTTTCGGCAGTTATACAATCTACTTGCAAACAAATACATGTATGCAGAGACTGACTGAGTAGAACAAACGGACGATACCTACATCATCTATAAACCAAACTTCGCTGACAAAAGAGATTACAGTAGCCACGTAGATTCTGACGTGAGTAGCATTGAAAACAAGTCAGATAAAAATCTTGGAATTTGGGATATCATTTGTTCAAGCCTCATTGAAGAACAATATCGTCTTCTGTAATCCTCAGTTCCCAGTCGTTTGGTGATCAAATAGCTATATTGACGCCGATTTGTTCGCAAAGACTCAAAATCGGCGGCAGGAAAAGTTGGCAATGGCAATGGTCTCTTAGTTAGTAGGGGGTTACGAGACAAGCCACAGCTACTGTGTCATGTTTCTGTGTTCCAAGAAGGTTGGCTAACAGTAGTTCGCAAGCACAGAGAACAGGGAACTTGTCACCAGAAAGGTATGTTTCATACCGATTTCATACAGTAAGCACGTAAAAAATACACAAGGTGCTTGAAAAATCGCGTCTTTGGCAAGGTTCTAGCGCTGCAGCATGTGCTGTTCTGTCGAATCGACGACGTCGACTCGACACATGCTCCCACATTCAGGCACCCCCAGATTGCGAAAGGTCAAGCATTCTCCCAAAAGCCATGTCAGCAGGTCGCATGCGAGTCGACATCAGATTGAGATAGGCTATAAGAAACCTACCCCGGCGTAGCCTTTGGCTTGAATTTTCGATATGGTTGTTCCGCAAGATGTGCGGGGGACACGCTTGGCGACTGGGGAAATGCGAATACCAGGATACCAAGCCAGTCCATGCTGCATAGTCTTTGATTTGATTCGATGACAGTCTGCCGACGATACGTTCTTGCTCCACTATGTTGAAGACCTACGTTTGCTGGCGTCAGTACCGTGTCGGGAAAGACACCCTCGACTTGGATTTTAAAGTACACTTGTCTCGTAACGGAGAAAACAGGCTACTTCTTGTGTGATGTTGAGAAACTACAAAAACTAGACCAATACCCGGTTCCGTCATGTCTCCGAAAGTGTTTTCAAATAATAACCTTGGAAAAGCTCCAGTAACATTTACTCACAGCCATGCTTGTTAGTGAGAAGCACGGTATCGATCATGTCGAAGAAACATGCAATTCCACGCCGCCGAGAGATCGTGACTTTCATCCCGAGCAGGACTGGACGGAAGATGAGGAGCAAACAATCGTGAAGAAGGCTGACTTACGAGTATTCCCGATGTTGTGTATAGTGTTCGGATTGTCGCTACTAGACAGAACAAACATCTCTGCTGCATATATTGCAGGTCTAGGCGTAGATTTGCAGCTTACCGGCCAGAGATACAATATTGCTCTGCTGGTATTCTTCATCGGTGCGTTATGAATATTCTCGACGAAGCTCAAGCTGACCTTATCCAGGCTACTGTCTGTTCGAGCTGCCATCTAACTATATCATCCGCCGCTTGGGTGCAAGAATCTGGTTACCTTTCCTTATCACGGCATGGGGAGCATGTGTATTAGGCATGGGCTTCGTCCAGAGCTGGGAGATTCTAACTGTTCTGCGTGCGTTACTTGGTGTGTTCGAGGCTGGCTGTGAGTATTGCCACATCGATTTGAGATTCAGAACTAACTGAAAGGAGTGTTCCCGGGTGCAATATACATTATTGGGTCATGGTATCGACAATACGAGACAGCAAAACGAGTCTCCATCTTCTACATGGCGGCACTGTTGGCTTCAGGGTTCGGTCCGATTGTGCGTACCGCAGTATATTTACACTTGCAAAACAAGCTGACATCTGGTAGTTTGCATATGCTCTGTCGCTTATAAGTTTGGGTGATGGCATGTATAGCCACGGCTGGCGATGGGTAGGTTGAGCGACCCACACTGTGTCATGCGTACTAAAAGCAGTAAGATTTTCATCATCGAAGGAATCGCAACCATAGCAGCAGGTTTGATCGCACCATTTTTCCTGGTCGAATGTAGGCTGCAAACTTCCTCCGAAGATCCCACAGCTGACAAAACGCAGTCCCCGAGAAAGTCAAGTTCTTGACCAGTCGTCAGAAACACATTGCCATTACACGTGTGTCCATGGAGAAGTCAGGAAATCAGATTGAGCACGCTACAATTGGTGAGATACTACGAATGATGCGCGATTGGAAGCTCCTTGTATAGTCAGTACTTGTGCACCATTGTTAACATGCAATGCTGATCTACTTTAGCTCTCTTCAGTACTTTGTAGCTGCTTCGAGCGTGTACTCCCTCGCGTTTTTCCAGCATATAATACTCCGACAGGGCATGGGATTCAGCTACGCCAAAGCGCAGTTGCTTTCGTCGCCACCGTACATCTTCACTGTTTTTGCTTCACTCGCAACCTCATGGCTTTCAGACAAAATTCGCTTGCGGTGGCCAATCCTTGTAGGCCAATCAGTCACTGCCATTATTGGGCTTTTGCTCGTTCTGTATCCAAAGCCGCCGGGTGCACGATATTTCGGATTGTTCCTGGCTACCTGGGGCACGCAAGGCAATATCCCAGCTTCTTTGGCGTACGGCAACAACCAGACAGCTCGGGTGCAGAAGCGCGCAGTCGTTGCTGCTGTCATGATCTCAGTCGGCGCAGCTGGCGGAGTGACTGGCAGCACCATCTTTCAGGCAAAAGATGCACCGGTAGGTTTCTCTGAACTGCAAAAGGTTCAGTGTCAGACACTAAATTCGCACTTAGCAATATCTCCCGGGTATGTGGGCAACCATAGCAATGCAGATGCTATACTCAATCGTCACAATTTGCATGTCGATGTATCTCAAGCGTCAGAACAAACTTGCAGACGAAGGCAAGAAGCCGGCTTTGGAGGGCGTGGAAGGATTTCGATATGCGCCGTAAGTGCCAATATCTTTAAGTTGGGAGCATCAATATAGAAACCAATCCATGGAAGAAAAGACCTACGGAGCCTGCGGAACGTACTGTGTGTGAAGGAAACTCGTACAGAGTGATGACTCGTGGGTAAGCAAGGATGAGTGCTCATTAGGAGTGAGTGCGACAGCCGCTAGCGCCATCGGCCCCTGCCCCACTCGCCTAGACTCCTGCTCTCAACACCAACACTCCTTCATTCTAGGCATCAAACGCCTACATTGCGAGATTTGAAGCCGAGATCCTGCCACACAGTGAAGGCAATGCCCAGATGGGCGATGCGGCAGACTTCTAACTCGCCAAGCTTTCGCCAAGCTCATGCGTTCCGTAGCCCCGTTCTCCACATCTGACATTCTACACGTCTCGCAGCCTTGTCTTTCAGGAACGCTTCCGAATCGAGCTGTCGAATCCACCAAATGGCGACATGTAACGTCTGTAACGGCCTGTCAGCGTCTGTCGTTCTATTCTTACTCGTGGGGAAACTTCAGGCGACTTTTCCAGGAGGCGCCTGAGCACGCGCCTGAGGACGTCGGCATAGCAGCTAGTGCATCGTTCGCGTCTGAAGGTATGCCTTGGAAGGCTTGAAGGCGCACCGAGCCTGGTTTCGAAGGCATGAACAGCACCTCAGATCCTTCACACCAGAGGCAAACACGGGTAGCCAGCATCATGAGTACCATTGGACGTGAATATAAGAAGTTCGAATCATCGCCATTATATTGTTCTCCTATCACCAAGCATCTGCTCTTCTTCTCTACTATTCTATCTTCTTATCTTGTTTGCCCTACAGCTCGAAGCTGCGCAATTTAGTCTTTATTCAAACTACAGCCGGACTGTCTACACTCAATCTTAACATTCCGCCTGATTCTCAATACAAGTCCTCAAAATGCATTTTCAACTCACCACCATCACCGCTCTTGCAGCTCTTTCGTCTGCTCTCCCAACTCTCAAGGTTCGCCAGTCCGGTCCCGTCCTGGCATCCACAACCTACGATGCTATCTCTATCTCTGGTGGACAAGCAGGCAACGCCGAAGCAGAGGCGCTTGCCGTCTTCTCCGCGCTCGACCTGAACAATCCGGGCAACATAGACGCTGCAGACATCGATTTCCTTGGCCAGGTCAACAACGTAGCTAACGATGCCGAAACTGATGCTTTCAACCCTGCCATTGAGGCCGCCACAGGCGCTGAAGCCGAAGCTCTGGCTGCTGGAAAGACAAAGAACAAGGTCCTGAAACTGATGGCCACAAAGATTGAACTCGAAGCTAAGCAGGCCCAAGGCGAGGATGTGGCTGCGAAGCTTGACGATGAGTTGACGAAGCTGAATAACAACATTGCGACGGATAAGGAGAACGCTGGAAACCCGAGTACCGCGCTGCCATTTGATGCTGCGATTACCGGTGGAGGCAGCACTGCCGCTGGGGTTGGTGCTGGGGCTGGGGCTGGGGCTGGGGCAGGAAACAACAACGCCACAGCTGGCAGCAACGACGCGAACCAGGACGATGCAGCCGCAGGTGATGACAATGATGCTGCTGCTGACGAAAATGCTGCTGCCGATGGAGACGCTGCCGCCGACGAGGATGACACCGCCGATGATAATGCAAATGACAATGCCGCAAACAACAACCAAAACCAGAACGGAAACAACAACGCTGGCGGTAACGCGAACAATAACGCTGGTGGTAATGCGAACAACAACGCTGGTGGTAATGCAAACAACAACGCTGGTGGTAATGCAAACAACAACGCTGGTGGCAACGGGAACGGTGCGACCGACAACTTCTTGTTCGGCGGCAACTAATTGTAAAGAAAGATGGCTGGACCACTAGTGCGATGAGCAGGCAACCGAATGCCTGATGAAATGGCTGGTACCAGACGCATGTACCTTTGTCGTAGATTAACATTTATTCTCATAACATATACATAAATTTCGTTACAATAACTTCATGAACATATCTCTACATCCTCGACCTCAAGCAGTCTCTTCTTTTCTTCAACGTCGCCTTCCTCGCTCTCGATATAGCGCCTCAACCCTGCGTAATTGTGCCCTTTAACGATGTCCTTCGTCTCCCCTCTCGTCCCAAAACAGCAATGTTCCACTCGTCCCAGCGGCCCCTCTCTTGGTTCTTCTTCCAGCAAAACGCCAAACCTCAACTTGGTTTCTCTGAGTTCTTTTGGAAACGGATCACCTCCTAAACATGCACCAACGCTGAGGTGATCAAGCGTCGGATTGCGAGTTGTGACGAGGATGCGACTGAACAGCGTATCACTCGCAACACCGTTCTGGTAAATTGCCCAACTCCCAATGAGGATGGAGGCGAGTGTAGTCGCTACAGCTATAGCGTATCCGATCCAAAGCGAGGAAGGGAGGTAGATATACACGATCATTGTCCTGCTCTTGACGCACTCGACAGCCTGTGTTTCTGCCGCCACAAGAGTAGGCTCGGAGAGCAAGGTGAGCAGCATATCTTCGAATAAGCTCTGCACTGCTTCCATCAGGTTTTGCTGGGGATAAGAGGTTCGGCCGTCCATGAGTCGTGTTTCACTGATGTCAGAGCGCGTGATGATGAATGTGTCGGAGGTTTTCTCGATGTCGCCGCGCAGGAAACTGCGGAGCATGGCGCCCATGGAGTGGTATGCTGCAGCGAGCTTGTACGCCGTTGTGTTACCTCGTGGGCTGATATAAGCGGAACTGGGGATAGGGATAAGAGCACTGTCGTTGTTTCGATTGGATGATAGCGTAGTGTTGACAACGGGCGAGAGAAAATCGCGTTGCTTGAGGATTGCATTCTGGGTAGGACGAAAGCGCATCTCGAAGGTATAATTCGTATGGTACATTACGCATTTGAACATTTTCGGTTCGTGAACCCAAGTCCACTTCTTTGCATGTGGAGAGTCTTCTGGGTATCTTGTAGTTAAATTTTCGGCATAGCCAACCCATAGTACAGGCTCACTTTCGAACACGCCTAGAGAGGTCGAATATCCGGGATCTGGTACGCCTTCCTTAGTAGGCGTCTGGGGTCTCTTGTAATCGCCCTGATCGACCTCAGCATGGTAAATGAAGTCGCCTTGAGGTGCGATCTGCTCGATTGTGAAAGGTGCATCGCCAGGCACAGCGTCAGTGATGTCATCACATCTATAGCCCGGAGCCACGAAGTTGATAGAGTATGTGCAGTTGAAGCCTTGTCCGCAGAATTCAACAGCTGCCCTCTCACGTGGCTGGGCCTTTTTCAGATACGCACTACTGAACGCCAAACGACGAGCGATCTTGGATGGCTGGTCGTAGTAATCGAAATACCCTTCTTCCAATCCGTCTGGATCGGTTGTGTTGTAATAGATCAAAGAGTTTCCTCGCGAGTTACTCTGCTGCTCATCGCGAAAGTTGAAGACAGCTTCACGTGTTAAATTGAGGGTTGCGACAGCCGGACAGATCGTTGTTCTGTTTGTAGGTCGAGGCTGGGATGTGAGCGACGCTGGGGACAAAACGGAAGCAACCGGTATCAGCCTGAGCCCACATCAACACGTCACTTTGAGACTGTGCTATCTTCGAACTCACCAGCTGCAAATGGCCATCAGTGTAGCCAGCTTTCCGTTCCTGACCATCTCCCAGTTCAGGAAAAACATTGTCGGATCTTCTGTAGCAGAGAACAGACCGTCGATGCCATTAATAGTCATGGCTTTGCGGCGAAGCGTGTGCCAGATACGTTGTCTGTAGCATACGATTACTGTGGAAACCAGCATACTCTTTGTAAAGAAGGCCATGGCTGTGCCGTAGCGCACCATTTGCAACTGCTCTGTAGCCGGCTTTCCGCTCAAATGCGCATAGAACAAATGGTGCCCTACGGCTCCCAAGACTCCGGCTACGAACAGAGACGCTATGATCGCAGGGGTTGTCCAGTGCACATGCCACCGCGCCAGCTCTCCAAGTCGCTTGTCCACCAGAGCTTGCGTATCCGCGTCCAAAGTTTTTGTCTGGTACAATGAATTCAAGGTGAACATTGATTCTCGTTCTGAGCGCAATGAAGGCTGAGGGCTTTCCTGTCGACCTGATATAGGCGCGTATTGCGTGTTGCTCGTTGTTGGAAGGAGGTATGCTCCAGAGTGCGACCTTTCATGAGATCTTCCGCGCGGCCCATTGGCGGGAGAGTTTCCGCGCGAGCTATGTGCGGACCTATCTTGCGCATCTAGCGATGACCGTGAGAAGTGAGATAGCTCGATTGGGTCGTGGAACGGATCGTACGGCGCGCGCAGATCTGGCGATGGGTCGCGTGACGAGTATGCGGAACGAGGGCCTCGCGAGGTCATTGTGGGGGATGGAACAGGACCGTTTATTGGCGAGGGAATACACAGATGCTATGTTTCCATTGCCGGCTCGTTCACGGTAGTGTAGTCGTCCTTGGACAAACGTTCAGTCGGTAGGAAGCCACTGAAAGCTTGGGGGACGTAAAGGCTGCTGAAATGCAAGTCCTCGATGAGAAACAAAGACACAAGACAGGTGCCGCAATTTGAGTCAACTTGCGACATGTTCGGTGTTTACCCAGCTGCCGTCGAAATGCTGCGGAGGCGGGCGAGACTCAGCTGCAAATAGCACTAAGCACGATCAGCACTAGCTGCAGCTGGGTGGCTTAGAGCTGAGGCCGTTCTATCGAATAACGATGAGCTTTGTTGATGTTGACTGCTGTCGTGCAATGCTTGAGACAAGCGCTGCAGTCGTCAAGGCTGAAGCCGAGAAATGTACTGGAACAACATCAATTTGACCTTCGCGCCCATCGCTTCCTACCTTCCAGCCCCACTGGAGCTCTAACTGCCGCCAGATTCTCAACTCCATCGAATCGCGACCGATGTCTCTACTACCGACATAGCGAAGTTTGCGGTTGGCGGTACACAGCCAGCCTAAAGCCAGCCTTATCTAAGGCTCCAAGACCAGGTTGACGCACGCTCCTTCAGTTCGGGACCACTAATCCTGTCAGGTTCCATGTAGCTCGCATCTGACTTGCAAGGTGTGTTGAATGAACAAGGCCTAGCATACACTGGTCTCGACAGCTTTGTCCTCGAAGCATTGCGCAGCGTCGCTCGATACGTTGGAGGGGGGCGCGACACTGGAATGTTGAAGATAGTAACTGTCGAGTGCAGCGTCAAAATTCCGAAGACCACTGGAACGCGACCAAGTGCTGTGTACGTGGTGGAAGAGTCGAGATGCAGCGGTGCTGGGCGGTTCATGCCGTGAAATCGGCGAAGAATCGGACAGGCCCAAATTGCGCTCAAAACTGCACTCAAAACTGCACTCAAAACAGCACTCTGCATACACCGCTCACTAAACATCAACAATCCTATATAGGATTACTACAACGGGCCTCACCTACTAAGCACAATCAAAGTGTTCAAGCGCAAGAGCGTGGAGCTCCACTACCGAGCGATCTCCGACGTCAGCATAGCCATCCCTGTAGCATGCAGCCGGATTTGTCTCTTCAAGCTTGATCATCACATACCCAAATCGGCCATCTCCACATTGAAACGCAGCACCCGGGGAAGGTCCGTTTCTGGAAGCTTAGAAATGCACTCGGCACTTCTGTGGAGTGCTTTTCAAGAAAGGTGATTGGCAGAGCTTGAGGCTGGCAGATCCCGACCGTTATTGTTGCGTCACTACCGGTATTTCTTAGGACCCACATTTTGTAAAGTCGACTACATACATAAATATGAGCCCCGCTTTGGAGGATAACAGGATACTCACATTTTCTACAGCTTTCCAACACCCAATTGCTGCTCCATAATCTCCAGCTTTCATTACTACATATCACATCACACAATATGGCACCATCAGCGACCAAGCAATGGATGATCGAGGGAAAGGATGGCTTTGATGCTCTGAAGTTCAACGAGAGCGCTTCTATTCCCAAGGTCGGCGACAAGGACGTCCTCGTCAAGAGTATGCATTCCTCAGAGCTCGAGTTAGCTTACAGCACCCACTAACGCTTCCTAGTAAACGGAGCATCCCTCAACTACCGCGACCTCATCATCCCTAAGGGCAAATACCCCTTCCCCGCAAAAGACGGTGTGATCCCCGGCTCGGACGGTGCCGGCGTCGTAGAGTCTGTCGGTAGCGGCGTAACGCGCTTCAAGGCTGGCGACCGCGTCGTTACACTCTTCAACCAGGCCCACATCGCCGGTTCCCTCGACGGAGCCTCGCTGTCGACCGGTCTCGGAGGCGCCATCGATGGCACATTGCGCGAATACGCTGTCTTTGACGAGCAGGGTCTCGTTCCGGCGCCCAAGAACCTGAACGACCTCGAGGCCAGCACGCTGAGTTGTGCGGGGCTGACGGCGTGGAATGCGTTGTATGGATTGGAGTCGAGGGCCCTGAAGCCCGGACACTGGGTCCTCACACAAGGCACAGGTGGTGTGTCCATCTTCGCACTCCAGTTCGCCAAAGCCGCCGGCGCGCGCGTCATCGCGACCACATCCTCAGCTTCCAAGGCCGAAACCCTTAAGAAGCTCGGCGCAGACGAAGTCATCAACTACAAGGAGACTCCCGCCTGGGGCGAGAAGGCCAAAGAGCTCACCGGCGGTGTTGGCGTGCAGCACGTCGTCGAGGTTGGTGGGCCTACCACCATGGCACAGTCTCTCAAGGCGATCGCCATTGATGGCGTCATCACCATCATTGGCTTCATCGGCGGCATGGAGAAGAACCAGCCCACCTTCCTTGAGACGCTCAACAACATCTGCACAGTACGCGGTATCTTGGTCGGCAACAGGCTACAGATGCAAGACATGGTTGCGGCGATCGAGGCGAACAACATTCATCCAGTCGTCGATGAGAAGGTGTTTGAGTTGAAGGACCTGAAGGAAGCGTACCAGTACATGTGGGACCAGAAGCACTTTGGTAAGCTCACAATCAAGGTCTCTGCGTAAGCCTGGGGTAGTACAAGGATAATAATAAGTATGTAACACGATATATCACGAATGTACGTGAAGACAAACTACACACCCTATCTTATTATCGTCTACTGCACTCAACCTGGAGGTTCTCAAAGGCCATATGAGAATATCCGGCTGTGTCGATCATAGAGTTCGTACACTTCAAATCAGCGTTAATACGGTTACAATCTTAGGGAGTACAGTTCAAAACCAAAACAATCATCAATTGCCAGCCTCCGCGGCTGGTTGGGGTATCTTTAAACGACTGAACTCCAAACCCTGTACACAAATCCAACCCGTATCGAAAGAAAAAACACCAATGCCCAAACCCCTGGGGACCTCCGCGGTCAACCCAGACCAGACCCGAATTGAAAGAAAAAACAACCAATGCCTAACCCAAAACCGTGTGAGAAGAAAAACGCCCATGCCAAACCCCCTGAAGACCTCCACGGTCAATAATCCAACTCCATTGGGCGCCCAGTAATGATGGTAATAGCCATCCGCTCTCGTGCTTCCAGCATGCCGTTGCATGCGATGACCTTCTTTGTATCATCTCCGCGGATAAGGACCAGGGCGTTCAGCAGAACAAAGACGCCGCAGTCGCTGCCATTGAGCTGACGTGAACTCCGCTGTTGTTCAACCACCGTCCACTCTTCGTCCTTGTAAAGCTCCTTGAGCTCGTTTTTGAGGTACAAGCGCATCTTGTCGACGTATTTGTCTCCATTCCAGCCCAGAGAATCCAAGTACTCAATAATCCGCTCTTGGGGTTTGACGGCGAGCAGGCGCCAGTGGGAGCCATCGCAGATGGGGTAGAGGACGAGCTTAGCGTCCAAAAACTGTTTTCCTCCCAAGCAAGCCCTGCCGGCCCAGCGTTCGACGTTCTTGACGCCGCCCTTTATAGAATTGTACCAGTGCGAGGAGAACGCATGGTAAGGAGGTGCAGGACCACCGCGTTTGAAGACAAAACCAGCATCGTTGTTCCAATCCTTCACAAGCACGGCAAGATACTCGTTGACAATCTCGTCGTTGAGCCAGGCCTTGGCGCTACCGTTGAACTGGTCAGGCAACAAGGTACCGAAGTCGCGTGCAGTGATCTTGTGGGGTATGATGGGGAAGGTTTCATTGAGGCCGTGCTTCGATTTGACGGCAATCTCATCGAGCTGTGCGCGTTCTGCGTCGGAAAGCGGTGCAATTAGAGGCTTAGGTGGTGGAGGCTGAGACCGATTTTGTGTCAAGAGGTTCTTGATTTCCTCCTCGAGGTCTTGAAGAAGCTCTTTGGACAGCTGCGATTCCTCCAGTGAGTGGTCTAGAGGCGGTCCATCCACATCCTCGTCAAAGTCCGAGTCAGAATCTAGGTCCTCAAACGGAATCTCCTCGAGGTTTTCAGTATCCTCATCAGAATCGTCGTCGAAGTT
Source organism: Ascochyta pisi (assembly GCA_039634435.1). Classification (NCBI taxonomy): domain Eukaryota; kingdom Fungi; phylum Ascomycota; class Dothideomycetes; order Pleosporales; family Didymellaceae; genus Ascochyta; species Ascochyta pisi. The sequence goes on along the minus strand of CP113331.1, from coordinate 440,331 downwards.
TGGTTCTAGAATGGGTGACCTGATAGCCTCCAAAGTGGAGTCGAGCATCTCGCTAATTCGCTCATCGACGTAAAAGGATTTGACGGTGCTGTGAGAAGCCCATCGAACATTTCTTTTACGTACTGGCGAAGGTGAAGGTGTGCGTGGTGTGTCAACGCTGTTCGTGTGATTTGCGTCAGGGAGGAAGGAAAGGTCAATGTTGATGGTGTCGACGGGGCTGTCATAGCTCCGCTCGGCTGCGGCCCGTGCATCGGCGTCTCGGTTTTCCCGATTCTCGAGCTCAGCCTTGTATTGAGCATTGGCCTCTGACGCATTGGTCGCGGCAGCGGGCGCATTCATGGCGAGAACTGAAGACTTGAAGTGCATTTTCGTCAAGTCGCTGATGGTAATGTGGTGCGAGATTGGTGGCGCCAAAATGCGATTGGGCCGATGTGACAATGAGGACGTGGCTGTGAACGGAGTCCGCAGCTGTCTCCTAAGAAGCTGTCCTCCCAATGGCATGACCAAGGACTTGCGAAGCATAGAGCATGGGGAGATGGGTGAGATGATCCTCCTGTGAGATTGTGGGAGCCAGCTGGAACCGGTGGGAGAGCCAGTGTGTGGTTTGTGTGGGGGTATGTCGAGACCGACATCCTCCATCGAGCAGTCGAGGCTGTCGTCGATGTCATCGTCCTGGGGATCTTCGGCGTATTGGGGGGAGTCAAAAGTTGGGGTGGGAAATGACTCGAGCACAAAGCTGGGGAGATGATTGCGCGTGACGTCAGGGCTGGATGAGAGCTGTCCAGAGACGCGTCTGCGCGTTGGAGTGGCGGGAGCGAAGCCTGCATCGACCAGTCGTCTCTTAGACGCACCGTCTTCTCTGACTATGGGGACCACGCGGATGCGCTGCTGTCGCGTGAAGCTCTCGACAAGGCGGCTGGGAAGCTTGAAGACTTCCAAGGTGACGGACGTCGCGAATCTGGCGGCAGTGGTGAAGAAGGTGTCGCTCGGGGCAGGCGCGGTTGCCTCCTCGACGGGGAGGTGCTCCTCGGGCCATTGACCAGGGATTGTGTGTGCTGGTGATGAATCGAGTGCCTGCCTTAATGTGAGCTCAGTGTCAGACAAAGAGCGGCAATGAAAGACAGACCTGGGGCTCTGCAGCGAGGATGTCGCCTTGGAAGCCGACAGGAATGTCGAAGGCGCGAACGAAGTCGCGTTTCGAAGCCATCGCGAAGTGCGATAGAGTGCTTACAGTTGTTGCTGTTGCTGTTGCTGTTGTTGCCGTGGTTACTGAGTGCAGTTGCGACGGTCGGAAACAGATGCGTTTTGAGAAGTCGCGACGCGTTTAAGTGGAGAGCGGAGGGAGGAGGGGCGGGTGATCTTTCCATTTGTACAACTGCCAAGAGAATCTGAGCGACGTGTCCCCGCCACATCATGTGACAGTATCGATTGAGCCGGATCTAAGTAGCCCCGATCGCCGATTGCGGCTCGAAGCCAAGGAACAGCATTGTGGTACGCATGTCAATTCATGCTCCATTCTTCTGCTGCACCCTGCCACTGCCTGTGATATTTCTCTGGTCCCTCGATACACCGCCAGGTCTTATTTCCCGCCTCCGCAAAGCCCATACTGCCTGCGAATTTGGTTGCCCGCCAGTGGCACGTCATCTGCCAAGTTTGAAAGGGCAAGAACCCCTCGACAGCTCGCCCTCACAACAAACTACCCCCACCCGCCCATCACCACACCCGTCGCGCCGCAATCATGGACACGAATATGGAGGACGTCAAGATGCCCGAGCCCATGCAGCTCTCGTCAGTCCCAGCCTCTGAGCCCACCACAATTCCCACGCTGGACGGCTGGATCGAGAGCCTGATGACATGCAAGCAATTGGCAGAGAGCGACGTTCAGAGGCTGTGCGACAAGGTACGCGACAACGCGCGCTGGCGGTTTGCGAAGGGATAATGCGTACTAACTGTGTCATGTGACAGGCTCGTGAGGTGCTTCAGGAGGAGTCCAACGTCCAGCCGGTGGTATGTGCCACCCCTTGGTTCTGCAATGCTGCGACTCACATTCGCGTAGAAATGCCCTGTCACGGTCTGTGGTGACATCCACGGACAGTTCCATGACCTGATGGAGCTGTTCAAGATCGGTGGTCCCAACCCAGACACGAACTACCTCTTCATGGGTACGTTCACCGCCTACACATCCGTGTCGCGTGCTGACCGTTCCTAGGTGACTACGTTGACCGCGGTTACTTCTCTGTCGAGACCGTGACCCTTCTTGTTGCACTTAAGATTCGATACCCCCAGCGCATTACCATCCTCCGCGGAAACCACGAGTCGAGACAGATTACCCAGGTGTACGGCTTCTACGACGAGTGTCTCCGCAAGTACGGCAACGCCAACGTCTGGAAGTACTTCACAGACCTTTTCGACTATCTTCCTCTCACCGCGTTGATCGACAACCAGATCTTCTGTTTGCACGGTGGTCTCTCGCCTAGCATCGACACGCTCGACAACATCAGGGCGCTTGACCGCATTCAGGAAGTGCCCCACGAAGGGCCCATGTGCGACCTTCTCTGGTCAGACCCCGATGACAGGTGCGGTTGGGGAATATCTCCCCGTGGTGCCGGTTACACATTCGGCCAGGACATCTCAGAGGCGTTCAACCACAACAACGGTCTGACTCTGGTGGCACGAGCCCACCAGCTTGTCATGGAGGGTTACAACTGGTCGCAAGACAGGAATGTTGTGACCATCTTCTCAGGTGAGATTTTTTGATCGACTACGCTGGTTCCTGCGCTTACAATTACAGCACCAAATTACTGCTACAGATGCGGTAACCAGGCGGCCATCATGGAGATTGACGAGCATCTCAAGTACACTTTGTATGTCGAACCTTCCCTTTGTATACTCGCCCACTGACTTGGTAACAGCTTGCAATTCGACCCGTGCCCGCGCGCTGGTGAACCGATGGTATCTCGCAGGACTCCGGACTATTTCTTGTAGAAGGAACTGACGTTCGTCGGTACGTGGCATGAAAGAGCAAGGAGGCAGCACAACATGAAACGCACTCGACCGCTTGAGGCGATGTGATTGTCCTTCGGCAACGCACGCCTTATCACGGTGCCACACGACGCAGAGACACGACTTGGGCCATGTGCGGTACGATGCTAGATTGGCTCAGCTGGCCAAGAATGATGAGGGCTACTGCTATGCATGCAAGTTGCTGTAGACTTGAAGCAGTATTCCTGCGGGTGTACGCAAATTTACGATGATGGATGATTTTTATATTTTGAATGTTCTTTCCTTTCCGTCCTGGTGAAAGTGAGGTTTTTCTCTTGTGCCGTCTTCTTTACTGTGCCCAATTCTAGGCTCAGCAGGTGAGGTCGTCATACGAATCTACAAGCCCGCACCTCTCCTTCGTCAGCACGTGTCAGGACAAACCACTTTTACGGCGCTATCCCCTTCATTATTGCCCTCACGTTTGTACAGCAGACGGCAACACAGCGTGTCTGCGCAGGGCACGTGCTCATAGAGTGGCGACAAGATCGCTATCACCGAATTTTCCCATCCATCCATATTTTGCAACGAGTACTGACGGCTTGGGTTAGTCTAGTAGAGATCTCGGGTGTGCGACATGTCAGGTATGGTGTGCGTTGTTGAAGTTAGAGTCGGGGTTGGAGCATCGCTTGCTCGGTTGTCTATCTATCTTGCTTGGTTCACACAGTAGCCGGTATGTTGATTGTCCTGATTTCCAGGATTTTCGTGGCGTGTTGTGTGTTTTCTATTTTCTCTGTCTTCTCTGTTTTTCATCTTCCTTCTTTTTCGAGGTGTCTTATTCGCGTAGCTATGTAGCATCCTAGTAAATACAGAAATGAAAATGTTCTTATTAAGTTAAGCACACTACCTGCTACCTCGTTATTAGATGTGATATGCATGCTAGTAGCGTTGAAGTAGCCTTTTGTATCTTATACGTATATTCATCGTAGTATGGTACTAAGTAGAAGCATATCATGTAATGCATCACGTATATCAGCCAATCGATGAAACCAAACAGATAGCGAATACACCTCGCAGTCATGCGTTATTCTGTTCTTTTCATTTCGTGCTCATGCTTTTTTTTTAAAGTTCTGGATACCCAGGTTAGACTGGACGGTACGCAGCTTCTCAGATATCTATTCACACCCCTTACTACACTTTTTAAAAACACAGCCCTACGCAACGCATCAACGCAACAAAACAACAAACTAACTCTCCCCTCTTCCCTCTTCCCTCACATGATCAAAAGCCCTTATCTGATACCATCCACTTACCCTAGTACGTAGACAACACAATGCACTCTCCCACTCAACGACCTTTAATTCAGTTGGTTTCGATCCGGGTCGCTGCGTGCGCTGTGTATGCTACGCATCTACAGATATGAAATAAACAAGGTGTGTCATGCTTTCGATTCGACTCGATACCAGCAGATCGTGGGTATGGATGTGGACGATGTGGGAGGGAGCTGGTACATGTAGGATAAGGAGTGTAGGGTGTGGTTTGTGGTGTGAAGTGTGAAATGGGATGTGAGACGGGATGTTTTGTATAGATGTGCGCTGGGTTGAGCTGATGTTGATGTTAATGTTGATATTGATCTTAATAATACAAATTAGTACGATTTGCTGTGCTCGTATGTAGTATAGTATAGCATAGTACACCACAACACAGTATAAGAAAGTATAATACAATCCAGCATACTATAAGAAAACACGCTATATTCTAAAAAGAGAATAAAAAGCACATTGACTACAACTACTCTACTCTACTCTACTCTACTCCACTCTACTCTACTCACTCCATGCACCCATCCGCCCATCCAGCGCAGAAACATACCTCCACCACCAACCAACCAACCAACTCATCTCACCTCACCTCGTAAAACAAAGGAACTGCGCAATCGGCCGTTGATGGAAATACCCAATTAGTCGTATGTGATTGTGTTCTATCTATCTGTCCATCTGTCTGTCTGTCAGTCCGTCCGTCCGTTGGGAAAGCAGAGTCAAGATATAGATTTCAACCAAGGAACATATAATGCAAAGCAAAAAAAAAAAAAAAAAAAAAAAAAAAGCCCTTCCAATTCACTTGATTCTCAGCCGGGCAAGGCTACTACATAGTAGACATAAACGCAAGAAAAGGGTACAGGAACAGAACCCCTTAGGGACAGGCAGCTAGATTTCCACCACCAAAAAAAAGAAAAAAAAAACGGTAAAAGGCTGACCTGACCTGGCCTGGACCTGATTAAACGCCGGTAGTATGCACACCTACACCCACATTCTAACTATCCTTCCTCGACTCACTTCGACTCTGTCGAGTGCTAATCCCATCCATCCATCCCTGCGATCCCGTCTATCCCGTCTCCCATCGCCGTCGTCGAATGCAGATTATAGATCGTCGTCGAGATGAATAGCGTCTGGATTTGCGGCGGCGTCTTCCGGTGCTGTCATGTTGCCCTTTAGCCCAGTTGTGGCGGCGACGAAGCCAGCCGGGGCGCGAGCTTGGCGCTCCAGTGCGGCCATGGCGTCTTCGCTCGCGGCCGAGTCGTCTTCGGCGCCTGCTTCCGTGTGGCCGTTGGCTTGGCCGCGCGCGACGGCTTGCGAGGCGATGAAGTTGACGTCCGTGCTGGGGGGTGTTAGTAGGGTCGTCGAAGGGTTGGGGTAGGGTCGTCAAAGGGTTGGGGTAGGGGGACGTACTTGTACTGTGCTTGGACACTCCGCTTGATGCGCAGCATCTCCTTGTATGTGTCCTCGTTTCCGTGAGAGACTTCGAAGCTCTCCCATTTCTTCCAGAACTCGGGGCTTGTCCTGGGGTCGCAGAACTGTGAGGCGTGGCCGTAGATGGCTCGCGCGCGGTCAATCTCTCCCAACCGTCTCTCCATGTCGGCGAACTTGAGACACATCTCCTTGGCCTCGCCGTCTGGGAGTGCGGCAATGGCGCGCTCGTAGATGGGTCGGGTGGAGGTGAGACCAAAGTTGGAGGCGGATTTGGTAATGTAAAAGTTGAACATGTCCATGCGGTCCTCGTCGGCGACGGCACGCGTAGCACGCTCGTAGATGCGCATTGCGTGGCGTGCGAGACCTCGATCTTCCTCCAGCGCGCCGTACATGAGGTACAGGACCTTGGCGAACTTGGGCGGGCAGCCTTCGACGGCTTGTTCGAAGAGGTCGCGCAGGCGTTCCATACCAATCTTGCGGTCCACGGCTTTTGTGAGGTACAGGTTCCAGATCTCGAAGGCGACAGGGTAGCTGAAGAGGTCGAGACCGCGCTCGTAGACCTTGAAGCTGTCTTCAAAGTACTGGTTCTCCTCGAGGAGGTTGGCGTAGTTGACGACCGTCTGCGGTGTTGCGATGCGGAGCTCGAAGATTCTCTCGTACACCTTCTTCGTCTCTTCCAACGTGCTGACACTCTCGACGAGATCGACGTAGAAGCTCCACAGTTTCCAACTCTTGTGCACGCGCTGCTGCGGGGTCAACGACTCGTCAAAGTAGTCGACATTCGAGCGCTTGGGGGCCTGGGTGGCCTTGGCCATGATGTCGACGGCCTTGTCGAAGTTTTGGTTGCGCAGCTCCATCTCGGCCCACTCGCACCACATCTCGGCCAGCTCAGCGACCGACTTGAAGGGCACCTTGACGGCCTTGTCCATGATGGCGCGGGCGTTGTGCAGACTGCCGCCGGCTTCGTAGAATTTGGCGTAATTGGCCCACAGCTCGTGGAACTTGCCGACGGCCTTCTTGGGGTGGATGGCAGCGATGGCGTCTGTGTAGGTCTGGACGACCTCTTTTTTGTTGTCTCCCCAGAGGGCGACGCGCTTCTCCCACTCGATGACATTGTGTGGGTTCTGCCGTAACATGACATCGTTGAGCAAGAAGGGTCTCCGTTGCATGAGCGACTCAAAACGGAGCATGCGGATGTCCAGATCGGCGTCGGCGGCCTCGTCGGCGGTGCCCTTTTCTGAACGGGCGGCAGCCTCATTCAACTTGATGCCGATCATGGCCTCCTCGGCCTCGACGTACGTGTCGAAGACGACGGAGAAGTCGCGGACGGTCATGACGGTGGTGATGGCGCGCTCGAAGACGTCTCGCGCCTTCTCGTACTCGCCCTTGTGCATCCAGTAGCGGGCCAGGCCGACGCACAAGATGCCTCGTTGGTCGGGGAACTTGTCGATGCCACTGTGGGTGATGTTCTCGACGTCGATGCCGCTGTCGTCGGAGGTGTCGATGTCGTTTGCGTGGTCGATGATCAGGTCCATCATCTCGGACCAGAACTGGAAGGGCCCCTTTGCGTCCTTGCTCTTGAAGCGGGGGTTGTTGAGGATGTGCATGTAGTTTGTGACGGCCTCGGTGTACTTGCGCATGTTCTTGAGCAGCTCGATGAAGTCCTCTGCATCCTCGGGGTGGATCTGCATGTAGCGGCGCCAGATGCGGACGGCGGTCTCGCCCGAGGCGGAGGCGGCAAAGGGGCGGTAGAGGGCCCAGATGCGGTTGTGCTGGGTCAGGGGCAGGGCGCGCAGGGCGCGGTCGAAGGTGCGGCGGGTGGTGGTGACGAGGGGCTGGTGCATGAGGAAGCTGAGGTACATTTCCCAGATGCGCGGCATCTTGTTCAGCAGGACCAGGGCGCGCTCGAACAGCGAATTGAGCTTGAGGAAGTGCGGGGCGAACTTGGCGGGGTTCCTGTGGGCGAGGTGGCGGGTGCGCAGGTCGAGGTACAGCTTCCACAGCTTGTAGGAGCGCGGCAGGGTGGTGACGGCGCGCTCGAGGACAAAGGCCTGCTCGAGGATGGTGGCGCGGGAGCGCTTGAAGGCGAAGTAGTCGAGCCAGGGCTTGACGCTGCCGGGGTTGCGCTGGATGTCCTGCTCGTAGGCGACGTCCTGGTCGGTGATGAGGAAGAGGTCGTGCGGGCGGTCCATCTTGCGCTTGCTGGGCCGGACGAGGGTCGTGGGCGCGGGCGCGGGCGCGGGCGCGGGCGCAGACATGGTGGGCAGCATCTGGGCGGGCATGGCGACGCCAGAGTCCCGCGGATGGGCGGCGGCGAGGGCGGCGGCGAGGACTGCGGTGGTGGGAGCGTCGTCGTCGTCGTCGTTGTCGTCGTCGTCGTCGTCTTGGACCGAAGTGCAGCGAGCGTGCAGCGTTCAAACTTCTGAGCCCGGGAGTTGCGGACAGCCCGGCCGCCCAATCACCGCCCGCCCTGCCGCCCTGCCGCCCTGCCGTCTCCACCTCGCGAGCTCGCCAGTTGGCAGCCAGCACCAGCACCAGCACCAGCACCAGCGCGTCCGAGCTCCCAGTCTGCGCTGAGGAGCTGCGTCACACCCGCCCTACTACTGTCTACTGTCTACTACTACACTGCACCGCCGCCCATAGCACCGCCCATCACACCACACGCCGGCATTCCAGCCACCCTCTTCCTGCCTGCTCCTCTCGACCTGTCTATTCCCTCCCCACCTCCACCATGTCTGGCAGCGGGGTACGTTGGCCCTCGCACCGCCCTGCAACCCAAAACCCACTCACACCCTCCCCCAGGCACGCGAAGCCGTCTTCCCCACGCGCCAGTCGCTGGGCTTGATGAAGACCAAGCTCAAGGCCGCACAGCAGGGACACGACCTGCTCAAGCGGAAGAGCGAGGCCCTGACAAAGTAGGCATTGCCTCGCCCCATCTGCCCTGCCAAGCCCTGTACTGACCCTGTACTGACCCTGAACTGACCCTGTACAGACGCTTCCGAGGTGCGACCACTTTATATACCTAACCCCCCTCGACCACTTTATAAACCTAACCCCCCTCGACCACTTCACACACCCCCGCTAATCTGATGCCCAGAAATCACCCGCCGCATCGATGAGGCCAAGCGCAAAATGGGCAGGGTCATGCAGGTCGCCGCCTTCTCCCTCGCCGAAGTCTCGTACGCCGTCGGCGGTGACATTGGCTACCAGATCCAGGAGTCGGCCAAGCAGGCCCGCTTCCGCGTCCGCACCAAGCAGGAGAACGTCTCGGGTGTCTTCCTGCCCCAGTTCGAGAGCTACACGGTCGAGGCCAACAACGACTTCGCCCTGACCGGTCTGGGCAAGGGCGGCCAGCAGATCCAGCGGTGTCGAGAGACGTACGCCCGCGCCGTCGAGACCCTCGTAGAGCTGGCCAGTCTGCAGACGGCCTTTGTCATCCTCGACGAGGTCATCAAGGTGGTCAACCGCCGTGTCAATGCCATGTAGGTGCTTTCATTACCTCGCCCGCCACCAGAGCTAACCACCCCAGCGAGCACGTCATCATCCCGCGAACCGAGAACACGATCAAGTACATCAACTCGGAGCTCGACGAGCTCGACCGAGAGGAGTTCTACCGCCTGAAGAAGGTCTCGGCCAAGAAGAAGGGAGACGCCGCCGCCGAAGAGGCCATCAGACAGGAGAAGAAGGCGGCCGAGGCGGCCAGCGAAGAAGCAGCCCCGAACAAGGCGGCAGACGAGGCCACCGACAGCAAAGACCTGTTCGGCGACCAAGACAATCAGGACGTCATCTTCTAGCGTCCAGATCACGGCCATGTTTTTTTTATTCGTACCATAGAACCCAAGCATAATAAACAGCCACAATCTTGCATTTTGACCGTCCGTGTAGAAACGAAACGAGCCATCACAGACATGACTCGACCTACTGCCTCTGGTACGTCACCTTCATCGGCTTGCCCTCTGCGCCAATGGGCATATTCGCCGTCGCCTCCTTGGCCGTGATGGCAAATGGCTCGTTCTCGAACTCGGCAAACGCCACGGCCCTGACCGACACCAGACGCACTTCCTTGAACCCCTCGAAGCGCTCGAACAGGTCCGACAGCGCCTCTTCGTCCACGTCGCCCGGGATATTCTGCAGGAAGAGCGTCTTGTTCGGCCGCACGTACTCGTCGGGGACCACCGCTGCCCCGGATTTGGCAGGCCGAGGCTTGCTCGGCTCCGTGGTTTGGGGTAGCGTCGCGGCTTTTGCGTCTTCCTCTGCGCGCTTGAAGTCTAGTCATCGTCAGCACCCATTATGAGGTAGAATGAGGTAGAATGAGGTAGCAAAAAGGACATGGCAAAGAAAAGATGGCAAGGAAAAGATTAAAAGAAAATAAGAGCAACTCACCCTTCAACATCAACCTCTTCCTCTTATGCTCCTCAAACATATCCCCCGCCTTCCTCTTCACCGTCTCATCACTATGCGTCTTCGCCCGACTAACCCGAATCGCCTTCCCATACAGCTCAAACCCATTCATATCCTCCACCGCCTCCAACGCGCTCTTCTCGCTATCAAACACGACAAACGCCTGGCCCTTGCGCTTGAGCGACGACTTGGCAATCACATCCAGTATGGGTCCGTACTGGCCGAAGACGCGCGAGAGTGCTTGTTTCATCGTGTCGATTTTTATCCGCTCTTCTAGATTGTTCACCTATAGTAACAAGGGCGGTTAGCGGAAATGCGAGCGCCGCTTTGTGCAATGCGTGCGCTGCTTCTGACCGAGTGTGTCGACTTACGTAGATTCTGCGTGCGTGTTAGTGTGTGTGGGATTTAATCTTTCTGTATTTCTCTTTCTGTATTTCTCTTTCTGTATTTCTCTTTCTGTATTTCTCTTTCTGTATTTCTCTTTCTGTATTTCTCTTTCTGTATTTCTCTTTCTGAATTTCTCTTTCTGTATTTCTCTCTCTCCCTCTCCTAGTGATGGAAAACTTACGTTTCAACAGGAACAGGGTATTTCGAGACATCGATCTGCGGAACGCCACTGCTCATCACTACGCCCTCCATTCTGTCGGCCATGGTCGGTTGCTGCGTGCGCGAGGGATGCGCCGTGTTGGGGTTGTCGCGAGCGAGCGAGCTGCGAGCTATGCTAACCAAGTCTAAGTCGCGAGACGCGGCGCTAGCGTGCGCGCTAGGGAGGCTGATACTCGATAGCTGGGGCTTATCAATGTCACGTGTGGCAGACGGACTTGTTCACGACTTTGAACATGGCATCTTGGATGCTATTTCAAGTGCTGCAATGAGTTTAGGCTGGTTCGGAAATAAACGAATGACGTTCTGAATTCATCAAGTTCCTGTCTGAACCTCGTAAGTAATGGTCCTGCATGGAGTTTGAGAAGAATGGTTACTTCTAAATAGTATAACTGACATGATACATTGCCTTGCTCTGCTAAAAGAGAAAGAAGAAAAAGTTGACGCCGTCCTTACCAACACCGAAATCTAACATACGCCAAACACCACACATACGCCATTCAAACGCCACGTCTATGCATACAACCCACTTCCCTATCACTACTGAAACTCACTCGTCCAAACTCCCCATCTTGCTGCGCCCGCGCTTCGGACTACTCGCCCGACTCCTTATCCGCTCTCTGCTATCCGTCCGCGCCAGCAAGCCACCGCGCTCAATAGCGTTGAGAGGTCCCAATCCCAACCCCTGACCCGCAGACAGCACATCCCCCTGTCCCGCAGCGCCAAAGTAGCCTGGCGTGAGGGGCTCCGACGTCTTGATCTGCGGCGTCGCCCACCCGCTGGTCCGGCCGACGCGCGACGCCTCCGAGTCGTCGGAGAAGTGCCGGTCGTCGTCAGAGGAGTCGAGGTACGTCTCCTCGAGCTCGAAGTCGTTGTGCGAGAGGCCGTCTTCGCCGGCATCGACGCGCTCGTACGTCTGGCTGGAGCCCGAGCCCGAGCCGCCGAGGCCGAAGAGTTTCGAGGGGAGGAAGCCGCGTCGTTTGCCTTTGAGCGGGGTGTGGGTTTTGCCAGGCTTCTTCTTGAAGAGCGAGACAGCGTATTGGCGGACAATGGTGCGTCTCTCCCTGCCGAGGATGATACTGAAGATGAACAGGACCATGATCATCATGACGAACAGCGCAGGGATCCGGGACGGGTTTTCGACAAAGAGCCGGTGCCAGTTGTCGTCGTCGAGCGGATCGTGGTTCCACGGGAGGTAGGAGCCGCCCGGGTACTGGAAGTCTTTTGGGATGCCGGGCTCGTTCGAGCCGAAACCTACGGCCAGCGCTTTCTCATCGGGGGGAGGCACTTCAGAGGCGGCGTAGAGGACCATTTTGCCAAGCGTCCAGGACACTTCTACATCGTTGATCTTGTTGACGGCTTGGAAGGGATCGAGGAAGCCTTTTGCTTTTGCGTTGTCTAAGACGGCCTTGGTGTTGTTTTTCGAGTCGGGCAGCGGTTCGATGCCAACACGTGGCACGCCGATGCCGTCGTGCAGCATGTTGATGACCCAGGACGCCTTGAAGCAGACCTCGCGCGCCTTCTCCTCGTCCACCTTCTTGCCCCATTTCTTCTTGTCGATACCCTTTTGAATGTGCTTCCAGTCCTGGTTGCAGAACTCGCTCACACGTTCTTGATATGTCTTGAAGTCATAGGCTTTGTCTTTGTGCTTGTCCTCGAAGATCTCGTGCGTCGTGTGCCAGTACTCTGACACGCCTACAAAGTGGTTTACGTCGAAGTCGATGGCGGGCACGTGCTGTCCGTTGAGCAGACACGGCTCGTCCAAGCACTCGTTTTCTTTTTCGAGCAGCGGAAACGTCTGGTGCAGACACTCCTGAAACTTGCCAGTCCCGTGCAGTTTCGCTGCAGGTTCGTCCTCGTCGTCGTCATCGTCGTCGTCGTCGGAGTCGATTTCCAGAAACTTTCCGTCTTTTGTGACTTCCACCTCCAGCCCAGCAGGCAGACACGGGTCTGGCAGTTCTTTGGATGATGTGGAGTCGAGAAGCGCCTTGACGTAGCGCTGCCGGGCCTGGTTGACACCAAACCCCAGCCATGTCGTCACAAAGACCTTGTACTCGAGTGGTGTGCCGTCGACGGTGCGCAGGCGCATCAGCGTCAGGTCGTTTGCGTGCTTCTCGGCCTCGGTGGCATTGGGCGCAAAGGCAATCTGTGCAGAGGCGCCGCCCATATCCAGAAAGCCGTATGTGTTGTGCGCTTTGCCGTGGTCGTGGCTCTGCGGCTTGTCGAATCCGCCCAGCAGATAGTTGGCGGCTATCCAGCCATACAGGCCCTCGGTCTCGCCCGGTATGACCTGGACATGGACGTGGCAGTCTGGCAGCTGGAACTTTGTGTTTTTGTGGGCATAGTCGCAGACCTCCTTCAGGACCTCGTTGCGCTGGACGGGCGGCAGGATGCGCATGCCGGCGGTGGCGAGCAGGAACAGCGGCGTGTTGGACACGTCGTCGAGGGGTATGTGCTTGAGCGCATGGCTGAGCAGCTTGTCGAGATGGTCAGGGCCGACGTCGTGCGGGTGGCCGCCAAAGGTGGAGATGCCCGGGTGGATCTTCTTGGTCCACTTCTTGTCTGTCTCGATGACGGGCAGGGCGTGCAGTTGCGCGTCTGTTGCGCCCTTGCGCGCGGCGTCGCTGTTCAGCCAGCGGTAGACGTGAACGCGCGTCCCCTATGCGCCGTTAGCTGGCCGCAACCGCTGTTGTAGAGAGCCGGGCGGGCACGTACAGAAGATCCAGCGTCCAGGACGACTCCATAGCGCCCTACGGCCCAAGTCTCGTCAGCCAACTGCGGAATGCGGGGCGGGCGAGGGTTGCGTACACTTTCCCATGGTGCAGCGCAGGGCAGGGGTCCACGTAGCGATCAGCCGCGGGCCATGCAGCAGCTGCCTGTGCAGTGAACGATCAAGTCGGTACGGCGGAGAGGAACCTGTGCGGCGCGGCCGGTGAGGGGGGAGCAGAGCGGGCGGAGGGTCTAGCGAGTGTCGTCGAGGAACTGGTCGTGATCAAGGCTCGTGAAGCGTCGCAAGCATCCGCTTTAGTCCATCTCCCCACGCCGCCACGCCGTTGACAGTTTCCGGACCACCTATGACTGCACGCGCTAGCCTTTCGTTGCCGTCGCCACCAATGCACCTCTCACCACCGCCAACAACAGCAAAAACAACAAAATAACACGCTCTCGTCTTCTTCACCTGCAACTCAATCGCTCCAGACTGCACATCCAGAAGAGGCCACTTCACACGTCACGCTGCACCCACGCTCCATTGTGAGATTGTGAGGGCTTGTCTGGTACCACACAGGGTCCTTCGGTACTGCTGCCACTAGCCCGCTTCTGCACTTCTTCTTGCACCCACTAGCCCGCTTCTGCACTTTTTCTTGCACCCACTAGCCCGCTTCTGCACTTTTTCTTGCACCCACTAGCCCGCTTCTGCACTTCTTCTTGCACCCACTAGCCCGCTTCTGCACTACTTCCACCTCCCACCACCCGAAAAAGTCGAAACCATAATGCTTCGTTCGATACTGCTTCGCTATGCTAGCATCTGATCCTTCTATGACCTCATACCCCGATAACCATCCCGGCCTCGTAACGCCTGTCTATCGTGTGCATGCGAACCGTTCAAGAGCTGCAGGCGCTAGCACCTCCTCACTCCTCCAGCAAGAACCTCAGAAACGCCTGCGCAATCACAACCCCGTCATGCTTGTCGCTAACCCTGCTCAGCGCATCCCTCGCCTGCTCGTCCTCGAAGATGCCTTGCTGGTTCCTCATCTTGACCAGCCGGCTGACAATCCCCTCGTGAAACTCAGGGTGCCCTTGCACTGATATCAGCCTGCCTTTCTGGTACATGCCCTGCGTCAAGCAGCGCGGTGATGCGCCCAGTTTCTCCACCCCTTCAGGGTACTCGAAGACAATGTCTTTGTGCATCTGGTGGATGGCCTGCCACAGTCAGTAGAAAGCATCAACTTGTGCGCTGCTAGCTTACCAGTGCGTCTTGCTGGAACACCTCCTTTCCCTTCGCCGTGAGCTCAACAGGCAGCACAGAGATCTCCCACCCGTTGTCGCTGCGTCCTACCTTGACCCCCATCGCTCGTCCAACAATCTGATGTCCGAAACACACGCCAATGATGCGCACGCGGTCTTGCTTGAGCAACTTCTCGGTAAATTCAACCAGCTTCAAGATCCACGGGTCGTTGTCGAACGAGTTGTGCTCTGTCATGGCTCAGCACGTGCCTTACTCCCATCACATCCGCACACATTGCGGGCGGTACTCACTCGAGCCGCTGATCAGCACAGCGTCCACATTCTCAATCTCGGGATATTCCTGCTTCGTCACCACTTCAAACGCGCTCAACTCGAGATCCTTTTTCGGATCCAAGCCGAGGCCCTCAGCAGCCTTATCAAGCAGAGTCGTGAAGATGCGGTCGTAGGCGCCATACAGCGCAACCACATCGGGCGGTGGCGTGTCGCACTGCAGGATGGCTATTCGTAGTGGCGTCTTCATCTTGGTGTGTATGGCAGAAGTTGGATTTGGCTACACGTCGAGTCCGATGGTCGATAGCAGCGATGCAGGGCAGGTGGCGGCGAAGCTCGGGAGACTTAACGCGATGCGGTTTGGAGCTTCGGCAGAGATGCCGCAACAGCGTCGTTATCAATGTGCACCTCCGATGACGCTCGTCGTGACTTCTCCAAATTCGTCCAATACTTCGGCCTTTTGTTCTGAAGTGCTGTCATAGATTGAAGCCGGTCAAGTGCGTCGTCGACATGCCCTCCCCTGCACATGCCGGTGCAACATCCGCTACCGCATCTTCGGAGCGCACACCCCTTCTCGCATCACCGCTGCGCCAAGCAGACCCCGTACCAATTCAAGACGAAGATGTTTTGACGGCGCAAGAGATAGGCGAAGGTGGTCAGGAAGTACCGCAGTTCCCTGAGCTCGGGAAAACAATCTCGAGAGCGGAAGCAGAGCATCTTGTGAAATTTCAGAAAAATGGCCTGTTGGAGGGTGTACCTACTTGGCGCTTTAGATGTGTCTTTGGCGGTATTTTGATGGGGTATTTCGTATGTCAACAGCTGTCTCTGGTGTTTGACGAATGCTAACGTGAACAGGTCGCCATGTTTGATTCCACCCTAATGGCTTCCTCGCACCCAGTGATAACATCCTACTTCCACGCCTCCAACTCGGCCTCCTGGCTCTCAACTGCCTTCCTTCTGACTTCCACCTCACTCCAACCACTTATGGGCCGGCTGTCCGACACGATCGGCCGCCGACCTCTCTACCTCTCTGGTCTTGTCATCATCACAGCAACGACAGCATGGTGTGCGTTTGCACAGTCCATCGGCTCCTTCATTGCCGCCCGCGCCTTCTGTGGCATTGGCGCTGCCGGCGTCCTCTCCATGGGAAACGTCATGACCAACGACCTGGTCAGCATCGACGTCCGTGGCACGTACCAAGCGTACATCAACCTCTTCTATGGCGGTGGCTCAGCCTGCGGTGCAGCATTCGGCGGCTTCTTGTGCGATAGACTGGGCTGGCGGATGACGTTTGCTATCCAGATCCCCGTGTTCATCCTCCTCTTGATCAACGCTTTCTTCACCACGCCCTCGACTCTCGGTCCAAACCTGCACAAGCGCTCCGGCCTGGGGATCCGCGATGCCATGCGCGGCTTCGACATCGCTGGATCAATCCTGCTCACCGGCTCTGTCGCAGCCCTCATCCTAGGCCTTAATCTTGGGGGCAACGTGTACCCGTGGAAGCACCCGTTTGTCATCACATCGCTGGTCATTGCCGGCGTCGCGGGGTCTGTGTTGATCCGCGTCGAGAGCCGCGCGAAACGCGCTGTCATGCCGCTGCCCATGCTGTTCAGCAGACCGAGGGGGAGCCTGGTGTTCAATAATTTCTTTGCTGCGCTGGGCATCAACACGATTCTCTTCAACGCGCCGCTGTACTTCCAGGCCGTCAAACTCGAATCAGCGTCCGTATCTGGATTCCGTCTTGGTGGACCCTCCGTCGCGCTGACCATCTGCGGAGTGAGCTGTGGATTTATCATGACAGCCACCGGGCGCATGAAGTGGCTCATCGTCGTCGGCACACTAGCAATGCTTGTCGGAAGCGTTTGTCTGAGTGCGATGTGGGACGGCATCCCGGCGTGGCTGGCGACCATCTTCCTCGTCCCATCCAGTATCGGGCAGGGTCTGTCATTCCCTGCAACCTCGCTCGCCGTGCTTGCAACAAGTACCCAGGAAGACCAGGCAGTCATGACCAGTACTCTGCTCCTCTGGCGCAGTCTGGGCGTCGTCATGGGCGTGTCGTTCAGCAGTCTGATTCTGCAAAACGCACTGACTGCGTATCTGAACCAGCTCGTCACCGGACGGCACAAAGATGAGGTATGCATTTCTGATCTCAAGCAAACACGTTATTCCGCGTTCTCACTCCTCAACTTAAATCAAAGCAAAGACATCGCAGACTAAGTTCCCCAGATCATCCTCACAGTCCGCAAGTCCGTCCGTAGCATTGCGGATCTCGACCCCACGCACCAAGCGCAGGTCATCGACGCCTACAACCGCAGTCTGAAGGTGACTTTCGTCTCGGCGATTGTCGTCTTTGTCGTGGCTAACGCGCTGGTCTTGGCTATCCAGCTACCGAGGCTGAAGAAGAAGGATGCGGATGAGGAGGTTGAGGACGAGGGAGCGGAGTAGACGGCAATGAGGGAGATGAGAGGATTTAGCTCTTGAGTTGCAGATTTAGGGATGACATGGAGACGCAGAGCAAATCACATACTCTACCAAACTCTGCAGAAGAACCATGTATGCCTGTGTTCGTGTGGTTCACAGCACTGCAGATGCGTCGCACAAAATCACCAACACTGCAGACTCGAAAAGTAGAAGATGGGTGTATGCATGGATCGAAAAGTCTTTTCAATGTAGGTACCGCCGCTGAGAGCCTCCTACAAACCAGGAAAAGAAGAACTCTCAACTATCCAAGCAGAAACCAAAATTCATTCACACGAATGCGCTGCTCCGTGTCCCAAGCCGGCATGGTTTCATCTATACAAGGTAGTAGTGCGACACCACAGCCTACGCTCTATTTCTCGGCTCATACAGCCCGCAAAGGGAGGGAAATAGATAGGGACGGAAAGCAGAAGAAAGGCAGGAGCAAGGCTGATTCACAACCACCGAATGGAACCGCGAACGAAACGAAACTCGTGTGCAGAATCTCGCAAGGCACACACAAGGCAGAGTAGGTAGATCCCCACACCATTCATTCTCACCTTACCAAACCAAACCAATTCAACACCAGGATCCAAAAACCTCCGTCTTGAAGTACTGGTAGTATCAAACGGCCCGCAAACCTACGACGATCAACAAATCACAAGGCGTACACGAGGCTGTCCTCAGCAAATCCCAGTCCTGCACGTGCATTGCATGCAGCGGCTAAGTACCGATACCAATCCCAATCCCAATCCCAATCCCGGTTCGGAGAGGAGAGCAAGAACCCAGCAACCCGACAAGTTTCGAACCTCTGCAAGCACATCCGCGACCCCCACCCCTTCGATCGAAGTGGACATGTGTGTGTGTGTGTGTGTAGCGTGATGCATACACAAACACACACAAACACACGTGACAAGAAAACACTCTCCCAGCCCACGCAAAGCATAGCGACCGAGCAACAGACAGTAGTAACCAAACGCGCGAATTTTGTTGTGGTTGCAGCGTGGTAAGACGTGTGGACGACTACGTTCGAGACGACGGTAAGGCGGCTGTGTGCGAGAGGTGGCGCGGGTGGCGCGTCTATGATACCCTTTGGTTTTTGGATTTGGACGGATACCTGTTGTGCGGTGCTGGGTGGTGGTGCTTGGTATGGTTGAATGTGCGCCAAGGGGTTTGGTGGTGGTGGTGGTGGTGGTGGTGGAGGAGTGTTGTGTCATTGATTTGGAATTTGCTGTGTCTGGGTGTTTTTGTTTTCGGTGTGCCGTCTTGAATGCTGAGCAGGAATTGATGGTTTAGGTGGAGATTGGTGTCTCATTTTGTCTGATACCTGAAAGGATGGACAGTTGTTTTTTGGAGAGGGAAGGAGGGATCTCGTTTATTGGATGGAGCAGTCGAGTGAATTAGAAGTTTTGAGTTCGTAGTCTTTTTCTGTATCGCTCAGTTCATGGCTTCGTACACAGAATCAGTCCGGTTACTCTCTTTGCCTTGCTCGGTTGGGAATATATCGGTTTGATGGCTACCTAGTACTCGAATGACAGATGCATGTCTCCCATGTGCTTGGGTGTTGCGCCGATGTCGTGGAAGAGACAGGTAAAGAGGTAGGTTTCGACTTGAGACGAGATATTGGGGGAGTGTGTCTAGGCAATTCCATTTCCTTGTGGCTGTCAGTGGTGTTCTAATGTAAACTTTTGTTTTTTCTTGTATTGCTTCTCGATATGCTTCACATCAAGATAAATGCAGGCTTTGGCAGTAACCACCATGGTCTCGCACGCGCATGATGTGGTTATAGGTCCTCTCAGGCAACACAGTTTTTACATGGTCGAAAACACTCCTCACTAAATCGGTGCCAAACATGTCCACGCTGTTGTGGTCTAGCTTGCTATGCACGTCCATGCTGACGTCCTCTAAGCTACTGTGTGCTTCACGGAACATCTGCCCATCCACAGTCTGCGAGCTTGGCGGTGATTGCTACTCGACATCGTGGTTGTGGATCGCTGTCTTTAGTGGGGTATACCACGTATACGGAAGAGACATTAGTCCACAGAGACTTTGAGCCGTAGAGATTGAAACTGTATAATTTGGCGTAGTACCAGAATGTTTGAGTGGCAATGTCAAAGGGAACGACTGCAATTGAGGAGTTTTGTAGATGTTATGCTAACAAAGCCTCCTTGAACTTATTAGTTCCTTTTGAGATGCGTCTAGCTTCAGCGAGCGACGTGCATATCCGTCCCCAAGATCTTGCAGCAGAACAACCAATGCGTGGATGAGCTGAGCGTTTGTGCTTACGGCAGACACTGCTCACTGAATCCTGCATCCTCGTGTTGCGAAAAGATGGAATACAGCATCAACATCGACGATAAAAGCCGGAGGTTTTTGGCAGATCTAAGTTAGTTATCTGACGCACGTAAAGCACATGGTAATCTGTTTTTCGGCCTGAATATCATCAAGTCTTCTGTCAATCTACTATGTACACCTCCTCAGAAGATGGAGATTATGAAGAGGATGTCAAAGGCACGGCACTACAAGTTGCAGGTCGTTCTCCCGTCGCAGATTCCATGAGTGCGGCAATTAAATTCCCGCACTCGCAGCGAAACCGTGTACGGATCGAGTCTGCTTTACATGGAGATCGCCAGTGTAATCACAAAACTTGCATACCGTGGAGGAGGACAGCAGTGCGCATGATGGAGAGCCGTTTGCGGGGTGATCGCAATTCGTGGTGAGGCTAAAAGCAAGCTGTTGTGCACGAGATGGGTTCTGTTATGTGATTGGATGTGCCGAGCTGGAAAGATCAGGTGGAGCTACTAGGGGACCTTGTGTGTAGCAAGCATCAACATGTTATGGCAAGACCCGCGATTTAGAGGCTTGTAAACTCTAACAAGACCGTCACACGCGCGTCAAGGTCGCACGCGAGGGCGAATACGCCCAGAGGTTAGTGTCCACATCAGTTGTGTATACGACGCCATGCTATCACATCCGGCACAGTTGCGTGAATTTCAAGGTTGTTGAACAGTCAAGGCGACGAGCTTGAGCCTCGTCGGCGTCTGTGACGCGCACAAGCAGGCGACGCCGCCGAGACGGAAGCGTACTCGAATGAAGCTCATCGCGGAGCGGGTCAATTTCCACGCACTTGGCGTCGTCGGAGGTGACGTTTGTCTTGGCTTGGTGCGCTCTGGATGCGCTTGATCGCCAGAACACGGATGTTTGGATGTGACTGGGGTACCAACCGCCAGCGGCAACCAGAAGGGCTTGATTGTTGGCGTTGTTGGGGTCGTCGGTGGGGGCAAGCTCAGGGTCGCTGGAGGCTGTGCTGGCGGCAAACCACCGTCGAGACGATGCCCGCGCCCCTTAGCGTTGGTGTCGGTGAGGTGAGGGTTGACCCTTTGCGTGCGAGGACCCATTATTGTTGCTGTCGCGGTTGTCGATGAGAAAGGCAAGGCGAGGAACAAGCTTCCAGGAGAGTGGCGCGTCGCGAGATATTTGGTGTGATATGACGCCCTGACACGGAGCATGGCTTGGCCTCATCTAAGTCACCAGCGGCGAATCCCCCATTGGGTACGTGCGGGTCCCTGTGTGCGACCGCAGTTGGCATAGTGAATGCGTGGCATGTTGTTGCCTCGTCGTCGCGCGGCATGATCAGGGCACACGCGAATGAAGAAGTTGTACAAGCAGCGACGAGCCTCAGGCTCTCCGCAGACGGCTTGGTCTGAAACAAGAGTGTGGTCCTCGATGGTTGGCCCTTGGACGGCCGATGCGAGGCGCGAAGCTAGCCGGGGCCCATTCGGCAACCAAACAAAAGTGGACTGGCTGCTTGGCAAAAGGGCAGTGCAAGAGTGCTGGGCAATTACTAGACAACACTTGATCGCCATGGGGTTGAGTTGGCGCGTCTTGTCTCTAGGCATTCCCTTGGTTCACCTGTGCGAGCCTGCCTTTCAAGTTTCGACTCTGCTGAAAGCTCTCCCAGGCCCGTCTGCCACCATCAGCCCTCTTTATACCATCCAGCGCCCTATGGAAGCAGCGTCGTAGTCACGCAAGCAGGCGCAGCAGCAGCACTGCCTCACTCGCACCCGCACCCGCACCCGCACCCGCATTCCGCCAGGCTCTGATCACCAGCCTGTCCACCAGCGCCATCTGCTTTCCACCAAGCTCTTTGCCTCCTCCCAAGCATTCTAGGTGCGTGCCATCGCGCTCTCCGGTCGAGCATACTATGCTGTTGCACTCTGTCCAGCTGTGATTGCTGTGGCGCAGCGCTGCAGTGACTGGCCACTCGAGTGAATGTGTGTGTGTGTGTGTGTGTATGTGTGTACTGACGTTGCTACAGCCTTCGTTTGCGATTGTTTGGGACTGACCCAGTGGCTCCTTCCCTGCACCACTCCAGCACCACGCGTGTGCACTTGTTTGAGCTCAGCCTCCCCCTTCGTCCTCTTAATACCTGCACGACCCGTATGAAGCACCACTAGCTCTCACCGGTCAGCCGTATTCACCATTGTTCCTCCCGTATCCTTCGCTTGCTTAATAGCACAGCCGGGCCCCGCCTCTACCCTACCAGAACAGCCTCGAGGCTGACTCCAGGCACCACCATGACCGACCGAGATACAACGGACGCAGGACCACGACGCGCGCGAGCTCCTACCATCACCATCGATACCTCTGCTGCAGGCGGTAACAACGCGGGCGACTCTGTGCCTTTAGGTGAAATCGATAACCGCGCCTCTGAAATGGACAACAGTGCCTCCCCTGAGCTGCGCAGTGCAGGCTCCTTTGAGAGCAATGCAAGCAGACCAATATCACCTCATAATGTCTCTTCACCCACCTCAAAATGGAACAATGGAGGCAACCTACTGTCAGTACCTGGCGCCCATTCTAGAGGAAATTCCATGGATTCGCACACCGAACACGGCGAGTCTAACTCTACTGGTACATACGTTCCATCGTCTCAAGGCGAGACGCTCAAGGGAGAAATGGGTCCTACTGAAGTGCTAAGCGACAAAGATGCGCTCAAGCCAGACCCTGGCACAGAGGCTGATTTCGAGGTCCAAAACAACAACTTTGCCTTCTCGCCCGGTCAGCTTGCTAAGCTATACAATCCAAAGAGCTTGGGCGCATTTCATGCCCTTGGCGGATTAGATGGGCTAGAGAAGGGCCTCAGAACGGACAGAAAGGCTGGTCTTAGTGTCGATGAGCAGCACCTGGACGGAGCTGTCACGTTCGAAGAGGCCACCATGCCAAGCCAGACACAAACACCACCAAAATCATCTGCTAACGGTGCTGCTCCAAACGATGCGTCGAAAGCATCGGGACCAAACGCTTTTGCTGATCGCATCCGAGTCTTCAGCGACAACCGACTGCCAGAAAAGAAGCCGAAGAACATTTTTCAATTAGCCTGGATGGCCTACAACGACAAAGTGCTGCTTCTTCTGACGGCTGCCGCCATTATATCACTCGCTCTCGGTTTGTATCAGACTTTTGGTGTCCAGCACAAGCCAGGTGAGCCAAAGGTCGAATGGATCGAGGGTGTAGCCATCATTGTCGCTATTGCCATTGTTGTTGTCGTGGGTGCTGCCAATGATTGGCAGAAGGAGCGCCAGTTTGTGAAGCTCAACAAGAAAAAGGACGATCGACAGATCAAGGTAATCCGCTCTGGCAGGGTTCAACAGGTATTGGTGTACGATATTCTCGTTGGAGACGTCGTCAACTTGGAGCCCGGAGACATGATCCCCGTCGATGGTATTCTCATCCAGGGCCATGGTATCAAGTGCGACGAGTCTTCCGCTACCGGTGAATCTGATCTCTTGAAGAAGACACCCGGAGATGAAGCTTTCCGCGCCATCGAGGAGCACAGGAACCTGAAGAAGATCGATCCCTTCATTCTTTCAGGCGCCAAAGTCTCTGAAGGCGTTGGTTTGTTCCTGGTTACCGCTACTGGTGTCAATTCGAGCTACGGCAAAACGATGATGTCTCTTCGTGAAGAGAGCGAGGTCACTCCTCTGCAGTCGAAGTTGAACGTTCTCGCAACTTACATCGCCAAGCTTGGTAGTGCTGCCGCCCTACTTCTGTTTGTCGTCTTGTTCATCGAGTTCCTCGTCCATCTGAAAGGCAGCAACGCGACCCCTGCAGAGAAGGGCCAAAACTTTTTGGACATCCTCATTGTCGCCATCACTGTCATCGTTGTCGCCGTTCCCGAAGGTCTGCCTCTTGCTGTAACGCTCGCGCTGGCTTTTGCAACAACTCGCATGTTGAAAGACAACAATCTAGTTCGACTGCTGCGATCTTGCGAAACTATGGGCAATGCAACAACCATCTGCTCCGACAAAACTGGTACCCTCACACAGAACAAGATGACGGTTGTGGCTGGCTCTCTCGGAACTGCTCTCCGGTTCGGTGACCACAAACTCAAGGTTTCTCAGGATTCTGCACCCATTGACGATGGGTTCAAGGGCAAGAACGTCGTAGAGTCTCCTGTTGAGGGCCCCAACGACGTCTCGGCCTCAGAATTTGCCGCTACCATCAGCAAAGACGTCAAGGCCCTTCTCGAGCAATCCATTGTACAAAACACCACGGCGTTCGAGGGCGATGCTGGTGGCGCAGACCCATTCATCGGCTCAAAGACAGAGACTGCTCTTCTTGGATTTGCACGCGACCATCTCGGCATGGGCCATCTGGCTGAAGAGCGTTCCAACGCCAATGTCGTTCAGGTGGTTCCTTTCGACTCCGCTATCAAGTGTTCAGCAGCTGTCGTAAAGCTCGCCGATGGTCAATACCGAATGTACGTCAAGGGAGCGTCCGAAATTCTTCTTGGCAAATGTGACAAGATTGTTACGGATGCCTCGAAGGCGCTCGCTGCGGCTCCTTTGACTGGTGACAACCGCGAAGCGCTCGAACATGTCATTACCACATACGCCTCCCGCTCGCTGCGCACCATTGGCTTGATTTACCGCGACTTCGCGAGCTGGCCGCCGAGGGATTCCAAGCTCAATGAGGACGACCCAAGTCAGGCTGTTTTTACCGATGTCTTTAAGAACATGACCTTCCTTTCTGTTGTCGGTATTCAGGATCCTCTGCGAGACAGCGTCAAGGAGGCTGTCAAGGACTGTCAACACGCTGGTGTCTACGTTCGGATGGTCACAGGTGACAACGTTCTGACGGCTAAGGCTATCGCCGAAGACTGTGGCATTTTGGTCCCTGGTGGTGTCGTTATGGAGGGGCCTACCTTCCGCAAACTCTCAAAGAAGGACATGGATGCTGTCATTCCCAAGCTCTGCGTTCTGGCACGTTCAAGTCCCGAAGATAAGCGCAAGCTTGTCAAGCGCTTGAAAGAGCTTGGTGAAACTGTTGCAGTTACTGGTGACGGTACCAACGATGCTCCCGCGCTCAAAACAGCTGATGTCGGTTTCTCTATGGGTATCGCTGGAACCGAAGTTGCAAAGGAAGCCTCCGCTATCATTCTTATGGACGATAACTTTGCTTCAATTGTTAAGGCTCTGCTTTGGGGTCGCGCTGTCAACGACGCTGTCAAGAAGTTCTTGCAGTTTCAGATCACAGTCAACATCACTGCCGTTGTCCTTACCTTCGTGTCCGCCGTTTCCAGCGAAGACCAGCAGTCTGTGCTCACCGCTGTACAGCTTCTGTGGGTCAATTTAATCATGGATACCTTCGCTGCGCTGGCTCTTGCGACCGATCCGCCCACACGAAGTCTGCTGAACCGAAAGCCTGACCCCAAATCTGCTCCTCTGATCACCTTGAGGATGTGGAAGATGATCATTGGCCAAGCCATTTACCAACTTGTGGTCACTTTCATTCTCTACTTTGCGGGCGAGTCTATGCTCTCCTACGAGAGTGACCGTGAGAAGGCCCAACTACCAACACTCGTGTTCAACACGTTCGTTTGGATGCAGATCTTCAACGCCCTCAACAACCGTCGTCTCGACAACCGCTTCAACGTCTTCGAAGGCATCACCCACAACTGGTTCTTCATCGTCATTCTGCTGATCATGATTGGTGGCCAAACAATGATCGTTTTCGTTGGTGGCGTTGCCTTCTCGGTGACCAGGCTCAACGGCCCGCAGTGGGGATACTCAATAGTTTTGGGTTTCCTGTCACTTCCTGTCGGTATGATTGTTCGTCTCGTCCCCGACGAACTCGTCCGCAAATGCGTCCCCGACTTCTTCAGAAGGAAGCGCAACCCAGAAGTTGTCGTGACCGACGATGACTTCGAATGGAACCAGGGTCTTCTTGAAATTCGCGATGAGCTTGCTTTCATCAGGAAGTTCCGTGGCGGCCGCCTTAGCAACATCAAGTACAAGGTTTCTCATCCCAAGGAGATGTTCTCCAAGTCGAGGACGAGCCTCTCTCACCCCAGCACTCCCAACAACGGTTCGGTCGAGCCCGAAGGCTCCCCAGCACCCACGCCTTCTAGCCGTCGCCGAACCAGATCTCGCTCCAACTCGGCCTTTGGTCCTGCCGCTGTCATGGCCGGCATTGTTGCTGGCAGCGTTGGAGGATGGTCACCAATTGGCAAGGATCCTGGCGATGCTGGCTCGTTGAAGTTCGGTCGCAACATGAACAAAGACGAGCTCGAGGCTCAGCAGGGTATCGAGGTGCACCCCGACACAAAGTCTTCGGATCCGATTCTCGCTCCTGATGCGCACGAGTACCGTGGCCCACCTAGCCAAAACACAGAGACGACGCCAAATTTCGCCATTGGACCCTTTGCCGGCGACCCCAAGCTGAACGATGGAAAGCCAGATGACACCAAACCCTAGATTACTTCTTCTCTTTCCCCTGGTTCACTGTACAACACTCTGCATGATCTGGCGTAATCGGAGTCCCTATCCACTAGTCCCAGGCACCGCAGGGCTGTGCCGGCTTCCAAACACGTGCTTTAATGTAAATACCCACACAATCACTGTGTCTCTTTAACTACCTTTCTCTTCAGCTTTGTTGGTGGTGCGAGACCACGCGGTTGTAGTACTTGAGCTTTTAGATGGCGGCACATATTGTGAACTTCTTTTCCTGCGAGGTTAGCTTGGTGAAAAAACAATGGCAGATAGCTTTTAGCTCTCATCAAACCGATTGAAACCTGGAACCATGATTTCCGTTGCAGACTAGAAACGTCATTCTGTTTATTCACCTCCGTATTTTCCCCGGAACATGCACATCGAACACTGCATGTACAACTCCTGGTGCATACATCTTGACTCGTTCCACGTGCTCAATCTCGACCTTCTTCTGCCATGCTGCATTGCCTCCTGGCGACTCACTATCAGCCGCGGTGCATTCATCAGCTAACCTCTGGAATTCCATCAGGACCTCGACCTTCCGCTCGTCCATCTCCTGCAGACCAACATTCTCATGCGCATGTATCCAGCCTCCCTGTTCCTTGTCCAGGGCATGCACCGCCGATGGCCAACTCAGTCTCGACACCGGCAGCAGGCCAAGATTAACATGGCGGACCGGAGGAACGTCGGTCCTCAGACACTGCAACATGCGCTGTGCCGTGTCGTTACTCATCTGAAAGATCCAGATATCTTCACTCCCGCCTACCACAGTGCACCGCCACGTCTCCCATTCCCCCTCGGTAGCACTTTCCCGCGGTACATCAGCGGGCATGAAGACGCGGCTGGACCAGCTGTTCAACGCCGCGCCCCGACGTAGCCCTTCTACACTCCAGGGATTCAGCTCCCAGCATAGGACGCGAGTGAGTCCGGCTTTGCGGTAGGAGAAGGAGAAGTAGCCGATCCCGGCGTACATGTCTACCGCTGTCGCGTTTTGTTCTGGCTTAGCGATGGAGGTTACCGAGGGGAGGTGCAGTATTCGCGCCTTTTCCTTCACGTTGCCTCGGCTGAACATGGTGTACAGCGGAGCCCAGGTCTGGTGGATGCCGTTCTGCGTTGTACGGACCCAGAGTGCGTTGCTGAAGTCGGAATGTGTGGGCGAGCTGAGGGTTTGAGATGTTGGGGGCGAGCCAAAGGAGCCATAGATGGGTACCAGGTTGACTGGACTGCGGAGAAGGTTTGAGTTGTCGTTGCCGTGGGCGGAGCCAGGCGTGTTGGAAGGAGGAATAGGCGAATTGAGCGCGATGTGTGTGCATTGTAGGGCTGCAGCAATGCGTTGCCATACCGGCTGGAGAGGTTCTACATGCTCCGATAGAATCGCGTGCCAATTAGAGCCGATCGAGTTGCTTGGTAAGAGGAGCAGCGGTTTGTACACTGAGTAGGACTCTGGGAAAGTATAGACAAGGAGATCAACTGTGGTGTGGGGCTGGTTGAGTGAAGCGAGTGTTCCCGGTGGCAGCGCTTCAAGAGCATCCCTCAGAGCTTTACGGAGGGGGTTGTGTCCTACAGGGACGGAATTTTTCGTCGTCCAAGGCTTCCAGGATGACAACGTGATGTCTTTTGAGAGATGGTTCAAGTGAAGCTCCGCCAGTAGTGTAAGCTTCGTGATTTCCAATCCCACTTTCTCGTCTTCTACTATATGTGCCATATTCGTTGGTACACACATGCGTTGTTCTATAACGCTTCCATCTTGCCCAAGGGCTTCAACATCCCTGACCTCTGGACTTATCCCATGGTGTCGATCAAATCTCTTGTGACGCTCCAGAGCCGTCTTCACTTCTTTCACATGAGCCTTCGAAACAAGCAGCACAAGTCTCGCTCCGCATGGATCGCTTTGGTGTGGTCGGTCAAGGATGGCTTCATTGCCCATGATGACAGACGTTGAGGTGTGGTAGCGTGCGCCGAAATGAATCCTCGCACTGACGTTGTGAGAACCATTTACACCAAAACGGTTGCTTTTGCATGCATGCTTCTTCCGCCATTGAACTTGGCGTCAAAACAAGAAGTCATTTCTATTATAAAGCAACCTCGTGTTTCAAGACAAGCCCAAGAATTGAAAGCTGCTGACGGAAGGTGTCAAACCTCCATGCCCCGCCCCCACTATTTCTTCACGAGCTCACTCCTGAATGACGAAGCTCGCCTGATAACCTCCAAGCTCCAAACATGACATCGCACATCCAAACCGTGCTTACACCATTGCACCCGCCCGACATGTCGCTAACCAACCTCTCTCTCATCGCCCAATGCGACGCCTTCCCCTACGCCGACGCCGACCCACAGGCCTACCTGACCCGGGTCAATACATACTACCAGCTGCGCGTAGCATCCCATGACTACGCGCTGGGCTACATGCTACCCTCAGTCGCAGAAGTGTTTCGCGGAATCCCAAACTGGGCTCTCGACGACGAAGAGCGCATCCTCACACTGACAGCCGGGACCGACGCAGCGACGCGGTCCCACGCCATCGAGACGACGCTGCTGGCGCTGCGCGCTACGGGCCACTTCGATGTGCTGAAGAAGTGGAGGAGCGAGCTGTACGCTGTGTATGGCCGCGATAAGGAATTGCTGTTCAACGTCGAGAGAAGCGCGAGTCCCCTGTTTGGCGTTGTCACGTATGGTGTTCACTTGACAGCTTACACGAGGAACAAGGAGAGCGGGCAGATTCAGATATGGACGCCGCGTCGCGCGAAGAACAAGCAGACGTATGGCGGTATGCTGGATAATGCTGTTGCGGGCGGTATTGCCTCTGGTGAAAGTCCGTTTGAGAGCTTGGTGCGCGAGTGTGCAGAGGAAGCGAGTCTGGATGAAGCGCTGGTTAGGAGTAAGGCGAGAGCAGCGGGGACAGTCACCTATTGGTATGTGCGAGACGAGCGGGCAGGAGGTGAGACGGGGCTCCTGCAACCCGAGGTGCAGTACATCTACGATTTGGAGCTTCCGGAGGATGTTGTGCCCAAACCGGGTGATGACGAGGTTGAAGAGTTCTATCTGTGGAGCGTGGAGGAAGTGCAAGAGGCTATGAAGAAGGGAGAGTTCAAGCCTAACTGTTCACTGGTCGTGTTGGACTTCCTCGTACGGCATGGCATTCTGACCGAGGCCAACGAGAAGGACTTGATTGAGATAGTGTCGAGATTGCACAGGAGGTTGGAGTTTCCTACTCTCTGAGTGGGTTGAGAAGAAGTAAAGATTTGAGGATATCTTTTGGGTATCCAGACGCCGTACCAAAATAGACCACCTAGATGATATCAATACCACCACATAACGCCGCCCATGCTTGCTTTTCTTCGTTGCTGTGCTACTGTCTAGGTGCCTGTCTAGCTGTGCTTGAGCAGCATGTAAATGTTGTCAATCTTGAGGCCCGTGAGCTTCTTGAAGGGACCCTCAATGTACAGCAACAGGCCGCCAAAGCTGGCAAAGTACTTCCTACAACACGGTTAGCACAACGCAGTCGGCCACTCCCCGCTTTGTCACGCACAGCGTATCTCCGTCGCCGTCCTCGAACCTGTAGTTCTTGCCATAGCACACGTAGTCGTACATGTCCGCCAGGGTCGTCGTGCCCTGCTTGCTCACGTTTCTCCAGCTCGTCTCCTCTTTTGTGCCGTCCAGGTTCAGCGTCGTGGCCAGGACCATCTGGATCTGCTCGCCCTGCTGGCAGGGGAAGAGCTCGTGGTTGATGTCAAGGGTCATGGTGAGCGAGTTGTCGCCCGAGGTTCCGAAGATGCGCGACACGCGATCGTATCGCTCGCTGTTGACCTCGGTGAGGGTGAAAGTCTCTTCGAAGACTTGCGCGTCGGCCATGGCGGATTGTGTGAAGAGGTTCGCGGTGGTGGTAGGTTTCAAAAATTCGTGGCCGTGGGGCACCTTGGTAGGTGGGCGGAGATGGCGCGTGAGTCGCGTAGAGCCCAATCGGTATGATGGGTGCGCGGGAGGCGTGTGCACGGGGGAGGCTGGAGATATGCGCAGCTGGGAGGCTTAGTGTACGAAAGTTCTGGTGGGATGTGAAAGAGCTTCAGGCAAGAGCGGTCGGCGCTAGCGCGGACCTCCGCCCTCTCCACATAGGCAGCTCAGCCTAGCACCACGCTCACCTCCACACCACCACGCCGTGCAGTTGTGCAGACACAGCTGGCAGCCTGGGCTTTGATATAATATAAACACCGCGCGCTAGCTACAGCTGCGTCATCCCAAACTTGTGACACCAACCACAACCCTGCCTGGCCTGTCCAGCAACCCACGCCTTGCCGGCGCAAACAAGCCCACATCTCTCCATGTCGAGCTCGCTCTCGCTCTTCGCCCTACTCGATATGGCACCGCCGTCGCCTGGCATGGAAGACACGGACTCGAGCCGCGGCTGCAGTCCCATAACATTCGACCCCCTGAATCTGCGCAAGCCCAAGACGACTGTCCAGAACAGTCCCCTGTTCAAGCTGCCAGATGACATCTTCAAGTGCGTCTTGGACTATCTCGACCGAGAAGAGGCTTGGAGCTTGAAGAGGCTGTGCAAGGGCATGTCCAGGAGCGATTCCATCAACCAGCTACTTTACAAGTACCCAATACAATTGAGCGACGTGCGCGATCTGAGGCTGGGCGACTGGAAGTACCGCACCAGTGGCCAGATACGGTGGCAGAGCTTCCAGGAGAGCATCAACAACGAGAACAGAAGCTATGTGCAGAAGCTGGCTGTGTCACACTGGGCGAGTATAGACGACTTTCGGTGGATAGAGGCGAACCTTCCTGCACTTACCAGTCTGGACATATCAGCCATCAAAGACTTTGTCTGGACACCCGAGGAGACTTGGACATGGAAGATGCTGGCAGAAGCATGTCCCAAACTTTTCAACAAACTAGAGGAGCTCGAAGTTGCGAACTGGGCCGACTACACCGCGCACGCACGAATCGAATACAGTTACTCGTACAACGACTACCGCTTCAAGCAGAAATTTCGGATCTCGAGGCGGAGAGGAGGTGGCTCTGTTGCCAAGGAGATATTTCCACTTTGTCACAAGCTGAAGACACTCGCGATCCGTGAGCGGTACTCTGGCTTCCAGTAAGTCATATTTTTCTGCCAACGAAAGGTAATACGCTAATGGAGAACGCAGCACCTGGAACGAATGGGAAGTTCACCAGCGCGTTTGCTGCCTTGTCGACGGTGTCCAAAGCAACTGCCCATCCACCCTGACGAAGCTCAAAGTGCACGACTACGCCCCATACCGTTCGCTCTTCTCCACTGATGCCACTGAGTGGTCGCAAATCACGGACGTCGAGATAGGTCTATACAGTTGGATGGAGGATCGCCGTGAGAGAGACGTAATTGGGCCCATCCCCTACCGCATTACACAGGGGCGCCATCATCGTGAGGAGGAAGAGGCATTTGACGACAAAAGCTATGATGAGTGCAAGCGTGACCACATGACCCTTGGTAATCATGTTGTTCAAGGCGTTGGCGCTTCCTTTGAGGAGTTGCTTCAGAGCCTCCAGACCATCTCGAAGAAGTACCCAAGAATAAATATCAAACCGACCCGAAATCTGGAGAACATCACATTGCATCCTTTCCATCTCGTCAACGTCATGCGGCGACGAAACCATTTCGGGCAGCACAATCCGCCAGCTGTTATTCCACCCCTAGTCGACCCCTGCTCGAACGCAGACGTACAAGACGCTATACGTTGGCTTCTCCGGAAATGCGACTGGAAGCCCGTCCTCGCCTGGGATTCAATGATGTGCGATGTCTTTCCCGCAAACCTCGAACCCAATCGCACCTTTCTTCCAAAAGCTGAAGTCCTGACCCGCATTCAGACCATGGTTACAACACTTCGTAGCCTCAACATCCCCATCCGCATCTCCATTGGCGACCGCTCCAACCTTTCCCCCAGCTCCGGTCTTGACGGTTCCCTCTATTTTGGCGACTACAAGGCCCTCGTTGGTACTGGCGACGAACAGGAAGAACAGCTCGTTCCTACCCAAGCTCGCTTCAACCTCACAGGCATCGCGCATATGGTCGACGAACTCACCATACAGTACCCAGCGGATGTTCCTGGTGTGAGCGGCTACTTCCGCGCACAACGCCGTCAGACGCAGGCAGAGAAGGCACTCATGCATCGCGAGATGACTGGATGGCGTCGCTTCTGGGCGCGGTACGCCCTCCAGTTTACTCACCTTAAGAAGCTAACTGCCAACATTCCGAACGACGTTTATGAGGATTGGGCGAGAACGGAACTTCCCACTCTGCTGAATGACGGGAGGTGGGAGATGCTCGAGATTCCCGAAAGCTCTGGAATCTCTGGGTCTGCTGGGGTCGGAAACTATCTCCAATTCGCCGCCTACAACTACACATTTTCTAGGAAGAAGAAGAGAGTGAAGTTCGTGCAGAGGGTGTTTTTCCGCCGGGACAAGGCGCCGCTCAACCTCCCCACCCCTCGCCTGGGGCTGTCTGAAGAGGAGCGCGAGAACAGGCACATTGACGATGCAGAAATTGCAGGCAGAGACCACCCAAGGCACCGATTCTGGACGCCCAAGGATGACGCTGCCGGTAGAGTCACGGGCGAGAAGCGCAAAGCCACCACTGCTCCCGACTCAGAGGAAGTCAAGGCGAACAAGCAACAGAAAATGGAGGAAGACATGGTATGACTAGCCGGCCGCTGGGAAGGGGACTGCCGATACCATTCCGTTGTCGCCCGTGAGCGCAGAGATGCCTGGGATGCGAGTTTTCCACGCTTAGCCCGTCTACTAGGGCGAAGGTGAGCATGTTGGCGCTGGTGCTGGTGCTGGTGCTGGTGCTGGTACTTCCTCCTCAACAACGCCGCTTTGCCTGTTCGGTGTCCTAGAGCTTTCTTTCAGACGACATGCTAATAAGTGTTTTCAAGCGATGTAAGCACAAGTGTGCGAAAGTGATGGTAATTCATGGGACCGGCGTTGGGTTGGGCTTTACTACGATTACGATTGGGACGGACTTGGGATTCGGCATGAACAGGAGTACAAAGGTATCTGTGTAGCAAACAAGAGGCAATAGCACTAGTTGTGCAGTTCACGTGTAGACAAATTATAATGAGTGTTCAACGGTTTCATTCATGTATACATTATCGTCACAATTCCGTTGCGCCTGCCATTGCATCAGTAACAGCGCCTCTTCTCACATTGACGCCCATTCGACCGAGAACGCGCGGACAGGACCCTTTCCATCCTGCTTCGGCGCCTTGGGATCCTCTCCACCAACCATGTATGCCTTCTTCGTACCCGTACCCAGACGACCACCACCCACAATATCCAGGAGATCAAACTTCTCGTCCCAGCCCAGGCCTGTGGCGAGGAAGTGGCTGTGGTAGCGCAGTGGATCGCCAGGGTAGACGGAGTAGTTGCATCCGAAGCGCAGCCCGGGCATGAAGAAGTAGCCGCGGGAGTGCAGGAAGCGAAAGAGTGGGTAGCTCTTAGGCACCGCTGGGAGCGGGCGAGACTCGTCTTTCGGCGGAGTGGGTAGTGGAGGTGTGGATGTGGTAGGAGTGATGTATTGCCGCTGGGAGAAAACGCTCTTAGATGAGGTGCTCTTGGCGGTGGGGATAGATGTGGCTGGCTCTGGGTCAAAGAGCGAGGTTTCGGTGGCAGATGGTTCGACCTCTTCCGGATCCTCGGCTCGTTCAGGCTTCGCCTGGATGGTGGCTGGGGCAACCTCCTGTGGGTCTTCGACTGTTTGAGCCTCGAACTCATTCAGCATAGCCTCCACGAGCTGAGCTTCCTCCACCTCGACTTCCTCAACAGTACCTTCATCCTCTTTGACTAACAGTGGTGTGGCTTCTTCCAGTTCAACTCGCTCAATCTTCACCTCCGTCGGGACAGGGTCTAGAAAGGACGAGCCTTTCATGATCGAGCCGAGGTCAGAGAAGGACGAACTGCTGTTGAAAGTACGTGGGGACGATGTCAAGGCATCGTTGCCGGACTGGGCATCTCCCTCTGACGCTTCTGACTTTGCTACTACCGAAGACGGACCAAGGAAAGACGATCCTTTCATGATAGAGCCAAGATCCACGAAGGAAGATCCAAGATCCGAGGCGACAGTGCTCGATGACTCCGAAGGTGCAGATGCTACTGATGATGCATTGACCGGCGACGCATGTTCAAGGAACCCCGATCCCTTCATGATGAAGCCAAGGCCCGAGCCAGTAGGGCTGGGGAGATCGACATGCACTGTCGCGTCAGAGGCCGTGCTGTCGGTCACGCTGGGAGCAAATGCGCTACTCTCAACTGTCACGGTACTATCCGCGACACTAGGAGCTGTCTCAGTCTCAGCCTCCTTTCTCAAGCCCTTCTTCTTCAGCGCGACGTCTTTCTTCCTCTCCTGTGCTGCCAAACTTTCGTTCGCAGCCTCCACACCCTGGCGGTCCATCTCCGCAAGATACTTCATCCTGTCTGCCCTGCTCATCTCCTGGAATCCCTGACGATGTGTTTCTACATCGTCAACGATGTACGCGTGTCCTCCTTCCACAAGGACTCGTGCCTCTTCAGGCATGAGCTCGAGCGGAATACCCAGGAAGACATTCTGCTGCGACAGGTTCGGGATAGTGCCGACCAGCACACCGCAGATGTTGTGGTTGCGACGAACGTGCGAAATGATGTCGACGTCGAAGAGAAGGTGCCGTCCTGCAACGCAGGAGATGGGGAAAGGTTCGGAGACTTCTTTTGGTGCCGTGGCTGGCGCCATGATGTCAATCTGAAGCAAGAGCTGTTAGCTTTGCTGCTTGGCAAAATTTGTGTGTGGCAAAGGTATTAGGTAGAAGGTTGGATCATAGTGTGAATACAATAATTTGAGTCATCAAGTCCCATCTTGTGGGATTCAGGGGATTGACAGATATTATGGTGTTAATCATAGGAACCTCGAGGAGGACCCCGGGAGGACGAACTGCAGGGACTGGCTTACCTTCACTTGTGTGGTTTCATCGTTGTGGTTGATTTGATGAGGGAAAACTTGAGTGAACGGACTTTTATGCGGTGCCCTAGCGCCGAGTCTGTGCGCAAGCACTGAACCCCACCGTGGACATGCGACGCGTTCCTGCATCCAAACAATCGACCAAAACAGATCAACATGTCGACGAACCGTGCTTCGACTGCTCATGGCGCGCAGCCAGCGCCCGAGAAGACATACTTTGAACAGCAGCGGGAATTGCTGGTCGGCGAGATTGCTCAGGTAAACACACCGCCCCGCATCTCCCACACACACCGCTGCAGCCAACCTACTGCACACCGGGACGGGATGGAACACTGACTCTAGATGCAGAGTCTCGAGCTTGTCCTCCAAAACATCAACAAGCTGAACCGCTCCCTCGAAGAAGTCACCCAAGTTGGCACCGAGTTTGCGCCCGTCGAGTCGCTATGGAGTCACTTCGAGAACGTCATGGCCAAGGACCCAAATGAGAATCAGGAAAGCGCGCAGGAAGGACAGACAGAGCACGAAGAAGCCACAGAAGTGACAGAGCACCAGAAGTGAAGACACGCCCTGACATCGGCTTCATGACAGAACCGTTAGGACCCCGCGCCTGCAAGTGCGGAGGTCGCTCAAGAGCGATTTGGGGAGTGATGAAACGAATAGTCAAAAACTGGTTGCCGATGTGCTTCAACAGTTAATGGACGAACACTGGAGGGGTTGGAACCAAAGAAGACAAGCCAACCCGACTCTCAGCTGAACTCGCGTGTCAGGATGGGCCATAGGTATTAACAACAGAGACAGAGACAGCGGACGGAACAAGTCAGCAGCTCTTGGAGTAGACGATTGGATGGGCTGCTGGATAAGCAGAAGGTTTGAGTAGGAAGACAAATCACACGCGAATAACGAGAGTGAGATTTCTAGCAATTACACGTTATGGTGAACAGCACTCGACCACTGAGCTGGGTATGGATGGACCAAGTCGAAGCAACACGACGTAGAGATGGATCTGACAGCTGTCAAGCGTACGCCTGGGGGTACCTTGCTCGTGGATCTAAGCTAGTAGAGATGATGTCAGACGCCGGGAACGTGCATTACCCTAGATTCTGTACTCTTTTCGTTCGGCAGGGTTAGTGTAGCAGTCTGACTGTTACTGCATGGATGTATTGCATGTGCAGGTGATGGGGGATATTTAGAATTTATCTTTTAGACGCGGGCCATACTGCGCCCACGAACAACTAAATACCGAATACAGATACAGAATGGGAAATACACTCGTAGACTTTTTCAGGTCGGAGCCCAGTCGTACAAATAGTCGCTCAAAAGCAGCCCAAAAAAACGCCATTAATCATGTACGTGTAGAGCTCTACAGAAGTGGTAGCTGGTTCAACGAGTCATGCTGCCAGGAGGCAAAAAGGGATCCAAGGCGTGATGAGACGGTCATTAAGCATCTTGCACGTGTCGTCCAGCGTCGTATGTCGAGATGGCCGTCTTGTTTGGTGACCGCGTAGGCGTGCTTAGAGAATGGTGCACCCCTTGCTCTTCTTCTTTTTCTTAAGGGGCATGTCGGACATGGAGGTGGGACTCCGCCCAGATGCCGAGGATGTGACGGTCTCCCTGCGGATGTCTGCTGGTGTCTTCCACTCATCGCCGACAGCGATGGTGACGGCGGTGTCGAAGATGTCCTCGACACCGTCCTGCTCTTTACTACTGCACTCCATGTACATGGCGCCCATCTTCTTGGCGACAGCGCGGCCCTGCTCCGGTGTGACGGGTGTCAGGCCTTGTGTCTTGAGCAGCTCGATGCAGTTCTTCTTGTTGCGAAGATCGGACTTGAGGCCAAGCAGCATCAGCGGTGTTGTGGGGCAGAAGTGGAGGACCTCGGGGTACCACTGAGAGGCGTTAGTGCAAGTGACTACAAGCTGCAAGTGGGTAACTTGCCTTGTCCATGACGTTTTCGAGCGAGTTGGGGCAGTCGATGGCGAAACAAACAAAGATGATGTCGGTCTCCGGGTAGGAGAGCGGTCGCAGGCGGTCGTATTCTTCCTGTCCAGCCGTGTCCCACAGAGCCAGCTCGACCATCTTGCCTGTGGGCAGATGCGGGGTCTGGGTGATGTAGTTCTCAAACACGGTCGGCACGTATTTCTGGGAGGGTCAGTGGGAAGCGGTTCAGTGAGGCCAAGCGGCGTGTGTGTGGCGCACCTCTGGGAAGTTGCCGGAGCTGTAGCTGATCAACAGACATGTCTTGCCGCAGCCGCCATCGCCGACGACGACGAGCTTTTTGGAGAACTGCGGGGGCTCGGTGATGGTTGTGTTGTTTGTCTGTGTTGTCCCGTATGAGCTGACTGTGCCATTGCTGTTGCGCTCGCTGGGTGTGCGTGTGGGTTTGCGGACCGGTGTAATCGTCGTGGCTCCCGGTGCTTTTGTGCTCTGCTTGCGGCGCAGGTAGTCGTAGTTTTGCGAGGGGGCGGTGGCCATGGCGAGAGATGGGCTCACGGGTAGAGGGGAGGGAGGGGCAGTGGAGGTGTCGTGCGATGATGGTCGGAATGCAAAGTGCGAAATGCGAAATGCAAACAATGGTAACAATGCAAACGGCGGGTTGTTGGGGTGTGCTGGTGCTGGGGGCAGCTGTGTGCTTGGTGGTAGCGAGTCGTCCAAGCCCGCCTTGTTTATATTGCCGTTGCCGTCCTTCTCCCCAGGCAACCAGGCTGGCGCTAGTCGGCCTAGTCGGACCCCCGGTCGCGCACTGCGCAGCCAGCCCAAGCCAGTCCCAAGCCAGCCCAAGCCAGTCCCAACCTAGCCCACGCCAGTCCCAAGCCAGCGCTGCCAGCCCACGCCCAGCCCGCACGCTCAGCGCATCCACCCCCGCCCGTGCGTGCGTGCTGGCCATGATCGTCCGGTCTGCCTCGAGACTCTCTCCCGCCGACTGCTCCCATGTGTCCCCAGCATGATGCGCCCGCGAGCGTGGCCCCCGCGCCGCGAGTCGCTGCACCGTCACCTCCGGCGCAAAAGGAGAAGCGGCTGGACGCGGGAAACCGACACCACGACCACTGTGCGTGCTGCGACTGCCATGAACCGAGACGCACGCTGAACGCTGAACGCTGAACGCTGAACGCTGAACAGATGCTCGACGACTGCCCGCCTGGCGCAATGCCCTGCGCCAGCGCCTCATCCCCATCGTCCGCTGGGAGACGCCGTGGCTCGCCTGGATGCAAGACAACATGCGCACGCCCGCCCTCGACACGTACTTTGCCTACACGGCCAACCTGGGCACCCATACCTTCTTCATGATCTTCCTGCCCATCCAGTTCTGGTGCGGCTATACAAGCCTTGGGCGAGCGTACGTCAGCGACCTGCCACCCACACTCTTGACCCTAGCCCGACCTCTGACATGTGCAGCACCGTCTTCATGCTGGCCGCTGGAATCTACTGGAGTGGCTTCCTCAAAGACATGCTGTGTCTGCCCCGCCCTCTGTCGCCGCCTCTGGCTCGAATCTCCATGTCCGGCTCGGCTGCCCTTGAGTACGGCTTTCCCTCTTCGCACTCCACCAACGCCGTCTCCGTCACCTTCTATGCCATGTACATGCTCCGCCAATCAGACGAGTACAATTCCTGGCTCAACATCGGTCTCCAGGCACTCTTCTACCTCTACGCACTTTCCATCATCCTTGGCCGGCTATACTGTGGCATGCATGGCTTTCTCGACGTCCTAGTGGGAAGCACGCTAGGCGCCGTCATTACCGTCTTCCAGCTGGCCCTCAGCGATTGGATCGACTCCTGGATCTTCAGCGGATCATACAAAGACGTAGTCATTGCAACCCTCGTCGTCTTCGTGCTGGTCCGCATCCACCCCGAGCCTGCTGATGATTGTCCATGTTTCGACGACAGTGTTGCCTTCTCTGGCGTTGTCGTTGGTATTAACATCGGCGCTTGGCATTACGCGCAGTCAGGGTTCGCCATAAACGATGCCTATCCCTCGACGGTGCCGTTCGAGCTGGCTCAGATAGGGCTGCCCAGGGCCATCGTTCGTACATTGCTTGGTGTTGTCATCATTTTCGTATGGAGAGCGACTGCAAAGCCTGCATTATTCAAGACATTGCCACCACTGTTCCGACTGCTAGAACGAGGTCGCATGAACTTACCGCGCGCCTTCTTTCTGAACGCCTCATCCTACACATCGATTCCCAACATGCGCGATGACGATAACGTCATCCCACCAGCTTCTCAACTTCCGCAGATGCTCAAGAATTTGGCCCACCCTCGTAAACGATCCATCTCAGTCGGTCCCCAATCAGCTTCTGATGCGTACGAAACTCTTGCATACCGCAACCGACGCCGACGAGAAAGCGTCAATTCCTCTGATGGCACGGTGTTTGAAGATCTGGAATGGTCGTCGACTCCGCCGTCCCAAGCAGTGACGCCTGCGGTCGAAAAGGGCCAGTCTCTTCTAGGAGCGGGCCTCTTACCAACGCCAATGGCTTCTCGCGTCCATTCCTATGAGCACATGATGGGGACGGGCAACGTTGGAGGCCTAGACGGCAATGTCGAAACACCACCAGAAAGTGACACGGACCTCATAAGTGATGCCTCGTTGAAGACGGAAGAAGAGAACGAGAAACGAGAGATCTTCATGAAGCTTACCAAACCACGAGTGCGATACGATGTCGAAGTGGTCACAAAACTAATCGTATATGCTGGTAAGTGTACGTTCTCCAATAGTTAATCTTTATGGCTAACGACTCGTAGGCATTGGTTGGCTGGCCGTTGGCATCGATCCCATCATCTTTGAGATGGTCGGCCTCGGCATGGGCGTTCGACCATGAACCTGTTTTGTTTCTTCTCTATAGTTTGGCTTCGCTGCCACATACTCGCCTTCTTGTAGATGCTACGACATACCCATACGGCTGGTCCTCCATGGCGCATGACAATCAGATACCCATTTCTCACTTCACACATCGTTTTGCATAGCACGAAATGTCGCACTTCTTCATGCAAAGTCGATTCTTAGCCTCATCCTCGCGGAGGCCGGGACGGTAGCCGTCTATTTCGCATACGGCGGGTGTCGGTGTGGGGTCAACATGAATATCGATGCTCGCTAGCGTCTGTGTGGGCCGGGTCGTATCCCTTGCTCCAACACCTTGACCGCGGCTCTTTCGGGGAACGAGTCGTTCCTCGTCTGACAGAAAAGCAAGCGGGAATATATTCATAAACAATCATTGAACACCCATCAAAATCACATGATATGGTCTTGTGGTGTAAGTTCAACCCACAAACCTTCAGCTTTCGAGCTCTATCTGACAACCATCCAGCTAGTGGTATGATTGTAAGTTTGATCCAAGATCACCTTCCTAGTGACCCCTCCTAACATTAAATAGCTCGCTTAGGGTACCTAAGTAAACGTGCGAGAGGCCCCGCGTTCGAGTCGCGGCAAGACCCCTTTTTTGCGCACGCGAAGCCTTGATGCAGGGCTGAAGTAGTTGTGTTTTTGCTCTGGACTGGGACAGTTGGAGGGGCACATGAAACCAGACTTCACAGGCACAAGATCACAAAAACGAACTGCTCGTATCTCCACATGTACAATACAAGGCTTTGCATGTGTCGACAGGTCGGACTTTCAGAACGTGAACGTAGGATATTCCGGGTAAAACCTGAAGAGGTCTAAGAGATATCTCACTGTGCTTATATACGAACAACGTTCATCTATGGTTACAAACACTGGCCAGTTTAGGGTAGGTTTTGTTGCATACACTCTCAGTGGCAGTGTCATCCCATTCATGAACCCTATGCTTTGAATAAGCTTGCACTCGGTCCTGTGAGCAAGAAGGTCCCAGTCAGCTATTGTAGATATACAGCTTTGCCAACAACGACACTTCTTGAGGTGAGTTGTTCGTGAGACTGGGTTGGACTTTTTGGTGAAGTTTCGCGCTTCATGATCCGCGCAAAAAAATGAGAATGGTACGACATGGCCTTTAAATGCCTTGATATCACTAATAACCACGGTATTGTATGTTTAGCTGTACTTTACAGATTCTGCGAAGTTATTGGGCATGGCGATGAGGTCTTATTCTTCAACAGCACCACTGCATTCAGCCAAGACAGTAAAACGTCAAAAGTATAATGGAACAACCTGCTTACATCGAGATGAATAATTAAAGGGCAACTAATAATTGGAACACTGATGTTGCATCGCCTTGCAAGCTACACCAATCTCCTGGACCCCAATGGGCGCACAACTGTACGTGACCGTACAGCAGCTACGTGAAGCCACTCACACAAACATAATGCGCACCGGCTAAGTCGAATGCAGAGGTAGGTGAAAGACAAGTTTTGTACCATTCGACTTGCCCGCTGTGATGACTATCGTACCAGCAAGTCTGCCTCTCGTTTTTCACTAGGCTAACAAGACAGCGAAAATGAATATGAATGTCTGCAGCCGCGAAAGCGAACATGTATCGAACGTCAACACCCTCACCCACTCTCATTTCTCCAATGAATCAACCTTGATAACTATGATGCCAGCTACAGAGCCGCTCGATCTCGTGGATATCGCAGTCCCGTTGACTTATGAGCGTGCCACGACCGAGTCGCGCTTTCGACACAGCCAATTGCTAGAGCTTGCCTTCCCTGGCGTCGACTTTCAGACCAATCAGATTCGCTCCGAATGTTACGACAAGTGGACCAAAAATGCTCGAACCTGGATCGCACTCAACAAGTACGATGGCGACCCAAACGAGCGCAATGCACTGAAAAACTGCCTTCTAACGGGCGGCAAAGCTGCTAAACGGCTCAGAAACTCGAGACTGCTTTCTACCAGGCACGCGGCCACGACTCTGCATGACGAGTGTATGCCTTCTGCAAATCTTCTTCGATCAGTTCCCCGCCGGACACCAAGCTTCTCCATCGATACGGTTCTGAAAATGCAGTGACGGCTCGTGCATACATGACAACGATCAG
Source organism: Ascochyta pisi (assembly GCA_039634435.1). Lineage (NCBI taxonomy): Eukaryota > Fungi > Ascomycota > Dothideomycetes > Pleosporales > Didymellaceae > Ascochyta > Ascochyta pisi. The sequence continues at coordinate 398,215 of CP113331.1, read as the reverse complement.
TAACCGATACATCCTCGAGAAGACGATCCTCAGACCAAAGCACAATACCGCTATCGTTTTGGCGAATGGAGACTGCATGTACTACCGCAGCGAGGGCGAACAGCTAGAACAAGGTGTCATGGGCTTCTATCTTGACGGTGTCACTGGCCAGGCCCGGCAATGTCTTGGATCTCAACAGAGGAAGTCATCTACTCACATTACCGACTTGACGGATGTCGAACATCTTCAGGACGTTGCACGCCGTATGAAGGACAGGTGGGACAAGAGGAACGCTGAGAGGTGGTGTTAACGTTGCGGAATTCCTGAGCCGAAGTTCAGGTGCACTGGTTACGGTGGTGTTTGGTTTTGCAACGAGCATCAGAAGATGGCATGGGCCTTCCACAAGAGCTGGTGCAAACAGGTATGAACAGTGGCAGGCTACAACTCTGAGAAGGAGTGCGACGTTGCGCCAGTATGATGAACATGGAAAAAACTTGTTGCCAACCTCCAAGGGACAAGCTTTTGGATGCAGAGCCGCAGCGAAGGGCCAGTGAGACAGATTCCATACGAAAGGCGGAGCGAAATCATCCATCCGCAATGTGAAGTGCACAACTGCCCCACGTTCGCCCTCGGCGTCATGACGCATTCGCTCTTGGCAATGCCGCGGCCGACGATAGATAGAGCTTGCTGTTGTTGTAATGTAATCTGGCCCATAACGGGGAAACTATCTTGACATGATAAAGGGCAGACGCACGAGCAGAGGGGTGTGTGTGAATGTGATGATAAAATCCAACTATTGGCGTGTATTGAAGTTTCCTTCGCGTAAGCTAACTTCCTGCCTGCCTAGGGTTGCTGCATCTGAACTTTTCCTTTCGTGAACATTGCCCCTCTCACTCTCCCACCGACACCACCCAAGCCGTCTTTCGCCCCGCGCACACATAGTCTGACTCTGACTGAGTACTGTCCTACAGCTCAGTCGCTCGCCCATTCCCCTCCCCTCCTCCAACAGTTTTATGCAGCCAGAGTCTCCCGACGAAATCGAAAACGCCTCTACTCCACCAATTGCCCGCGAAACCCCACAACTCTTTTCCCAGCATGGACAACGCCGCGACGATGACCCGCAGCCTCCTCTGCAACCTCAGCTACGGGGTTCGCGAGGAGAAACTGAGTCACCGCCCGGTGGCGGCGAAGGCGACGCGACGCGTTCAGAGACACGCGGTGCGAATGGCCATGTTGAGACCGAGGGATTGAAACATGTCAGGCCCACCACGCCTCCGCCGAGGAACAGAATCGAAGAATACGAGAAAGCACTATCCAAGTCAGCCCGAAAGAATCCCGAAGGGCCTCTGTTCGAGGTTATCAAAAGTAACCGCAAGCCTGACGACAAGCGGTCCCCCATCGCGCATCTTCCCAATGAGGTCTTGATACACGCCATCGCCCACTTGTCGCCGAACGACCTCGCAGCCGTTGCGCTCGTCTCTCGACGCTTCAACGACCTTGTCACGACACCGCACGCTTGGCAAGTAGCCTTTGCCCGCTACTTCCCTGGCCCGGCTGCTCTCGAAGATGCTTCATTCCACGCCAACGCCGAAGACAATGGCGACATTGTGCGATCGGAAAAGAGGAGGTTCACGAGGTTGACCGCATTGGCATCATGGAGGAGCGAGTACATCTTGCGTACTAGGATGCTGCGCTCTCTGGTGCGTGGCAAGCCCATGCAGGACACCTCGACCCCGTCTCGCGCTGGTCTCGTGCAAAGCGTTCACCCAGTGGTGACGTACGAAGCCAAAACATACACCACCATCAACCACATACACGCTTCGTTTGGCACCGGCCTCAACAAGAAAGAGCCGCGGTTCATACATGGCGCTGATGATGTTGGCATGGTAACTGCGAGTGACCCAACGGTCGCAAAGGTAGATCCTTGGGGTCTAAGTGATCCCAATTTCTACAGCCAATTCTCAGAGCGCTTCCCTGGTACTGCCGAATGGGGTCTTGGATCTGGCGAAGTTGTCGGATGCCCGAATGTCATGGACGTATCGCAACCTCACGGGATGATTTACGGCCAAGGCTGTCCGGAAGGTTCCTGTTACTACCGCGCTACCGACGAGATGCAGGGCCGCTTCATCGCAGAGCCTCTGGACTTCAGCAAACCTGAATTCGGGATACCAAAGCTTGGCCTTGATGGCGGAGCTATTTCTTGTGTATGGATTGCAAAGTCCAACACAATACCAACCCTCTCAGAAGGCACCATGGGCATGATGATGGGTTCTGCTGCTGGCGTTGTCACTGCCTGCAGTCTCGGCACTGATGGCGTAAAGGCGTCGCGTTTGCAGCGTGGCGAGCTGACTGCTCGTTGGATCCTCAGTCCTGGTGTTCCAATCATCTCTATCGTTGTTGACGACAACTACTCTTCTAAGCGACAATCTCAGAATCGCATCTGGGCAGTGGCTCTCAACGCATTGGGCGAGCTGTTCTACCTTACTAAGTTCCCATCTCGTAGCCAAGCTACCACGGCCGACATCACGGAACCTGCGGAGTACTTGGCCTGGCTCACAGGACGGAGCATTTACTGGAGTCTCGTCGAACCCAGTCGGCGTGTTGCAAGGCCGGACCCATACAGCGATGCTGACGTTGATGGAAGCTATTCGCCTCGTACGTCTTGGGACGGAATGTGTCTGGGCAAGCAACAGATTGCCGCGGAGACTAGAGAGATTCAGCAGTTTTTGCGCAAACCGCCCAAAGACTTCCGAAAGTCTTGCCTCGGTTGGGACATGCGCAGACGTCTTGAGGTCGATTTCGCTGGCGATGATGGCAACGATGCCGGCGAAGCTATGGTCGTCTTCGAGTGCGGGCTCGAAGAAGGAAGCACTGCCGATGTCACTCGCTATACTCGATGGAAGACACACGAGAAAGGGAAGAGCACTAATACCTCCTCCCGTACTGCGACGCCGCAGATGTCTCAACCTACATCCTTATTTGGCGGATCTGGTACCGGCACTCCGGATGTTGTCAAAGTACCTTTGCGCAATCGTAGCTCTTCGTACATGTCCTCCACCAGTTCGCCCGAGCGAGCTAACCTTGTGGAAGAGTGGCGGTGCTCCAAGCTCTCCTTCGGCGGCTTCAAGGGGACTCGGCTGGCGGTGACGACGCTGGACATCTCCACCTTTGCAACAATGACTTTGTTAGAAGACCCAGCACTTGGGTTCTCGACAGCCTCTACAGCATCGTCGCCATATGCCTCGCCCATGTCTGTTGCAAGCCAGCCAGCTTCGCCTGCGGACATTCCAGGCCAGCGAGCGCGGTTCATAGCTGCAGGTACCAAAAGCGGAGTCGTACTTCTTTGGGACGTGAGAGCTCCAGTTTCCCGCTCATCAGAGTACTCGAACACTATCGAACCCCTCCGGATTATTTACACTGACTCGCCCGAGATCTCGTCTTTAGCCTTGACCTCCCTCTACCTTGTCGTTGGTGGCAATGACGGTCTGGTGCAGGCTTGGGACCCGCTTGCATCCACCATGTCGCCCATTACAACGTTGCACTCACGTCATGCGTCTCGCGCTCGAAGAAGACTTGTGCAAGCGCAAGCATCCGCGCAGGGCGTAGGCATCAACATGTTTGCCGCTGGCGCCGTATGCCTGGACCCGGATCCAACTGTCCTTCGAGGCGCCGTCTCACTGGGCAATCAATTACGCTGGTGGAGTTTCAGCTCTTCGGCGGCTGACCAGTACAAAAGCAGCAAGCGCCGCCTTCGCCGAACTGAGCGGGGCACGAATCAGGCCAGCGAACGCTTCACCGGCACCGGGAGAGTGAACTTGAAAGGCTACATTGAGAATGAACAGTTCGAGCTAGAGCAGGACAAGATTCAGAGACGCAAGCAAGCCGAGCGGCAGGCTGCTCGCTTCGGCACCGAACTACTCGAAGACGAAGACGAAGCGCTTGCCTATGCTGCAATCCTATCCCAAGAAAGCCTGGAGGCAGAGGAGAGGAAGCGCTGTGAGAGCGAAATTATCGAATTATCTCGACAGGATACTGTCAAGCCTGAGCCCAGCCATGCTCAGGCTTCTTCACACAATGAGACGGGCGAAGAAGAACTCGATCCCGATATTGCAGAAGCTATTCGTCTTTCGCTCGAGGAGAGCAACGGCGGTGAAACATTCTACTCTGATCCGATAGATTCTTCTGCGTTTAATGTTCCCATCAAGTACGCCAAAAGCAAGAAGTTTGCTTCCCCGTGGAGTAGCCCAACCAAGAAAGGCAAGGCCAACGCTAGCTCGAGTAACGGCAATGAGCTGTCGGACCTGGAGTTTGCGATGCAGCTAAGTCTCGCGGAAGAGCAGAGCAGAAAAGAGATGGACGAGGATCAGTTTCCGGCGCTGAGTCCAAGGCCTGGGGGTGGAAAAGGAAAGGGTAAAGGGAAGATGTGGTAGTGTCGAGTTTTGTTTCTAAAGCTCTGTTTAATACCTTTTGCTTTCTATCAGTGCAGTGTTATGTTCGATCCCCATTCAGCCCCGCGATATGCAGCTCTTTTATCACTTCGATGCCTTTTCCAAGACTGGAGAAGAGTGTAAATGTATCAGTTTACTTTGGCAAAGAATACAATTCAACTTACAATTCTCATCGCTCGTCAATCAATTTGACTGGTCTACCGCATTGTGCCGTGACTCGCATTGTGCCATGACTCCTCACCACAGCTTGCTTTCAATTCTTCATAACAGAGATAATTGTTAGGAGAAATAGCTGAGTCTCGATGTTTCTTTACGTTGTGTGGGAGGTGCTTGCTTGACGAAGTTGAACCATCCGGCATCAATAGACTTTAACAGGATACGCCGCAAACCATACTCGGTTCAGTATACTCCAAATACTTCATATGAGACACACTCTGTGCATCCCAGTCCTTCGATCATAGTTGCCGTCATGAGGTAGCCTCGCGTCATTGGCTAGTACCTCAAGGATCTTATAGCCAGCGTCTCCATCGATTGTTAAGTTCCCCATGGCGATTCTATCCCCATGTGGACTCAGTTTTGTGATACCGATACGCTTGAAACTTCCCATTTCCTGATCCGAGCGTAAGATTAAGCAAAGCAAGTATTCGTTCCTCGAAGTCCCACCTTCACCAACCTCCCTCGCGATAGGCAAAACAAAGACTTGTGTGTCCAGTGTGTCGATGCAGTCAAGATCGCGCTGAGGACAGTCCAGGTACACGTTCGTGTGTAGTTCGTCATCAAGATCATTCCGGTTCACCAAATGCCAGCCGAAGCGATTCTTAGGTCTGGAGACAAGTTTTGCTTCACGAAGTTTTCCCCAAAGTACTATTCGAGCTTTCGAGACGAGTCCAAATTCGTTATCGGAAAGTGGCTGAACGGCTACATCTTCGATTCGAATGAGAAGACTGCGGTTGGCGATTCTGGCGTACGTGATCCCGTGGCCCGTTACATCAACAGCGGCCCAAGAAAACGATGGAGCATAGTAGTTGCCGGGAATTTTCGCGGGGTTTGAGAAACTGCGATTGGATTGGTCAAAAGCAGGCTCAATAAACCACAGCAACTGAATCTCGATATCCTTCCGCCATAGACCAGCAACATATCCGCACTTTGTTTCCTCGGCTACAATCTTTGCAAGTCCTGATATAGCGATGAGCTTATCTTTTGGGAATGAAATTGCCGTCTTTGTGTACGTGTTGACGACAGCTGCCCAAAGATCTAGAGGTGAATGTGTGACCGTATCCGCACCGTTATGTGCATCCATGGTTTTCTGGCGTATGCCTTCAATGACGTTGTGATACCTCGACTGCTGGCTCTTGGGGTTTTTGGGATGAGTACTGTCAACAGTAGAGACCTGAGTATCCCCAGAACAACAGCACTCCCAGCCTATCTGGTCCCAGCAAAAGTGCAACACCCTTGGAGACATCAGCCGTTCCTGGAGAACCCACCCACGCGTATTGACTGGGCCCTTGTCGACCTTGTTCGCCCAGAAAGAAATATCAATGACTACGCAGCGTCGCAAGAAATGGCGCTTCCTCTTCACAGGACACGTTATGAGAGCTTTCCTGTCGCAAGCCAGAGGAAGGCCTTCAATGTCGAGGAGAACTTCCGTTTCTTCCAGTTCTTCGAAGTCTCCTTGCCTGAAAAGTCCTCCATTACTGTTCAAAGAAGCGGTAGCAGAGAGATTGAGAAAAGTCTCACTGTATACACGATCCATGACCGCTGATTGTTCCAGCCAATCCTGCGCGTCACGCTGTATGATGCAGAGCGAGTCAATCCAGATATATCCAACTTCTTCAATGCTGGCTGCGAAGTACACAGCATCTTGAAACGTCTTGGGTAAATCTTTGATCAGTATTCCTCGCACGAAATCGTCGTAGTTCTCTCTGATCAGTTGATGGCTGACGGCACCACCCCAGCAATGCGACAATGTCACATACTGCTTATTGCCTCCGCCATAGCCTGCCGCCTTGCCACTTGTGCCATGCCAAGATTTTGTTTCAACGAGGCTGACCGTCACTGCTGTATTGTTGTGAGCAGAGGGAGAATTCTTAATGGCGGCATTCGAAGCCTTCAGTTGCTCAAGGCTGAGAAGTCGTGATGGGTAAAAAGGATGTGAACCTGGACTGTAACAACTACAATTATTCAGCCACTCAAGCGCTGCTGCACATTCTCGGCGGGAAGATGGTATAGACGAAGTGTCTGGTTGGGAAGGAGATCCCCCGAGTGGTCGATATATTACATGAACAGAGTGCTGATCTGGGCTCGTAATAGCATGGTTGCGTTGCTTCAAGTGGAAGACGTGTTGAATCCGGATGGGATCTTGCCTCAGATCGATTTCGAGCTGGTAGGTATGATCGAATTTGTATTGAAAAAGAGAAGCTGTACTTCTGAGAGACGACTGTGGGATCTTCGAGAGGGAACGCAATTCTTCTACCACACGTGTGCTCGAACTAACAGAGCCCTGCTGTGGTTGTGAGATGCCATCTTGCCGCAAATGGACCGGTAGCCTGTTGTACAATGCACGGCAAATGTAGCAGTTTCCCCGTACAGATTGCTGGAATGTGTGTATATTGGCGTGGTGTTCGTATTTCAAGTCCAATGTTCCTTTTGCAAATCTACCGTTCTGACGACCAAGCATATCTTCGCAAATAGAGCATATCATTATGGGCAAAGGAGAAGGGAAAAAGCAAGAGGGTGGATATGGAAAATAAAGATATGTCAAGAAGTTACCTGGGTTATACCATCGCAGACCCAATCTAAATCTGTGGCTTCCCGCAAAACGTTTCAGTGTGGACCGTCAACGAACAGCGAGACGTTATGCTTGTCATTAAAAATGCATAGCTGAGCGGGCGGATTGCCGAGAGTAGAGCATAAATGGGTAGTAAATCAAGGATGTCAGCCAATCAGAAGTGGCTCATTGTGGATGCCAGCGCTTATCACCCAACGTGCGGGATGATATTCCTGCTCGCAGGATGCGGCTTCCATACCCACCTATCGTAAATTCACAGCCCGCATATGACACTTGAGTACTACCCAGTCCATGTCCGGGGTTGTATATCCACTTCCAAGTTTTGTGACAGTGATTGATGTACTGGAAAATGGGTTTAGTTTTCGTGTCTCGGATCGTGCAACTTCGAGGCATTTGATCTAAAAAGTCAACAGAAGTTACTTGGTTACTCTTGTATGTGGCTGTAAGCACTCAAATATGCAAACTGACTGTTGTTTCGTGCGTGAAGTCCGGAGGTTTTGTACTTCTCGGCTGGCTTTTTGTCATATTGTGGTTCTCGTTGCATCTGCCAGAAATGGTGGCTTTTGATACGAAGATGCCAAAGCTGATGGCGTTTGAATTAGTTCCTCGTCTTCGGATTCATTCCGTGTAGCCAAAAATTCAGCCATGACAGAGAGAAAATGAGTGTGATGACCCCGTGACAGTCTTCGAGCAGAACTCTGTGAAACGCCTCTGGAGATGCACTACATGAATCTCGACTGGTGGGTGTATATTTGATCTCATTGCAATATGCTCTTTCAGCTTTCAGAGTACGAAAAGTGCAGCAAAGCTCCAAGGTTTTGTGTTTGAGACCATATATAACATGAGAAAGCTAGAGCTGGGATCGGCTCTGCTTAGTCATCCCGGTTCACACGCGCCGCATCTCGAACTTTTGTCCACTGCAACAGCACAACGACATCACCGCCGCCGCCATGTCTGTCCAGTTCCTCCGACGCCTCGTACGACCGTCCGTCTTCGCGCAATCTTCCCTGATTGCTGCGCGACCGTCCATCGCCGCCACACCGCTCCCCAATGCCTTCGCTGGCCTCTCCCTCGGCCCTACACCCGCATCGCGAGCCAACAAATGTACATTGATCCAAGTCCTGCGTCAAGGGAGGATCTCACAAAGAGCGCGAAAACTGCGATCGCCGCAACTTGCCAACCGACCGGAGCTGAAGGGCGTGTGTTTGAAGGTCGGCACAACGAAACCCAAGAAGCCTAACTCGGGAGAGAGGAAGATTGCTAGGGTGAGATTGAGTACCGGAAAGGTCATCACAGCATACATTCCTGGCGAGGGTATGGCACAGGCAGAATTTAGGAACCTGGAAATCAACGAGCTGACTCGTCCTCAGGCCACAACGTACAGCAGCATTCAGTCGTCATGGTACGAGGAGGGCGTGCGCAGGATTGTCCTGGTGTGAAGTACCATTTGGTCCGAGGAGCATTGGACTTGGTGCGTACTACGTCAAGATTTGGACCCATGTTCTGGCTAACAAAGTGTAGGGAGGTGTTGGCAGCAGAATCACATCGAGATCAAAGTACGGAACAAAGAAGCCAAAGGCCGCCGCTGCCTAATTTAACTTCGCACGGAAATGTATATACGTGTAATATATTTTGGCATGGAGGGCGTTCAAATGGAAAGCGATTGTGAGCTGCGATTGTGCGAGTGTGCCATGGTTTCAAGTGCTGCCAGCCTCTACTGTGGACTGCGGAAACACTGCACAGGCAGAGAGCTACGGTCCTGCTGTTAAGCTGAGTGCTTAGTTACCCCCGCACATGTCCCCATATCGCTCTCGGCTCTGAGAACCTCTGTGGGACGCAGATGGCGGTCTACACACAAACCTATCATTCCACCGACTGTGTCGCGGCCTCATTGTCCTCCAAACGTCGAGGAATTCATGCGGTAACCCAGGAAGCTCCTGAAATAGTAACAATAGCCTTGCAGCAAATCCCATCGTCTGTATGGCTTTTGAAAAGCCACCCACATCTTGATTGGTCGTATGGGTTCAGCTCGACGTCCGCCTCGAGACCTTCCTGTGCATTCCAGAAAGGCATACGCACACGCGTGACACAAATCTATCTTTGATTTCTCCCTCTAAGCGTGTGACCAAGGCAGTTTTTCGTATTTCTCGGGTCGGAAGTATCGCAAGTACGACGGATCACTCCAAGGTGGCAGGCGAAGAAAGAGCATAAGATGCTCAGCTTGGATATGCACAGTTAGAATCACTTCCGCTTGAACACTGACGATGTATACCACACTGATTCTTCTAAGTGTCTCGTACATGCTGTCTCACCCTTGAAAATCTCCCACCATTACTAACAGATGCAGCTCCTTCGCTTTCGCCGTCCCGCCCTACACCCCTCCCTTCTCTTCCTCAGAGACTTGTCCAGCCTCTACAGCGGTCACTCGCGCCTATCGCACCATCATCCGTACTGTAATTACGACTACTTCTCTTGTCCCACACCACTGTCCATATTTCAGTACACGCGTGGATGCGCCTGCACCATGGTCCTCCTGCACTTTCAACGCCGGCGGTTGTATCCGCCCAGCGTGTCTGCTGCTGTCAACGATTACACAACCATGTATAACAGACAGCTGTTGTACGCGCACAGCCACAGACACAGTATACGCGCCTTGCCCGACCAAGTGCCCCACAGGATGCGCGACGAGTTGGACGGTGGTGAGCTCCTGCGCTGGACCACCCTCGATTTCCTCCACTTCACCGACGCCCACGCCTAAACCAACATCATCGCCCACTAGAGCGTGCTACACTCGTACTGTGAGCGCCACGAAGATCTGCCTCGAGGATACAATGGGATGTGCATCACCTGACTGCATCATACTAAGCACAGTTACTGTGCCACAGGGGGAAGTGAATGGATGTAGCAGTACGCCGACAGTCACGAATGAGAGACAGTGTAAGGGCTATTGTCACGGGGAATGTGGCACGCAGTGGGTCACTGAAACAGCTAGCGCATGGTAGAATGTGACGACGACCGAGATACTAAGAGACGATTGTAGCAAGAACCGAGTTGAAGTTGAATGTGTTTGTCATGTATACTTTAAATCCCGATAACATGCAGTTCACGTCACTCTCAGTGCCCAAACCCCATCCGGCTCAGCCCCAAAATTTACTTCATCTGACCGGCAATTGGTTTTGCCACTCCGGATCAACCTTGCTCTGCTTGAAGAAGCTCTTACCCTTCAGCCATTGCCTGTATGCTTTGTACCGCTTCTTGGTACCGTCTTCTTCTTCAACATCTAGTGGATTCTCTTTGACATCCAGATACTCCTCAAATTCCTCGATATCTCCCTCGGCCGTCTGGAATTTGCCGGATGTCGAGTATGTCTGCGGCAATATCTCGTTTGTAAAAGATGGATAAAGATGCGGGTGAAGGCTCAGAGACTGTGACCAGGAATAAGTGGGGGCATGCGAGAACGGTGTGCTGACAGAGGCCGAGGTCATAGGCCGCGAGTAGGATTGAAAAGAGCGGACAGAGGCGACATCGGTGTTGATGCGAGGAAGTCCGGAGGGGGCGATACTGGACTCGTCGATATCGGTTGGGGCTTGCGGTCCACCCTCGGTCATGCATAGGTACTCGTAGTATTCCATGGCACTCGGGTCATCCGCGCTCGGCATCTCACTACTCACCACCAAAGGCAGGTTCAGTGGATGTTCAATGTACCGTGTGTACTCATCTGCTTCAGGACCAGAGACGGTAGGATTGATACTGTTGTCGTAGAACTGCTCTAGTGTCCATTGATTGATGAGTGTCTTGTCGGCAGGCTTGAAGCCAGGTCGTACAGTTGAGGACAAGCCTGTCGAAGTTGACATTGAGTTTGCTAAAGATGGGAATGAGCTCATTGTTGCAGGTGCCGAGGACGGCATGGCTGTCTCAAAATGTGGGTCCCGAAGTATAGAGTGCGTGTAAGACGAGTTTGTGTCAGTTACGCTGAGCTGTACATGGTGGTGTCGCCGGGCCATAACGCTGCCTTGTCGCAAGTCGGTCTCACTGACTGGATCCAGTATAGTGACCCCCTTTCGGGACCCCTTCTTTGCATTGTTACGATGAGAAACCTGCTCATGCTGCTTCTTTCGAGGTACAAAAGGTGATAGGTCGTCAATGCGTGATGGCGAAAGTCCATCTCTGCTATCGCGTGCAGCCCGATTTGGTGATGCCAATCGAAAGGCAAAAATTTTGAGGAACGACGATATAGCTAAGGGCCGATAGTATTCTAGCCAGTAGTCGTCGCGAAATCCGATGTTTGCCTGGAGTGATTTGCTTTGCAGCATTGCGGGATAGTTCGGGGGTGGCAGCATCCTTGGCTCCAGGTTTGAAGGTGTGAACCAGTAGTTGTAATCTCGTCGTGTTTTCTCCAGATACGTGCGTGGATCAGCATGATGCAGGTAATAGTCGGTTGTCAGATCCCACAACATCGGCTGTCCCTGATGGAAGGTGTAGTTGCCGAGAAAGAGATTATAGGCTTCCTGACGCTGCGAGTCGAGGAACGAGTTGTGGTAGTATCTTTTGAAGCTCTCCACCATATCGCGAGAACTACTCTGCCATTGGTTGATCTTCCTATATGTGGCCATCGTGTTCACGAGGTGCGACCCACCGTACTGTATTGCGATGGTGTCTCCATGTCCATGGAACATATGAGTGAACATCTCTACACAATCAGAGTCATACTCGACTTTATTACCTGCGATGACGCCGAGAGCCTGCAGTTGGCGACCAAGAGCTCTTTTCCCAATCACAAACTGGGCGGCGTTCGTACGGTCGAGACAGTCGATACAATTAGTTCTCGCCACGCCGTTCTGTACCTGTGGTGTACCCTCAGTCTCGTCACCGTTCTTGAAGAAGCCTGTCTCGAGCAGTACTTTCTCAGCCAGACTCTCGAGAGTACCTATCACGTCTTGTCCCCTTGTCTTAGCGGCGCGCGACATATCGAAAGCCTCATACCGTATTTTCTTATCCTTTGGCAACGACTGGTTGAGATAGTCAATGCAGTACTTGTACTCGTATAGCAATTTGGATTCTCTCGGTGTTCGTTCACGCGCTTTAATTAGGTTCAGGGCGATGACAGGGGCACCGTAACGTTCGAATAAGTCATCGAAGTGAAGAGCCGCAGCACTGTAGAACGGATCGACAAGGCTCAAATCAATGTCCGGTTTGGGTGTAACACCTGTGTTGTCTTGTGTCCAGTATAGCGGTATACTTCCACGATGCTGAACGTATGATGTATATGTTGGGTTCGTGTAAAGTCGTGGTCCAGGTGCATGGAAGGACGTAGTGAGTGCCTCGGAGACAATTTGTTCGGATTCCACATCGTTGGCAACATAACCAAGATCGTTTGTACCCCGTTTCAAGAATCGAGCTCCGGCAAAATGTCTCGATCTCCGAGCGATGATAGTGATATAGATCCGGCGCCCAAAGACGTCAAGGGAAGACTGATCTACATATCCATGTATGACAGGATGACACCAATCATACACGTTTTTCAGAACGGAACGCGCAGGGTCTAGTAGGTAGTGATTCCACACAAACATGTCCTGGTAGTTGCGTTCGGGGTTCTCGATGCCCTCATTCAGGGCTGTCCGCTCGTGAATAATGTTTTGTTGGAGACTTCTTGTGATGTTGTATGAGTAGCTGAAATAGAAGGATCGCGTCAGATCCAGATTTGCCAGGCTTGCAAGGAACCTGGCTTCTTCTGGGTTCCGGTCTTTTTGGAATCGGGATGAAGCGCCCGTGGTAAGAGAAATCATTTCTGTGCCGTCGACCTGATAGATATAATGCCCTCCAAGCATCGCTACCTGGGCTCTCTTGGTGATCAGGAGCATATAGTAAGCATCGGTGAAGCGTATGAACCCTAGCAGACCCCATGTACTGCATTTGAGTCTCATCCCGCCAGTGCCCTTGTTGCCGTCTGAAATGGTCCCGAGGAGACCGTGCATCTCTCTTCTGTCGTATACTATATCGTCTTCGAAGATGTTCAGATGGCCCGGCGGTGCTGTTCGATCAATCTTCAGCACGCGATACTGCTTCTCCATGATATCCGCCCCGATAAGGTAAAAGCGTGTGCTCGTTTCATACAGCGAGAACTTGTGCATCCTACTGATGCCATTCTCGCCGACTTTCTGATATGAGACGCCCTTGAACTTGTGCACGGTAGCCGGGCTTACAGGCCTTTGAAAGGACACACCCACAGTAGGGTCTTCTTCTTCGCCACCGAATTTGATCGACTCAGTCTCTGTGCGGGGTTGACCTACGCCTGGTAACTTGTCCAGGTCAGCCTCCGGTTTGAAGCTGCTAGAGGAGACGTCATTCTGAGGCAACAGCTCGGGACTCCCAGCGATAGAGGATGCCCTTTCCGAGTCGTCTTGCTTCTCGTGGAAGCTCTCATGCGATGTCGTTGCCCTAGATGCTACAGAACTAGCGCGTTCCCTTAAATCCGGCCTCGGTCTTGAGGTGTCCATCTCTTTGCTGCACGTAGATGAAGATAACAACTTTGCTTCGGTCAAGCCTCAATCATATCGTCATGGCTACGCTTGCGGTAAGATTAGCGTCCGCAGGAGTGTTGGCTGTAGAGACTGAACAGCAAGGTGCGACACGAAAGGTACGTCAGACTAGCTGCATGCTCGTGAGCAGCAGCGAATGTGCTGGCGCAAGTCTGCAATGTGCTCTGTAGACACAACCGTGGTAGGTCGCTTGAACGTGCGTCACTCCATAGCTTAGTCAGCATCTTAGCGCCTGCTGCGGCTGCTCAGAACCAGCAGAGGATGACCACGACCTCATCCTGCACGTAGTCTGTTTTACAGCAGCTATCATCGCGCAAACATCAGCATGCAACCAAAGTCCTCTACATCTTGAAAGCAGCTTCACGCAGAGTTCGTGATACACTGAGACCGGCCTTTGGAATCTCAACATGCGGGCTGGCAGACACCAACACGTTGCGCCCTAGTGTTCCGACTACGTTAATCGCTATCGCTGCCATGGGTCAGGGGTTCTCACTCACCACACTCTCGGCTGGCACCGCCAATATCGATGTGCCGGAGCTGGCTGATTTGCAATATGAGAAATCTCTCGGGGCTGCACGGTTTATGAAAGCCGTGAGAGCACGACACAAAGATGGTCTTGTTGTGGCACGTGTGGTAATGAAACCATACGCGCAGTTCAACTTTGAGATTTACGCAAGACGGCTGCTTCGTGAGTGATGTCACAAGCACCTCTGCTGTGCTACGACTAATTCTCATTCAGATGAACGCAAGGTCCTCGCAGAGGTTCCGAACGCCTTAGCGTACCATCGCATCATCGAAACGGCGGCTTGTGGTTATCTTGTCCGTCAGTATATTCACAGTTCGTTGTATGACAGACTCAGTACCCGCCCGTTCCTCGAAGAAATTGAGAAGAAGTGGCTTTCCTTCCAGCTGCTATCTACCATACGCGACTGTCACGCTCAAAATGTTTATCATGGGGACATCAAAACCGAAAACATCCTTGTCACGTCCTGGAACTGGCTCTATCTGACCGACTTTTCTTCTACATACAAACCTGCGCATCTCCCTGAAGACAATCCCGCAGATTTCTCGTTCTATTTCGACCTGTCTGGGCGACGCACATGCTATCTAGCGCCCGAACGTTTTCTAGCCTCCGGCCAGCAGCCAGAAGGAGAAGGCAATGTAAACTGGGCGATGGACATCTTCAGTGTTGGCTGTGTCATTGCAGAGTTATTTCTAGAGGCACCTATATTCTCTTTGAGCCAGCTATTCAAATACCGGCAAGGTGAATACAACCCGGAGCACCATCATCTTGGAAAGATACAGGACTCCCACGTACGAGAACTCATCATGCATATGATACAAGTCGATCCAAACTCCAGAATGTCCGCTGAGGATTACCTTACCCATTGGAGAGGCAAGGTGTTTCCAGACTATTTCTATGGATTTTTGCAACAGTACATGTACTCGATCACGGACCCATCATCGGGCCGGAAACCGGTGACGACTGGGTCCGAGCATCTCGGAGAACCAGACGAGCGAATCGATCAGGTTTACAACGATTACGACAAGATATCCCACTTGCTTTCAAATAACGAAGGAAAGGAGCTCATTAGACCACGCCACGCGCCTCCCAAGCCAAACGCAAAACTGTTTCCGCTACACATCGACATCCCCAACTATCAGCACCAAGCATCTCCCATAAGAAGTTTGGCTCAAGATGATGGCAACTTGATATTCCTCACCATCGTTGTTTCATGCATGCGAGGGACAGCCCGTGCCTCTGCTCGCGTTAGAGGGCTGGAGCTCCTGTTAGCTTTCTCCGAACGCCTGACCGACGAGGCAAAGCTGGATCGTGTGATACCTTACGTTGCACAGCTGCTCACTGACAAGTCGGAGCAAGTTAGGATCACCGCGTTGCGATCCCTTACACAAATCCTTGCGATGGTACAAGTAGTGTCTCCTATTAATGCCTATATCTTCCCGGAGTACGTTTTGCCACGATTGGAGGCATATCTTCCCGATTCCTCATCGGCAGCGAATCCTCTTGTTCGTATGCAATACGCTTTATGTATAGGAACACTCGCTACTACCGCAGCAAAGTATCACGACATGATCCAGGCGTTACGAGCGGATGGGGCTCTGCCTGCTACCGATCCCGAGGCCGAAGACAATCTTTCGTCGTCAACACAACGTAATCGTTTCGATGCCGATCGTCAGAATCTCCTCGAGGCATTTGAAAAGCACACAAAGGCTCTCTTAACGGACTCTGCTGCATCTGTCCGTCGCGCAATGCTTCGGTCCGTCTCAGATCTATGTGTATTCTTTGGCAGCCCTCGAGCGAATGATGTGGTACTCAGTCATCTCAACACTTACCTAAACGATCCGGACTGGATGTTGAAGTGCGGTTTCTTCGAAGCAATCGTTGGGGTGGCTGTCTTTGTTGGGGGCGCAAGCTTGGAAGGTTATATCTTGCCGCTGATGGTTCAAGCATTGACTGACCCAGAAGAGTTCGTTGTCGAAAAGGTCATACGCGCATTATCTTCCATGGCGGAGCTTGGACTCTTTCAACGATCGAAGACCTGGGAGCTGGTGGACATAGTTGCCAGACTCACGATGCACCCGAACTTTTGGATCAGAGAAGCAGCTGCACAATTCATTTCGGCTGCATCAAAGTATCTTTCAGTCGCAGACACACACAGTATCTTGGTAAATCTCGTTAGGCCGTACCTGAAGGTCGTGCCATCCGACTTCTCACACACTCGAATTCTCGAGTCCCTCAAGAAACCCATGTCAAGGTTGCTCATGGAGATGGCTTCAAACTGGGCCGTTCAAGCACAAAAGGGATTGTTTTGGACTTCTGCAAGGCAGCAGCAGACTTTCACGTTCGGGTCCACAGAAGAAACGCTACCCGCTATCTCTGGTCGTGAGCTGGACCTGAAAGTGCTTCAGAGAATACAAAAAAACGCAGAGGACCAGGTCTGGCTGCAGAAGCTTCGAAATGCAGGCATGACAACTGAAGACGACTTCAAGCTTGTTGCTCTACGAGAATTCATCTGGCGAGTGATTCATCGACGGCGGTCGGACAGCCTCGCATCGAACCCGACAAGGTTCAATAACATCGTAACGCTGAAAGATCTTGGAATAAATGCCCTGACTGTCATCTTCGATGAAGATCTGCAGCACGCTGTCCACAAAGATCGGACAGTGAACAGTCAGCTTGAGGGTTACGCTCAACCTCGGACCATTCAAGACGCGCTGCTTGACGCATCCACTACAGAAGTCGATGCTCTTGCGTCCCGTATACCTCACGCGCAAAGCCAAGCTGACCGTTTGGCACTCGAAGAAGGTGGTGGGCGACGTATAGCCATTCCACCGCGTTCGAATTCCACAAACTCCCCTCATGACCTGCGCCACGGTAGAGGATCGCCGTCTTCTGAAAATGATCTGCGGAGGAGCTCGCTTCAGATACCCAGCAGTGCGTCGCCCAGTCACTCTTTCGTCGGCTCATTTGGTGCTGGGGACCACATGCATTCGTTGCAACATCGTAGCAGCGCTTTGAGCTTACTCAACAAAAAAGAAAACAAAGCGCTTCCTGAGATTGGTACGACTTCTGCAAACGCTTTCGGCAAAGTTGATGCAGCCCATGCACGAGACACATCTCGTTCTCGCCAGCCGTCTTCGCCACTTGCTGTTGAGAAACCACAACGGAGCTCTTCCCGAGTACGGTTCAGAAATGCCCACAACTACACAGGTAATGACCCTGCTGTCTTGAAACTCCTTGATTCGATGCTTCTGGAGCGCTTTCCCTCTGGCGAAATTGAGTTCGGACCGCGTATTCAACTTCCAATCAGGAGACAACCCATCCGCTACAAAGATGCCTACCAGTCGGTAGCAGGTGTCCCATGGAGGCCTGATGGTGTACTTGTGGCGACGTTCAGTGAGCACACCGCTGCCGTGAATCGCATTCTAGTTTCTCCAGATCAAGGCTTCTTCATCAGTGGGTCAGATGATGGTACGGTTAAGATCTGGGATACTTCACGTCTCGAGCGCAACATTACACGTCGCTCTCAACAGACATACAAGCTCGGCGATGAAGTGAAAGTAACAAGTCTTGTCTTTGTGGAGCAAACCTACTCGTTCGTAGCTACCGGCAGTGACGGTAGTGTACACGTTGTACGTGTTGATTACTTTCAAGGAGCCGATGGTACCGTAAAGTTTGGCAGGCCAAGACTTCTCCGAGAGTATCAGTTACCGAAGGGAGACCAGGCTGTTTGGTCAGAGCACTATAATGAGGACAGCAGATCGGTGCTGTTGTTGGCCACAAATACCTCGAAGGTTGTTGCGCTGGACCTAAGAACCATGGAGGAGCTGTTTGTCCTAAAGAACCCGCTAAACCATGGAACCCCAACTTGCTTCTGTGTGGACAAGAAATCACACTGGCTGTTGCTAGGTACATCACATGGTGTACTCGATTTGTGGGATCTTCGTTTCAAGTTGCGTCTCAAGGCATGGGTCTACAGCGGGGCCTGTCCTGTACATCGACTTCTGCTGGTGCAAGACCCAAGACGAAAGCGATCGCAGCGGCTATACATTGCCGGGGGCAGCGGGCAAAGCGAGGTGACGATGTGGGATTGGGAGAAGCATATTTGCGAGCGTGTCTATCGAATCAGTGGCAGCAGGGAATCAGGGTTGAAAAGCACCTTACTCACTGATCTCGATGAAGAGAAGCCAGGCGGTATGCTCGGTCGTTTTGCCACTGCACTAGAACCCACTGCGAATCAAAGCGCTGATCGTGGGATCCGAGCCTTTGCCGTGCATACACAAGCCGTAGACGACAAGGGCGATGCAAAGCATACGTTCATCCTTACAGCTGGGCCGGACTGGAAGATCCGATATTGGGACACATACCGTCCAGAAGCATCAATGGTGGTTAGTGGCCTTGAGGTAGACGAGGCGAAGCCCCAATTCGTGACAAGCCAGCCGGGAGTCGATACTACTGTCATCACAGAGCTTTCATCGCAGCCTCAACCCCAAGCCTTGAATGGCCGAGAGAGCAAGAGCTCTACTTCGAGCAAAAAGCCAGCACCGAAGTCATCCCGATCCGGTCTGATTTCGCTACAGCAACAACAGCTTCTCAAAACCCACCTGGATACCATCATGGATGTGGCTCTGGTTGAGCAGCCTTACGGCATGGTCATCTCGGCTGACCGGTCAGGTGTTATCTATATGTTCATGTAGTCCCTTACAGAACGTTACGCAAGAGCGAATCTCACATGCCTCTGACCATGATTGAGATTCCAGTCGTCTCAGCTTCATGCGTGCCCCTTCAACCTGGCCAATCATGATGGCGGAGAGTTTGCGACGCGTGATTATTACACCTACTCTTGCTTCGATCTTGCGCAGTTTCGGCTGGCTTTCAGATTGTGTTCGTGGCCCATCAGTTAGAGCCACTGGAGGCCAAAGCTGCCTTCGATTGGGTCCTCCGTGTTGACCGGTGAAGGAAAGTAAGCCAGCCTGACGGCACACATATGCAGCTGTGCGTGTCATGTAGCCATCCGATGAAACTTAACTTACGTTGGGAATCGCTTTTCTCACATCTGTTACGTGCAACAACTTGAGCTGGTCATTCTGCTTCGATTCGAAAACATGCCACACTGCACAACATGTAGGGCACGCTTTCACGGCAGCGGCTACTACTGCGCGCTCCATAAACCTAGCTTCCGCCCGATGCGCACTCAGGAGTACTACGACCACAGCAGCAAATTCGTGTATCCAGACGATACCTACTTCCGCACCAGTCAGGGTACTGTTGGTACTGTAGCCCGGCGTCGCTCTCATCACCACGAGACCGATGATGCGCACAATTTGGCGCTCTACAGCCTGCACGATATGCGTGCCACAAATTCGCCTCTCGCTCAAACACTGGCGCAGTCTTTTGTAACACTGCAAGACACGCACGTTATTGCGTCTTTGACATATTCAGTCACGCCCTCGGGGGTCCAAACGCTCACCGCTGAAGCCAATCTTGAGCGCGAACAATGTTCCGTATGCTATCGTTGGTTTCCGAGCCGCCAGAAACTGGAGGCTCACCAGTGGGAGAAACCTGTTGGGTGTGAAACCCACGGTGTCTGTATGCGACTGGAAGACGTCTTGTGGCATGGAACGAAAGAGGATCACGAGAGGTGCTTTGTGAAGGGATGTGGTAGTGTGTATAGGAGAGAAGGGGGCTGGAAAGTGGGAGTCGTGGAAGGACACGTGAGGAGCTGGCATGGCTAGGGTAGGGAGTGGAAGCAGGAGGACTGGAAGTGTTGGAAAGATAGACGATGCAGGGTGTATGTTGGTCAGCCACTTGCTCGCTGAACCAAGGCCGTGGGCATGTAGGTCGTTTCTTTTGGTTTCGCGTAGTTTGTGAGATTAAAATCGTTGAAACCCCCCTTTGAGGAGAGTAATTCGATCATCCCAAGAGCTGTGCATTTAGGGTAGACGGGGCCGAAGGTAAGTCAAGTCGTGTGGTGGTCAGGGCAGGGTACTTGATAGGGCTGAGAAAAAGGACGCTAGACTTTAGACTTGGCAGGCGCGGAGCTCGAATTTCCATGTCGATGATGGCGACTCCTACACCAAACCCCGCCAATCCAGCACGCGACTTGGTGCGCTCCTGTCTGATACCCCAAACCTGTCCTCTCTGCCGAGCTAGGCATCGCCACCGCCAATATGAGGTTAACCACGGAGCTGATCAACAACTCTCTATCCTTCATCAACTGTCTCACGGAGCGTGAACTCGATCTGCGAGGTGCGTTGGAAAGAACAGATACTACACTTGCGAGCTGAATTGATATCAATGCCTGTAAACTCTAGGCCACAAAATTTCCGCCATCGAGAATATGGGCGCCGCGCGAGTACGTGAACCCTGCGCCGATGTGACTTGCCAGGCCAACAGCTAACAATTGGCGCAGGACAACGACGCAATCGACCTCACCGACAACGACATCGCGCAACTCGGCAACTTCCCCCTCCAGCCCCGCCTTCGCACACTCCTCCTAGCGCAGAACCGCGTCGCGAACATCCAGCCAAACCTTTCCTCGAGCATACCGAACCTGCAAACACTAGTCCTGACCAAGAACCGGCTCACCGAGCTGGCCGACCTTGATCCTCTTGCAGGCTTCAAGAAGCTGGTGTTTCTCTCGGCCATTGGCAACCCGGTGGCAAGCAAGGAGGTGCGGACACGTGCATGGCGTCCTGGGGAAATGCTGATGCTGTACAGAACTACCGGTACTGGGTGATCTGGCGATGTCCCACAGTACGCTACCTCGACTATGCCAAGGTCAAGGACGTTGAGCGCAACAAGGCCGCCGAGCTGTTCGGCACAGTAGAGGAGCCAACAGAATTGGCCAGCAAAATCATGGGCGTAAAGTCAAAGGGCTTCGTCGTACCGACCACGAATGGCTCCGACGGTTACGGCAAGGACCGCATCTACACCGACGACGAGAAGAAGAGGATGCGTGCTGCCATTCAGGCTGCGAGCAGCTTAGCAGAGATGGCCAGGCTCGAGAGGGACTTCGCAGAGGGGCGGATACCGGCACACATTCTCGAGGGCGGAGACCCTATGGAGACATGAGTCATGGCTGCAGTGTCGCGAGACCTGTATGATCCATGACAGAGTCAGCCTAGTACAAGAGGACGCGGAGAGGAGCTGCTGTACAGCTTACAGCCGGCTTTCACAAGAAGAAAGCGGGAAAGAGCGGAAAAAGAGCAGGAAATGAGCAGGATGAAGGAGCGAGACGCCTCACGGTCGCCAACACGACATGAAAAAGCGCAGGCGGTTGGGCGGTCTGGGCTGGGGGCCACGGTCAAGGCAATGTAAGAACTGGTAATGGCAGTGCAAATGGATTTGATAAGATGTTCAGATGAATACGCAACTTGCGCTTTTTGCCGTTTTACCATTTCTTCCGCCAGAGAGCTTCCTTGGTATCGTAGTCTTATACATAAAACGCCAAATGATGATGCGACTCTTCTCCCATGTCGTCTCAAGAGCATCCCCTCGTTCACCACCCTCTCCCTCGTCCTCGACCGCCTCTCCCACCACCGCCCTGGTGGCCCTGCTGAAATCCACCACCCTGCTGCCCTCCACCTCCAAACCCTCCCGGACCCCCTGGCCCTCCCGGTCCGCCCATGCCACCGCCCGCCATCTGCATGAAGGTGGCAAAGTCCATTTGGCTTGGATCCATGCCTGAGCTGGCCATTTGTTGCATCATCATCTGCATCTGGCCCTCGTCCATGCCACCTGGCGGCATGCCACCACCCATGCCATTCATGCCACCCGGTCCCTGCGGCGCACCAGCAGGAGCACCGCCACCGGGCATGGGCGGCATTCCTGGCATACCTCCCGACATCATCTGCTGCATCTGTGCCATCTCGTGCTTTTGCTGTTGTATTGTCTGGCTCATTTGCTGCTGCTTCAGCCTGTACGTCTCCCATGTGAACTCGTCGAAGCCATAGTTGAAGTAGTCGGAGTAGTCTTCGCCAGGGCGCCGCCAGAGCTTGTGTTCTTCGGCCAGGTCGGCATCGAGGTCGACATGGAGGAGCGACTTGGACAGAGGTGGGTAGGTTGGGTTCGCGTTCACGTCCACGTCGGATGTGTGGAGGGCTGGGTAGCCCAGGCCTGACAGTTGAGAGACTTGGGGAGCGAGGCCTGGGGTGGGTTTTGCTTGTTGATTGGAGGGCGGTTGCGGTGTGGACGTGGATTGGGGTGGGGCTTCGATCTTTATGGCTTTGGATTCTTGTGGTTGTGACGCGCTGGGAGGAGTGGGTTAGCGTAGGCATGGTCACTGGACGCCTTCCCAAACTTACGCTGCGGGCTTGGGTGCAGTCGCAGGCTTGTCTATGATAAACTCCAAATCCTGCAGTCTCGTCAGCGATAGTCCTGCTCGCGTTTGCTGGGGTTCCTACCGAGTCGCTGTCATCGTCGTCGTCTCCCGAATCGGCGCCTTCGTCCATGGGCTCGTCGCCGCTGGAAGCATCCTCCTCTTTCTTGGTCTCTTTCTTTGCCTCGGTCGTTGGCTCCGAAGTGCCGTAGAGATCGTCGTCTTCTTCGTCCATGGTTCCTTTGGCTTTCTGGGTTGCGTGCGGCGCAGAGGATACGGGTTGCGTGCGGCGCACAAAGGATACGGGGTCAACGGGGACTGGCGGTGGGCTGCAGCAGTTCGCCCAGCTCTATTCAGGGCTCACCAATGTCCGGAATTGGGTGTTTCGAAAGGTCCAGCGAAAGGTGTAGAAGAGGAGTCGCGTCTCGCGGTTGTTCGCTGGTCATGTGGGCCGTGCACCACCTGGAGCTGTTGCGGAGCTTTGGAAAACACCAACAACATGTCGCGCGGCATTGCGATCCATCGACGCGCACCACCTGCTACCCAACAAGCCACGCACCACCTGCTGCCCAACAAGCCACGCACGCACCCATCCTCAATCGCACGTGAAATCACCCACGACACGTCCAACACACGTCCTCGAACCCTGTCGTGACCGGCCGTTGCACTTTGGTGAAGCATTGTTGGCTGCACTTCAACGCAGCATCCCGAGCAGCTGGCATAGCGAGAGCAGTGTGAAGGCGCGCGCCAGAATGGCAGGCTTTGGGCGCTCAAACTCTCTGTCCATCAACACCGGCGGTGGTCTTTTGTATGTGCTTCCCCCTCTCGTTGTAATGTGCAGGCAGCCCCCTGCTCCTCCAGCACGGCCGCTTGCATTGTTGTCTACGGTCTTTTGGGTGGATACCGTAGGCGCAATGACCACGACCACGGCGTCTTTCACCCGCAAAGTCAAAATGCTGACTAGCCTAGTGGAAACAATGCCTCGACTGCTGCTGCCTCTCAGCCACAGAGCAGCGGCGGCCTCTTCGGTTCAACAGCACCACAGCCCGCCCAGTCAGGCTCCCTTTTCGGCGCATCAACACAACCAGCACAGTCGTCGCAACCCGCATCTGGAGGTCTCTTCGGCAACATGAACAAGCCCGCGACGCCTGCACCCGCAAGCGGAGCTCTGTTTGGTTCGTCGACGGCTCAGTCGTCGCAGCCAGCCAGCGGCGGTCTTTTTGGAAGCACATTGGGAGCCAGCACACAAACACAGCCGCAGGCAAAGCCATCTCTATAGTAAGCACAGTGTTGCTTCTTGGCTCATGCTAAAGCTAACAAGACCTCACAGCGGTGCATCAACACAGCAGACTAACACAACGCCCTCTCTATTCGGCAACAACAACAACAATAACAACACACAACAAAATCAGACCGCCACAACACCTTCACTCTTTGGCTCAACACAGCAGGCTCAGCCGCAGCAGAACAACTCTCTGTTCGGCGGCATGGCTCCCCCACAAAGAACAGCTACACTGGGTGGTTCAACGCTGGGAGGAGGTCAGATGGGTGGCAGCACACAGGCCGTCAACATCGGCCTGGAGAGCCTACGGGGGACGACCCGCTTCAACGACCTCGCCCCAGAACTACAAGCCCAGATTCAGGCATTTGATGAGGGTATTCAGCGGAAGATTGGATACTGCAATCAAATTCGCGAAACGCTACCCAACAGCGAGGCTGAGATTGCGACCATTGCGCCTGATGTCGCGTACATCGAAACCTTCCTCTCTACAGTCGAAGTCGGCTTAGACAATGACTCCGCCAATATTGCTCACTTGCGAGAGCTTGTAAAGAAGGACGCTGGAGATGCAACGCTGAGTTTCCGCGCGATCGAAAACCAACGTCTGCCGGCGCAGTTCCATTACAGGAACGGCACGAACCTGACTGCCTCGAGTACGAAGACTCCGGCGACCGCTGCCCTGGACGATAACGATCCAACCAAGCCAGTTGACCTGATGGGCTACTTCAACCGCCGTACGGGTGAGCTTGGCCGCACACTCGATGTATACCAGAGACAGATCCGCGAGATCGAGGGGCATCTTCGCACAATGGAGGCCGGAACACTCGCGAAGGCACAGCAGTTGATGGGCAGCAGAAGCGCACCACGAGATCAGCGTCGTGAGTTGGTCGAAGCGCTGAAGGCAATCGAGGGGGCAATCCTGGATTCGGCCAAGAAGGTCGGACAGGTCCGAGACGAGGTCACAAAGCAGACGCTGGGCAACGTTGGGGCCACGCTCTTGTAAGACGAGCACTTTCAGCACACAGCAAGGTCATTTTGTGCGTGTTTGCCGCATGACCGGATGAATAGATACGCGTACATTTGAACCTACAGAAGTGGTAGATACCCAGGAATTCGATGAGCATGAGTTGGTAACCAACATCACACATTTGAGCATCGTGGTGGGCTGCGTGATTTTACTCTGCGACTCGACGCCATCCAGGACATGCTTTTCATATAATGTGTGGAAGAACAGCGTTGCTAATTGCTTTGTCAAAGAGCCCGCAGGTACTGAGGGTTAGTCAAGCTTTCCAATGCTGAGTAAACCTCGGAGGGGCAAGAAGAGCTATGACGGAAGTCGCGCTAGTGGAGCTCTAAGCTTCAATGACATCGACAATATATAAACATTCTTCCCCAAGTTCCCTACAAATCAATTGCCGCCTACTTCCTCTAACCCCGAAATTGGTCCATGTTCTCAACGCTCACACGACTGCGACTGATATCCAACCACTTCACCCAAGCAGCACCATCAACTCGCGCGTTCTCACTCACAGCAGCTCTGTTCGCAATGGATAAGAAAGGCTCTATTCTCAACTGGGTAGACCCTAAAGACAAGAGCGGCGAATTCAAGCGCCAACAATCTGTTTTCCGTTCTTTCATTGAGAACAAGCCCGGTGCTGAGTTTCCCGCCGAGAAGGACCGCTACCATCTCTATGTCTCCTACGCATGCCCCTGGGCGCACCGCACCCTGATTGTTCGGAATCTCAAGGGCCTTCAAGATATTATCAGTTTCACGAGCGTGCACTGGCACATGGCTGAGAAGGGCTGGCGCTTCGCTACACCCGACGAGAAGTTGCCTGGCGAGAATACATTACCGGATCCGCTTCACAAGGAGTACACGCATCTTCGGGATATCTACTTTGAGCAGAACCCCGACTACGAGGGCCGATTTACAGTGCCAACGCTGTACGATAAGAAGCAGAAGCGTATCGTCAGTAATGAGAGCAGCGAAATCATCCGGATGCTGTACACTGAATTTGACGACCTCATTGCCGACGAGTACAAGAAGGTGGAACTGTTCCCCAAGAATCTGCAGAAAGAAATTGAGGAGATGAACGATTGGGTATACAACGACATCAACAATGGCGTGTACAAGTCTGGTTTTGCTACGTACGTTGCCATCTGAAGAGGAATGCCGTGGTAAGGTGGACTGACCATTTTTTAGCACTGAGGAAGCGTACATCAAGAACGTCACCACGCTGTTCAAGTCCCTGGATCGTGTGGAGGCTGCCCTCGCCGAGTCATCCACACCGTACCTGCTCTCCTCTCCTCACGTCACCGAAGCTGATGTCCGCCTCTTCACAACCATCATTCGATTTGACCCCGTCTATGTCCAGCATTTCAAGTGCAACATCCGCGATATGTAGGTTTATCGTTTCCACTCTTCATCAGACAAACACTGACAGCCTGAAGTCGGGCCGGCTACCCGCACCTCCATAAGTGGTTGAGGCATCTGTACTGGGACTACCCCAAGGCGTTCGGAGAGACGACCGAGTTCGAGCACATCAAGAACCACTACACCAAGAGCCATGGTCAGATCAACCCCTTCGCCATTACTCCGGTGGGGCCACTGCCGAACATTCTGGAAAAAGACGACGAGGTGCCGAGTGTAAAGGCTGCGTTGAAGAAGTGAGGGGCAAGCGCCAGAACGGTGGGTAGGTAGCCCGTACAAGATCAATCAAGGTTCAGGGTGGTTACCCACGGCTGACGAATGTCATTGTGAACGAGGTGGTCTGACCTCACTATCAAAAATAGTGGTGCCGAAGTAGACGATGAATTTGCAGGCTGTACTAGGTATGCATGGTTGAGTTCTGGATGTGCTTATCAAGTACGCAAATTACAGCAACAGACACCCCGAACTGTTGCCGCTCGGTATATCCTCCGCAAAACCTGGACAAAAGTAGAAACGCTAAATCGCAGCAAAAAAGTCAAAATGATGATCGTGCACAAACACGACGCCAGCCCCCTCTCCCACCGCAGCGCATTCACTCCACCTCGGACAGCCATCTCCTAACGCCCTCTTTGAGCGACGAGTCCGTGTAGGTTCTTTGATTCATCGTCCTTGTGCTCTTCTTCTCGTCCCCCTCTTCCGCCGGCCCCTTTGCTATGCCGCTCCGCTCGGCTGTGACGTTCTTGACGACCGTCTCCAGCGCATCGAAGATGACACCCTTGCAATCCGTCTGTGGGACCTCCACATGCGTTGCTGGCGTATTCACATCTGAGTCAGCGCGGGTATTTCGTCTTCCGCGTCGTGAGCTGCTCCGCGACGACTGAGCGGAGCTGGTGCGCGTCACATCCCCGGACCGTGCTAGGACACGATCGATGCCTTCGATGAGTACAGCGTCAAAATCCATAATGGCTTCTTCGTCGAACTTCTCCGCGAGATGGATCTCCGTGGGCATCGGTGCGACGGGAGAAGTGGTGTATGGGTTTCCGTACTGCGAGCGGCCGGGCGGCATGCCTGCCACGCCCGGCGTCAAAGCGGTAGGCTGGTACGTCGGCGCAGGAATCAGTCTGACCAGGCGACGAAGGCTGAGGCGTTTGATGGAGAACGAGCGTGTGTCTGCGACCAGGGCCGAGCATACATCCACCCAGCGCTCCAGGGGGCCCGTCTCGACGCTCGGTGTTGTGGCCGAGGTAATGGGCGTTGGTTCGGCAGACATGGCACGTTTGATGTCCCGCTCGAGCGAGGCGTACGGCTTGATGGCTTGGATGGCAAAGTCCGGATGGAATTGAGAGAGCCAGCCTGCCGCGTTGACAGGCTGTTCAGGCTCGTGATAGGGCATCGACAGTATGGAGGACTCGCCAAAACTCGAACCGTGTTGACTTCCTACCGAGCCTGCGCCACCAAAGATAGGTGACTGCAGAGGAGACCCAAAGTCGGGGAGGGCGATGTCGACGTCTATCACGCCGTCTTTTTCGTTGACGGAGAGTTTGAGTTGCGAGTCAAATGTCTTTGGGCGCTCGGGGATAGGTCGTGCTGCTGAGGCGGGAACGCCACTTGATGTGTTGATTGGGTAGGCGTCGGATGGAATCCTTGTCGTCGAGTTGGCACTTGTCCCCGGTGTGTCGTAGGCTTCGCCCTCTTCAAAGACGCCATCGTTCATGGAAAGTTCTTGGACCATCTGTTCCAGCTGTGACCGTGGTCGTTCTTGGCCACGGAACCCCACACCATCATCTGTCGTCTGGAGATAGCTGCTGCCATCTGTTGACGAGTCACGCCTGCCTCCACTCCAGAAGTTCATGAAGCCACTCCAACGGCTTTGGTTGCTTGATTCGTTGCTACCAAGGCTGGTTTGTCCAGTTCCGCTTCTTTGCAGTGTGTTGATCAGATTGGCAGATGCTAGGCTGTCACTGCTCTCCGGTCTATAGTCAGTCGTAGGTCCGCCGGATCGTGTCCTGGGTAGTGTGAAATGTGCAATGGGTATTGCACTTTGAGGCGCAGCTGTTGATGGTGAAAGGACAGTGTTCTGGTTGGAGACGGCGCTTTCGGACATGGAAGGGAGCACGAGGCTCGTGCGTATGGAGTGGGTTGAGGATCTCCGGGAGTGTGTGATTGGCTTCATCAGATGAGAAGCTTCCACGACCGCAGAGACGGAACGCTGATGCGAAGGCTCAGCAAACGGTGTGGCGCCCTTGTCTGACATGGGCGGCTGCAGTCGTATATTGCTCATGCTTTGCTGGTCTCGTGGGCGTCTGTTGATCTGTCGTCGCAGCGACTGCTTTCTCGAAGGGGCCATGTTGGTGGGTGGAGACTGCGAGTACGCACGTAGCGAAGCGGATGTGCCTGGACGCACCATGTTGATAGCATCGCCCATGACGGGCGCGTTCGGAGGCAGGAAGGCAGCAAGAAGAAAGATCAGTCTTCGCGCCGCCATTTTGTCTGAAGACACGATGACAGTGCGGTTGGGGATGACAATGTTCTCCCCGATGGTGGCTTTTTGCTGCTCCTTGTGGCGCTTGCGGGCCCATTTGGGGCCGAGAATGCTGAGCCATTCGGTGTGGTTCCCAAGGAAGGCTGTAAGCAGGTTGAAGAAGAAGAAGTTTTGTTCACGCCGGCCAGCCCATCGTCCGAGCCACCTTGCTTCCTCTCGCCAGACGCCCCACTTTCCTTGACCTGTCATGACACGGGGGATGCGCATGCCACTGACGACGCGGTTACCTGTCAACTCGGCGGCGGCTTGTATTTCCTTGTCGGCCATGAGGGCGTTGGGCTGTAGTCGCAGAGGCGGCCTGCGAGCGAGTTGGGGAGGACCGTCACGAAGGCTGGCGCGGGAAGGGGCTCGGCGGTGTTGGGGCTGATCGGGCGGTGACATGGCGACTGGTGCTTTGTAATGGGCAGAGATGCGCTCTTGCACGACGTGCTGTAGACTGGTGAGGGCGCGCATGATGACGTCCCAGTGCTGGCCGACAACATCGACGCGGTCGTCGACATGGCTGCTCCACGCCGATGAAGGGAGCGAATCTAGTCCAGGATTGGAATCGACAAAAGCCCAGCCTGCGCGGCGGTCTGAATCGAGCGAGGAAGCCAGTGAATCTTGGCCAGGAGCGGAGGTGGACAGCGGACCTGGCGTCTTTGGGGCCGGACGAGGAGCGGCCGACTGGGCGAGGGGCAGGTGCAAGATGATGGTGATGGCGTACATGGGCGTCTTGCGAGGCTGGTTCAGGTGGGTTGGCTTCTGTGGGCCCACTTTGGCACTGGCACTGGCACTGGCATTGGAATTGGCATTGGGTGCAGGGAAGGGGAAGCCACCGCCTGGAGGCTGGGCGCTCGGAATGTTTGTCGGGGTGCGGATGTCGAGGCTGTCGTCTGGGCTGGGGACCGAGAACATGCGGGTGATGAAGATGGTCCGGCGCTTGGGCTCTTTGGAGAGGGTGTCGTTGGTGTCTGAGCGGGGGACATCTACGGGTGGGTTTGCGGGGGTGAAGGACTTGGCCAGGTTGCTTCTCCTGCGAAAGCCGTCGGCGCGGCCCAGGGAGCCGGAGACGTCGTGCACGGTGGGGCCGAGGACGGAGGGCTCGAGGGGCTTGGTGTCGAGGGGCACGATGTGCATCTTGTTGGAATTGCCGCGGTACGTCATGCTCGTGCTGCCGAACATGCAATCGAGGCATGTGTTGACCAGGTCGGCCGACTCTCGTGCGCGGGCCTGGGCCTGGGCCTGGGCGTGGGCGTGGTGGAGGGCATGCTCGTCGATGTTGGGCATGGAGGATATCGAGGCGCCGCGGGTGCGGGTGCGGGAGAAGCTGCTCACCGTGGGCGAGCGGGGGGTCGAGGTGTCGGCGGCGAGCGAGGTGCGGCGGGCGTGCAGGCCGCCATGGGCTGGCGCGGGGGTCGAGGCCGTGGTGGCAGTGGTGGTGGTGGTAGAGGTGGCGGCAGTGGTAGTAGTGGCAGTGGCAGCAGCTCGCGGGCGGGCGTGTGGCAGCGTGGGCGACTCGGAGCGGGGCGGGGCGGGCTTGGAGTCGAACAGCACCGTCTTGGCCAAGTGGGCAAAGTCATCCTGGGCGATGATGATGCGCACGTCGCGTGGGAAGTCGAGGTCGATCTCGGGCAGAGGCCCATCGTGGCCGCTCCCGGGGGTCAGCGGGGCGGCGTGCAAGGGGTAGGGCTGGCCATCCGGGTGCAGGAGGGTGCTGGTGTCCGGGTAGAGTAGATGGCGCGTGTGCGATTCTTCCGTCGCCGAGTCGAGCGCGAGGCTGTTGGCGGGGTGGGCGGCGCCCTTGCGGCTGTTGAAGAACTGGCCGATCATGTCTCCATGCTCGCGCCGAGCCGGCGGTGCTGGCAGTGCTTCAAGGAGGACGTGTAGAGCGTGGAGGGCGTGGAGGGTGTGGAGGGCGTGGAGGAGACGTAGCAAGGGCAGGAGGTGCAGCTGGTCGACGAGGTGCAGGTGGTGGACGAGGGAGAGGACGGGTAGCGGGAGCGCTCGTGTCGCTGTTGGTGCGGGCAACACATGGCGGAGGGGCGGGCGCAGTGTGGGGAAGCACTGTGGATGCGCGCCGAGGGGTCCAGGCAGAGGCAGAGGAAGAGGCAAAGGCAGAGGAAGAGGCAAAGGCAGAGGAAGAGGCAAAGGCAGAGGAAGAGGCAAAGGCAGAGGCAGAGGCAGAGGCGCGTTGGTGATCTACGAAGCGTGAGGCGCGAGCAGCGGTCGCC
Source organism: Ascochyta pisi (assembly GCA_039634435.1). Classification (NCBI taxonomy): domain Eukaryota; kingdom Fungi; phylum Ascomycota; class Dothideomycetes; order Pleosporales; family Didymellaceae; genus Ascochyta; species Ascochyta pisi. The sequence goes on along the minus strand of CP113331.1, from coordinate 367,153 downwards.
GTGGACACGGCCGACTGCATGCCGCTTAGTGATACAAATAGCGGTGAAGATGCACTGCACACCATCTACCACACTACATCACACACCACCACTCCCACCTGCCACCCTAGGTATGCATACACGGCAGCCAAACGACAGCAGCCGAAGCCACACAGAGCCCGGCCCGCACAACGGCCGCTCCCATCTCTTATCTGTCAACATGGCTGGCCCTGCGTCTCCCATCCTCCCGTCACGTTCCCACCTCGTCTGCCTGCATTCTTACCTAATACACGCCAGCACTCAGCACTGCACATCAGGCCAGGATACCCCAGACCCTGAGCTAGTCTACCACACACACCATGTACCCAAGTATCCAAGTACCCACGCAAACACCCAACCGCATTCTTGTTGCTCTGCGCCCTGCTACCTGCATCCACTCTGCACAGCCCCCTTTTGTATCTCCCAAGACGAATGCGAACCTCTTCTCTTCGATGCCTCTAAACGCCAGGACCAAACCCATGCAAAATCATCATGTACACAACTACACAAAACAAGCGCTACCATGGAAACACAAACAAGTCTGAAGTAGATACTACCTAACCCTGCCAACAGCTTCCCTCTTCTATGATTCCATCAGGCATGTAGAAGGTACGTGCATGCAGCTCCTAATTACACAAGACTGCTTATACGCGTGCTGGACGTAGTTCGGACTGGTTCGCATGTCTATACTACCTATACCTACCATACCATGTACGGCTGTCGTCCCAAGAGAGCTGTCCATCACACGCCTCCCCCCGCACTCCCCTGACTGTCCTGCCTCTTCGGTAAGCTTCCTGTAAGGCTCCCTCTCTTCCCCAGTGTCGACATGCTCCCTTCACTTCCTTGCCTCTTCCCCGCTATCCCCCCCGTCGCGCCAAATGTCATCTCGCTGATGCCGCCCATCCGTTCCACCCCACCTCCTCGCCCTACCACGCTCGACCCGAGCGACCATCCCGCGTTCGCTGGGCTGGCTTCGCGAATACTAATCGCTGGCGGTAGCCCCAAGCTGGGGATGTTGTTGTCCAGCACCGGCAGTATGCGCGGCGACGGCGACGGCGCCTGCTTGAACGCCTCGTGGTAGAACTGCGAGAGCAACGCTGCATCCGAACAAAACGCTTCCAACTCATCCTTGACCTGCTCTGGTGTCTGACTCGCCACCGTCGTAGGCGCCACCTGCGCCACCCCGTGTCTCTCCAACGCCGTGTGCAGCAGGCTAGCGTCCTGCACCGGCCTGGCCAGTGGACTCGAGAAGGGGCTGCGATGGGCATTACCACGCTCCACAGCAGGTGTCGACGGGAGTCGGCTACTCTGGCTACCGTCCGTAATCACCTTTTTATGTTCGTGCAGATCGAGTGGTCGGATCCGACTCATGTCTTTGGCCCGATTGTGCGCCAGTCGATTGGCAAGTACAAGAAAGTCTCCCGCTTCCGTGATCTGGACCAGCAAGCCACCACTCCGGTGTATGAACTGCGTGTACCGGTAGTCAGGATGACCCCAAGAATAAGAAACGTCCACGTCCAAAGGAAATGCGCTTGCAGCCTCCGTGTCAAGCACAAAGTGGAGCTTTCGTAGCAGCGCTTTGTGATACGCCAACTTGTCGCTCCGCGAGTACTGCGGCGAAAAGTGCATCGAGTCCCACATGGCCTCCGTCTGGTTTTGTGGAGGTTGCATGGCGAGCTTGATCTGATACGGCGAACGGAACGGATGGTAGTCGGTGATGTTGGCCAGCTCGGCAATGGGCACCTCCACAAGCTTGAGGCCATACTTTTCAACGCTGGTAGCCCACGTGACAATCGCATCCTCGATCAGCTTCGCGGTAACGTTCATCCAGTCGATGCGAATGTGGTAGCAGTTATCCGGGTTATGCACGAGATCGTAATGCAGAGAGATGATCTCGGGCCGGTACGAACGCTTCCTCGGATCAACGTCATAGCGCATTGCACGCGACAAGGTCACCTTTCGTTTACCAGCACTCTCTCGTGTCGGTGTCTTCTCGCCATCCTTCACCAATTCAGAGGCGTTAGATGATGATTCCGCAGTGCTCGGCCTAGACACGGCCCCTCGGCCCACAAGCGGCGAAGCTCGTGGGCCCTCAGACAGTGGTGTAGAGGGGACTGACTTGTCCACCTTGCGCAACCCAAACCAGCCAGCACGCGATTCTGGCCTGGGAGCCCGATAGTCGGCAGCAATCTGAAAGAAGAAGTTGCCATCGCGAAACTGGTGCCTTCGTTGGACATGTTGAAACAGGCCTCTCTCCATCAGTTGATTGCCAAGATCAACCGCACTTTCACGACTGTCGACGTCTTTGAAGTGGTTCAGCAGCCAGTTGGTGAGGTCAAACCCGAGAAAGCAATTGTAGTGTAGCTTCCAATGCCAACGCCGATCGAGCATCGGTATCCCTTTCTCGCCTTGCAGGTCCTCGGCGAGCTTCTTAAGATCTACGTTGGAAGTATGATATTTGTCCGCGTCCGAGACAGTCGAGGCCGCAAGATCACCATCGGAACGGTTGAAAAGAGTGTTGACCGGCCCAGCGGCTACCACAGCCGAAGGATCGCGCGTGTGGTATTCGATGGCCAGAGGGTTTGGATCCTTCTGTTTCGTGCAAGTCGTACCTTGCGAGAAGCGCTCCTCGGGAGGAAAGTAACGGTACCTTTGCCACAACTGCGTTAGTTTTCTGATCCCCTCCAGCCTCACTTCCTCTTCTGAATCTTCAGCGAGCATAGACAACGGACGCCGATTTATCGAGGGTATCTCGACTGGAATCAGAACAAACCGTGCTCTCCAGAACCGCAAAACGTCCGAAAACTCATCTTGGTACCCGGCAAGAAAGGTGTCAATAAAGTTCCAGTTGTACTCTTTTCGAGGCGGCTGCAGGATGATGTCACGTGGATCGTACGTGGGCTCAAACGCAGTTCGGATGTAGGGTCGGTAAGAAAATGGCGTATCGATGCCTGCTGAAGACTCCAGCGCAGTGGTGGGTTTCCGGTGATACCGTTTCACCTCCACTTCTCCACTAGCGACACATACTAATTGATGGATGCTTGTGCCCACAGTCATGAACACGGTATCTCCATCCGAAGCCATGTACTCAGGAGCCAAAATACTAGCCAAAGATTTCTCTTGTCTGCTAGAGAATTCCGCAACCGCAGCACCGGTGATGATCTGGAATCCATGTGAAAGCCGAAAAGCCACCAGCTCTCGGATGAGATTCTCCCTGCTTTTAGGGACTTCTATTGTTTCCTCATCGTCACTTTGGGTGATCTTATACGGACTTTCGTTATACTCTGATGAGAGCTGCTCTGCAGTTGGGAACCATTCGTGTGTCAAGGGCACGGCTGCAGGCGAACAGAGCGATCTCCATTTCATTGTTCCGGTCCGCAGAGTCCTAGGAAAGACATGATGCCATCGGCGATATTGATTCATCGTGTTGAGATTGTTCTTCTTCGGATTGCACGGATTCACCAGAACTGCCCACGGTGCAATGGCACTCGTTGGCGACAAGGTTTTTGGCGCGTCTTTACCTCCTGCGCTCGATGAGAGGTCTAAATTTGGCTTCGTATCACCAACAATCCGCGCACCAGCAAGAAGGAACGTGGACCCTGGATCTTTCTTAACTGAGCTTGGATGAGATGGTCCTGCGGTTCGACGTGTTCGCAGGTCTCGCACGGTTTCCACAGAGCGACTGTTTTGATCGGGAGACGGCGAACCGGTAGAAGAAAGTCCAGCGCGAGAAGATGACCGTATTGCAATTGGTTGGGAAGGTTTCTCGGTTGAGGTTAGTCTAGTGCTCGCTAGTCTTTCTGCGATCGCGCCTTTCTGGCTCTTCTCAACCGTGAGCATTGCAGGTTTGACCTGGCCTTGCGAGATGTCGGTAGTAGCGTCTCCCAGACTCACTTTGGCTGGAGCATCTTTCCCACCGAAGCTGATTTGTCTGAAAAACCAATTCGAGGGCCGAGGCTTTAACGGTCCTCTCACTGGTGCTGGACTAACAGCAGTAGCAATTGAGGGCAACCCAGCTTCTCTTGGTGGAGAGTGCCCGCGACTGGGTGTAGGTGACTCGTTCGAAATAGACTGTATTGACTTGAGGAGAGCAAGGGAGCCACCAGAGTCCCCTCGATCGTGCTCGGCACGAACGTTATCAACTGGAGGGTTTCCAAAGAGCTTTTGTCTCCGCAAGACATCAGCTCGCGGCATGGCTGGATGCTTGCTCTCTATGATGCGGTGTGAGCTGCTGCGAGGCGATGGTTCTTGGCTATCTCCCGTCCTCGCGTTTGATGGTTGATGCATAGTCACATCTGGGGATGGGCGTACGTTTCTCCCCAGTGTTATTTGAGTACTGCGAAAGGAAGTCGATAGAAAAGACTCTTTCGAGGGCGCTGTGGACGCATTCGATTCCAGTTCATTTTGCGTTCTTCCCTCGTTCCTCAGCTGTTGCTTGCTTGAAGGTATACAGCTTGCAGAAGAGAAGATGCCAGTGTCATAATCCTCCATCCACGCTCTGTACGCAGTCTTCCTTGAATCAAGATAATCTCGGTCACCTCTAGAGGAGAACGATCCCGTGGGGTTTTCAACAATGTCTGACGTGGCATGGGTGGCTTGAGTACTACCTTCGTAAGCCTCGGTTTTTTCGCATGTGCGTTCGCAGCCGTGTTCCTCTTCCAGATAGGGTAAGGATATGTCACCAAGCTCGTTCTCGATCACGCCCATCATCTGCAGTTCGTAAAGACGACATCTTAAAGCGAAAGTCCGGTTTTTTTTGTGCGTGCGTTTCATGATTCTGTGAGCGGTCCTTTGTTTAGCCAGCCCAAGCACGTCGTCAGTTGGCCTAGACCAGAACGAGACGTCGACCCAATAGGGCATCGCAAATTTCCAGTCATCGTTCAGCGCTGATAGCGAAGTGGCCTGACCATCGTGACCAGATGACGGGATGATAGGGTCTGTGTCAGGCACAGAGTTGAAGTTGGGTCGGTTCTGTTTCGGAGTCTTTTCCTCCACTCCAGTTGCAGCTCCTGCTGATCTGTAGCCGTCTCTTTCAAAGCTAGATTTCATGTCTGATACTAGCAAGGGGGTCTTGTACTTGAAAAGTGGCACTGAATGAAGTGGCATGGGTGACAAACACACCAGATCGATGCCTATCCCGGATCCAATCAACGTGTCTGTGGTCAATTTCAGCATGTTGTAGTCAACCTCGAACACGCCAGTTCCGGGTGTGATCACGATCACCGAAATACCAGTCCGTACCAGGTCGCGATCGATGTGATCTTTCGAAAACTGTGCCGCCGCTAGATTGATGGCCTCCAAAATATTTCCCTGGCTTGCTGACGATGGTTTACCAGCTATGATGGTGTTGGCTTCTGGATCCTGCACTTCATCCCCACTGTTGATGATGTCCTGGGCACCGTTCTTTGATCTAGACACTAGCGAGACCTCGCGAAGAAATGTGCGGAACTCAAGTTTCAACTGATGTAGGATTTTGATCCAGTCTCCACTGGCCATGTCACTGACGACAACTCGGTAGTAATCCCTGTAGTTGCTAGTGTCTGACTTCGTTTCGTCACGGCTTGTCGTATCATCAGGACGGTCAACCAATGCCTCTCCGTCGTATTGCATGCGCGTAAACAGAATGATCGTCACCACGTGCTTCGCGTTGATCCGCAGCCATCTTTTGAAGAGATCAGGTAAAAATCCGCTAACGACCTTGTTGAACATAATCTCGCCGGCACCCTCGGCGTCAAAGTCCCACATTTCTCTGGACATCTGAATGAATAGGACATACCGAGCGGACTCGCTACGAAAGATCGGTTTGGTCGTTGGCGAGCAATATCCAGAATGCACGGATTGTCCATCTATGTAAATTTGTTTGACAGTGGCTTTGATGGTGCCCATGAAAAGTAATTTCTGGCCCCGATAAACAGTTCGTCTGCTGAGTTCTGCTATTGCCATGCGCCACATGTCCGCACGCGCCAGGTATTCGTCCCGGAACACGAGCTCAACATGGTGGGCTTCATGCCTAGCTTCGTCGGCCTGTCGAGGTCAGTGAGTGAAACGAAATCGTTGCAAAGCCCCATACCTCCGTGATAAGGACCTGCATCCGGTTGCGAAAGCCAAAGACTTTGGCGATCTTCTCAGCTATGGAAATCTGCAAGTTCGTATGCTTCGACTTCAAGTCCTGTGGAAGGGGCTTCGAGGCAAATATATATATTTTCTCTGTATCGACATCGCGACCGCCGGGGACAACAGATCCGTTTTCATCGATAGTCTTTGAGAATGAGCCCCTTCGGCTTCTCCGCGATTGAGTGTCGGTAGCGTCTTTTGATACGGGGTCGGTCCTAGTCTGAGCTGCATCATGCGGTGGGACCTTGGTTGACGATGAGAAGTCCCGTACAGCTGTGCTAGAGCTGATGGCTACGATCTGTAGCAAGGAGCCTGGCGTGGCTGGAAGTTCGGGGAACTTGTCACTGTTAAAGACGATGTCGTCTCTTGAGAAGTTCTCGTCGTGAGTCCAGAGAGTGCAAATCTTCTGCACCCTAGTCTGCTTCGAACCTGCCATGGATTTTGACATGTCAGCAGCTGTCAATGCACGCCTTCATGTCGCATTTGAGATCTCCTGCATCTGGGACAGTGGCGCTATCTTGAACAGCGTAAAATTAGATACTGAATGTCGCCACGGTGCGAGTTTCCAGAGAGAGGGGACGCGCGCTGAAGGGTGTTAGTTTCTGAGAGAACTGCAGTTAGACGTGGCTCGGATTGAGTAGCACAAGCAGGTGCATGAAAGGGACGCGGCTCTACCGCGGGAGAGACACTAGACTCGAAGTAGAAAGGTCAGTCCCGCATCGGCCGCAACACGTCAGCCTTCTTCTTGCGGGGAGCTTGCCTTGGACAGAACACGCAACACACCACAGCCAGCACGCAAAGATGGTGCAGAAGGAGCACGTTGTCTTCTTCCACCCCGATCTTGGCATTGGCGGAGCGGAGCGGCTTGTCATCGATGCTGCCGTCGGGCTGCAGAGTCGCGGACACAAGGTCACCGTCTTCACTTCATACTGCGATCCGAACCACTGCTTCGACGAAGCGCGCGATGGTAAGCTTCTCCCACTGCTGCGGTGCCCCTTGCCCGTGCTCATGCATCGAAAAGGTAGCTGAGACTTGACCTCGATCGCAAAGGCACCCTCGATGTTCGTGTGCGCGGCAACGCCATCGTGCCGGCCACGTTTCTTGGCCGCTTCGCCATCCTCTGCGCCATTCTGCGCCAGGTGCACCTTGTCCTGCAGATCGCACTGTTCTCCGACGAGCTCGTCAAGCTCTCGCCCACGTCCTTCTTCGTCGACCAACTCAGCGCTGGCATTCCCCTTCTGCGCCTGCTGCAGCCCGGGCCGCGTGTCATCTTCTACTGCCACTTCCCGGACAAGCTGCTCGCAAAGAAGGGCAGCCCGCTGAAGTCTTTGTACCGCCTGCCCTTTGACTGGCTGGAGAGCTGGAGCACGGGATGCAGCGACACCATTGTTGTGAACAGCAACTTTACCAAGAGCGTGTTCGCCGAAACCTTCCCAGCCCTGGAGCACCGGAAGCCTGGTGTCATCTACCCGTGTGTCGACGTCGCGGATGGCAGTCATTGTGATGATTATACACCGCTGTGGACGAACAAAAAAGTACTGCTCAGCATCAATCGATTTGAAGAAAAAAAGGACGTGGCACTGGCAGTGAAGGCCTTTGCTGGGCTGTCGCCAGCGGAGCGCCAAGACGCACGACTCGTCATCGCAGGAGGCTATGACCCCCGAGTGCCAGAGAATGTTTCCAACTACACTGAGCTATGCCGCCTAGCCGACTCCTTACACCTTGAGCATGCAACCGCAAAAAGCATCACAACCGCGCAAGCCATACCCGAAGAAGTATCGATCCTTTTCCTTCACTCAGTCCCAAACGCTTTCAAGGCCACGCTACTATCGACCTCTCGCCTCCTCGTCTACACTCCGCGCAACGAACACTTTGGCATCGTGCCACTAGAAGCCATGCTTGCCGGCACTCCGGTTCTGGCTGCGAACGAAGGCGGGCCAACAGAAACAGTGGTTAGCGGACAGACTGGCTGGTTGAGGGATGTCAGTAAAGTCAACGACTGGACGGAGGTCATGCGTATTGCGTTGGAAGACGGTGACGGCGAGCAAAGGATGAAGGAGATGGGTAAATGGGGTAGAGAACGTGTCTTCGCGGAGTTCTCAAAAGAGAAGATGGCCGAACGGCTCGAGACAGAGATATACGGCATGCTCAAGAAGCAGGAGCGCCCGCCGCTGACGACTCCTGCTGCACTATTATCGATCGTTGCTTTGGTAGGTGCCCTGGTATCTGTGAGTGTTTGGCTTGCAAATAAAAAAGGGGTGTAGAAGATACTCAAGGACAGACAGTACACGCAATTGCATTTCTGCTTTGCCAGGACTTAAAGGTGGTCTTTTGTAAATCTCATCTTAGCTCTTTCAAGTTTAGGGTTTAGCCGTCTCCATCTCGATACGATGAAGTGAAGCAAAATTGTCGACTTCGTCACCAACACGTATGGCATTATGTCTCAAGCTTCGTTCCTGGAAAAAAAAGGTCTATCCCAGATTCGAACAGGGGTTGCCGGAAGTTTCGAAGTGTGCTTCAAAATCCGGAGTGATAACCACTACCTAATTGAAGATCAGTCGGTGATAGAGCTCGACTGCAAATGGAGTAACCTACACTAATAGACCTGACCGAGGGTTTTGATTACAAACCGGAATATACATGAAATATGTAGCAAATACCCCTCAGAGGCAAATGTGCTCTCGAACGCTATTTATGATCGCGGTGATAGGCGTGTTGAACTTTGCAAATAGCGGGGCGGGGTAACAAGACCCATCACCTACGTTTTCTAGTGTATAACCCTCTGCTGATGTCAATTCTTAAGTCGCGTCAAGGCAATTAGTAACAGTATTATTCATTCACAGACTTCCTATAGTTGATTTATATATAGCTGTTCTGCTTACAAAGAAAAATCACTGACCTAGTCTTTCTAAAATTTACTCACAGCAGAGGTGTTGCATTCTCAAGCTTCTTAGAAGCTACTTAGCAGTTTTGTAGGACCTAACGTTCCTTATAATTTGTAACAGATTTGCAGAAGTCATAGCTAAAAACAGCAATGCGACTTTTGCTACAAAGAGAATATAATAATATTAAAAGTATACTTAGCTACGTAAAAGTAAAGCACGCTAATAAAGTGCTTGTTGAGGAGACTTGTAGTCTAAGATACAACTAAAAGGTCATTGAATACAGGCTTAGGATTCTTGAGTCTACTAGCGCGGCATGATGCCAAGGGGCCTGTCAGAAGCCGGAGGGTGTAGTGCTGAAGCTCATGTCATGTCAGCCAGGAGGAACTTCAAGGAAGGTGCCGAAGGTCGCGTTTATATCCTTATAGTCTCTGTCTTCTCCACAGGGTCCTTGCGACGCGACAGTCCTTCGTCTCAAAGGTCGATTGAGCTTCTGGCTTTGACAAACATGATAGCCAATTGTCGCGGTAAATACCGCTTAGATTAGTGATTATCTAATCTAGATTACTAATTTTGTAATCCAAATCTGGATGCGCTAAGTCACTAGCGTTAGATTAAGGATATATAAACAATTAGGTTAAACTAATAGATTAGTAGAAGAATTTAATCTCTCTTTCTTAATTATTAATTGTTTATCTCTTAAGTCTTTTAACTTTTACAGTTATAAGCCTAGTATTATAGACTACAAAGAAAGATTCTCTCTGCGTACTTAGTATAGCTAAGGACTTTGTTAATATAATTAAACACTTATACTAACCTCTTTATTATAAATTACTAAACCTACTACTATAGATACTAAAGAAAAGATTAGTAATAGGCAGATCCTGCTTAAATCTAGATCAGACTAGCTAAACTAGTACACTTAGCTAGAGTTTCACGCTAGAGATAAGGCTATCTAGGATTAAATTAATCTAGAAGCAGGCAACGTGGATCTAATAGATAAGTAGGAGCTAGTCTATCCTTCTTATCTAAAGAAACTAGTGCAATTAGAGGGAGTTACTAACTTAGCTTTTAAAGCTATAAAAGAAACCTACAAACTGCTATTTATAGAGCATCTAGAAGAAGTCTAGAAATATAAGATTAAAACAGCTAGATAGACAAGGAAAGTAGCTAAGCTTACTAACATTTAGGATTAGATTAACAAGACAGTATCCCCTAACCTCCTAGCCTTAATTACTCTTAAATTGCTTAATAACAAGAAAGTTACCTGTTAAGCACTTGTTTAATTACTAAAGAACAACCTTACTCTAACTAAGGATAACACAAGCAACCTTCTAAGACAACAATATTAAGCTTACCTAGAGAAAGCTAGATTAGGTTAGATAACTCTAGATAAGTAGTTTAATAAATAGCAAATTCTCTATAGAAAGGCTGAGACTTACTCTATCCTAGATGTTAGCGGACAACTAGCAATTACTAATTTTCTAGATTTAGTATTAGTAAAGCTAGCTCCTAAATAGTCCTAATTTATAAAATAGTTAATTATAATAAATTTAGCTCTAGATAAGACTACTCTAACTATAGACAAAGTTTTTAAGGTTTTCTCTCTTATACTTTAGAAACAAGCAATTAGTTAACTAAAAGAGAAGGGATTAGGAGTGTACGTAACCTTTAGCAGATTATCTAGAAACTAGCAGAATAAGCAGAGATTAGGTGCCCTAAAGTACAAGTGTCCTTACTAACAAGGTAGATTGCACTACTAGCCTCTAATCTCTTGTTTTAGACTCTAAGTTGCAATTACTAGATTAATAGTATTAGACAGACTAAAGATAACCCTTACTAAAACAGCTAAATCTAAGATTAAAGAAAACTATGCTAAACAGAAGTAGAATAATCTTAGAAAATAAGTTAAACAATCTAGATAGAACTCTGTAACCTCTAGGTTATCCAGATTAACAGAGTTAGCTAAGACTAAGACTAACAAGTTTCTAGGATTAATAGCAGCAGCTCTAATTAACCCTTTAGACCTTATTACTAATTAAGAAGGAGTGTATAGCACAGCTTACTCTGCTTATCTATTGTTAATAAGTACTATCTTTAATAGAGGTAGAGCAGTACACCTTGTTAATAATTAGAAGTTTTTAGTTAAAGGAACTTTTAAGAAAGCTAATCTAGGAGAGATTGTAGAAGCTAGTACTTAGTTACTCCCTGTCTTAGGAAAGGGAGATTAATTAATTAAAGGTTGCCTTAATAGGAAGAACAGACCTAGAACTAAGAATTTGTTGCTTAAAGACGTTAAGGTAGTTAATAGATTCTATATTAACATTGTATCTAAAGCTAAGCTTAAGAAGGTTAGACTCTAGTACATAGGTCTTAACAACACTCTTAGGTATAGATTACTTAAGGACTATGTAATTATAGCTACCCTACACTTAGCTTATAATCTTGTCTTTATTAAATATAATAAGATTAGTTATTATTCTTTACCTCCTATTGTCTAAGCTGTAAAATCATCTACAGTTAATTAAACTTAATCTAGCTTAGAGCAGCTCTAGCATTAACAATCTAGACACCTTAGATTAAAAGCCCTTTAGACCCTAGTCTAATCTGCTTAAAATATTTAGATAGAGGGAACAAAGAGGATAGATTATAAGCAATGCTCAACTGCACACTCCTACTAAGTAATCTCTTGTAGACTAAGAGAAAGATTACCTTGTCCTTTCTATCGTATATCCTAGGATCTATTTAATATGCTAACTAGAAGACTTAACAAAGAATAGGCACTAGTAATTAAAGAGGATTACTCTAGAAAGCTGTTTAACAACAATCTCTAATCTAAAACTCTTAGTAAGATAATAAGGATTATTACAGGATTTACTAAATAGGTTAAGCAGAAGTACAAGTTAGATATAGTCAAAATCTATTAGAATAACAATTTAGCTACTAGGCCCTAGAGAGGTGTATCTAGATATAAAGAATAGGCACACAAACAAGAGATTATAATTATAACCTCTCCTCCCTACACTTACAAACTAAATAGATTAGTAGAGAGAGCAGGACAAGAATTAATAACAAAATTAATTAAAATAAGGTTAGAAGCAAATCTGCTAGCTTAACTCCAGCTAGAGATTATAAGCGTAGCTGCTTACTTACATAGTATAAGTCTATTATCTGCTTAAAACTATTAATTACTAAATAAGGTGCTAGATAGCTAGTTTTGCCAATATTTCAGGTAGTACAAACTAGCAGAGATAAGGCATAGAACTGCTAATCTACAACTAGATTAGAGCGGGATATACGCCTACAGGTGCAGAGCTTATTCTCTTAATAAGGATTAATTAGCTAGTAGGGATTAACAAGGATTTAAAGTTAACCTAAGGGGACACATTAGTTACTTAGTTAGATACGTTGTATCTAACATGAACTAGATATAGGTCCTAACACTTAATTAAGTTATTACAACAAGAGATGTTGTGTTTAATAAAAAGACCTTTTATTAAGGCACTCTAGATAAAGAGATAGAGATTAATTAAGCTACTAAGTTAGTAGAGATCCTTTATAATAGAGAAATCTAAGATCTAGGTTAGGAGGTAATTATACCTAAGCAAATGGATATCTAGTCTAGTTTAGACCCTAATAGAAATGTAGGGGGTAAGTTATCTAGATTAACAGATATTGCAGCTGGCCTGCTTAGTAATTTAGAGAACTAGAGCACAGAAACAGTACAAGGAGAAAACAAGACTAGTAATTACCTAAGAATCTGTACTAATTAACTAGAAACTACTAGATTATTTACTCTAGATGCTACTCCTAAACTAATTAATTAAGGTTTAGGGGGTAATAGAGACTGCAGAGAAATCTAATAGGATAATCTTACTAATTATTGTAGGGCTGTTAATTAACAGAGAGTGCGCACTCCTATAGTAGCTAAATTATCCTACCTAAGTAGTTAATTAAGATTAATTACTCTAGCTTCTTAAGTCTGCTAAGCTGCTCCTACACAGCTAAGCAAAGCTATAGATACAACAACTTACGTTTAATTAAGTTGAAGACAACAAGGATTACTATCTAAAGCAGACCTAAGAGTCTATATCCTAGATAGGGAGCTAAGGCAAAAGCCTAGCGACTAGAAGAGGGGTAGATCTAAGGGTGTTAACGCTTTAATCGCTAGTCTTACTAAAAATAATTAGTAGTTAGATTTTACAAATACTTTCTTACCTAGTGTTACCTAATCCTAGGAAGAATAATTAAGTTACAAGACTATAAACTTAGTAGTTATAGCAGTAATCTAAAATAACTAAGTAAAACTATTACTTAATTAAAAGATATATAGGGATAATCTACTACTACTGCTAAAAACATAGAAACAATTAATACAACACCTACTTAAGCTTCCTTTTAGAGATACTTCTAGGAAAGAGATAAATTAATTAAGACAAAAAGGAACGTAGATAGAGATCTCTAAATTAGAGTCTATAGATTAACTATTACTACTAAAGTAGGTTTAGACCTACAAATTTAATTAAGACAGCTTCTTTATTAAATGCAAAGCTAGACTTATTGTTAAAGGTAATCTACAAGAGATTAACACTCTTATATCAACATATACAGCTATACTAGCTGCTAAATTATTTAGAGCAGTTATAGCTATTGCAGCTAAGTTTAATCTAGAAATTAAGCAACACAACGTGGTTAGAGCATTCTTAAATGCACTTATTACAAAAGACAATCTAGTAATCTGCAATCTCCTAGACAGATTTAAAGAAGCTAGACTATGTGTTCTACTTAACAGAGCACTCTATAGATTAAGAGAGTCTCTACTACTATAGTATAAAGAATTCTTAAGCACTCTTTAATTAATTAGACTATAATGCTCTAAAGAAGAACCTTGCTTGTTCTTTAATTTAGACTGTACTATCCTAGTATTATTCTACGTTAATAATATACTTTTGCTTTATTATAAGAACTATAAGCAAGAAGCATAAGACCTTTAGAGTAAAGTTATATTAAAGTATAAAATCTAAGATTAAGGAGATGTACAGTAGTTCCTAGGGATTAGGGTAATCTAAAACAGGGAAGCAAGGTTAATTACGTTACTCTATAATACGTATATTAATAAGATTGCTAAGAAGTTTAACTTAGATAAGGGATTGTTTCTAGAAACCCCTCTATCTACAGCTAAGCTAATTAAAAACCCTAGAGAAGCAACTAAACAAGAAGTAAAGTCTTATTAAGAGAAGGTTAGATTAGCTCTCTATACAGCTATTATGCTTTGCCTAGACGTATCCTTTGCAGTATTAAAGCTATCCTATTTCCTAATAAACCTAAGTAAGGACTACTACAAAGCAATTAATTAAGTAATTACATATCTCTACAGGACAAGAACAGAAGGTATCTAATTTAGAGATTATCCTAGACTAGAACTTGTTATATGTAGAGATGCATTATTTGCTAATAATTTAGAAACTTAACAATCCTCTTATAGATACATAATTATCCTGTTTAGAGGACTAATCCTATAGAAAGCGGCTAGGTAATCTATAGTTACTACTTCTACAACAGAAGCAGAGCTAATTGCTCTATCCTACACAGCAAAAGAAACTATAGCAATCTAGCAATTGTTTAATAAAGTAACGCTAGATATAGGACAAACCTAGACTATTTAGTATAATAATTAATAAACTATCTAGCTAGTAGTTAGTAAAAACAAGAGAATTATAACTAAACTTAGACACGTAGATATACAAAACATGTAGCTAAGATAGAAGTACTTAAACAGATTGTTTAAGATTAGCTATCTAGAAACCTCTTAAATGCTAGCTAATAGATTAACTAAGGCACTAAGCAAACAGGAGTTTAATTACTTTAAGAAACTCCTAAATCTTAAGGATACAAAGGGATTAATTAATAAACTAGAATAGAAGGCTTAATTGTAAGTACAATTACAGCTAATTTTAAACAGAACCTAGAACTATTATTATCTTATAATTAAGCTAATCTAAACTCTTACAACAAACTGTGTCTCTTAGCATACCTATTAGCTTTAAAGCTAATTAACTAGAGCTATAATATTCTTAAAATAACAAATAATCTAAGCTTAAATCTCTTCTCTAGTTAGAGGGCAGGATTAGGATCTAAACAAACCTTAACTGTAATTACCTAACACCCTAGGACAAGAGTATCTGGACTAGCTATATCTAGCTAATCTCTCCCTGTAACCGCAAGAACAATTAGTTAGGCAGTACTAATAATTGCCCTAATCTTTATCTTAGCAGCTTAACTCCTTATATTCTCCCTATTAATTATCCTAGCAGTAAGGGCAAGGTAATCTATAGCTGTATTTGTAGGATTAACTAACAAACCTGCTAGATTGTACTAGCTACTAGTAATGTTTAAGATAATAGTGTTAAGGGGCAGTCTTACCCTGTTGTTAAGAAGCCTAAAAATTCTAGTGCCTAGCAGGAGTAAACCTTAATTGCTAATTATCTACAGCTTAATAACTAGGAGCGTTTAAATTAGGAGCTAAAACACTAGCATAATAATAAAGCTAATTATAAACGCCTTGCAGATTTAGATTAGTAACTAGTTAAGCAGCTACAGGAACAGGAGCAGGAGCAGAAGCAGGACATATTAGAACAGCTAGAACAACTACTAGGGATAGACTAACGTATAGTCCTACACAATCTAATCTAGACTTCTAGGTGTTCTTAGCAATTACAGCAACACGTCTTCTAATCCTCTTGCCTACCTGCTTAGACTCCTTAATCTATTAAAAGTTAGGACTTACTCCTAAAGATTTAAATGCTAAATAGATTACATACCTTAGATTTACTAGAAAAAGTGCTATACTTAGCCTAGAGCCTAGCTATTCCTGCGTCCCTACTCTAGTTAGATTAACTCTAATTAAGTATATCTAGAACTAATCTTATATTAGGACACAAGTATAGGTTCTACACTTAACGCATCTCTTAGATGCTGTCCCTAGATTATAACAAACAGCTAATACTCTACAAAGTCTCCTTTGTACACATAGGGCACAAGGGATTACTTAAAGAATTAGAATTAGTTTAGTATCTACTAATCTAGGAGTTAAAGTCTTTAACTTCTTGTTTAATCTAGCAGTTAGAGTAGTCTTTAGCTTTAGAGTAGTCTTTAGCTTTAGAGTAGGCTTTAACAGCGTTGTTGTAGGCATCTTCTTCTTCTTCTTATCTACAACAGGTGATACTGTAAGGTTATAGTTAGATTAACGCACAGGTTCTGCTACAAAGTTCAGCCTTATAACTAAAAATCTAGATTAAATACTTACTAATCTCTAGAAAAACCCTTGTTTTTCCCTTTTTCTAGATATAACTAGGTCTGGCCTTACAAGCAATAGCTTTAAAGTTAACCTGCTAATCCTTAGACTTCTTACAGCCTTACTACTAATTCTTAGACTCCTTGCAGCCTTGTTTATAAGGATTTACAGGATTGTAAACTAGTAGGTTAATAGGCGTAAAGCTTAATCTAAAACCTACCTAATTGCAGTTCTAGAGCCTATAAGGGCTACAAATTAGTTAGAAAATAATTAATATACTAAAGAAAACGCTTACCTAGGATTGCAAGACTTATTAATCTTATTTTAGTTATCCCTTAAACAACAATTTAGATCCTTATAAGGAATAATAGAGTTACTAAAGTTGTTAGACTTATTATCTAAGCTAGCAACTAGCGAAGTTAGCCTGCTCTTAATAGGTAGACTGCTGCGTTGTTTACTAGAAACAGAGGGTAGACTGCCTAATCTAATTATTGCGAAACAACTGCTATACAACAGGAAGGATAAATTAATAAAACTAAGAAGCACTAACTGCAGTAAAAAATTAGAATTAGGAGTAAAAGAGAAAGAGAAATTGCGTAGATAGGTAATTATTTAGAGTGTAAACGCGTTTTGCAATATATATTAATAAGCCTATTTGCTCTATACCTGTAATAGGAAACTCTAATATTATCCTTTATATTCTACAATAACACTACCTTTGCAATTATAATAATAGCTATTATAGTTATACTTCTTAATTAAAGCATGCCTAGGGGGTGTGTTGCAGTAAATACTGCTTAGATTAGTAATTATCTAATCTAGATTACTAATTTTGTGATCTAAATCTAGATGCGCTAAGTTACTAGCGTTAGATTAAGGATATATAAACAATTAGGTTAAACTAATAGATTAGTAGAAGAATTTGATCTCTCTTTCTTAATTATTGATTGTTTATCTCTTAAGTCTCTCAACTTTCACACCAATATCGCACTGCACAGACCTACGTCATTCAACCTTGAGAGCCCAACTGCGCTGAGCACAGAAGGTGTATTCAGAAACATGTTCCTGGCCCATTGTACGAACCCAAATGCTACATTGGTATTGGTCTCTCCCCAAGCTGTCCTACCGTATAACGGTATACCTTTTGGTTTGCTGGAGCAGAGCCATTTTGTCCATGGGGAAGTGTCGATATGCGGCGGTGCGGCTGTTCACGTTTTAGCTGAATCGCATCCTTGAGCGCGTACAACAGTTCGACGTCAGCAAAAGTAATTATAGGTTGGCATTCATTGCAAGGATGCAAACCAAAGGCTTCAATCTTTGAGAACCCGAAACAAGGTAGGCGAACTCCTGTCGCAGAAAGATGCGCCAAGACCTACGTCAGCAGATGGTAATCGGTGGTGTGGACCATGCGGTATCACAAGAATCAGGTACAAGCGGACGGAACACGAAACCCCGCGATTATACCCCCAAAACGCCTCCCCAAACTCACAATGACAGTCAACATATACCTCCTGACGAGAATCCGAGTCTGTTTGGAGCTCAAAGGCAATAGTCCAACAAATAACGCCTTGTTGGAAGGAGTTACGGAAGTAGAATGCG
The DNA here is from genome assembly GCA_039634435.1 of Ascochyta pisi. Taxonomy (NCBI): domain Eukaryota; kingdom Fungi; phylum Ascomycota; class Dothideomycetes; order Pleosporales; family Didymellaceae; genus Ascochyta; species Ascochyta pisi. Next base: position 349,246 of record CP113331.1, on the reverse strand, counting down.
CTGAACAGGCAAGCCATAGCACCAAGACCGATGTGCGAAGAGTTTCTAACGCCCTTTCTAACGCGACGTTGGTCGGTGGAGACGGCGTTGTCGAACACCCTCCTTGGATTGCTGGTGTTGCCCCGATGGTCAAGCTCAAGGAACAATTCACTTCAAAACCTCAGTACCTCGTTCGACTCAAAAGGGCTTGCAGTCCAGCGATGGACTAAGCCGATCAGATCACAGCGATACCGAAAAAAGGATAACAACTCTCGCAGTGCGCTTCAGCAGCATTGCGACTTCTGGGACACTGATGGCGATGGCCTTGTCTATCCTTGGGATATTTACAAAGGATTTCGAAAGTTGGGATTCCACTTCGCTCTCTGTTTATGGGCTGCCGTGACTATGGCACTATGCGCCTCCTACAACACCAATGCCGGCTATATTCCCCACCCGCTCTTCGCTATCAACCTGAACAACATCAATTCCAACAGACACGGCAGTAGCACCGGCACCTACGATATGGATGGCGAGCTAGACGAGCGCAGATTCGAAGCTATTTTCCGGAAATACGCGCGAGGCAAGGACTACCTAACTATTTGGAGCACGTATGACATGTGGCGCAATCAGCGTTGTGGACTTGACTTCTTCGGCTGGTTCGCTGGAGGCCTTGAATGTGATCGTCCTATGTGTAGCTCTTGAGGGAGTTAATTGCTGACACCAAGCAGGGATTGCTATGTATATTCTACTGTGGCCTGTGGACGGTGTAATGAGCAAAGAAGACATTCGAGGTGTATACGACGGGTCCATCTTCTACACAATTGCTGAGCATCAAATCAATCGAGCAAGAAGTCGTACAGGCCTCTAAACTACAGATTAGCTAACACGCAACCAACCTTTGTCTTTAAGATACTAAGCAGGCTAATTCACCTACAGTACAAGTAGACTATATATTCTAAGAACATTATACATTAGAACAGTATAAAAACTTAAGAATACGTATTATAATTAATACTTAAGGTATAAAAGTAAGCGCTTGTTTTTTCTCTTATTACACCTTAGTAGCCTTATATTTTTATCTCTACTTCTACTTTTTTTTTTTTTTTAAAAAACATAACATAGTGTTACCATCTCTTTATATCTAACTAATTGCTAATACCTATAAGTATGTTAACATAGGTTAGCACTGTAATTACAACTATAAGCTAGTATAACATAGCTCTATTACATATTACATAGCAGGCTTATATTAGGACACAACTCTGCCTACCGTGCTAAGTATCTAAAAGGTACGTATAATTACTTTAATAAGTAATCTGTAGCTAGAACAGTACTTATTATTAGCTAGATGTAACAATTGCCTACTATGCTAAGTATCTAAAAGGTACGTATAATTACTCTAATAAGTAATCCGTGGCTAAAATAGTACTTATTATTAGCTAGATCTAACAATGTCTCCTTTTTTTAACAGGGCCTAACCTAGGCCTAAAGAGTACCTAGTACTAGACCTTCTAGTAGCTCTTAGTAATAGGCCTGTAATTAAACATACGTGCCTAGCTCTATAATTACACACACGTAGCCTGCTCTTAGACTAAACTAGGCTATTTGCCTATTCTAGGCTAGCTTAGCTAAACTCTAGACCTGTGCAGGGTATAATAACCTAATATACAAGGTACTAGACCTAGGATTAATCTATAAGGAGACTTTGCCTATAATTACACTGTAACTGCCTCTAGACTTAAAACTATGTTTAATCTAAACACACTTTTACACACGCTTTAGGTACTAAAGTAATTATAATATTAGAACACAACTCTACTTACTGTGCTAAGCATTTAAAAGGTACATATAATTACTCTAATAAGTAATTTGTAGCTAGAACAGTACTTATTACTAGCTAGATCTAACAGCTTACTCTTATGTAATTAAGCCTAGTAGATTATATATAATAGCTTATATAGCTTATATTAAGCCTAGTAAGCTTCTATAATTGCTATAGTATATAGTATATAGAAATATAACCTTTATATTTTATATTTAACCTTTTTTATAAACTTTGTTATTAGAATCTTATTTTACTCTTAAAATAGATAGTCTACTTTATACTCTTTATTACAACTCTAAGTAACTAAGGTTCTATCTAGACCTATACTACGTACTCCTTTTAGATTCGTATTATAGTACTTATTTTTAGGACCTAATTAAATAATTACTTATAGACTTTGTCTAAAGTTTAAAACTTAACATATAGTTTTAAAAGTAATAGATTAGTAGGAATAGTGTTGTATTATAATTTATTTCGTAAAAAAAGATATAATAGAGAAAAGTATGTAGCTAAAGATACTAACTAAGATAGGCTTAATCGTTCTACTTCTAGTATAAACATTATAGTATCTATTTAACATTTAAAGTTTATTAAGGAACTATAAGTAGGCTAGAATATAATAGCATATTTTTGTAAGTATTTTATTAGAGAAATTTAGTAATTACATCTAAGCAGTAGTTAAAGGCATGTTATATAATCTGTAAGCAGTATAGTTTTGCGTAAGAGTATTAAGTAAAAAGAATAACAAGATAAATGAATAATACTCCTATTAGCTTTTTATTAAGTATCTATCTAATTAACTAAGTGTTAAACTACTTAAAACTAAAATTTACTAATATAACACTTCTCTATATTTAGTAACTAATTAGTAACTTTTACTCTTATAAAGGCTTTAGGCTGCTACTACCTTTAAGTTTCTAAGTAATATTCAACTAGATAGTAATAAGCTTTAAGAGAGTTACTAACTAAGAGTTTAAGAGAGAATTACTTCAACTATAATAAAAGCAATAAGGTCTCTTCTTATAATATAAAAGAACTTATATAATTTAAGAGTAAGTGTTATTACTATAAACTAGAATTATAGAAAGTATAAGACATTATTAGAAGCTTTAAAAAAGTCTAAATAAGAATATAAAGAAAAAAAAATTTAAGATTAGAAGTAGTTATATTATTTTTAGAGGGTACTCTCAAGTATAATAATTAGAACTTTATATAGTTATTTTAACTAAACTTGTATACTACTTACTCTACGTAGTTTCTTACTATAACATTAAACCTTAAGACCTAATTAAATAATTACCTATAGACTTTACCTAAAGTGTAACACTTAATAATCTAAACACTTTTAAGATAAGTTCTTTTATAACCTATACTACCTTTAGTAGCTCTAGCTTAAACAATATTAGTATAGATGTTTCTGTTACGACTAGCACTACATATATTGCTAAGCCTAACACATATACAAGTAAATAAAGTAAGTTTAATAAGTAGCTCTTTTAGTTTAACCTATTTGTTAAGCTCTAAGAAAGTAAGATCTCTAATACTAAGCGTGTTTTTTTTTTAGCTATAAGCTATATACGTAGTAGTGCTTTAAAATAGATGAAAAATTTTATTTAAAAAGCTATATTAGATAAATAACTATTAAGTCTTACACTTTAGATAAAGTCTGTAAGTAATTATTTAATTAGGTCTTAGAGATAAATTTAAGAGTAGAGAATGAAAAGAAGTAAGTAGTACATATCTAGGACCTTAGCTACATAGGTTTGTAATAAAAAGTATAAAGTAGACTATCTATTTTAAAAGTAAAGTAAAATTCTAATAACAAAGTTAATTAATAAGGTTAAATATAAAGTATAAGGGTTGTATTTCTATATACTATATATTGTAATTATTGTAAGACCTTACTAGGCTTAATATAAGCTGCGTAAGCTATTGTATATAATCTACTAGGCTTAAATGCTAACAGGTAAGCCTATTATATAACATATTATCTCATTATGCTATATTAGCCTATAGTTATATTTATAGTACTAACCTTAATTAATATACTTATAGGCGATAGTAATTAGCTAAATATAAAGAGACTATAATCCTATCTCTCCTCTTCTCTAAATTTGTCTTAAATATTATTAAATATCTTTTTTAAGTAGTGCTCTACTACTTCTTAGTTCTTATAGTATTATTATATTTCCTATATTCTAAAAGCGTCTGCGTCTTAGTATTAAAATTGATTCCTATAACTCTATTTCGTCTATTTCTTATAATTATTACTTTACTGCTAGTAAAGACTGTTTTGTTATACTTTTTTATTAAATTATTTAAACTTTGCTATTTGTATTTGTGTTGAATATCTGCATATTAACATATTCTAGAGGTATTTAGATAAGACTAGAGCTAAATATAAAAACAAAGTTAAGGAAAATAAAAAGTTGCTTTTAGACGTAATTGCGCGTCTATTGTAAAATAAAAATATTCTAGCCTAAGTAAAGAATAGGGCTGTAAAGAAGGATAAGTATCTAATAAATAATTTAGAAGAGTCTAATAAAGACATTTAAGCTAAGGAGATCCCTTATCCTACTATTAGGACTTTCGCTAAGATAAGATAGCATAACCTACTAGTAGGTGCCTTTTACCTTAGCAGCTTCCTTCTAGCCTCCTTTTACTTAGCACTTAGAGCCTTAGGCCTTCTTTTACTAGCTACCTAAGAGCTTAGGCCTACCTACTATAAGTAGGTAGCTATCTCTACCCTCTTGTAGCTCTCTGTCTGCTATTTTGTTTACTCCTTCTTACATATATTAGCTTTCTAGATTGCTTTCTTTTATACTTATAAAGTCTACCTTATATAATAGCAGACCTAACAGCTTAAAACTAAGCTTTTCTCTTAGGCTTCTACCTTTGTTTAGCATAGTAGTTAGCTACTGTTGCTAAAAGTTACACAATTTTTTGCCTAGTTTAGTAAGCTATCTCTTAACTAAGCAATAGCTCTAGCTATTAGAGCTTCTTTTCTTAGTTCTTATCCCCTTCTTACGTAGGTAGTAAGTGCCTATTTCTAAGTACAGATTAGCCTTACCTACGCGCTTCTTTAAGTATAAACTAGCTGCTAAACCTTAGTGCACTAAGTGTTCTACCTTCTTACAGGCTTTAGAGTACTAGCCTACAGACAGGCTTTAGAGTACTAGCCTATCCTTCTTTTAGCGCCTTTTAAGTAGTCTAGCGCCCTCTTCTTACCTAGTTTTAGCGCCTTTTTAAGCAGTCTAGCGTCTACTGCTTTAGCGCCTTTTAAGCAGTCTAGCGCCTCTGTTCTAGCGCCTTTTAAGTAGTCTAGCGCCTTTCTTTTACTATTTTAGCGCTTTTTAAGTAGTCTAGCACCCTCTTTTTACTATTCTAGCGCCTTTTAAGTAGTCTAGCACTAACCTTTTAGTATCTCTTTATAAGGTAACTTAGCTCTAGCTTGCTTCTTTTACTCTACACCTTTTACTAGTTTAGTATCCTTTTACTGCACACTTATCCTTTTACATAGGAATCTAGAGAGACCTACGCAGCGCTATATAAACTATAAACCTCTATTCTACACTAACTACTGTTTTAACTTAGAGCTCTTATTAACTATTTACTTATTTTTTATTACTTTTAACTTCTTTCCTTTACTCTACCTTAGTTTAGCTTGTTTTTACTCTCTCTTTTCTTTAGCACTAGCGTCTAGCTTAAGGGACTTTGCTATTAGTAGGGGGGGGCACGTGTTAGGACTTTTGCTAAGATAAGATAGCACAACCTACTAGTAGGTGCCTTTTACCTTAGCAGCTTCCTTCTAGCCTCCTTTTACTCAGCACTTAGAGCCTTAGGCCTTCTTTTACTAGCTACCTAAGAGCTTAGGCCTACCTACTATAAGTAGGTAGCTATCTCTGCCCTCTTGTAGCTCTCTGTCTGCTATTTTATTTACTTCTTCTTAAATATATTAGCTTTCTAGATCGCTTTCTTTTGTGCTTGTAAAGTCTGCCTTACACCTACTACAGATATGCTAATAAGGTAATTACCAGCTATATAGTTAGCTCTTTACCTTGTTAATACTTGTGTAAACTTTAGAACTAGTTTAGAAGTTATTAGCAGTTCTTAAGTTGCGCTATAGGTTTCTATGTATTTTCTAATTTAGAATACTCTAACTATTTAACTAGGTACTCTTTACTATTACTAACATTATTATATTATATTATTTTCTTAACTTCCTGCTTATTATTAATATTTACCTAGTAGTAGAAGTCCTCCTATATAAGCGTTCTAGAGTTATCTAGTTCTAACAGAAATATATAGAACACTAGATAGATCTTTGCATCCTAAGGTAGAGTAAGTCTATATTAAACTAAGATTATCTACTTAGAAATAAAGAACATTCTAACTTTAATATAATCTAGTTTTCTTATAGGTCTTTATATCTTAACTTTTTTTTATAAGAAGATAGACTTTATCCTCTTCTTTTAGCTATAGTGCTGTTTTTTATTTCTAGTTAGTATAAGAGATCTTTTGTTCTTAAGCTTTGCTAAAATTTTCTAGTGTTTTCTTATATACTTCCTTTAGTTTTTGTACTAAGGATATTGCTAATTCTGTTTTTACTAGTGTGTCTAGTACTCTAGTAAAGAGACTTAGGTATTTCCTATAGTTTAAGAAGAACAGTATTATGTTCAATATAAAATTATAAAACTAAGCAATATACCTATTATAACATCTAAAATAACTAAATAGAAGTTAAATTACAGAAAACACTTCTAAGAATGTTGCAACGAGTAGATTGCAACTTAGAACATTGCTAACTGTTTCTAGTATAAGCTATAAGAAGCTAAGATAGAAGTGATATAATACTTCTAAACCTAGAATAAGGTATAACATACCTAATAAACAAGATAAAAATATCACCTAAGCTCTAGCATGAATAACTAATCTGATATTTAGATTAGAAGTTAAAAAAGCACTAACAAACACACAAAACTTGTGTAAAGCTCTTAATACTAAGTGTAATATATTATAAATTACACTAGCTGCTTTAAGACTAGATTCATTACTAGTTAGTGTACCTTAGCTAAGCTTAGTAAGCATATACTACTAGCGAAGCTAGCGTAATAAATTTATTTAAAATTAACTTTTTAACACTTAGTTTACAATTGTGTCAAAACGCGTTTTCTGCAATTACTAGTAGCTTCTACTATAATATCCTACTAAACTTAGTTAGATCTTAACACAAATAGTATTGTAATACTTTAAAGTTTCTAAAACAATCTAAAACACTAGTCGTTTTAGATATAAAACTAGTGTTTTAAACTACAAACAACAAGCGTTGTAATCTACTAGTGTAAATGTTGCTTTAACTAAGTGTTTTACTAGTTTATCTAGACCTTAGAGTTAAGTCTATCTAAAACTTAGGAACAAACCTATTTGAATATTAGATAGATTGTTCCTCTAATCTTATTATAGATATAAACTAGACGTTTGTCCTGCAAAAGAATAATTAATTAGTTTAACTATTACTTCTACTTTTTTACAGGTTATAAGCCTGGCGCTCTATTACTTAAATAACATCTAAACTAACTGTTTTTCTATTAGAATTAACTTAATTTTAATCTAATTTTAACGTTAATTCTCAGGATTAACCTAATTTCAACATTAATCCTTAGTTTTCAACTTAACTTTAACTTAAATCTAACATTAAAATGTCTAATTCTTTTAAAATTAAGAAACTCTCTAGGCAGGCCAACTACGAATTTTAGAGCAATTAGATAATAGCTATCCTTACTACAAAGGATCTATATAATGCAATCCACAACAACAACAACAAGCTAATAGCCATCCCAACTACAATAGATAGAAAGGCTAAAGCATATATTATGCTTAGTTGTAAGAAAGGCCCTAGTACTTAGATCTAACAATGTACTACTGCTATAGATTGCTAGGTTACTCTAGCAAATCTATATTTGCTAAAGGGATTTACAGCTAAATTTCTTCTTTTAAAAGAATTCTTTAAATCTTATCTCTAGAACTTTAATTTAATAGAGAATTTCCTAAGCAAAATTAAATATCTTAATAATAATTTAAGCTTAAAAGGAATCTAATTACCTAAGCAAGTAGTACTTGCTTATGTACTTAACAATCTTACTCTAAATTATAAGGGTTTTGTTACAATTATTACTTAGTCTTTTTAACCGAGTTCTAAGGATATAAATATAGAGACTCTGTTTTCTAATTTAATTAATAAATTACGTTGTTAAACTAGTACTAAGAAAGTACTATATTAGGCTAAGTTTAAGCTAAACTTAAAGAACAAAATTACAAAGCAACGCTATTATAATAAATGCAAAATAACTACGCATTAAACAAGTAGCTGCTAGTTTCTAAATTTAGAGAAGAAACCTAATTAGTTTAAAACTAGACACGCCTATAATTCTGTTTGGCAATTACCTAATCTAGCTAAGAATATAGCGGAAAAACGAGTTAAGAAAGAGCAGGACCAAGCTCTATTATCCCTAGATCTAATAGATCTAGATTCTCTAGGAGATTTAAATAATAAGGTATACTATAACAACCTACAGTTTAGTTTAACTAAAGCTAACTAAATACTAGATTTAGGAAGTACTTAGCATTTAATATGCAATAGATCACTGTTTTTAGAAGGGAGTTTAGTAGATAAAGTAACTAAATTAGGCTAGGGTAATAGTACTACTATCAATGCTGTAGCGATTAAGAAGATAAGTTTTGTAATTAATAATACAAAAATTATACTTAATAACTGTCTTTTTGTTCTAAGCTTTTCTGTTAATATCTTATCTATTTAAAAACTAATAGAAAAAGACTTTAAAGTAAATTTTACAAAAGAAGAAGCAATTCTAACTAGACACAATCTAGTTATTATAGCTAAATTTGTTTACAATATATACATACTAGACCTTATAAACAAAATAATTGTTAATAGCTCTATAGATAAATCTAACAGTAAAAACTATATACTCTATCTAGATCTAAACAAATCTACTATAGATAAACTACAACTATACTACAAACGCTTTAAACATAAAAGTATAGATACAATTAGTAAACTACTAAATATAAGAATACTATATAACTATAAGCTTAATTGTATAGCATGTATACAAGCAAAACAAACTAATAAAATATTAAAAGCTATAACAGATAAACCTACTATCTATCTACAAAAAGTAGTTATAGATATCTATAGACCTATAACTCCTATTTTAAGAGCTAGCTATAGATATATTATTTTCTTTCTAGACTGTGCAACTAGAGAACTAAATTTTAAACTATTAAAACTTAAATTAGAAGCTCTTAAAGTATTTAAAGAATATAAACTTAAAGTAGAAAACTAATCTAACTTATCTATTAAAATAATAGGCTCTAATAACAGCAGAGAATTTGATAATCTTCTATTTAAAAGGTTTACTATAGAAAATAGTATTATACACCAATTCTTAAGCTCTTATACGCTAGAACAGAATAGGTTAATAAAAAGAATTAATAGAACTATTATAGAAACAACTAGAGCTCTTTTATTTAATACTAATATAAATCTACTATATTAGGCAGAAGCAGTTAAAACAGTAGTTTATATATATAATATAACACTACACTCGTATTTATCTATATTACCTTTTAAAAAGCTATATAATAAAAAACCTAATCTAAAGAATCTAAGAATATAGGGCTCTATAGCATATTACAAAGATAAATCAACAGGCTTAACAAAGCTAGAACCTAGAGCTAAAAAAGGTATATTAATAGGTTTTAACTAATATAACTACTATATTTTAGACACTATATCTAATAGGATAATACAAACAAGAGATACTACTATACTAGAAGGTATATTTAATCCTAGTGTTAAAAACATTAAGACTATTACTATAGATTTTAATAAAGACCTAGTATCTAATAAAAGAAACTTTTAAGAGTTCTCTAATAATACTAGACCTAGTATATTAGATAGTAGAGAAAATAGTATAACTACAAATAACGTAAATACTATAGAACAATCTCTAATAATAAATAATACAAGAGCTAGTAGAAGCTAAGCTAAGAATAACAATAATAATAACAATAACTATTATAGTGACTCTGAAGACAAATTAGCGTTTATTACTAGTAATACTAGTATAGAGCTAGAAAGCTATATAGAAGCAATAAATTTAAAAAATAAAAAGAAATAGCTAGAAGCCTGTACACTAGAATTTAACTAACTAAAAGAACAAAATACCTAGTCTTTAGTAGATTTACCTAATAACTAAACAGCACTAAAAGGTCGCTAGGTATTTAAAGTAAAAGAAGATACTAATAACAATATCTTTAAATTTAAAGCTAGATAGGTTATTAAAGGATTTAGTTAAGTATATAGACTAGATTACCTAGAAACCTTTGCAAATACAACTAGGATAGAGATTGTTAGATTTCTTCTATATCTAGCAGCTTATCTAGATTTAGAAATAATGCAGATAGATTTTAAAAATGCCTTTTTCTATTCTCCTATAGATGTAGAAATATATATACAATAACCTACAGGCTTTTTAAAAGATAAAACTAAAGTGTGTAAGCTAAATAAAGCAATTTACAGACTTAAACAAGCACCTAGAGCATAGTATATATATCTAAAAACTATACTAAGTAAGCTAGATTTACTAAGTAAGCTAGATTTTAAACTAATATTTGCTAAGCAAGGTATCTTTATAAATAAGAAAACAAATATCTACTTAATTATCTACGTAGATAATATTCTAGTAATAGGAAATAGTAAAGAACTAATTAAAGAACTAAAAATTAATCTAGCTAAACTTCTAGATCTTAGTAATCTTAGAGAAGCTAGTTGTTTTCTAGGAATAGAAATTATAAGAGATAGAAGTAAAAGATCTATTTACTTAAAACAAACAAAGTATATTAGAGATATATTAACAAAGTATAATGAACTAGATTTAAATCTAGTTAGTACTCTAGCAGCTTCTAGTATTAAATTACAAAAGAATAAAGAATAGGCAAATCTAGAGGATATAAAGTTATACTAACAATATATAGGTAGTTTAATCTATCTAACTACTTACACTAGACCTAATTTAGCGTTTAGTGTTTATAGCTGCGCAAGACATATATCTAATTCTGCAAAAGAACACTTTATAGCAGCAGATAGAATATTTAAATATCTAAACTATACTAAAGAAAATAGTCTATTTTTCTAATCTTAATTAGGACCTTTATTACTAGGTTATACTAATGCTAATTAGGGGGGTGATCTAATTACTAGAAAAAGTACAACTAGTTTTATATTCATGTTTAATAATACGCCTATTAGCTAGTTAAGTAAACTACAAAAATTAACTGCCTTAAGTAGCTGTAAAGCAGAATACATAGCCTAAAAAGAAGCTATAAAAGAATATATATATCTAATTAGCATCTATAAACAATTAATAATTAACAAGCTTCTAAATCTAAAAGAAGAAAAATTCTATCTATTTAGTAATAATTAACCTGCTATAGCACTAGCAAATAATCTAGAACATTACTTAAAAACAAAGTATATAGAAATACAATACTACTTTATAAGAGAAAAAATCCTAGAAGGAAGAATAGATTTAAACTACATATCTACTAAAGAACAACTAGCAGATATATTTACAAAAGCACTAAATACACCTACCTTTACAACATTATTTAATAAACTAAATATTATAAAATAGATATACTGCTTAAAGGGGTATGTTAAATATAAAATTATAAAACTAAGCAATATACCTATTATAACATCTAAAATAACTAAATAGAAGTTAAATTACAGAAAACACTTCTAAGAATGTTGCAACAAGTAGATTGCAACTTAGAACATTGCTAACTGTTTCTAGTATAAGCTATAAGAAGCTAAGATAGAAGTGATATAATACTTCTAAACCTAGAATAAGGTATAACATACCTAATAAACAAGATAAAAATATCACCTAAGCTCTAGCATGAATAACTAATCTGATATTTAGATTAGAAGTTAAAAAAGCACTAACAAACACACAAAACTTGTGTAAAGCTCTTAATACTAAGTGTAATATATTATAAATTACACTAGCTGCTTTAAGACTAGATTCATTACTAGTTAGTGTACCTTAGCTAAGCTTAGTAAGCATATACTACTAGCGAAGCTAGCGTAATAAATTTATTTAAAATTAACTTTTTAACACTTAGTTTACAATTGTGTCAAAACGCGTTTTCTGCAATTACTAGTAGCTTCTACTATAATATCCTACTAAACTTAGTTAGATCTTAACACAAATAGTATTGTAATACTTTAAAGTTTCTAAAACAATCTAAAACACTAGTCGTTTTAGATATAAAACTAGTGTTTTAAACTACAAACAACAAGCGTTGTAATCTACTAGTGTAAATGTTGCTTTAACTAAGTGTTTTACTAGTTTATCTAGACCTTAGAGTTAAGTCTATCTAAAACTTAGGAACAAACCTATTTGAATATTAGATAGATTGTTCCTCTAATCTTATTATAGATATAAACTAGACGTTTGTCCTGCAAAAGAATAATTAATTAGTTTAACTATTACTTCTACTTTTTTACACATAGATATATAGAATATATAGTTATAATAGAAGTATACTGTAGGCATGTTTAAAGTGCTCTACCTTCCTACTAATAGCATGCTAACAGATAGATTAAGGCAATAGTTTAAGAGATTTAGAGCTTAGCTTAATCTTAAAGATATAATTACAACAGTTATAATTTATTTAGTTTAGAAAGACACAACAAAGAGGGGTATACAGCAAAAAGCACTAACTAAAACAAGCCTAATCTCTCTGCCTGTAGCACTAAAATTGTGACATATATATTGCAACAAAAGTTTATTAAGAACCTAGTAAACGCATCCTATGTGACGCTAGAGCTAGAGTAACTTAGTAAGTCAAACGTTAAGTGACTCCTAATAAATCTAAGAGTTAACAGCGTACCTTAGTAGGCAGGTAAGACTTAACATCCACCTACTAGTTAAGGACCAGAATCTCTAGATTTATAGATTAGTAGGTTAAGAGGTCAGCGTCTACTAACTATAGGCAACAACCCCTTAACTAGAAAACACTAGCCTATTTTGTAAGAGGGGCCTCTAGTGTACTTAAAGAGTTAATAACCTAGCTATAAGACCTTAATCCTGCGCCTACAACATTGTACACATCTACCTCTTTAACTGCTCTAAGCAACATGTCATTTAAAAGAATTCCTAATAAGAGATACTAGCTTCCTTTACATGCCCTAAGCCCTAGAATAACACTAAAACCTAGACTTCTCTAATACTAGCAGCGTAAAAGCATGCCCTAAGCATGCCTGCTTAGTACTATTACACCTATTAACAACAAGGCCCTACGTTAGGAATGTAGCATTAATTACATACAACTTCTCCTTGTTAATAGCGTCCTCTACTGCTAGTTTAATATTAATAAAGCAATAAGGGTATATATGTTTAGTTAGCGCGTCTTGTTAGCGCTTGCTTTAACAACACTAGAGCAGGCCACCTAAGCTGCAAGACAGAATAGGACTATTCTAGGTATTCTTTTTCCAGGCTCTTTTAAAGAAGTAGGTTCTCTAGTCTTTAGAGAAGTAGAAACTGCGCAAGGCATAGAGTGGCTTAGGTTATTGCTTATAAGGTAGTTAATAGTTAGTTATTAACAACAAAGTTGTTGTAAGTGTGAATAAATAGCACTACTACAAGTCTAGGGTCCGTAGAATAATAATAAATAGACGTTATTATTAAGAAGAATTAACTAGGGAGTGTAAGGCAATACTGTTGCTGTAATTGCTGTTGTTTGTAGCACTATTGCAAATATATTAGACAAGTTTCCTCCTAAAATCTAGCCACAAAATCGAGACACAAAACGGCTAAGGGCTAGAACAACAGTTATAAAAGAGTAAGGCATAGGTATATATATAGATTAGGAGAGAGAATAAAGTAGTATTAAGAAGTAAAGCTCTATAGCCTTAGGCCTAATCTAAATATAATTAAGCAGATTACTAACAAACTTATTAATAAGTTTGTTAATAAGCTAGCTAGCAGTCTGCTTAAAGCGCTTACTAAGAGCGCAGATCTAGTTAGCAGAGGCAGTAGCAGTAGGAGCAACATGTAGAAGTAGAAGCAGATTGCTAAAGTTAGAGTTAGAGTTAAAAGAAGCAGGTAGCAAGAGAGAGCTATAGGCAACAACTACTGCCTTAGCTACTACTAACACTGTATAAAACTTAACTTTTATTTTTCTAAGAGCTAAATCTATAGGCTAATAATTAGCTTATAAGACTGCTAAAAGCTTACAGGCCCTAGAAAGAATAAGTAGAGAGCTATATATATTAGTAAGCAATTAACAGATAAAAGAGAAGAATAATTACTTACTAGGCGTTGCAGTTATGCCTAGAAGCGCAGCGCTAGTAGCAGGAGCTACTACTAGAGTAATTAAAGCACTACCTATCTAAATAACTAGTAATAGTACTGTTAATACACTCTAAGCAGAACTTACTGCGCTAGGCTGTTTTAGCGCTACAGGCGCTAGAGGTAAGAGTAAGAAGAGAGGACAGTGTCTGCTTATTAGAGCTAGGAGGCAGTAACAGCGTATAAGAAGGCAAAGGCAAGGATAAGGGCAAGCAAGACAGTAACGCAGAGAGAGAGCATAGCAGTAACAGCAACAGTAATAGCTAGCAAGATAGCAAGCCTAGAGGAGAAGCTAGTAGTAAGCTTAGAGAGCTTAAATAGGAGAAGATAGCAAGTAAAGTAGAGCGTAAGCAGGCAGCAAAGCAGGCAGCAAAGCAGGCAGCAGATATAGTAGCAGTATACACCTACTACACAGTAGAATGTTTCTATAGATATTAGCATTTAAGTAGTAGATATAGGTGTAGATTAATTATAGAGTACTAACTTTAACTATAGCTTAGACTTATACTAAAACAGAAAGTAGAATAAGTAAAACATTAGTGTTATAAAAAGCTTACTTAATAATTCTTTAGTATATATAATACACGCTTTAATAAAAACAGCATAAGCTCTTAAAGAAGCAGGTCTTACGTGCTTAACTTGCCTAGAGGGTGTATTGCAACGCTACTAAACGCTAGATCTACTTACTAGAAGCTTAACTTACCTAGATCTACTCTAACTAAGGTTAGGCTTACTTAGTGATAGATTTAAATCTCTTTTTACTTATACTATATATACAACGGGTAGATTGTCTATATTAGGTATTCTAAGCAGTTAGCTAATAGGAGCACAGAACGCTTAATAAGCATATAAATAGTAACCTAAGTAGGCACCTACATATAGATTAATAATCTATCTCCTAGTTATTCCTAAGCTTATTATCTAACAACACTTTTTTAGTACACTAGAAGCTTCTCTTAAAATATTAGCTAGTATTTTTTAGCTAAAAAATTATTACCTATAACATTACCTTCTAAATTATTTATTCTATGTAACTTAAGATTCTAATTCTTAACTTAGAAGTAAATATTCAGTCTTACCTGCTTACTAGAGTAAACTATTAACTTTTAGCCTAAGTTTCTTAATTTTTAACTTACTAAGTTACTCTAGCTTTAGTATTATATAGAACGTGTTTACTAGGCTCCTAAAAGCTTTTGCTGTAGCATATATATTATTAGTTTTATACTGTAAGTAGAAGAATTAAGATTATTTCTAGTTTATACTTTTCTACTCTATACTTTTCTATTTTATATCTTTCTAAAGTAAATATATGATAAGCGTAGAATAAAGATCCTATAGCTAGAATAATTCTTTTAGTATACTAAAAATCTATTATATAACATAAGCTAGTGTTTTCTAGTTAAAAAGCTCTTGTCTATAATACTGCTTAATAAACCCACTAACTTAAGAATCTAAAGATTCTAGTCTCTAAGTAGTAAGTTTATATTAAGTCTAGCCTATCTACTTGTATATTATATTAACTCTTAGCTTTGCTTGTATTTACTTTATATTTTACTTACTACGTTACTCTAGCTCTACTTTTATATAAAATGTTTAATATAAAGTTATAAAACTAAGCAATATAACTATTCTAAATAATTAAATAGAAGTTAAAAACAAAAACACTTCTAAGAAAGTTGCAATAAGTAGATTGCAACTTAGAACATTTCTAAGTGTTTCTAGTATAAGCTATAAGAAGCTAAGATAGAAGAAATACCATATTTCTAAACTTAGAATAAGGTATAACATACCTAATAAACAAGATAAAAATATTACCTAAGCTCTAGCATAAATAACTAATCTGATATCTAGATTAGAAGTTGAAAAAGTACTAATAAACACACAGAATTCGTGTAAACCTATTAGTACTAAGCGTAATATATTATACATTACACTAGCTCCTTTAAGACTAGATTTATTACTTATTAGTGCACCTTATCCAAGCTTAGTAAGCATATAGTACTAGCAAAGCTAGCGTAATATATTTATCTAAATTAACTTTTTAACACTTAGTTTATAATCGTGCTAAAACGCGTTTTCTGTAATTACTAGTAGTTTCTACTATATTACTCTACTAAACATAGTAGAAATTTTACACAAATAGTATTATAATACCTCTAAGTTTTTAAAACAATCTAAAACACTAGTGCGTCTTAGATATAAAATGTGTGTTTTAGATATAAAACTTGTGTTCTAAACTACGTTACAACAAACGTTACAATCTACTGTTTGAAACTATTGTTTAAACTAAGTGTTTTACTAGTATTTAGATTAAGTCTATCTAAATATCTAAAACTCAGAGACAAATATATTCAAACATTAGATAGATTGTTTGTCTAATCTAATTGTAGTTATATACTGTACTCTTGTACTGCAAAAGAATAATTAATTAGTTTAACTATTACTTCTACTTTTTTATATAAAATGCGTTTACTAGGTTATTAATAAACATTTGTTATAATGTATACATTATAATCTTTAAATTATAAGTAAAAGCTATACCTATTTTAGCTAGTGTTACTTATTACGTATTTCTCTAAATTAAGTTTTTTAAAACTAGATAAATTATTCTAAAAAACTATTTTATTTCTATTGATGTTGGTAAGCTAGACTAGCTAGAGTATATATTAAATACTTATATAATAATGTTGTTTTAGCTAATAATATACAAATTTGTATTTAAGCCCTTTCCTTAAAGCTATATAACAGAGATTTGTAGATAATAGTAATTATAAGCTTAAGATAATTTTTTTAACAATACTAATAATATTTTAAATTAGTAGATAGAGTGCTATAAATCTATAGGTAAAGTAAGAAAAATACCTTCTATAAGCAACTATTATATTAAGAATCTTATTATAATTTTATAATTACATAATTAAACAACTAAGTTTATCTAAGCTGTTCTTATATAGAGATGTAGCTGCTAACATCGCCTTTGTACAAAATTCTCTCTAAGTTAAGATGCAGATTAGCTTAGTTGCTAGTACAGTACAACACTAAATACTAGCTCCTTTGTTACTATAAGGCCTATAGTGTAAGGCAGACTTTATAAGCACAAAAGGAAGCAATCTAGAAAGCTAATATATTTAAGAAGAAGTAAATAAAATAGTAGACAGAGAGCTATAAGAGGGCAGAAATAGCTACCTACTTATAGTAGGTAGGCCTAAGCTTCTAGGTAGCTAGTAAAAGAAGGCCTAAGGCTCTAAGTGCTAAGTAAAAGAAGGCTAGAAGGAAGCTGCTAAGGTAAAAGGCACCTACTAGTAGGTTATGCTATCTTATCTTAGCGAAAGTCCTAACACTTTATAAGCACAAAAGAAAGCAATCTAGAAAGCTAATATATTTAAGAAGGAGTAAATAAAATAGCAGACAGAGAGCTACAAGAGGGCAGAGATAGCTACCTACTTATAGTAGGTAGGCCTAAGCTCCTAGGTGGCTAGTAAAAGAAGGCCTAAGGCTCTAAGTGCTGAGTGAAAGGAGGCTAGAAGGAAGCTGCTAAGGTGAAAGGCACCTACTAGTAGGTTGTGCCATCTCATCTTAGCGAAAGTCCTGACACGTAGGCTGTTGCCAGTTGCTCCGCGGGACTGCAGCAGGCTAGCGCAAGAAGCGGCTGTATGTACCCGCTACGCAAAACAAGTGTTCCTGCAGCAAGCGGCTTATTTCATTTTTGTGTGTTGCTGTTGCATCTCTCCCTTCGTTGCTTTTGAGCGCGTGCTATCTGTAACTACGACGCGAACCTCTTTTGGTAAGATCTAGAGACAAACTGTCATTTCTGTCATGTTGCCTACTGTGTATACCTCGGTATCTTTACCGTCCGCAGTAAGGCTAGGCGACCAACTACCGAATTAGCAGAGATAAACGTGTTCGTCTAGCTTTCACTCCCACATCTATTTTGGTAATGCCGGACCATTTTTGCAGTGCTGGCTACAAGCACGCTTGACAACGACAAGTCCGAGTCAGCAAAGTCACTCATACATCCCATGTCCAAGGTCTGAACTGTTAACATCGCGACAGTACCCCAGTCATGGTTTGGTTTAGATGACTGCACTAACATAGCAAAGGCTTTTGTCATCTTGTTGTTTTCCTGCGAAGACTTGCCACCAATCCGCTGCCGATAGGATCAACTCTGTAACTTTTTAGGCCATGCACATTTCCACTGTTGGCCTTACAGTGGAGTAGTGCAACTTGGCATCTTCCTCTTATGGATGCCGCGGCCTGGGCCACAACGCATTCACCAATTGTACGCCTTGTAATCACGATGTGACCTGGGCGCCACGAGCGGCAAGGCTAAGTTACTGACAGCCAGGGGGTCAGCAACTTCAGCCTTACCATTCTCGGTTCACCGGCTGGATGCCTTACACTTTTTCGTTGCAATGTCCCGCCCCGGCCGCGCTGCGCAAGATTATACGGCATCGCCTCACAAGGGTTGCATCCTCCTGACTGTTCTATGTCTTGCGTCTGATGCGCACGATGTTTTCCTTTCTCTCTTCTTCTCCGCCGAAGCCTAATACGTTCACTCCTTCTAGGAAAACACACTCGTTCCAACTTACTGTTCCAGTTCGCTGCGAAGCTGCCTTCTACTCACTACATACGCTCACTTACTTTATCACACCCATCTTTAAACCAGTATTCCTTCAATAAAGACACCAGGTTTGCACAATGCTTTTCTGTAAGACCGTCGCTGTTTTCGCGGCTCTTGCATCGTTCGCAAATGCCCATGGTAGCACTGGGCTGCCCAAAATTATGGGCCTCGACCTCCTCGATCGAAGGGTTGAGAGCCTTGTCAGCAGCCTCAAAGCTGGAGGTCTGTTTGGCGACGATGCCCACGACACGTCTACTTTAGAAGCTCGCAAGGACGACCGCGAATGTGGTGAGGGTATTGGATCCTGTCCCCAAGACAAATGCTGTTCTTCAGTCGGCTGTGAGTATGATACCGCCATCTTGATGAACGCCCACTAAACTTCAAAGACTGCGGCACTACTCCCAATCACTGCTACTCTCCTGGTTGTGACTACAAGCATGGTCCCGCCTGCCCAGAGAACCAGCACCCTGACGGGAAGAACACATCATCAATCCCTCGTGCCAAATTTGGTTCAGTCCCATATGGAGGAAGTGGTGTTTACAAATGCAAAAACCCTGGCACTGTTGCGCTTACGTTCGACGATGGGCCCCACAAAGACTTCACCGATCATATCCTCGATATTTTCAAGAGCTACAACGCGAAGGCCACGTTCTTTATAACTGGTAACAACATCAACAAGGGGCAGATTGACAAAACTGAAGAACACATTAATGCAATCAAGCGAATGAACACGGAGGGGCACCAGATCGCTTCCCATACCTGGACGCACTTGAATCTAACACAGATCTCTCCCGAGGACCGTAAAAATCAAATTTGGAACGTGGAGATGGCGCTTAACAACATTGTTGGAAGGATCCCAACCTACTTGCGCCCACCTTACTCCAGCTGCGACGCAGACTGTCAACAAGACATGAGCGACCTAGGCTACCACCTGATCTACTTTGATGTCGACACTGACGACTACCAGCAGTTGAATGCGAGTCGTATTCAAAACTCAAAAGACTGGTTCAAAGGCAACATTACCAAGAACGATGCCACACCCAAGACCAATGATTGGCTTACAATTTCTCACGACATCATTGAACAGACCGCCAACAACCTCACCGAATACATGCTCTCGACACTCACCCAGCTTGGATACAAGGCGGTCACCGTGGGCGAATGTCTTGGCGACCCTGAGGAGAACTGGTACCGTCAATTCGGTGATGCCGTAGACCGTAAGGGTAATTCGTCAACATTGGTGAGTCCAAATTCTTCACAGGTAACCGCCATTCACTACCTTTGTCGGAAACTCAACTAATAGTGGTACAGAGCAGCTTATCGCCTAGTAGCGGGACTTCTACACCGGTCTCATCTTCCGGCTCCTCTTCAAGTTCCAGCAAAACCTCTGGTGGCGCCGCGCCAGAACAAACAACAAGCTTGGCTAGCCAGACCTTCCAAAATGCAGGCCTACTGCTTTTTGTTTTTCCGCTTTTTCTGCTTTCGATTTCTGTCGCGACCGCATCGTAGAATACAGTCGTTTTTACCACTCACATCAAATTTTAATGTATACATGTTCATCTCTGTCATGCGACTGCGGCTTAGGAACAAGTAGCAAGTAGATTCGCCTTAGCTCACCTTCATTGCGAAAACCACGACCCAAAGATGTGCAGATGCAGTCGGGTGATCCAATCAGCAGAATATCGTTAATCAAATTGCCATTGCACGGGAGAGGGCGAGGGGTTGGTGAGTTGGCACAAGGAGATTTGACAGGCTAAATTCACTTCGCAATGGTTGGTCGTCATAGCTTTGTTCTTGATCGGGGTCTAGCTGCGGCTTACTCATGACTCCTGCCAACGATCTTTGACATCAGGCAAATATTTTTGTGCAGAAATTACTAGACTGACACGATTGTGTGGCATGATTCGCTTGGGCCATCGTTAAAGACGCGCACACCAGACAAATTCAGAGACGACCATGCCTGTGCGCAGGTAACGCTTTTATTTCGTATTCTTAGGCAGGACTGCACCTCATGAACACCGCGAGACACCAGAAAATACCACGTTGCCATGTATGAGTCGCTGCTTTTCCTGTATTCGTTATGTAGCAACTCATCTACAAAACTCCGACTCTCATTCGTTCTCATCTAAGTTACAACTACTGCCTAGACAGCGGCAGCGACGTGGCTGTCCAGAAGGACACCAATGTCACCGACAAATATACTCAGAATGAAGCAAGACCCTCCGAACGCAATAGAGATCCAGTATGGCCATCGATAGGCCAGAGAAAAGGCTTCTTGTGCGCTCGCAACAATGAGGTCGTAGCTGTCCTTATTCAGAACTAGAGGGTTTGTCGCAAGTATCTCCCGCAGCTGACCGAACTGAGCATTTGCGACAAGTTCTGTGACATGCTTAATTAGTGCCAGACCTTCTGGTCTGAACGGATTGATAATAGCATTTCCAGCAATAGTCTCGGTAGCGACTATCTTCGTCGCGTAGATGGTGACATTGTGGTAGAAGAGGTTGGAGGCAATCGCAAATGTGATAGCACCACCTATGTATCTCAGACTGAGTGTTATGGCGGTCACTGTGGCGATGAGTTCGTCCGGGCAGGCGATTTGTGCAATGATGGAACACGGTATGATGACACCACCAACTCCGATGGATGCGACTGTGACAAGACCGTATATAGTGTTGAGGTTGTGCGGCGTCGAGATGGACATGGCGCCGGTCCCCGCAGTCATCAAAGCCGTGAAAAACAATAGCAACAAGCGAATGCGGCCCTTGGTGACGGGTATAAGGACTAGACAAATTGCCGCACCAATAATGATACCGAATCCGATGGGGAGAGATCGAACACCAACACCGATTGGATCGTCCCCTAGAGCACCATCAGCTTGTGTTCGAAATGAGATAACAACTCGACTGACCGTATACATTATAGATCTGGGTAGGCCAGAAGAGTAGCAAAACGAAGAAGTTGCCACCACTGAGCCAAGTAATCAACAGAATAACTATCATGGTCTTCTTGGCCTTCTTGAACAACGCCCGAGGGACCATGGGATGGGGTGCGAAAACCTCCCACACAAAGAAGGCCGCAATCATTATGATTCCAATGACCAGCGGTACGATGTTGTGCACACTTCCCCATGCATACTGGATCGTGTTAGTCGCAAAGAAGAAGAAGGGTTTTAGACGTCGCTTACTTGGGATGCGCCCCATTGCAGGCCCATCATGAAACAGGTAATACCCCCAATACTCAGGAAGCCACCAATGTAGTCGATGCGCTTTAGCACATGGGTTGCAGTGTACTCTGCGGTGAGGCGAGAGGGGTCATGATAACAGAAGATACAGAGAATAAGACCGATAAAATTCCAAATGCCGACAAGAATACCGTTGTAGCGCCAATTGCTCGCTTCAGCAATGAGCTGGGCGTACAATACCGAGGGGCAAAAAGGCAGGATAGTCAAGACGACGAGACCAACATACTTGCCACGATCCTTAACAGGCACAACTTCTGCTGTTCCGGCGAGCGCTATGAGTTCGTTCAAGCCAGCACCGATACCAGAGAAGACATTACCAGCTGAACAGTGTTAGTATACAATTCCAGTCATGCTTTGCAGTCACATACCGATTGCGATGTTCATGGAGTTCGCCGTTGCGGTGATGATGGGGCCCACAATGAGACACACCTGCCCAACGATGGCGACCTTCTGGCGACCAAACAGATCTGATAACGCACCCACAAATGGGCAGAGAGCGGCGTTGGGGATGAGGTAGCCGATTACGAACCAGACCCATCTGTCGACACCACCGATGTCGTTGTAGATGAGAGGCAGGACGGAACCAAAGAGGAACAATGGAATTTGCGAGCCAATCCACAGGAAAGACATACACAGCAGGGTCATGAAAAGCTTTCCATTCATCTGCAACCATCGCTTAGTCGACGCTCGTCATTGCTTAGTGTCCGACTCACTTTCTCGTGTACAGTTGGCCCTCTACTGACTGTCGGGGCCAAGCGCAGCTGCTCGCCTTTCTCGACCTCGCTGGGGGGCGTACGGTCCTGCCACTCGCGGTGTGACGCATGGTCGCTGGTTTTCTCGATGTCTTGGACATTGGTATCGTGAGGATCATGGCCCGGTGTTTGCATTGCATGGCCCATGGCGTTTAACGCGTCTTGTGAAGCGATTGAGACGCGGCTATGTAGTGAAATGTTATGGGGAAAGTATGACAGACACAGGACCCAGGCTCACAGGCCTATGCACGCGCGGTGCAGGTCTATATCCTCATAGAGACCTGGTGTTGAGGTACGCTATTGTCACTGAATCTAAGCTAACGTACAAACAAGCCGCGGCAAGTGGTCACAACGCATACATCCTGCGGGGTGGTTAACCCAGATAGACAAGGAGCGAGGCCAACGAACGGCGATCACAATACGTCTAGAGACCGAGGTGGGGCACTTCGTGAGTGGCGTTTGTTCGAATGCGGGGTCCCCGCACGGAGGATTTGTGAGCTGGATCGATAGATTGGGCAAACCCTGCCAGACTAATAGAAGCGGACAGTTAGCCAGGCGCCTCGCCCACGCGCACTGCTATGCGCGTACAGAGCGCATGTTCTCAAACACGTACCCTTTCGTCGAAGACGATTTCGCCCAGTCCGTTGCTCAACGTAGCTCAACGATCCAAGTCGGGCAACGCAAAAGATTAAACTGGGGTACCATCCAGCACGTGGCTGGTGATCTTTTGAGCGACCTGCGTCGAGGCAGTTTGCAGTGTGGATTTGGAACTGCGTTGCTAACCGAGGTATCGGGATATGAGGTTCGATGGTCATTGGCCAGGGGTGCTGCTCTTTCAACGCCAACGCTCTAGGACTTGCAACTGAATTGGGCGCTCCATTTGATGGCGTTCAATGAGCTACTGAAGTAAGTCCGAACCAGGACGTATTCGCCGTACTGCGCACCAGCAGTGGACGCCATCACCTTTGGGGCCATAGCCGCGACGCCGGGATCGAATGCTTAACTCTTCGCTACCGTGGCACTCCGGTGACCGCATTCATGTGAGTGTGGAGCAGAGTCATGGTTTTCATCGTGTTGTGTGCGTGAACAAGGTCCCATGGTTCCGTCTTGGACAGTTGCCCTATCACACGGTTCAAGGCTGCTGCGAGCGAGGTCACATTCATGACTGTGCCTTCTTCAAATGTCGATGTAGTTGGGCACTCGGCCGCATCGCCTTGGACTTCATTAATACTTTAACACTCAACCGTACCGATGACAATATAGTCTGGGCCTCGGCGACGAAAACGGAGACCTAAACATCGGAACAACGTGTGGCGCTAAGCTGCTGTGCTATGCGCTATCAAAATGCCATTGTAACACAAAACTCTACGTCATGAAGCTACCAAGCTAAGAGCCCATCTGGGAGCGACATGGGTCTGAAGTTGAAATAGGAAATCGAATTTCTACTTTGAATTAACCAGCTTCAATGTGAAAAATCACGTGAAGTATCTACGTGTGTCTGCAAACATTGATGTATCTGGCTATCGATGTTCCAAACGCACCAAGTAGACAATTGGTCGTGAATGCTAGAAATGCGAGCCTTACAGTGTTATAGCTTAATCACGTTGATCTATGCACGCGCGAGCTGCGTACAGTGCATGGTGAGCTGGAGTCGGCTCGTCATACATGTGTACAGCTTTACCTGGCCGGCCAGGGCTCGCTATAGGCACAAGGCGCATTGACCCATAAGTTTAAATTTGTTGAATACCGAATGCGAGCCTCAGAAGCTCTGGCAGTATGTTCAAACTGAATGATCTCCGTCGGTAGTGACAACGACATCCGAGTATGTAATTATGTGACCCTTGAACCGTATCCGAGTTCACGCATTTCACTTTGGTAACAAAATGACGCAGTGACTTCACACTGACTACAACTAACGCGTGCACACGCAATTTAGCATCGGATGCAAAATTGTGGTGGTTTGACTGTTTTTCGTCTTGAGCGTTTCTTAGATGGAGCTACAAGATTAAGCTCTTCATTAGTGTCTTTTTCTGATACCTGTAGCACAATTTAGTTGTACAGCCGATAAACAAACAGTTCTCTGATTAGCAGACGGCGCAATACCTGATGCAACATCTCAGACCAAGTCAACTAATATGCTATCTGCTCACTACCACGACGAAACGAATACCAAGCTGCTCAGGAATTTTGCATTTGCCTACTACTGTTTATCAGACATAGATGTCAGTCCCCTCCTTGAGTTGTGGGATTGTATGTCAAAGCACGAATTATGCTACGTTCATGGTTACTTTGTCAAATAAAGTGTAGTTCATATTGAACAAATATAGCTCACGCAAGTCTTTCTGACTCGACAATGCGTGGTAAGGATAATGTGCGAACAGCTGGTCTTACATAAGGCTAAGCCTTCAATAATTCCACCGCTTCGGCTCAAGCTGACAGATCAACTCTGTCAACGATGTAGCAGAGACCTACCAAGTCACCTTAATTGTATGCTCCTTAGCCTTGGTCTTGGTAATTTAAAGTTTGTAGAACTGGAACCAAAACTGTTATGCACTAAACGATGTCTGCATCGAAGTAGCCAACATTCGAAGCTTCCTTTTGCAGCTTCGAGGATAACGCGAAGGACCACACTTTCATCGTTGAAACGGAAAGCTTTTCAGTTAGTGAGACTGAAATTATCAGATTTGATTCGATGTCAGTAGACTTGACCTGCCCTCTCGGGGCCTGTCCAAATCGATCAAGCTCTACTATTCTGAGTGGCTGCTCACAGACGGAACCTGATACGGCCCCCCCTACTTTCCTGATGGACATTCAGCTCCACTGCATATTGCAAAGCATAAGCGTTGAGATGTTTGCCCTGAGAGTATGCGAACAGCAAGAAGAAGATGGCGTCTGTAACTTGATTCAAGGGCTTGCACAGCTCAAAGAGCGGGCCGAACTAGGAGTGGTTATGTGGTCGGAACTTGAAATCGCGTTACCGAGCCGAGGCTTCGAATGTGGTGGGCGTGAAAGAAATCAGAGCTCTACACTGTATCAGGAAACTGATGTTTTTTTATGGCGCATGTTATGCCATTTGAGGCATTGTTTCGATCAAGCACACGAGTCGAGTCGCTGCATTGTAGTTGGTTGGGTGCAGGACGACGCGCATACAGTTCGGAGCATTGCACGTGTTTGGATGCTGAACCGTAACCGGGAAGATCGCAATCTCCGGTATGACACGCGAAAGAAACGGCGACTCCGCGGTGATGTACCACGCGCTCATCGTTGAGATGGGATGAGTTACTGCGTGCCCGTGGCACGGTTACGAACCTTTGCTTTTGCCATTGAACGAAACAGCTTTTGACGATATGAAATAGCGGAAATGCCGTTTTTGGGGCTTCGAGAGCCGCATGTGCGGTACTTGGTAGAGATCTTAAGCAAGTCGTGTGTTGGCTGTACATGACTTTGGTTTGTTATCTCATGTATTGCCAAGATTTCGTAAGTCTGTGTTGTGCGTTCACGCTGTAACACAATGGCTCTGGGTTTTGCTTGTCTAGTTCTCTGTCTCATCTCTCGTTACTTGCTGTCGTTCTTTGCTAGTTACGACTCCTTCAGCTTGTCCTCGATGTCGTCCAGATCCTCAGCGTTGTCAATCTCGATGATTTTATTCACCTCTGCTGTATTTCTCATCAACTCCTTTGCGCCAGCGTACAGCATCTTGACCTCGCTGTTACAAGTGATTGGCAGGTAGTAGAGCATGACGTAGGGAACTGACAGGCGGCCAGAGTCCTGCTCATGCCAGTCAGTGACAATCTCTGCCCATGTAACTGGCTTGCAGAACGTACGAGTGTGAGAGGGTAGCTTAGCAGCACAAAGCGTGGAGCGTGGTCAGGCAGTTCGTCCGCCACAGACGCTACGTCTGAGTAAACCTCATCGTCGACAGGCCTGACTTCCATTGTCTTCTTATCGATCTCGTCTGAACGGCGCCGGCATCAGCCTTGCTCTAGGACTGAAAGTGGGAGGCGCATAGCGGCTAGGAATGCGAGAGGATCGTACAGATGACAGCTTGGGGATCTTTGGCGCGTGATGTGCCCAGCCTGAATTTGCGTAGCTTCGTCTTCGTCTCGTCTGAGAAGGTGTAGAGCCGTGACTCGGACGCCTGGGGCTCGTGTCAGCGCCAGGTGCGGCAGGGGACAGCATGAGACCTGCCATGATATTGGGTGTCTAAGATCTAGCGCTTGGGGACCTAGCAAGTGAAACGGTCTGCAGCGGTGTGTCGTGTACAGCTGTAGTGGTGTAGGGCTGAAGAGGCTTGATGTGGTTTGTCGCGAGGTGGGGTGTGGGGACGTGAGGAACGCGCTAGTGATATGTACTGGATTCATGTCCATCTCTGTTCCGCAGACCCTTCATTGCAACTACTGGCTGCTTCTTGATATTTAAGCTGCTCCTCCCGACGGTCTCATGTTCAGCCGCGTCAACCAAGTCGTTCGACACTTATCACGTCCAGTACCGAACTTTGCACACTCGTCAGCGGCAAGATTTCGACCTTCATCGATCACGTCATCGATCATGGCCGGCGCAACACAGGAGCAGAAGAGTCTGATCCATACGGCCGCCTGTTTAATCATTGGGGATGAAGTGCTTGGAGGCAAGGTAGGCTACCAACAAATTGTTCAAACTACACAGGTCATGGCTGCTGACACGGATGCAAAAGACAGTAGACACCAACTCAGTAAGCTACTGCATGCACGACTACAAAGCATCAATTGACAGTTCGAGGCCTACTTCGCCAAATGGTGTTTCTCGTTGGGCATCAATCTTCGTCGTGTGGAGGTGATTGCCGACGACGAAGGTGAAATCACCGAAGCCGTAAAGCGCATGTCCAACAATTATGACTTTGTTGTCACTAGTGGAGGCATCGGCCCAACGTATGTCGTCTGGGCGAGGTTGTCCAACCCGTGCTAACACAGCACAGACACGATGACATCACCTACCAGTCGATAGCCAAGGCCTTCGGTCTGCCCTTAAAGTTGCATGATGGGGCTTATGAGCGTATGAAGCGTCTCTCGAAGCCACACAAGTCGCAACCAAACTTTGATTGGAACGTACCCTCAGCCGCACTTACGGCCAAGAAACGCATGGTAGAGCTGCCTATTGACGATGCAATCCCTGATGAAGATCAAGTCATCTTTGTCAACGAGACGTTGTGGGTCCCTGTCAGCTGTGTGAATGGAAACGTTCACATCCTACCCGGCGTGCCCAGATTGTTCGAAGCCATGATCGATGGTATGAAGCCTCGTGTCTTGCCGCGATTGACAGATCCAGAGGGCAAGGGCGTGTTGCGTATCCTCATCTCAACACCCCTGGCCGAAAGTGCGGTCGCTGGGTACCTGACAGAGCTGGCAGCCAAGACAGAGCCAAAAGGTGTCAAGGTGGGTAGCTACCCCCGATGGGGCAAGGATCACAACACGGTGACACTCGTTGGCCGCGATGTTGAGTTTATGGAGAGCCTGGTTCCAGAGGTGGAGGAGAATGTGAATGGCAAGCGCGTGGAGGTTGAGGGCCAGGACGATGGTAATACATCAGACAAAGACACATAGCGGGCGAGCGAGCCTGGGGGGCAGTCCTAAGGGCAACTGGGCCCCAAAATGTAACATGACATGTCGTTGATTTTAAAATGCGTGAACAAAGTGGAGTGTCGTCGTAGAAATGTCGGTTTGTCCCTAGATTCAGGGGTCAGGCTTCTCGAAGCCTGCAGCAGGTGAGCCGCGTCCCACTCCGCTAGAGCGATGCCGAGGCCAATGGGTCTCAAACCCTGATAATACCATCTTGATTGTGCGATGGAAGTGGTATGATGCGTGAAGAGATTGCTTCCTTAATTTCCAGTCACGCTTGCCTGTCACCGCCAGACACGACGATAAGCAACGTGGTGCGGTGGTCGCGCAACAAATGCCGTGCTGTACCACAATACGCGTTTTCCAACGTCGCCTGTGGTTCTCGTGCGCGCCCTAGAGAAAAGGGTATGCTGGGTTCCAGAGGCCCACGACGTCGTGCATAGCAATGAGCGTGCGGTCCACGACTGTCCGTGCCGCTGGAGAAAGCATTGATCACGGTAGAGACGTTCCCTAGAACCGCCGCTTTAACCGCTGCTGTGTGAGCGGGAGCAGCTCTCCCCCAGGGTTGGCCGCGCTGCGCGATGGTGAAGCAGCCCACATCTGTTGGGTCCGCTGCCCGCTGTGCCAATTATGTTGGTGCCATCGCAGAACATGTGCCAGCCGGACGTGGCTTGCCGCACCTCCATGCCACCATGCCTGCATCTGCCTGACTGGTGTGGAGAACTCTGTCTCGATGGCCAATGCTCGTTGCTGAGCGCTGGGGCCCAGCGCTAAGCTCAGCTAGTCTCCAACTGGCCAAGCGGTTTTCTGCGCAAGCCGAACTATCGAACACTGCCCATCCACGTCCTCTCTACGACTGCGACTCTGTTCCCCTGGTTGACAGCACATCTCCGCCGTCTCTCTGCCTGCAAGTTCATCTCGAGCGCGTCATCCATTGTTCTCGTCGCGTCCGTCAGCTCTGCGCGTGCCTCTGTCCTCCCTTGGTGTTCCCAGCCGCCTCCTCCTTTCGAACCTCAGCCCTGACAGCACAACACTTCCATCACAACACCGCAATGGCATCCAAATTCCTCAGAGAGTACAAACTCGTCGTTGTTGGTGGCGGTGGCGTGGGAAAGAGTTGCTTGACTATCCAGCTTATCCAGTCGCATTTCGTTGACGAGTACGATCCCACGATCGAAGGTACGTTGATTCGAGCCTTACTCCACGGCGCGAGATTCGCAGCAGGGCATCGCGGGCTTTGACTGACATCCCGCAGACTCGTACCGCAAGCAATGTGTCATCGACGACGAGGTTGCGCTACTTGATGTACTCGACACGGCTGGCCAAGAAGAGTACTCTGCGATGCGCGAGCAGTACATGAGGACTGGCGAGGGTTTCCTGCTTGTCTACTCCATAACCGACAGGCAGAGCTTTGAGGAGATTATGACCTTCCAGCAACAGATCCTGCGAGTGAAGGACAAGGACTACTTCCCTATGATCGTTGTTGGAAACAAGTGCGATCTTGATGGCGAAAGGCAGGTGTCGACACAAGGTAAGTCGTGCCCCACTCTGCAGTCCGCCATCTTTTGCTGATCCTTTCCTCTAGAGGGCCAGAACTTGGCACGACAGTTTGGATGCAAGTTCATCGAAACCTCGGCGAAATCACGCATCAACGTCGACAACGCATTCTACGACATTGTACGAGAGATTCGCAGATACAACAAGGAGATGTCGTCATACACAGGTGCACCATCTGGCGCACAGGGCCAGAACGGCATTACCAAGATGGGCGTCGAGGACGACTCGGAGAAGAAAGGCGGCTGCTGCGGATGCACAGTAATGTAAACAGCCGGAGACGACGCTGTTGTTGCGCACGATACGAAGAGAGTTGAAAGATACCTGCCCACCGTTCGGCACCTCCACCATGGACTATAGCCGGTGCCCTCGAGGCTTCCAGAGAGAAACACGATACCATTAGCACGTACTGCCTTTTAAACATCACGGTAGAGCTCCGCGCTTTAACCGAGCTTCTTTTCGACACTTTCTTTTTAGGTTCGCTCTACGGTTTGGTGTTGAACAACGGTTTGATGCCGGCGCCCTCGCTTTTGGTACGACAGCGCCCGCCATATCCAGATCCATTGCCTCTGTATGGCATATCAGTACATTTCGTACACCACTATCTCCTTGCTCAGCTATTCGAGGATTCCATGTTAGGTAGGATGCAGCATGTATCTTGGAACGACCTGCAAAAGATGTCATTTCTTTGGTTCTTTTTTTTTTCGCTCAAATTATCGGCACTTTAACTTCTATGAACATAATTCATCTCAACTATCACGACGTATGCCTTGCCTGGTTCATCTCCAATCTTCTAGATCCCTTGCCCTGTACTGCGTGGCAGCATGGACCGACTTTTGACCAAAACACTCTGATACCAATCTACAGCACTCACTTTCTCGCCCCAGCAATAATACCATCGTCCGAGCAGCTGTAGTAATCGTCAGAGCAAACGTTAACTCAGATTGTTCATATGAAATCTGCAATGTTTGCCCAAGTGCTACGATTGGAGGAAACCACGCTCGGCCGCTTCCGGGGCAATCTCCGGGTGAAGATAAAGGAGGGGTATAGGTTCAATCCATCAACAAAGAGAAGAAGACGGTAACAAAGATGCCCTGAGCAACGTGAGGAACCGGCGATGTAGGCGAACGGCAAACGGGTCTTGCAAAGCTGAGCTTGCGGGCAGGATCCGCATTAAGTTGTGGGGAAGGGTTCACACGCAGACGGCTCGCTACTGCCAAGCTTCGTTCTGACTGCAGGACGGCACAATACAACACCATTTTTGGAGCTGATCCCGTCGTTCTTCTCTCGAGTGTTGGAAAGTACCGCATACGTACACGTGCCAATTAGCTAAGCAGCTCATGACGGTCTTCATAATGACTTTTCTGTTCACCGCTTTTGCCTCGACTCGATCAGCTATGGCATTTGGATGCAATGCTTTCAGAATGGCAGATTCCAAGCACGATCCTGTGCGCAAACACCCGTGCAGAGCGCGCACGGCGTGTCGTGGCAGTGAAGCTGTGCCGACCAATCATGCAGGTGTGACTTCTCGTTCAAGCCGACTATCTACTGATCAGATGTCCATGTAACAGGCGATTTTTACCAAGACGCAATGCCGTTATCAAATCGATCTCCTTCCCAGTGCTCGGACGGCAGGGCCCAGCCAAATGTGTTTTTAATGCACATACTTACCCCATCCGTGCACCGTGATGTGGAGCGTTTGATCGACCGAACCGCAACTTCACGATTGTCGCGGTATATACCTACTTATTCGCGGAGCAAGAGGCTAGTCTTTTGCTTCCACAACGATGCATGAACCTTGCCATCCCTTTTACGTCATTGCAAAGATGCAAAATGTCGTTCGATTGCTAGTATGCCACAAGGGTACGTAGAACGAACTGCAGAGCTTGAACATGACGGAAAGTAACATGAACACAGCTAGGTCCCGTTTGCGTTGAGTGCAGTTGTTAGAGCATGACAGAATACGTTCTAGTCGCGACTCGAACGATCCTTTTACTGGTACTTTGCAGCAGGGAGCCTTTTTGAGCGGACGCAGAGTTCCAATGCTGGTGCTGCAATCGCAGCAGTAGTTGTAAACAATTTAGGCCGCTTGCTTGCTAACAAAGCAACACCCTTTTGCAGGGTTCAACGTTGGGGAACACAGCTCATGAATTGCAACGAGGGTAAAACTTGAACTGGTCGACCATCACACTAATATCGAGTCAGGTCAACACATGTATATAAGCAGTCCAGTTGTAGTTTCGGATGCCTTTCGCTGACAGCTCGGTAATAGCGACAGCCATAGCAGCGACGTCAATTCTTCTCCCCCTTCCACTTCGCATCCTGTCGTTGGCATAGTTGAGACTTGTGATAGGTTTGCCTCATACGGAGCCACAGCTGGCTAGCTATAATCGGCCGCGTTCTAGTCATCGTTGCTGCCATCCCGCAAGTCATCGCTACTCGAAACAGAGAACTAGCCGCGCTTATCTTAAGACTCATCATGTCCGGAAGTGGGGTCGGCTTCTTCAAGTGCTGCATCTCCCCTTGCGGGTGAGCAGTATGAACACAGTCACACGAGGGCCTACCTTCGTACCGAACCAAGTGGCGAGCGCGTCATTGTAGATCTTGGGATCACCATCTTGCTTTTGTTCATGCGATATTATCTGCTCATCAACATTGACGCTCTCACTGATGAGATACCCATGGTCTATGCTGAAAAGTACGTTGACTTCTGGCTATCGTATTTGTTGTTTACCATCCTCTCTTGTTTCTGTCCTCTTCTGACGGTAGTGCTTGGTAGGCATTTCGTCAAGAAGCCCCCGCAGGGAGATGTGCTAGTCAATCCAGCAAAATTGTGTGGCTTTGCAATGCGTGGAAGGTGGTCAATGAATCCTATCCTTACTTGGAAAAGCCTATTGTCTCCTCACCTACGGGTTGGTTGACGCTAAGCCGAGCAACCTTGCAGTTAAGCCCAGCTGGATGACTTTTGTCGATGCTTGGGTCGACGAGGTGCGATGTGGGATCAAAGCATTGGCTGCCAATCTCCGGGCTTCCATACGGCCAAGTGACTTCCATGTCCTGGTTGTGAGCGAATTTTAGCTGATTCAGATGTGCAGACGACGACCAACCTGGTTTCACAAGCGGCTACCATGGAACTGAACGGTATCCCCAATGACGTTACATCTAATCTGAAACCCATCACGCTCATCATGTAAGTGGGTAACGCACCTTCTCGACAAACGAAGTCCAGTTAATATCTCGCAAACTAGATTTATTCCCACATTTGACAAGTTGCTACACTGGCAGCTTGCGCGCTTAGTTATAAATCTCACTCCTCTGGACAAGGCTCAAGCTGATTTTGTTGGTGCGATGCTCAGCATGGTAGTTGCAGCGCTCTTCCAGCACTTCATTTCGAGAAGTCGCCATGTGGCGAGCTTACAAGCGATTTTGAGGTTCCTCCAAACCTCTTTGTATGGGTACAAATACACGCGTATCTGCTCATCACCTTTTCCGATATCTTTGCGTCAATTACGAGTCTGGAGTACGTCTAGACCTAAGCATCGAAGAACATGTGATCACTAGGTACTACTGTGTGTTTGTTCACACATGCTTTTTCGTCAGCGATTGCTCAGGCTTTCGCTCCACTGGCGACAGACCCTTTATCGGTACGGCTTTACGTCACTATTGCCACACTGACTTCCTTGGGGTGGATTGCGTTCTCGTGAATCTTCGGGGCTCTTGGCGAGCAGTACGACACGACATAAACTTCCAGAGGATGGCTTTCTTTCCAGCCCGGAGGCGTTGGCGGCGAAGACTAAGTCTTCGGAGAGGGTCTAGGCTTGTCTGGCCTTGGTGCGCAAGGCAAATCTCCTGGATTGACCTCACTTTTTCATCGTGTACCACAGTATCTAAAGATCAGAGTGAGGGAACGTGAGCTAACATGAAGCAGGACCGTGGCCAAAGCGAGTCCTTACAGGACCCGTGATGATTAGCTAGTAGCAAATATGTACACAAGGGTCTTGGAAAAGACAGGCCCTGAAGGAACGACGGCAGGTGCATTGTTTCAGTGTACGCTAGTGCTTGCCCCGCATATATAAACGCCACTTTTCCAGTCCGTTCTTGAAGCCACACCTCCTCGTTCACCCAGAACCACTATATTCGCCATTACGCACCACCCACGCGTCCCTCGTTGGATCCAAGGATAGTCAAAACAATAGCTGCCTCGCGCCTGAGCACCCGAGTATTCGCTACTCGGAGCCGTGAGATTCTCTGCCTACTCTTTCGTGTGCAGAAGATTGCCCTTAACAGTGGAGATACATAACGCCAATCTGTAGATCAGTTGCGATCTGAATAAGTACTACAAGTGTCAAGCAATTCTTGGAAAAGCTGCAAAGCAGTTCTACTTACGCAAAAGGGCTTCAGCAGTACTGTTTGAGCGACTGTTGCTGGGACAGTGTGGCTCGCTTTTTCGTAACGCGAGAGCTCTTTTCACGCCGATCGCCGCCACCACAACGTAGAGTATCCTCTTCTCTGCATACATTTATCTACGGGAGGTGTAACACGTCGGATCAGATCACGGGGGTGAGTAGTATCAAAGAGAGGAGAAGGGAGTTGACGAGGCTTGGCGTTGTCATTGATTCAGATTGCCCAGAGCTGGAAGTCCATGTTCAGAACTGGATCATTTTCTGTACTATGCAAAAACCGTCCAAGCCGCTCGCAGTGTTTGCGCTTGCCACTTTCTTTTGCCATTCTACACATGCATCTGGTTGCAGAAGGGGAGAGCCCCTTGGGTCGTTCTACCTGCTGAAACATTGCCCAGCAATTTGTCCGACAGCCCCCGTTGGCAGGTGCAGACTGTAAGCGCTGGTGTGTCCTGAGGGGCAGAGTTCCATCGGCACCAATTTCTCGATGAAGATTGCACCGAGGAGGATTACCTTGGTCCCGAATCCTACTGTATCGTATCGGGAGCTTGACCGAGATCGCCGAATCTGTACTTTGCGTGCAGCTTCAAGATATCTGTTTGAGCTCAGGTTTGGATCGCGCTCAGTACAATTTATGCGAACAGCAACTTGTAATCCGTCCTGGAACCCCACGATTACCCCTCCGGCCATCCACTGGTGGAATTTACAAGGTAGCTATCTGAAACGCCAAGTTGGCAGGCAAACATTGCCAAGCAGAACGTCCCGCGAGGTCCACCCTGCGCACAGCCTCCAACCGGGGGACAGCATTGCTGCGAACGCTCCGCTCCAGGGTGAAATCTGCTGCTTGGTATCTTGGCGTGTCATTTTCTGGACGAGTGGAGCAGACACCTCGCTGTGTTTCTCGACTAGTCGTTCCTGCTGCGCATATGCAGGCACTCGTCTGTGTCTTGTCACGACCCTCGTGCAATTTTGCGTCCCGTATGCAATTAGGCGGCACGGTAGAGAGAGGTTGGCATGATCGATGTAGAAGCACATGTGCATATAAGGAAGTTGGGCATACCTTTCCTTTGGATTCAAGTTCATTCACTCTTTTCCTACGCACTAGCAGCCATTCCTTCCACTACGATCCAGGAGATCTAGTTGTCATTCTTTCATCGAACAGCAAGCTTTTGTCCCTCTTCAGCTTGATATCATCTGTCTTGCTCTCGTAGCCACTATGAAGTTTTCTCAGGTCCAGCTCGCGGCACTCGTTGCCA
Source organism: Ascochyta pisi (assembly GCA_039634435.1). Classification (NCBI taxonomy): domain Eukaryota; kingdom Fungi; phylum Ascomycota; class Dothideomycetes; order Pleosporales; family Didymellaceae; genus Ascochyta; species Ascochyta pisi. The sequence goes on along the minus strand of CP113331.1, from coordinate 313,581 downwards.
GCATTGCCTCGGCGCAAACCCTGAACATCCCAACTCGTGTCGGCGAGATCACTTCGCTCCCTTCGCCCAGCGTCATCACCGGCAGCGAGGACTACGGAAACAAGGAGTTTGACCGTGGCCAGCCATGTGACTCTGATGAAGATACCGGCAGTGACAATGCTGTCTTCGTTCTCGAGGATGGTGCCAGCCTGTCCAACGTCATTATCGGCGCTGATGCTTTGGAGGGTGTTCACTGTCTCGGTAAGACAATACCCATAACGGCACGTGATGCACGGCCCTAACGTGTGGACCTTTAGGTGCTTGCACATTGACCAATGTCTGGTTCCGCGACGTCTGCGAGGATGCCATCTCCGTCCTGGGTACTGGTGATGCCACCATCGTCGGCGGCGGTGCTCAAGAGGCCAAGGATAAAGTCATCCAGCACAACGGCGCCGGAACTGTGACTGTCAAGGACTTCACCGTCGTCAACGCCGGCAAGCTGTACCGCAGCTGCGGTGACTGCACCAACAACGAGGCTAAGTCTCCCCGCAAGGTCATCGTCGAGAACATCCGCGCCTTCGGCATGACCTCCGACCTCATTGGCATCAACTCCAACTTTGGCGATGAGGCAACCATCAGCGGATCCTGCGGCGAGAGCAAAAACGTGTGCCAGGAGTACAAGGGTGTCAACAAGGGCAACGGCTCCAGCTCCAAGGTTGACAGCAGGACAAGTTGCAAGGGTGCTCAGGGTCAGCTCGAGGCCCTGCCTGCCTGCGGCGCTGGCGACGAACTCCCCACGCCCGAGGTCCCCACGGGAACTGTATCCGAGACCGTCCCTTCCGCCACCGCGACTCCCATCGAGACCGGCGAGGAGGAAGTCCCTTCCCCCACTGCTGTCCCCACCAAGACCGAGGAGGCGCCTGAAAAGAGCACAACCCCCACACCCACTGCGTCTGAGGCGGCGCCCGAGGAGACCGTAGTCGAGGGGGAGGACGAGGAAGCGCCCGTCACCACTGCGGCACCTGCTCCTTCCACACTGTTGACGCTGACCAAGACTTCCGAGGCGTCGACACCCACTGACGGCTCGTCTGGCGGCAGCGTTGCGCGCTGGGGACAGTGCGGCGGTCAGGGGTACTCGGGCCCTACTGCTTGCGCTGCCGGCAAGTGCACTGTCCAGAACGACTGGTACTCTCAGTGCTTGTAGAACCGCTGTGGTGTCGAGAGAGGTGACGAGGTTTTGATTCTTGTATACTTGTTGAGGTGTATGTACTTTGGCGATGCGATGTTGTGCTGTCTAAGATGCTGCGTGCATGATCTTGATAGAATTGTGAATTGTACATGATGATCACTCTACAATTGTGGACGTGTGCAAACAAGCCAGATCCTACAACACCTCAGTAGCGAATAGCGCGTACTTGCAACTAGGATGTACTTATAATCTTATATAGTAATAAAGTTTTGGTTGCGTAGTAAATGATGGACTATAATATAAAGACTGATAGTTGTTTTTGTAGGGTAAATTTGCTTTATGATAACAACATACAGGCAAATGAAATGCTCGAGAGAATACTCCAGATATGTGGTGGCCTCCTTCTTAGAAGTACTCGTCGAAACCACAGTCTAACATGAAGAACAAAGAACATGGATCTTTTCGTCATCTTGCAGGCGACGTCAAAGAAATGGAACTAACACGAGTAAGGTTGTTGAACGCATATCTTGGGTATCCCTATCTACAAAGTGGTACTGCTCACTACTCGGTGTTCACTGCGGGCTCTCAGCCGTCACAAAAAGTATTTGACTGCAGTGTCGTAGCAGTCTGTCCTCGGCCACTCGACGGTCGCCGACTCTCTCCGGATTCCTGACAGTCTCACCGTCTGCTCGATTCTCTGGTCTTCTCCGTTCTACAAGAAGTAATCCGCGACCGGCTTCTTAGCAGGCATGCCTCTGGAATCCTGTGGGGCGGCTTCAAAGACCCTATAGCGCCTGCCAGGACCGTCTCTATTCCTCTGCTCGCCCAGCATGCTACTGAGCCTCCTCTCTTCGCTTGCGTTGGGACCGTCGTTGGACCCCAGCACCCAGCCTCCGCCTCCACCGCCTCTATCGCCGTTGGTCCTCCGCTGAAACCCGGCATTGCTCCCGTCTTCGCCAAGCTCTAGTATCGCAGCCACGTTGCCGCAGCGGTAGCAGTAGTTCGGGGCTGACCAGACTGTCACGATTGTGCTGTCGAACATCTCCTTGAAGCCCTCCATGACTAGTTGATGGGCTCTTGCTATCAGGCTGAGGTCATTCTTGTGGTTGAAGCACTTGACAATGTCTGCGCCAAAGAGAAAACCGGCTCCTCGGGGACTGAGGCCCCAGCCATCGATTTCGTCCGGGTCGGACCAGAGGAGGTCGCACATGGCGCCTTCGTGGGGGACTTCTTGTTTGCGGTCGAGCAAGCGGATCTTATCTATGCTGTCGATCAAGGGGGAGAGGCCGCCGTGTACGCACAAGATGGCGCCGGTGTCGTTTCTGGTGGTGCCGTTGGCCGACGAGGTGGCGGCGGTGCCGGGGACACCAACGTTGGTGGGGGTGGGGGGTGCGATGGGGCTGGAGGAGCCCATGTTGGCCGAGGTGGCCGAGACGGAAGACTGGGAGTCGGAGTTGCGGGCGTAGCGGTACATGATCTCGCCGGCGGCATTGAGGGTCTCAATCTCAATGTCCTGGTCGAGGTCGGGGATGCTGTCGGCGTTGCTGTTGGAGGCGATGGGCCCGTCGGTGGGCTGGAGCGAAGTGGCGGCGCCCGAGACGAGGGCGCCCAGGGCGAGGTAGTCGAAGACCTCGCAGCAGTAGCGCCAGACGTTTGCGCTGCCGTACTTGCGCAGACACTCGTCGTAGAAGCCGTAGACGGTTGTGATCTGGCGCGACTCGTGGTTGCCGCGGATGAGGGTGATGCGGTCGGGGTAGCGGACCTTGAGGCAGAGGAGGAGGAGGAACGACTCGAGCGAGTAGAAGCCGCGGTCGACAAAGTCGCCTGGAGGCAGTCAGCGAGCATGGACGGCATGACGGCATGGACGGCATGGTGTTGGTGTGGGGATAGCGTACCCATGAAGAGGTAGTTTGTGTCAGGCACGTCACCGCCGACGCGGAAGAGCTCCATGAGGTCGTGGAATTGGCCGTGGATGTCGCCGCATATCTGGAGGGCATTAGTAGTGGTAGTGGTAGTGGTAGTGGTAGTGGTAGTGGTGGTGGTAGTGGTAGTGGTGGTGGTAGTGGTGGTGGTAGTGGTAGTGGTGGTGGTAGTGGTGGTGGTAGTGGTAGTGGTGGTGGTAGTGGTAGTAGTGGTAGTAGTGGTAGTGACAGCAGCAGTGACGCTGACAGCAGGACAGGGCGACGTACTGTGACGGGGGCGTCGACGCCGACGACATTGCCCTCCTCAATCAACAGCTCACGGGCCTTGTAGCAGAGCTCGCGGACTTGGTTCTCTGGGATGGGGCGACATGCGCGCAGCTGCTGGATGGCCTTGTCGAGGTCGCTGCCGCCGGTGCTCATCGTAGTGGCGGGGGTGTCTGGTCTCTTGATGGTGTGCAATCGTGGCGGGGGTGTCTGGTCTCTTGATGGTGTGCAATCGTGGCGGGGGTGTCTGGTCTCTTGATGGTGTGTGCAATCGTGGCGGGGGTGTTTCCCTCTGCGCGACTATAAAGAAGCCCTCTCCTGCTCTTGCAGCTGTCTCGGCGCGGGCGTGGGCGCAGACGGTGTCGGTGTCGGTGGCGGCGCGTCGGTTGTGACTTGTGACGAGTGTGTGGACAGCACAATGGAGGCAAGGATCGCTGAACAAGTACAAGAGGCCGAGGCGCCAACAGCAACAATACTCAGCGCGCAGGGCAGGGCAGCAACATGAGAGACGTTGACGGCACCGCGGGCAGTGGCAGCACTGCGACTTGGTATGCAATCGCCGTCCATGGCGCACACGGCGCACGGCACAAGCTTCTGCGGGAGGCAGGGATCACCACCGACACTAGCCTCGTCGTCACCCGTCACCCGTTCACTCCACCAAAAGTCCATCACCACCTCGCACCCCCGCCCGCCCGCTGCCCCGCGCCCTGCACACGCTCGAGGCATCCCAATGGGCCTGGTACCGCCCCCAACAACCTCTGTCCAGCCTTGCGCAGCCGCTAATCCACGCGCACCACACAGCACACACGCAAACATGCCGCCGCACATGCACCCGCGCTCCCGCATGACCGCCTCGCTCTTCACCACCACCCTCATGGTCTCGTTCCTCGTCGTCGCCGCCCCGCATCTCATACCATGTCCCGTCGACCCTCGCACGCTCAACGACTCGGCCGATCCCACACGCAAGCGGAGAAGACGGCGCATCGCTGAGCCTGACGGAGACCCAGCCAACCACGTCCTGAGCGACGAGGCGCGCACCAAGATGATCGAGGACAAGTTGACGCCTAAGCGGGAGTGTCCTATCCCCAAGCCAGGCGGTCTGGTTGGCCAAGTCCTGGCCATGACGAGGAGAGAACATGTACCAGCGCCGCAGCCCATGTCTGTTTCGAAGCAGGTCCAGCAGACACTACGCAGCACGCCCGACAGCGATGATCAATAACACCACCATGTGGGAATACACTGTACATGGGTGGAGAGAGAAAAGGGGAACACTACGTGTATCATATGTACATACTCGACGAGCTGCATAGACTGTACCATCACGAGAATTAAAAACACAACACACTGCATTCAGACATGTCGACGCCCAGTGTACCATGCTTGATGGGCTGCTGCAGTTCCCTCACATCTCACCACAGTCCGTCAATAAGACAGTCTCTACACTTCCACACAACATCAACTCCAGACACAGCCTCGCATCAATCCACTGGCTTCGTCTCCACCTCATCACCCTCCTCTTCTTTGACCTCCGCCTTCGCACCCTTCTTCTGCATCTTATCCCATTCCTTCTGCTCTTTCTGGAACCTCTCCTTCTTACGCTGATACCCATCATGCTTCTTCGCCTTCTCCCAGACCTCCTTGAAAATCAAACTCGCCTCCAACTTCTCCGCGCGTCCTTCAAAATCATCCTCTTTTACAAGCGCCTCGCCGGTGGCTTGATCGTATTTCCTCCCGCCTCTATGATTCGCATACCGCTTTGCGCGCGTCATGCCCATCTGCAGGAACTTGCGCGACATGTCCATGCCGATGAAATCCTCAGCCTCGTCGTACGCGAGGAACTTGGCGTAGATGGCTGCAGACGACTTCTTCGCTATAGCACGTGTTTTGAATCGCCAGCACGGCAGGATCTCGGATTTGTACGGCTCAAACGTTAGCACGCCCATCTCCCCCCGTGCAATCCGGTACGACATGCGTTGTGCTTTGCTCAACGGTTGGACAGGCATGTCGATGGGTGTCGGTCGTCTTATCTTCAGGTCCAGTCTTGTCTTCACAACGCTTACCGTGCGTAGTCCATGTTAGTGCCCGAGTTCGATGACGTAGTCGCACCCTCCTAGGCAACCACCAGAAAGAAGTGATCGTTGTTGACAGTAAACACGTTGAATACGTCATTTTCATAACAGCTTTGAGAGGGCGTAAGTGAGAGAAGAGTAACATCATTCGACACGCGCAAACGGGTGGCTGTCACCTCATAGTGGCACAAAAAGCTGAGGTTAGGATAACAATATACATTATATGGATCGCTCATCAAAACGGCATTATCGTCATTGATCAATCCCAGCAGACCGCAGCTCAAGCAATCCACTTCTTCGGCAGACTCTTCTTGCTCCACTGGTGGCTGCCCTTGGAGTCGCCCTCCCTGTACTTCTCCTCATAGATCTTCTTCGTCAACTGCCTGTACAAGAACTTGCCGCCATTGTTGTACACAATGCTGTGGTCGCTGTCCGTGAAGAAGGTGTTTTGCATCTTCTCCGGAGTGACACGGGCACCCATCAGCAAGTCGACAAGGGCCGCCGAATTCTGGAAGTGTACGTTGTCGTCGCCGGTCCCATGCTGGATGACAACACCACCAGCGATCTTCTTGAAGCCGGTAGCGTCGTGCACGCGGGATTGGTTGTAGCCCTCGACATTGTCCTCGGGGAGCTTCATGTAGCGCTCAGTGTAGATGGAGTCGTAGAAGCGCCAGTCACTAACAGGAGCGGTGATGAGAGCGAACGAGATGATCTCGTCGCCAACCTCAACCACCTTGGAGGATAGGTATCCACCGTATGACCAGCCGAAGATACCAATGTGCTCGCTGTCGACCCACGAGTTCTTCGCGAGCTCCTTGGCAGCCCAAATCTGGTCCTGCGCTTCGAGATCTCCAAGATTCTTGGTGACAGTGGAGCGGAACTCACGGCCCTTGCGGCCTGTGCCACGGTTATCGACAGTCAGGGTGATGTACTCCAACTCAGGATCAGAGGCAATGTAGGCCTTCCAGTTGAGAGGGCTGAACTGCTTGTGCACCTCCTTGGCATTGGGACCGCCGTAAGGAATCAGAATAAGAGGGTACTTCTTGCTGGGGTCGAAGTTAGGAGGTAGACGGAGCATAGCGTCAAGTGTGAAACCGGACGGGTGCTCAAGGTCCAAGTAAGTGATGTTGGGCAGATTGTAAGTTGTGAGGTTTCCGTACAGAGCCTTGTTGTCAACAATCGTGCGGACAGGAGCGGTCGAGTTGATCGAGTAGAGCTCCTGGTACGGAACATCAGGTCCAGAGTAGCGGAGGACATAGTAAGAGCCACCAGAAGAGAAAGAAGCCGTCCAGAAAGCTGAGACGCTGTCGTCGACGAGAGCCTTTTTCTCTCCAGTCTTGAAGTTGACAGAGTAGACGTGCGACTCGGTACTGTGGTGCTCAGTGGAGGTGTAGTAGACAAGACCGCGTTTGGCATCGATTTTCAAGATGGCGAGGACTTCAAATTCGCCAGAGGTCAGAGCGATGGGCTCGCCGCCGTTGACGGGGAAAAGATAGATGTGGTTCCAACCACTTTCGTCAGAAAGATCGAGGTAGTACTCAGTGCCGTTTCCGTAAGAAGCGTTGGCGGTCTGAACAGCGCCGAGGTATCGGGTGGCAATCAGGTTTTCGAGCCAGCCATCGGTGCCGTCTCGCTCACGAACAACAGAGGAAGTACCCGCTTCGACATCAACAACAACGTACTTCTCCAGATCCTGCACGCGGTTGAAGGCGCGATAGATGACCTTGCTATGCGCGTCGGTGAGCCAGTTGACTTCTCCAATGACAAGGTCATCTTCTGGGAAGGCATCGATGGCCACAGTTTCCACTTCACCAGATGCCACATCGAGCAGGTTGAAGCCAACAGTAGGGTTCTTGGTGCCGACCTTAGGGTAGCGCAGCTCCAGTTCGCGGGCGTAAACATGGGCGACTTCGGCATCGTCCATGTAGTAGGGGATGCGGAAAGTACCAACACCAGTCTCGTTGAAGCTCAAGAAAGCAATCTTCTCGCCGTCAGGGCTGTACCACAGAGCATAGCGGTCACCAAAGATCTCCTCCTCGTACACCCAGTCAGGTACAGCATTGAACCAATCCGGGCCGCCATTCTCCGTAATCTGAGTGATTTTGCCGTCATTCCAGATGTAGAGGTTGTTGCCCTTGACGAAAGCAATCTGAGACGATGACACGGGGCTCCACTCAGCATACTGAATAGTGCCGTTGGATTCAGGGTCAAGCGAGATTGTCTCGCCGGTCTCAACGTTCTGGACAAGATAGTCCGCGTAGTATGAGTGCCTGAAGTATGTCAATTACAAGTTAATGAATCTACCAAGTATGCCATACCTGTATTCCTTAGTGTAGTTCACTGCCCACAGCACGTGACTAGCGTCGCCAGAAATGAAGTAGTCCCAGTAATCAGCCGGAACCTTGTCAGCAGAGAGAAAGGTCGAAGAATCGCCGGTCGCAACGTTCTCAAACAAGAACGAGCCATCAGTGCCAGTGTAGATGTAGTCACCATCTGCGCCAGTGCTGACCCAGCTGAAGGCCCTGGTGGAAGCAGCCAATCGCCCAGGAGCGTCTGTAGTGATGTTGTAGTTCAGACGAGTCGTGGAGTTGCTGCTTCCAAGTGGCTGATGCGGGAATCTTGGAGGCTCAATGGCCTGAATCAACGGCAGAGCCGCAGCAATGACCGCGAATGAACGCATCTTGAGAAACAACACAACTTGCGAGACAAGAGGGGCGTTCGAGCACGCAAATCCCCGCTGCGGTGCAGCAATTTATGTAGTCCAAGTCGTACATGTCCGCCTAACGAGGATCCGATATGCAGCTGCCGTAAGAGGAAGTTGTCAAGACATTTGGTCGTCGTTGCCAAGAAGTCCAAGCGACCCGGCGTCCGGCTCAACGAGGCCCACGACCGGTTTTCTCGTGTTTACCGCGAGATTGCGGCAGAAATACATCATGAGAGAGGAAGGTGGCAGTGACACGACTGAGATCGCGTGCGTTACAAGGCTGTACACGCGAACGAAGGTGTTGATGGGTGACGCGATGGCGGATGGTGCTTGCTTAATCCCGTAAGGAACGGCAGGCACAGCAGACGCTAGAATGTCGATGCTTGTCTTATCGGTTCCTTTGTCCATCTCCTCTTCCTCACTTTTGGCCTGTTCACTTCAGACAAGGGACGAGTCGCGGTAAGGCTTTTAGCACTGAAAAATTGTGCCGAAAACTATTGTTAATGGAAACTGAGAAATTCGGGCCCTGCAACGCTCCGATGAAGTACGACAATGCACAGCGGCGTGACTGTCACACAGCATAACCAACAGCTTCCTTAAGCGCACACGATAGAAGGCCGCACGTGACCTTCGTGCACAGTTTAGAAAGTGACACTGTAAAGCTCTATAGACGGTCAAATCAGACATGCTTAAACCGTCCTTCAGAGCCTACACCGAAATTCCAAATCAATTCAAGGTATCAAGTTCAAATACAATGGAGACCGAATCCACAAAACTCGACAAAACTGCAGCTCCAACCCGACTATCTCGAGCTCTTCCTTGCCTGCTTAGAGGCGCACAATATACCCGAAATGAAAGGAATATGAGTTGCTGGACAATTCGTTTTCCGTCATTCGAACCTGTTCGTGCAAGACCAACTTTTTGCACTTGATTCTGGAATTCAAGGAGAGGCTTTTGACTCTCGTTCATGAATCGAAACACTATTTGCAGCAGCCAAGGTAAGTGTGGTTGCTGGGTCGGCTTTCTCCCTCCTTCGCTGATGTATGCCGTTCAGGCCGATCTGCACTCTGGCGATCGGTTTCTGCGACCTTCGAGTAGTAGAGCTGTCTCCCCATACCGAGCGTTCCTGGCTAATTTGGACTCCGTCCCCTGACTCCGTTGCTCACTTTGGTTCGTTCCACGGTCGTCGTAGGATGATTTCTTCTCAGACTTGCCAGGTACCGACGATGCTATCGCTCACGTTCCTTCTCTCCCATTCAACAGTCCTCTGTTCAGCCTCCGCACAACAGTATGGGTCTCGTCGCTGTGAGTAGGAACAGCTTTTGTAACTGCGATCTTCTCTAATCTATGACCAATTGGTGAGCGGACGTGGCTGCATCTTTGGCCTTGGGTAGTGTACCGTACAGATGTTCGAGGGGATTACGCTTGCCCCCTTGGACTGCAAACTTCTCTAGCATTTCCTTGTTGGCCTGCTTAGCGTCCTTGAGATCATCCTGGAGATTGCTATCTACAGCCGTGAGCTCAACAATCATTCAGCTCGCTTGATCGCTTTCGAGCCTAGCTTTTGTCAAAAATATCAATACGTGAGTATGTTCCGCGTATGGTAGGCCTGTGGTTTCATGTTTGGTCACGGCAGCAAGAATGTCCGCATGGGTCGCGGTTGTGTCAGAAATAGCCGGGTCCTGCTGAGCGAATAGTGTACTCAGTCTGCCTGCTTCAGCAGTGTGTGGTTGTCTGGGCTCGCTTCTGTCTAGTTGACACTGACCTGCTCCGCAATTACCAGGGGTTGGGCCATTCACAAGCAGTACCATCTTCGATAGGAAAATAGGAAGACCGAGATTCTCGCTGCGCCCGACTGACCTGGCTCGTGCCTAGGTCTGCATTGGCGTTCATGTAATGTTTTGGCTTGCAACAAAGTACTGCTGCACATGTGCTGGGATATTCCGAAAACGGTCCTCAACGTCGCGGAGGATATCTCGGCATTTACGCGACCAACTAGTTGGAAGATGGAAGGTCCATAACAAGTGAGCAAGAAGATGTGTACAGCGGTTTGACCTATGTCTGGGTCAGTGGGTTTGAGATTTCCCCGTTCGTATCGGACAGGTACAACTTCAGCGACTGTATATAATTTTTTGTGAGTGACTCGATGGATTAGACAATAAGAGTTACAAGGGAACAGGTGGACGATGACTAGATTACTCAGTTGCAGCGACTCATGTGCCAGTCGCAATTTTCGGGATTACTTGTTGGAGAAGTAGAATGGTAGGTGTCGGCTCCTGTAGCTGGTGTCATGTTTTGGAGTCCTAAACCTAAAAACTTGAAGTGAGAACATTTGGATGAAGAACAGTATCAAACGTCACCCTATTCATTGCACCTGAAGGTCTCTTTGTTTTCGTCTGCAAGCAAAACTGCCACCTTTGATCGTCGAACAAACGCGTTTGGATGCCTACCTCTTTTAGAGAGCTTGCACGTCTGATTTGGTGCTGACGCAGGTTGAACAAATACCTTTGCTTCCCTTTCATGTCTGACTACGCCATGGAACACAAGGTAAATTTGGTTGTAATTCGGATGTACATAATAAATAGAGCTTTAGCTAACAACTGATTGTTTTCTGGTGCGAACGATTGCGTAGCGCACTCACCGGTTCTTGCTACCAATGGCGGTGTTCGCGCGGCAGCGTCACCTGGACTATCTCTGCTCTTACTGCGGTACAGAAAGCACGGCGTCGCTCTTGACCGTGGGAGTCCCGTCCTCAGGAACACCCAACACTCCACAACATCTCTACCATGGGAGCCGACGACGCCTCAACTCGGGACCCTCGACCGTTCGCGGTCATGAATGACTCAACCAGCTCGGTAGATTACCGTGTGATTGGTCTTACTGCATCTTCAGTTCAGGCTCGCTCGTATCCACAGCATTCTCAGCATCAGCTTGATACGACATCCAACTGGTCTGCAATCCAGCACGAATTTGAGAGGCGTCTGAGCCGATTCGGTATCAAGCTTTCAGAGGCGAACGACTCTCCAGTCTCGAACATGCCCAGTAAGTCCTTGTTACTCGTACCAGCATTCACCAGATTTCGGTCAATTATAGAAGAAGACCACGACGCAATGTTTACCCAGAGGCTTCGCTGAACCCACTGCAATGACAGATGACTTCCCACCACTTGAGACTCCCACCATGGCTTGTTTTACGAACGGCAAAAGAGAACCAAAATTCGAGACCATGGAACGGCAGCTGCGGCAAGCACGGACAGAGGCACAGATATGGAGAGAGAAGGCCAATGCTCGCGACCACGACCTTCGCGCATCATACAAAGAAACGATGGAATGGAGGATGAAGTATGAGGATCTGTATAGTGCCATGATCCAGAATAGTGAACTCAAACCACAGGACTTGGCTGAGGAAAAAGGAGCGATGAAGTCCTTGGGCTAGATTCTGACCATAGTCCGCGATCTTGGACTGTAGCGAGTGTGGCCAAAACGTATCTTAGTGTATTGAACATCCATCGTACCTTTGTCTTCCATTCTTTCATAGTCACCCGACGGATAAGATCCCGTCTAAAAGTTCGGCAAACTTTTGTGCGATCTTCTTGCCACCCTCTTCGTTAGGTTCAACCCTTGCAGTGTAATCCTTTGCGACCTTGCCGTCCAGTACTTCGTGCAGTGCACAAGGCACAACTTTAGTACCGCTAACTTTGATGTTCTGTGTCGCCATCCTATACAGTGTGCGGATGGCTGCTTGTAACTGTCCAGGCCATTTGTTGTAGCCTAAAGCCTTGAGCTGGTTATCAGCCCAGCTCTGTTGACCAAGTCCGCCCTCAAGCGGGAAATAGATCATGCAGATGATGACGGTCTGTGGCCTCGTTTTCGCAGTCATGCGCTCGACATAGTTTTGTATTTTTGGCCCAAACATGTCTTTGAAGTATTCAAGCGACCACGCAGTTCCGTTCTCCAGCGAGGATCGAGGAGTCGTCCAGGCCAGCTGGAGCATATGCCGGATCGTGCAGGGAAGCGGCCTGAGCGCAATGTCATTGGCGCCCACGCTGACGATAAGCACGTCTACAGGTCGAATGTTGTCACGGATGAATTCATCGTGCGACAGCAGATCCTGGTCTCGTTCGCGAAGCATAGATTCTTCTACAGCGGTGTTGATGCACGTTGCGCGATCGCCCAGGAAGTGGTTCATCCAGAATGCGACATCATGTTTGGGCGTAGGTTTGTCCAGTGTGTGCTTGTATATTTCGGGGACTTCCACTCGCAGCTCCCCATCAGAGGGGACCCAGTACTTGTTGTCAAGAGACGAATCGCCAGCAAGGTATACGATAGGATTGTTCAGCCTCCGCCCCGTGGTGATGGCATGAAATGTGCCAATATCTTGTATCTGGTGGCCCTTCCATTCGAAGTAAAATCTCGAGCGGTTGATCTTGCGTGGCGTTGCCATCATTGCCAATCTGAAATGGTGAAGTGTAAGCTGAGAAGGAGAATATGGCTCATAAGTAAAACATTCGCACGCAGTCTGTAGAACTATTAGTAGAGGCTTCTAAAAGGAGTCAGTAGCTTATGTAAAATGTTGATATGTCATTTAGAGGAGACGTTGCGCTGTTGCTGTGTACAACTGCAGGCAGCAGCGAAGGTTGAGTTAGGCAACCGTGACGTCATATCATCTGCAAAAACGTTGCATCGTACTCCTTCCACACACATATGTTACATTCTCAATATGGATCTCGCGAGAGTTCTGTTTCGACATCTACGACGAATGAAAGTTATGGTGGGGTATTTCTTGGCTCTTCTCGCATCGTCCAACCGCTTCACGGACAAATCTGCGGCTAACGTACGAGTTCCGCAGTGATGCGTCATGTTTTCTCTCCGCCATTTGAAAGGCATGAATCCAGTCCTCGGCAAGCCTGCAAACGTCAGCAATTCTGGGGACGTATCTACTTATAAATGCCATCGACTTCTTCCTGATGGTGCGAAGGAGGACTGCGGACGCGATTACAATGTTCTTTCAATTTTCTGTCTGGCTTGCGGCAGGGGCTAATGCAACCCGAACAAGTTATGGTGGACATGGCCATGGACCAAAGCATCTGATTATTGATACTGATTTGATTGACTTTGTGAGCATGTTCACGGTTCCGAGCCTTGCTGTTGAGCTAGTCACGCTGATTCCATCGTTCAGGTTGATGATCCGCTTGCCATAGGACTTGCAAATGTCTTTCAATCACGCGGTGAAGCCAAAGTACTAGGCATTGTATCGAGTATGTTAGTGTTAGATTGTGTGTACTGCTATATTAACGTCCAATAACAGGTGTGTTCAGCCGATATGTCCCTCCTGCTATAGACGCCATCAACACATATTACAGTTATGGCGATATCCCTGTAGCAATCCAGAAGCCCGTCGATAACACTGTGAGTATGTCCGCCTATCCGCCATACCTCGCATTTCCCTTGACAGCCCTGCTACAGACGAGGAACCCCACATTTCCTCAGGATAATGAGTACCTTACTGGCTTGACATTCGGTTTTCCCCAAGACATAGGTGACGGGAGCAACACAACAGAACCGGTCGTCCTCTACCGTCGCATCCTTGCATCAAGCCCAAACCACAGTATCACAATCGCAAACATTGGCTTTCACGACAATCTCTACAACCTCCTCCTCTCACCACCTGACAAGATCTCATCGCTCTCAGGACCTGAACTGGTCAAGAAGAAGATTGCCGAGCTAGTCGTTCAAGGTAATCCGAACGGCGTTTCGTTCAATTTTGAAGGCAATGACCCAAAATACGCGCAATATGTGTTGACCCACTGGCCTGGCATCATAACTTACGTACCGGATGCAATAGGTAGCACCGTTTTGTTTGGAAGAAGATTGACAACGGAACTGGACATCAAAACAAATCCAGTGGCATATGCTGCTGCAACGAGTATTGGAGTGGATAATGTGCATGAGAGTTGGGACTGTGAGTTTGCTCTCGCATAGCAGATTAGGAAGCATCACTGACCAATCATCTACGATACAGCTACAGCGATCTATTACGCTGTTCGCGGGCTTGAAGATGCATATCGTTTTGACAGAAAACGAGGCGAGATTTACTTTTTTGAGAACGGGACCGCAGCGTGGAACTATAGATCACCGTCAAGGCTGCAGAGATCTATTGATTTGAGGATAAATAACACAACCCTCGCAGGCAGACTGGAGGGACTACTCTTATCTAAGCCATAAGAGGATCCTAAAGCCATCAGATGCATTTGCTCATGACCTGTATTGAAAGCAAAACGGGGGAGAACATTTGTGTCATGTGCACCACGTTGCGGTATTGCTAGGTACAGTAAGGACGATGAGTGATGGTGAAGCTTCGGGGTCATCTTGCACTTCAAGAAGCTGGAGAAATTCTTTTACGGCATCGAGAATTTGCAACGAGCTACTGTTGGTGTTTTGTTGCTCTAAAAAGCACTGGGTGTACTCTCCATGGCTTTTGAGATTGTGTCAACCATCCCAGACATGCTCACTTTCGTTTCCACAATGACAAAAAATCATTGTCAGGCCAATGTACCGGCAGGTTCAATGTCTCTGGATGCACTCACGCGAACTCGTTTACCGTGTAATGCGAAAGTCTAACTAGTATACAGCGCGCACAAGCAAAGATCGGCCATTTTATTACTCCGTCAGTCCGAGATGAACAACCAGTACTACTTGAAAAAGCAAATGAGGATTGAATGCTTGAGTAACTGCATAATGAAGCATAAGGCTGATGTACATCTGATTATCGTCGTACCTCTGAAGATCTTCACAAATGGGTTTTAAGCGTTTCCTACAAATATGTCAGTTGTGTCAGGTATCAGCAAACAAGTCTTGATTGATCCACTATTTTGGGTTTTCGAATGGCCTTGCCACACAGAATGCGATTTGAATCCGTTTAAGAGTATCTTCATGCCCCGAAAGCATGATTAGAACAGCACGCCATCGTTCTGTTCTCGTCCGCCAAGTGGGATCGGTCTTCACGAATTTACGCTTCCCTTGTATCTCCAGCTGTGAGATGAAAACCTCTGTGTCTAGGGGATTTCACAGACCATCTCATTAAAGAGCACCTCCTTCGTAATGGTCACCACATCGATGAAGGATTCATCGACATACTCTGGCTCACAATCGCCCCGCACCTGATGGCATTTCTTCCCGCACGCGTCTGGATCTCCACGATGCTTTTCGAGACCCCGAGGACACACAAACGTCTTCCTGCTTCCCGACGACACATGCCATTGGTTATCTACGTCATTCCTGATAGTAGAACATTCCATGTCATACACCTCATGGACAGTTGGCCTGGACACAGACAAAGCGATCGCCTTCAGATATCTTTTGTCTTTAATCCATTGGTGAAGCGCGTCGATCTGAAAATATTGGGCCTCGGCCTGAAGACGATGGTACAGGTTGTAATCGAAACCGTTTGACTTGGTCCAGAACAGCGGGAAGATGTTGGGTCGACGCATGAAGTCGAGAAGGTGCTCGAACAAGGCAGGATTTGCATCAATGAAGTATGAGCCATCAGCCTCAGATGTCCAAGTGAAGCTGTCGGAAAGCTGGTGGCGGAATAGGCCAGATTCTTCTCGCAGAATGTGTGCCGAGACCTTGAAGTTGCGTCCGCCGACGTCGAGTGTGAGTACCTTGAGGTACACTGAGCTTGATAGATCGTTGATAGTGACGGGGTTCAATTCTTTGATGATACTTGTCTGGTTGATAGGGAGCTTCGCCTGATCAAGACCCAGTCGATCAATGTTGCCGGGTAAAACAGTTAAGTTGATTTTGGAACCAGCAACAACGAGCTCCTCTGCTCCCAAGAGATCGAACATGTTGCGCGCCATCGTATTGTTGTAGGTGCTTGGGCTTCAGCATGATAGTGAGGGGATAGGGAAGTCAAGTGAAAAAATTTGCTTGCTAGGAGATGGCTCACGGTGAGGTGAATCTTGCGCACTGGCGGACATCTTATCACGCAGGCTTGTTGCTTGAGCTTCACTTCACCGCATGTCTCACCCTTTCAGGATTCGTTTTGTAGTACCGCAGCTCATTGTGAGACAAGATTCATATGCAGATGCCAAAGGGCAGAAAGTCCAAGTTTGCATCAGATCTGACAGCTGGATTCCGATCTCCCCTCCCGGCAATGTCCTTCTTTACAATCTCTTTTGCTTATCTATTTACCTTTCTCCTTCTTCTTTGCCTGCACATCCCTGACATCACTGCACAGCTCAAACCCACCCTGGCGCTCCAACTTACGTTTCTTCTCCATGGCCTCCATAAGCTCAGCCTCCATCTTCGCAATGCCGTCCTCAGCCGCTGCCTTGCGCCTGGCGCAATCTTGCATCCTCTCCTCGTAGCTCTCCTTCTTCGCATGCAATCCATCCCTTACGCGCTTAATCCTCTCCTCCGCTTGTTCGTTCGCAATCCTGATCGTTTCATCCCTCTCTCTGATGATATCGTCGATCTTATGCTCCGCAGTGGTATTGATGGTCATGAGCTTCTGTGACAAAGTCGCATGTTCTTCTGCAGCGGTTTCGAGCGAATCGTCAGCAGTCTGCAAACTGCTTTCTGCCGTCTTGACAGTGTCGACAACGTGAATGTACTCTTTCACCTTGAACGCTCGCTCTGGTGTTAGACCCTCGTATGATGACCCTCCGTCGCTCTCAGGATCGTCGTTGACACTAATGGGCTGGGATTGTGAAGTTGTGTCTGGAACGAAGAGGCTTTGTTCGTCTTCTTAGTCGTCGTCAACCATGAGCATCTCCGGCTCGACATACTGGCTTCGGCTGCTCCTGCTTGACCGTGGAGTTCTTTTGTAGTCGCTACACTCTTTCACCCTTCTTCTTGTTTTCTCTGGGCTTGACGATTGGGGTAGGAGTGGCATCAAGGCTGGGTGATTAAACATGCCAAAGCTGCCACTGTTGATCTTCCACGTTTGTCTCTCAGACATACCTTCTACACCTGCAAAACCACCTCTCCTCGACGAACTCTCTTCGTCCGACTCCAGCGCACCGTCTTCGGATGCTTGACTACTGGAGGATGAGGAGCTGATGGTGATGGTGTCGGTGTCGCGGGTGCGCTTATGTTTGGATGACATGTCGGTGGGAGTTGAGAAAATGATTGGGGGGGGGGGGGGGGAGGGCTGGGTGAAAGAGAGTTAACTGATAGGCAATTTCGTACGCCTGCTTTCGTTTGCAGGGCTTTGTGAAGCTTATTTCACTTCGGCTCACGGTGTATACGCCGCATCGATCTCGAACCTTCATCTTGTGAGCTCTTTGATCAAAATAGAAAAAGGAATGTCGTGGAAACCCTTTCGTAGCGCGCTTTCTCACCGCTATTCAACGCTTGTTGCTTCACATGCTGTCGATATTAAGAGTTCGTTGATGCAAGAAAGCCATCGAGTGCTAACGACGTATAAAGGGTAAACTCGTGCTTGATGCTACAGAAACTGCATGTATGAGTGTGAACTTGCATACAAAGAAAATGGGTATGTGGGTATAGCGAAACCAAACCCAGCCTGACTACCATGCAAATGCACGAACCGTCTTTAACGCCGCTGACCATACATGCTATAACTACGAGACTTGTCCGAGTTGGGTAGAGGCATCTATGAGTCCGCCTCGGCCTCAGCCATGATCTGTTCCCCCTCGTCTAACATATCGGTAACTCTCTTCAAGTTCCCGACCATCTCCTTCGCTTGTCCAACCAGCAGCAACTTCTCTGCGTTGGCCGGAAGCCCCAAGTACGTAGGCGGCTCGCGCTCAGGAAGATTGTTCACCCATTGCATGAAATCTTTCCAGCCAGTAGTGCTGGGCAACTGCAGACCCACGCTGTGCTCTGTATCCTTGACGAGCTTGAAGTTGTCTTCGAAGGCTGCGGGGGTCATACAGTTTTGAACAATAGAAGCGAGGGTACGCCAGTCTCCTTCATCGTCAATTTTGCCGCCGTACATCTCAATGGTGAGAGTGGTGATCATCTCCCAAGGGATTTTGGCAGGAGCGATGTTGGAACGTCCTTGAGCGACGCTATCAATCCAGGTGTCGACAATGAAGCTACAGCATTCGTACTGGATAAAGTCAGCAATTGTCCAACCGGTCTCTCGGGATAAATACACTCACATCGCTATCGTTGAATTCCCAGAAGCCCTTCCATCCAAGGGTTGGCGCGTACCGGAGTCGCTCTTGAACCACGGCATGCAGGAATGACAAGATGAGGTAGACGCGCGCCTTCTCGACAGGCGGCTTGACGGCCTTCTCCGCCAGAGAAGATAAGGAGTCCTTCATGTTGGCGCGAATACCAGCAGGTTGCTCGTAAGACAAGACGCGTGAGGCTCGAAGCAAGCTGACTGGGATCTTTGGGCTGGACTCCATCGACAAGAACAGGCGGAAGTCGGGATTAGGCTTAAGTGCCTCTAGTCTCTTCTCCAGTGACTGCAGCCACTGAGGAGCCAGATGGACGTTCTTGACAAGGACCCAGTTGCCGGTTGTTGCAGCATTGGCGATAGCCTTGTCCGCAGTGGTCGCACCTTCGTTTGAACCCATGGCAATGTTAGAGCAGGACACGCGCTCCCGCTCGACGAGGTTGTCGACCTTGTAGCTGGCATCAAATCCAGGACTAGAGCTGAGTGCAACAGGAGTGATGGCATTGACTTGCTTGACGATATCGCCAAGATCACCACTGGCATCCAGAATACCTTTACCGAACACTTCCGTAACGAAGCGTTCGACTGCTGGAACAAAACGATCGACACGGAACAGCTTGATCAAGATGAGAGCCCGCAGTTGCTTATCAAACTTGTTGAGATCTTCTGGCCAAGCCTGTGGCACGTATTGCTCGCCAATCTCCTCGCTCAGGAACGCATCCCAGACGTTGTCGTCGATCTTATCGAGCTCGTCCTTAAAGATCGACAAGTTGTTGGCGCGTCGGAATGCTTCTTCTTTAAGCTCGGACTGCGTTGAAATATCGACCGCCGCTACATCCACGTCGAGAATCTTATCGATGAGAGTCTTATCCATCTTGTACGGCGCCGCTTGTACGAGGAGCATTGCAAAAGTAATGCGGTCCTTCTGCAACAGAGATAGCGAGGTGCGACGGTAGGCATCGACAAAGAGTTCGGCGATGATTTGGTCGATGCGTGCAGCATGGTTTGTGCTGGAGCCGTTCTTAACCTTCTTGAGCACTGTCTCAAATATCTGGGTGAAGTATTGCAGAGAGAACTGGTAGAAGTGGTTGAGGTGATGCAGTTGCTCCAAGACTGCGAAGATAGCCGAACAGGAACGAGCAACAACAGTGTACTCCTTAGTGATAGTTTCAACCTCCGTCATGACACCAGCAGTCTCTGAGACCTTGCCTGATATGTCCTTTGCCTCCTTCTTGAGTGTCTCCAGGGTCTCAATGACACGGTCATCATCAAGAATGTTACCTCGAGACTCGTTGAGAGCGTCAAGAAGACGCTTTTCAAGTCGGCGTAGATGAACAGCAAACTCGCCCTGCATTTTGATGAGGTTAGAACGTCGCTCGTCCACATCGGGCCGCTCAGACTTGAGAACCTCATTGAGAGTCTGAGTTTGTAAGCTGCTCTGCGTGACTGTGAAGTTGACGAAAGTGGTGCGACTGCAAATGTCGGGTGCGAAGTTGGCTGAGGGATCACGGGTCGAAAGGTAGAGTTGGAATGTGTCCACGAAGTCGATCTGTTGCTTGCCGAGTTGGATCAGAGTGCGGCCACCGGTCTTCTGATACTCTTTGTTGAGGACGTGGTTTAAAACGGGGTCAAGATGTTCAGCATCTTGGATAAGGATGGGGTTGCCAAAACGCAAACAACTCTCGAGCTGTTTTGTAAAGGAGTCGTCTAGAAAACTCGTGACTGTGAGACGACGAGCCTTGTGTTGGTTCTGCAAAAACTCAGTCGTCCTCCCAGACGGATCGATGATGAGTGGGTAACGGTTAAAGCGGTCGAGAATGATGGCATTCTCGGTGCACAGGTCGTCAACAGGCAGACCGTTGTGCTGCCACGTAAGTCGATCATCGGCAGTCGAAAGGTACTCAGTGAATGAGTTGGGTGTCTTGAAGCTGATACCAGAGTTCTTGAGATGATCATACCAGTCTTCGGTCAAAGCCTTCCTGTACTGCTGGTCGTAGTAACCAGCGTAGGCAATGAAGGCGGCAGCGACAAGCACATCACCGATGATGGTGTCGATTTGTGAATCGAAAGACTTGCTGCTCTCTTCCCATCGCGATCGCTCGGAGGATAGACTGTCGAGGAGACGCACACTGCGATCAACCTTAAACTGGACAGTTTTCATCTCATTCTTGATGGCTGACGTCTCGCCAATTAAGACCTCGTAGTCTTCTTCATAACGCTTGATGTTCTGGTCGAGCTTTGCGATCAGAACCTGGGTCTCACGTGCACCCTCTTCAGTCTTTTCCAACTCCTGCTCGAGGTCAAAGACTTCTTGACGGAGAGGTCCAACCCGATCGAGAATGTCAGAGTATGTGACCTGTGCTGAAACCCACTGTACAAGCGGACCACAAGCCTTCGATGCACGGTTGACTTTCTCGAAAGTGAAGTCCTCTTTGGAGAGATACTCGGCTTGCATCTTCCTGCGGAGCGGAGCAGTCATCTGCCTCTCGTTGTCAAAGGCAACGATGCTGGCAATGAAGTCATCGCGCCTGACAATACCTTGAATGGTCTTCCAGCTGTCTGGTTTGTGACCAAGAAGCGTACATACAGCTTCCAAGGCCAGCTTAACACCAGCTGGCGGATTGCCCATAGATCGAACTTCGGTCAAGTGTTGTCGCTTGATGTTCTGAACACTCTTCTGTGCTTCGATGACAGCCGGTTCAGCCGCGGCCAAGTCTTGGTTGACTACCACGCTTCGCTTCTGAATTTCATCGCGGTCCTTCTGGAGCTGAGCTTCTAACTCCTTAGCTCCAGCCTTCTTTTCTTCGGCCTGACGTTGATCTGCAATCATTTGCTGCAGCTTTTGATTTGCTTCTGCAGACTTCTGTTCAAGCTGCGTCTTCTTCTCAGCGAGACTCACTCGCAGTTCCCTGACTTTGTCAAATGTTTCTCGCAGCTTCTCTAGACCGACGTTGAGATGTCGTTGCTGCTCCTCAAGAGCCCCACGCTTTTCGTTGTAAAGCTCGACGTATTGCGCAACGAAGTCCAAAAAGTGGCGAGGTGTCAAGTACATCTTCCGGTTCTGCGTCTTGTGCAGCTTGTCATTTTTGCTTCGCAAAGAGTGGTGGACGGCGACCATTGCGTTGACTACGCTCTCGCGGTGAGATGGTGGAAGATTGAGCCCGCGATAAGCGACTGGAATGCTGTCTGGCGCAACATAGTTTGATCTGTCCAGATCCATGGACTGAGTTAATTCAGAGCTGACCTGGTACAGTGCCTGATCCGACCAATCTCCAAACCAGTTGAGTACGCAACGATTGAATAAGGCGGGACTGGTGGCAGCTTTGGAGGAAAGACCTTCCTCAGGAGGGTTCATTGTGAAGACCACGTGGAGATTTTTGACAATTTGTTCAGTGAACCACTTGTAGAGCTCTTCCTGGGAATCAAGGATGATGCCCTGTCGCTGAGCGCCTTCCTTGATGGATGTCATCAAGGTCGCATACTCGTCGCCCTCGAATAGACCAGGCACCTCGGCGTTGGCGAGCAGTGTGTTCATGCGCTCTAAGAAGCCAGAATCAAGGACGTTGGCTTCGTCAAGAATGAAACAGATCTTCTCACCCTTGCAACCACAGCGACGGAGTACAGTGCGAAGATCTTCATCGAAGTCTTCGCTAGTGTACTTGCCATGAACCTTGATCTGGTACACGCTCAGACCGTTCATCCAGGCTACAAAGCGCGACAAAGTAGTCTTTCCGGAACCACTGACACCGATGAGAATGAGATGGCCTTGAGGCTGACGGAAAACACGATCAATGCGAAGGACATGTTCCAAGACGTCGTTGAAAAGAATAAGCGGGACATCGACCTCTTCCTCGCAAAATGTGCGAAGACGTGCTTTGACAAAGTCTCGGAGCTGCTCACGCTCGACCGGCACATAATTCTTCGATAGCCAGTTGGAGAACAGAATGGGTCCTCCTAGAGCCTTGTCTTCATCAATGGTGGGGAAGTGCTCCAACGCGATACGATGGACGCATTCTTCAGTCCACGCTCGCTCGTCCTCTGCGATGAGACGATCCTGGAACAACCGCAAGGCCTCGTGCGCCCAGATTCGGATGAGGCCTTCGACCGGTAGTGTCTCGAGTGGTCGAAGAGCTTCGTAGATACCACGTACCCAGCGAGTAAGTTCACGAGGCGAGTAAACGTAGTGAGGTTGAATGTCAGGCGTGAACCGCTTTTGGGATTCGGAATATAACTGGACCATGGCCCTAGTCAGAGCGTCTGAGTAACCGCGCAAAGTAGGGATGATCTTGAGTACAGCGCTGTTGAATGTGCCGTAAATTTGCAGTAGTGACTGCTCACCAGGGTAATCGACCATAACGAGCGGCGCGTGGCGGAGGAAACGCAGGCCCATGGGCGTACGACCAGCGTCTGTTGGAGGGTTACAAGCGCCAACGAACTGGATGCGGTCAAGAGTGACCCAAGTTTTGTCTGAAGTCCTCCAGAAGCCATTGTGCTCAACGAGCTGACGCAAGAAGGAAATTGCGCGTTGAGTGCCGTACTTGTCAGGTGCAGGCAAATTGATCTCGTCGCAAAAGATGATGAGCCAGCGACCGATCTGAGTGGGCGTGAGCTGAACACCATTTACAGTCTTTTTGTATTCACAGTATTGCTCGAACGTCTTGATCAGTAGGTCCGGGGTCGTTGCGCTGGAGAAATTGAGGCCAACGACCTGCATGTTCGGGAGCTTACGGAGAGCACTGAATAGCGTCATAGTTTTACCGGAACCTGGCGGTCCACAAAGCAGCAGCGGCTTGTGTTCAGCGAGCCATGAGTAGAGAACGTCTTCGTGTCGGACAGTGTCAAGAGTCGGGATGACAACATCGGTTTGCACGATGGAATGGGTGTTGACCTCAACGTTGGGTACCTGGTTCTGCCACATGTCCCAGTCTGGCTTCTCCGGTTTGGCGTCGTAATCGATGAGGGAAGTAGAGTCGTTAAGAGGTGGTAGCTCAACATCCGTCATACCGGCTACAAGATCGCCAAATTGTTTGCGGTCTGACAAGGGGCAGTCACCGACAAGTGCCCAAACGATGGCAACAAGCAATTTTTTGGACAGGTAAGCCTCCATCTTGTCGTCTTCAAGCGGGAAATCATAATGCTGAACATTGTACTCAATGACGTTGCGACAGGCCTTGTTGAGCAAAGAGAAGAGAGTGTTGAGAGCGCGGATGTCGGTATACTCCATAATGTGCTTGAACTTTCGGGCCATGCTCAGCGCTTTCTCAATGAAGCGGTCTTGGGTGAGTTTGATCTTCAGGAAATCTGCGATCAGTCCTTGAGTGGCGAGCGTGTTCTGCGACATCTGCCCTAGCGCGACGGAGTCATCCTCAATATCCTCGAATGCGGTAGCCTTGAGGTTCTCGATGTAGTTGTCAATCATCATGTCGACGTTGACGGTATCGTCGCTGAACCACACCATACCACAACGAGACACTGTAGCGAGCGTAGCGTACTTGAGCGTCTCGACTTCGAACATGATGCGCACGTTAGATGGAAGGTTGAGACGCTCACCGTTTGGCAAGGTAAGCAGCTTGTTGTCGTCGAGAACAGAGTTCAAGTTCTCCACCCACTCAGGATCAACATCGCCATCAAATACGATCCAGTGACGCTTGCTATCTTCACCACGTAGGTTATCGACGATTTTCCGGAGAATACCGGTGAAGAGACCATCGGTCCATTCTCGGGTAGTGCTGTCCAAGGTGCCGTAAAGTTGCTCCTTGGACATGACCTTAGGGTCGATGACGTGACAGACACCTTCCACGCCTTCGACTGCTTGCATTGCAGCCAAAAGCGTCCTCCACGCTGCCGATTTGCCAGAGCCTGACGACCCAACCATCATGACACCGTGATGCAAATTTTGAATTTGGTAAAGCTGGATAATCTTGGTCATCCAAGCCTCGCTAACAACCAGCTTCGAACGAGCTGCTTGTTCGCGAATGGCCTCTGTTAGCTTGTCGAGAGATGCTGGGATGTATTGGACCCCTGGGAAGGCTTCTTCTTCAATGCTCCTCATAATATCGACATCAGAGCGGATTAGCTTGGGGGCGATTGTCTCTCGCAGACTCTGTACGATGATCTGAGGTTCCATGACAGCTTCGTCTGCCTCTTTGGTGTCTATAACGGCGATGCGAGCTCGCTTGAGCCCACCAGAGCTGACGAGCACACTCTTGAGTGCACGCAGACCAAAATCGTAATGGGCTTGCTTGGAAAGACTGGAAGCACAACTATCGAAGAAAGGAACAACCTGCTTCGAGAGGTCTCTGGCTTGCGAGAAACCCTGAGAGTAAAGCATGACTTCAGCGATAAGCTCTTTGTCAGGCTTAGACATGGCGATGCTTCGGAACAGCTTCTTCAGGTTGTCAGGCAAGTTGGATCGACCAGCGTAGCCAGGGTTCATTGTAATGAAAACACCAGTGTTGCCGTTGACCTTCAGCTGGCGACCAATGAGCTCAATTTGGGTCTTTTCATCTTCCGCTCCCTTTTTGAGGCCCAGTTGAATGTTTTGAATCTGCTGTGAGACAGCCGAAAGGATACGTTCCTCGAGACGGTTGAATTCATCGAAACAACCCCATGCACCAACCTGGCAGATACCAAGGAAGATGCGGCCCATGGCTTGGAAGTCGAAAGTGTCGTCACAGCAGAAGACAAGAGTGAAGCGACCAAGCTGCACACCGAGCGCTTTAACTGATTCAGTCTTTCCTGTGCCGGCAGGTCCGTAGGGCGAACCACCAAGACGCTGGCACATGGCCTGAGTGAGCGTAAGGAAACAGCGATCGGTAAGCGGAGTCCTGACAAGACGATCGGCTACACCCAAGTATTCGAATCCGTAGTCGAGAACAGCATTCGCCATCTTGATCCTCAAGCGCTTCAGCAGGTCGTTGCCAGGTTCATATACATATCGCATCGACAGGAGCCACATGTGATGGGTCGGTGATTGTGCACCAACCTTCTGCAGCTTGTGAATAACATCGCGCTGGTGGACAAATTCGGTGATAAGATCCTCGCACTTTCTTCGATGGATAGGCTCGAGGTCGCCAAGAACTGCATCGGCCAATAGCTTAAGGGCCTTGACCTGCTTCTCGTACAGTCCAGGCAAGGTAGTGCCTTCGGCGGTGAGAGACGCCTCGACGGTCTGAGTCCACGCGATTTGAGTTCCAAGTACGACTACTTGGGTCGGATACTTGGCAACGTACTCGTTGAAGGCGACTAGGTCCATCGTATCGGCAGCCATGAGCTGGGCGAACTCTTCGAAAGCCTCAAATGTCAGTTCCGCTAGAGTGTTCTTCATGTTCAGTTCGAGGGCACCAAGCCACTCATTGATTCTCGGTGTCTGAACAAGCGAGATCTTTTTACGCAGCTTCACCTCTTCGCCCTCCTTGGAAGTGAAACCTGTGATGACATTATCCTCGTCTGTGATCAAACCAGAGATACCGGCAAACATCTTCCTAAGATGCTTAGCAATGCGGAGAACATCGTTGCTGTTGCCAATGATTTCAAGGAGATCCTCATCACCGACAAAGTAGAAACGAGGAAACGCTACACGTTCGCGCTCAAGGTACTCGCCGAGAGCTTTCTGGATCTTATTGAGGAGATCAGCGAGGCGCTCGAGTGATTTCTGAACGCCGGAGATATTGAGCACCTCTAGTACACTGGGTTGACGGGAGACCTTCTTCATGACAGATAGGAACTCGGTGTTGATGTTCTGGAAACGTGAGGACTCCATTGGCAAGAGACTCTTGATGTCTGCATTGCCTGTGAACACTCCCTCAAGGTAGACCCATTGGCGCTGGACGTCAATCCAAACATCGAAAAGTACGTGTACGCGATTGAGTCGATCCTCCCACGCGGAAGCTTCTTCCTCGAACTCCTTGTAGTACGGGGAGTGTCGCATGGCTTGCAATGAGTTGAGGTTCTCACTGCACTTGGCGAAGAGTTCATCCCAGCCCTTGATGAGACGGCACTTGCTTTGGTAGTTGACCAGCTCAAGTGTATAATCTTGCCAGGTTTCGCGAACCTGCTTGATGAACTCTTCCAGCGCCATCTCGCCTGTGGCTTGACTGATGACATCTTCGATTATCTTCTCGCTGGGACCCAATTTGAGATCCCACACATCACCTAAGGTCATTGAGGTGGGCGAATACCTCTTCTGAGGCTTGAGTTGCTTGAATATCTTGACCCAATGACGTTCGCGCACAGCATCGGACCGCAGCTTGGACAGTATCATGTTGTCCTTGATGAGTTGCTTCAATGTATTCTGAACATGGTCGAACGCTTGGTATTGTCGGAGCTTCGCCGGCATTTCCTTCGTATCCTGCATCTGGTCGTCAAGGATTTTTCTCAGCCTGCGAGGTTGTATGCTGGTCCAGAGCTCCTCACGCAGGTCATTGATACGTTTCCAAACAGAGTCAAGAATTGTCCAGACCTGCTTGAAGTCATGCACTTCGTCATAGAGGGCGTTGAGAATAGTGATAGGTGATAGTTGAAGTCCCAGGGCCTCCTTCGCCTTCGAAAGGTTACTGGACTCGGTTGTCAATTGGTCGATTCTCTTGTCGTATCTGGCAAGGATGGCGGCTGCCTCTTCTGGAGCAAGGTCACCAGCCACCGGCTTCTCCGCAGCCCACTCGGTGGTCACGTCAGAGATTTTCTGGTTGACGATCTTGTCTTCGGCGGCAATCTTCGCTCGAAGTGTATCAGCTTGATCATCAGCAATCTTCGTCTTCCGGCCCAGGACTTCAGTCAGCGTCTGCCATTCATGGTCAATTTGCTCCATTGGCAGCCAGTTTTGTGGGAATTGGTAGCGCTGTCGATTCAGTGTGGCTTGCCCCTGACGGAAAGTTGAAATCTCAGGTTCCCATTCCATTACCTGGCGCTTGCATTGCTGAACGGTTGTGATGAACGATACAGCCTGAGCTGTAGAGGACGCCTCGAGGGTCTGCACCTCAAGATCCTTGCGAGCTTTTGAGATTTCTGCGAAAACCTCGTTCATACGCTGACCGAGCCTACTGGCAAACTTTGCGAGAATCTCTTGTTGCCACTGGTCGTACTTGGCATTGACTTTGACCTGCACTTGGTCGTAGTCAACCGTAACATAGCCGAAACGACGGCTTATATCTGAGTTGTCGAATGTAGAGCGGGTCTTGCGAATCTCTTGCAAAAGCTGCAACCATCGTGAGAGATCTTCGCCGAGTATATCGTATACATGGTCGGACTGCAGATCCCACAATGACTGGAATTGGAGCCACTCGTCAACGTACGCAGAGATGTCACCTAACTTGCCTTCAACAGCGCCGTAGACTTCAATCAGCGAATCAGTACACTTGCTTGGGAGTTCCGAGAACTGGTTGCTTGCAGCATCTTTGGTTGACTCTAGTCGAATCTCGTATCGCGAAGCTTTGATCTTCTGCAGTGTGCATACGACGGCGAGCCACTGCTGAAGTTGCTCGAGCCAGCTCGCTCGGGCATATTCCACTGGAGGACTCAGGTAAATGACCTGGTTTCGCATGGTGATCTCTAGCGTGAGTCGAGACAATGTCGGATTGACTTCGTTCGCATCTCCCGCCGCAGGTTCGCTTGTAGGTCGACGGTCATCCTCATCTTCGCCGCCATTATTGAACACCTCGATCCACTGTGACATGGCACGGTTCAGGCGTACAAGAAGAATAGACTCAATTCGAGTGTTCATGTCTGACACCCACGTTGCAAGGTTGGCGTAATTTTCGAGATTTAGCTGATCAACGGACTTTTGAATAATTTCCAAGTTTTGTTGGAAAACCTCCTTGTTGTATGGGCATGTCTCCAATTCTTTCAGGGCCTTGTCGACAACAGCGTTGATGCTTACAAGGGTTGAAACCTTGATTTGAAGCAAAGAGGTTGCAGCCTGGAAGTCACGGACGAACTGTACATGCTTGCTCTCGCTCCGGACGCTTCCAGCCCCAGCAGGGAATCCGGGTTGGCGAACATGCAAGTCATATGCGTGGACAAACGACTCCCACTTGAGAGGTACGCCTTTCCCGACCAGAACTTGTACATCGTTGGCGTAGTTGTTGAGCAGAAGAGCAACACCACTCAGTTCGGAAATCGAGCGAACAGTCTGAGTATAGGTTCTGACACTTTCCATCAGGCTAACAGCGTAGGGGTAGACGCGCTTGGCTTCCTTTGAAATGTTGTTGATACCGTGCGGAATTTGGTAGCCACGCCACGTCAGATTGCGCACCTCCTTGAACAGGGCAATGACCTGACCATCAAAGTTCACGTTCAGCTCCAAGATGTTGCCTGCGGCGCGATTCCTGCTGACCAGGAACAAACGACCAGATATCGAAAGCTTGTTGCGCGCGACTGCTTGCAGCCAGCCCTCGAAGATGGGGCGCGTGTCCAGCTTCTTTTTGAACATGTTGCTTTCCGCTTGAAGCTTCTGTCCTTCGGCGTGGAGAACCCAGTCTTTTCCTAGAATATCCTCAACTTTGCCCATGTACTTTTCGAGCTGTATCTCGATTTGTCGAGCCCAGATGACAGCTCCAGAAACTGGAGGAAAGTCGCGGAGTTGTGCCATCGCGTGTGCTTCGGAGTTGGCATACTGACGCTTAAAGCGCTCGTGTAGCGCTTGAATGTCCTGCTTAACGCTTTCGATGAGTTGTGTTTGGTACTCCGAGATGGCTCCTCGAATCTTGGGTCGCACAAAGAGAGGGTTGAACTTGGAGAAGACTCGGAACATCTCGCTCGCAGTTTTAGCGGTTCCGAGACGATCGCGCAGTCTAGCGATGATTGAGTTCTCGACGCGCGAAGTACGTTCGTTGTATTTTTGCTCAGCCTGCTCGAACAAGCGCGTGCCCTCTGGCGATACGTCCAAGACATCCACGTCTTTGAGGACGTCGTAGGCTTCTTTGACCTCCTTCACAGCGTCTACATCGCCAATCTCCTCAATGATCACTTCCTTGGTCTGTGAACCATCAGACAGAGTGGATTGGGTGCCCAGAACATTGACGATGGTGCGCTGCAGCTGCTCATGGTTCTTCCTGAAAGTGGTGACGTAGCGGATGCGCTCCTCCGTCTCTCGATGACGCGGGTTGATCTTGATAGGAATGAACTTCTCGTTCCTTCGTCTCGTTACCTCACGAGCAACGTTGGTGAATTCTTTGACGTCGTCCTCCCATGTACGCCAGATCTTTTCTGCGATGTCCATGATTGCTTGGAACTCGGGATAGTCCATGTGCATCAATGTACGCCCCGACAGCTTCTTGTGCAACTCCATGTCAAGGTCAGCAGAGATGGCTTCGACAAGGGGAAGAGCTCGGCGAATCGGATACGGGCAAATGCGCAGCTTCTTGTTGAGATGGTTGAAGATCTGATTGATGGCATCTTCGACAGCAACGAGAGATGTGGAGGTGTGCAACTGGTCCAGTGGGAACTCTTTCATGAGGGAATTGTACTTCTGCACCAGGTCGGTGGTCTCCTTCAGTCCAGTATCAGCGCTGAAACTGACTGTGGCCTGAAACCTCTTCGCGTTCTTGAGTACATCTAGGGTCAACCTGACACCAGCGCTGCTGAGTTGGGCCTCGATATCGTGCAGCCTGGACTCCATCGAGATCCAGAAGCTGATTTCCTGAGCAGCTGTTCCAGTCGAGACGTCGCGAGTCGTTTTGGTGATGGTCTGTATCGACTTGATCCACCCGTTGACGGTTCCTTGTAGCTGGTTGAGAAAGACACTGTCCTGCACAATGTGGGAGGGGATTAGATCCGGAGAGGGCCTTGAGCCTTGTTGTTCCGCTTCTTGCAGGGCCAGCTGGATGTGTGGGTGCAATGGCAAGAGCAGCTCCGGAATGTCAGCGTTGTCGGACAAGTGCTGTATAGCCAACGCCAGCTCTGCCAGCTTCTTTTTCGCCGCTGAGATGCCTGTCCTCGAGTCGCTCTCGCCCTTGCTGTACAGCTCCTTCTGGTTGCGCTGGTTCTTTGTCTTGGTATAGCTGTCGAAGTAAGGCTCGAATGCGGTTTGGATGAAGGAATGGATGAACTCGAAGGGAGCGCCATCTTGCGAGGCATTGCTATTAGAAAGTACGAAACCAGGAAAGGTCGTGACTGTAACTTGATCACTGAGGGGTATCGAGGAGTCTAAGGGTATCGGTCGCTTGTGAAGAACAACAAATGTGGCGCAATGAGGAGATGCGATGAGTTCGGTGGAAGCAGTGTATGTGTAGTGTTGGGAGATGCCTGCCGGAATGTTAGCTTGAGCACATGTTCCACGCTCGTATGTACTCGCCATTCGTCTCGTCCAACCCGTCAACGGAAGCCTCGGCGCTTCTCTCCTTGATGATATAAAGCACCAACTGGTTCTCCTTGGAGAACTGCGCGCATCTCTGCAGGGTGTCGGTGCGCTTATCGTCGGAGAGCAAGCTTCCAGGCGCATAGAGATCTCGCTCTGAAGCGCCCAGATTGACGCCAAGAACCTTTTCCAGGTAGTCAACGATTATCTGAGGGTCGATGGTGGGCGGCGTGGGACTCGGCGCTCGTGAGCTGCCATTGGCGGCCCCTGGGGAGAGCGGTCCCTCCATAGTGAGCTGTTGTGTGTCTACTGGCGAGAAGACATGTGCATCCTCGTTGCCGGCGAGGTGGAGAAGCGAAAACAAGTGCGTGGATGTGTCGAGGGCGGTTGCTGGGTGGTGAAGAGAGCGTGAGCTCGCGGCGGTGATGGTGAGTGAGTGTGTTGTCTTCACCGTTGACAAAGTCGCGTCGACCCGTGGACGCGGCCGTGCCCTTTTGCCCAAACGGTGCTCTCCCGCACTTAGACCGCCGCAGGGGCGTGCTTCGTTCGCTGCGTGATTGGTGCTCCGTCTTCAGACACAGATGCAGCCTCTACAAAGACGTGGATAATGCTTGAAACAAGAGAAGGCGGGTTTCGTAATGGACGCTCCTTGCATTTGTTTATTTTGAGCTCGGTGGTGTTTACCCCGCCTTGAGAAATGGAAGGGATGAATTGACACACGACAGAGATGACAGGACAGGGACCCACTTTGCTTGCTGGCAGCCTTTGTGCTCGACTACACTAGTGCTGTACTCACATTCATTCACGACTCCTGGACGACATCCCAATCTCTAAGCAGCAAGCCACAAGGGTTTCCTGCTTCACTCTGCCGGCTCCCAGACCTCAATCTTCTGACGCCACTCTGGCTTCAAGGCAATACTCTTCAGAGCTTCCTCCGTCTTCTCCCAGGCAACACCAAATTTGCCGCTGTTCACCTTGCACATGCGCACCTCTGCAATCTCACCATCCACCTGGCTGATGAGTTCCAGCAGCATCTGCATGGATTTGACTGTGTTGCAGATGATCGCGTCCGGCTTGTCCTTGCCCTTGCCGTATTTTGCGCTCGTGAAGAGGCAGCCAATCCAATGTTGCGCATCTCCATCGCACGGCGCCAGGACCTGTGCTGTCCCTGTCGACACCGGGCTTGTCTTGCTGTGGTCTTTGGTGCAGAACTTATTGTGGTCGGCATATGCTTTCGGGTAGATGCCCTTGAAAGCTTTTGCAATGCCCGCGCCCCAGTGACCTTGCGTGTTGCATGCATGGACCAGCAGCGTGCCTCTTGGGGCGTCTGCGAACATGTCGCCTGTATGGTAAGAAAGTTGAAGTGACTGACGGTCTGCACGTGGGGCGATTCTAGCCGTGACAGACACTTCGAGCTTACCAGCAGGGAGGTGGGTGTAGTCCAGGTGCCGGGAGCTGACCTTGGTGGTGGTCTGGAGCTTCTTGGACGGACGTGGGGAGCTCGAAGCCATTCTTTTGGTTCCGCCGGCACCAGCCGACCTAGAATGAGAATCGTTGTTGATGTCACGTAGAGAGGACATGACGGGGTCTTGTTAGGTTCCACGGTGACGGAGATTTTTTTGTGAGATGTAGACGTCGGCGAGGAACACAGGCTGAAGAGAAGAACGGTGTGTGCAGCATGGTAGTGAAGGTGAGAGTGAAAGTGAAAGGCAACGATGCCGTGGTGCAGGAGCAACACAATGCAACAGCCCTGGGCTTTACATGAACAGCGCTGTCTAGAGGCGTTTAGCATGACTACTCGTTTGCTTGCGCTATGAAGAAATCTTTGCAGTCGTCCACTCCACAGCGTTGTTGTCATCTGGAGATGTGAACGATCTCACGCGAAGGATTTACCAACCACTCTCAAGATACCTAAAAATGTGGCCGCTTTTTCTGCAACACAAGAGATGGCGTGATGATGGAGGAACCTGACTCTGCATCGTTGGACAGTCTGTTGGCGTTCCTGTGACGAAGGTCGAGTTGATGTTCCGGGAAGCGGCGAGGCGGCGGCTGCCAATCATGGCGCGGCAAATCTGATGATTACTGTAACTCTCGTCCCTGCCAATTCTTCGCTCGACGACATCTTCCATCACCCCAACCCGCACCCCCCGTCCACGATGCCCGCCCTCGCCAACAGCGCCCGTGCCGTCGCACGATCATGGACAGCCCACCAGATGCCCGTCGCCCGGGCGGGCTGCACCGCCATGCAGACCCGTAACGCGTCGGCGTCGTCGTTCGACAGCCCCTTCAAGGGCAGCGCCGACAGCACCAAGATCCCCTCGTTTGCCGCCTACCGAAACAAGAACGGCGAGCAGAGCACCAAGGTCTTCCAGTACTTCATGGTCGGCACAATGGGCGCCCTGTCCGCTCTTGGCGCGAAGGCGACCGTCCAGGGTAAGCCCGCCCACCTGGCAGCCCCCGCGAGCAGCCCGGCAGAGCTCGGGAGAGCAGCGGAAACACGACACGCGGTGGACTGGAGGCTGCTGGAGAGCCATTGGCTGCTTTGCGGATGATGGGGAGCTGCTCTTCGATGGAGAACAAACCGGCTAACGCATTGCGCGACAGACTTCCTCGTCAACATGTCCGCCTCAGCCGACGTTTTGGCCCAGGCCAAGGTCGAGATCGATCTCGCTGCCATCCCCGAGGGCAAGAACGTGCGTCCCCCGATACGTGGAGGATGGATTGGGCAGCAGCTAAGACAGCACAGGTCATTATCAAGTGGCGAGGCAAGCCCGTCTTCATCCGCCACCGCACCGAGGGCGAAATCAAGGAGGCCGAGGACACCAAGTGGGAGTCTCTGCGTGACCCCCAGTCCGACGGCGACCGCGTCCAGAAGCCCGAGTGGCTGATCATGTTGGGTACGACAACCCCCACGGACCCCAGCACGCATGCAGGAGGCTAACGGATACAGGCGTGTGCACCCATCTCGGTTGTGTGCCCATTGGCGAGGCCGGCGACTTTGGCGGCTGGTTCTGCCCCTGCCACGGATCCCACTACGACATCTCTGGCCGCATAAGAAAGGGACCCGCCCCGCTCAACCTCGAGGTGCCCGCATACGACTTCCCCGAGGAGGGCAAGGTTGTCATTGGTTGATTCACGCGCATGTGTAAAGTAGCGAGGAAAGAGAGGGTGGGAGAGAGCTGGCTGTGTCAATAGGAGCAAGCATTACCATTTCCTTTTGGTTTTTATTTAGATTCGGCTTGTGTGCGTAGGAATGTAACACCAGTTAGAGTCACTGCACGCATGTGGGTTCAGATTGTGGTGTGTTGGTTCCTTGATGGATTCGAGTGTACGACTACTGACCGCCGCTCAAGAACGACTTGACGGCCTCGACGGCGCCTGCGAAGCGGCTCGCCTCGATCAGCGTCAGATGGCCCTGGGGCTTGACGCCCATCTCCTGGAAGGCTCGCTTGCTGTCGCTTGCGCCCTCGTCGACCGGGGTATCATAGTCAAAGGTCGTGTGGCCCACCGCGTGCTGGTGCAGCATCTCGTCCTCGGGGTGGAAGTAGAAGGTCTCGTCGTCGGCCTTGCCCGCCTTCTTCTTCTTGCTGGGCGGCTGGCCGACTGCCGGCAGACTCGAGGCGACCTCGGAGTAGGCTTTGGAGAGGACGAGGTAGTGTGTGAATGCGTAGGGCTCCTTTTCGTCGACGGCCCACTGGATCTCCTCCATGAGCATCGTGTACATGGGCGGCACAATCTCGTGGGGCATGTTGATGAAGCGCTCGGTGAGGATCAGGCCGATCTGCGCGGGTGCGGCGGGGAGCAGGCCTGGCGCTTTCTTGTCGAGGTAGGCGTGCAGGTCGCGGATTACCTTCTTGTCCTGCTCTGCGTTAGTTGGGCGATACACTGCACGCAGTGCCTGGGCGGTACCTTGTGTGTCTCCAGGTTCAGCACGGTCAAGAAGGCATAGGGATCCGTCTCCAGGCCGTCGACCTTGACAGTGCTGCCCAGCAACGGCTGCGACAGAATGACATCGGCGAGCTCGCTCAGGTCGAACAGCTGGTTGTCGACGTCCAGAAGCTGGCGCAGCAGCGATTTCAGGCCGTGGAAGTCGACCTCCGGGTTGGGATCGAACCACTCGAAGTCGACGTTCACCATGTCCATGTCCTAGCGATGCATGAGCTCCGTCGCATTGCGCGGGGAAGGATGCGCCAAACCTCGTCGCTGTCGCTCTCGTCGTCGGCCTTGCTACCCTTGGCCTTTGCCTTGCCCTTGCTCTCGGACGCATCCGGCAGCTCCTCTGGGTCCTGTTTCCGCTTGGCCATGGTCAATGTGTGTGGTGTTGTATGCGTATGCCACCAAAACCTGCGCGTACGTGCATACGCCTGGCCTGCACTCGACGGCGCTAGACAACATAACATGGCTATCGATAAATTTTGGAAAACGGCCCCACTACAATTCGTCGTCCGAGTCAACCCCTCCGCCGTCGCTCTCCTCTGCTTTTGGACCCTTCTTTTTCCTCCACTCTCTCTTTTCTCTTCACTTTTCCTTTCACGTTTCCTTTCACGCTTCCTTCCACGCTTCCTTCCACGCTTCCTTCCACGCTTCCTTCCACGCTTCCTTCCACGCTTCCTTCCCCCCCCCCCGCCAACATGACGACCGACGCCAAAGACCCCATCCCCCCGCACAAGACGTTCGACACCATCCTGGTGCTCGACTTCGGCTCGCAGTACACGCATCTGATCACCCGCCGCCTGCGCGAATTCAATGTCTACTCGGAGATGCTGCCGTGCACCACCAAGCTGGCCGACCTCGACTTCACACCCAAGGGCATCATCCTCTCCGGCGGCCCGTACTCGGTCTACGAAGAGGGCGCGCCTCACGTGGACCATGCCGTGTTCGATCTGGGTGTGCCCATTCTGGGAATATGCTACGGCCTGCAGGAGATGGCATGGCACTTTGGAAAGAACGCAGGCGTCGCAGCCGGCGAGAAGAGGGAGTACGGCCACGCGTACCTCAAGCTCGAGCAGCACGGCGGCCACGTCGACGAGCTGTTCAAGGGCCTCGAGAACGACATTGAGGTCTGGATGAGCCACGGCGACAAGCTGAGTCACATGCCCGAGAACTTTGTCACCGTCGCGACCACCAGCAACTCGCCCTACGCCGGCATTGCCCACAGCGCCAAGAAGATGTACGGGATCCAGTTTCACCCAGAGGTCACACACACGCCCCAGGGCAAGGTCCTGCTGAAGAACTTCGCCGTCGACATCTGCCAGTCCAGGACCGACTGGACCATGGGCAAGTTTGTCGACCAGGAGATTGCGCGCATCAGGAAGCTGGTCGGCGACAAGGGACAGGTCATCGGCGCCGTCAGTGGTGGTGTCGACTCGACCGTCGCTGCCAAGCTGATGAAAGAGGCCATTGGCGACCGCTTCCACGCCGTCATGGTCGACAACGGTGTGCTCCGCCTGAACGAGGCCAAGCAGGTCAAGGAGACCCTCGACAAGGGCCTCGGCATCAACCTGACAGTCGTCGACGCCTCGGACCTCTTCCTCGACCGCCTCAAGGGCATCACTGACAACCCCGAGCAGAAGCGCAAGGTCATCGGCAACACCTTTATCGAGATCTTCCAGGAAAAGGCAAAGGAGATTGCTGCCAAGGCCCACGACACCCCCAACGCCGGCGAGATCGAATGGCTCCTCCAGGGCACCCTGTACCCCGACGTCATCGAGTCGCTGTCTTTCAAGGGCCCCTCCCAGACCATCAAGACGCACCACAACGTCGGTGGCCTCCCAGCCAACATGAACCTCAAGCTCATCGAGCCTCTGCGTGAGCTCTTCAAGGACGAGGTCCGCGAGCTCGGCAAGGAGCTGGGCATCAACGAGGAGCTTGTCTGGCGCCACCCCTTCCCCGGCCCAGGCATTGCCATCCGCATCCTGGGCGAGGTCACCCGCGAGCAGGTCCGGATTGCACGCGAGGCCGACTTCATCTTCATCGAAGAGATCAAGAAGGCGGGGCTGTACAGAAACATCAGCCAGGCGTTTGCGGCGCTGTTGCCGGTCCGGGCGGTTGGTGTCATGGGCGACAAGCGGGTGCACGATCAGGTCATTGCACTGAGGGCGGTGGAGACGAGCGACTTTATGACCGCGGACTGGTACCCCTTCGATGGCGAGTTCCTGAAGCGCGTGTCGAGGCGCATTGTAAACGAGGTCAACGGTGTTTGCCGTGTTGTCTACGACAGTGAGTTTGCCATTCTGCTTGGACGTGTGGAGATGCAGATGCTGACAGCGAGACAGTTACCAGCAAGCCCCCTGGCACCATCGAGATGGAGTAGATGGCTGGCTTCACATTGGACGAAAGCAAGTTGGACCAGCACAAGAGCCGCTAGGGTCGACTAGGCGTATATGATATTGGACACGGAAAAGCATATGAATAGACGATAGAGACATTGATGATACCCTGCGAAGAAGACGCGATAGACGAGATTCAATAAAGACATGGTTCCACTACCGAAGTGCTGCCAAAAGTACGGACACAGTACGGTCACAGTGCGGACACAGTATGGACACAGTATGGACACAGTATGGACACAGTATGGACACAGTATGGACACAGTATGGACACAGTATGGACACAGTATGGACACAGTATGGACACAGTATGGACACAGTATGGACACAGTATGGACACAGTATGGACACAGTATGGACACAGTATGGACACAGTATGGACACAGTATGGACACAGTATGGACACTCTATGGATACTCTATGGACACTCTACTGTGAGGCGTTGCGGAGTGCGTGGTTTACATCGTTGAAAATACTGTCGAGACGGACCTTGTACCTAGAAGAGTACGTTCACCGGTTTTCAGGATTATTGAGCCATGGGTTGTCGTGTGAGGATTTTCCAAGCAGATTGATGGCAGTGACGCTGGTGAAGTATGCACCCAAGCAAAGTCAAAAGCTGGGAAGGCACATTAGATGAATCGAGCTCACCAACTTACAGTCTCTAGAATTTCACCGAGCAAGTTCTACCATCCAAGTCTGACCAGATATTACTATGCTTGTTGACATCTCAATCCTCAAGCACATGTCAAGACAGCCCTGCACACGGACCAGTGTCTATGTCAAACCTCCGCGCTCACTCCGTAGCACCCAAGATAGGTACCTAGCTCCCCTGCATGAAGCCCACACGTCAGACCGATAACAGCCTGTACACCTCCACGTCCCCTCAACACCCAAAATCACAAAACAACACCACGCCGACAATGCGATGAACCGCCCCTCAGCCTCGCGCTCGCGCTCGCGGCCATCGCGCCCCTCACAACCGCGGACCGCCTCCTTCGCCCCGTCGCTCCGCCGCCGCAACACGTCACAATCCGGCCACAGCTACGACGACCCGGAAGCCGCCTCGACCGCCGCCGCCGATGCCGTCATCGCGTCCGAGATTGCGGAAATCAAGCGCTACGAAGACTTCACGACCATCGACTGGGTGCAGGACGCCGCGCGCGAATCGCTGCGGCGCAAAGCACGGCGCAAGTCGCGCCTGTCCCGCGTCAACGAGCATACCAGCGGCCGCGTGTTTCTGGGCCGCGGGCGGGGCAAGTGGCGGCGCAAGATTGCAGAGGCGTACGACGCAGGTCAGGCGTGGATCGTGGTGACGCTGGTTGGCGCCGCGATTGGGCTGAATGCTGCCTTTCTCAACATCGTGACCGAGTGGCTGTCGGATATCAAGCTGGGGCGGTGCACCACGGCGTTCTATCTCAATGAGAGCTTCTGCTGCTGGGGCGCCGAGCAAGGCTGTCCTGAGTGGAAGCGCTGGAGTCATGTGTGGCCCGTCAACTATGTCATGTACATGGCGTTTGCAGGCCTCTTTGCGCTTACCGCCGCGACGCTGGTGAAGAGCTTTGCGCCGTATGCGGCGGGGAGTGGTATCAGTGAGATGAAGTGCATTATCGCCGGCTTCGTGATGAAGGGGTTTCTGGGGGCTACAACGCTGTTCATCAAGAGCATTGGACTGCCGCTTGCGATTGCGTCGGGCTTGAGTGTCGGTAAGGAGGGACCGAGTGTCCACTATGCCGTCTGCACGGGGAATGTGATTAGCAGGTTCTTCGACAAGTATCGACGAAACGCGGCCAAGACGAGGGAGATTCTGAGCGCAAGTGCGGCGGCGGGCGTGGGCGTCGCGTTTGGCAGTCCCATTGGAGGTGTGCTGTTCAGTCTCGAGGAGATGTGTAATCACTTCCCACTGAAGACCATGTGGAGGAGTTACTTTTGCGCGCTGGTGGCTACCGCTATGCTGGCTGTACGTCTGATATCTTACGCTACAGCATCTACATCCACCCCTGCTAATGCGGTGTGTATAGGCAATGAATCCTTTCCGTACCGGCCAACTCGTCATGTTCCAAGTCAAATACGACCGCTCGTGGCACTTTTTCGAGATCCTCTTCTACCTTATCATCGGCGCGTTCGGCGGTCTATATGGCGCCTTTGTCATAAAGTGGAATCTGAAAATGCAGGTCTTCCGCAAGAAATACCTTTCCGCATACCCCGTCACCGAGGCTGTCGTCTTAGCTGTCGTTACGGCGGTGATTTGCTACCCAAACATGTTCTTGCGCATCGACATGACAGAGAGCATGGAGATTTTGTTCCAAGAATGTGAAGGCGGTCATGATTATGACAAGCTGTGCGAGTACGTCCCTCCAACCCCAACCCCCGCTGAACATGACTGACTACAACCTCAGCCGCGACCAACGCTGGCACATGATTTTCTCTCTCGCGCTCGCCACCACAATCCGCACCCTCCTCGTCATCATCTCTTTCGGCTGCAAAGTTCCCGCCGGCATCTTCGTCCCCTCCATGGCCGTTGGCGCTGCATTCGGCCGCATGGTCGGCATCCTTGTGCAAGCCCTGCACGAATCCTTCCCAAGCAGCGCCTTCTTCTCGGCCTGCGAACCTGACGGGCCCTGCATCACGCCGGGCACATATGCATTCCTAGGCGCCGCAGCTGCCCTATCCGGAATAATGCACATCACGGTATCGGTGGTGGTAATCATGTTCGAAATCACCGGTGCGCTAACCTACATCCTCCCCACCATGATCGTAGTCGGCGTCACCAAAGCCGTCAGCGAGCGCTTCGGCCACGGGGGCATCGCAGACCGCATGATCTACCTCAACGGCTACCCCTTCCTGGACAACAAGGAAGAACACACCTTCGGCGTCCCCGTCAGCGCAGCAATGAGTTCCAACATCGCCTGTCTCCCCGCCCGCGCCATGGCGCTGCGCGATCTCGAAGCCGTGCTCAACAAGAGCGAGGACGCGTATCAGGGGTATCCGATCGTGGAATCTCTCACGTCAAAGACACTGCTGGGGTATATCGGTCGTACAGAACTCCGGTATGCACTCGACAAAGCACGACTTTCCGGCTCGTTGACGTCGGATTCTACCGTCTCCTTTACCCCTACCTCTACCTCTACCTCTACTTCCACTTCCATGTCCGACGTTGACACCCACCACCTCAATTTCTCCCGCTTCGTCGACCCAACACCACTAACAGTACACCCGCGCCTCCCCCTCGAAACCGTGCTGCAAATCTTCCAGAAAATGGGCCCCAGGGCTATTCTCATCGAGTACCGCGGTCGCCTGACGGGGCTGGTAACCGTGAAGGATTGCTTGAGGTTTCAGTTTAAAGTCGAGGCTGCGGGGCATGGTGCGCAGGCACAAGGCGGCGGTGGTGGGATTGGGGAGGATGAGCGCATGGAGGCGTGGAATGCGAGGTTGCTTGCTGTGGTGAGTGTGGTAAATGCGGTGTGGCAGAGGGGGTTGAGGGTGTTGGGGTTGAGGAGGGGTGGGGACGTTAGGCTTGCGGGTCCGGATGTCGGGAGGAGGGGGCAGGGGGGGTTTGTGGGTGAGAGGGGTGGGGAGGAGTTGGTGGATCGGGGGAGGCCGGGGAGTAGGTAGGTAGATGGGTGGGTTGATAGATAGCAGCTTCAAGAGCGCTTTGATGATTATGTTTTGCTTGTTTCTGTTCGCGCTTATGGAGCTTGACCTCACGTCCCTCCTTATGCAATGTGCCTCCAATTCACTATGCTCGTTCTGCATCACCGCCCGTTTATCGCTGTGAACCCTCCTGAGCTCATTCTCGGCCTCGGTGTCGCACTCGCACTCGCACTCGCACTCTCCTCCTTCTCCCGCCCGTTCACCCTTGGCGGCCCACGCATCTCCATCTCGATCTGCATGGCCGCGGGATCTTCCTCGCCCTCACTCTCCGCAACTCTCTCCTCGCCCGCACCTCCATCGATGTCCATGGCCTCTGTTTCTGGCACGGGCGGCACGACCTCCTTCCTCGCCAGCGGATCGAGCTCTGTGCCGTTCTGCGGTGCAGATGTGGAAGTGGACTCTGCTTCGCGGGCTCGGGCGAGCAGGTCCTGTGCAGCGTCCGAACCGATCGGTATGCTCGGCAGCGTTGTCTGTGTGGTGCCGTTCGCGTTCGCAGGTCTCGCCATGTCTGTGTCCACCGCCTTGCCCTTTCCTTTGGTCTCCTTCTCGCTCTCCTTGACAGCATTCTCCTTAGCTGCTACTTCCAGCTCTGCGGCCTTGCGCTTCCGCCACGTGCCATACTGCGTTGTCTTGGGCACGACGTCGACCAGGAACTCGAGGTTGTCGGTCTTGCTCACAGCGCTCGAGACGTCGCGGTACTGGATGTTGCGGCGCGGCTTGCGCTCCGTTTTGACGACGTTGTGTGTTGTGGTGGCGAGGTGCTGGATCATCATCTCTGTCGCGAGCGCGATGGCGAATGAGGCATTCTTGGTGACCGTCAGGCGTTCCGGGTCTGCGTTGATGATTTTCTGGACGCGCGCGACTGGGCGCGTTAGTTGAGACAGATCATAGTGAGGAAGCTTGCAGGACATACGTGGGAGGGAGACATGGCCTGTGACTTCTTTCGAAGGCGCAATGGGGGTGTTGTTGTATGGCATCGTGACCGAGTGTGATGGCAGCGGTTGCTATGGAGTTGATGTGACAGCGTCGAGGTGGATTGTGGAGCTGTTCGTGTATGTGATTGTCCAAAAAGTGATGTCGAGTCCAATGACGCGTTCGTTGCGCGCAAAAGGACTGGAATCGGTATATGGCGCGTGTGGGTGGGTATTGGTGAGAGTGAAGATGTCGATAAGAGGAAGGTAGTGTAATGGGAATGGCAGGTTTAGCCGAGTGAGCCGCCTAACGGTAGGCACATGTAGATTCAGGCATCACTCCTCACATATAAAGCGAGCCTTGGCTCTCCTTGGCCGTCATCAGTGGGCAACTTTCCATATCGAATTTGTTGAGATATGAGACTTCTATCTTTATTGCTCGCAGCTGGAGCGGCTGCCGAGCTCTCTCAAGTGCCCTTCCAGAACACACCAGAAGTCGAGGGCTTCCAGGTTTACCAAAGCCAATTCTCCGAACATCATTCCATCCGCATCAAGCAGCAGCAGAACGGAACTCTCTGCGATGCACGCTCGAAGCAGTACACCGGCTGGTTAGATGTTGGCTCCAAGCACATCTTCTTCTGGTACTTCGAGTCGCAGGCCAAGCCGTCAGAAGATCCGTTGATGCTATGGCTGACGGGCGGCCCTGGCGGATCGGGGATGATTGGACTGCTTCAAGAGAATGGGCCCTGTCTGATCAATGAGTATGGAAACGGAACTGTCTACAATGAACACGGGTGGAGCAAGAACGCAAATGTCATCTACGTTGACCAGCCGGCGGGTGTTGGCTTCAGCTACGTTGACGAAGGTGTACCGCTCCCTGCAACGAGTTTCACTGCTGCTGAGGATATGCATCACTTCCTGCAGCTGTTTACAAGCGATGTCTTTCCGAAGCTGAACGGCCAAGAGTTCCATATTACGGGAGAGAGCTATGCGGTACGTTGTGTGAGCACTTGGAGTATCTCCAGCTGACTTGCAGCAGGGTCACTATTTCCCCACGCTGGGAGCTCAGATAGTCTCTCAGAACCTGCTCTACCCAAAGCGACCTCAGGTAAACCTACAGTCAATCTTCGTTGGCAACGCATATGTCAGTCCCCTCGACACGGCCTTTGGCTACTGGGAGACGCTCTGCACGACCAACCCCGGCATCGAATCTCCCATCTTCAACCAAACGCGCTGCGATATCATGGCCACCCATCTCCCTCGCTGCCTGGAACTAGCCCGTGTCTGCTACGAGCACCCAGACCCCGCGATCTGTCTAGCTGGCGAGGAAGTGTGCTGGAACGGGGTAATCGTGCACTACGACGGCGAGTCTGGCGCAGGAGGCCGCAACCGCTTCGACATTACGCATCCATGCGAAACGGGCGACGACCTCTGCTACCCCGAGATCCCAAGGATTGGGGAGTACCTCAACCTACCATGGGTGTACGAAGCCCTGCATGTTCCCAAAGCAGTCGGTAACTATAGTGTCTTTTCCGAGGAAGTTGCCATTGCTTTCTCGTTGACGAACGACCTGGGCATTAGCACGCAACCACAGGTCTTGTACCTGCTAGAGAACGGCATCGATATACTTTTTTACCAAGGGAATCTCGATCTTGCGTGCAACACAGCGGGAAACTTGCAGTGGGCAAATTCGATGCCGTGGAAGGGTCAACCGGCGTTTGTCGCACAGAGCAAGCAGATGTGGAAGCACGGCAAGGAGGAGGTCGGCTGGTACAAGGAGGTCAAAGTCGTGACTACTAGTGGTAGAGACACGACCTTTGCGCTGAGTACTGTCAACGGAGCGGGGCACTTGGTCCCGTACAATAAGCCGGAGGAGGCACTGGCTCTTGTGGATAGGTGGTTGACCAAGCGCAGTTTCGCGTAGTCGCATCCACTTGGTCCGCATGTAGATACAAGAAGGTTGTAGATGATTGTGGCATCAAGTATAGTGGAGCGTAAGGAGTGAAGAAGTTGGCAAGTCGCCGCTTGATCAAGGACCAGACAAAGAACACTAAAGGATAGCAGTCTTGGTGCACCAAAACCCTAAAGCTTTGCATGGCAGTGAAATTATGCTCAGGTGTAGATGTGCCCCCTGCGTTGTGTGTGTTGATTCTGCTGATCACACTCCTGCAAAGGTACGTGAATCCTTGACCTTTGCCAATATACAAAGAGCCGCAAACATCGTCACAACTCGAAAGATCGTGACACACGGCCGCAGCGATCGGCCAGGAACACATTCCAGCCCACTTTCGTCCCGCAGCAGCGCATCATCGTGCCGCATCGTGTTCAAAAGCCCAAATTTGGACGTGCATTTTCCCCACCATGAGATCATAACGTTTAGCACGCGACTACGTCATCGTCATCGGTCTTCGCACACGACCTTTATAAAGGGTCTGCACGCTACGAAGCATCACGATATTCACTCATCAACCACTTCAATAACCTCAATTACACTCAATTCACCCCATTACCTCCAACAAACCCCAACACACACATCATCATGTCTGGAACCTCCAACGTCGGTAACTCCCAGGTCTACGAGGCCGGTGACCAGCGCAACTACAAAGACTCTGAGATCGAGGAGGCAAAGAAGGAGAACCGCTTCCACGAGGGCAAGGAGAACTCCCACAAGGCTCAGGACTCCAGTAAGTTTTCTCACTATGCTTCCATTTCCATCACCATTTCCCCCTCATTTTGTCATCATCAGCATGCTAACAATGCCACAGAGGATGAGCGA
Source organism: Ascochyta pisi (assembly GCA_039634435.1). Classification (NCBI taxonomy): domain Eukaryota; kingdom Fungi; phylum Ascomycota; class Dothideomycetes; order Pleosporales; family Didymellaceae; genus Ascochyta; species Ascochyta pisi. The sequence continues at coordinate 269,337 of CP113331.1, read as the reverse complement.
TCCATTGCCAACAAGCTCGAGCGCGAGTCGAAGCGTGAGCACGAGGATGACGAGAAGTTGAGCGAGGAGGACCGTCTGCGCAAGGTTGACGCCACGCTGCCCGCGAAGGCCCACGGTAACGAGCCCAGCGCTGGCGCCAAGCTCGACCAGGAGCTGAGGGACGAGGAGGAGGCTGAGCTCAAGCGCAAGGGCAAGGCCTAAATGTATCGTTTCTGTGACAAGAGCGATGCTGAGATACCCTACGATACGAAGTCTAAATGACCAGCCACTGCGGCGGCATTGAATGAAATGAATGAACGATCAAATCTCGGTCTCTGTGTAACGTGAAGGTGTCCCTCTCTTTTGTACTCGAAATACCACAATATGCCAGCTTTGGTATTTGCGATATCGCAGCTTTGTCGGAGATGATGAAATGCCCCTCCACAGATTCGTGCTCTCTAACCCCACCATCCAAGCTCCCATCCCTGACTCGGACTTAGATTTCCCGGTTACCTTCAGTATCCGCTTATCACAGCCCGCGTATGGTGGCAGAGTGCGAACTCGACCCAATCACCACAGCAACTCCTTCAAAAGGCCCAATTCCCCCGTCTTGACACCTCGTACTGTACATGAGTTCTCTCGGCGCAGGAAATCTTATCCGCACCACCCTTGCCCTCTCCCGGAGCTCTATCGCCCTTAAACCCCGCGTTTCGAGCTTCCCATCGTCCATTGCCCTTCGCATTGCCCCTGCCGCGTTCAGCAGAGTTTTCGCCAGAATGTCCAGCTCGCAAGCTAAGCGCCTCACCGGCAAGACCATCCTGATAACGGGCGCCAGCTCGGGAATCGGCAAGAGTACCGCTCTAGAGTTTGCGCGCACACAGCCCGATGACTTGAAGCTTATCCTCACAGCGCGCCGCGAGGACGCTCTGAAGGAAGTCAAGAAGGAAATCGAGGGATTCACAAAGGGCGTGAAGGTCCACATTGTGAAGCTCGACGTCAGCAACGTTTCGGAAATCGGACAGTTTGTAGGCAACCTGCCCGCCGAGTTCAAGGAGATCGACGTCCTGGTGAACAACGCGTACGTGTTTCGCCGCCCCTCCAAAAAAGGTAAGAGTACGTAGACATGGAAGCTGACTGCAAGTAGCGGCCTCGTCAAGGGCGTCGACAAGGCCCCAGAGATCAAAGCCGAGGACATCAACACTATGTTCCAAACCAACGTTACAGGCCTCATCACAATGACCCAAGCCATCCTGCCCATCTTCCTTGCCCGCCCGGACGGCGGTCGCGGCGACATCATAAACATCGGCTCTATCGCCGGCCGCGAACCCTACCCGGGTGGTTCCATCTACTGCGCGACCAAGGCGGCGGTGCGCTCGTTTACAGATGCGCTGCGCAAGGAGTTGATCGCGAGCAGGATCCGCATCATTGAGATTGACCCGGGGCAGGTCGAGACTGAATTCAGCGTGGTCCGGTTTGGCGGCGACAAGGAGAAGGCGAAGAAGGTCTACGAGGGTGTGGAGCCGTTGACGGGCGATGATATTGCGGAGGTTGTTGTATTTACGGCAGGGAGGAGGGAGAATGTTGTCGTTGCTGATACGCTAATTTTCCCCAACCACCAGGTGAGACGAGTCTTTGGCATCGAGGCGAGCTGGTTGCTAATGTGTAACAGGCGGCTGCGACGGTTATGCACAGGAAGTCGACGCTATAGAAGTGTCAGTCCAAATGTACATATTGAACAGTATCGAGCGGCGGACTGCCAAGACCATAGCCATAGGCTTTCCGGTTGCATACTCAGTACTAGCATTACCTTGACCGAAACTTTCGAAACAGTGCTTGTCCCAATATTACGACACTCGTACTCGCCAAAGGCCGTTGCTATTTCACGGCAGAAACTCTTCACCGCTGAAAGCTTGCAACACGATAACAGATAGCAGCAGCAAGCTATATACCGAAGCATTCTTACAGTGGAAAATGCATTGTTCCTGGATTGAGAGAACTGATGTTGCTCTGCTTCGTCAAAGACATCTTTCTGTCTACTACTGTAACTGCCCACTGACGAGGCAAGGTGTGCATTGTTTCAGTCAAGCTGGATTGCAAAGAAAGGCATACATGGCTGGGTCTTTGGGAGGATTGCGACACAGGACAAAGATACATGCGAGCTAACAAAGCCAGCCAAGACATGATTTTTTTCACGTTTTCGAACTCAACGAGGATAAAGACATGGAACAACAGGCACTGTGCGTGCCAACAGCATGACGAACCTAGCGGGTAAATGCAAGTTCAACAACCTCGAGGAAGATGAACATACCGTCGAGCAGCCTCCTGTGTCTAATGAGGATACAAGCAACATACAGACAGTCACTATGCGTGCGCCTCCTCGAAGTGGCGGGACGATATCCGTCGCACGTATGATGGCGAGCGCAATCGAGGACGGCTTTCCACTTGCCGACCAAGAACTCGATTCGGATTCTGACGAAGATTTCGAAGGTCCCCCCTCTCCGCCATATACTCCAGACTTAGACGCAATCACCGAAGATGATGAAACCTCGAACGACGGGTTCGTTGACATCGTTGACTACGAAGTACCAAAATACTGCCACGACCCTTACTTCGCAGGGCATCCGGAGTGCCACAAGCGCCATATATCCGACACCCATGGTTTCCGTGCAATTGATGCAGCAGAAGACTTCCAGCTGCGCTTTGCTGCAACGCACAATGGGGGCGATAGCATCGCGCACTACCGCAACTGGCGCCGCTTGAAGTTGGAGTATGGGGAGACTGTGGTGCATGGACGGTCATCGCTGCGCAATGAAGTTATTGTCGAGGAAGAGGAGGAGGGTGTTCGCACGCATGGGCAATCAAGCTGGAACCCAGACCAGGTTCAGATTCTCAGTACGTCTCATGAGGACTTCGTCGAGCATTATTTGCGGAAGCTGAGGGAGCGGGCGACACACGCGAAGCAACTTCACGTTGATGCAGATCATGTCTCAACATCGGCAAACTCGGTCACTGGTGCTCTTGACTTACCTAAATCTGTTATTTTCGATGAGGGTGAGCAGACTACTGTCACAGTCACGATATCCGCACCATTTGATGTTTCTTTCATGCCAGTAAGCGCTTTGACTTCTCGATCTTCTTCTGATGAAATCCCTCCGTACAACTTGGTACCTTCAAAACACACCTCAGTTACTACCACGCTGTCCAACGGCAGTATGGAGTTTGAATACTTGCAACAGATTAATGCTATCGGCCTCGAAACTGCGACTCACTCCTCCGCAGCTGCCCTAGGTGATAGACCCATGGTGGACCTGCCGGATGCGTACTCTCCAGCGCCAGAGCCGTGCGACGTAACAACAGGATCCTCTTCGATAAATGCCGTCGACTCTACAGAAAATATAGACAATGCTTGCACTACGCCAGTCCGTATCGTCAGCTCTAACTCGAGTCCAAGCTTTGCATTACAGACTCCACCACAGTTTATTACAGAATTGCTGTCAGACTCTCCAAGCGTTACCTCTACCAGCGAACTACCTAACATTTTCCCACCAAGCATAAACATGCAGCTACCGGGCTTTGACTACCGCATCGAAGCTATGCACCAGCCTCAAGTAAAGCAGGCAACCATCAACACCCAAGGTTCGTACTCACGACTATTCGACAACCTGCATTCGAAGACTTTCCGCTAAGTCTGGAGCAGCAAAGCCAAAGCCCTAGTCAAAAGCCGGGCTTACATTACTTCTCGCGCGACCAAGCGAGCCAGACAACGGGTCCTGCGGTCCACGAAGAAGCTGAGTAAGACGGTGTTATACTTTCGTCTGTAATTGTTGCTGCTCGTGATCCTTACGAGACCACTGTACTCGCTTGAAAGCGTGTCGAGTCTGCGACAAAGCAAATCTTTTTCTTTAGTAGACAGAAGATCTATTTTATGATACCATATCTGCTTTGTGCTCGAACCAAATATATATAAGATCCATCTTGACCATGTCCTTGTTCTAGCACTGTGGCAATTATCAATAAAGGATTGTATTGGTCAATTTCAACGTGTTTTTCATTGGAAGCCTTCAATTTGGAAATAGCTTAGGTATCCAAAATACATGATTGTAGCCGATGTTATGGGTGTCTACCGAGCTGAAGTTTGTTTGTGCATCAATCCTCGACCAAATTACAGAACGCTCACAATGCATTGATCCTTTGGAAAGACTCAACCAAACCGCGCGATTCTGGTCTTACAGTCACACAACCGATGGACGTGTGGTGCACATTGTGCTGTAAAAATGTTAAGAATTGGTTATACCTGTCTCAAAATATGGTCGACGCTACTGCAGCAACATTTACCTTCACTTCACCTTGTGTTTTCCCGCACCTAACCAGTGAAAGATCTTGCCGCAATTTCTTTGCCCTATCAAACGTCCAGACGAATGCAAGACCCACTTTCCCCAGCCGTTGCTCATGGATATAGGATCGTGCGAGTCGCCAGACCCACCTACACCTCGACCACCGCAACTGCCCTATCTGACCTTTGAGTTCCTGCACTTCTCTTTACAGAACACTTCACAGCTTCTTAACACCACAACTTGACTCCAATCATCGCTCAACTGTCACATACATTACAATCCTTTAAGTCACCAAGTTCACCACTCTCAGAATGGCTACTTATATGTACACCTCTGCCACGGGCAGCAACTGGGACGATGATGACGACGAATTCGACATTGATACTTTCAAGGCGACCTCCGACTTCTCGGCGCCCACCATCGATGCCCTACAGCGCGCGCCCGCCGTTGTTGAGGAGGAAGAGTACGAAGTCAAGCAGTTCGCCGCACCTGCGCCTCGTAAGCCCGCTATTGACTACGACTCAATCCCTAGTTACCTGTGGCCATCTCCTGCCCGAGCGACCGCGGAGCTCTGGACTAAGGACGAGTATCGCCGCCCGGCCTACGTCGAGATGAGCCATGAGGGCGGCTATATCTATTCTGACCAGCGCCACAAGTACAACACCAACTGGCTATTGGCCAAAGTCAACATGGGCTGCAGCATGGCAGCGCCTACTTTGATGAAACTATCCCCTCTTCAGCAATCGATGACCTGGGAAGAGGACAGCGAGGGAGAGTACATCAAGGAAGCCGGCTTACTGCTCTCCTCGACATGGTCACCGGCGCTATCCCAGGACAGCCACTCCGAAGATGAACAAGATGAGCCATTCACTCCGCCTGGTTCACCATTCAAGTTACCTACGGTTGAAGAGGTAAGCGGATTTGTTGACATATCTGATTTCATGTTGACTAATATCGTCCAGTACGACCCCGTAACTGCTGTCATTGATGTCCCTGCCAATTCCAAAGAGATGGATGACATCGAGATCTCGCATGCGTTTGCCAACTTCAATCATATCTCGGAATCCCTCGACGTCAAGGACATCTTGGGCAATGCTGCGCTCAATACGCAGCACCCGAACCACGACCAGGCCGGTAAGCAGACAAACAAAAAGGCTGGCAAGCTGATACCTAATCTTACCTCAGGTTCTCTTGTATCTTTTACACCACCTGGCTCACCCTCTCTCCGCGATACCAATGAAGAAGCGATTTGTGACACTCTCACTGCTGCTTCAATTGGAGCTGAAGATGGCCGCATTCGCCGGGATCCCATAGTCGATCTCGCGACAGTGAAAGCCATGGCTCACAACCTCCTTTCTATCGTCAAAGCCACTCAAGTGGACGACAAGATCGGCAAAACGAACATAAAGACTACCGTCGCTGTACCCGGTGCAGAATCTCGGATCGGTGACGATGTAGCTCACGTCCACAACAAAGCCCTCGATCTTATTGAAGTCTTCAAGATCGCACAGGCTACTGCGGGAGTCACCACAGATACTGCTGAAGCTGCCCAAGTCGCCGCGCTCAATGCGAAATCTAGTCTTGATGATTTGGTTGACATCTACGACAAGCCCCAGGACGATAACAGCGGTCGCACGCGTACGCTTGGAGACTCCACACTATCAAACAAGCCCACTGGCCTATCGCCAGATCTAAAGTGCACCCACAACCCTACCAACACCGCACTCGTCTGGAACACGGTCGCTGCAAGCTGGTTCGCTCTCTCCTCTGTACCATGGGGTCGCATTGCTGTCGCTGCTGCAGGAGCCCTAGTCGACGTCGTTGTCTTTGTGGCTCGTCACTAGACCCAGCAACACACTTTCACCCTCTGAAAAAGCATCATACGACATCGAAATGGCTTTTCTGAAGATTGAACGTTCCAAATTACACGACATCAGCAACAACATTGATTGTTATACGGCGTTTGATACCCCAGAGTTTTCCTCCAACATCACTTCGCATCCTGGATTCTTAATCTCTCCTACAACACACTCTCGGCGTGAACTATGCTCCCTTCGGGTTGAGTCAGTTTTCGTCCTTCACCACGACTCCGCACGCCCCCTTCCGGTTCGATATTTCTGTCCGCGGATGTAGTCACTTCTCCGCTCAAAACACTGTTCAACTTCTGAGTTGCTCGTCTTTGGCTTGAGAACGCTCATGAAGCTGGTTTGGTTACAGTGGCGGATGTGAAGATCAGAAATCTACGACATCGCCTCTTTGGTTAGCATAATTTAAAGTTCCTTCGACGTTTGAGCTCGCCCTGGGGGTTGAGACACGTTGAGATAGTTGGGCTGGGTTGGCTGCTGACGAAGAGCGAGGGGTGGACAGTAGACGAATATCCAAGATTGTGGATAGGTTGAAGGATCCAGGCGTTTTTTTTCTCCATCTCAGTACATATAACAATCAACTCGATACCAAAAAAAACTGGATCAACATTGGATTTTCTGTCACTCATTGTCCGTCCATATGATGAACCTTATTGCCCACCTGCATGACCATCTTTCGGCCCCAGGTCTTGTGCAAAGATGCGAGAATTTCAGTCTCATGATGCTGAGCGGTTTTGTATGTTCTAGCGATGAGCTGTAAATTTGGTATTGCTTCTGCATCGATTGTCTTTTCCACCATGTCAGCTGGTAGATCATGGAACCATGTGAATAGATGTGGCCAACTCTCGAGTATGACTAAAGCTTTCTAGCCACGAAAAGTGTATCTGAACATCACAGTCCAAAACGATATAAAGAACACATACAAAATGTGAGACTTGGTGTAAGCAGCCCTGAATTCACGTCTCGAGCTTCTTCCACGCAGACATCTACCTGACGAACGAAAAATATCAGACTTTCTACAGGTCATCGTATTCACACACAAAAACTCCCTTAGGATCAAATTCATCTCAGACGTTACTCTGTCGGTGTCGCACGGAGCGAATCAAATCCCGGATTCCCCTTTGCGGCTTCCGTTCTCCAGACAGTAGCTGCTTCTCGTCCGCCGCGGCAATGATGTCTTCGCCTGTGTTGGGGTATTCCAAGTGACTGGCTGTATGCGGGAACCAGCGCATGAGGCCCCAGTAGAAAAGACCGGCGGCGACGAAGGAGTAGATGTAGCCAATGGCGAAGCTGAGTGTTGGTTAGCAATGGTTGGCTAGGTGTTGCTGAATGGCTGGGGGCTTACAGGTGTTTGCCGCCGTCGGAGAGGTTGATTGTGTTGAGTGACACGCTGTTGATGAAGCCTGGGAGTGGAGGCAGGAAGCCGATGATGAGTGCGACGACGCTACGCCAATTGGTTGCGTATCGGGCTGAGTAGCGGTACATGCCGTTGAAGTCGTACATGTCGGGGACTGATACATTGCCACGGCGTGAAATGTAGTAGCTGCAGAGCAAATAGAATCAGATTTGAACTCCTCAATTTCAGCATGAGGGGGTTTAACTTACTCTGTCATGATTATTGCGGTCATAGGTCCAAGGAAGATAGTGTAGCCACCCAGGAATGCAAGAAACTTCTGAGCCGAAGCCAGAATTTTCCACTACACGATTATGTCAGAATAGTAATAATTTAGTCTAGACAGTGAAGACTTACCGGGACACAAGCCCAGGCACCAATGACAGCCGCGAGGATTTGACCGCGACGGATGTTGATGTACTTGGGACAGAAAGAGACCAAGTCGTTGGCTGCGCTGATGGAATTGGCCGAGATGTTGATACCGAGAGTGACAATGAGCAATCCAATCGCGCCAAACGCGGCAGCAGCTCGCCCGGCATGAGAACCAGATGCCATCCAATAGTGGATAATATCGATCGGGTTCCAGATGATCTCGCCATAAGCTGTCTGTGACGCTGCGGCAGTGAAGATGCCGAGTAGACCAACAATTGTAAAGATAAAGGGAATGACGATTGCTTGGACGTTCTGCGCACTCGGCTTGTTGGCGTATCTTGAAAAGTCGGCAATGTTCAACCCCAGAGTGGCGTAGTTTCCTAGTACGGAGTTGAGGTTGGAGAAGAAGGCCCAGGTGAGCGCAGAGCCCGAGATAGTTGTGCCCTCGGTTATGACTGTACTGCGGCTGATGGTGCCGCCCGCCTTGTGCAAAGTCGAACCAAAAACGGCGAGGAAGATGATGGGCGCGATGATCGACTTGAACCCAAAGAAGTACTGGATCTTCGTATAGGGTATGCAAAGGAAGGGCAGTTGCAGCAGGAAGTAGAGGAAGAACGCGACGAATCCGGCAGTCGTGAGGCCCTGGCTCTCAGGTACGTGGTTAGGAATATTTGCGAAGCTTGGCCAAATCGCAGTGAGCAAAACTTCCATGCATTGGCCGCCAGTTACTGTTTGGACACTGAAATCCGTATTAGCACATTCTATATGCCAGCGAGTAGAGAGACTTACCCAAGCCATATAATAGCAAGAGCACAGCGGGATACAACGACGAAGTAGCTGAAGTAATAGCCGAATGGCATACGGGCGAGAATGGGGAATGGAGTATGGAGCTATAGCGCGTAAGTCCAGGCATCGAAGCTCACAAAAGAAAAAGCTTACTTACCTTGGCGCCAATTCTGCCGTTCATAGTTATGACCAGACCCATAATAGTATTTCCGAGGACGCAAGCTCCGATGGCCATTCTCCAGCTTAGACCAGCAGCAATCATGGAAGAAGCTGTAAGCCATATGGTTAGCCCCACCGAGACAATCACACTTCTGGGAACGTTGGACCGTATAACATACCAACTTCCCAGTTAGAGACAGCCCAAGCATCGGCCATCCAGTAGGCGATATAGGCGCCCGTATGCCAAGTGCGCTTCGATGGAGGTATAGGGTCGAAATCGGCATTGGAGGTGTTCGGGTTTGCAGCGAAACTACTGGGCTCTTGGTTGACCGCCAGCGAAAAGCGACTGCGCTTGACGGGGAAGGAATGGCCCAGCCCAGCTGGCTCGCCGTGAACTGAGGAGCCCTCAGAACCTGAGGCTGTCTTGCGGTCTTGGAATGCCATGACGGAAGCAGCCTTGGTATAGAATTAGTGCAGTATGTGGACTGGCCAAGACAGGACCGAGGGTGATGTATGCGCTCGGCAGGGATAGCAGTAACTCATATACAAGTGAGTTCGCCCTAGGAAACAGAAAGGGTCCTGTTCTAGAACGACTACGAGACGCCTCAGAATTTTCCTTATCTCAGGTTCACACTAGATCTATTCGTACAGATCTATGCACATCTGTATGGCTGGGGGTTGAGTGATATCTCGTCAGACTTCTGACAGGCCAAGAACTACCGGCAACACAAAGATAGACAGATCTATGGCTTATCTCGACACGTAAGCTCAGATCATCGCAGAGGCGATCTCTGTGCAACAACGTCATACCCATTATGCTGAATTCTCCGCAACGCAATTGGCTACTGGACAAGTTATTCGAGCGTGTCCATGTCACACTTGGAGATCGCAATCGTCTGCAGGCGGAAACTCGTGGCTGTCTGAAGAGCTCGCTGATAACAGTCTGGGGTCTCCGCAGGACTAGGCGTGAAGCTCCCAGCAGCCGGACCCCCCGGAATTGCTGGGGCAGGACTTCCGCAGGCTGAGATTGGCTGTGAAGACATACAAAGCGCCGGCCACCGGCGATACACGAACAACGGTTCTCCGGCCAGCAACACTTTGTCGAGGGCTGTCAAGATGCAACATGCAGTTTGATGGCAAGGCGACAACCCAAGATCAATGGAGACTCTCCGAAGAGGCTCTGATAGCCGCGCCCAGAACAAACGTGGTGGTGGAACACGATGCGACCTGCGATGAACGACTGACAGCTGTGTACACTCAGATTCTTTGGTGGTGCCGCGGTTACTCGATATGATCGAGTAAGATACGTCACTGACGTGTATCGGTGTCTCCCCACGCTTTGTGCCACCAGCCGTTCATCAAGGCACACAAACGTTGCTTTTCAACAAAGCGAAAGTGCAGGCGTTGACAATGCGCTGTAATTCCGTATGTTGACGCAGCTTTGCGGAGCGATCCCGTAGCTACAAGAAACGAACGTTGAGGAGGCTGTACGTCTCAGAGTCTCTGCATCGTCCTGTCGTCTTCTTGTAGCGGCCGGGTTTGGCGCGATTGGAACGAGGTTGGACCCTTGCTTGCCTGCATGCTTCGGTATCACTACCGGATCATCTCCCCCCGGCGACTAATACACGTTGCCAAGCACAGAAAGCACGATTCACGCGACAGTCATATACAATGCCGGTCAGACAAGATACGCGAATACTTGACTGCGAAAGCTCCGCTGCTGTGATGCCTTGCCTCGATGTTGTGCGTCCGCCGCGCGTCCGTTCGAGTACGGGTACGAGCAACGCCCCACCAGGAATGCCGTCTAGACGTGGGTTAGGGGCTCGGAGGCGTCGGCACCATCCCTGAGCAGCTCCTGAACGTCGCAAACGTACACGTCAACTGGCCGACTGACTCCAGACGTTCTTTTAACTCGACGTTTACAAGCAGATGAGACGCGTCCACTGTTAGCGACGATGCTCGCCAACAAGAAGCACCTCATGCCGCGCCCGGCTCGCCTTATCATTTTCCTTGTTCTCGTATATGCTTTCTGCTGGATCAAGGGCTGGCCTGCGTACTACGACGATGAGGAGCTGCCCCCGAGCCAACGACCGAAGTCGACCACAGCCCTCGGTGAACACCGCGTTACCGCTGACCACCTAGTCGTTACTATCATCACCGCCGCGACCGATGCCTTCACCAAACTTGCGCCGGCGTTGCTGTATCTCGATGCGGCCCACCACAAGGAGTTGCTGCTGATGGGTGACTTGATGATGGATATTGGCCCGTTTCCGGTATTCGACGTCCTGGCGAAATACCCCATCAAATACGTGGCGAAGAACGATGAGCTGGAGAGGTACAAGCGGCAGCTTGACTACGCTAGGAGGAGCATACCAATAGCCAATCTGCAGGAGAAGGATCCAAAGAAAGAGCAGGCAGTCTTGAGGACATTGGCCAAATACAAGATACTTCGGGCAATGGAGAGCACTTGGGAATATCGACCAAAGCGGGACTGGTACGTCTTTACCGACGAAGAGACGTTCATCGACCGTGGAAATCTGCTGGATTGGCTGAGCCAGTATGATCCTAAGCTCAAATATTTCTTCGGCAATCCACCCATCGCCGACGTACCTGATGTTTTCGCGGCCGGTGGTAGCTCCTTTGTAGTTTCAGGCCAAACCATGCGACTTTTGTTCGAGGATCGGAAGGCCATGCTACAGAATTGGAAGAACTGGGACCCTAGGATTTCCGACTATCCCTCAGCGATACACTTGGTTGAGAGTTTCTTAAAGACTGAGCTTAGTCTCGACATGGTGAGCCTTTGGCCTGGTGTGTCTGGCTTCGATCCCACCACCATCTCATTCTCCCCAGGTCTCTGGTGCGAGCCGGTCCTGATGATGCACCATGTCTCACCCGATATTGGAAGCGACCTGTACAAGTTTGAGAAAGAGCGTACAGAAGACCACAAGCTCGATAGCGCATTGCGATACGCGGATCTGTGGCATCGATTCATGGGGCCTGAGGATCTCAATCAAACTCGCCACGATTGGGATAACCTTTCCTCGGAATCTGCGAACAATCCATGGAACATCCTCTTCGAAAACGAGGGTGAGCCAGACGGAAATCGTGCGACCAGAGGAGAGGATTCTTGGGAGGCCTGCAAAGCATCTTGCGACAGCAACAAGCATTGCGTGCAATGGTCGTACTCGTCGATTGCCGCGCCCAATTGGAATGAGAACGGCTTAACCAAATGCCACCTGAGCAGCAGCATGCGCTTCGGTGCGCACGCCGAGTCAGAGGAGGTCGAGGTCAATGGCGAACACAAATCCCGGACCTGGACGAGTGGATGGAAGAAAGACCACTTCAAGCGCTGGGTGAACCAACAGCGGTGTAAAAGCCAGCAACATTAATGAATATTCACTGTCTGTCCCAGTAGCCCACTACAACAGTGCTTGTTTTCCTGCAACGCACTTCCTGGTATTTGAGCTCATAGTTGGCGGATCAGTGGCCTGGACTCGCATCGATGCAGACCATGGCCATGCCTCCCAATGCTTGGTGCTTTTGGGTCTCGACTTTGGAGTTGTGCATGTTGCAGCAACGTCGTCGCCAATTCCGACGTCTACGTGGTCCACTCATGCTCAATCGTAACATGCTGGGTTATATGGTTTCGACCGGCTTGCCAGATCGATGACTTGGTTGTTAGCATGCTCGATCGGTATCCGACGCATCAGAGAGACCGGCTTGGATGTAGTCTGCGCAACCCTACACTGTTGTGATGAGCTCTGCGCGCTGTGCATACATGCCCATAACGATGTCCAAATGTGGATGCCCTTAGCTCACAAGGCTGCGTTGTCGGCACAAGGACAAGAATCGTTCACGAACCTTGCTGTAGCTTTGCATTGTTTGTGCATGATGGACGAGAGGGCGAGGTGAGCGTTGTAGAGAGAGCGTGCGCTAAGCTCCTCCCTCGAGCTTTCCGTCCAACATCAACATCAACATCAACATCAACATCAACATCCGCATACACGTCTCCCCTCCTACTCACATCCGCTGGCGCGCGCCTGACTTACAATTGCTCCCCTAGACACCAGCTTCTCACTCATCCCCTTTCCTGCCCTACACCTCAACATGGATGCACGTACAGAACCGGGCAGGATGACCACTCCGCATGCCAGAATCTCTCAGCCAGCCAGCGAGCAGCGAGTGTGTCCTCTATCTGGCGAAGTCTACCTTGTGTCACCGGAAGACAGGCCCCTCCTACCTACAAGCGACCAGGCTGAGCTCGATGAAGCGGACAGAGCTGACTTCGCTTCGGAGCTGGACTCCGACTTGCAAGCCGTATACGACAGCGTGATGGAAGATTTCTTCTACGACCGCCGGCTCCGAGCAAGCAGCTGGGCCCCCATCGCCATCCTCCCAAACCCAAAACTGTACAGCACTGTTTTCGAGCTGTGCTCAGGCTCACGCACTGGTGGGTTCAATGGTGTGCCGTAACTTGCTGCACGACTGACAACAAGTACAGAACCGATCACACACGAAGAGCATATCTCTCTACTCAGCATTGCTCGCCGGATCCATGACGCTGTAAGCCGCGCCCTTGGTTATGTGTGGTGGCAGCAACAGCAGACTCAGAGTCGTGCGAGAACGGCAGCCTCGAGAGCTACTTGATTATCCATAGCGGCTGCGTCTTAAGCGGTCCCAGGATGCATTGCCCTAGCGAAGGCAGTCCACGCAAACACGGCTGTGGTATGTCAACTACTGCTTGACTCTCTGCGATCCATGGGTGGCTGTACGGATAGACCGTGCAAACAGACAAGGTTCACCAAGTTCCGTTGTTCAAGGCCCCCGGAGCCTACGTTTCCTTTGGCGTTCGCACGGTTGATGAGCACAAAGGATTCAAATCGTCCACAACTGAGAGCTGCATTCACAACACTGGCTTCTTGAATAGTCCTGCCTCACAGGTTGAGGACCTGGCCAACGACAGACGATGGCAATCATAGTGGAGTCTTGGGAAATGGGATCGATTACAGCTTGTGGGTTCTGAAAATGGAGGAGTGCAACCTGCACACGAAATAGCAAAGGCAAGTGGACTGTCATCATGCTGTCAACTTTCCCTTGTTGAGAAATACTTCCAAAGACATTGCTCGTGTTGAAAAAACTTCTGCTTCAAACAAGACCAGATAATTCAACTTTCTGGAGACCATTCACTTGTGCTTTAATTGCGTCTTCAGCACAGGTGCCGTCTCAGTGACTCGAGAGACAATTGTTTGATTATCAGTTGCTATAAAGCAACTTATTTACCCCAACCCAACCTTATAAAATCTGGGCTTTCTGTCACAGATACCACATAAATAGAATCGAAAGCGAAAGAGAGGTTCTACAAGGTACTGATGCCCCGTTTGCGAGCACCACGGCGCTAGTGCTACTAGCGCGGTTTCCTTCTCTGGTTACTCGTTCGCAAGTTGCGAGCTTACTCCAGCTCAATAGTATATATCTTTGTCTCGAGAATCTGACCAGATTGCGCAGATCTCGCCGATTTGATACAGCAATCTAGTAAGTAGCCACCGGTACTACCAAACTCATCCCGTAACTGACGACGTCTTCTAGGTCCCCCGCCTACGATGGATCGAATTCTTTGCGAACTCGGCTTGCAGTGGGAAGATACAATCCCTGAAGCCGCTGAGAACGTCGACTGGGTACCACTCACACAGCAAGAGGCGCGAGAAGCAGAAGCTCTCGACGATGCGTGGGAGCGCAAGTCTGGATACGAAGATGCTTGCAGACATGCAGCGAGAGGCGTCTTAGTTCATGGCTATCTGGCGGGGCTGGTAGCTAGTATTGCTTCATTGTCTTACAGCTACGCGCCATATATAGCAGCTCTGAACCGACCGATCACCCACGGTAGACCAGGCCACTTCTATAATCAAGGACTCAGTGACTAGCAGTACATTGTAGACCCACCTACAGCTGTAGAGCTTAACGAGGCATCTCTGGATGCGGACAAGATCCGTGTAGCTGTAGAAGACGCGTTCAGCTTGTATTACCAGCAGAGACAGCTGGTCTCGAGCGGAGGTGAACAGCAACTGGAGCCGCTCATTTTGCACAGCCAGATAGCACACCCATGGTAAGTGAAAACTGACCTTTGGACCGCAGTGGCTTATACCAACTATAGCAGCCTGCATGTTGTCGGAATACTGAATGGAAGCTGGTACCTACTAGTACAGTGTCCGCCCAGTACCCAACTGTGGAATTTGTGGACGACTATGTCCCAATTTGCGTTGCCAATTTGAAATCATCCTCCACCGAGACACTCAAGGACAACAACGGAAAACGGTCACACATTGTTCGTCTGAAGGTCGACTCATTCCTTCTACGTTTCATCATATCGACAGGGCCGTGAGAGATAGTCCTGGAGACGACAAGAGCAGGAGCTGGCAGACACGCAGTCAGTGGGATGGGATCTGGATGTTCTCAGTAGGACACGGTCTGTCCTGGGGTCAGCTAAGGGAAGTTGGGAGATAGGCGATGCGCATTGCAAGCGGGAATGCGGACTGAAAGCGACACGTCTCGCCCATCTGACAACCTATGAGATCCTGCCGCAGCTCACTCATCAACTGTACTTCCACTTAATGTCTTCTATTTTCTATTGCACTGTTGTGATCATGCGTGGCTCAGCTGCTCTAAGCGGATGTTGTGTGGGGTCACTCCTTCCTTATGAATATGGTGAAGTGAAAGGTGGCACGCATCACCCGAACGCTACTCTCACCTATGACCTCTAGCGCGAAAATTATTCAGTAAAACTACAAGTGGCCTTGCCTTCAAGGCAGTACGATCTACACGCAACACCGCTCATCCTGGAAGCATCCGCGATGCAGTACCACACGAATCTAAGTCCCTTCCGACGAGTTCGTAGCGCCTCCTCACCGCAATACACGTCACTGCCTCAACGACGGAAGCCGCAGCAGCCATTGAGAGGCACGTTCCATGGAGATGCTTACCCAGGTTGCCTGTCGTACTGCACAAACTCGACACCACCTAGACTACCTATAATCGCGCCGAGAGATTCTGCAAAATACCAGCAGTGCTCAGCAGAATCTTCCAATCCTGTGATTTACACTTTCAATGACGGACCGCGCGAAGCGCCTGGCACAGCCGCGTACTACAGAAGTTGGACATTCCAAAAGAAGGTCAGCACAGGTACTGCCCAGATACCTAGGGAAGATGCCGAGCACGACCAAAGCATTGATGATGGCGCAGATGAGGACTATGTGGAAAAGCATACGAATGTCGGTAGGGCAAAGTCACTTGTCATGATCTTCAGCAGGACGAATGTGCGCCAAGCCAACACCCAGCGTAAAGTGAATAAGCGGATGAAGCAAGCGAATCGAAGAATGTGGGCCATGCCGAATTCGACATGTAACTGAATAATAGCTGACGGCCTTCAGGAAGTTCGCAAGGAAATTGGAAGGTGCTGAGTGTTTCTTTGACTGGGATTAGGGTAGGTGCATGGGAAGTGCTTCTCAGACCAAGGGATCGAACACCGCGGCGACGAGGCATATACGGAGAATGTATGAGACACAAGGCATGAGATTGATACATAAATTGCAGGGCACGAGAAAACAGCTTGTCACTAAGACCCACTCTTGCCAAGTGATCCATATTTGTTGTCCTGCAGGTATCCGTAGGATTCGATTCACCCTGTAGCGCGGCGACACCGCCTCTGATTCACCTTCACAGTGAGTAGGGTTTTAAAACCCCAGAGCCCTTATACTATTGGTCATATGGATCAAACTTTTCTTCCCCATCTCCTACCCAGTGGTCACAAGACAGGTCACGAGTCCAGTGATTGCTATTCACCCTTATCAACAAGCCTGCACCTTCATCCCTCCTTTCTTCAACATGCCTGTAGAAGATATGATCCCCCACGAAGTCCCAAAAGACAGTCCAGCGTCTAGTCTACAGCTGTACTATCCCAAACAAGGAGGCCTGACGTGGGAAGACTTCCACCCGGCCCCCTTAGACGAAAAAGAATCCCTACCTCTCCACAAGAAAGATTCGCGCCCCGGAACCAACTGGAAGCAAATCGCCAATTCCATCTACGACCACCGCTCACGCTTCGCCCTGCATAACAAGCCCATAGGCAACCCAAGATGCTGCAATCTCGACCGCTCGACCGTGCTAGCTGTATATCAAGAAGCGCTAGCGACACTGGAACACACATCCGACTTGGACGCCGAGAAGATCTACAGAGAAGTACGACGCAAGGTCGACGTGATTCTCGACATCCGAACCGCGCAGCCCAACGACTCCATCTTCCTCATCAAAGACATGTTCCTAAAGCCGCTGGAGCCACAGTACGCACATCCCAGACTGAACTACTACAACCGCGGCGACGGTCAAGAGGACGATAGGAGCTTTGGGGGTGGATGGCCGCGGTTGAAGGCGTGGAGGAAAGAGGGTTGGCCGCATGTATATCCTAAGCAGGCGGTAGAGCAGGAGAGGAAGATGAGGGCGGAGTTGAAGAGGAAGGGGAGGAGACGATTGAGGCCGACGAGATCGGAGGAGGTGTTGATTGGTTATCATATTGATGCAGCGGAGTGGGGTGATGAGGTTGATGCTAATCCGGAGAGGCCGTGGAAGTGATATGGTAGCGTGGGTAGAAGAACCAGCTGCTTGTCGTGATAACGAGGGGATTTTCTCATCTTTGTGTTCGATGGGCATTCTGAAATGGATAGAAGATCTAGCATCAGACCTGATACGATAGGAAAGCTTGTTTTGATACTGCACCGTGAACTGTTCTTTTCTTTCTCGAATTGTTGTATCGTAGTGTTAGGGTTTGGAAATCTTGGTCATACGCCTAATACATCAACAAAGCATGATTGAAGGCTTCCTCTATTCCGAATCGATCCACACATTCCCTTACTCTGTTTGTACACCATCTAAATAAGGTCTTTCACGTTTCTCTATCGCTGTTTGATAACTGCACAAAACATCTATTTTCTCTTTGAGAGCCATATGTAACACCCAACGGAATCGCTAGTAGTGTGCAGAAGAATCGTATCGCGTCCATTCGTAAAAAGTGCGGGAAGTTTTGGAACAACTGGACCGTGTGCAGAAGTACCTTTTAAGTAACAATTCGAGCGGCAACCTCCTAACCTGACCGAAAATGGTAGTGCTCTGCTCATTGAGTGTCGGTGGAGCCGGTGAGGATTCTACGCGCTTCCACTCTTGTCTTACTCTTCGAGTTCTACCAAAATCAAGCGAAAGCATGTTATGACTGCTGACAAACGAACCGGATGACGCATAAGAATGGTGCGACCCGGCAACACTGAATGCGGGCCTTCGAGAGCACTAGTAACCGAGTCAACAGACGCCGAGGATATATCTAACTCGGATACATCGATTCCCGAATCGTTGAACTCGCTCGATCCAACAGAAGGGTCGTTGAGGACAAGGAAAGGGGCTTCTTGCAGCGTAAGGACGTCTTGAACAGCTCACGGTGCGACAACTTTCTCATCGACCGACGTTGCGAGGTATTTTTCCAGCGAAGGACGTACTCTTGCCTGAAGACCTCCGCCTGAGCCTGGCTATATTCTCAACAGAAACTTTGCTTGACGACCCAAGTTGTAATCGTATCAATGAGATTAGGGTTCGAGGCGAGCAAGGCAGGCATTGGGCTCAAATACTGATGTACATGTGAGAAGACGATACTGTCGAAAGAAGTTGGCTGGGGTCCGTCGAACATATCAAAATCGAAGAAGTCCTTGGTCTCGTCGTTGGCGTGTGAGCTGTTCACAAGCGCACCCAGGGTGCTGACATCCTTGAATGACTGCGTTCCGGCTGTGCCAAACGGAAGGATTGAATGTGAGCTTCATCTCGAGATGTTCAGCGTTCATTACATTGTACACCTGACGTGGCTGAGATACAAGGTTGACGATTGATTTGCGAGGTGGCATGCTAGACTGAATTAGGCAAGGAACATGATGTCAGTATCTTCTCGACAGCAACAGCAACGTCTTCGTTTGAATGATTTCCGTGCTCAAGGATCGATATGCTTCACAGATTGATGATCTACGATGTAGTAACACTAATGCTAGAGGAAGCGGGCCCACACTAGGATCACTAGGATGACCCCACCATGGTGGGGCATCCCGCTATCGCTCCGTTGCTACCACATCAAATCACACACCACACGATGTAGCTGACCATCAACACCTCGCACTCGTCGCAGCAATCTCTCATCAGCACATGCAATGACATCCCAGGCCATGTATGAGAAAGCGCTCGCCGCCGTCGATGCTGCGCACGCGCTCGACCCGACCAAAACCACCATCAACAACGAAGAAGTGCCCTACGAGCTGCACTACGCACAGAAAAGCACGTCCTACCTTGAAAAACGCGCGCCCGACGCGCCCGACCATCTCCGCCTCGCCATTCGCGCCCAGCACTTCCGCCGCTGGGAAGTCCCGCGGTCCAGCTACCCCATGACACGCGTGGGCTACCACGCCTGGCGAACATATCTCAAGAAGCGCCAGGCTGAGCTCGTCATGGCGATATGCGAGGAAGCCGGATACACTGCTGAGACGACGCAGCGTGTAGGTGCGTTGATACGGAAGGAGGACTTGAAGCAGGACGAGGAGACGCAGGTCCTGGAAGATGTAGCCTGTCTTGTATTTTTGGACGACCAGTTCGAGGCGTTTGAGAAAGAGCACGATGAAGACAAGATTATTAAGATCTTGCAGAAGACGTGGGGCAAGATGACGGAGAAGGGACATGACCTGGCGCTGCAGATTCCCATGAGTGGGAGGCCGCAGGAGCTGATTGCGAAGGCGTTGGCCGGGTAGTCGATCAGACCTCGCAACCTCTCGAAGATGTTGGTCGCGGACCCATTATACAGCTGGAGACAAACCCACCAATCACACAAAACCGACTCATTCCACCCTCACATCGCCACATGACGTCGCCTACAGCCCTTCCCTCCACTGCTCCACCACATCCAATCTCGAATCTCTTTCTCGACACACATTCACACCCTCCACAGGCCACGCACAAAAAACCCACAAACCCACAAACCCCCCGCGAGCATGCCACCACCAACCATCAGCTCCGCAACGGCACAGACAGCGCACCACGTCGAACGACCAAGCACACAGAGCGTGGCGAGTGCGAGTGCGAGTGCTAGTACGACACAGAGCACGGGTGTGCTGCAGAAGAGCGAGCCTACGCAGAATGACAGAAGGAAAGGGAAAGAAGAGGAGATGAGTGAGCAAAGTGCGCAGAACGGGCAAAACCAAGGACACGACTGAGGGGGAGAGGGAGGGGACGCGATAGAATGTAAGGAGAATGTGAGGGACAAAAAGAAAGAGGAAGATGAAGAGAAAACCTAGAAACAAAAGAACGAACATCACGAGGAAGAGGGAAACAGGGAGAAAGAAGGGGGGAGAAGAGCCTAGAGGTAGGAGGGGGAAGGTACGACACAAAACACAACACCTACCTAACCCACCTAGTATCCTTGATATTCCCAATCCACCCAAAGCAAAGAGAATCGAAGCAGAATAAAGCAAATCAAAAACTAGATCCAGAACCAGTATGTGGAGAAACAAATCAAATAAATCAAGATCCAAGCGAATTAAAATCAATAGCAAAATTAAAATTAAAACACAAGAACAAGTGAACCAGAGCAAGTAAAGCTAGCGAAGCGAGAGAGCAGAGTCAACATGTAACATCTAACGTTATAACACTATTTATTGGATACATCTATCACGTATCTATTATATGCACATCTAAAGGAAGTAAGTAAGCATATAAACCAGCTTAGTAGAACAGGATAGAACAGGCCAGAGTATAAGAAGCAAGTACGACCACCAGAGTCAAGAATAGAGAATAAATGAAAGCAAGTAATATAATTTACTCACTACGCATTAAGTACCGTATAACCAGTCCCTACGGAACACAAACTACTAAGTACGAATCTACTATTAACTTAACTAAACTAAACTTAACTTAACTTAATTATGTCAGTGTTAATATTAATACTAATACATCCAACATACCTACTGCCTTTATTTTCTACAATCTACAATCTACACTCTACACTGTCTACAATCTACTATTACTTTACTATCTTATTACTGTACTTTCTATTTACTCTCTCTAATAGCGTACAACCCCTATACTACCTACTAATTACCTCGCCCTTACGCTGCTCCCTTTCTGCCTACTAGCCCTCTATCTAACCCTTGCTGTAACTCTAAGAAGTAAAGAACCTACAGCAATTAATATAAACTAACCTAATACAGACTGTAAGGGCACTGCAGGCAGGCAAGAGATAGGACAAAACGTATAGTATTAGATAAGATAAGAGACAAATCCTTAGGGGTTAAGCCCCTAAGGATTTAGGGGAATATATACGTGTGTGTAGGCTCTAAGGGGTAACTGTAGTTGCCCTAAGGTGTTCCTAAGGGTTGGCATGCCTAAGGTAGAAAGCCCCTAACACAGACTTATTTTAAAACTACCTACTTAGCAGCTATTTTTTCCTTAATACGTTAGTACTACGTGATTTTACTTTGCGTGTTACCTACTAAGCATGCTAGTGCTATTAAATTAGAAGAAGAGTAGAAAGCAAGTTCTATAGCTTTAAAAGATAATTCTTACTATCTTCTACTCTTAAAAGTAGGGATTACTAAATCCTAATAATCTCTAATTAGAGGAAGAGATATAAAAAGAGAAAAAAAGAGGATTAAAAATACTCTTTTTTACATACTACGTAAGTTCTACTATAGAGCGATAAATTCCAACACGTATTATATAATCTAGTACACGTTTATCTATTTATAGCACACCTTTTTTTTTTTAAAAAAATTTATTTTATTTAGTCTAATATAAAGACCTTGTACCCTTTCTACAAATAGTAGTACAGTAGCTAACATAAACACACACTACTAACAAGCACTAACGCAAGTTTCAAAATCTCACGGTACTATACTTAGCTCCAGAATCCCTAACTCGCTCTGCTAAGCGCTGCTCTCTTTCATCATGTGCGCAGCGCGTGGCCGACGTACCAGCGCATCTGATTGGTGGCTGGGCGGGAGCGTCGGGAAGTGAGATGAATACGGAGTAGTGACTGGGATGCTGTTCCAGCGGGTCGCCAAGGCAATATAAGTGAAGGAGAGACAATAAAGGTAGTGAGGTGGCATAGTGGGGTGGGTGGTATTTGGGGACGGAAGGATTTCTGATTTGGGCGCGTGGGTGAGCGAGGGAACGGGCGGAGTGGGTGGGTAGGTAGGGTTGAATAGTAGAGGGTCGGGGGGACTCGGGTATGACGTGCGAGAGAGAGAGAGGGAGGGTGTACTTTGGTATCAGGCGTAAGTAGTGTAGGTGGAGACGCTTGACAGGGGTACTCAGCTGTAATTTTTGGGTGAATTAAATTAATTACTTAGTACTTTAGCATAAGGACAACGTTGCATAGATGCTTCTAGAGACAAGAGGCACTGTATTATATACAAAAATAAGGGGGATTTGGTGTAATATAGTTAATAGGGCCATTTCAGAACACTCAGGTTATGCCAGACCCACCTACACTACTTATGCCAGCTACCAAAGTAGGTACCATATAAAACGGGTGTGTGACAAATCATTCATTGAATAGAATAGTACTTAGCAACTAAACGACTCACCGAATCTCCACACGCGCACACCATCCCACTACTCCACCCCACCTGCATCACAACCACCTACTACCTACCACCTCCACCATGAAACTCCCCCTCCTCCTCCCAATCCTAACCTACGCCTCCACCGTTTCGGGAGCCATAACCTGGACGCTATCAAAATCCCCCTCCCCCTCGGCCGACCAAGCAGCCGCATACGCCAAAATCGAAACCGCCATGCGCCTCGCCGTCGCACGCTACGCCCGCTACTCATCAGCCAGCAAGACGATCCACGTCGCCTACGCGCCGGGCGTACCGACCGCAGAAGCGAATTTCAACGGCGATCTGCGGTTCGGCTCTAATAGAGCGTATATGAATGAGCGGACGGCCATGCATGAGATTTCGCATACGCTGGGTATTGGGCAGACGAGCGCGTTTACTAGGAAGTGTGCCGCGGGCGATTGGCCCACGGCGTTGCCGTTGTTGAGGAGTTGGGATGGACCGGATGCCGTGATTCATTGTGGTGGGGGGCATATTTGGCCGTATGGACTCAACTATGATACCGAGTGGAGTGAGACGAATGCGAATAGGCATGTGCAGCTCATTGACGCGATGATCAAGGATGGATTGCAGGGCTGATGGGGATTGTGGTGTGAAGGAGATTTGTTTGCGTGGGAATGCCGGTTGTTTCTTGTGGGTAGCTTGTCTTGTGTACACTTTTGTGAATTTGTATCTTCAATTATCTTAGCATTTCAGCGCTGTGTAAGCCTGGCTTGCTCGCTTCTTTCAATAAATTCTTGAACAAAGTAAGGACTCCCAGTCCTTACGATGGCGCCCCTGCTGTGCGTACTTCTCGCCTTGTCGATCTGCTTGTCGACAATGGCCATTGACAGTAATCCAGCGTCGAAAACAACTACAGGTATGTGGGGTCGGTGTTCAGGTAGGATTTCACTGCGAGGAAGCATGCAGGAGTGTGGCGATCGTTAAGAGTGACTTGATGGGCGAGCCAACGCAACTCATCGTGCAATTTGTGGAACTGAGGTAGCAGTATTAAAACTGACAATTGATGCAGCTCTAGACAAAATTCTTGCAACAAGCCAACCGACGCACGGTGAAGGTTATCTCAAGACCTCAGAGCCAACGTGTTGTACCAAGTCGAATGCTGAACGCGCGCTCGACGCCATTGATGAGTCTGCGAATCAAAGCTCGTATCGCCCTCGCTTGGCAGACACAAGTGTAAGCTGTAGTGTCCCGGTCACTGCCGCACAACGAAGGAACGAGGCGAACAGGATGTCGTCTTGGGAGAGAAGTGGAGTCCGGAGAGGCGGACACGGCGGAGGGCATGGCGCTGGTACAAGGCCAAATGGAGGTGCACACAGTGGAGCCAGCCATTGTGGTAGGCTGAGAACATTTGTTGGATTGGGTGAGTTGGTGAGGAGCTGGGAGTTTACGGGGGTCGTCATTTTGGCGACAGTGTCAGCCATCTTCTGGATCCAGTGAGCATGAGACTTAGCTCTAGATCCCTGTTGATTGAGTATCCATTTTCAGAGTACCAGCAACGAAGACACATATTGTTACGTCATCCTCTGCCGCTGCTAGAACAATTTACTTTGAATTGTTGAGCCCAGCAAGCAAGACGGGGCAGACATCTGTTATCTTAACTCACTCTTTCTGTCTTCAATCTGCAGACTGAGGTGTGTTGGCTGCGAGGTGCCTGAACAAACGAGGTGAGGTGGGAGCTGAGAGGATGGATGTGTCTGACGCGAATGAAAGATAGGGGCGGCAACGTCATTGGTAGTTGCCCGCACGGACGCGGAAGGAGGTGTGTAGTTGGCAAGTCGCACGTCAGATAGGCCCACTGCAGTTGCATAGGAGAGGTGGTGAGTCTGATAGCTTTTAGAAGCGTGCAACCCCATGCTCAAGTACGAGTTGCAGTGCAGTCGCCAACAACTGTTTGTGGTGAGAATCAGTGAGCCGGAAATGAGTGCGGAATTGTTGACAGCCAAGACGAGGATTGTGGTAATGAATTGCCGAGCAAGATTTGCCCAAAGAAGGACGCATGGGCTGTGGGAGGAGTTTGTTCTGATCGTGCGCAGTATTGATGTATTACATCGTTAAAGTGGAGCGCTTCCTCTCCGAGGATAATCTTCTGTTCATGCGTCAGCCACAGTCCTGACAACACGATGCATAATTCAGGCTGAAAACAAGGCTCAGACTTGCCTTTTACAAGTTCGATATCACCCACACCACGTGCCATACGACGCGCCACTCAAGCGAGCAACGACATCTGAGGAAGGACTGGTGTGTCGACCATTTGGATTTTGTATAATCATTGCCAAGGAAAAAGAAAAGAAATCGCGCTTACTCATGTCAACACGTGTGTCCCTTTGATCTTGCCCGTCTCCATCTTTGCCGTCCGCGCGCCGAACTGGATAGCGCGCTTCTTCTCTACCGCAACGCGCTTCATGCCGAGCTGGTACGCCAGCACCCTCAGTATGCGCTTTGCAGGCTCGATGACTATAGACGGGTCGTCCGAAGGCCTGTACTCTGGCTGGCCGAAGTCGCACTTGTCGGCCACAGAAAGGCGGAGTGCTAGGGCGATGAAGTCTTCGTCCAGGAACGGAAAGCGAACTTCTTTCCGAGAGTCGCTGATGACGCGGTCGTCTCGTCCCAGGTTGCGCTTGCCAAGTCGGTCAAAGTCGAGCTCGAGTTCCTCGATGAGGCCCTGATAGCCGTGTCGGGAGAAAGCGGTTGCGTGGCGCTGGTAGCCCCCGAAGAGCTCGTCTGCGCCGAGGCCGGAAAGCAGGACACAAGCAGGTGTTGTGTAAGGCTCCGTCGGGCCGCCAATCGAAGTGGATACAGCGCCGTTTCCACGCGAGGCAAAGTAGAGGGCGTACGATATGGAGAGGTCCATCTCGGTGTTGTGGGGATGCATGAGGGCCATGACGGACCCACGGTGTGTCACTGTCTCTGTGTACGGCACGTTGACTTGGACCAACCTCCACCGGCGGCCAGGACACAGGTGCATGAGTTCGGCATGTGACGAGCGTGCTGTGATGCGGTCTGGGCAGAGCTCGTACGGGCTGGTGCCAGGCTCTAGCTTGCCATGTATGCGGGGGTTTTCAAAGGCAACGTTGAGCAGGTCAATGCATTCATCAAGAGGAAGGAGGTCGTGGCAGAGTCTTGCGAGAATGGTGCAGTCCAGGCCACCGGAAAACAAGACGGCTACTTTGGCTGCGTGTTGAGGGGTTTCGACTGCAGGGCCTATGGCTTCCCGAACATGCTGGGTGCGCACTTGCAGAGATTGAAGTAGTGATGCTCTGAATTCATCCAGGCTTTTGTAGTCGGCTTCAGGGGTAGAAGCCGGAATGTGGTGATTCATGGGTGGAAAGGGCAAAGGCTGCCGAGGTCAGTGGGCACCTCAGCGTATAGCACTTACCTACCAACGAAAGACCAGAGGGTGGGGGCTCGCCCATGCGAGCGTGAGGAATGTGCATGATATTGTATTGGGTGTGCGAGGAGAAGGTGTGGTGCAGATCAAGCACGTAGAGACCGTCGGCTTCTACTTCAGCCCACGCCTCACCTGTGGCATTGTCGCACACACTAGACAGCACGAGCGAGCCGTGTTTAGTAGACTTTGTCAGCAACGAACGTCGGCCAAGGCAGTCTCTTCCATAAAAGATGCGCCTGCTTACAGCGTCGTAGAAGACGATAGCATATGGCCCTCTTATGCCGGCAAGAAGCTGAAGTACGGCTGACATGGTATCAGACGACGAGCTGGTGGACGCACATGCTTTTAGCAGGAGATTGAAGACGACGTCCGAGTCATTGCCGACGACAGCATCTCCATGAACCGACCAGGCCTCGCCGTTCCAGCAAAGAACGGAGCCAGTGCCTTTGTCTAGCCGTGGCTGGGAGACAAGTGAGGTGCCTCGCAGCGACAGCAGGGTGGACAAGAAGGTTGCATGTAGCTGGTCATGGAGCAGTACCTGATGCAGACGCGTGTGATCGGGACCTCTGTTGCGCAGGCGTGTCGTGGTGCTCTCGTCTGGTGATAGGTAGCCATGGCGGCTGAGGGAGAAGAAGATGCCGCACATGGGGGACGATGAGGGTTGGCGAGGGCGTGTGGTGTTGTGGCGCAGGGGTGCCAAGATTACTTGGTACCATGGTCTGGCGGTGGAGGGCTAGCGGGCAGGGCGGGTGCTAGAGGCCGACGGCTGCTCGGTGCTTTGGTCAGGCGCAGCAGCACACGGCACCGCAAAGCTCAGACGGCGGATTCCCTTCACCGAAGCTCGCCGAAGCTACTCTCTGTCCATGGGAAGCGACTAGCCGCCACTCGCAGCCGTGTTGAAGTCGCATCGCCGAACGCGGCCTATGTCTCCCCCGAACGCAGCTCCGCAACCCGCCGCCAGCCAGGACCCGCGACATGGAGACGCACGGGAAGACGCACGGGAAGACGCACTGAACGACGCACGGGAAGACGCACTGAACCACGCACACGAGGGGCCGAGGGAGGCGGAAGAGCAGGAAGAGAGGACAGAGGCGCGCGCTGAAGCTGGAGAAGGGCATGCCGCGCAGTCTGGAGAGAAGGCGCTGCAGCCTCATGGCGGCGTAGAGGCGGGGCAGGCTGCAGAGGGCCGCGAGCCCATGCTGGTCGACGATGGCATAGCGACGGCGCAGGTGCAGGCGTCAGACTCAGCAGCAGCAGTCGACAGCACGGAGCCGAGCAGGCCAGAAGAACGGACGTCTGCCGACCTGGTCGAACCGAGCAGGCCAGAAGAACGGACGTCTGCCGACCTGGTCGAACCGCGCAGGCCAGAGGAACGGACGTCTGCTGAGCTGATCGAGCAGCTCACGGCCAAGACACAGGACATGGCCCTCGAGGGCACCCCGCGCGAGGACACGGCTCTCCAGTCGACCTCCCTACCTACAGAGAAGGCAGCTGGCAAGGCACCCGCCCGCTCGCCGTCATCACCGCCCGCCTCATTATCGCCCGCCTCACCACCGCCCGCCTCACCACCGCCCGCCTCACCACCGCCCGCCTCACCACCGCATACCTCACCGCATACCTCACCGCATACCTCACCGCCGCCCCCGCCGCCCAAAGACGACAAATACCTGACCGCCAGCAACGGCCCCAGCCGCTCCACCTCCCCGCTGTCGCACCACGACAAGAGCGCGCGCAGCTCCGAGGATGCCGCCGCCGCCGACTACACGGCCAAGCTGCACAGCGCCGACCACGTCGCCCACGATGACGAGTCGGAGATCCAGAGCATCATGGAGCAGTTCGACAACGGCAGCGGCCGGCCCGGCCCACAAAACATCATGTCCCCCCGTCTCGACTTCGCTGGCCCGCTCTTGGAATCCCCCGCCTTCCCACCCCGCCGCTCCAGCCTCGTGCCCGTCGACAAGCCGCTGCCCACGCCCACCGACGACGCCGCTTCCGTCCACTCGCTGCACTCACCTCCACCCCGCACCTCCTCCCTCTACCGAGTGGGCACCAACACGTCCTTTGTCGAGCCCACCTCGCCCAGCGCACACGCCCCCAACTACAAGCCCGCACAGCCAGCCCCCGAGCCCGAGCCCGACCTGCCCTTCGACTTCCACCGCTTCCTCGAGCAGCTGCGCCACCGCACCGCCGACCCCGTCGCCAAGTTCCTGCGCTCCTTCCTGCTCGAGTTCGGCAAGAAGCAATGGATGGTCCACGAGCAGGTCAAGATCATCGGCGACTTCCTCGACTTCATCACCAAGAAGATGGCCCAGTGCGACGTCTGGCGCACCGTCTCCGACGCCGAGTTCGACAACGCCCGCGAAGGCATGGAGAAGCTGGTCATGAACAGGCTCTACACCCAGACCTTCTCCCCGGCCATCCCCCCGCCAGAACCCGCTTCCCCCCGCAAAGGCCGCCGCCGCCAAGAGCCCCTCGGCCCCGGCCGCCGAGGCCAGCACCAAGAGGACGTGGAGCGGGATGAGGTCCTGGCCCAGAAGGTACGCATCTACAAGTGGGTGCGCGAGGAACACCTCGACATCAAAGACGTGGGCGAAAAAGGCCGCAAGTTTCTGGCCCTCGCCCAACAAGAACTGCTCAAGATCAAGACGTACCGCGCCCCCCGCGACAAGATCATCTGCATCCTCAACTGCTGCAAGGTCATCTTCGGCTTCCTGCGCACCTCCAAGTCGGACCAGTCCGCCGACGCCTTTGTCCCCCTGCTCATCTACACCGTCCTGCAGGCGAACCCAGACCACCTCGTCAGCAACGTCCAGTACATCCTGCGCTTCCGCAACCAGGACAAGCTCGGCGGCGAAGCCGGCTACTACATCTCTTCCCTGATGGGCGCCGTGCAGTTCATTGAAGGCCTCGACAAGACGTCCTTGACCGTCACAGACGAGGAATTCGACAAGAACGTCGAAGCAGCCGTATCGGCCATCGCCGAAAAACACGCCCCCGAGTCGGCAGAGATCCATCCCGAATCCGCCGCTGGCCCTGCCCATCTCCACCCCTCGACGCCCGACCGCCGCATGCCGAGCCCACACTACCACCACATCTCTGAAAAGTCCGAGCCCTCCCGCCCCGAAGTCATCACCCGCAACTCGATGGAAGCGCAGACCGCCGGCCCGCGCCGCTCCACCTCGCTCCGCAACCGAGACAAACCAGAATCCAAAGACGAGCCCGAGGAAGAAAACGCCGCCGTCGCCGGCCTCCTCCGCACCATCCAACGGCCCCTCAGCACAATCGGCCGCATCTTCTCCGACACCGACACCCACGCCTCCTCCAGCACCCCGCCACGCAGCACCTCGACCCCCAATACACACCACCAGCAACAGCCCGGCCACGAGCGCTTCCCCGGCGGCGAGAACCCCCCGCGGCTGTCCGCAGAGGACGAGCGCGCCCGCCAGCGCCTAAGCGCCCAGGACGCAGCAGCGCGGCAGGCCTCTGTGGAAGCAGAGCAGGCGCGCCGCATTCAAGCGCAGGAGCACCGCGTGGTGGTGGAGACGCTAACGGGTATGTTTCCGCAGCTGGATCGCGATGTGATTGAGGATGTAGTTAGGGAGAAGGAGGGGCGGTGAGTTTTCCCTTTTCTTTTTCTCTTATTCCGTCTCGGAATTCGCGAATCATTTTAGATACTAACGATAATCACAGTGTCGGGTTAGCAGTCGACGCGTGTCTTGGCCTCGCGAACCCGTGACGCGGACTTGGAGTCGAGGCGTGGAGTTAACAGGAGAGAAGTGGAGTAGGTGAGAGCAGAGCAGAGCAGTGCAGATAGAGCGTAGTAGCGTGTAGTTGAAGCGGAGGAGGAGAGGAGAGGAGAAAAAAGTAAAGTAGAGCATAGCGTGTTCTACAATACAACTAGCTGATTAAATCCAAGTCAATTCAATTCACGTCAATCCAGTTCACGTTGATTTAATCCAATCTAACTTACGTCCAACCTATCACCTACCTACCTACCTACCTACCTACTTAGGAAGATAGATAAATAGAGAGAGAGAGATAGATAGGTAGATAGATAGATAGAATCTCTACTACCTCTCTTCTCTTCTCTTCTCTTCTCTTCTCTTCTCTTCTCTTCTCTTCTCTTCTCTTCTCTTCTCTTCTCTTCCCTTACCTTCTCTTCTTTATTACCTTTATTACTTTAGTTTTACTATATAGAGTGTAAGCAGGCTAATAAATAATCTCCTAAAGAATAATCTCCTAAAGAATAGAGAAAGAGAAAGAGAAAGAGAGAAAGAAAGAGAGAAAGAGAGAGATAGAGAAGAAGAGAGAGAGAGAGAGAGAGAGAGAAAGAGAAGGTAGTATAAAGTATAAAGTATAGAGTAACAAGATAGAATAAAGAAGAAGAGTATTGTGCTTTATTATACTGTGTATACATACTACAAACATCTCCTTGTTTATAGCAACGTTTAGCCTAGATACTCTTTTATCTCTTTTTTCTTAGAGTACTACTCCTACTACTATGCTACCCTCTATTGCCGCCTTGTTTGAATCCGTTCTGCGTGTAGCTAAGCTAAGTATCTTAGTACTTCCTACTGCCTTGTTTAAATCTGTCCTGTGTGTAACTAAGCTAAGCATCTTAGCACTTCCTACTGCCTTGTTCTAATCTATCCTGCGTGTAGCTAAGCTAAGCATCTTAGCACTTTCTACTACCTTGTTTAAATCTGTCCTGCGTGTAACCAAGCTGAGCATCTTAGCACTTCCTACTGCCTTGTTTGAATCTGTCCTGCGTGTGGCTAAGCTAAGCATCTTAGCACTTCTTACTGCCTTGTTTAAATCTATTCTGCGTGTAGCTAAGCTAAGTATCTTAGCACTTCCTACTGCCTTGTTCTAATCTGTCCTGCGTGTAACTAAGCTAAGTATCTTAGCACTTCCTACTGCCTTGTTCTAATCTGTCCTGCGTGTAGCTAAGCTAAGCATCTTAGCACTTTCTACTATTTTATTCTAATCTATCCTGCGTGTAACCAAGCTAAGCATCTTAGCACTTTCTACTACCTTGTTTAAATCTGTCCTGCGTGTAACCAAGCTGAGCATCTTAGCACTTCCTACTGCCTTGTTTGAATCTGTCCTGCGTGTGGCTAAGCTAAGCATCTCAGCACTTCCTACCGCCTTGTTCTAATCCATCCTGCGTGTGACCAAGCTGAGCATCTCAGCACTTCCTACCGCCTTGTTCTAATCCATCCTGCGTGTGACCAAGCTGAGCATCTCAGCACTTCATAGCCCGGCGCTGGATGTCAGTACAGTACCTCCGCAATCTAGATCGCAGGGCGTGACACGGCGGGGGGTGCTGAGGGTTGCCTGGCTGGCAACATGCTAATCGGCGCTGCGTGGCACGGCCCGCTAAGCCTCGTATGAGGTACCGAGGGTAGGATTCTGTGGTGGGTCCACTCCTATAATCGATGTTGTGTGACGGATGATTTCATCCCCAGTTGCCCTGAGTGTTTTGGCTCCACTGCACGGCGCTGCTGTCATGGGTTGTGTTCTGCATCCAGCTGTTGTCGACCTGGTTTGGTGCTTGCTGGTGCTGCACTTGTCCGCTGTGCCGCCAGTGCGTGTTGTCTTGCGAGTGCGCGTGTGAATGCGTGTGCGAGTGTGCGACGCCGTTCTCTTGGCCTTGTCCTCCTGAGTGCTGTCGAGAAATACCTGGGCCGTATATCATCGCTCGACGCTTGCCGTCTGTCGGCTGTGGCATGTCAGGAATTGGCTGGGGAGAAGGCGTTGTGTACATTTGGTGCTGCTGCTGCTGCTGCTGCTGCTGGCCGTCGTATGAAAGTGTCTGTTGATACAGGCTCTCTGTCGTCGCATCAAACGGGTAAGAAATGGACCCTGAATATGGGCTGGCTTGCTGTGGGAACAGAGATGGAGGCGTCGTTGGACCAGGATACATCATGCCGGGCGTGTGTGGTGAGACAGACGGCATGGGCACCCACTGCGGAGGGTAGGCGGTCGCAGGCAGCTGGTGCGGCGGTGGGGACGTGTGCGGCGACGTTGACTTGCGCTGATACAGCTGCGCTGAAAGGGCAGCAGACTCTCGCTGAAAGCGATCCCGCCAGTGGGTAAAACCGAAACGAAGGCCGAAGTTGGAAAGAATCTGCGTGAAGTCGTTGAGTGCGTTGATAGCTCGCATCGTTGGGTCTAAGGGTGTAATCTGCCCTTCCGGCATGAGGGGTGTAGGGAACGGCGGCGGGCCGACTTCCACAGGAGGAGCGAGCGGATCTTCCGAGGCCATGGGTGGAGTTGTCGCTGGGGGAGACGGCGGAATCGGATTGAGAATTGCATCCATGTTGCGTGACAGCACATCGACGAACTGCCTGCCAGTCATGTACGCTCGCATGGCATCGTAGAAGGTGACGGGCGGTCTGGTCGTAGATGCAGGCTGGTTAAGCAGCGTGAGCAGGTTGATCGAGTACGAGATGCAGTGCTCGAAGATGAGCCGCTGGGCATACTCGTCGATGTGAGGTATGCGTGGACTCGGCGATAGAATGTAGACGTAGCTGTAGAGCAACTCAAGCTCGAATTGAGACCTGACCGCTGGCAGCGTGCTTTGCGGCATGCCCTGGAACCACTCAGCCATTCTCGCGTACTGCTTCCAGATGTAAGGATACGCCTCCTGCCATGGCTCGCGTCCAGATTGGAAGAGATCCATGTACCACTCGGACTGGATCTCGCGAATCCTGAACAGGTCGAGTGCGCAGTCAAAGTTCTGCAGGAAGACGACAGTCTGCGGTGAAGAGTGCCTTGGGGAGGTGGCCGCATTGTGAAAGGGAAATGCCACATTTGTGGCTTCATCCGAGAAAGAGAAAGCCCTTGTTTGCACGAGAGACGTGGAGCTGTACACTCTGATTAGCAGGGTCATGTGTACGTAAGACGACGCTACCTACCGATCGAGTGCGTAGACACACCAATAAACGCGCCTTCGCACCTCGAGCTTGCCACGGGCGACGGCGACGTTGCGAGAGGGATCCTGGTGGATGCCAAGATCGATCATGGCTCTCGAGGCTGCTCCGATGAGGGTCCAGCTGTCGAAGTGGTGCGGGTCCATGGTAGCGTAGATGGTGAAGAGTACAAGCGCCTGGACACTTGTAACGTAGCCGGGATGCAGTACGTCTTCTGCGTTTTCGAGCGCAGCGTTGACGTGGCCAACGGCGTCCGAATAGTGCGTGTCACCTCGCTGCTTGGACTGCGACAGACAGGCAATGGCCAGGACCATGCGTACAATCCACTTATCCCAAGGCGTTGCGACGTCGTTTTGTTGGTAAATGGCATCTATCGAAGCATACAGGGCGGCTTCTTCAAAGACGGGCAGGACCGCAAAGATGTTGTTGAGGTAGTGCTGGATCAGTGGTGTTGCAGCATACTTGGCTGGCAGTGCTTTAGTCAGTCCGGTGGGGAGGGCCTCCTTGGTGGCAGCTGACAGAATCAACCTGGCGTACGACATTTCGGTAGTGAAGCCATAAAAGTCTCGCGCTGTGGCATTGACCGCACTGTCAAGTTAGTAGGTGATTCGATACATGGACTTGCATCACTCACAGCAGACCAAAGTCGGAAACCAGCTCATCGATCTGAGAAGCTTCCTTTCGACGGGCGGCGCGCTTGCTGATGGGCCTTGGCGCCTTGAGGGTGTCGACTGAGGTTCTGCGGGGGGTGGAGGTCTCGGAGGCATCCAGCATCAGGACGGTGGACGACTTCCTCCTGGTTTTGGACTCTGCGATCTTCTTCTCCAGCCGCTCGACGCGTGCTTCGAGCGTGGCAACATAACTGCGCTCTTTTCCTCGTGCAAACTGGTCATTCGTGCTGGAGCACTCGGACGCACGATTCGACTTTTCGCACGCTGTACAGGCTGGCAGTTTGCCATCACACTTGACTTTGGCTGCTCGACAGCGCGAGCAAGCAGCGACAGGCCTGCTTACTCGGAGGAGTGGCGTGTCCAGGACCATCAGGTCGTTGCCTTCAACCGAGGGGTAAGCTTCTCTGGCCATGGTCGCAGACGGCTACACGGCAAGCACGTGGAACGTGGAGTTGAGGCCGAAGCAAGCGGATTCGAAACATGGGGAGGGTGCTGGAAATGTAGTACACAGTACAGGCCATCAGGCCAACAGCAGGAGACGAGGGGCATTCGCTGTCAGGCTGTGGGCCATGGGTGCCATAAACGAGATGCAGGCGACTTACCTGTTTGGTAGAGGGCACGGCGAAGGAATAGCGTGGGAGGGCGTAAGGCAGGTCCGCGGATGCAGGCTGGGGCTTGACACGTTTTCTTTCAGCTGTGGTGGCAGCGTGGTGGGCCGTTTGGGTGGTGTTGAGCGGCGTGCAACGGGTGGCGTTCCCAGCGTTGGCGTTGCGGATGGCGGTTGGCGGTTAAATGGGTGGGCACTGCAGCGTCGAGGTGGTGGTTGGCGGGGCGTCTGGACCCTCGTCGAGGTGCAAGGTGGAGTGGGAACGAAGGTGGAGGGGTTCCATCCAACGTCAACGAGCCCACCGCGCTGCCTGCCTACCACATACATGGATAGATATGGAGAGCCGTGGGAGGGCGGAGAAGGAAAGCCGCGCGGAATGCCGGCGGGCGCTATCACGATCACGTCAAGTCAGCTCCCGGGATGGAAGGGTGAGTGACAAGCACCGACCCCTCTCCGGGGCAGGTCGAGGTCGAGGTCGAGGTCGAGGCCCAACAGGAGCCGTGGCCTATCACGTCGTCTGCCCGCCCTCGGCTGCGAGGAGAGGAGGCCAGGGTAGCAGGGCAGTAGCAGGGCAGCAGCACATCTCGGCCTGTCATGGTTTGGTTTGGTTCGCTGCCGCCTTCTCTATGGCGCGGGCTGATTGGCGCAACCGGCGTCTGCCGTGTTTTTTGGCTTGTGAAGCTGGCCAGGGACGCGCACTAGAGTAATAGAGGTGGTGGGAGATGCAAACACCCACGCAGGGACTCCGACTGGCCGCTGGATTTGGCAGTACCGCAGGCTCGGTGCGCTCAGTACGCAGGCCTCACATCCTGCATCCTGAATCCTGCATCCTGACCTCCATCGCCCGGCCGCGTTGCCACCCTGTCACACTGTCACTGTCACTGTCACCCTGTCACTCTGTCACCCTGTCACTCTGTCACCCTGTCGCCCTGGCACGACTGCACTGCTCGCTGGCGCCCTGGCTGTTATTCCTCCTGTTATGGACGTGCATGTCGATCTCCCCACCCCAGCAGCAGAAGCCGAGCCTCGTGGATGGTAGACGGTGCACGGTAGACGGCAGACGGCAGACGGTAGACAGCAGACGGCAGACGGTAGACGGTAGACAGCAGACGGCAGACGGTAGACAGCAGACGGCAGACGGTAGACAGCAGCACGTCACCCCTCACCTCTGAGGCCACCTCCCCACCATGGACGCGGCCAAGGCGGCCAACGTGAAGACTGAAGACGCCGACGGCGCAAGCGGAGGGCAAGCCAGCAGGATTGCACACACGCTGACTGCGTGCTGTCGGTGCAGGACGGTGAGGATGCCCTTTCCTAGTCCCCAGAGCTGTCCCCAGTCTTGTCCCCCTAGCTGTCCCCAGTCTTGTCCCCCTAGCTGTCCCCAGTCTTGTCCCCCTAGCTGTCCCCAGTCTTGTCCCCCTAGCTGTCCCCAGTCTTGTCCCCCTAGCTGTCCCAGAGCTACATAGCTACCCTCAGCGCCCAGCGCGACCACCAAAGAAGACGGCGACTGACTCCCGCCCCATTGCAGCGCAAGACTCGATGCGACCCCGGCCTCCCTCGCTGCGGCCCCTGCGAGCGCACCAACTCGCACTGCGAGTACTACGACCCCACCAAGGGCCGGAAGATCCCCCGCAACTACGTCGTCCACCTGCAGCACAAGGTGCGCGACCTCGAGAAGCAGCTGGCGGACCTCGACCGCGACGACGTCGAGCCCGATGCCGAAGACGTCATGCGCGGCGCCGCTGCCGTCCGCGTCCAGGACACGGACGAGTCCAAGTTCCTGGGGCCCTCGAGCGGCATCACCATCACTCGCCTGGTCATGCAGCTGGCCAAGCAGTTCACAGAGTCCAAGACCATCTCCGAGATTGTGCCCCACGCCCGCCAAAAGTCCATCAAGGCCACCTTTGACCAGGAGGACGAGCGCCCCACCTCCAAGGTCTACCCGCTGGTCAGCGACGTGGCTGCTGAGGACCTGCCCAACCGAGATCTCACCAACCTGCTGGTCGAGCTGTTCTACTGCAAAGGCGCGTTCACCCTGCTTCACCCTGCTTCACCCTGCTTCACCCTGCTTCACCCTGCTTCACCCTGCTTCACCCTGCTTCACCCTGCTACACCCTGCTTCACCCTGCTACACCGCACCAACCTATACGCTGCTAACACCCCCCAGTCCATCCCATGTACCCCATCTTCCACGAGCCCACCTTCACCCAAGACGTCGAGGACGTCTACAGCGGCTCCACCGACCCCTACCAGAACTACTGCCTCCGCATGGTCATCGCAATCAGCCTGCAGAAAATGGACACCCAGTACGCCGGTCTCGCCGACAGCTACTACCTCGCCGCCCTCAAATACTTCGAGGCCGCCATCAAGCCAATGAACCTCAAGACCCTGCAGTGCTTTGGCCTGGTCGCAGGTTACTCGCTGCTCACCCCCACGAGAACCGCCGTCTACTACATCATCGGCCTCGGTATGCGTCTCTGCCAAGCTTTGGGCCTACATGAGGAGAAGACGCTCACCCGCGGTCCCGGCGGTCGGCCCGCAGACCCCCTCGAGGTCGACATGCGTCGCCGCCTGTTCTGGAGCCTGCTGACCATGGACTATGGCCTCTCGCACAGCCTAGGGAGGCCAGCCCACTTCGCCGCGAGACGCGAGCACATCGATGTCAACTTCGCCGAGCTCGTCGACGACGTCTACATCTCCAGACAAGGCATCAACCCGGCGCCACAGGCCTCGCTCAAGAAATGGATCGGTATCCACTTCTACAAAATGCGACTGTTGCAGCTGGAAATCCGCAAGAAACTATACCAAAGGAAGACGGACCAACCAAAGGACGACCAGCACCCGTGGTTTGCAGAGATACAGAACAAAATCGAGGCCTGGCGAGACACAAGCCCCGAAATGGACGGCGGATCCGGCCTGAACAAAGTCTGGTACGTAGGCCGTTTCCTTCATCCCATGTTGGCTAACGCATCGCTAGGTTCATCGGCCGCTACAACACCATGGTTGTCTTCATCTATCGACCCTCGCCACAGGTACCCAGGCCCTCACTGCAAGCCGCCATACGCTGCTACGATGCCTGTCAGTACAACATCTACATGAGCAAGAGGCAAATCGACATGAAGTTGGTTGATGTCACTTGGATCTTCGTGCAGTCCATCTTCATGTGCATCAACACCATGCTTTGGACCTTGTCCTACCAGGAAGTGCGTCGCCTGCACAGCCGAGAAGAGGTCGAAGGCCATTTGAAGGTGGCCATGGAGTCCATCAAACTCGCTTCAGACAGGTGGCCTGGTGTCGCATCAGCCATGGAACTCTATCACAACCTCATCGAGGCCTGCATGGAGATCTACAACAAGGACGGCGACGTGCCCATCACAGCCAACTCGCCCTCAGACTGCGCTTCAGTCGTCTCAGGTAGCCTTGTGGATGGCATCAACAGATCTCGGACGACGAGCCCTGCGACAGCGTCCACCGCATCGGTGAGCACGCCATCGGATAACGTACAACCGCCGTTCGGCTATTTACCTACCCAGGGACAGCAGCTATTCGGCCACGAACATGTGCGAGCCAACTCTTCCCACTTTACCAGCTCGCCGTCAAGCCAGCACTCGTCATTGCAGCCGCCTCCGCACGCTCAACATTATGCAGATCCCAGCCCGAAGACATCGATCGACGCGAACGTACCCATCTTCAGCTACCCGCCCACCACTCAGTTCTCTTCCCTCCCGACTACGTTCGCCGACTTGCCTCAGTGGAACCCAACTTTCACAATGCCCCAGCAAGACCCGTACAACGCAGCGACCATGCCGCTTGCTTCGCCGCTTTACAACGAGTACTATGCTGCCAACCAAGGGTACGAGATGGCCGACTACCTCAATCCGGGCTGGAGTCAGGAGGCTAGGGCAAACGGCCTTACGCAACAGCAGCAGATGGAGCTCATGCACGACTTCGAGATGAACGAGACGAGCAAGATTGAGGAAATGATCCACCAAAGCCACCAGCTATTCATACCGCCGCAATTACAGACGTTCTGAACACACACCAAACGCTCCGCGGAGCTTTGCAACCCACGGATGAATACAGCCCGCAAGGGAGCTTGACCGACAACCCGGCCAGGCGACATCCGACTCGCGACGGATTCAGCTGGTTTCCGAAACATCGCTCGTCAGCCTCGTGCATGATGCCGAGAAACGCCGGTCGCTTGTAGGGCTGTAGATCACCTCCCCCAATCGGCTGATCTCCGCCCGGGGGCCTTCCCGTTTCAGCCATGGATCACCGAACCGAGCCGGCATGACTCGAGTCAAGACGTTTATCGCTTAGCCCGCGCGTCCTGGCCTACCCCACGTTGCGGTCTGGTCTGCCGCTACTCGTTGTCTCTTCCGCAATCGGAAGTACGTCGCACGGGAACGATGGATTAGAAAATTTTCCCAGGTACCGCTCGGTAACCACCGTGACGCGCGCACGTTCTCGTACGGACAAACTCACCGGGCAGTTAGAGTAGAAACAAGTCGAGAGATAACTACGCACAGCTGGTCTGAGCTCCCTATCACAATGTACAATCGAGCTTTCTCCTCTCTACTTCTCATCCTCATCTTTCCTGACTTTCCCTGCTCATCGATGTCTTGCACACTAACACTGTAGAACCGTGCATATCACCCTTATGCCTTGCCTTGCCTTGAAGCAGATACCTGAGCATCTCAATTCACCTCCCACGCTACGCTGTACTAGATAGAGTATTTCCGTCTCGGGCGCTAGAGAGTAAGTATGTATATAAAACAAGTTACTACTCTCTTAAAAAGGTATACTACTCTTGTGTTTTACTACTCAAACGCTATCTATTAGTGTACTGTATATTTACCTACCTACTTGCACACTTTCTACTTACACACTTACTTACGTAGACCTCCTTACAACATAAAGGAACATAGGTAAAACTACGTTGGGGAGGTTGCTTTTATAGTGCTGTGTAGTTTACGCTGGAAGTTGTAGGTTCTGAGCACTGGGAGACTTGAAGGGATACGTTGGTTTAGTGGGGGGGTGGGATGAAGGTGGTGCCGGGGAATGGTGGCAGAGAGGGGTGTGGAGGGGTGTAGGGTTAAATGTAAGGTTAAAGGTAAGTTCTAATGTAAAAGAAAGATGTAGAGGTTGTGTAGAAAGGCAATAGAGCTTTGTACATAGAGGTTAGTAGAATAGTTGTTACGGTACGCGCGGACCTTTTGAGATAGGTTGAGTCTAGGCTTCGGATAGTGATAGGCGCTGTAGATAGTCTTTACCTTGAGGACGTGCATTGTTGAGTTCTCTACACCTTGCTGCAATCTACTGTCACGCCATCACTAGCACAGGTGTCTACGGTCTACTAGAGTCCGCAGCAGAGTGTAAGGCAGAAATCGCAGCACGTCATCACCCTGCATTGTGGTTTGAGATGCTCGCACAAGCACGCTTCGCTTGATGCATGCGCTAAAATCGCGCTTCAACTCTATTTCAACCATCATGTCGAGTGTCGACTCGCTCTGTCACCTCGCAAACCCACCCGTTTTCCCGATGCAGTATTCTGATTCTGTTTTACAGTGTGCAGACTTGCTGCAGCTGCAACGGACCTGTCCTCTCAACTCTACGAGTGTTTGCAATCTTCCACACGTGTCACCACCAGCTGAAACTGCTTATATACGACTGTCGCATGCTAAGCTTCAGCAAGCTTGCGGAACGGCCCTGTGAACAACATGTTTCAACACCGTTTCGACGGAACAATGTGTTACCGTAAGACTGCCACGCTTTGTCAATAATACCACTTCTTCTCTCCTGTCTGACGATTTCTGATAACGTTTGTTCTTGCGGGGTTCAATTCAAAATGCATCTGTGGCTACTATCACTTCTCTACATCGGCTATGCAAGCGCATTACCAGCAGTGACTCTCCGGCAGACGCAGGGCAATAGCTCATGTGATGCGCGGAAGATCACTCAGTTGATAGGTGGGATAGAAGAGAACATGTTCATACAAAAGCAAGAACTGCAAGGGTAAGTCAAAACATACTAGACCTACCTCTAATCAAGATCTACAACCCAAACAATCTCAATGTAAGAAAGTATCGCAACATTCACTAACCCGCCTCAGACTCCAAACCCTCCAGTCACTCAGCACAACAACAACATCCCTCAAAGCTCCCGCCAACGGTACACAATCCGACTTCCAGCTCAACCAAATCGACCTCGCCGCTACGCAGCAAAAAGCCGTTGCTGTGCGCGAGCGCAACCAAAGACTGGCCGATGACCTGGCTAGCCCTAGCGCCATGGGATTGGCAATTGTGGCGCAATCACAGGCCGCCGTGATGATCGACACGAAGGGCTTGATAGGTGGTGGGAGTGATGCGAAGATGTTGGAGGGGTTGGTTGGGAGAGTCAAGGATGCGATGGCGCAGAATATGCAGAATTTGAAGATGGCGGATGGTGGGTGTCGGGGGTGAGGGGTGTGTGGTTGTCGGCTAAATGGAGGTGAAAGTATCTTGAGTCTGCATGCTGTGGTGGTTCAGTGGGTGGGTGCTTGCTATTGTACCGGTTTCTTAATAATGGGGTAAACGAACTGGTTTATTGAACAATAGTACCTCGTCTCCCGGCCACCTTCATCCGGTTGCAAGGACAAAAAGGTTGGTTCCGTCTTCCAGCTTCTCTACCTTCCATTATCTCTCCCTTGTTGTCATCATCCTCTGTACTGTTTTGTACGCTGCGCCGGCGTTTTCAGTTCTCTTGTCCTGGTGACGACTGCTTCACATTTCACTCCGTCTCTCCTCAGCAAGCTCAGCTCTCGCAGCCCGTTCGTCTTAACGGCGCCAGAACTCGCTTCCCACACACTCCGCGAATTGGCTTAGTCACGCGTAGCCCTCACTTTGAGCACGTCACGTTTCCACCCTTCACTTCACTTCGCCTCGACTTCACCTCGACTTTGGCCTTTTGGGTTTGCTACGCTTCTCATCAACTAGCAGTCACTGGACGCGTAACGCGGAAACTTTCACAACTCACCAGTTGGTATAACCACGATTGACTTCGATCCAGCAAAGATGGAGCGCCGCGGTCGACTGACATACGAACGCCTCTGCAACCGCTTTGAGCGACTTCACGACGCGATTGATTCCCAGTTTCCAGACCCCAAGGATCGCGCCCGCGCACAAGATCTCCAGCAAGTCATTGACGATGCACTTTTATCTGCTCGAGCCGGTATGAGCGGTGGGGTGCTTGTTTCTCCTTTCCAGCTGAAGCGCGAGGTAGAAGCACGGATTGTGGAGATTCACGAGAGACACAATGAGGCGGACGAGCGAGAGGAGCAAACCACTGGCATCTTAACAAAGCATGCCGACAATGACGATGGTGACATACAGGTGTCGGCACTCAGCCATCTCGACCCAGCACCAAACCCAACAGCAATCAAACGCT
The DNA here is from genome assembly GCA_039634435.1 of Ascochyta pisi. Classification (NCBI taxonomy): domain Eukaryota; kingdom Fungi; phylum Ascomycota; class Dothideomycetes; order Pleosporales; family Didymellaceae; genus Ascochyta; species Ascochyta pisi. The sequence continues at coordinate 227,732 of CP113331.1, read as the reverse complement.
CCTCCCCACCCAGCCCATCCAGCGGCAAAGAAAACGCCCTCCACCCTCGACCCACGAAGCCCCCAGCCGTGAAGAAAACAAAAATCACCAAGCGCGCCGCAAGCAAGAAACCCCCCTCATCCGGCATCAAGAAACGCCCCACCATCCGCCGTCCGCGCACCCAGCCATCCTTCCCCACCACCACTTCACCCGCAGACACAAACGACGAAGCCGACCGCCACGCCGCCGCAACCACGCTCTTAGGCCTCTCGGAACGCATCCCACCGTCCTCCATCGCACTTCCACTTTCCTCCCCCACCACGCCGCCGACTAGGGGCCACAAACGTAGGTATTCTGTGTACGCGGATCACGACACTCCTCCTGCCAGCGATCTGTATCCGGAAACGTCAGTGTCGGCGGCGAAGAAGCGGTTCGTGTCGGAGAAGTACGAGCCGGTTCCGCGTCTTGATGGTGTGGTTCAGCGGAGGGGGTTTGCGATGGGGGTCGAGTATGCGGTGAGATACTGTTTGGGGAGTTCACTAGATGGGAAGGCGGACGAGGATGGAGTGGTGGGATTGTTGAGGTTTGTGGGTCGGGAGTTGGAGGTGGAGATTGTGCGGGATGGGGATGGTAAGGGAGAGCATGGTGGTGCTGCGGCTGGGAAAGCTGTAAGAAGCGGATTTGCGGATGTAAAGTCGAGTGGTGGACAAAGTGGGGGAAAGGGGTTCTGGGAAGTCATTTGATGTTGTTTGATGGAGTTCCAAGAGGACTCTATGGCCATGGGAGATGGTATTGCTTTTCCTAGAGCGCAGCGTTGAGGGGCAGCAGTGCAGATTCCAATGGGGGAGCTGAGCACTGTCTATTCGTCGCTCCGAGTCCTTGCATCCCGGTTGTTGTAGGCACGGTGCGGGCACCACTCTGCATTACATTGACCATATCTGGAGATTGAGAGGAACAGTTGGTACATTGAACCCGCCTTGTTTACTTTCTTTGCGTTGGACACAGGTAGAAGTTTTCTTTGAATAAGAAAGGATATGACGATCCAAGCGTGAAATCGATGCGCATCAGTTAGAAGCTCAGAGCGCCTGTATATGTCCAACAATACGTTCCCAGATGTTTGGTCCTGCACTGTTACAAACTTCAATACGTAGCAGCAGGATGAAGAAATTCCATTCTGCAGGGCATGAAGAACCAACACTCTATCTGACCCTAAACACTCTGATTCAAACATACATTCCACAGCACGACAAAATCTTCCACATCACATCACACCACACACCTCTTTCCCAACCTTTCCCCACGTCACCAACAAAACTCCACCCAGCACCTCGCACCACCCCAAACCAGAAAAATTCCGACTTTTAAACTACAACCGTACCACCGCCTCACACCCTCCACTCGCACATAAAAGAACAGCAGTATCGCACCCCGCGACCACCACCCACGAAACCCGCCATCTACCACCCCCACCCCCCACCAACCTTCTTTCCCACGCGCAAAACATCCAAATCGAACCAGTGACAAGCACGCAACACAACGCAATCGAGAAAGCGTACCCAGAACCCGAAACCCCCACGTACCAACAAGCGCTCCATCTCTTTCTTGTATTGCATAAACCCGGACGATACCAACCAATACCACCGAATAAGGTCCGCGCACTGCAACGACGCGTGCTTTTTGGCGTCGCTGCTGCATCGGACGAGATGGCTTGGCGCTCGTGGTCGGGATTTTAATAACGGTGCGCACGCGTTTGCGGTGCGTGTACATACCACGTCTGGGTTGCGGTTGCGGGTTGTGTCTAGATTAGGTGCCATGTCCTGCGGTATTCACTGCGTTAGATAGTTGGGAGTTTGTGGTAAGCGGGTGTTGGGATTGGGAGTTTTGGACGCGGGTGTGGTGGGGGTTTGGATGGGAGAGTCGTAGCGGAGAGGGTAGAGGGATGTTCGTTTTTGGGAAGGAAGACGTGTGGTCTGGGGAGATGAGGTGCTCGTTGGGGAATGCTTGGTTGTGTGGTGCATTGCAACATTTGTATAAATATGGTGGACTAGCCGCTCTGTGCCAGATGGACGAGGTGAATGTTGATGCAGTAGTAATTAGTCATCGACTACCGTGTTGCAAGTAGCCAGAAAAAGTTGATAGAGCAGATGTGAGCGTAGTGCGATGTGATGGGCGGCTATGAAACGCTTTCATGGTAAGGGAGGTTGAGAAAGATTAAATTCTCAGATATGACTTGTTGTATTCAGGCCCCTTAGTGACTATGATGATTGTGTTTCTGTTCTATACAGCGACACCAATATCTCAATCTCTTAAACAGCGCTCCCTTTGCAGCACACGGTACAGCGCGGCTTCTGTCCCACCGAAAGACAACACGCCCACATCAGAGCATACGTTCGCCAGTTGGGAAGACTGGGTGTAGGCACCCATTTGCCTGTGCCCAGTGTCAACAGTGGTGGATTTTTGCAAACAATTCTACCACGTCGTGCAATGACAGCGTGACAACACTGCAGGTCCACCCGGCCTTCAAGGGATAGCCGCTTCATACTTGCATAAGCGATCGTGAGTCGGAATCCGTGCCGTGAATGGGTATGACATGGCGAGATTCCCTTAGTGACCCTTCAGATAGCCATTCGATCTAGTATCCTGGCGATCCTGTCGAGATAACTTCTGCTTCCTTTGGGCGCCAGAGTCACGGCCTTGCAAAATCTACTTTGAGATGCTTTCGCTCGTGCGGATCGATGGAGTAACCCTATGTACGACTGTTGGGTATCGAGCGTACGCGAGACTCCTACATACGGATGCAGTGCATGAGCTGCCGGGGTGGGCTCGTAAGTTTGAGACAAGGACCAGTCGAGCCATTCGCATGACGATTGTGCTGATTGTTTCTCCGGGCTGGAGACTATTGATCAGACTAACAAGATTTGATTGTCATGGAAGGGTAATTGGTTGTCAAGTCCTTCAATAATTCTCATCCATACTCATACTCGATGGAAACGTAGGCGACTGATCGCCCAGGTTGGTGCCAGTAGGAAAAGCGGACGAGAGCGGTGTGATCGGAGAATACGAAGAGTTATAACTGGAAGGCGCAGACATAGATCGTTCACCATGCCATTCTTCTTTCTCCTCTTCCGGCGAAGACAGCTCGAGCAGCTTCTGCGGCGATCCGACTGACATACCCAGTTGGGTCAGCTTGTCTTGGAGGATGTTGATGACGGCGGGGTTTCCGCCTCGGAAGGAGGAAAGAACTTTCGAAAGGGAGTGAATGAGGTCTCGTGGGCCAATGCCGAAATGCGATTCGTGATTCATAACAGGCATGATGATCATAACATCTGCCAGGGAGTTGGCGACATCAAAGAGCTTTGACTCCTGAGCGGACGTTAGCAAGATGTTTGCGCATGAGTAAGACTATGTGTATACCATGCCAGGCCCGTGCGCCTCTACGCTCTGTTTGGACAGACTGCTGAGGTTGCTGAGAACGTTCTGAGCAACCTGTGCTGGGAACGAGAAAGAAAATTCGTTGTCGTTGTTCGTGCTGCTCAAATTCGTGACGTTCAATGCATGTTGCCAGAGGAATATCCGCATCCATTGCTGTGTCATGGAGATATCAGCCCGTTGTAACTCGTTCTCAAGGCTGAGCGGAGCCTCGTCACTGCTGAGCTGCTGCTGCGCCAGAGCAAGCGCTCCCCGAGCTGTGGAGGGGTCTGCTGTGATGGTGACATCCAGGATGTTGAACAAACGACACAACTGCACGAAAGCAGGTGTCACTGAGCCGTCGTTGAGATTCTCCAATGGCGCCAAATCCGGCGCTCGCTTCAACATTGTCGGCACATCATGCTGGATCGAGTGCGCCCTCTCAGTGATGAAGAGGAGCCAGTACAGCCTCAAGTTCTGCTGCACCTGCTCGATGCTCATGAACTCGTAGTAGGAAGCCTTGTGCAGACCAATAATGTGTGCTTTCGTGATCGCTTCGCCAAGATAGACCGTCGATGCGTTCATGCGACCAATGTTGGCTGCATGTACGTGCAAGAAGAAGCTGCCCAGAATCGAGAAGACGGTGACGTGTTCCATGTGATCAGATTCAATCCGCGTGCGCTTTGCCTCCGCCTCGAACACACCACTCGACACGCGGTAATGACCCTCCACGGGGCTCCCTGGCTCAGCATCGATGGAGAACTGGCTCACAATGGCGGCAGATATGGCCGTTGCAAGGGCGTAAGCTTCCACATCATCCGGGTGGGTGAGAAGACGTGCAGTCAAAGCTTCTGCATCAACGACTGGCCAAATTCCATAACCGCGCGATTGGTACACGTCCAGATACTGCGAGATACAGGATGTCGATATCCGTTGCGGCTCCTTCAGTGAGGTCGGAAACACTGGGCTCATTGTATCGGGCCATCCCATTTGTTCGGCCTCAACATCGCTGATGGGTGGCAATTGTTCGATGTAGGGATACTCGGTTGGGCTCGGGCTCCCCGGGTCAAAACTGGCCTCACTGTTACTTCTGGAGCCGGAGCCTCCTTCTTGACTGCTCTTGCTACGCTCCTGCAACCTCCTGATAGCTGCCTCCGTCGTCCGACGAGGTCCTTTGGGGCCAGATTTTCCATGTGTCTTCAGATAGGTGCACTCCCAGCTTGCGGCTTCGCAGCGAGAACATGGTTGGTTGCCGTCGCAGCGCACCTTCCTGACGGAGCAAGGATCGCATGCTCGCCGCGTGCCTTTGCGTGGTGCAATACTACTCATCTTCGTAGTCCAGCGACACAGACTCGCGTGACGTAACAGGAAGTGCTCGCGAGGCACCGGAACCCTTCCTTAGTTCGTCATAGCAGCTCGCCTGTAGGTCGGTCGCCTCCGCAAGAGTAAAAGAATGTGGGCCGACGCAGGTACGCCGGGAGATGTGTCGGTAGAAGAGATCGGATAAGAATGTTGAATGAGTCAGCCACGATAGTGTTCTGTTCCTGCCCAGAGGTGTTGTGCGAAAGACTTGCAGCTGACGTTAAAAACAAAAAGGTGGAGATGCGGCTACTTTTCGGTCGATCCTATCCTGTTCGAGCGCAAGGGCGCTAGCGAATCAGTGCCAATCGGACTTGTCGGCCGTCGCGTCTCAACGGCTGACAGAATTGACAAGTTGTTGGGCGATGCGTCCACCAAAGGTCCTTCTGGATCCTCCACTTCAACCAACTTTTTTTGCCTCGTGCGGGAACCCATGCTTGAGGCTGAAAATGCAGGTAAGCGGAGTGGACAGGGATGATCCGATCTGCGTGAAACAGTGGCTCTTTAATAAGAGGTCTTGCAAGGCTCCATGTGGGGTTCACGATCAGGACAGGGCTGCTGGTAGGGCTGCTCGTAGGGCTTAGGCAGTGCTGTCGATGCTGCAAGTCGAGGCCATTTTGCGATGTTTGTTGATCTACCGGCCTCGCGCAATCTCTTTTGATTTGGCGACATGATCAGCACCGACATCGCAGCTGCATGAGAGTTGATGCGACGCAGCCATAGGGAATCCTAGGTGATGTGATTTGAGACGTGGGTTGTGGACATCATTTGAGATCTCTTAGCGATTTTGGATCGTCCTAGACCGCTAATCACGCTAGGCTCCTAGCTGCGGCATCATCCTTGAGCACAAAGGCTCTACACCCTTAGCAGCGTACCTCGTATAGCAACTGGATTTAGAGGTGAGATTTGGTGGGATCTACGTCAACAACGAACTCCTGCCCCAAGCTCAATGAGGAGACCCCAGCCGAGTGAGCAATCGTTTTGGCGACCTTCAGTCCAGGCCTTGAATTGTCAGCACACCACACAATTTCGATGCGCATCGCAAACCTGCATTCAAATCACTCGAAGATTTCGTGTTCGATCATGCAGCTTTCCGAAGGGCGGTTCGATTGCAACAAGACGCACACCTAGAAAAGTATCGAGGGTCCAGACGGCTAGTCCATAGTCAAGGCCTCACAGCCTCAAAACTATCATTTCCATCCCTCCTCGTCGACGAAATAACGACATCTTTCTGTATTGTAATCCCGCCATGCCGTCCGCTCCGCATTACGACCATCTGAATGTCACTATCCTGACTATCAGCACCTCGTCTCGCACTCTGCAGTACCCCGCCTCCACCTCCGCCCAAATGTCTGCTCCCCGACCTCTCGTATACCCGAAATTCGCTCTCCTGCTCAGATGACCCTGGCAGCGATGATCGCAGCTGGTTCAATATCGTGAACTCGGTGCGCAGCTTGACGGCGTACACAGCGGCTTTGTAATAGCCCTGCAGGAAGAAAAAGCCTGCATAGCACAAGCCAATGAGACTGCAGTCCAGAAAGATGATGAAAACATTTACGAAGATCAGGTGATGTAGGACACGCCGTGTAGTGTGCGTGTTTGTGCCGAGGAGAGCGACATTCTGCAGGTGACGCGCTGTTTCGCGGATGTACAGGAGAGAGATGATGGTTTCTTGGATGAAAAACGCAGCGAGTTCGATCTTGTCCCATATAAGGTTTGCAGGGCCGAGTTTGTGAACCATGGTGGGGTGGCGCTACATCTTGTTAGTCGTCGCCGTCGCTGCGAGTACCAGTGCGACAAACTTACAGCGACCATGCCCAGCACGACAGTTCCGAGGCCGAAGATGACAGAGTTGAAAATGATCATGTAGAGCACGTATCGACCGGTCTCGAGTCTCTGTAGAACCAGGTTGAGCCTTGAGTAGAGCACAATGGACTGGGATACGACGTATGTGCACCACGACAGGTGAATAATGACAACTGCGCCATAGCTTTCCCAAATTTTGAAATCCAGCAGAGTAATGAGAATGGCATGGATGATGATGCCCCAAGAGCAGGCGAGGCAAGACCAGAAGTAGAGACTACGGCGCGTTGCCCTTGACAGCAGACGCACACTGACTTCGACACTCAGATACCAGGCGATCCCCAGGAACGCAGCAGCGGTCATTGCCGTGGGTAGTGGTGTAATGTTTGCTGTCGGCAGTGCATCGTTATCGACTTCGAAGGCCATAGCGTTGGATTAGTGTAGGAGCGGATGCATGGTGTTTGGACGTCTAGAGTGCCAACAGGCTGGAACACATATATTTCCCAGCATTCTGGTCGACAAGGTTACAGATAGCGTCTTGGAGAGGAGCAGATAGCGGCCGGATAGAGCTCTTGATTCAAGGTCGACCGTTGGTGGAGGCGGGTGTACATGCGCCGGTAATGCGACCAGTAGGCGAGGCTGCACATGTCTCGCGCTCGCATTTCTCGAACGGTGCAGATGCCCAATTCACCTCCCAAGACGGGTATAGGAGCACATGTGTGGTAATCACACGCGAGAGGTGATTCGCTTATCAGGCCAGCGACGTCCCGCTCCCTGCAGTGCGCATCACGGGTGTGTGAGCATTGCGCCACCGCACGCCTGAGTGCCCTGCGATTCGATGTCTTACCGAGTGTGGATTCCCGTTGTGCAGAAATGGGATGAATGCCGACCCGTCAACGCCAATACCACGTGGATGTGCGAGCGGCTGGCTGGTGCAAGTGTGATCCAGAACATCCTGCTCGAGGTAGGGAACGGTGAGCTGCCTTGTGTGAGGCAATCCCACGGTCCCCGGCATTGCTCTTATCGTCGAAGCAATATTCGAAACATCATTTTTTGGACTGCAATGGCCCAGTGTCCGTTGGTGAACCGAGACCAATGACTATCTGCAGGCGACGAAGATTATTGAGGGGAAGAAGGTGTGTGGTCTTCATACAGTAGTATGCAACTCATGCGTTGGCGCTAATGTACCTATGAGCGCTAGCTGATTGCGGAGCTCGCCGCCAGACCTCAAAGTTGCACAGCATCGTCTCGAGACCCTGAGCATTCTTATCGCGGCTCGAATGTGGAATTTGATTTCGAGACGCTTAAGGGGCCCTTCACGAACCGAAAGTGGCGTGCGTCTGAAGTTCTTGGGAAGGTTGTAGGTAGACGGAAGTAGCGCCCGAGAGAACGAGACCAGTATCAGATCCTCACATTCTATCTTGTAACATAGGACTGCTGACAGCCTCGCGGTAGCATATTCGGGCGCAGCGACAAGACGAAGCAAAACGACGAGGCCAGCGCAGAATCGCTTTTGCGGAGAGCAACAGCATCTGATTGGTCGATATTGACGCACGGACTTTGTGCAGTGTTGAAGCTGAAGCTCTGCCCGTCGACCAGCACTCACCAAGCTCAGAACCACTACTCAGCTATAGTTTTGCACATAAACCTCAACTGTAACAGACGCATTGAATTCGTACATACATTGAACTGCCACATTTCGCGCAACCCACCCTACCTCACGCCTCTAAATACCACACCATAACGCAACCTCCAACATAATGGCACTGAACGCCTACCTCAACAGTACCTCCCCCTTCTCCTCTCCTCTAAAGACGATACTAAAGTCCCCCAGAAAAAGTATCCGTTTTAACCCTCGACGGGCGAACCATGGTGGGCACACTCTTCTCGTGCGACGGATCGATGAACCTAGTGCTAGCTGATGCATACGAGCGCATTATCCGACCAGCCGAGGACGGCGTGCCGAGCGAAGAAGTACCGCTGGGACTGTACATCGTGCGAGGCGACAGTGTGGCGGTGTGTGGACGGGTGGATGAGGATGTTGATGGAAAGATTGATTGGACGAAGGTGCACGGTGAAGTGTTGGGGAGTACGAGGCATGTCTGATTTGAGAGGTTGGGAGAAGGATTCAAAAAGGATAGAGATTTGGGTGATGACGGAGGAAGAATATGACGGACAGGGCTCGGAAAGTCAGAAGCTCGGAACTGGAGGCTGCATGGATTGGACCTCGTACCGGCGCGCAGAGGCAGCCAGCTCCAGATGTAAGGTTGGATACGACGCACTCGCGGAGAGATGATACCCACGAAACGAACGATACAACATGTATGTTCTTCTGCTCAAGATCGGTACTCTCAGCTGACACGGCAGACCGCAAATCTTGATATAGAACTAAAAAGCTGAGCATGTGCTGCGAAAGCAAGCTCCACCACCACTGTTTTAGCATTCTGCATTCATTCTCTGCTCTTGTTTACTGTATCCCCCTCCCCATTCCCTCCTTGACTCCCGCAATAGCCTTGTGATCCGCTGGATTCGCTGCGGCCTCATACAGCACGCTGACTGGCTCCTTGTTCAGCTTCATGAAGTCGCCCTTGAATGCCAAATAACTAATTCTCGTCTCGTCCTCCTCTCCTTGACTCCAATTGTCCTCAAAAAACAGCGCAAGGCTTCTCGTACTGTTGAAGTGCACCCGCTTCACTGGAATCTCTTGCACCTCGTTCGTCTGGCTAATCTCAAGCGTTTGCGTGGGCTGCTTCTCGGAAGCGGTTTCGAAATCCATGTCGTCGCCAAAATTCACAAACACCTTGAGTGTCTTGGGGCTGGCCGGCGAATCGCTCGTCCGGACCAGTATGCTGTGCAGCCGTACCTGTCCCGTGAAAGGGACAATCATGAGCAGCTGTTCATCGGCACTGGAGACTACCTCGGGCGTGGGATCAAGGCGCTGTGCCCATGTCTTCTGGCAGATGGACCGGCCGCTGTTCGATTCGTCTTCGTTCAGGGTGCGCAGGGCGCTGAAGTCGATCTGCGAGTAGAGAATGTTCTGGAGCGCGGGTGTAATGTCATCGCTGTGATCGTGTTCGCCATGGCTATGGTCGTGATCGTGCGAGTGCGATTCGTCGTGGCAGTGAGACATGTTGGGTGGTGAGGTTGGAGTATGGTGTTGGCGGGGTAGCGGGGTAGCTTGAGCTCTGGTTTGGTGTTGGGTATTTGGTGTTTAGGGTGCTCAGCCGCGCAGACGATAAGTGCGGTTCGGTGATGCAGTAGAGCTGGTGGTGAGTAGTCAGACGAGGCAACGAGCGGTGATGCGAATAGTAAGACATGATCGCCACTGGGAGGTCACGCTTGGAGGGGAGACGATCAGCACGTGCGCGACTGGAGCACCACCTTTCTATGTGACGGTTTCTAGAACGTTGTATCCACATTATGAATGTTCATCGCTGTACTCAAAAATGACCCCAACGCCTCGCTCAATGCACATGCATGTTCGCAGACTGCTATGCCAACATGGGTTCTGCCGCCTGCTCCTGTTCGGCAGCACGCTCTCTAGCCCTTCTCTGCGCCCTGTCTCTCGCTATCTGCGCTTTCTGTTCTGGCGTAAACTCGGGTTGTTTGAGGGGTGCATCGGGCATTGTGACGTGGTTGACTTCCTTTTCGAGAGCCTCGAGCTCGTCTTCGACTTCGTCTTCGTCTTGGTTGGACATCTTGTTCGCAAGAAGCTCGCTGATTTCCTGCAACAATCGTAGTCAGCAGATATGCTTCTGGTAAAAACCACGCAGCCAAATGCACCTCTTGATATGCCCTCGCCTCGGCGTTCTCGCCCAGCAGCTTCTCCACGTTTTCTATGCCGCCCATCTCTTTGTGGATCTCCTTCAGCACTGCAGTACCTTGCTGCAACCCATACAATACATCTTTCTGCACGAGCGCAAACTCAACATCGCTCGTGAGCTGCTCTAGCTGCGCCAGTTGCGCATCCGTCTTCTGGATCAGACCTTCCTGGTACTTCTTCCTTCTGAGCGCCAACTTGGCTCTATTTGTATCGCCCTTCGCTAGGCATTCTTTTGCGATCGCCTTCTCCCGATCGGTCAGCACAGTGATACGCTTCTGGTACTGTCGCAGCTTATCGCGCTGGTTCTTCATGTCCAGGATCGCCCTGCAGCCGTTAACGATGCGCTCAAGGTCTGGAGTACGCGAACGCACTTGTCCTGGGCAGAGATCTTGTTTGAGCTGCCTGAGTTCCCCATGCTGGCAGTATTTCCATCAACGCATCAGTGTAAGTGACTTGGAGCGCGTGCCTGCCTTGATTGACGTAGGCGGGCGCATTGCCGACGCCGCAATTGAGCCGTCGCGCTAGCCTTATCGATTAAGACCCTGGTCTGAGGCCTGGCAAAATATTTGTGGACTGGGTTTGAAGGTCCAGGAACAACAGCCATCTTCGAGCTTCAAAATCAGTACGATTGCCTGGGACTCAGCTGGCTTTTTCGGGTACTCGGACCCTTCCAGGTTGGTACAGATTCAAACATGGCGCCCCGCGGCCGCTCCTCCCTCCAGCAGGGGCTGGATCGCGACATCTACCAGATTGTGCGCAAGTATCTTGACGACAAGGCCGAGTCACCTCTCAAACTGCGCGTTTCTACCATCCAAGATTACATCCAAAAGTCCAACTCCAGCCTCAAGAGACGACCCAAGAAGCAGCTGGAGGACTCCATCGAACGTGTGATTGACGTGATGCGAGAGGACGAAAGCGAGGTTGATGATGAGATTGCCGACATCGAGGGCGACTTCGGCGAAATGGAAGAGAAAGCTCAGAAAGAGAAGGAGAGCAAATCAGCTGATTGGATGAACAAGCAAATTGTTGGTCAATGGGCAAACTCCGGGGTCGTGACTCCCTCCACAGCCAATGGTGAGAAGAGTGAGAAGAGCGAGAAGAGCAAGAAACGCGATGGCGCCAAGGCCAGCGGAGAACGTGAGAGCAAAAGACAGAAAAAGGCGGAGGCGAAGGAGGCCAAAATTGACACTGCGCCACCATCTGGTGTTAGCCTAGAGGACCTTGGTGGAGTGAGCAAGGTTATGAACCAGCTCAAAGAGCACCTTGTTCTACCACTGCTGTGCCCAGAGGAGTACGTTCAGAGGGAAATTCCAATTCCACGTGGTATCCTGCTGCACGGCCCTCCTGGATGCGGAAAGACAGTCATCTGCCGAGCAGCTGCGGCCGAACTGGGTGTGCCATTCATCGAAATTCTTGGACCGTCTGTCGTATCAGGCATGTCCGGAGAGTCGGAGAAGCAGATCCGCGAGCATTTTGAACGTGCCAAAGAGGTAGCACCCTGCCTGATCTTCATCGATGAAATCGACGTCATCGCGCCCAAACGAGACAACGCGCAAAGTCAGATGGAGAAGCGTATCGTTGCCCAACTGCTCATATCCATGGATAGCTTGGCCATGGAAGGCAATGATGGCAAACCGGTAATCGTCCTGGCAGCATCCAACCGACCAGACAGTCTGGATCCTGCGCTTCGTCGCGGAGGGCGTTTCGATACAGAAATCAATATGGGTGTGCCAAACGAAGCCATGAGAGAGTCGATCCTTAGAGCACTTACCCGCAAACCCAAGCTTTCGGAAGATGTCAACTTCAGCAGCCTTGCCAAGATGACCGCTGGTTTCGTGGGCGCTGATCTGAAAGACCTAGTCAGCAAGGCGGGTACTTGGGAGATGGAGCGATACCGCGAAGCTCTGGAATTACAAGCCGCAGCAAACGAGACGGAGATGGACGTCGATGAGACCAAGGTCACTGCCGACGATGCCGAGACAATACGATCTTGGAGGCGTCTTGTTTTGCGAGTACGCGATAAAGATGCTATCCGTCCTGTGGGCTTTGAAGACTCCGTCATCTCAATGGAAGCCTTCCAAGCCGTATTGCCCACCATCACGCCCTCCTCCAAGAGAGAAGGCTTCGCGACAGTACCGGACACAACATGGCGTGACGTCGGTGCTCTCGAGGGCGTCCGTGACGAGCTTGAAATGGCCATTGTCGAGCCCATACAGAACCCACAGCGATATGCTAAGGTCGGTATCTCCGCGCCCACAGGTGTGCTACTCTGGGGACCTCCTGGTTGTGGTAAGACATTGCTAGCCAAGGCCGTAGCCGCGGAGTCGAAGGCAAACTTTATCAGCGTCAAGGGACCAGAGTTGTTGAACAAGGTACGTTTGCTTGTCCCTTTTTGCAATTTCAGTAACATGGCTAACCCTTATCAGTATGTCGGAGAGTCCGAGCGCGCCCTTCGCCAGGTCTTCATGCGTGCCCGTAGCTCCGTTCCTTGCGTTATTTTCTTCGACGAGCTGGATGCTCTCGTGCCTAAGCGCTCCACCGAACTGCACGAAGCATCCGCACGTGTCGTCAACACGCTTCTCACCGAGCTCGATGGCCTAAGTATGCGCGAGGGTATCTACCTCATTGCGGCCACCAATCGTCCTGAGATGATCGACGAAGCTATGCTACGCCCTGGTCGTTTGGAGACGCTGCTGTACGTCGAACTGCCAAAACCAGAAGAGCGTGTTGACATCCTGCGTGCGCTGATCCGACAGCGTGGCGTTATTCGATCCGAGTTGGCTGAGGTGGGGCGCCGTGAAGAATGCAAAAACTTCTCCGGAGCCGATCTTGAGAGCTTGCTGCGCAAGGCGGGTCAGCACGCGCTTCGTCGCCGGTCCGATGTTGTTGAGGAGATTGATCTCGTCGAGGCGGTCAAGACGATCAGACCTAGTGTTGGGGATATCAAGAAGTACGAGGATTTACGCAAGCGCTTTGAGACAAAGCTCTTCTAGAACACTCTGTTTGAACAAATAAAAGATCGAAGATAGCTGAAGACCTTTAGAAATGTATGCCACCCAAATTTCATAAACCGTGAATTGTGTATTGGACTCAAGGCTTCACTTCCGTTTCACCTCAGAAACCTCTTCATTCCCCTGCCACACACAACCTCCACCCTTTCACCCATTCATCCACCCTGCCAAACCCTTAGTCTCATAGCCTCCCACCCGTCTCCTCCAAATCACCCACACCCACCAACTCAACCAACCCTACCACCACCTAACTCATAATGTGCGCAGAATTCCACACCCGATACCCTCACTGCCTACACACGCGCTTCCAGCAATGGACCTACTGCGCCCTCAACATTCACACACCGACTCCCTTGACCGGCAGAGCGTGTTCTCGCTACCGGCGCAAAGTCAAACGTGCGAAGAAAGCTGGGGTGGGTGCAAGAGAGTGTCAGGATTGCGCTATGGACCGCAAGATCAGAGAGCATTTTGGGGGTGGAGACAGTGAGGGACGGAGATGGGGGAAGAGGTTGTTTTGGAAGAGTGGGAAGGTGCAGATGGTTGTGGATGTGGCGATGAAGGGTGATTTGGAGGCTTGGCCAGCGTTGGAGATGATGCCTGTCGTGCTGCCGGGCGTAGTGACTGGTGGTGATGGCGGAGAGGAAGTGCTAGGAAAGGGTAGAGGGAAAAGCAGCTCGTCGCTGTTCAGTAGAACAAGTTGGGGTAGGTTTGGGACAAACGAGCATGGCGGAGGTGTACTGCGGTGGATGAAGGCGTTCCTTCGAAAAAAGAAGCGCAATTAGGTAGCGAATTAAGAGATGGTGGATATCAAACTAAGAACAACAGCACTTTCAGTACTGCCCTTCCGGGTGCCCCAAGATGATGGCCTCCCGTGCACCCAACGCTACCCCGTCAACACTGTCATTCAGCGGCACCGTCAGATCGCCTTCGCTCTCTCCACCCCCTTCGCCCTGCCATCTCATGAACGCTTCAAAGGCCGCGGTTCCCCTGATGCTGCCGGTCTTGTCGAATCGTTCGATCATCGACCGCATGTCGCCAATCCACCGCTTGCACTCTTTGCACACGTTCATCTCGCGGCTGATCTGCGTGCGCTTCGTCGGGTTACAGCACCGCACAGCATTAAGCTGGTGGTCTGGCAGTGTCGCATAGTTTAACGTTGCAGCTTCCGGGAAAGCCGTAGGGGAGAAATAGCCGTTGGAGTCACGTGCGTCCTCTGGCGAGGAGACTGTGCGGCGCGAGGCTGTGGAGGCTGAGCGGGACATGGTCTGGCTGAGAGAGAAGAAACGGCGTGTTGATGAAGAACGTTTCACTGGTGCAGAGTTGGACGCAGGTGGAGATAGAGGTGGAGACATGGGGCCGCGCAGGTCGTTTAGGCGGTGCATGGCGGCGTCGCAGAGTGTCCAGGGCTGGTGGTGTGATTCGCCAATGTGACCGCAGCCATTACTGGTGTAAGGTTAGTATGATCGTGAGCGTAGAATGTTTGTCTCGTGTGGGATATTGCATACTGTGAATGTATTAGCAGCGAATTCTCAAAAGACTTGGAAGTCAGTACCTGTTGTGTGAAATTGTGGTAACACATCTTGATCTTAAACAAACCGCTGGGTCGGGACAGGAACGAGGGTTTGCAGATCTATAGCGCGCTTATGGAGTGCGCGGCTGTCAATGTTTCGAAATCCGCGGTGCAGATGAGTTGATGCAGGGAGCTGCGGGCTCTAGATCGCCAAACTTTAAGGTACTGGCTCAACAGTCGTGCAGATGTCAACATAAACAGTGAATGCAGGTCCTTGAGAAGCCGTTGAAGTGCAGTTCATCCACTTTTTACTTCGTTTGGACATTCACCTTGCCCTGTTTTCCTTGATCGATAAGCGGTGAAGTATGCCCCGATCTTACAAGGGTAAGCCCGTGATCATTGCCAACGTGGCTAGTGGTCATCGTACATTTCTCACTTCGGTACGTTCCGAGCTTGTTTTCACCGAATGGAGCTCTCTATCCGTTCAAGGACCCCAGATCATCCAATTTGAAGATACCAATTTAGAAAGGAGGAAGCGGCGCGGCGTTACCTGTGACGTCATTGTCGTATTGGAACGGTTGGGATCACCACAGAGGAGGCGAGATGGTATGACCCAGGGTTCAATGATCTGTTGCAATTGTTTTGAAGATAACAACAGTCTTTTGAACAATTGGACCGGTATTGGTCGAAAGTGTTGGCGACTATTTCTAGGGTGCGGCGGAAAGTGCAATGGGACTAGCGATTTTAGTGCATTTACTAGTCCGTGTACAGCGCCGCACTCAAACCTCACCTCAGTTCGAGCCATCCTTGGTAGTTCACGACACGGTAGGGATACAGTTTCAAGGCTTCCCCGGTTCCCGTAATCGAACGAACCCAAGTCCAGGTCGTATTGTAATGAGTTCCAAGTTTGATCGTGGTCACCAAACTTTCCCCCTTTTCAGAGCGAGCCACTCTGCTCATACTTCCTCCAGACCAATCCCTCAGGAAGGTCTTTCCACTGCAGATTCTGATCCAACAGCCCTTCCATCTTTCCCCACTCAGCTTTCACTTGCTCAACCCTGCCAGCATCTCGAGGCACGATCTTCGCTGGGAAAGCGTTTGGCTGAACAAACAGTCCCTCCGTTAGGTCATTTGCGTCCGGCACGATCTCATCCCCATGATCATCGCGCGCTCTGTGAAACTCAAAGGCCCACAGCAAACGCGAAATGGCCAGGAACAGCGATCGCTCACCAATGTGCATTCCTTGACACAGGCGCCGGCCTGCGCCGAAGACGAAATGGTCTCGCTTCGAAGCATCTGGGTTGTTTGCAGACTCTGCAGCCGTCTGGCAATCGTGGATGTATCTTGCAGGATCAAACCTGCGCGGATCAGGGTGGCGTTTAGGGTCCATGTGGACTGCCCAGACATTCCAGATCACACCTGCGCCCCTGGGGATCTTGTAGCCCATGTACTCATCGTCCCGGATCACAGCGTGCGGAACACCAAGGATATCAGTTGGCATCCATCGCATGCTCTCCTTGACACAGCCACGGACATACGGTAGGTTCGGTTCATCTTCCAATGTTGGAAAGCGGTTGCCACAAACGCGGTCAAGCTCTTCCTGTGCAATCTTAACAACCTCTGGAAATATAAGCAAAGCTTGGATGACTAGAAAAGTTAGTAAACCCAGCGCAAATATTCAGCGAACGCACGCCCAGAGGCACTCACATCCAACAAGTATTGCAGCCGTAGTGTCAGAACCTGCCTCAAGGAGTGACCCGCCAGCGTAGGCGGCGAGTTTATCAGAGAAGTGGTCCTGGTCCTGAGCTCGGAGCAAATCAACACAAAAGCATGGCTTGGCAGAACCATTCTTGATGGCTTTCTTAACATCCATCCAGTGACCGACGTACAACTCACTCTCCTTCTCATGCAACTTCTTCGCGTACCGTCGAAGAGGGACTATCCAGTCCGGTAACTTGCGAAGCACCGGAAACACATCAAGAACAGCGGCTGTCTGAGATCCTGTCACCTCGGAGAACTTCTCAAACCCCTGAATAGCTGTCAGCACTCGCACACTACAAAAAGCTGTACTCACGCTGTATAATTGTATCAGCTTGGGGTCATTTATGCTTGTTGTGCGAAACCCAAAGATCATTTGGGTCGTCAAAGAGTTAGTGTATCGGCGAATGTGGTCAATGAAAAGATCCGGCTTCTCGAGGAAGCCCATGAGCATTGCCTTGTTTTCGAGATCTTGGTATGGGACATACGTCCTGGCAGCTTTAATGTTCAAGCTGTTATGAACGATCCTTCGAAGCGACCGCCAACTTTCGCCGTATTCCTGAGTTACTGTTAACATAAGAAACCTTCAAGTAGTGCTCGAGCGAAGCCCACCAACAACAGCATGCGCAGACCACCACCAACGACTTTTCCCAAGTACATCTCTGGACGAGAAGAATAGATGCTACTTCTTTTGTCCAGCAGATCCTTGATCGCTTGATCCGAAGATAGGACAATCATGACCTTTGTTCCGAGAATCAACGAGTATATGGGACCATACTCCTCGGCCCATTTCTGGAATTGCAAATGACCTTTCTTCTTTGGCATCAAGTGAAGATTGCCAATCAACGGTAAGGTAGGTGGCCCTGGAGGGTAGTCTACCGGTCTGCGTCCAATTCTGCTGAGCTGGTGCAGAACCAAGACCAGTACGGCAACCACCGCGGCATACATAGACAAAGACATGGTGGATGAGGGGGGATTTGCCTGGCAGCAAGTTATGCAGTAGGCGTAGATATGCTTCTCGGGACACAGATATGACGTGAGGAACAGCACACCTAGTGCAGGAGTCCTCTAGTTCCCTGCATAGACCTGTGTACCGTCTCGAGCTACTCCATTGGAGCAATCATTGAGATCATGAACGTCTCCGCATGGCGCTGGTCGAGTTGATATCCGTGGTCCAATCAAAGCACACACGTTTGACTCAGTTAGCGAACGTTCCGAGCCGTGGGTGTATTCCCCGTATGCGGGGTCAAGGCGACGAGCAACAATAGCCTGTTACGCTGCGACGGCCGCAGCACCAATGCAGCTCGCTCAAAATGGAATTGATCTTAGCAACCCCACCACGAACATGCATCCTTCCCAGCGACCTTCCATTCATGGGCAGGATCAGCAATCGATGTTTGAGGTGCAACTGCTTGATTGCAAATCTTGTTGCAATGCGCATGGTCTCTGCATCTGAATCACAAAGAGCTTTGCAGACTGTCAATCAGCAGCGTAATCAATTGCTGCATTTGAGATTTGGGCCGTCCCGAGTTGTAGCTTGTGCTTTTTCGCATGGAAACAACGTCTTCGCCAATCCTACTGCACGTATAGGTGGTATGTCAGTGAGAACTCGTACCTGAAAAACTTGGATTCAAGATTGCGGTCCCCAATATGGCCTTTGTTCGGAGACTGTATTCCAGGACCATGCGGAAGGACGAAGAACAACATTTTTAAGCGACACGTCAACCATTTCCCCCACTGATATCCAACAAGAGTCGAGCAATGGGATGATATGTTGTCAGTCTTGCATCGACAATAAGTCAGTGTATGTGTTGTGTCACCGAGATGCTCGTTATGTCTAACGCTTTCACCTTCACTTCCCGACTGTCCTCTACGAGGGCCCAGCTCTACGTCATCGCACATAGCAAAGACTCATAAGATTTCATCTCTGTTGAATAGCTCGACATTTATAGGATATCCTGAGTTGCGGACATGTTTTGAAAGAATCTAGGAATCTGTTCGTGAAAATGGACGAAGTCTTACCAGACGCAGAGAAGTAAGATCTGCGAACTCTTACAATTATTCTCTGTTCGGTCCTCCGAGCTTTCTTTCCGCTAGGTGAGCTGCTCTGCGGCACTCGTCGCAGGAACTTAGTACATGAGAGTGGTCGAACAGCACAACAAAAGAGCTTGAGTATTTCCGAACTTCTCGATAACAGGAGAAACAAAGTAACAATGACGAATGAAAACACGAAACTTTCCCTATCTTCCAAATCATTCCAATTCATCTGCATGCTCCCCCAACTTCCCTTCAAGCACTGTAACCTTCTTTCTCAAGTCAAGAACTTTAGCCCTCTCGCCCTTGGCTATTTTGTTCATCTTTATATAGGCATCATGCCACTCCTGTCGCTCTCGACGCAGCCTCTCACAATCTTCACGCGACCTATCCTCTCGCAACCTATCCTCTGTACCTCCAAATCGATGGATTTTATCCAGGAGTTGCAATCGAACAACTTCCTCGTTCAACTCAGCGATTTCTTCGTCTTTGGTGAGCAGTAAGTCGGCGGCATGAGCGTTTCGGCGACGAAGGCGAATGATCTCTTCTTGTAGTTGTTGGGTTGCTGCAGCGAGTATGGGAGGTGATGTGAGGGTGATTTTCAGGTCTACTGGGGAGCAAGCGACAGATGTAGTGGTGTTTGAAGGAGTCTCGGAAGAGTGGAGAGACTGTGGATAAGACATGGTGAATGTGTGGTGTACGAGATTCCGAAAGCGAATGTTCCCAATTAATGAAGAGTTGGGTGGTCATGTCGTTGGTTCTGATTGCTTCGCATTATGCTCAGCTTGATCGCACAGTGCAATTTCTTCTCATGCGCTTTCGATAATGTGTTACCTGCGATGCAGATAAAGCGCACGTGGCGGACAAAGAGACAAAAAGATACTTGTTTCTCGTTGAAACAACTGCAATGAACTCCAAAATTATATACAAGAAAGTGTAGCGTTGAGACATTATTCACACTTCTTTCACAAAACCGACCTCGATGACCTTTTCTATGGGCACGCTCAAACTCTGCACCTTGGCTCTCGTGTTGTCTCGCAGCAAAATGAACGCCTTGAGTAGCAGCGACCGTGCGATGTTCGTGCCTTCTTTGACGCGCATTTGTTCCTTGCCCATAATGTATAGCACTTCATCCTTGAACGCTCGATCCAGCGCATCCAGCCGGGCAGTAGTGCTGTTAGTGGCGACGGAGGTTGATGATATCTGGCGAGATCTTTTCCGTGCCTTTTCGACGACTAGTGAAGCCTGGTCTTCCTTCTCAGATACATCTGTCTGTGTTGCAGAAGTCTCGCCCCAAGCACTCGAGTTCTTTAAGATCCCT
Source organism: Ascochyta pisi (assembly GCA_039634435.1). NCBI lineage: Eukaryota > Fungi > Ascomycota > Dothideomycetes > Pleosporales > Didymellaceae > Ascochyta > Ascochyta pisi. The sequence goes on along the minus strand of CP113331.1, from coordinate 207,726 downwards.
GAACTCATTCTCCTTTTCGCAGCTGATGCTGTGATGTTTTCACGCTTCCTGTCCGCTGCTCGCGTGACGATGTGATTTCTTACCTTTTCATATATCAAAGCGGTTAAATCGGGAGTGATGACTTCATCTTTGTATCCGTGATGCACTACAAGACGGTAGCAGTTCGGTATCGCAAGACGGGTAACGTGGTAGCGGTTTTCCGAAGCGACTGTGGGAGTTTCCAACGGCCGCAAGTGGAAAAAAACCATGACTTCCGGAGCGGTGACAAGCTTGCGGATAAACTGACTGAAGACGATTGGCGTGGTATCGCCGTCCTTGTCGAAGAAGATGCCAAGTCCACCCATGGAGCTGAGTTGTTTGCTTCCAAATAGCTCTGTAAGTTCTAGCTTTCCGCTATCGTTGGTTTTGACGAAGTGCGTGGTGGGGAAGCGATCTTCGGCCTCAGACTTCCACTGCTGTTCTTTTCCAAACCGCCAGAGGATAAAAACACATGCCAGGAGACATGACAAGAGGATTGTGAACCAGCCGCCGTCAGGGACCTTTATCAGGGCTGAACTCAAATATGTACCATCTATACTGGCAATGGCTACCAGCGGGAGGAAGATATAGTACGGCTTAATTCGCCATACAAGGATTGCAATCAGAGTAACAAGGATAGTGTCGAAGAACGTCACAAACATGACACAGACGCCGTAAGCGTCGCCGAGGGATGCTGTGTTATTGTAGATTGCTGCGACGAGAACGGTGCCTATCATGAGCAACCAATTCACAACAGGAACGTAGAAATTGCCGTAGTAGGTCTTTGATGTATGCGTGACCTGGATTTGAGGGAAATAGGATAGCTTCATAAGCTGAGCAAGCAGCTGTAGGAGTTAGCAATGAATTTACGTAGGGTACTTTCAACTTACATGAAAGGTGGCTGTTATGATACACTGCGAAGCCACTACAGCTGCACAGAGAGCAATGATGAAGGATGGAATGAGCCATCCGGGCGGTGCGCAGTTGTAAAACGGATCGGCATAGGCTTCAGGACGCTCAGCGATAAAGGCCGCTTGGCCAATATACGTCAGTAGTAGGCTCGGATACACGAAGCCAATCCAGCTGACTTGGATAGCCTGACGGCTGAAGGCGCCAATGCCAGCGAAAAGCACCTCGACGCCGGTGAAGCATAAGAGGATGCCCCCGAGACTTCGCCATCCTTTGTACTTGTTCCGCATGAGGTAGTCGAAGGCATAGTAAGGATTGAAGGCCTGCAACATGCCATGGTCGTGTCTGAAACTGTCAATAAGAGTGTGACGAGGGACAATATGTAGACATACCGGGCAAGATTATACATGCCAAAAGCGGAGTTCAGGGCCAGCCAGATAATGACAATCGGTGAGAAAGCAACTGAGAAGCGGTTGATGCCGAATGGTTGAGCTAAGAACAGCAAGACCAGAATCGTGCAAGTCACACCAATGATGGTAGACTGGGAGATATCCTTGTTGATCTCATTTAAACCTTGCACTGCTCCAAGGACTGATTGTGCTGGCGTTAGGACCCCGTCAGCGATAACCATAGATACAGCGAAGACTCCTATGGCCTGTAAAAGATAGCGAAAGAATGTTGTCTTCTCGATCGTCGAACGAACATGCTTTTGTGATCGACTACGTACCAGAGTGTTAGCTGCAGCCCATGCCGGAACTAGTTTCAACGTACCTGAATAGTACTCTGGATTTCCTCGTTCTCGTCGCGTCACGAGGATCGTTGTTCGATATGTTTGCCTAGTCATGTGAGCACTCAATGTAAAGAGTCAACACTACAGTTCTACCCACGTATCGAGACAGCAGCGAATATGTGCTGAAGGTGCCACCCTCGCCGTCGTTGTCGGCACGTAGTATGATCAAGACATACTTGAGGGTCACTATGACGGTGAGAGACCAAATTATCAAAGAAAGTGCCCCACGGATATCAGCACGATCAGGTGGCTTAACGAACGTCGACGAAAAGACGTAAAGAGGCGAGGTCCCGATATCTCCATAGATGACGCCTACAGATTCATAAGCCAGCATGAGCAACTCGCCCACGCTAAAGGCCTGTAGAAAGATCAACAACATGTTATGTTCAAGTTACCGAATAAACCTACCTGCCGGCCCTTGTAACCACCTTCATCTCGAAGCCCTGCATCCTCGTCTTCCGCAGTTTCGAGCTCTACAGACTTTTCTATGTCGATCGATGTTCTTCTTGCGCCACGTGACCTGGAGCGTTTCCGCAGTGCAGCGCCTTCTCCAGCATCGTGAGACGATTTTGATTTGGACGGGCGATTTGATGTGTCTGAGGTTTCATTCGTAGCGGTCATCGCCACGGGTTGTGATCCGGCTGGTGCCCTGGAGCAGGGGCTGCGAACAGCACTGAGTCTGACGCCGGGTAGTGTTGAGCGGCCCGTGGTCAATAAACGAAGTTCCACGCGGTCACACAGGCAAGGAGTAGAGACCACCTCGTGGTTGGTTCTTCGAGAGCCGAGTCGTCGGTCGACCCATCTTTCCACGTGCTGTGTAGAGAGGTTGGACGTCTTTCGACAGGAGGGGGTGGCTTAGAGGGGCGACCGCTTTATCCGGTATGGCTTCGGCTGTTTAGCGTCTTGAACGAGCGCCGTCTCCATCTCTCTGCAGTGGTGCGCGGCGAAGGCGCGGGTAGCCGGGAATTAACGCGATTGTGACTGGTGTGCTTATTGTCGGGTGCTAGATGCGTAGATGTGTGGCGCAAGCTGCAAATTAGGTGCGCAACGTGGTCAACGGGTGCCGTCGATAGGCGCTCCGGTGTAGCGGACGGTGACGAATCTGCAGAGAAGGATTGAGACGGCTTCAGATCTGCAAGACTGTAACCTCCCGCTCACAATCGATGCGAAAACGACGGTGACTGCGACTGGTGGTTGGGTCGTGAAGTCCATGCAGGGTAAACGTTCAGGGATGTGGGGGTTGACGATTTAGCGTGCCTGTGCAGGAAACACCACCGAGTCTTGTGAATTCCGTGACAAGAGGGCAAAACTGCCCAGCAGCATTGCAGGTAATTCGACTACCCCACAGAGACGTGTCAGAAATCATTCTCGTTACCTATTATTTCTTATTCTCTGAATGCCGACTTCATGCTTCTTCACGAGACACAAGCCCGCAGCGAGTGGCACACGGCGGAAATTTGCCAATAACACACAGTACAAGACTTCCAGAATGGTCGTGCAAAGCCAAGACAGGCGTGTGTGATACGTTAATTTATTTGCATTATCGTAGTGCGAAATGGGTATTCCTCCAACAAATCAATCAAACGCCGCGCTGAAAGCAATCTGCCCTGCAAATGATATAATCCCGCGTCATGTGTTCTCCAGGTGCTCGAGTCCATCCTGTGGGTCTCAGCAGATGGCTTAAACACCAGCCATGTCTGGAGGGGGCGCGGTGTTGCCACGAGAGGAGTTGCGGATATGAAGGGCGGAGAGGATGGTTGTAGCGAGGAAGGTGAGCCTACGGTATGTTAGCAAATCATCCTCGTACTTGGTTTATCGCCAAGACTGACCAGAGGAAAGCTCCAAAGACGATGGCGGCGACACCACAGTTGTGGAAGGTGCCGTGTCCGTTTCCCCAGTAAATGTCCCTCCACAGAACGGCTACAGCAACGAAAGCCGCGAACCAGAAGATCATGGTCAAGAACTCAACACCAGCGATGGCAAACTTGTGCGCAGCACGGGGAAAGCGTGTTGGCGCCAGAGTCAAGTATGCAACTGCGAGAAGAGTCCATACTGAGGTAAAGAGCATGAAGTTGAGGCTGTGAGGAGACCAGCTAGCCCATGGATTGGTGTATTGGTCGACAACTGCACACACTTTAGTAAGGGGTTTGAAAGCAGCACCAGTCAAACGCACTGTAAGCTGTGAGGCCCAGAACAATAATGGAGAATAGGACCTGGACGCCGCGCAGGCCGAGGACGATAGCTGGAGAGAGCATGATGTTGATTATTCCGTCGATTTTACGTGAAGAAGTTGTTCGTTGAGAATTTTTTGAGAAGCTGCGGCCTTTTGACGGGAATTTTTGCTGTCAAGAAAGGCTGCACTGAATGTGGATCTTGCTGTTCATCACACGCTCTTATTATACGTGTGATGCCTGGCAGCGATGATGACAGCCACGACAAGGGAGGTTGAGAATGACGTCGATTCGTAAAAAACAAGAGCTGGGAAGTGGCTCGTGACTATTTTTGATTGGCTCGCTCTTGCTTGGTGCTGGTGCCGCTTACCGAAAGCGCGTTGTCAGTGCGACGCGTCAAATCTGCCTTATCACAACTCTTTGCTTCGCTGTGCTTTGATGATGAACGTCACGGTCTGGATCCCTTGCCTTGTGTTTATTTCTGCCCGACTGAAACCGGAGGGTTCTCCTGCCACCAACAGCGGTTTGTTTGACGCCCGCGCCCTCATTGTTGACGTCGTAAAATTTCCGTTTCCGTGTTGTGGCGGTGCGTTGGCACAGCTCCTCACTGCCTCAAACCCTGACGCGGCTCCAAGGAATGCCGGCAGTGACGGCAGCACCAGCCTTCTTGCTTCATTCTTCGATAACACCGACACCTGCACCCGCCTCTCTTTCGTTCGACCTCATCACAGACACGGCCAACTTACGTTCTGCGCTACCAAGGACTTCTGGTGACGAGACGCAGCTACTCAGCGTTCAAGGTAACGGTCCGACATCGTCCTCGCACTGAACTCCCTGCCAAAGTCGAGACTTTGGGACCGGGGACAGTGCGTAAGAGTCGACGATACTACGAAGCTTTGACCACGCTATATTTCCATGTTGGATGTCTTCTTGTCTCTGTCGTCAAGGTAAGCAGACCTGCAGAACAAATTACCAATCCTCGGCTTATATAAAGTCAGGCATCCAAAGTTCCTCATCGCACTCTGTGGGATCCTTAGCTTCTCTGACTTGAACCTATGCTCACAACTCTTGTTTTTCGCAGTTCTCCTGATCATGCATCGTAACACGTCCCAGAGTCGATTACTTCCCACGTGCTGGGGCTATCGAACTCGATAAATGATTGGCTAGCTGTGTTCAACAGCTTACTTGTTAGTTTGGCTTACAGATTCAGACCAGCACATCGATCGTCTTGGACAACATCTTTATGTGAAGGACCCATACAGTGATTCGTGCAAATCTGGATCAGCACTCCAATGGCTGTGAAGAAGTGGTGGCCGGTTTTGACTGACGGTCACCAGAAGGGGGGACCGGAGAAGCAATCCATCAGCCAAGCCGGTTGAATCGACATCGACGGCCCGCGTTCGTGTTTCCAATACCCCGCAAAGGCTGACGGTCCGTTGATCCTAGCACTGTCATCAGGCCTCGGGCATAGGTTTAGCGAAATACATCGACGACAGAAGTCAGCGCTGGAAGGTAACTCACGTCGCACAAGCATGAACACTGTCAACACCAGGTGTCGCACGAAGAACAAATCATGGGTTCATTCAAAGGTCTCGAAGACGAAGGTGCACGTATTCCGGGCTCGAAGATGAAGGATCTCGCCCGCTCAGGTCATTTGAAGTAAGGCCGGCTCGCGCCTCTATCTAGTCCAAAGAGCCGCAACCTCTGCCCATGCCGCTTTGCCACGTGCCGTTATTACTGCTCAGGCTTGATCAAGGACACCTGTACAGCACTCAGCACATAGAGTGTGCTATCTGGACAGAAATGTAGCGTGAGTTTGCTTACCGGCACGCGCTGCTGAGCTGCCTTGGCACATAATATCACTATTGGAGTCGTGACCTCACGCTGCAACACGCGACATTGCGAACCATTCAACAGATAAGCTGGGATAAATCAAGCTTGGGTTGCTGATGTTTCAAGCTTCCCATGCTCCTTCGGGGACTTTCTGACGATCATCGGTAGGCAATTAGCCTGGGGATTGGAGGGTTTGAGCAGCTATTTACCCGGTGCCGAGGATCGGGGCTGGAATACCCAGACGCTTGACCCGAGTAAGGTGATGCTTCGGTATTGCGGACACAGTTCTCCGCCTCACCTTCTGTGTAACCTGGGGAAGAGCCGAAACATGGGGATTGAAACCCTGTGCCTGGTTTGACCTATAAGGTCATGTCCATGTCTCTTCCGCTGCAGGTGTTTGCCAGCGGTCTCCAAGCCCTGCTTCCTCGACGACATGGCTATCCTCAAGGCTCAAGATGGTACCTCCGATCCGATCATCACGCGCATGGTTGCGGAGGACAAGGTAAAGCGACCATGTCTGGCTCTCGATACTTTTACTGACGGCGACTGAGGTACCATGGTACAAGAAACCCAACCTGCGCATGATGTACATCTGGCTCTTCTTGTGTTGTATGGGTGTGGAGATGACATCGGGGTTCGACTCGCAATTGATCGGCACCCTGCAATTTTCACAGCCGTTTAACAAATGTAGCTGGCGCGGACCTTCATAAAGAGAGCGCGTAGCTGACTTGCACAGACTTCGGTGATGGCTACAAGACCAAGGATGCCAAAGGCAAGGAGCAATGGGATATTGAAGCAGGCATACTTGGCTTTATTTCGTCTTGCTACCAGCTTGGATCTATCCTCGCAGTACCCATCGCTCCCTGGATTAATCAGAGGTACGGAAGGCGTTGGTCCATCATGATCGGCTCCATGACTATGGTTGTTGGAGCACTCTTGCAAGGTTTCGCTCAGCACAGTAAGCGCATAAGATTATCTTACTGACGAAGGTACTGATACAAAATTAGTCGGCATGTACATCATTGCTCGCATGCTACTTGGTGTCGGCATTCTCTTTGCCATCATCTCAGGATCTGCACTTATTGGAGAACTCGGTTACCCCAAGGAGCGCGCAACCTTGACATCACTCTTCAACGCCTCGTATTTCATTGGATCCATCCTTGCTGCTGCCATCGCAATCCGCACCACCGGCATCGCTGGAGATTGGAGCTGGCGAGTGCCATCACTTTTGCAGATCGTGCCTTCGCTACTACAGATCTGCACCGTCTTCATGCTTCCAGAGAGCCCTCGTTGGCTAATCAGTAAAGACCGTGACGATGAAGCTTTCGCCGTTCTCACAAAATACCACGCTGAAGGCGATGCAAATTCCCTTCTTGTGCAGGCAGAAATGGCCCAGATTCGCTCCACCATCAAGATTGAAATGGAGCACTCCAACCAGTCCTGGCTCGAGCTGTTCCGAACAGCTGGTATGCGCCGTCGCGCCCTTATCGCTGGTTTCCTCGGACTCTTCACTCAAATGAGCGGTAACACGCTTCTCTCCTACTACCAGAATCTGCTGTTCCAGCTGATTGGCTACACCACCACCTACGCAAAGACACGCATCAACATCGCCAACCAATGCTGGAGCTTGCTCAACGCCATGATAATCGCCGTAATCGTGACCCGCTTCCGTCGCCGCTGGATGTTCATGCTCTCCGCCGGCTCCATGATGCTCGTCTTCATGAGCATGACAATCTGTTTTCAGCGACTCAACGAAGCCAAAACAGGAAACTACGTCAATAAATCCGCACAATACGCTGCCCTGTTCTTCTACTTTGCCTACTCGCCCTGCTACAATATCGGAAACAACTCGCTTACGTACACATACCTTGTCGAACTCTTCCCCTACGCTCAGCGCTCCATGGGCATCGGGTTCGAGCAGATTTTCGGCAAGCTAGGCGGTTTCTTCTCCATTAATGTCAACCCGATTGCCATGAAAGCGCTCAGCTGGAAGTACTTTGCCATCTACTGCGGATGGATCACGTTTGAGTTTCTGTTTGTGTACTTCATGTACCCAGAGACATACAACCGTACGCTTGAGGAGCTCACCTTCTGTAAGTTTTGCTGGAGTGCTGGTGTGAGAGGATACTTGCTAACGTTGCGACAGTGTTTGAAGATAAGGCACTCGCTGATGAGGCGGTCAAGGCTGTGGAGAAGCAGGTCAATACCGCGCATGGCGATGGTGAGGAGCACGGAAACAAGTCACATGTCACGGCCGTGGAACGTGCTCTCTGAGCTGGCAGAATAAATATCCATCGAGCGTCGATTGCAGATCAGCTATACTTCTTATGATAGCTGCTTGCAATCTCACAGATGTGAACAATGGGATGTGGCTTCATGTTGCTACTGTGTGTTTTTTGGTGAACTCATAAGATTGACTGACTCGGTTCTTATCTCTTCCACCCCACGTCGCGTTTCTTCCCATTCCATGTACCTTCAACGGGCGCACTTACTGCTATCCAAATACTTCTTCTGCTCTCCACCGGAAAACTCAGATCTCGAAATGATACCGACAGGCACAAAGCTCGACATTGGTGTTGAGCTGGAGTCACCGACATCACTGTGAGAGATCGTCGAAAGCTCGACCCCAGAACTTATAGTCTTCAGATGCGTCTGTAGGGCTGTTGCAGCACTAGTCCTACCTGGTTTTGTAGCGCTCCCAGGAGTTGCCGGCTTTACGGAAAGCGAAGACGACGGGGCAGTCATAGACTGAGCAGTTGCAGAAACTCGATCAACTACTTTTGTCAGTCGACTTCGCTGGTCTGGAATTGGGCCAATTGCTCTGTGGGCTTTGTACTAGTTCTTGATGCATGAATTGATAGCTACGACAAGACTTACTCAACAGCTGCGTTTCAGTATTTTGACACCTCTGCAACTCTTTCTGTAGTAACATCGCTGTGGTCTCGTCTTATTGTGACGCTTTCTCAGCCCTTGACGACTTGAGATCTTCAATCTGCGCAAGCAGCTTTGTGTTCTCCTCACTCAACATCTTTGGGGTCTGCTGGTATTCTTCTGAGTTCTTGTGTCACAGTAAGGTGCTCTTCGAGGTTCTCGAAGTCCACTGCTCTTGAAGTTGGTTGTGGAGATGCTCGATCTGAGTGTCTTACTTTGTCTTCAATACTCGACTGGAATTTCATAAGGAAAAAAGTAATATTGAATCGGGTTACTTACCTCGGCTGTGAAATTAGCACTGGTGGTTGCAGCCGGAGGAGCTCTGTTATAATGACCGTCAAGACTGCGCTTTGCGTTCTTCGGCTGGTATCTAAAAGCTTTGGTGCGTTTATTACTTGTAGGATCTTTTGTCGGTCTGACTGAAGGCGCGTTGCGCGTCAAACTGGCTTTCACCGATTCATTCAGAGTCTGTACGGCCATTTCCAGTCTTGCCAGGCGTGAATGTATAGAACCGAGACTAATTGTGACAAATCTGATACTGTAGTATGAGGCACAAAGATGTAAATTACACGCTAGCGCCCGTGAACAAGCTTTTGAGGGGTTGTATGATGTATGGACTAGTCGACGAAGAGCCCTCTATACACCCACGAGACATTTTTGCTGATGCGATCGTACCAAATACCCGATACGTGAACCATCTGAAAGACTATTGAAGTAAAATTCTTGCCAGTCCAGTGTGGATGTCACTGCTAGTCTCAAAGCGTCTGTGATGGGCTTTCCAGTCTTGACTTTCCGCACATCTAGGTAGACCTTCAGCACATGTGAAAGATCGGTTACTGTCCACCTCAAACCTGAGCACTGTCCCGTCTCAAACACCTGCTCTTGAACAGAACCTCCAAACCAGGAGCATTCAGTCGCTCTATATCCCAGCCACATGCCTGAGACTCGAGGTGCAGTACCAGGGAGCTTAGGTGACCAAAGGTCTTCTTGCAACCCTCATCGCGGCAGATGAACGGCATGAGGATCCCGTTGTGCATCCACTCTTGCACTTCGTTGACGTTGATGCGGGCCGTGCGGATCTGCGCATGAATGTCCAAGTCCATAAAAAGTGGCGAGTACCACCACTCGCCGAGCGATTTGATTAGGAGAGACTGATCATGGAATTTGGGACATGCGCCAGACTCGAGGTGGTTGAGAAGGCTCGAGAATGTGCGCATGGGCAAGTCACAGGCCCAACAAGGTATGGCAGCGTTTGCGTGTTTGGTCATATGCTGTAGCTGTGGTCAGTGTGCGCTGTCAGACGAAAATGTGATATCAACAACACGTACAATGTGTAGGAAACCCTCATGTGGAGTATAAAAACCGCATTGATCGCAGGCAAAGCAATGCTGCAGGTGGCGAACAAGCCCTCCCTGGCCGGCACAAGGCTCCTTGCATTGAGGGCATGGGACTGGCAAGTTGCAGTCTTCCTGGTGCTGGAACAACTTGGTTTGACTCGGGAAGATACGTTTGCAGCCGTCACACCTGAAGTGATCACGCTCGTAGTGTGCCTCCAAAGCGGCAAGGTCTGGTGCATCGAAATCGCATCCAGTTTGAAGGCAGTGCTTGTGAGCTGTTGTGTGTGGTTAGTAAATCTGAAGCGTACATCGATGGCTTGTGCAGGCCACTCACCTGTAGTCTTCCTCCAGTGTTTGTCTCGCTCGTCCTGTGAGCGGAAGGGACGATGGCAGGTCATGCACCACGTGTGCTTCTTCGCAGTACTCAGATGTTTGTCCAGCTCCACCTGGCTCTGAAAGCCTAGCAGACACGTCAAGCATACAAAAGGATGACCGACATGGAAGTTGTTCTCGAAGTGGTTCTTGAGAGCCCACTCGTCTTTGAAGGCGCTGAGACACAAGTTGCAGAAGATGTCATGACCCCTGGTGTTATCAACATGGTTCTTGAGACCATTGCGGTCTTTGAAGACGCGAACGCAGAGATTGCAGTAGTATTTGTGGTCCGGACTCTGCTTTGTGTGGTTCTGAAGTGCAGCCTTGTTAGGGAACTTGATGTTGCAGGCGCCACACCAGTTCTCATGTGGGTCGTAGGACTTGTCGCTCGCAGTTGTTGCGTTTGAAGCAGCACGTATGCGTGTCGAAGTATCCGTGCTGGATCGAGACAGAGCCTTTCTTACATCTCTGATGACCAGCGTTCGAGGGTTTGGAGCGACTGCCTGCACCGACGGGGCGCCGCGCTTCTTGACGTCTTGCCATGGCAGAGGATCATCTGCGACCTGATTCAGGAACGGGTTTTTGGAAGCGTCCAAGACTGGAAGTGGGGTTGAAGCGACCTCGTCGCCTTCGCGAAAGAGTGAATATCGATTGGCGTCTTGAGGTGCCATACCTGCAAGTGTGGTGCGGTGCGGTGCGGTGCGCCGGCCGTAGATGAGAAAAATGAGTGTGAGACAAGGAGAAGAAGTGAAGCGGCGCTGAAGTGTTAGTCTGGAGAGTCTGCTTGTTGTCGATGTGCCTTCCTGGGCTTCTAGCGTGTTTGACCAATGAGAAGCTTGCTCCAGGCAGCAAAAGCTTTAGTGACACCAAACGGGCGCACACATTTGTGGTACGACCAAAGTGATGGTGAAGGCAGACGGGGTGTGACGCATCGTCTCTCGCAGTGAACCACGATAAACTAATACGACATGTTTTCCAGCGTGAAAGTACGTGCTTTGACGCGGTTATGGCAAAAGAGTGGTGGCCGCGCGGGTCGACCATGCTCAAAATCAGGGGGCTAATGCATGTTCCTGGACTCGCTGGTTGAACAGTGCAAGTGGTAAGTCTTCCATGTCAGTAATCTGCCGCCCGTCAGGGAGATGTGCTCCTTGCCCATTTATGACGACACACCATGGTACTAATAGTGAAGGATGACTCTTGTCTATTCTTTTATTACTTATCTAATCACTTAAATTCCCAATGCCTTTGCGATCGCCTCGCCAACAGCTGTAGCACTCGCCGGGTTCTGACCGGTAATCAAACGTCCAGAGATGGCGATCTTCTCGCCCCACGGTTCGGCAGCCTTGACGAACTTGCCGCCCGAGGCCTTCTGCAGTGCGTCCTCGGGGAGGAAGGGAACAACGTCGCTCAATCCAGCCTGCTCCTCTTCGGCATTTGTGAAAGCTGTAACCTCCTTACCGGCAACCAAGAGGCTGCCATCCGAGAGCTTGGCGTCGTAGAATACTGCGGGCGCGTGGCAGACAGCAGAAACGATCTTGTCGGCCTCCCAGAACTCCCGGATGAGCTGCTGAGATGTGGGGTTGTCGACAAGGTCATACATGGGGCCGTGGCCACCGACGTAGAAGATGGCGTCGAAGTCCTTGGCCTTGCCAACGAACTGGTCGAGCTTTTGTGTGTTCTTCCAGACTGACTCGTTGTTCTTCAGGAAGTTGACAGAGACATCATCTTTTGCGGCCTCGACGGACGCTGGGTCGAGCGGCGCCTCACCACCTTTGGGCGATGCAACTGTGATTTCGGCCTTGCTGTGAAGAACGTGGTAGGGGTGGGCCAATTCTGGCAGGTACCAACCGGTAGGCTTGTCGAGGTTGCCCAGCTTGTTGTGGGAGGTGAGAACGAAGAGGATCTTGGGTGCCATTTTTGCTGATGTGTGATTGATGTTTGATGCTTGAAACTGTGCGAGAGAGGAATGAGAAAGCAAGTAGGGTTTTCCGGGACGTCTTGTAGTGAGCACCTGAAAGAATGATGTTCACGATCTTTGGGCAGAATGACATCACACCGGGAATGCAGCCCTAAGAGTTCACCGCTTTTGGTCTCGGGTAACTGTAACCGAGCGTTTCGCAGCGTCTTCCGCCATCGTTCGTTGGCGCAACATCCACAATCGGAGCGATAGCTAGGTCCATTTCGGCGCAACGTCCAGGATGGGCGTAATGCTGACAGAGCAGGTTACAAAGCGACCGTGTAAGCGCATATGCGTGAAGCCGATCAAAAAAGAATCTGCTGGACACAACCTGACCCGTCATCTGCGCAGTTCTACAACATAAAGTCAAATCTACAGCAGGACCTTATACTAAGACAATTACGGTCTAGTGTGCCGAGTAGAATTCTCTTCGCATCTTGCCTTCATTCGTCCTGATGGTGACACGATGGGTTTCCAGCTACTTAGCAGCCGCCTGTATTCTTACTAACGAGCTTTTAGGCACGTCCTAGATATTACCTGACTTCTGAGCAAGCCACCTCCGATCCTCCACATCCACTGTGCTCTGGACTCTTAGTAGTCTTGAAAGCTATCCGGGATATGAACAGACGTCTTTCTTTCCGGGCTTGTCCACAACTCCATGGCAAGAACTGGGACCTTGCTTTGTTAGGTCAAATATTCTCTTGTTACCTCCAACACAATATCCATGCATTGCCGGAGGCTTCAGAGATGATCCGCACGCCCATTGCCTACTTTATGTACCCAAATCTCCGCACCTCCTGTCTCTGCGTACTGCCTAAGACGATGTACAACCCCCAGCAGTGTGTTCTGCGTCTCTGGGCCCAGCGACCAGCGAAGATTACTCGAATGACTCAGCCGTAGTCCATCCCACTCCCAAACAACATGATGAACGAGTTCCTGTTGCTGTAACACCTGGAATAACTCAGCTAACGTCAATGTATCGCCTTGAAACACCTGACAGCCTTGCTCGTCTTTGAAGATGATGATGCGAGATTTCTCGCGATAGAAGTCTTCCGCCTCAAGATCCTTGGCTCCTGCTTCAGATTGTGACGTGTCAATCTTATCGAGCTCCTCGTCATCGAAGTCAGGGTCTATTATAATCATGTTGGTCTCAGCAGCACTATTTGTACAAGTCAGGAAACGCAACTCAGCCATCAAATTGTCGTAGCCTGTCAGTGGAATACTGAGAGGCTCATCCGGCGATGTCGTAACAGGCTGTTTAGTATAAAGATAGTCGAGGGTAGATATAGCATTCTGCATCCCTTGCCGGTTGTCTCGCGAAGCATCTGCAGGAAAGACCACCTTCGAGAATGGAGACGGTTTCTGACATATCGACCGGGTAGGACGAAAGACGCGACGAAAGACTTTGCGTTTGATCTCTTGTAGAGCTTGCAACCGAAGTGTGTCCTCAGTATAAAATACCATGTTGCGCTTCTTGCGTGCAGGATAACAACCAGCTGCCTCGGTATCTTCCAAATCTTGGGCATCGGAGTGGTAGTCACGTTTACGCTTTAGTCGAGGGGAAGCGCGGGGATGGTAAGGTTCATCGAAGCAAAACGGTTGCGTGTCATCCTCGATGATGGGGGGTATATCAGACTGTGTTATAGATTCGAGCGCTTTCCGAGGAGAGGATATTGGCGAGGCTTCTATTGCCGGCTGAGAGTTCGTTGCTGACGAAGGATCGGGCGATGCTGCTGGCGACGATGTTGGCTCATCAACAGAAGAGTGTAATATTACAGGAGACAAGGATCGTCCGTCCGGTAGCATCTTTACTTCCTCGGACTTCTGGATCGGCTCATTCGACGTGCTGTCAGATTTTTGCTGCGCAGCTGCGAGCTCGAGAATAATCGCCGTGATCTCCTCACTACTAGCTTTGCGGTCTTGCAGCTCGGTGATATCGTACCCGGCACTCTCTAATAGCAGGAGACGTTCGTGGACATTTGACTTCTGGTTCCAAGTGATTGCACTCCAACCTTTGTCAACTGTCAGCTTCTTCTTTTCGATGCCCATTTGGGCCTTGATTCTCCAGTCAACCTTCACCGCAGACTGGAAAACAGGAGTGGGATGTATATCCGCTGGAGATGCAAGATCTGGAGATTCGACATCTGCTGCATCGCTATCAGTATTTATCTCGTCTTGGTCAGCCTTTTGCTTACACCTCTTTTTGGTATGGGCGTGCATGTCTTCGTCGACTGTTCCCTCTTCGATCTCATCTTCCATATTTGCCTGATGTGTTTCAGACACCCTTTTCTGGTATGCTGCAGCATCTCGGGCGAACTTTTCAGCTGCCGCAGCTTGTAGTGTTGCTGTCTGAGCTCGACGTTCATCCTCTTCAGCTTGCAATGCCGCTTTGCGAACAGCCTCCTGAGCTTCACGCTCAGCCTCAGTCTTCAAATGAGCTTCGAGTTGGGCTTGCAGAAAAGCCTGTCGTTTGCGCCATCCAGAAAGTGATACAGCAAGGGAACGTGCCCATGACTGCTGATGGACTGTCAGTTCGCAATCTCTGCGGTTGTATGCGACTAAGGTCTTGCGCTTTTTCAGCACTTTACTGGGCTTTTTTGGCAAAAGCTTCTTCCGTGGTAGTGTTTGTTGACCAGCCATTACGATTTGTGAATAGAAGGGTTTTGCTTGAATAAGTTAACAGATTACGATGAATGACCAGGGATGGGTGCTGTGCTTGTTTTGTGCGGTGACAGTTTGACTGGGAAACTTCTGGTCAAGTCTTTGGTTTCTTGACATGGTTCAATGGAATTTTCGTTTAATACAAACATTGGCGCACATTGTTACAACTGCTTTCCATAATGACTTGTGAGCTTACGATACATTGGATCATCACAGTGCCTGACGGCCAAGGTAAAAGACACTGTAATTTGTCCATAATGTTGCGATTCTGACATGAATGGCCTAAGATTTTCATCAGACTCGGCCAGTATTGTTTATCGAAACACAAGCATGCGTGGCGAAAAAGCGACACGTACCGCAGGAAATGCAGCTGGTTTCCAAGTATGCTAAAGTGAGGTTGTGAGCTTGTCTTACTGATTAGCTACGCTATAAGGGATTGAGGACTAGCTAACGCTGTCCAATTCCGGCTGCCAAGTGCGAAAATAGTTTTCCTTAGCCATAGTCACTCTCCGGAAGATTTAGGTTAGCATGAGCGAGCAACACCAACAACCTGACTCACGCCGTTCTCGATGCCCTCACCTGTGGCCTTGACTCTGACAAACTCTACTTCCTTCGTCACAACCGCCTTCGTCTCGAATCCACTCTTCTTCGCGTTTCCAACCTCACTCAACGTCCCATTTGCCTTACCACCAAATACAGTCCACAGCTTGTGCTCCGTCGCCCCATTCCAACTCATGTAAACTTCTGTACCATTCCCTCCCCGACAAGCAAACACATCCGGCTTTGTATCTGGCCTGCCCACCCACTCCGCTTTGTAGTCTCTATAACTCTGTACGCTCTCTGCTTCGCCCCACTTCACATCTAGAACCACGTTGCCATCTTGATCGTACTCCTTGAGCGTTGGCACGCTACCGTATCCCAGAACAACGTTCCCGGACGAAAGAATTTCCATGTTACCCTGGCTGACGGAATAAATGATTTCATCGGGGTCCGAGAACTCTTGTACAAGGGTGGCGGTTTTGAGAGAGGTGTCCAGAGTGAGGAAGATGCCGGTGCTCTGATTAACGCCTGAGACAACGGCGCTATTGTCGTTGTTGAAGAGGGATATGATTGTTGCATTTGTGGTGTTTGAAGGGTGCAGGCGTGCATCGTGTTGGTAGCAAAAAGAGAGACTGTTTGCGAGCGTGAAGTCTCCGCCTGAGTGGCCCTGGGACGGGTTAGTATTTTTTTGAGACTAGCCAAACAAAGGAGGATTTTTTATGGGACTTACGTTCAAAGTCCACTCTACAGTACCGTTGCGATTGACTTTGAAGATTGAGCAATAGTGCCTTGAAGAGATTAGTAGACTTCCGTCCTCGAACCTTTCCAAGGAGTTAATGTGGAATGGACCCCAAGGGTAACTGCTGTTCCTGCCTAGATCGCCCAGTGGGTAGGTAGGTACAGCACTTGCCAGCGATATCTCATCGACATGATCGAGGTGGCTCCACTGCCACAGAATCGCGCTATTAGTCACGTTGACCTCGAGAACTATGGAGTCGACAACCCAGCCGTCCTTTGGCCCACCAATAGAAGACAGGTCCCAAGGGGTGACGTTCATGGCACCAACGAACATGGTGCCTTCTGGTGTGATGAGATTCTCGTGCATGTCGATCCAGCTGAACGGCTGGTACTGTGTGGGATCATATAGTGGGGAGATGCTCTCCAATGGGAAAGTAGAGTTCCAAAGCGTGACGTTGTGAATATTCTCGTAATGCTGGTCGAGGATCTTCACAAGGCCGTAGCCAAAACCCCATGGCTCGGGGAAGGTGATGCCGCTGAAGAAGGCGAGGACTGGTTCACCAAAAAGGGTGGTTGGTCGAAAGGCAGCGTAGTCGCCGTAGCCAGATTGCCAGATCAGCTCACCATCTTCTTGGTAGATGACAAGGCTGTAGTTGTGTGCTCCATGACCGCTTATCGGAAAGAAGATGTGCCCTGGCGAGGTAGTGCCAGTTTTGTTGATTGAGAGCTGAGGAGGCTCGAGGCCGGGAAGGGACTTGAAGGTCTGCCATGGCCAAACTGACGTGGTATTGTTCTGGGCCTTCACAGAGATAGCAGATGCCAGGCCGGCTAGAGCGATGTTCTGGAGACGCATGGCAACGCTCTGACGAGGTCAAGATGGGTTCAAAAGGGTGAATCGCTGCACATCTTAAAGCAGTCATCCTTATACTTTACACGCGGCATGGGTCGTTCGCAGAGTTTTCTGCTACCTAGTCGCAAGCAGAGCAGCATGTCGGATAACATACATGAAGCTTTCCGTACAATGCTGTGGATTGTTTGAACACGCAACGATGTGGGGCAATTTTATCAATCTCATCTTATCAGATGCAGATCAGTCCTACATCGGAGCTTTTTCGGTGGAGCAATGCAACATCGCCGGGTACACGAAGCTCGGCGACCACCCGAGGTGGTCGTCAAAGCGAATACCTGTTCTCTGGCAACCTTTACACTGTGTCGTTGAGCGGTCTCAAAAATGGCTTGCGAACGTGCACACGGAAGCCTCCGAAAAGCGGCTTGCACGGCGGTTGAATTTACCCTTATTCCGTTTTTGTGTATTCAAAACCTCCGAATTAGGGCAAGACTTCAGGCCTAGCGTGACAGCGTGCCTCGCAGTACGGATGATAGTCTGCACAAAGTTAAGTTGAGATCACTTTCCGCTGCGCTCGCTGTCCTTCCCTTCGACTCTGCCTGTGATCTTCTTCTCGAACACATCAGGATCTAGGTTTCGCCCGGTCTTGTCCCTGAACCTCCAGCTGACTCTGTTCCACACCATCTGACAATCTTGCTGCAGAATTCTGGCCACCAGGCGTAGGTCGTTGGCTGAGAAGGTGGAGTCTGGTGTAAGCTCGTATTCAGTTGGTGCTGTTCTAGCCGGCTTCTCGCGTTCGCGGGTCGAGCGCTGCTTAGATCCGGCATGCGACGCAGCCTTCTTAGAAGGTGGCTTTGAGCCCTTGTTTGACGGACCTTTGGCAGCAGGAGGCGCATGCCAGGCACTGTTGTCATTCAAGTTGATGAAGCCGGTATCCCAGTTTCCTGGAGCGTTGCCTCCGGAATTGCTGTTTGAGTTGGTAAACCCGTTGTTCCCGTCTCCTGGAGCGTTGGCTCCGGGGCTTTCATTGTTTTTGGTGTCGCCCCAGGAAGTACCAGCGTCCGCACCGGCGGCGGCGGTGGTGTCCCAGCCATTTGCTACACCATTGTCGCCAGAACCTTCTCCCGGAGCGCCCCAGCCGTCGCCCGTAGGGTTAAAGCCCTCGTCATTCTTGTTGTCACCAGACCCTCCTCCCGGAGCGCCCCAGCCGTCGCCCGTAGGGTTAAAGCCCTCGTCATTCTTGTTATCACCAGACCCTCCTCCCATGCCCCAATCCATACCACCACTCTCCCCGTTGCCTTCTTTCTCGTCGTCACCAGCTGGATCCCAACCCCCATTGTTATTATCATTCCATAGATCCCCACCACTGTCATCTTTAAAGCCGCCATCTGCCGCTCCGTAATTCGTGTCCCCACTGTTCTCAAAAGGACTGTCCCAGCCGCCACCTGACGTCTCGGCCTGCTTCTCGTCTTCATTCTTTGTTGCATCTTTTTGGCCCTTCTCTCCCCTCTGTTTGCCTTGCTTCTGTTTGCCGCCACCTTTGCTGTTCTCTGGCCTCCAGCCCGTCGGCTTGATTTTGTTGAAGCGATCCTTGCACTGTTTCTGGTCTTTCCCAAGGTCTTCGACAATCTCCGTCCAAGACTTGTTCTCGTTCTTCATATCCATCAGCTTCTTGTCTTGCTCAGCAGTCCAGCTGTCCTCGGCAGACGTGTTTTTCTGTGCGATCTTGTCGTTGGCTGTTGCAGCAGGAGCCTCGTCAAACATTGCGCCCCCGAGAAACCCAACCACATCATCCTCGGCAGCGGTTTTTTTGGATGTTGCTTTGACCGATACCTTTCCCGAGGGCACCTGGGCGAGGTTGGCAGGAGTCGAACGTGGCTTACCTTGCCCAGTGAGTCTTCCACGACGGCCATCGCTTGCAGTCCACTCGATTACACCGCCAGGTGTTGTGACCTGTATGTGTTTAGTCAGGCTGATGTGGGGTGTTCTACCGAGCAGCGTACCATCTTCTTGAACGCGCTTGGATGACGAGGAGGTGGTGGCTGCGACGGAGCAGGTGGTCCTCCATCTTTGAACGGCTTGTTGCTGAAGCCCAAGATGTAGGCCATCGAGACACGTCTGGGAGCGCCACTTGCGTCGGCCATAGTGTGCTAAATGTGTTTCTGTAGGAGCGGAGAGGTGAGCTGTTGAATTCAAGCTTACGAAAGCTCTACAAGCTGGCTGTGGGGATAATGAGTGTGCGGTGGAGCGGGGCATGGTTTCTTGGCGATGAGGTGAAGTGAAGGTACACTTCGAGACGCCGGGGCCTGGCCAAGCACCATGTCGTGAGTTGAGATATCCCAGAATGCGATGTGAGATATATTGATCAGCATCTTGTCACGTTGGAACTGAAGCGATGACAATGCAGCTGAAGGCCTAGTAGTAAGGACAGTGAAGCGTGGAATACATGGTAAGAAGAAACAGAGATTGTGCAGAGCTCTACGCAAGGTAGCCTGTACGAACAACCTTTTTTCATGTGTTGTGGCCTATGCGCACCTTACGGGTAGAAGACAGAACACAAGAAATAGAGCTTCTTCGTAGATAGTCAAGGAAAGTGATAATACCATCTACGCATCTGGTTTTTGGTCTTGTAATGTGGAACGATCGCTGTGAGGCTGTGTGCCACAGAGTGTTATACCCGTAGAAAAGCAGACAGCTCCCAGACCATCGAGGCCATCCATGCAACACCAGTAAGTTCTCGATGGTCAATAATAGGACGTTCTCGTGAGACAACATGAGTTGCGAGGGACGAGGCGCGTGGGATGAAGTCTCGAACGCACAGACTCGTTCGTGTTGACTGCGGGCAAGCTGGCATCTCCGTGCTTGGCGATGTTCGACAACACCCAACACCATCCCTTCGCAACACACAGCAGCCACAAACGCCAATCGCAAAGATGCTGTTCCCGTCCTTTGGCCTCCTCGCAGCGGCGAGCAGCCTGCTCTCTCTGGCCTCGGCGCACAACATCCAGATGAAGGCGCACCAGCGCGAATGCTTCCACGAGCAGCTGCACAAGGACGACAAGATGACGGTCACCTTCCAGGTCGGCGACAGGGAATTTGGTGGAAGCGGAAACTTGGAGATTGACTTCTGGGTGCGCAACTATCCTTGCCAGGGGGGTCTGGTCGCTGAGCAGAGCAATGGCTGATCGTGGATGCAGATTGAGACACCATCCCGCAGTTACCAGATCCACGAGCGCGGCGTGTCGTCGGGCGAGCACTCCTTCGATGCAAAGGAAGACGGCAAATACACATACTGCTTCAACAACGAGCACTGGGGCGCAAACACCAAGGAGGTCTCGTTCAACGTGCACGGCATTGTCTACGTGCCCGAGTCGGAGGCGCCCCATGATCCATTGGAGAAGGAGGGTACGTGCCAGCAATCACCACGCAGATATAGGGAAGAATGGTACACTGACAGAGAATGCAGTCCGCCAGCTGTCAGAGCTCGTCTCGCAGGTCAAGGATGAGCAAGGCTACATTGTCGTTCGTGAGAGGACACACAGGAACACTGCTGAGAGCACCAATGCGCGAGTCAAGTGGTGGAGCATCTTCCAGATCCTTGTCCTTGGCGCAGAGGGCATTTTCCAGGTCTGGTGGTTGAAGAGGTTCTTCGAGGTGGGTACTGACCAGGCCGTCACTCCCAGTATCATCACTAATATGTCCTGCAGGTGAAGCGTGTGGTCTAAAGGCACGACTTCTGATAACAACGTGTCGTGACTAGCATTGTTCGTTTGGCGTTCAACTGTGTTGGGAACTGGGAAAGTACGATAAGAGTTGCATACGTGCGACGAGAGGCGTAGGCTGCAATTGGAAGAACCTCAGCACCGTCTCGTATACTGACTATCTTTCCAAGATTCCACGATCAGCATGTGTGATATGACAGCTGAGACAGGGTCAGTCTCGTTATAGAATCATCTGCGGATTCGTCTAGGGAGACAACACAAAGGGCTCCCTGTATCTTTTCTTTGTTCACACAGCTCACGTGGGTGCATCGTGAAGGCCACCCTTGCTGAGTTGTAGAACGAGTCAGCTTCTCGCGCTTTACTTTTATACATGTCAGACTGCTGCTGCAGGTACCCACTGCGGCCGTCTTAAATTAGTGCCTCTCACGTCTATCTGCTTCACAGCACATCAACCGCTTTCTTTGATCGTATGAGAAGCTTCGACAAGCAGCTCCTCCTTTCCCTCCACTCAACTCTCTGACACTGCTCGAGTAATCTGATTTACAGTTCCTGCACAATAGGCACAGCCTGCTACGTCGTCACAGGAATCGTCCGTTTGCTTCGCTACTCCATCGAGAGAGTCATCTGGCGCCATCCGCTCATCTTTCCAATCAGGAACAGAAGAGACGGATAGCTGCCTCTTGGGTTGAGTTTGCGCTCACTTCCCCAGTCTCTTTCCCTCGCCTTGCAGACCGCTCTTCCCTTCACTATCGCCAAGGCAACCACCCCACGCCGCTGTCTATATGTCTTTGCTCCCCGCTCGACAGACACCGGCGATGCAAACGACAGACTCCACCGCTGCCTTGCTAGCATTAACCCTTGTGCCGTCTGATGTATGCCCCCAACGGTCGTCTTGGCGCCGCCCACCGTCGTTTGCTGTACGCGACTCCAGATGGAGTGAATGTGGGCGCACCTGCCAGCAACCCCAACGCTCCTGCTCGACCAACCAACGCCTGGCAGGGATTGCCACAGGCACTGATGCGACGTCCTTCTACCCCACACCATGAGCTGAGTCCACTGCACGTGGCTTGTGGCTTCGCACAAGAAGCTTTTCACACTCCTCACCAGCTCGCTGCTGGGCGTCGCCCGCCAACTCCACCTCTCCACTACGATGGCACGCCACACTTACCTCCTCCAAACTCAAGGTACATGCGCCGCCGTCCTGACCCAGCCAAAAACAGCTAACTCGATCTAGAATCATCCCACAAGAGCCAACCCCAAGCTTCTATGACCTGCTGCCTCATGCCCGCGAGTACATGGCGTCCAGCCCAAACATCGTGGATACGGACCGTCTGACCCTATGGAATACCTATGACACTGGAAGTAATCACAACGAACGGCATCAGACAGATCAGAATCCATTTCCTCCAACGTGGGATCATTCACCAGGTCATGTACGTCAGTCGCAGTGGGAACATGCAGCCGCATATCGATCGCCTTACGTAGCTCTCCCAACCACACCATTTGCGCCTCCACCTGGACACTACCGTCCGCTGCGCACCTCCTCCATTGCGTCGTCTCCCAACTTGACTGACCACCATGGCCAACTCTCACAGTTGCCGGTCGTTCAGCAATGGCGCACTGACAACCTGGCAGGTAAGTCAAAGCGCATACAAAAGTAAGACATCAATGCTGACTTTGCGAAAGCTCGGCCTCCTGCGCGGGTCGCTAAGAGGAGGGTTGACGCTGCGAGTCGGCGCAAGCAGGAGATATATCGTCAGAAAGGCGAAGCGCGAAGACACACCATTGCGACAGGCATGACAGGACTCCAAGCGCTGATCTCCACACCGTTGCCCACGCCCGGGTCAGCTAAAATGGAAGCCACTGCTCCCAAGAAACGCCGTAAAGTAGTACCAGCTACCAGCGTGGGAGTGATGGAAGGTGTCCAGGACGAACGCTTTGGGTCAGCTCCCAACCACGACGTGTATGACAACTCTGTGTCTGCGTCTCTGCAGACTGAGATTCTGGATACGGAAATCGTGGAAGAAGCTACCCCAACCCCAGATGAGCTCCCGCAGCCTATCGTCGACAAGTACGAAGACTACAAGTGGTCTGTGTGCCACTACGAGCTGCAGCCAACCCGCGGGTACGACTTCGCAGAGCGCTGGCTCGAGCAACTCTTCGAAACTGCCCTGCAATCCGAGTACCAGCGCCGCCGCTTCTGCCACGTCTCGAAGGGATTCATCAAAGACGGCAGCCGATACTCTATACTCGTCCTCCACAACGCAACCAATCCGTTCGAGTACGAGCCAGCCCCAGAGTCCACAATCACCATCGGCGTATACGGCTACCACTGGTACCGACACGACGAGATCCACTGGACGACGCTAGGCTCCGACCAGCGACAGCTCCTGGAGCAGTGCGTGGAGATGGACCACCTGACACTAAAGCACAAATGGAGCACCGACACCGACAAAGCGACCGAGAAGCGCTTCCACCGCGCATACTGGCTAGCAGCGAACCGCCACGATTTGAAAGGCCTGCTCAACCGCTGCCCATCAGACGACAAGCCGCACGATCTGATTGAGGAAAAGGGTGAAGAAGACCCTGACACGGAGTTCAGCATCAGCGAGGCCGATCTGTCGAACGCGTGGGACGTCACTGAAGCGGCGTCAGCAGCGGCGTGGCAGGCGGTTCAGGAGGACGTCGAAGCGCTGGATGAGGCGTGGGTTGTGCATGGTAGCGGGTGGCAGCACGTGGTGGTTGGCAGTTCGGAGTGGTAACTTTACAATCAGGAACACGTGGTTGGCGTGGGGTTGCTGTTTTTTTTTTTTTTGAAGAGATGACGGGGATGAATAAACGATGAATGGATAAGCCAATAAGATGCTTTATTTCATCTCTATTTTGACTTTAATTTCAACTTTGACTTCATTTCCATTTCAATCTCATCTGCACCTTAACTTCAACTTCCACTTCAACTCTACTTCAACTTCAACTCTACTTCAACTTCAACTCTACTTCAACTTCAACTCCGCTTTACCTCTACCTGTACCTCTACCTGTGCCTCTAACGCAGCAGCCACGTCACCCAATCCAACCGCACTTGATTCAATTCAACCCACTCCTCGCTCCCTCCGCACTCCCTCTTCACTCACTCACTGACTCACTCACTGACTCCTCACTCACTAACAGGGTAAAGTAGTAAGTAGACATGTACCTACTCACTAACACTGACAGACAACGCCTCAACCCCTTGTTCCAGCCCGGTGGATTGTTTCTTGTTCCTCTCTGGTGCTGATGCTGTTGCTGCTGTTGTTCCCGCTGTTCCCGCTATTTCTCCTACTACCTCTCCCTTTGTTTCTCCCGCTGTTCCTCGCCCTGCAGTCGTAGTGGAATGAGCAGTAGCAGTAGCAGTCGTAGTAGAATGAGTAGTAGTATCAGCAGTTGTAGCAGCAGTATTAGTAACAGAAGTAGCAACGCCCTTCCTCCTCCTCCTCTTGTTCGTCTTGGTAGGCGAAGGATTGTCGGCGGTGAGAGGCGGGGCGTCGCGGAGCCAGCGGAGAATGGATTCTGCGCGGGGTGTGCTGATGGGGTGGTTTGTACTTGTACTTCCATTTGTGCTTGGGTTCGAGGTTGGGTTTGTGCTTGTACTCGTACTCGTGCTTGTGCTTGGGTTCGGGGTTGAGGTTGAGGCTGAGGCTGAGGTTGAGGCTGAGGCTGAGGTTGAGTTCCCGTTTGAAGTAGAAGGTGCAGTGGGATTCGGAGGTGGTGTCGAGGTACTAGGTAAAGCGTCGGCGATTTCGTCGTCTCGGAAGCGTTGTTCGCGTGCGCGGACGGCGCGCTGGAAGGTGGCTTCATCGACGACCCGCTCGTCGGCTAGTGCGTCGAGGATGGCTTCGTGTTTTTGGCGTTCGCGGCGCTGGGTGGGGGATTCGTCTGTGCTTGGCTCTGGGGCTCGGGAGGTGGTGCTGGACTTGGGGGCCGTGTCGGGCTGGGTGGGTCGACATAGTTTATCCCATGGTCGTGTCAAGCCGATCCAGTTCCCCCCGCGGCGGAGCACTTCGATCCAGTCGCTGCGGGCGGGGCTGCGGGCGGCGAGGAAGATGGGGTAGCCGTCGCTGATGCGGACTAGGCGTGCCGCGTTGTGGGCGTGTCGCAGGTGCTCTTTTGGTGGGGTCTGGAGCAGCGCGTGGCAGAGGAGCAGCGAGTGGAGGGCGTCGGTGAGCAGAGGGTGGTAGGTCAGGCTTTCGTGTGCGGCGAAGGCGGAGGTGGCTGGGTTCGGAGGCGATGTCGGCGGGTAGGGTGGGAGAGAGGGCGGGGGCACGGCGTCGAAGAGCTGGCTGATGTTGAAGACGGGGGGAGGGGGCAGCTTGGGCCAGGTGGAGCGGTCCGAGGGGTTGGGCGCTGGCTTGCGGTAGGGCGTGAGGGCGTCGGAGGCGGGGGAGGCCGAGGGCTTGGGCGTGTCCAGCAGGGCTTGGGCGTGTCCGTTGGTGTGCTGCAGTCGGCGCAGAAAGTCGTCGGCGACGTCAGGGGCGATGCCGGGGGTGTAGTCGAAGTGGGCGAGGAAGGCGAGGTAGTCCCTCAGCGCGCGCTTGGCGTTCTGGCGCAGCTGCTTGCGGCTCTCTGCGCGGAAGCTGCGGGCGTCGTGGTGTGCGGGGGCGTCGTGCTCGCTCAGGCCGTCGTGCTCGCTCAGGCCGTCGAGGGCGGCGTGGACGTGGGCGCAGGCGATGGTGAGGTAGACGCCGGCGCGGTGGAAGAGCAGCTGCGTCTCGAGGGAGCTGGGCTGGTCGTGGTCGGCGACCTTGACGTCGCTGCGCCAGTCTCTGTTGTGGTGGTGGTGTTGTTGGTGGTGGTGTTGTTGATGCTGTTGTTGGTGTTGGTGGTGGTGTTGCTGTTGTTGTTGATGCTGTTGTTGCTGTCGTTGCTGTTGCTGTTGCTGCTGTTGTTGTTGATGCTGTTGTTGCTGTTGTTGCTGTTGTTGCTGTTGCTGTTGCTGCTGTTGTTGCTGTTGTTGTTGATGCTGTTGTTGCTGTTGTTGCTGTTGCTGTTGCTGTTGCTGTTGCTGCTGTTGTTGCTGTTGTTGTTGATGCTGTTGTTGTTGATGCTGTTGATGCTGTTGCAGCTCGCGGCCGGTGCGGGCCGTGGCCAGGGCGGCGGTCAGGTCTTTGGCGGCGTTGGCGTAGTCGTCCTTGAAGATGCGCGTCAGGGCGCGGGTGCGCAGGGCACTGCCGTCCGTGGGGCGCTCGGCGAGAATGTCGTCCAGGGCGTCCAGCGGGGTGCACTGGGCCATCATGCGGCTGGGGATCTTCTCGTGGAAAAAGTGGACGTAGCGGGCGTCGACGTCGGTCGGGTTGCGCTGCAGCACCAGCTGGGCCACGTCCTCCAGCGTGCTCGCGCTCTGCATCGTCGCCACGCTCGCCGCAATCTCGTCCAGGTGGTAGGCCGCGCTCAGCTTCGCCGTCGCCAGCTCGCGCATGCGGTGCTTGCGCTCGCGGCTCAGCTTCCCCCCGCCCGCGCCCATGCCCATGCCCATGCCCATGCCCATGCCCAGCGCCGCCGCCTGGCCCAGCAGGTGGTGGTTGTGCAGGTGGTGGTTGTGCAGGCTGCTGTTCAGCGCCGCCGCCGTCAGCCCGCTCGTCGCCCGCACCGCCAGCTGG
This sequence comes from Ascochyta pisi, assembly GCA_039634435.1. Classification (NCBI taxonomy): domain Eukaryota; kingdom Fungi; phylum Ascomycota; class Dothideomycetes; order Pleosporales; family Didymellaceae; genus Ascochyta; species Ascochyta pisi. The sequence continues at coordinate 181,265 of CP113331.1, read as the reverse complement.
CTCGCCTCGTCGACGTGCCGCCGGATCTTGACCAGGTCGTACAGCACCGCCGCGTCCATGGCATGCGGCCGCGGCGACAGGAAGTTGCTGTGCGCCAGCGACTCGAGCACTTCGGGCGGCAGCTGCAGCCACGGCCCGTGGAACGACGAGATGTAGCGCCAGTGCCTGCTCGCATCAATACACGTACACGCAATCCATCCTGCCTGCCTCGACGGCGCAAGTCCTCCTGACCTACTTGTTGCGACAGATGATCAACGCCGACGTCGACGTTGATGTCGCTGCACTGGCCTCGCCATTCAGCTCTGCCTGCCCGCTCCTCTTCTTCTTGCCCATGGTCCAGGTTCGGGTCCTACGCCTGCGTGTGTGTCTCTCGGCCGCGGGGAAGCATGTCGCGATCGCGCACGCAGTGACGTTGGCCTCGACGTCGTGCCTATGGAAATTTCGAGCCATGACGCTAGCGTCTGCCGTCAACGCCGACTTGCTCTCTCACCTCACACCCCACCCTGCCTGCCACGCTCGTCTCATCTTCCATGCTGCTTGCTTCTCTTTCGTCTGTGTTCTCTGTCTCTCGTCTGTTGCTCTTCATATCTTCTCTACCTTTCTCTCGCACGCCGCTGCATCTGCATCACGGTGCTCTCATTTCAGGGGCCATCCTTCGGACATGTGACAAGGGTGTCAACCTCTCTTTGGCTTGGCAACTCCAACGGCCATCTGTCTCATCACACCCACTGACTTGTGTGAGCAAAAACACGCCATTGAGCTCCCAGCAGCTTCACATGCAGCAAACTCACAAATGCTGCGCCCATCTATCAACCCCCTTCTTCTCTTTTCCCCTCTTGTCACTGTCTGCCGTCCTCCATGACCCCCTCCTCACTTGCTGCAATGCCTGTCCCCTCGTAAATACTGCATAACGAACTAGATTCTTCATCTCCCCTGCTATCATAGATAGTGCTCGACAGACATGATCGGCCTTCTTCCAACGCACAAGTCAGACCGTAGGAGAATAGTGACCGCAGCACCTCTACTGCTGCATGTTAGAGCGCTATCAAAACGCTATCAAGACTACAGCGGGAAGTAGCTCCATGCAGTCAGTCTCATGCATCTGTGGCAAGTGCCGTGGTCTGCGAGTGTTGCCCTGGGGCGAGCGTTGGGCATCGTCGACTTGCACAGTGGGCCAGGCCATGAATGCAGGCACACGTCCGACAGTCACTTCCATCAAGAGGCCAATCGAGCTGATCTTACCTCGCTCAGGTGGCCCCTCTGCTAGTGAGAATCTCACGACGCCATGAGGGAGATCGTCCAGCTCACAAGGTGCTTTTGCCTCCCGCCGACACTTCCACAACAGTGACCAACGCCGAGTGCTCTACTCCACCAACCGACTGAACAACCATCCCATCTGATGCAGGCTTAGGTCTAGTCATCGAGTCCAATGGTGGCAATGGTCGAACGGCTCTGGCCCACCATTGTGAGGTCGTCTGCGAGCCAGTGGCTTGCCCGGTACCACGCTCAGCTCCTCAGCTTCCCAGTTCCAAGCTATGCCCACGCTTGTCACACCGGCTTGAGGCCTATGACAATGCCGTTACCAACTCGTCGTGTCGACTGCTCGAGCCGTGCAGCCGCCTGGGCAGAGTATCATGACCCTGTCGTGGCGCCCTAGTGCCTTCCTTGACCTCACTGACTTCTCAGAATAATTAGCTCGAGAGGAATGACAAGGCCCACAACGCAAGGCAGCCTCTTCTTCAGGCCTTGCGGTGGCTCCTTTCGTCTAAGAAACGAGATGAGACAGGAGCATTTCATGCACGATCAGCTTCTTCAGCAGTTCTCGTCCACCCTCAGAGAATGCTTGCTGGACGCAACATGCCCTGGATAAATGGCCTTACCCCTCGTTTCACCGCGCTACTATAAGCGTCCCGCGCAAGCCATCCTCGTCATATGGGCAGCTGAGGGCCACATCGTTCATGTCTGCCATCGTTCAGCACAGCGGCTGTGGCTCGGCGACGCTGGAGAAAGCACTGCGAAATTTCGGCACCGAATGTCGTCCATTAATTTCGGCTTACTCTCGTTGTTCCTGTTCTCTGCATTGCAGCCGGCCCGTCATTTCCTCTCTTGCCTGTCCTCACTGAGACGCTTACGTCGTGATCACGGGTGGCAGACACCTTCCAAAACGGCTAAGCGCCCACAATCTCACGCATGCATATCGGTAGCTCTCATTGGGTACAGCCCAGCGACGCGTTGTTTGCAAGATGATTACAGATACTCGCGGCCTTCCTACGAACAAGGCAGCTGGCTGAGTAGCGAGCGAAGATTCGACTCAGATTGGGCCTGCAATATGCAGATGCCAGTGCCTCGCAGACGCGAGCCGCAACATGAATGACGATTTATACCGCCGTCTTGAAATTCTATCTGTACCTGTGGGCCATGCTCAGTAGATTATTCGTTCTCGCAACTTGATAGTGGGTCGTTTCGATACTGTCCCCATCTCTACGGAACAGCGCACCAACATAGATGCGGCGAATGCATCAACTTGGGAGACTGCGCCGAGACAAACAACACAGCCACCCGTTGTTTCAGTACCCCGTTCACGTCGTCACAAGTATTGCATCTCGTTGTCAACGCCAATATGCGAGATCGTCATCTGGACTTCTCCACCACGTGTCTGTTTGCGTTGCGCAACGCAAAGCGTTCCAGCCAGTAACGACATAAGCTTCGATGACCCACAACTGCCGAATCCTGCCGTTCACTGCTGTGTGATCAGCGCAACTTGTTTCTGCATCGACGCAGCCGAACTGCCTTGGAACGGCGCACGTTCCCACGGGAGATATTCGACAAGGATCCTTGGCCAATCGTCGGTGGAGCTTGTCCGAAAGCTTAATTCGATACGCTAGCGTCCGGCCATAACGAGTGTCGTCGCGCGGGAGGCTGACGGCAACTAGCTGTCGCTGTGAATGCGGGGTAAAGCCTCGTCGAGCATGCCTCTCGTCTCCAGCAACTGCGCTCCAAGACGGTTGTACGGCACATGGACAAGAACGACTCCTCAGAGCTCGCTCTCGACCCAGCGGCGCGTTCTGACAGACTGCATGGGAGGTTGCACAACATCGTCGTTGTCTTGGCTATGCTTAGCAGCACATGCAGCTATGCAGGTGCATCTACTCCCACACCCACCCGTTTGACCTGCGCCCTTCATTCGCTGCACTTGCTTATCGAGAAGTCATGGTGACTCGCATTGAAGTCCTGGTCTCTGCCTAACTGCTTACGCCTCGGTTTCTACAGAGGGAAGGTAGATGGTGGCGTTTCAAGCAGGTGTCGCTCACTTCCCAATCTGATGCGCTGTCGTCGGTTCGCTACGTTCCGTCGAGTACCATTGGCAGTTCCGTGTGACTGGCTATCACCTAGAGCCTCGTACATATACCCATGCATGCCGGCAGAGGATGGGTGTAGCGCTCACTCGTTCTGTAGGTGCGATATCGACCCCTCCTCCCTGACCCCTGATCCTCGTCAGTGCCCCTCCTTGCGGCGTACGCCTCAGAGCATCTGGATCCCGACGTTGCACGGGACAGTCTTGGACACTGGACGGAAGCATTTATACAGAGTCTTCACTGACGAGTGGGATACATCTTGCTTCATTCATCCCTCTTCACAAGTCCAACTGGCTGGTCACCATTATGGATTATTTCAAGCGCATGCCAGGCCGCATCAGCCATGCTCTTTCCACAGACATCACCATCAATCGTACTATCCGTTATGGTGGGAAGGCTGCTCGCGCTGCTCCCTCTGTCGCTGCTCAGTATCTCGTCGAGAGAGTGCCTGTTGTGCACTGGCTCCCCAAATACAACCCGCGATGGTTGCTGAATGACACGCTTGCTGGCATCACCGTTGGTGTACTGCTAATCCCTCAGTCACTGGCATACGCCAAGATTGCAACGATCCCCGGCGAGTTCGGTCTGATGTCTAGCTGGCTGCCCAACTTCCTCGTCTTCATCATGGGAACATCCAAGGGTGAGTCTTGTCAACGATTACTAAAATAACGACTAACACGTCAAGATCTGTCAACCGGTCCCACCTCACTCATGGGGCTCTTGACTGCCGAGATTGTCGCCGACGTAGTCCACGAGGGCTACTCTGCACAAGCTATCGCCTCTGCAGTGGCCATGTCTGTCGGAATCTATTCGCTCGCTATCGGTCTCCTCAAACTCGGATTCCTGCTCGAGTTCATCTCGGTACCAGTGTTGAGTGGTTTCATCTCCGCCGCTGCCATAGTCATTATGCTTGGGCAGATCCCTTCACTCTTCGGCATCACAGTCAGAACTGGTACTGCAAACATCATCCACGACATCTTCGCCAAGCTGCCGCAATGGGACGGCGCAACGTGTGGCATTGGTCTCGGTGGTATCCTCATCCTCGTGCTGATACAGAAGATGGGCCAGCGCTGGGGCAAGAAGAACAAGGCCGTCTGGTTGCTCGCACTAGGCCGCAGCGCTGTCGTTCTGGTCCTCTTCACCGGCATCTCGTATGGAATCAACAAGAACAGAGCTGATGACCCTATATGGGCACTCAGCAAGGTCAAGTCCAACGGCATCGAGACACCGAAGATGCCTGACGGTGAGCTGATCAAGAAGGTGTTCCCCCGGTCCATCGCTCCCTTCATCGCTGCGGCTCTGGAGCACTTGGCCATTGCCAAAGCGTTCGGCCGCAAGAACAACTACGTCACTGATGCAGCCCAAGAGCTGGTCTACCTGGGCACCACCAACTTCTTCAACTCGTTCTTCTCGTCCATGTCGGTCGGCGGCGCCATGTCGCGCACAGCCGTCAACTCCGACTCCGGCGTCAAGTCTCCCGCGTACGGCGTCATTGCGGGCGGCGTAGTCATCCTCTCCATCTTCAAGCTCAGCCCGGCCCTGTACTGGATTCCCAAGGCTACGCTCGCCGCCATCATCGTCACAGCCGTCTGGCACATTGTCATCCCTCCCAAGGTCTTCTACGGATACTGGAAGACGTCGCTCGTGGACTTCATCGCGTCCATGCTCGCCTTCTGGCTCACGCTTTTTGTCTCGTCTGAGGTCGGCATTGGCTCAGCGGTCGGGTTCAGCATCTGCTACCACCTCCTCTTCCAGGCGTTCCATCGCGTGCGTCGCATCACCACGCTCGACGCTGCCTTCTCCAACCCAAACAGCACCGTCGTGCCCCTCGACACACAGGTCTTCAGCATCCACCAGTCCATGCTCTTCTACAACGCATACCACATCAAGAACCAATGCCTCGACGCCATCCAAACCCACAACTCAGGCCAGGTCATCACCGCCGAAGCGCAAAAAGAGCGAAACTGGAGCGTCGCAGGCGACAAGCGCGCCGCACGCCTCCGAACCAAAGCCGCCATCACCGACGAACCCGTGCAACTCCGCATCGTCATACTCGACCTCACCGCCATGCACAACATCGACACCACCGGCCTCACAGCACTCAAAGACCTCAAAGCCGACATTGAAAAGTACGGCGGCAAAACCATACAGCTGCGTCTCGTGGGGCTGAACGACCGCGTCACGCTGCGCTTCGCCCGCTTCGGCTGGTCCGTCGCCGATGCAGGCGAGATCGAGAAGAGCAACGAGGAGCGCAGGAGGGTTACGGCTGTTTATGCTTCTGTGGAGCAGGCGCTGGTGCAGCGCGGGCGCACGTATAGCGAGGATGAGATCACGCCGATTGATGTGCATATTGTTGGTGACGAGAAGGAGAAGGTGTAGCGGGTAGCTTGAGTGTTTGTTTTAGCTCAGGTTATAGATATTCCTTGCGCTTGTTAAGGGAATAAACAAACATTACATCTCTAATCCTATCTTGTTTTATCTCGCTATGTCTACAACTTCTAAATTCACTAGAAAAGGTAATACAACTGCGTAGGTACATATATAGTTAAACAAAGATTATACTAACTAATTTACACACTATAGGTAATAATAAGAAGAAGACAGTGTAGTTTTAGTTTAGCTTAGTTATCTAATTTTTACAAGAGCTTTTTTCTCTTTCTTTCTCTCTTCTTACTATGCAAATTACTTATTTGTTATAAATAGTAGACTACTTTAGTTAAATAGATATAGTAATGTGTATTATAGTTTCTTTCTCTTTCTTACTATAATAAGACTGTAAACGCTTTATACTACTTGTTTTTTTTTTATTACTACCTCTTGTTCTCTAAACTAGCTGCTAAGTAAAAAGCGTGTAATTGTATTGTGTTAGAAAAACACACGTAATACTCTATTAGAATAGCAGATTATACGCAGACAGAGTAAGTACTAAGAAAGTATACACTAAACACTAGAAATAGAAGAAAGTGTTACTTAATTTTTAGCGTAGATCGTTTGCTATTAGATGATAGTTGTTTAATGGTAGAAGTAGAAACAGAACAACTGCTAGCTACTGAAACCAGAGAACCCCGTAGCACTGCAAGGCAGCGCAGGTGATGAAATCGCAGGTTTACAAGAGCCTGGTTTTAAAATTGCTTAAGCTGCGTTTACTCGTGAGAAGAACGTTCGCGGCAGTGACGTGACCACATCTCCCACGTACCCGTGAATCCACCGAACCTCACCAACCCAAACATTCACTCACCAGCAGATCATCGAATCCTCAACCCCGACCTCCAACACGCTATAAGTAAAAATCAATCCGCCCGCACTTGTTTCTTGGCCGTAACAATACCCACATCTCACACCACCTCGACGCACCCTCATAGCCGCGTCGAAAAGCGCGTTACAGCATAGCAGGACTACAGTACACCCAGCGATCATCGTGCTGTTAGTCGTCGGCGCGTTGTTTGAGTTGTGGATTGCTTTCGCATTGGTGTATGCGGTGCTGAAGAGGGGTGATGGGCGAGCGTACTGGGGTAACGTTAGAGACGGGCTGAAGCTGAGATTTTGATGGTGTTGGGTGGGTGAGGAGAGGTTGAACCAGTGGTAACATGTGGAGGGGTATTCTAATGAGCTTTTTTTATAGATATTCGAATTTAACTGTCGGCGTTCGTGGCCTTGGATAAAGCTCGCGCACAGATTAATCAATTGAAGATGGTGTCTTCGTTCCGTGCCCCTGCCAGTGTTGGATTGGCTGTGGGTCTCAGCGCTTGTACTTCGCCATTAAGTTTGCCTGTCCTTCAAGCAAGTCCTCTAATTTCTCCTCTGCCTTTTTTCGCAACTCTTGTTCCTCGCCAAGGGATAGTTTATGAAGATGGTGTCTTTGTTCCGTGCTCCTGCCAGTGTTAGATTGGCTGTGGGCCTCAGCGCTTGTACTTCGCCATTAAGTTTGCCTGTCCTTCAAGCAACTCCTCTAATTTCTCCTCTGCCTTTTTTCGCAACTCTTGTTCCTCGCCAAGGGTCAGTTTCGCTTGGTTGACTTGCACTCTCAGCTCTTCGCTGAGCTTCTTGTATTTTCTCTCTGAGTCCAGCAGACGTTTGATTTCGGATTTCTGCCTTGCAAAGAGTCGATTGGGTTGTGCATGGCTTGCAACTCGTCCCCTCAGCCCCAGGAGTTCCGAGTGCATTGCTGCAATGTCCTTTGTGTTTTCCGCGTTACGGCGTTCGATCCTCGTCATCAGATCATCTCGAAGAGCTGTCTGTGAAGCAAATATGGGAGTGTGCTCTGTTGCTGGGGTGGCAGGAGGCACGCTTCGAGACACGGCAGTGTCCGAATTTGCTTCAGGATCAATGAGGTTGACACTCTGCTGGAGTGAGGTGGACGGTTCATTCACAAGAGCTGCCGTGCTTTCTCGGCCGTGTCTATCCAAGTTGCTGACTTCAGCAGGCAGTGGCAGATGGCGTTTGGGATACTTTCGCTTTCTGCGACCTGATATGGAGAGTAAGTTCAGTGAACGAAATTGAGATGACTTTGTAACTCGTTAACGGGCCTACCTTCGGTTTCACTGTCGGAAGAGCTTTCATCCTCTGTTGAACTGCCGCTTGTTGAGAGTTTTGTAAGAGCCTGGTCCCTGGAGCTAGCTCGAGTCCTCTTGAAGGTGACTGCGTTGGCCGAAACGCATGACAGACTCCGTCTGAAGTCTTCAAGAAAACCATCGTAGGCTTCAATAGCTTGAATGTGTCCTGAATCCAAGAAGAGATAGCATATGCATGCCCGAAGGTTGTCTTTAGAGAGTCCATCTCCAAACAGATGTCCCAGCCAAGAAAGTGCAGGATCGAAGGTGGTGCTTGTGATGGGTAGAGACTTTCGTACATTATAGGCGCCATTCAAGATATACTCCACGTCATTAGCCAGCTCGCCCTTGAGCCTAACGTAGACTTCTGTGTCGACGCCGAGAAACTTCTTCGTGCCAAGTCGAAGCACCACCTTGCACGACGACTTATTGTACAGAATCGTGTTCAAGAGAGTAGTCTCATGACTGAAGTTGCACTTCGTCGAGTCCGGGTAGGCGAAAGAATCATTGGGATACTGCTGACCCAACCAACTCTTGACATCGGCCAAGGTGACTCGTTGCCGCTGACCGCCGGCAAGCGATGGCTCAGTCACTGGTGGGGGTTCGTCAGCCATTTGAGAGCCAAGTCTAGCAAACCGTGCTTGATTGCCGTTGGGAGTTGGATTGTTGATGGAGAGAAAGAGCTTTTTGTAGGACGGCAGCGTATACAGCAGCTATAAAGTGGGGCACCGCGCAAGCCTTCGTATGCTGCACAGGTTAGAGAAGGCGTTCAGACCTGGGAAACACTATAGATACCTGTCAATAGTTGACTTGATAGCGCGAAGCTGTTTGTGGCGGTAGATGCCTATCTCATGCGCGCGACACAGCCGTCTTTCACCTTCACCTTGACTGCGCCTTTTATTTCGCCGCCTACAAGGTACTTCGGCGGACCTGACACGTAACACCAATCTCTTCTCAACTGTTTGCAGAGATGCAATTTGTACCCGCAACAAGCAGCATCGGCAATCTGCGCGACATGTTCTCTCGCAACGAAAAAGGGAAGATCCCACCTGATCTCAAGCGCGCGCTCTCGCTCCTCGATCTCCCCAACCTCGCCAGCCTGGAAGAGCGCTTCCTTTCCGCAACCGCGTTCCTCGAACCATGGGCGGTGTTCCGCGATGCGTTTCTTCTCTTCGACAACACGCACAACATTGAGCCGAGCAACATCACGCGGCTCGATATCTTGTGGTTCTACACCCAGTTCGATGAGGATGTCCGCCGCCACGATCCGCGAATCGCGAAGGTGGGCTCACACTTCGAGATTGATAAGAACAATTGGAGTGCTGCAGATTTCGAGAAGCATCTGCATGCTTGGCTGTTGCAAACCTTTTGCGTAGGTAAAGCGTACAGTCCGTTTGGTTTCCGGTACTTCGAGCTCAAGAACATCTGTACTGCCTGGGAAGAAGTTTTTGTGCCCATCATCAAAGCTGTGCGCGCCTCGTACAGTGCCAAAGGTAGGAGACATTACGGTCGTCTGGCGCTGTTCATTGAGGACAGGTGCCCCAGTCGTCTTGCTTTCCCGGAAGGCAACGTCACCATGCCGGACGGTGTCATGACTTCACCAACACCATTCCGCATGGTGTCCAGACCATCGCACCTCCGCGGCGCCAGCCAGACTGTGCTGATAAAGAAGAACTACGATGAGACCGAGAAGGAGCTGCGCAACGTTTACCCACAATACGGCGGCTTGGTCGAGCGCCCGAGATTCAAGCAGAAGATGGACGAGTGGCTGGAGGAGCAGCGGGTTCGTGCAGCGCATCGCAAAACGATTGTGAAGCCAGAGACAGTGCGATATATCGCCAGCCGCCATCCTCAAGTCGTGGAGCAGAATGAAGACGATACCCGAAAAATTTCGCCCGAGAAGAGCGGTCGTGACCGCAGCCCGATCAAGCGATATTCTGATAGCATACGCCGGTCATTGTCAGTGAACGTCGCCAACGGTCGCATCGGCAGGGCTGTACCTCTATCGCCTCTCGAGCCTACACGTCCGAAGACACCAGATACTCCAAAGGTCCCGATGGTTCCGTACGGCCTATATTCCTACATCCCAAAATTGCCGAAACAAGTAAGTCAGCGCTGAGCATGTTCGTTCCTGATGATGGGTAAACCTGTCTGACCACACTGCATAGGAGCCAAAGAGTCCTCTTCATGGTGTAACGCGACAGATCCACATCCCTGACCATGTGCTCGATGAGTCGAGCCATTCAACACGATCGGACATGGGGGCTCTGCGGAAGACGCAAACCAAAGATGTTGCATGGCCGTTGCCCGCGCAGCACCTCCCACAGGCAGAATTGCCCCAGCAGAGCGCGTCCGACCAGAGTGTATACAGGTCGATCCGCGACTCGAGTCCATTCAGCGAGGCTGCGCATGAGGACCACATTATTGTAGCTCATCGTCGAAGTGCAGATTCAGACAGCTCCGTGTATTCTCCTATGGGTGCATTGAGTGCGATTCCACGTCCGCTCAATAACAATCGTCGCCATTATGACGAACCGTTCACGCATGAACTGCTGCAGACGAAGAAGTCGTACTCGGACGTTCGTCATCCGAGTTATGAAGGCAATGACTATCAGGAGGAGATCAGCTTGACCAACCTCCACTCCAGGAAGATGAGCGCCGGCGACCAATCCTCAAGCAGCGACAAGGCACCGTCAAAGCCACGCAGTCGTCTGCCCGCTCCTATCAAAGTTCCGCCTCCGTACATCGGTCAGCTGCGCGTCGCTTCAAACGATACGTACCGCAACGAGTCTCCCCCGAAACCGCAGGCAGTTCCGTGGCCGGGCGAGTCTCCCCCTAAGCCGATGGCGTGGCCAGGCTTCGAAGACTCTCCACCACGCCTTCCAAAAGCCGCGTCCGCGATTGCACCACCAATTCCAGCTAAAAGCCCTGAGCGTTGGGCGTCGAAGAGGGGTCAGCGATCTGAACAGATTCTACGCGAAGAGGTCAGCTCGCACGCGATGACGCGCATCGTCTCAAAGGAGAACATTCGCGCTGCTCTTGGTGGTTTGTCTCGGGAAAGTTCGATGGAGGACTTGAGAGCACAGGCGGCTATTCGTGCGAAGAAAGGACCGTCACGCGTTGCGAGTCCACCCAGGCTCGAGACATACAACACTCACATGTTTCCGAGAAAGGATGCACGCCACAACGGGGAGCCTCGCTAGTGGAAGTCTCTGATGTCAGGCTGTGCTTGAGCGAAGCCTCGACTGCATGACATGGATTACCTGAAGTCTTGGAGCTGTGGAAAGAAACAAACGGCGATATACGAGTTGCAATAGCAGGGAATCTGTTAGATTTTGCGATCTTGAAAAAGTAAGGTTGGGGAGACAATGCATGATACCTGCGAGGAGTGATGATAGTATTGATGGGTGGAAGAGCGACGGTCAAGCGTGACTCGTTTTAGCGTAGCCCACTTGGGGGTTAGCGCAGTTTTAAAGTGTGAAACATTGTCTTCTTCCAATTCATCATTGTTCAGCATATGAAACACTTCTTTGTAGCCAGTACTGCTTTTCCAGTACATGAAAACTGCATGCATGCTATTCAAGCATACCCAAAAGCGCTTCCCAAGGCCTCAATTCGAGCTGCCCGCTCTTTGCCTTGCTGTCAATCTCACGTTCATCGTAATTACCAGCAACCCACTTCTTAACCTTCAGATCACCCAACTTATCCCAAGTAAGCTGTTCGCCACTGAGATTGAGTACTGTGACGAATGCGTTCTTCTCACTCCATCGTCTGTAGGCAACGACCTTCTCATCCTCCGGGTCCAGCATTTCAAAATCGCCATACACAAAGACGTCTTTGTTCTCCTTGCGGCACTCCAGACCACGCTTCCAGAAAGCATGGACAGAAAGTGTACCTGGAGACGGGTTTGGATTGTCAAGCTGGGCCTTAGCATTGACTGTCTTGTAGTCATCGTTGACGCGCATCCAGGGCTTAGCGTCCGCGGATGTAAAGCCTCCATGAGCTTCGTCTGTCCATTGGACAGGCGTACGAGCGTTATCGCGGGATTTCTTTTGCATGATCTTGCGCGCTAAAGCCTGCTTTTCCTCGTCTCCAGGATACATCTCTGCATATCTAGACAAGATTAGCATGGAAGTTTATTAGGGCTGTGGTGGACTTACTTTTTGAAAAAGTTGATGCTCTCAATGTCTTTGTACTCTGATGGATCCCAACTTGGTGGTACGTTTCGCATGCCAATCTCCTCGCCCTGGTACACGAACACAGTACCAGCGAGTGTAGTCTCCATCAAGCAGAGTAGCTTAGCGCCGTACTCGCGGAATTCATCGCTGTCGTCTGTGTACCTGCTGACACTACGAGGCTGGTCATGGTTCTCGACGAAAACCGAATTCCAACCGTCCCGTTCGAGCATGAGGCGTTGCAGACGGTTGATGATCTTCTTGAAATCACGGACGTCCCAGGAATGGAGTGTGTACTTGAAGTCGCCAGGTATGTTGTCGATGTCTACGAGGTCGAAGGCGAATATCATATTCAGTTCCTCGTTCTGGGCTCCGACGACCTGAATGATCTCGTTTTCGTCACGGACAAATGGCATCTCGCCGACTGTAAAAGTGTCGTACTTGGACAGGACCTTGCGGTTGATATCTTTGAGGAACTCATGCAATCGAGGTCCGTTTGCGTAAAGCTTGTGACCAGGCTGGTACTTGTTTTCTTTCACTGCAATTTCAGCGTCATCGAAGGACTGCACTTTGGAAATCAAGTTGATCACATCCATACGGAAACCAGAAACACCTCGGTCGAGCCAGAAACGTAGCACATCGTGGACAGCTTCTCGTACTGCAGGGTTTTCCCAGTTTAGATCTGGCTGCTCAGGCGTGAAGAGCGAGAGGTAGTATTCTTCGGTCTTCTCGTCCCAGGTCCACGCAGAGTTGGCTTCACCCAGAATCTGAGCCCAATTGTTTGGCGGCTGACGGTTTCCATCTGCATCGTACTTTGCTGGCTTCCAGATGTACCAGTCTCGCTTCGACGACTCCTTAGAAGATCGCGAATCGAGAAACCAGGCATGCTCTTCGGATGTATGGTTGACAACCAGATCCATGACTAGTTTCATGTTACGCTTCTTGACCTCTTTGATGAGGTTATCCACATCTTGCAACGTTCCATAGCTTGGATCAATGTCTTCGTAGTCGGCGATATCATAACCCATATCAGCCTGGGGACTTTTGTAGATTGGCGACACCCAGACAATGTCCACTCCCAGATCATTCAAGTAATCAAGCTTCTCTGTAATTCCGGGCACATCGCCCCAGCCATCACCGTTGGTATCTTTGAAGGAAGCAGGGTAGACCTTGAGGTTTGTAAGATTCTGGCTGTTCTGCGTGACGTTTCAACCTACCTGGTAGACCACCGCCTCTTTCCACCACCGGTGCTTGTCGGTACCGACATAGAGGTCTTTTTTTGTTCGCTGAGAAGTCGACATGTTGATGTACCTAATTGAGCAATGCGAGGTGGATTCTGTTAAGTAGCCGTTCAATTGGATGTCACGTCATCACTCTGTGGAGCGCTCCACAAAACCCCAGCACGCAGCGTGTCTCGGCGACGCACCGAAGCACCGCGCGCCAGCCGACGTTAGACTCTCTTCCCAACCACACCTCGTCCGGCGGCATCTCGATAAAGCCGTCAACATCGAATCAACGGTACAAAAGCAGTTGCGCCAAGTTTTGTTGAGTTCGCGCGTGTATCCGGGAATGGTACGGCAGGAGCGCAGACACGCCAAGCAAGCGTCATCGGTCACGCGCCCAGCTACTGCAAGCGCCCACTGCAGGTCTCGTTGTGTGTACATAACACGAAGAGGTCGCATTTTCTCGCTCTTTGGGCATGCAGCGTTACCCACCTTTATATAACCTGCAGCATCCACTGAACTTGGTATTGAGAATCTCCCCGCCAGTACTACCGAAAATCGATCCGAACTATGACGTACGACTCCGACGTGGAGGACGGAGGTGCTGCAGACGAACGCTCCCCAATGCTACGGAGCTCCTCTGAGGCTGCGAAACCGAGAGGCGACTCCTCGACTATCTGGAAGGTCTTGCATTTCTTCGGTGGTGGTATATACGCACCTGATGCTGCGACATATGACCCAATCGAGATACTTCTCAATACCGAAGATGCAAAAGAGAAGGAGGAGCTAACAGTGAGATGGAGGGACAACAAACTCAGCGAGCTTAGTTTTATTGGTGTCGTCGCTGCGCTCCTGGCAGGCGTACTTACATCGACTGGCAGTTGGCCTCAGGTCCTGCCAAGCGGACGTGAATCGCCTTGGCCTATTAGAACCGCGTGGTACTGCGGTATTATACTATCGCTCTTCAGCATCTTGACAGCGGCCGATCAGACTGTGCGTCTCCATCGCCTGTCTGCTCACCGCGACGGTTTGGACGGCATCCGGCGACTGCTGGCCAAGACAAACGGTGAACGGAAGCATTCAAAGAAGACTGGCCGTCGAGCACCCAGTCTGCTCCAAGTCTTCACCTGGCAGATGCCAGTGATGTTTCTGACAACAGCGACGATTAGCATGATTGTTGGCATGTTCCTTCACGTGTGGTCTGCTACGAGGCATCTCGACACAGCAGAGTGGTGGGATGACAACTCCAAGGTACGATTATCAACACTCTACAACCTTTGAGAAAATGGACTGAGAATCGACCCTAGGTTGCGCTCACTTTTACTGTCGTGGCTCTCACCTCTGTCGTATTGTTTTTCGCAGGTCAGGTCTCTTTGTATACCCCGGAACAGCGCAGGGAATAAGAAACCGAGCTACGAAAATGTGAAGAAATCATCTGCACCACCTGGCAGTGCTATGCAATGCGCTACATATGTTCGAAATGATCAAGGTATATCATACGTCAATTACATCCAATTGAGACGCCATGATGCCGTTTCTTGCTTGTTCACAGAAGACGCGAATCTTTAAACCGACAGCGCTGAGCTGAGCTTTTTGATATATGCAATTGTACAGGAGATTGATTGCGGTTGATACGGCGATGCGTTTTGCAGTTGGCACGTTAGCTAAGTGAAACCCTACATACAGTCCAAAATCAGACTAACGGGGAAAGCGGGTTTCTGCTCCTACTCACCTTCACTTCTACAACCTTGTTTTCGTTTCTTCTTCCACTGTAATTTAGCTCTGCGACACAACCAACGCACAACGTATCTCACAACCCGACAAAACACACTACTGTGCTCGTAACAGCATCAACTCGGGTCTGCCATCGCATTGGCAAGCTTGCAGTTCAACATGGACACCAGCGCGCACAATACGTCACTGCCTCACCAGTCACCACTCCTGGAACACAATATCGATCAAAACAAGTCCGCAGATCGCGCTCTTGCAGAAAACTCGAACGAGAACACAAATACCGCACTCGACGTCATTGAGTTTGCCCGCCTCAACGAATGCACAGGCTCAGCAGATCTGACAGCTCCTCTACTATCATCCCTTGAGTGTTGCCTTACGCAATACGATATCGTCATACGCATCACACGCAACATCACATCGGTCGATCTCTTGAAGCTTTCCTCAGCCTCGAAAAGCACACGGGCGTCAATCAAAAGCCGGCAGGATACTTGGAACAACCTCAATGGTATGACGATTTGCGATGGATATGGCGTCGACTATCGAGTCCAATTGCACAAACAGTACTGGGATCCCACTCTGCTCGACCTCGACGCTATCGAGGATTCCTGCGCCGCACGTCAGGGTGTTGACGTCGAGTCGCACCCTTGCACTTCATGCCAGCGCGTTGTCTGTAATGAATGCCGCATACACGTTGTGTATCGAGTCCTACTCAAAGATGAACACGGGTCCCCTGGTTCAAGATACAAAGCAAGCCCCTTCCTCGATGGTAGATGCTGGGATGTTGTTGCCGATCAACACCCCATTACCCATGATCAAGGTGTTTTGCAAGATGCTGATGACTTGCATGATTCTGAGATCCACAAGAACATCTACATGGACTTGGGTGACGGGTTCAACTTTGACATTGGTGAAGTGCTGGTCGTTAGAACGATAGGCCGTATTCGATTGGTTTGCAGAACATGTCTTCAGTCATCAGACAATGGTCTCAAGGTCGTCCCAGCTTTTGCAGGTGAAAAACGACCTATGGGTTCTTTCTATTGTGCTTGCACACTGGGTTCACGCTACCTGGACCGCTGGTTGTGCATCTCCTGTTATCAAGCGGAGGTTGAGACGGAGGCTGAGAACAGCGTTCTGGAAAAAGGCTTTCTTAGTTACTGCTGCGACATCACACCATGGGGTTTTTTTGAGCGAGATCTACGCTTGGCAGGAGGAAAGGTGATCTGCAGGTGGTGTACTGGAGAAATTCTGGAGAAGGAGCTGCGAGACTGAGCAAAAGTGACTCTGTACACGCTCAAGCAATAGCAGATGTCAAAATGCGCCAGAGTAAACGATTGACATGGCCTGATTGCAAAATCTCTAGGTAATTATAGGCCAAACACAACCACAAATGACACACGAACTTCAACAATCATCAAAGACCAGTTCAATAGCTCATGATACGATGGAAGATGCGCAAAGACATGAGCAGCCAATGAATTCGAACAGATGGTAAAGCCTGCCTTTACCTTCACTCACCAAGACTTTGAACAGGAGGCCGCATCTCACTCATCCGTTCTGATCGCGTCGCTCCTGACCAGGACTAAGGACTCCTGGACATCGAACCAGATCTGGAAAAAGACAGCCCCCCACACCATGCGAGTCGCGCATCAAATGTATCCGTCACTCATGTTTTGCTCCAGATTGTGGACCAGGCAAGACGCAAGCGCTAGTAGCATCAGGCAAGCCACCTCGATCTGCTGAGTACTGCGAACGTCCTTATCGTTCCCAATTACTTGACAAACGAGTGTGTATCATGTGCAAGATTGTAGAGATAGGCACAGAGAAGAAGTGGCGTCTTGGTCAGAATGCTGTGAGTCGGGCTGGTTGGCAGAGTTACTACAAGGAGCACGAGGATTGAGGCCTTTGTTTCAATCAGTCGTATACTTGGTGTGCGCGTGAGATGTTATAGGTGGAGAGGGTTGGCAACATGTCTAGATTTTGATAGTCGAGGAGTTGTGCAGCGCTATATCAGATTCGGATGTAAGGGCGGAAGAAAGACTGGAGATAGTCTAATCTGGTTGAAGCAAGGGTTGAGTAGCAGGAAATGGAGTTCAAAGCAAATTAAATTGGAAATGTTGCCACAACTAACCACTTCGGTATGATACAATAAAAGTACATAGTGGTACATATGGGTACAGGAGCAGAGCTGAGAAGGGTCAAAAAACAATCCGGGGTATCGACGCCTATATACGCCATCGCCAATTACTGTCGTTGCATGGTTGATGCTATTCGTAGGCCAAAGCCTGCCTGTTCTGCTTCAATCTCCATTAATCTTGCGACACTTCCCGCTTCACGACACGCTTAACGTGATCATAGATGTGCGTGCTCGTGCGCATCTCTGCCCTCGATGATCTCACCCCAACACCACATACAAACAGCCTTCTTTGCGCTGCGCCCACACCGACACATGCATGTGTCTGACTTCGGCGCCTGGCTCGCGATACTACTCATGGCTGACTCTTCATTCTCATAGCACTTCACACACTGCCAGCGATCCAGAATACGGCTTCGTAGTGAACAGTGACACTCTTTCAGACCCTGTGCATTTTCGTCGATCCTTTCGCTGAGCCAAGGCAGCTTCGGTAGCTCAGGGACAATGGCTTTATGCCCCTTTGGCGCTTTCATGTAACAGGAGTCGCAGAGCAGCAGTTCCCGCTCTCCGATCGTCTTGCAGAGCGACATGAGTACGGGAGACGGGAAGCCGAACTGGCTCGAGGCAGACCATGAGCGCAGCGAGACCACTCCGAGATCTATGTCCAACACATCGTTGATCTTCTCTGGTGTAGCCGCCTGATCAGAGTCCAGAGGCATGTCGAGAAAACCCTGGTCGTGGTACGGACCTGCTGTGCTATCGGTTGCTGGGTTTCGCCAGGCAGGCATGTCATCTGATTCCCGGGGGAGGTGGTGTGGGCTGAGAATAGCGACTTCGAAAGGGTCCAGCAACACAAAGCCGGAGAAATTTGGGAGGTCTTCAGGATCACTTGGTGCCTCATAGATGGACTGATAGACGCAGTGGATGCGACATTCGTCGCAGGTGGTGACTTTACAGCTGATGCATGGTCGTGACTCGACATTTGGGCGGCGAGAGGTGGTACTGCATTGTGTAAACTCTGTGCATTCGTAGGCATAGAAGAAGGTGGACTTTGAATGGCGGCGGGTCCGGATAGCGATGCCGCTACCGCTGCAGCGCAGTTTACTCAACAGGTTGTTGACGCTTCCAGGACGAGGAAACATGGCGTTGTATGCTGCTTTGCAGGATAATGCAAGAGAGAGGAGGTCGCTGGGAAACAAGCAGGATGTGATGGTCTCCAGAAGGCCGTATTGGCGAAGTACTCGCGTGAGAAGGCATGTCGGCAACTCTTTCTTAGATATCGACCTTGTTGTTGTTGCCTTTGGTGTCGCTGGCTTCGGCGCTCCTACCCTCGCCACTTTCTTCTGTACATATGCGACAGCAGACTCGTCAATCGAGCGCTTGCGCTTCATCGACCGAGCTTCAGCTCCCATGGCTCACGACCCGACGTTGAAAAACACAGTAGAGTTTGTAGGTACTGGATGAAGAAAGGCACCGTTTAGCAGTCGTTCACAGTGGTCAAAACTCGCGCCGGGCAGTACATGGTAAAGGGCTACATTGTCCAGTGGGGTGAAGGGTTTTCTTGGTCATCTTCACTTTCACCTCGGATTGCATGGATTTCGGTGACGTGTGAATTTCGTGCAAGGCAAGATTGGCGTGGGTATCATCAAACCAGATGAAGGGGGCCGCAATGTAAGCTGGAAGAAGGAAATAGCACATTTGCAACGTACATGGTAGTGAAGACCGAGTTAATTTAGCCTCAAAGCGCCTCCTACAACGCTTGGCATGTCCTGTACTGGAGATCTGGATCCATTTTGTAATGTTTTGTATGTCCGGTAGGGCTGAGATAGGACTCAGAAAACTTTTTCGCAGAAGATGGAAGGCGCGCAGCTCGAGCAACGAACGGGCAAAGATTGAGGCAAGTAGAAGTCCGCTATGGTACACAACGCTTACAAAATCGAGACGGAGCTATGAAGCTTCGAAGCTATGAAGATGCGTAGCGGAGCCTGCGCGCAACTTTTGGAGTCGTTGCTTGTCACGAGCAGCACCGAAAATTATCCCGGGATGTTGCGGAGCGACCTCCGTAACGGCCCGCTGGCACGCCTCGGCTGCTCCTGCTCTCTTCCGCTCGCCCTACACCTTACCCACTAACATCGTCGCTGTTTGCATCGACTACACGTTAGTTGAGAATTGCTGGTCTGATGAGAACTCATCAACGACAATGCGTTCTATCACGCGGAGAGTCGGCTTCCTGATGTTCTTTCGTACTCCAGACGCAACATTCATAACATGGTTAACACTATCGTCCTTCAGCATGACCACCACGTCCTGTAGACCTATGACGATTGATCTGAGAGAGTACGGCCGCTACAGCTCTCGATTGCACGCGCTCCATCATCTTCAACCTTTTCGTGAAGACGAAAACTGCTTGATAGAACTGTAATTTACAGCATCTTTGCCAAAAAGTATAGGGTATAGATTGTGACGTATCAATGCGAGGTACGATGCGATCGATTGGTCAGCCGTTTATTTCCACGACAAATTCATAACGAACAAGACGAACTGCCTTGTGGTGGCTTCCCTCGAGCAAGGGCCTTGTTGAGATACCCTCAAGCCTCGAACTGCTGTGGGCTACACTGTGTGAGCATCCTTACCGATGTCTGAGTTGTTAGTGTGAGAGAGGTGCTGTGTATTGAACAGACTGTGGAAATTGTCAGATCAAAAAGCTGGAGCGAGTGGTTTTGTCATATTTGTAGGCGGTCCTTCCTCTTGCAGCTCAACGCTACGTGCATAGCAACCGCGCGACACCTTAACAACAATGTAGACACGCTCACCACAACTAACTTTACGTCAGACTGAATTAACCCCCAGCTTCGCGCCGCCTGCGACCACCGTCCGTTCTCTTGGTTTCGAGAGTGCTCCATGTTGGGATGGACACAATACATATCCACGCACGCCAACAAGCTACAGACCTTTGAAACTCTGCAGTAGGTGCACAACGTGCAACAGGTAAAACTGGAGTCGTGTCGTCTTTTTTCAATGTCTTCAAGCCCTTCTAGATGTGTTCTGATTTAGTTTCTCACATACTTGTCAGGGGCTTACTCTTTTTCGTGGCATCCCACCACCTCACCGCACCGAGCTCGAAGCCCAGGACAGAAGCTGTGCCATGCCACTGTTTCAGTCGAGCATCTCAACACCAAGGCTCCTCAAGCTGGGTATCTGCTTGGAAGTTGGCAAGTCTCACAGCTGAGCAAGACAAGCCATGCCAAGAGCTGATGGCGCACTGCCAGCCGTTATCGCGCCCGACTTCGGAGCTGCAATACTTATACCCCGATAGCCCCGGATGGCAGTGTGAGATGATCACGATACAAAGAGTACTGCCGCCAGAAACTCGAGGAAAATGTGGTGATACCCGCTGACTGCTGGCAACATGCATAGCTGGACCACAACAAGCCAGGAACAAACAAAGTCGCCACCAGATGTATAGACAAGCGAAGCGTAGAGAAGACGAGAAGGAAGAAAGACAGTAACAGAAGGAGATGACGGGAAGGGCCACGGAGACGATCTTACAGATGCAAACATGAATGACTGGGCCAAGAATGATGCCTTTCGACGATACTATGCGGTTTAACTTTACTTTGCCAGATGATGGTGATTGGAATGTCAAAAGATTGGTTCCTGGGAGACAAAACACCTCGACTTTGTTCAAGAGCAATGGAAAGTGCAGCGAGAAGGAATCTGCTAGGAACCACAGAAGTCTTTCAGCCGCTTGGACTCGGATACAGGCACTGCGTCCTGCCATTCTGGGTGCTAAGATGCACCATACACATGGCGATATACAAGCCTCATGTGTTGGTGGAATCACGCGACAGGCGAGTCCTCACGCCGCTGATGGCGGGCCTTGAGATGTTGCTGGATTTCCTTCCCAATTCGAATTCGGTCCCCGCATGATGGATACGAAGAGCGGCCCACCCTTATCGCAAGCGTCAGCGCAATGCACGATTGCATCGACCCTCTAAATCGACGGCCAGGTCCCCGGCACTATACCACGATGGCGAGCACGGGAGAACGATGCCGCCTTGCAGACAATTTTGACAGACATGGTCGCGAGCGACGATGGAGTCGACAACTCCTCAGCGAGGTGTGAGCGATTTCTGTGCCTCCTACCGAGGCAAACTTTTGCCCAGCCTTCTTCTTTCTACAGCGATGCATCAGGCGAGCAACAACCTCGCAAAGTCGCAGAAGAAGTATCGGTTTGTAAGAACCAACACTCACTACATCGAGGCGATTTTGCGCGCCATCAGGCACGCGAGTCGCTGACTTGGTACCTGCCTATCTGGAGATAGTCGTTCCGCACGCCACCAGTTTTTCTCCAGGCGGCCTGTCTTGGCGATAGACGCCACCAATCTGGGCGTGAGCGGCCGGTAAGGCACGTGACGTTGCACCCGCCAAGCCGTCTAAAACGATGGGTCAGCGATTGCGGATGCGCTGGAACAAATGGCGATAGGCGGCTGGAAAATACGCTTTTTGGCGGCCCACCTGCACCGAGCTTGTTTGTGAGTCCGTTGAAGTAAGCTCTTTCAGGAAGGAGACATCGCGAACTTGCTCAGTCGTTGGTCAAGCCGATCAAGGGTTCGGGATAGGACTCGCTCGGATGATGCCATCGATGGCACAACAGGAAACGGCCGTATTGTGGTCGGCCAGGTACGACACAGACCCCCGCAGGCGACATGTGGTACCTGGTAGCCATCCCAGCATCGAGGGAACTACAAATAAGCTCGCTGCCGTTCCCGGAGCTTCTGTTGGTATCGACCCTCATCAATTGAGCTCAGCAGAAGCAGGTCGTCACAATGGCAATGGCACGTTATCTCGGAATTGCATCGGCATTGGCTACCACTAGCCTCGCTCAATTTACCCCAGAGTACGTCGCACGCTCCGAGTTGAACTTGGATTGAGGCTAACAAGCACAACAGGAAGCTCCTCGGTGCGCCCCGCCGCGGCGCACTCAGCCCTAGCGGCGATGGATCTGTCGCTCTGCTGTCCATCTCGCAGTACAACTTCTCCGAGACCGCTGGCCACTCAAGCTGGGGACTTCTTGATCTGAAGTCTGGAGAGTTCAAGGACTCTGGTCTTAACATCAGCGAAGTCAACGAGGCAGCATGGATCCCAGGCACCGACACTGGCATTGTCTACATCAACGGCACCAACGAGGAGATCCCCGGTGGTGTCACCATCTGGATCGGAGACATCAACGACCCCTCCAAGAGCACTCTGGCTGCTTCTCTGGATGCCCCGTACAATGGTCTGAAGATTGCAAAGACTGAATCTGGTGACATCCACTTCCTCGTCAACAGCATGGCCTACCCCAATGGCACCGCTGTCAACCCTGAAACTGAGGTCACCCCTAAGCACACTGGACGTTTCTACAAGGACGTTTATGTTCGTCACTGGGATACCTGGCTCACAAAGAACCGCTACAACGTGTTTGCTGGTGCTCTCTCTGCAAACGCCAGCTACAGCCTTGCCCACCCCGGACTGCGCAACTTGAACCATGCTGTCAACTGGACCACTACCAGGTCTGAGACGCCCGTGCAGCCGTTCGGTGACTCTGGCGATTATGCTATCTCGCCTGATGGCAAGCTCTACGCTTTCCTCAGCAAGGCTCCCCAGCTGAACAAGGCCAACTACACCGCCAGCTACATCTACCTTGGTGAGGTCGCTGGTACCGCTGCCCCAATTGCTTTGAACGGCCCCGGCTCCGAGGCTGCCGCAGCTGGTCATCAGGGTGCTTCTGGCTTGCCCTCATTCTCGCCCGACAGCTGCAAGCTCGCTTACGTTCAGCAGGATGAGGACTATTACGAATCCGACAGGTGGCAGTTGTACACTGTCGATGTTACTCCAGCTAATGGCAGCGTTGCCACCAGCAACTGGAAGGGTCTTTCTGCTGGTTTCGATCGCTGGGTCCAAGGCCCGTTGACCTGGGCGCACGATAGTTCCTCCATCTACGCAACCGCTGAAGACTACGCTCGCGTCAAGATCTTCAACTTCCCCATCACTGCTGATGCCAGCTACATCCCGGAGCCTTTGACCTCTAACACCTCGGTCTCTAGCTTCTCCCTTCTGAAGAACAACGACTTGCTCGTCACCGCTTCGGCCATCTGGACACCTGTCGAGTACTACACCCTGACCAACGGCACCAAGAACACCATCTTCTCTGCTGCCGATAGCGACGAGCAGTTCGCTGATCTCAGCGCTGACCACGTCTCTGAGATCTTCTTCAATGGCTCCGACCCGAACCTGAAGCAGCAGCTCCATGCCTGGGTCATCAAGCCCAGCAACTTTGTTGAGAACAAGACTTACCCTCTTGCTTTCTACATCCACGGTGGACCTCAGGGATCGTGGGGCAACTCCTGGTCAAACAGGTGGAACCCGGCAGTCTGGGCTGACCAGGGCTACATTGTAGTCGCACCTAACCCGACTGGATCAACTGGTTTCGGCCAGTACCTCACCGACGCCATCCAGGGCCAATGGGGTGGATACCCATACTACGATTTGGTCAACGCCTGGGAGTATATCAACTCTGAAATGACCTCTTTCGTGGACACTGAAAATGGTATCGCTGCTGGTGCTTCTTACGGCGGGTACATGGTGAATTACATCCAAGGTCAGGACCTCGGCAACAAATTCAAGGCGCTCGTTACCCACGACGGTATCTCCCAGACCAAGGCTGCTTGGGGCACTGAGGAGCTCTGGTTCATCCGTCACGACTACAACGGTACCGTCTGGGAGTCTGAAGCGTACGAGAAGTGGAACCCCTTCAACCACATCGCCAACTTCTCCACACCTCACTTCATCGTTCACAACACCCTCGACTACCGTCTTCCCGAGAGCGATGGTCTTGGTCTGTTCAACGTCCTCCAGAATATCGGTGTTCCTTCGCGCTTCCTCAATTTCCCCAACGAGAACCACTGGGTTCTGAAGCAGGAGAACAGTTTGTTCTGGCACAAGGAGATCTTCAACTGGATCAACCATTACTCCAAGGGTGTACCTTTGGACGATGAGCCCGCCGGCAACTAAGTGGAGGATGATACGAGATTACGATGCGCCAATCACGCGCTTACAAGATAGCACTTACCTTCAACGTAATGACGTATAATGATAATGAGTTTGTTGATCTAGGATCTGTATCGCGATGCATGTGCTGATGCTGATGCTCACTCGTTGGTCGTTGTGTACCAATCAGAACTTACTCACTCTTGGTAGGCACCGCTAGAGTGGGATTCATCCATCTAATTTAGGCAAGGCTGTCACCACTACTGGTCGTTCACTTACGCCTCCAAGGTTGCAGCCTGTGCCTCTTGCGACATCAGTAGATAGGGATCACTTCTTGTAAGGCTACCGTTCCAGCCCTTGAGGTACTCTGCTGACAGCTGATCTCGAGTGTCTCACTGCATTTGCAGGGCAAGGATCATTCGGCTCCCTTGGCATAACAGATCCTACGACCTGGTGCATGGAAGCAAATTCACGAGTCAGTACTACCAACATCTCCACAGGCACACATCCAGATCACAGCACTTAGCAAACCATGATACGCGGGTCCGCGACGAATGCACAATCTTGGCAAAAAGCTGGGCAAGTTTGGCAGGGCCACGATGACTATCAACGGCCACGCCAGCACGAGTCCATGGTCTGATCATGCACGCGAGCTTCCAGACATGTTCTCGCAGGATTCCATCGATTCTCCAGAAGGGTCATGGTCTGCGATAAGCTGCGAATCCTATGGTCTTCGACAATGCCTGCCATCCTTCGCCACATCACAGTCGCCAAGCCTTCCTCCTGCTGCGCAACAAAGAGAGGAATTGAATACGGGCGGGGATCCCTCGACGCTGCGTTGAGTAATGAGCGCTTCGAATAAAGGTTTAGATGTGTCAAGCCAACGGGCATCGACGGTTCTATGGCGGTAAGAGCAGGCAATTTGCGCTTCTCATTCCCATTCGTCTTCGAACGGTGCAGCACAACTCCAACCAGGCGACGCGCTGCTTCGGTCGTAGGACCGAAAACGTGAGGAGATAAGCATGGGCTGGGCGGCGCGCTGTGCGTATTGAAAGGACGGTCGTGCGCTAGGCGGCTTTTGGGCGCCGAAACTGCCGCGGGAGCAGACCTGCCTATTGGGGTTTAGCGATGGGGCCGTTTGTGGTGGGGAGACTTCAGTGGAACGTGAGTGTGCTTGTGGTGCTTCGATGGCGAAGAGGGGCGGGTTTTACCTCTGCCAAGGGGCGGCGCTGGGCGCCCAGTCGGAGCGGCATCCAGGACTCGAGAAGACGGGAATTGCACGCGGGCAAAAGATTGCTGGAACCAACAACGACATGCATGGATTTTGGAAGCGACATCGAACTATGCATAGCATACCACAATTAATCGACGGGAAGACTCTCGACAGCCGTGGCCGAGCATGGCCCGACAGCAATATCGATACATAACGCCG
Organism: Ascochyta pisi; assembly: GCA_039634435.1. NCBI lineage: Eukaryota > Fungi > Ascomycota > Dothideomycetes > Pleosporales > Didymellaceae > Ascochyta > Ascochyta pisi. Next base: position 155,632 of record CP113331.1, on the reverse strand, counting down.
CGCTGCTACCTGTTTCTTCGTCATGATAAGCCTGCCTAGCAGTGAATGGCTGGCACCCTGGTGATCGTCCTACCCTGCCAAGGGGCACCAAGCTGAGAAGCAATGTCGCCAACTGGGCCGTAATTCTTTCCTGGCCTTAGCATTTGCTAAGTGGCTGTCGTGCTTGATAACGCTGTTCGCGCGATGTGGTCTTGTCCGCCGCCCATGATCAACGGCTAGCGTGGTTGTAACGTCGCGTTGGAACTCACCTGCTGGATGCAGATGTGAGGCCAAGACGCGATGTGCCTCGCTGTTGGCCGCGGCGGTAGTGGTGGGCAGCCAGGTATTAAATGGAGCGTGTGCCTCCGCTCGTAGGGTTTCTGGTTCAGCAGCAGCTCGTCCCCTCTTCCAGCTTGCCCCGGCCAATCACTTTCTTCGAGAAAGTCGAAACAGAGTGAACCCTTCAAGTGTTAACGTCAGCACTCGAAGACAGTAATCCGTCATGGCCGCCGCCGCCGGTCCCAACCAGGTCGACATGGCCCTCAGCAACGAGCCCAAGGTTGCTACACCTCTCTACGAGATGAGTGAGAAGCAGGTCCTTGCTGGCGAGAAGCGCCATTCTTCTGCCACCAGCCACAGCATCAACGCCGCTCCTGTCGAGTTCGAGGCTGATCTCGTAGGAGAGACACCCACTGAGGAGGAACTCAGAACGCTGCGTCGTGTCTCTGGCAAGATCCCGTGGCAGATCTTCACCATTGCGTTTGTCGAGCTTTGCGAGCGTTTTGGTTACTACGGATGCCAGGTGTTGTGTACGTGCGGATTCCAACGCTCTCGCCCTCCCTTCACTAATCCAAGATAGACACCAACTTCGTCCAGCAGGAGCTGCCCGTCATTGACGGTGTAGTCCAGACTACCGGAAAAGATCCGCGCGCTGACGGTCAGCCCGGTGGCCTCGGCATGGGCCAGCGTGCCTCGTTCGGTATCGGTACCTTCAACTCCTTCTGGGCGTACACTACGCCCATCATCGGTGCTATCATTGCCGACGAGTACCTCGGTCGCTTCAATACCATCTTCATCGCCATCGCCTTCTCCATCATCGGTCACATCCTGCTCATCATCTCGGCCATTCCCAGCGTGCTGACTGGTAACGCCGCCATCGCTCCATTCATCCTGGGTGTCATCGTTCTTGGATTCGGAACCGGCGCTTTTAAGGCCAACATCTCGCCTTTGATCGCCGAGCAGTACAAACAGACGAAGCCTCGCGTGATCATCGACCCCAAGACTGGCGAGCGTGTCATTTCCGACCCCAACATCACACTCTCGCGTATCTTCTTGTACTTCTACATGTTCATCAACATCGGTTCTCTCACCGGCCAAATCAGCATGGTTTACGTTGAGAAGTACGTTGGTTTCTGGTGCGCGTGGCTTCTGCCTACCATCATGTTCTGCGGCTGCCCCATTGTTCTCTGGGTCTGCCGAAACAAGTACCACAGGAGCCCCCCTACCGGCTCTGTCCTTATCCGTGCCTTCAAGCTCCTCGGCCTCGCTACCAAGGGCAAGTGGTCCATCAACCCCGTCACTACCCGTAGGAACTTCAAGGGCGAGCGTTTCTGGGAGGACGTCAAGCCCAGCCACCTCGGCAGCAACGCGCCTGCTTGGATGCAGTTCGACGATGCGTGGGTTGACCAGGTCGCTCGCGGTCTTCGTGCATGCTCCTGTTTCACCTGGATCCCGCTTTATTGGTTATCTTACAACCAAATGAACAATAACCTCACTTCGCAAGCCGCGACTATGACGCGCAACGGTGTGCCCAACGACATCATCACCAACCTGAACCCCATCTCGCTCGTCATCTTCATCCCCATCGTCGACAACTTCCTCTACCCCGCTCTTCGCAAGGCCGGCATTCGCTTCACGCCCATCAAGCGCATCGCGTTCGGTTTCATGCTCGCCTCGCTCGCCATGGTCAGCGCCACCGTCATCCAGTACTACATCTACCAGACCGGTCCTTGCGGTAACGAGATGAACTCGTGCGACGACCCAGCTCCTATCAACGTCTGGACCCAGGCCGTGCCGTACGTTCTTGTTGGTTTCTCCGAGATCTTCACCTCCATCACGGGTCTGGAGTTCGCCTTCACCAAGGCCCCCAAGAATATGCGTTCCCTGGTAACATCGTACTGGCACTTCATGTCTGCATTCTCCAACGCCATCGGCCAGGCCCTCGTCTCTCTCTCCGAAGACCCCCTGCTCGTCTGGAACTACGGCGTCGTTGCTATCCTAGCTTTCATCGGTGGTGTCTTGTTCTGGATCCACCAGAGGCCAACTGACAAGCAGGAAGACAGTCTTAACATGTTGCCGGACTCCAACTACATTGGAAAGGACAGGAGGCACAGTGTCGAGAACCCTGACCGCGCCGCATAAGCGTGGATCGTGTAGTTTGAGTCGCTGTCATGGGACAGCTTGTTGATACTGGAATGTGCACATGATGCTTATAATGCTGTATGATGCGTCATGCTGGGTACGGAGACTTCACTTCGATGATACCTATTTGTTTTGGTAGATAGTTACGACAATGCATTGAAAAGTGCTCTCGCCCTGATCCCGTTGACCGTGTTGTCTACAATCGCTGCCTGTTTGTGCAAGACGAATGACGTGTAAATCGTCTGTATTGCATATATGTGGTGGTACAACTCCGACGATGTTTCCATAGATGGTATGGTTCAACGGAAGCAAAGAACAAATAGTATCACCCAGAGATTATCGCAGTCTGTGACTGTGTCCAGAAGTGACTACCTTTCCATCTGATGTACTGTGATCATCACTCAGACACATTATAGATCCAGTTTCACCATGTTCCCAACACCACAAGCCGTGACCGGCCATCGACCTCCCCACACAGGGCACATGTCAGAACATGCACAATGTAATTCCCGACGCTCCTGCCTACAAAAAAATCGACGCTCTAGGCTCTAAGTCAAATAAACATACACCTATAACCAGGATGTTACAGATTCGATCATCTCATAACATAGAGGCAGCGGAAGTGAAAGTGCCAGGAGAATAGTGAGTCTATTTCACGCACTACTTCGCTACACCCTATCAACGAATCCTGTCACACTGCACTTCACTTTACTTAACTCGCAAACAGCTCTGCTTGTCCCGCAAAGGATCCACAGGCCGCAGCAAACAGCATATCACATACACCACCCCCCTTCGACCTCCCACCTTCCACGACCTTTACCCACCTCTACACAAGCACCAGCACCAGCACCAACATCTCTAAAATGGACAGCACCAACATGGACAGTACCCCCGAAACCGCCTTAACACCCTACACAACCCCCCTTCTCCAACACACCACCCTCCTAAAACAAACCAGCACCCTCGTAACAACAATGCACGCCGTTTTGCCCTACGTCGCACCACCAGCCCCGCTTCGCCCTGGAGACGATCATCTCAAGCACCCAGACCCGCCACGACGCGGCGTGCGTCCAGCTAGGAGAGGTGGTCAGGATGGTGGAAGCAGTGGTTCGGGAAGAGTGGACGAGGCCGAATCGCGTGCTTGAGGGGGGCAAGGCCAGGGATATTGTTGAGGAAGAGATGGGGGCGCTGGGGAGGGGTGTGGATGTTTTGGAGAGGCAGGTGGGTGAGTTGGAGAGGGTGAGGAGGGGGTTGTTAAGGGAGTGGGGAGTTGAGGAGGAGGAGTTGGAGTGAGAGGGTGGTAGTCTGACTTGGGATGTCTTCGAAGGGTGGAGGGAATTTAAGCATCAGGAAGGGTGACACGTCGAGCGCATTGAAGGCATTGCTCTTGTGGGCCATCGTGGAAGATGACATGAGATGTCAATATTAGATCAGAATGTACTGTAACACGAAGACGGGCTCGACGGCCTAGAAATATGTACAATGAAGCTTCGTAAAGTATGAACAAACCGTGGAGGGGTATCTCGCGCGCTGAACGCTCTCGTAAAAACAGCCTAGCTCAAGTAGGAGTGGGTGATGAAGCAGCCTCTTAGGCACTCGACATTTCCGAATTTTCCGACGACACCGATCCTCCCGCAAATTTGTTCATAACAACTCTTTCAATATCTTTTAGTAAGCTGGTTTTCAGATCGTTCAGCTCTTTCCTCGCAGCCGCGGCGTCTCTTTCTGCGCGCTCGACTCGAACTTTGGAGAGGTGAAGGTCGATATCGCGACTATGTACAAGCGCTTCTGCCAGTTTCATTCTCTCTTTCGTAGCGGCTAGTTTCGACTTGATCTGTGCGCACTCCTGTTGTAAGCCGCTGTAAGCATGCTTGAGCATGGTTTCATCGGCAAGTACCTCGTCCGTGGGGGACAGAATGCCTTCTGAGAGATTTGATGGCTGTGGATCGTCAGCTGCTGTCACTTTCAAGCTGACCGCCAAGAAGTACCTTTCGAACATGACTGGGACGTCTCCTTGTTGGGAAGAACTCGGTGGCAGGTGACGGTGCATAGTCTGAAACTTGTGAAGTCTACGATATCGATGTTAGTTGTGAGTAATCCTGCAGCAGCAATCAAGCTATAACGCGTACCTTTCGTGAGTGATTGATTCGCTTGGGCTTAGCTGTTGGAAGTTAGCAAATGTGGAGACAGGAATTTTAACCTGGCTTACGGGTCCCCTGTGGCGTGTACTCCTCGCGCTCCCGCTTAATTTTCGTGGGCAGTTCGAAGCTGTCCTTGTCACTTTCTCGCCGTGCAGTGCCCGGCCTTGATGCTGTAGATGGCCGGTCGCCGTCGTTGCCAATCCAGTCACAAGCTTCCCTGAAATTCTTGGCGAACCATCTGGAGTCATTCTTGTGCCTTACTAGTTCATTGACAAGCTCTGACGCCAGGAAGTAGTACAGTATGACAGCAGAAACGCGGTGGATTGCCTTAGAACCACCGGTATCGTCACCAACTTTGCTGAAGGGCGAGTAGAAAGCAACGTTGCTTGTGGCGCGAACAGGATGCAATTCTGGCTTGCCCTCGACGGTCTCCTCACTAAGGCGATAGAAGGTGATCTCTGTATCGTGCTCATGAACGTGCGCGACCACCTTGGAGTCTTCGACATCGTCGCCTGGAGCGTAATCGCCAATCACGAGCAGCTTTTTGTGCGTGGAGCGACCGAGTGACCTCTGAATCACTCTGTTGAACGACGTCTCTTCAATATCAATATACGATACTCTCGAAGCGCGTGGTAGAGCCTTGAAGGCCTCTGGAAACTCCAGGTGCGCCCAAGCCTGGATGTTGTCGAGTGTCAAGGGCGTCTTTTGTTCGTTGAAGTCGGCCATTGTACGGATCAGCTTATCGATAGGGTGCTGAGGGCTCAAAGGGGCATGCGATTGCCGTCGTCACTCAAAGAGGACACTTGGATTCAAGGCATCAAGGCGCAAATCGATCAGTGCGCCGTGGCGGGTGCCAGCACGCGTGCAACGCGTTGTAACGTGTTGAGGTGAATGGTTGAGCGAAAGTCGGTGGCTGCCGAAGATTGACGTCGCTTAGCGAACGAGCACGGCGGGGTAGGTGGAGACGCCAAATTTGGAAGGTGGGCGCCAAAATCGGCCAGGCTCGTGGTAGCTTGATGCGGTGGAAGAAGGACTCGAAACATGCTGGGAACAGCAGGAACCTCGGCTTATGAAGAAGTCGGGATGAATTATGGATGAATGACGGAGCTGCAAAAAAGAAGTGGACGAACGAAGAGCAATTTGTCCGAACTTTCGATTGGGGAAAGTCGGCACCTCACCTGCTGCGGCAAACCTTCTATCCATCAACTCCTTGCACTTCCAACAAGTTGGACGACTACTCTGACGCAAACAGGCGGACAGACCGCCCTGATGGCGACACCGCATTCTGTCTTCTTCATCTTCGACTGCGTGCCGTTTCGGCAGCGTTGTGGCGCAAATCAACAGCGTGATGGCCTGAGGTTGTGTGCAATGGCGTCTTGTGGTCCAGAATAAGAAGAAAAGGTTCAGACCACAGTAGATGGTTGAAGCACAAACTTTGAAGAGCAGAAGGTATTCAATACAGTCTGGCTTGTGACGTATACGCGTCCCTTAGGTCGGTCGACTTGGGACAGCTAAACCGCTTCTGGCCACTAGCTCGACCGGGAGGCTCTTACCGACCCAAGATTCAATTGACGTCAAGTGCAAGAACCTCATCTCTCTTCTCTTCGTTCTCATATCGGTCCCATTGTCGCCAACACTTCGATCCTCAAACCGGCAACAAACACCGTGGTTGTGTGGTGAGATTGCTCAAGACTCATCATGACATCAGCTTCTGAGGCACTATCAAAGATGCTCCGTCACTTGTTCACCATCACCACCTCGTTACATTACGCCCAAACGCTATGAGCATCCTAATGGCATACCGATTTCGTATACAGCTCTTCTATCGTCGTTTCAGTGATAGGTCGTTCTCAGACACCGACGTCTCACATCCTCTCGTCTCGAACATCACCGCGTAGCTCCAGTGATTCAATGCCATCACAGGCCTTGGGTGAGTAGTATACAGCGCCTGACTGAGACTCGTCTCGTCGTCGTAGACACAAACAAGTCTCTGTGACAACTTGATTACAAAATCTGGCTCAATGTATCGAGCCGACTGTTGAGAGTGGCATTGATTAAACTCCAATGCTGATTTGGTTCTGGATTGCAAGCAGCACGATGATCACCTTTTCAGCTGGTGTGCCCTCGTCCTGGCCATACCTGCAGTGTCTTCGTCTTCGTTCTTGCACACCAGTCACGCCTGTCGATTGCAGCAACAACAGCGCAGAGCTTGACGTCTCGAGATTGAAGGGCTGTGGAGCGCTCCGGACGATTTCCGAAACCGGACACATGCGCCTTGATCACATCTGCGCAGCGGAAGTGCACGCGCGACTGGCTCGCGATGATCCGGAGCTTCAGCCATCCGGGGCTCGACGGGACTGCACAACGAAAAGATGATTACCAGGCCGTCTCTCGGCGCAAGTGCACGCAGAATGCTCTTAAGCTCTGGAGTTCTGCCTGAGATTGCGCTGGAAGGCTGAGATTGATTGCACGCGAGCGCCCGGCTGTTCTGCGATGCAATCTGCGGCGGCTCATTCCGTGGTCCATGCCCGACCGGCTGCGCCGCTTCGTTTTCAAGGCCTAGGATCCCTTGCTCGTTCTACTTTGTCTAACTGTGAAAAGGCACGACAGGGGCTGTGCGCAAGCCGCGACTGGGCGAAGCAATCTCAACGGTTGTCATCCGCCAAATTTGTCGTTCCACCTCGCTGCCCCCGACGGGCGGCACACCTGTCTCCTGCATTGGCTAACGCAGACACGCCGAACTGCTGGTTGTTTTCTCAGCCCTCTCCACAGGCTTAAGCCTACTTTGACGACGCTGAGATGATCACACTTTGCGTGTAGGATTAACAACTGCATCCCAAGGCGCCACAAGCCATCGGCGTAGCCTGCGATACGGGGACTTACTGCCAGTCTTCCCGTGCGACAACACTGTTAACCGCCACGAGGGCCGTCTTGCAGCCCTCAAACTTCGTGTAACCATATTGCTTATTGCTATCTAACGCGTCGCCGGTCGTCGCAACCCCACCTGGGTCTTCGTGGACACTGTTTCAGGCTGTGCTTATCCTAACGTGCTTTCTGTTCATCGACTGAAGCCCCGGGCTTCGTTCTGTCACGACAAATGCCTCGCTCAAGCACTGTTGCCGCCAGATGTGCTGCGCTAAATACTTCGATCGCCCAGGCAAGCATCTCTGTAGATCTGCAACTGTGCACTTGCTGACTCAGGTGTTTCGCAGGCCATTCCAGACATCAGCAGCTTCGCACGACAGGTGCGTGAAGCCAGAACCGACCTGAATGCCATCAACAATGATCTGCAGATCATCAGGACCGGCCTTGGTGTTGCACAGGATGACTTCTCGACATTCGGATCGAAACTTCCAACTGCACTTATCGAAGCCTTTACCCAGATCCTGGACTCCAGCGCCGACACCAGCGAGCGTTTGCACAAGTCGTTCCTCAAGCTGTCCTGCAGTACTTCACCAAAAGACGACTGGCGGATGCTGAAAGACGGTATTCTTGTGACTCTGCGGCAGGATCTAGAAGCTTCAAGAATCGTGCTCGACCTTGCTGTCGATTACCTTTCATTGTAAGGCTGCACGTGACTGCTCATCAGCAACCCCTCATGCTGACAATGCCAGATTTGGTCGCACTGACACCATCGACTCACTTGACTCACTCATTGAGAGCTATGTTCATGATCTGACCACATCTACTGATGAGCTTCTGAAGCGAACCGACATGGAGGAAATTCACGTCAATCAAATTGCCCGGGACAGACTCAAATCATTGTTGCAAGCCGTCCGACTCCTCCGATCATGCATCATAGCCCTGTCTAGAGAGGGATTGTCTCCCGTGTCTAAATCGGACAAGAGGACCACTACACCGAGGCCTGATTCACTTGAACCTGTATTAGGCGAGTCACGGCGCAGTGGAAGCGGGAGGAGCAGTCCTCCAGAGCAAACCTCAGCAACCAAAGTCTCTGACAAGGGCATCGGAGCATGGCTCGCAGCTGTTCCCTGTCACCAGGAGGCGGAACCATTAACGCATTCCATGATCATCAAAGTCACTGACGACAGATTACACTCCCAAGCGACGTCTTACGGTAATTTTGCGTCTTCCCACGGTACTTTTTACACAGACGATGGCGTCTCGCCCGGCCGCACTTTGGTCGCACCCGAGTCGAGAGAATCCAAGCTTAAGAAATCGCGAAGTTGGTGTTCAGAAGCATCGACTCGGCTCGACGTCAAGATGAAAGCAAGGGCGAAGACAAGGCTAGCTCAAGAGTACTCGCCAACAGTATCAAGCTCTGATGTCTCCGTCTTCCACAAAAGGATAACATCGGATAAGATTGCGGTAGCCAAAGGGAATCGAAAAGACCTGGACATCGACTCACGAATAGGTGTTGACCGCATCCTTGCCAACATCCCCTCCGACGCCACATCCGCTGAAGTCGAGCGTGTCCTGTGGGAAGGCGCCAACCCAATGGTTGCCCATCCCGAATTTGGTTTCTTCTTCATTCGCGCAGCCCACGACATGTCATCCGACATCCTGCGCGTTTTAATGGAATACGGCGCCGACATCACGCGTACAACATCCAACCACTACTACTCCGCCATGCACGCCGCGGTGCTCGGCAACCAGCTCGAAATCGTGAAAAGCCTCACATCCCTTGGTCATTCCATCGACGCCACCAACACCCTTGGCGAAACTCCACTACACCTTGCCGCACAGACACCTGGCGCAAATGAGATTGCGAAGTTTTTGGCGGACAAAGGTGCGGACGTTAATCACGAGGCGAACGATGGGAACACCCCGCTGCAGATGGCGCTCACTGCGAAGAGGCTGGAGGGTCGAGAGAGGAGTTTAATGATTGAGTTACTGCTAAGTTATGGGGCCGAAGGAGAGCTCAATCAAGATCTGGAGGGAAGGAGGAGTAATTCAAAAGGCCTGAAGGTCATGGGTATTACTTGACTCAATGCGTTGAAGCCTTTTGAGGAGCTATTATACACTTTTTGTATAATATCTTTATTTCTCAAACCTACTCGCCTGGCTGCGGTATTGATCAATATGATCACGCGATCATCGGTTTCTTTAATGCACATGTACCCGGCTAGATGAACGTTGTTTCACCTGTGGTCCAAGGGCACAAGCTCGACAGCTGTCGCAGCGATATAACTCACCCATGCGTTGTTTGGTTCGCTGACCTTGGTGTTCTCTCCAGGTTGTACAGCTGCTGTTGACGGTTGAAAAGAAAGAAAATGCTGGGCTATTGTGAGATTTCGCTGCCTAAGATTTGGATTTCTTGCGTCGAGGTGAGCTTTTATCGTACTGTACCTCGAAGGTAGTCGTTGATGCTTCCAACATTGTGCCACCGACGGACTGCACCACAAACTCTTCCCCTCCGCAACGTATTAACGATTTGTCTCCTCGTCCGGCTTTGTAGTGCAGGCCGATGTGTCTCAGTGTCCATTCAATCGATCAGCTGACGCTTTTGAGATGTAAATCGAAGGAACCTTCTGCTTCCGTCATCGGGCAGTGGTAACCGAGACGCTAGCTTATCGTGGGGTCTCCACTACCTGTCGGCCATCTCCGCCCCAGGTTGTACATTTCGTCGTTCGAATATCTGTCTTCTCCTCACATCAAACCCCAGAGTTTTCCAAAGATGAGCCAGCAATCGCACGAGACGTACAGCATGTGGGTGGAGGGCAAGGAGGTGGCGGGCAACGCGGAGCAGTCAGTCAGCTAGCCCCTCATTGACGATGCATCCCACTTTCTGACATCGTAATAGGCTTGCTATTGAGGATCCTGCGACTGGAGATATTTTCGCTTACTGCCATGCTGCTTCGTCTGAAGATGTCGAGAATGCCGTGCAAGTTGCACAGAAGGCCTTCAAATCTGGTGTCTGGTCGAAAGCCCCACGTCAGGTCAGAGCGGACACGCTTGACAGGATGGCAGACCTTTTGACAAAGAGGATGCCACATCTGATCGAACTTGAAGTGCGACAGACTGGAAGAGCTATCCGAGAAATGAACGCCCAGGTACCTACGCTTGTGAAGTGGTTCAAATACTACGCCTCGCTTATCAGGACCGAAGAACGATCAGTCCTGCCGACCATGGGGAAGCTGCACAATTGGGTTGATCGCAAGCCTCTTGGTGTCGTCGCACAGATCACACCCTTCAATCATCCTATGCTCATCGCTGTTAAGAAGATTGCACCCGCCTTGGCCGCCGGAAATTCTATTGTCCTGAAGCCAAGTGAGCTCACACCCCTCACCAGTATTGAGCTGGGCAAGCTGTTCAAGGAGGCGGGTCTACCTGACGGTGTTTTCAATGTTCTTCCGGGAGATGGCCTCACTACGGGCAAAGCGCTTGTTGAACACCCTCTTATCAAAAAGGTGGATGTGACTGGTGGAACACCTGCAGGCCGGGCCATTGGTGCCATTGCAGGGCGCAACCTCGCGCACTACACTGCGGAACTTGGAGGCAAAGCGCCTCTTGTCATCTTTGAGCAAGCACACATTGACCTCGCAGTCAATGGCGTCGTGTTCGCGAGCTTCATTGCAAGTGGCCAGACCTGCGTGGCAGCGACCCGTATTCTTGTGCAAAACAGCATCCTCGACAAGGTAGTTGAGAAACTCAAGAACAAAGTACAAAGTATCGAGAAAAGGATGGGCTCTCCCAAGAACGTCGAATCGATGATGGGTCCTCTCATCTCCGCGAAGCAGCTTGCGAACGTGCAGACACTGGTCAACGATGCCGTGGAGTCAGGCGTAGAAGTCGTCACTGGTGGCCAAAGGATGAAGGGAACCTCGTCGCTAGACTCAACAGACTTCGCCAAAGGCTATTTCTTCCAACCTACAGTACTGGCAGACAGCACAACAAAGAAGATCATCGATACCCGAATCTGGAAAGAAGAAGCCTTCGGCCCTGTCATCGTAGTCGTCGGCTTCGACACCGAGGAAGAGGCGCTAGATCTTGCAAACGATAGCGAGTTCGGTCTAGGGGCAGCAATCTGGACGCAAGACCTATCTCAGGCTTTTAGAGTCACCGAGAGCATTGAGAGTGGTATTTGCTGGGTCAACACGCATCACCGCAACGATCCAAGTAGCCCATGGGGCGGCATCAAGAGCTCGGGTGTTGGGAGCGAGAACGGCATTGATGCGTACCACGCATATACTACATCGAAGTCTACAATCATCAACTATGCTACTGCAGAGGAAGGTCTTGCGAGCGACGACTGGTTCAGGGAGGGTACTGGTGAGGTCAGGTATGGTTAACTGCATCTTTACCATTGACTGGATAGTTGCAAATTCCAGGGTTGAAGAAAACCAGATATCTAAAACTCTGAATTACATCAAAATCAATCTTCAATCCCCTGTAAAAAGAAAGCGTGCCTTAAAGACAGCCTACGTGAAGTCGCGGGGACGACTGCCCTCATATTGCAGAACAAACGGGCTATAGCGGCTATCTGTCCTAAGCTCCTACTTCCCTTGAATTTACGCACTTCTAAATTGTAAATAACGAGTGTTATAGTCCTCTACCTATCTATCAAGCGGTAGTTATTGGCATAACTTTAACTTGACTTATTCCCTATAATCTAGAGAATTGATTCACTTGAAGTCCGTCTTTTTCGCCCGCAGAGGAAGCGTCGACGTCGATAAAGTCGTCGTGGATGAGGAAGTCGTTCATAGTAGGCCTCTTTCGCTTATTTTACACGGGATTGAATTGAGTTATCCTGCCAAGTATAGCGGGTAACGTCTGGCTTGCTGGTATCAGTGCTGGTGCCGCTGCCCTCCGCGCCGGTCGTTGAGATCGCTGGGGTGACGGTGGTCTTTGATGTTTGCATGGCCGACTGGACTGAAGGTAATGACGAGCTGAATATCGATCTGTTCGGTGAACTCAGTACTATTTGACTAGCGGTCCTGGATGCTGCTGGTGCTGTGATCGTGGCAGTATCACTTCGTGTTGGTTGGGCCGATGGAGGTGGCAAGCTCTAAAACACTAGGTTGACGGATCCTGGTGCAGCCCAAGTTCCCGAGTAAGAGTATGCCGACCCGGCCGTGTGACCAGCTCGTGATAGCTGAACTGATTCTGATAGAGCAAATCTTTCGTCGTCGCGCGTTTTTTCCTCTTGAGGCTGATTATGTAGTGTGAAGCAATGATTTCTCCTGTTGTCGTGCATGTCGAGTGCAAGAGCAAATGCTAGGTGGCGAACGACCGTCTTCCTACAGGTGTCCTCTTCACCGTGTTGCAAAGAAAATACGTAACCGACGCCCGTCAACTGCCTCATAAAGTGGTTCGCGGCCTCTCGTGCGGTGGGATAAGAATGACGAAGACTGACAATCCGCAACATACATAACAAATGATACTGCTTCTGTATATCTACGCAACTCTTAGCAAAAGTAGGCAACAGAAGGGAGAGCTCATCATCTGCTATGACGAATACGAGAAGCGAGTGACAGAGGCGAGGGAGGGAAACGACCAAGAGGAGCCATCGAGGGGAACAATTGAGTGTTGCAGGCCGTGTGGGTATAGTGCAGATGCGAGGTAAGAGCGGTTGACGCTCGCTCGTCAATCGCTCCATCTTTTCCAGCTTTGATGTAGTGACGGTCCGTAGTTGTGCAGCAATGGCCACGTATCTGCCAGTTTTTGCTAATGAGATGACGGTAGAAACAAAGCTGCTAAGCCAGTGCTGCTGGCGTTGTGCAGGCTGATATTGCAGCAGCTGGTATGTGGGACCTCATCATGATGTCAGGTTTCAAGTATGCGTACATGTTCGCTTTTGGTCTTCGATTCGCTGAAACTTCACTTCTCTGATGGTATGAGGGACCGCTTGTCCAACTATTGCGATGAAGGAATCGAAGGCCAGCTGGCCAAGAGAAAAAGCAGGAAGAGACGACATAGAATCTAGAAGCAGAAAGCAGAAAGCCATGACTTCTTTGTGAGCCATATTAGCTGTAGAAGAAGACACGCGAAGTGAAATGAAAGGGATACCCGGGCGCTACTGCCTACAGGTGAAGGTGACTACCTGAAAGGTAATGTCAACCTTTCACCTCCGCTTTTACACACAAATACGCCCTATCATCTTGCTATATCATATCTAACGTCCACAAAGGACATCAACTTAACTTAACTCCCGAATATGGCGCCCTTAAGACCCACCCACAACGTCCGTTTAGACGCGTCCAGCCAACACCACACCCTCAACGAACACTTCACCAATACTACACGCGTCCCAGCCTGTGATCATTGCAACTACTTCAGAGGCTTCGTGTACCGCGCTCTCCACAAGCCCACAGATCTCGAAAAACTCCTCACCGTGCGACACAACAACCTCGCCCGCGGGCCTCGCTCCCTCCACAGCATTGCGATCGAAGAAGAGCTTATCGAAGCGCGCGACCACGCAAAATACTTAGCCTGGTCGCGTTCAAGACACACCATAGCCGCAGCAGCAGCGATAAACGAGGCAGAGAAGGCAGCGAAGAACCTAGGTCTGTACGCGACGGAGAGCGACACACTGACATCGTGGATCGAAGGATCTACCAAGGAGGAACTCCTGTCTTGGCTGGAGCGAAACGGTAACGAGGGAGATGATATGGAAACGCTACGACATGAGGGGATATTCGATTTGCGCGAGTATATCACCACCAGACGCTCTGGCATGAAAGCGCAAAAGACGCGCGCGAAGAAATCTACTGCCACTACATCAACTGCACAACCCTCACCTCTCACCAAAGCCTCAACACCCATTAAGAAACCAGACTCTCGCACCGACATAATAACACAACGCGTTCAAGCCCACACCAGTGTCAAGCCACCACAAGCGGCGCTGCGCCAGCGTGAGGAACTGACGCGATGGTATGATTCGATGAAAACGCCGCTGTTGAAGGATGAGCTGCGCCAGCGGGGCATCAGACCCGTACCGAGCAGAAAAGCGGATGTCATTACGCTGCTAGTTGAGGATGATAAGAAAGGGGTGTAAACGTACGAAACGAGGAGGGGCGGAGAAACTTGTGTTTGCTACTGCATCACGCAACCATGCGCGTACTACAATATCTGCACAATACTCTCCACCGTACCCTTTCTGTTATCCACCAAGGGGTTCAGCGGGGTGCCCAGTCCGCTCCGCCATTATCGTTGCCGCTAGGGTGTCGCTCGCCATCATGGTGCCCGCAGGTGTGGGGATCTTGGAGCTGGGGAAGCAGGAGCTGGCGTGCATGGTCCGAAGCTTGGGAAGCTTGGTTAGACGACAGTCTGCTGCCACACAGATTTTGTGTATGCTGCGGATTATCTGGAAGTGCTCGCGGTCGTGCTGCGCCCTGTAATGTCAGTGTTTACGCTTGGCCGAGTATACGAGTAGAAAAGGGTAATAAAAGATTTGCAAGCAGAAGGAAATAACAAAATGGGAATTGATGCTGCCACAAGCTTGACGAAAGTTCAACACGCTTCTGCTCTTGGGTCTTGACATTGTGCAATTAATTCAGGACACAAAAGTAGGTAGAAGAATTCGAAAAAGCAAGTCTTCGTCGTAATTACTTTCATTTGTTTTTGACTACTACAACATCATCATCTCATCATGGTATCATCGCAGAACACATCAAGCGCCTACAGCTCATCGTGACCAGAGCCGCAAGGCTGTCCGTGGTGGTCATGTCCACCCTTATCGAAGCGCGCGGCAAAGCGAGCAGCGCCCGCATCTCTCTTCCTGAGGGTAGCATTCGGCCTCGGAATACCGTCCCAGCTAATAGCATACTTTGCGACCGAGTTAGCGATGCTCTGGGTGTTGAGCAGGTACGCGTCGTGGTTCAGGTTGTTGATATCGTCGCACTTCTGGTGGTAGCAGGCGTCGAGAGCCTTGCCTGCTTCGCCGCCAAAGAGACGGGCTTCTTCCTCGGTCTTGAGGACTTCGGCACCGGTGAACAGGCCGCCGGAGGGAATGCCGTTCTCGAGGAAGGCGGCGTAGTCGGAGCGGAGGGTGAAGAGTGAGGGGACGTGGGCCTGGCCGTTTGCCTCGTAGAATTTCTCGAAATCTTTCTCAATTGTGTCGGAGCCAGCAGGTCCGGAGAAGTTAAATGCGCTGCCGTCGCCGTCGTAGATGCCGTATACGTAGTTGGGTGATGCGATCATGTCGAAGTTGAGATATGCGCGAATCTTGGCAACCTCCTCTGGCCCACCACTTATGCTACCATTGAGCGTCTTCAGATAGTGAAAAGAACCAAGCTTTCCAAACTCTTCCGCGCCCCACATGCCCAATCTTACGGCGTTCTTGACCTTGTATTTGGCAAGGGCTTCAGCGACAACAAGGACACCGATCGTCCCAGAGCCGTCATCGTTGATTCCGGGCCCCGCGAAAACGGAGTCGGTGTGACCACCGATCATAAGGACATTGTTCTTGTCTCCGCCCTTGGTCTCTGCAATGACATTGTAGTTGGTACGGTTCTCGCGGATGGACTCGATAAAGATGACAGCCTCCGTAGTACCGTTGCCAGCCTTGGCAAGGAGGTCGTTACCAATCTCCTGAGTAACACCGACGACAGGTGCATAGCTGCCGTCTCCTCCAAGAGTACCAGAAAGAGGCTGGAGAGGAGTATTATTGTAGATGATGGCTCCAGCAGCACCAGCGGTCTTAGCGGCCGCAGCCTTGATGGCGAATGTGCAGGTGCCACGCGAGATAAGAGCAACATTGCCAGAGACGCCAGCAGGGTAGTCGGCAGCATCACATCCAACATTGCTGACCTTCACAAGGTTGCCCTTGACATTGTTGGCAGAGGGACCGTAGGTCAGGTAATCAGCCTTGACCTCAGCACCGGCGACGGTGAGCTTGACGGTAGCGGCAGTGAACAGCTCAGTGAAGGGCTGCTTGTAGACATCCCAGTAGTCATCGCCGTACTTCTTTAGGCTGTCGTAAAGCCACTCGGTTGTGCTAAATCTTGTTAAATCGAGTTGAGCGTGGCACTGTCAAAAGAGCAACTCACGCATTGTGACCGCCTCCACCGAACGCTCGGTTTCCACCGTACTTGTCAGCGATCCTTTGGAGCTTCTCAGAACCCTTTATCAGATTTTTGAGCTTGACTTCCTTGATCAACTCCTTCTGGGTAACGAACTTGGTCGGCTTCTGGGCCGCGGACACAGAGCCAAGCAGGCCGGCACCAGCGATGAGCAGATCGAACCTCATATTGACAATTAAAGCGTATGCGAGAGCGATACTTTCCAACCAGTCTGGGTGCACATCATCATATATACTCCTTCAGGGTCGGCTCAAGCAGCACATCCCCAGGCAAACTGACGCACACCAGACTCTAACCTGTAGAGGCAGCTGGTCGCTCATTGCCCTGCGCGACATCCCTCAGGAACGAGACACAGCGGCCAGTGACCGGGTGATAGGTACATTGCATCTTGGCTGCGTGATGGCAAAAGTCCCACTGTGATACATGGGGAAGGAGATGAACGTAGTTCCTGGGCGGAGACTTCTAGCTCACGGCGGACCGTTCTCGGGCGGAGCCTAATTGGGAAGGAACTTATCGAGCCAAGTGAGCCAAGACAAACATGCACACTTGGCGCGCGGACGCCACAATCTGCGCAAACGAGGCACAAGATTTTGATAGAGTTCGAGGTGCGCAGGGAGCGTTGCCGAGGTGAGTGGCGGCGCACGCGAGTTAAGGAAGCTTGATGGAAGGCTGTGAGACTGCAGCAAGCGATGGCGAAATCTTCAATGCGGCATCACCGACGCACTGCGAAGATTGAAGCGTTCAATCTAGATGCGTCTCACAGGCAACGGGGAGGCAAACAATGTTGGAAATAGGACAGCATAGAAGGTAAGGGAACGTGATGTGCATTGACCAATGGAATGGCAGAGGATATACATCTTATCAATCACTGTACGACACGAAGTGGCATCTCATGACTCGGTGCTTGTTTTCGTGCCGTCCCTTATGCAGTGGCACCAGCCTGCATCTTCAGGATGAATGCGCCACGCTCCATCGTGTTAACGAGGATGTACCCGCTCTTGAACAGCGCATAGCTGGACCACGTGCCGACGAAGTCGACCTTTCCGCCACCAGTCGCGTTGTCGTCCTCGGGGTAGACGTCTAGATCAATTGTCAGTGTACTTCCAGAGTTCGGGCACTCGGGACTTACCGAAGAAACCAATTTCCTTGACGCCCTTACCAGTGGGGTCGGTGGGAATGGATCGCACGTCGAGGACACGGAAACCAGTGCCGTAGTTCGACTGGTAGGCAAAGCCGTTCGCGACGTACTGGTTGTGGTCGACACCCTTGGCACCGGACTTGTAGTAGCCAGTCTGCTTAGGCGCCTTCAAGCTGGAGATATCCCAGATGTAGGTGATGGGGTTGCCGGGCGCTGCAGGTCCGACCTTGTCGTACTCGTCGTACTCATCGTCCAGAAGCAGGTATCGCTGGTCCTTGGGATCGAGGACGACACCTTGGTGGGTGTATGCCGCACCAGTGTAGGAAGTGATCGAGAGGATCACAGGTGCCTTCTTGTTGGTGACGTCGTAAATTGTCAAAGTATCTTCGTTAAATCCATAGCAAATCTCCTTGCCTTCGTAGGCCTTGTCGGGCCCGTGGTAGATCAAACACTGGGCGTCGTGCACATAGCCGTCTGCGGACGCACAGCCAGGGCTGGTGGGGTTCTTGACGTTCGAGATGTCAATGAAAATGATACCTGACTTGCACTTGTCGGTCCTGGGCATAGCACCAACGGAGTAGATGAAGTTCGTCTCAGGGTTGGTCACGACGTTGTGAGTACGACCAGTGGGAAGGCCCTTGTAGTGACCAGCAAGATCCGCAGTGTTACTGAAGGTCTTGGGAGCCGAGGGGCTGAGAGTAAGAAGCTTCTTCATGTCGAAGATCTGAATACCGTGGTCAACGGCCTCCGATCCAATGATCATGTAGTCGTTCTGGCCGCGAATCTCGCGCCATTGGCTGCGCGTGGAGTACTGAGGCAGACGTCCGAGGTAAGAGAGCTTGCCCTCTTTTGTGATCTCAGCAAACGCGGTGCCGTCAGATTGACCGATGGCAACGAATTCGCGGCCGGTGCTTGATGTCCAGCCCCAGGATGAAGATCCAAAGCCGTAGGTGCTGCCTAGAGCAGAGTGGGACAAGAAGTGGTAGAGGTCGATGTTCTTGCACTTGAATGTGTCCGTCGATGTCTTCGCAGTGCCGTTGGCACAGTTGGCGATGGATGCAAGCTCAGCATACTGAGCTGAAGCATAGACTCCGGCGGCTTCTTGCGCAGCCCACGACTCCTGCAATGTTTGTTAGCGCGTTGTCTTCAAGGGACGAGGCCTCACGTACGAGTTTCAGAGCCTTGTTGTTCTCGTGGCGGATGCCCGAGTCGAAGAGCTCTGCAGCCCGGAATTCATCTTTGGGCATTTCCTTCGCTGCCGCAAGGGCAGCGAGCGAGAGGAGGGCGCTTCGGAGAAACATGGTGCCAAGATCTGTAGCGAAGCTGAACAGTGCCGTACGGAAGCCTATGACGGGACCTGTGTACACTTATATAGCTAAAACAGTGGACTTGGAGGTACTCAGCGCGACATCACCCACGCAGCACCGCCTATGGCTAACTCGGCAGGTACCAAATGTACCTGCCCCTTCCTGACCTCAACGTCCATGTTTGCCTCGTTGCCGGAACAGGCACGAGATCGTAATCGGCAACTGTGTTTGCGTCCAAGAAAGCGGTAGATGAGGTTGCAACCCACATCCAGCGCTGCATTGGTGGCTATAAATGAAGCAAAAGCTTGGGACTGGAATTGGCGACCGAATAGGAAGGAGGAACACGTTAAGCTCGACTTGGCGGCGTATCGAGAAACATAGCGGGAGTGCGGAGATGCAGATCTTCTCGGTGTAACGACGATAAGGAAGACCTGGCGAGGGAGGTGCACTGTCTGGTATTTGCAGTTTTCTGTTGTTCTAGCAGCTGTGGTCGTCTTTATTGGTTTTTACACGCCCATACCATCAGCCTGCCTGTTCAAGACAATTCAACAAGCAGCAGAGGTTCCGAGCTTGTCTCTGCAGACGAATGTTCGGTATCGACTGGGATAGTATACGGTGTTTGTTATTGTCCGATAACCTCATTGCAAGGGTCGCAGTCGTGTTGCTGCACGCTCCAGGTTGTCGTACAGACACCCACAATGCCCAGCTCTTTCATTGTACCGATGCTTGAAGATACGAATACCTCCTTCTACAAAGGGAGGGTCAATAATGTCGACTTGAATGTGTGTGGGTCGGGCTCTGAAACGGCAGGTTCTACGGAAGGTGCTGGAATGCGCTCTTTTGTGCTGGGTCCGTCATGTTGAGGATCGGGCGTGATCATACTGGAGATGACTGCCTTGATATCCAGATCCTCTTGCATGAGTAGGCGAATATTGAGCGTGGTGTTGTGGTCGCCAGTGTGAGGAGAGCTGTGACCTTCAGCGTGGTGGGGCTTCGCTCGCCAACAGCTGCTCGTGGCTTGAAGAAGGAGCGCGAAGCACTAAGCGCCTTCACACCGGCTGCGCAATTGCACACTGATCCAGAGGTTGCAGTGCACCACATTGTTGACTGTATACTGTCTAGGACTTTAAAAACTCGGGTGCGAAAGGAGTCTTGTATGTGTTCGTCCGGCGTTACTCAGCAACTTGCGCAAACTCGCGCGCGTGCATCCTTTCAAGGCCCAGCAACATCTGACGATCACCAGAAATAAAGGAGACGAAAACAAACACCTAGGAAAGGGCCTTCTCCGATCGATCATCACTAAGGCTTTTGAAAATGACGCACTCGGCAACGGCCGCGAACACAATGAGATTGTGGGTCGACCGTTGTGGGTCGGTCGCTGCAACGCTGCAATGACGTTATCAGCAGCAAATACGATTATGCATCACGAGCAGATGGAAAAATTTATGTGAATTGGACCGAGGCCCGTGAAGAAAGTTCTTTTCGATCTACCTGATCGTTCATGCCGTAATTTTCGTCATCCGTATCTCGTAGCTCCAAAGAGCATGTAGCTTCAGAGAGCTCATAGCA
The DNA here is from genome assembly GCA_039634435.1 of Ascochyta pisi. Lineage (NCBI taxonomy): Eukaryota > Fungi > Ascomycota > Dothideomycetes > Pleosporales > Didymellaceae > Ascochyta > Ascochyta pisi. Next base: position 135,093 of record CP113331.1, on the reverse strand, counting down.
TCGCCTTCGATGCACCAGTGGGTATCTACAACTTCGCCTCGACCTTCTTCAGGCAGTCCTGGAACTCGCTCCAGTCGTACATGATGGCGACGCACTTGGTCTCCTCAGTGAGGAGCTTGGCCATCTGCTCCATCTTCTCCTTGCCGTCCTCAATGCCGTAGATGCCGACGTAGCCAATGCAGGGGATGCCAGCGCGCATGGCTGCGGTAGCACCACTCTTGCTGTCCTCGACGGTAACGGCCTCGGACTCCTTGACACCAAGCTGCTTGGCGGCGTAGTGGTAGATGGCAGGGTCAGGCTTCGAGCTGGGCGGGTTGAGGGACGAGGCAGCGGAGTAGACATGCTCGGGAGGGAAGAAGTGGTCAATGCCAGCCTTCTCGATCGAGGCAACGACACGGCTCTTGGCAGACGTGCTTACCACAGACATGGGGTAGCCCTGGTCCTTGAGCTTCTGCAGCTCCTTAGTCACGCCAGGGCACTCAACAGCCTTCTGGCTGAGCTTGCGGGTGACAGCGCCAAGTTCGCGAGCGACAAAGTCCTCGAGGTCCTCGTCGGTCATGGTGAAGTTGTGCTCCTTCTGCAGGCCCTTGAGCATGCTGCGGAAGTTGTGGCCAACATAGTCCTCGAGCAGCTTGGGTCCCGTGTAGTGAGGAGCGCCCTTGACGTCGTACTTCTTCATCACCTCGTTGGTGAGGTCGGCGCAGGCCTCGAAGGCGAGGTGCTCCGACTGGACGAGCGTGTTGTCGCAGTCGAGCATGATGTACTTGACCTGCACCACATGTTAGCGTAAGGCGGGGTAGCTGCTGAGTCTGGACGCTTACCTTGCCCATGGTTGCGATTGGTGTGTGTTGATGGAATGGTTTGGTTGAGTAGGTGTCAATTGCCCTTTGACAGGTGCAGAAGAGTGGTACGGGTGAAGGGTAGCGTGGAAAAGTGAGGATGAGGGACTTGGTTGTGTTGGGCGCGGAGGTAAATAAGTAGCCGTGCTGGGACTGGTGTGTTGTCAAGGAAGGCGCGGGGTGAGGGAACCGCGCCCGGCATGACGTCGCACGTGGGGCTCTCACTGGGCGATAGGCCGGCGGACCGCAACGCTCACCCTCACACCACATTTTCACTCACTGGTAAAGTTTACCCGGATATCGCTCATATCTCGCACTGTGCAGTCATCTCCTTACTGTAGCCAGGTCAGTCAATTTCCTTTTATTTCTTCCGTATCTCGGCCGCGGTTCAAAGGAAGAACCTTGATCTTCGACATTCAACTGTCCTTTACGTCTCACGCCCGTACCACCGAACATCCTACCAGAGCTATCACGAGGACCATTTTTGCACCCAACAAATCCGACCCTGGAGGTAGTCGGTGTGCGAAGCAGAAGTTCCTGCATACTGTTGTGATCAGGTTGCATCTTGCAGTTCTTCATATCGTCCACGTCGAATAGTGCCGCCAGATGGTTTTCGTGGAGAGGTGGCACAAGGCTGACCACGTGTAAGATTGGTGTGACAGCCTTTCGAGGTGACCTGAAAATATTTACCCCAGGAGAGATGCCTGAACGTACTGCATGTAGTTACAGAGTGAGACTTGGTCGAGGCCTCTCATGCTGCAGAAGAGTTGTTCAATCCCTATTCTTTCAGGAGGTATCTAGAGCAAGCCGGCGAATTTCCTAGTGGATTACAGGCCGTTAGAGGATTACAAAGTGCTATACCTAAAGTAGGCAGTTGACCTAGATTGGCTAAAGACCTCCAGCCTCGATTCTCAATAGGCAGGTAACCTCTCATGCTTCCGTGAAGGTATGACATGGGTCTGCACTCCCCATCTTTCTATGAGGTATTCTCAGCAAACTAGCAGAAGTCGTGAGTTCATAATGGAAGCTGGAGCAGTTGAGTGGATCTATGTCTATGATGTATTATAGGGAGAGCACTTTGTAATCCTCTATTAGCGTAAAAACAAGATTAGAGTCGGCTGTCGCAAGAGGCCGCCTATCAACGAAATGCATTCCCACACGATTTGCTACTACCAGCTAGTATGGGTTTACTTACTACTAATGGAACTAACACTGCGCTGACGAGCGAATTGTGCAGACGTCGGCGGCAGCAGCAGCAGCAGTAAGTTCCCCGCGAATAGGTGCGCATGCAAGTGTATGTAAAATGTTTTCACCAGTAAGTGCAATACTTTTTGCCACGCTCATCAAAGGCGCCAAGAACGATGTCAAGTTGACGATATGAGCGGCTGGTCTTGCAGCGAAACTAAACATGACCACGTCAAATGGATTTTGAGGCGTTTCGAAATTCAACGCGCTGCGGCTGCTGAACATATCACTACCTCACATGAGAATGGCCGACTGATCATGAATATCTAAGCGGATGGCCCACTAAAATGCAGGGACCTGCGAAGCTCCGGCAGCGAGCCGCAGAAGGTCGTCACCGGCAAACTCATTGTCGTCTTGATTCTCTTCATCGTCGCCTAATGACATCAATGCCGCAAAGTGACCTGGCAAACACATTTTAAGCCTTTCTACGTTACGTCGATGATCCTGGTTGCGAGCGACAGCAGTGTTGGTACTTGAAGTGGAGACGCTGATAACTGTATGGCTCTTTGAAGAACAGATCAGACAGCGAGTGAATCCGTGAGATGAAGAAAGAAGTTGAAGTCCTTACAAGGTTTGAAAAAGACACCACTAAGGAGCATATCTTTGCACTTATGGATAGAAGTGACGTAGGAGGCATCAACGGGAGACCAGGTGCGTTTGTATTCATAAGATCTCCTTGCCTACACCGCTATTGACTCGGAAATCGGAACAAGCTTCCCATCTATACCTGAGTTACTCACGCTCTGTCTACAAGTTATCGTATAACAGGATGCGACATAACGTTTCTGTCGGTAGCATTCTCCTCGTCATCACTGCCGGCATGGTCGGCACAAAAGAGCAATGTTGCGTTACAGAGCAATGTTGCGTTACAGAGCAATGTTGCGTTACAGAGCAATGTTGCGTTACAGAGCAATGTTGCGTTACAGAGCAATGTTGCGCTACCGAGCAACAACGGCAGCGCATAAATGAAACTAATGGCCTCAGCACGACTTTGACAGATAAGTAGGGCCTCATGGAAAATCAAAGGCTCTTCTGTTATAAGTGTAAGTTTTAAATGAACCTGAGCCTGCGCCCAAGCACCCGATGAGGGCAGCAAAGGCTGGTCTCCGCAAGGGGGCCTATGCACCGGTGTGGACAGATGATTCTTTGAATGTTTTGGACATGGAAGGAGTCATTACTTTTATTTAACGACGATTTTTTGGATATTTAGACAAAAGAGGCTTTTTTTTTTGGCGTATAGACAATTGTATCTTAACTATCAGTCTTGTCTCGACCATTTATCTGACCTGACTGTAGCATAAACCCATGTGTTCCTTGATTGGCGGCCTCGACTTTGCCGTACACCACTAATCGCATACAGTATGACCAGACATCTCTACTGCAGGAGAACAGTTTGATCTCCCTGAGCCGCCTTGAAAACGAACAAGAACTCCCTTATCATCACAGCGCTAGTTGTGACCTACGAAGGAGCTGGTAGTGTTGAGCTCCGTACCAAGCTGGGCGGACTCTAAAGCTCCTCAGATTCGTCAGCTGTATCGCTAGCTGATGATTCTTCAAAGAGATTGAGAGGGCCGGTGGAAAAATAGACCGGAGTTCTGGCAACTGGAACGCCAGGAGTAGACTCTCCGCTGAAATCGTTAGGGCCGGTCGAGAGGTAGACCGGCGTGAGAAATGTACCACCGGGGCCTCTGCCTCGGAATCCAGGACCACGGCCTGGCCCAAAGCGGGGTGCCCTACCTCGAGACGACGCAGAACCACGACCTAGTCCAAGGCCGGCTCTGGATGCAAGTCCACGGCCTGCTGCAAGAGGACGGCTCATAACTCTTGATGTGCAACCCCGGACTCTAGAAGAGGGCGAGCTTCCCCAGCTAGCGGCGCTGCACGATGGTCAGTCTATCTCCATGGTTTGTTTATGGGAGAACTTACCTCGATGTCGCTGCTGAGTCATTCTCCGTCCAGTACTCACTGCCAGTCTGGCTTGCGTGAGTCGCTATCGGATTACGTTTCTAAGGACTACCCGTGGACTCGAGAGAAAGCTCACTTGCATCCCGGCTGGCGGTAGCAGCTTCGTCTGCAGAGCTACCAGTAGTCTCTGTGTCGCTGCTGATGACAATAGCTTCACCCCAAGCTGTACCGGATCCCGTCGCACCTGCACCTAAGCTAGGAGCATTGCCACCATGTGCAGAGCCATTCGAGGTGTGGAAGAGTTGACGTTGATATTTGGCGGCAAGCCAACGAGGAACCAGGCGCAAAGTTGCTCGTGTCAATGTTGACAGAGTTTTTATGGCCGGACCTGGAGCAGGAGCAGGAGTACTTGCGTGGTCCGCAGCTGAGGGAGCTGGGAACGGAGTGGTGGTCTAAACGAGAAGCGGGGGCAGGGCCAGGAGCAGGAGCAGGCGTGTTGTCGTTGTTGTCCGTAGCTGCAACGTCGACGTTGGCGAGGTTATGGGTAGTATCATCGGAGTCAGAATCCAGGAGATAGGTGCGAACAATGGGCAGGCAGGAGCTAACCTCACCCTTGGTAGCCCCAGCCTTGGCATCCGATGGTCTGGGCGCGCTTTCTTCGCACCGAGAGCACCTTCACTGGAGCCCTGGCCAGAATCAGGTTCATCGTCTCCTTTGTCTTTGGCGGACACTCCGTCAGACTTTGGCCCAGCCTTGTCATCCTCCTCGCCATCATCAACAGACATCTCCTCGCCGTCAAATCAACTATCAACTTTGTTGTCAGCTGACTTGCTACTATCATCATGCTCTCCACTACCCATACGGCTGTCTGACTACCTGTCGATATCTCCTCTTCCGTTGTATCAAGCTCTCCAACGCCGGTTGCGCCCAGCGACTCAGCTCGCTCCACAAAGAACAGGTATGCATCTGGGGTGATGATCTGCTCAAGGCCTTTAACCTTCCCTTACCTGCTGTCGTTGTATCAGTTGCAGCCCAGCTCGAGCGAGTCTCGAGGTAATGCGTAATAGTGACCTGTGTCTGAGTTGTCGACTTGTATAACACTGTCCTTATAAAGATGCTCAACCCCTCTAGGAATTCTACTCTATGGATTCTATAATTGGCTAGGTCGCATTCCTTCTAGCTGCTCCCGTCACCGTATGCGAATCGGCTGATCTGAACGATAAGTCGACCGGAGAAGTTGGGGGCTTCGTAAAGATTTCGCTGTTGCTATGTCTGCTCGTGTTCACACACGTCACGCGTGTTCTGCGAGACATCTTCGGGGACCTCTTCGCTGTGAAAGGTGAACATCTGCTCGAGTTTCTTGCCGCCGGTCTGCGGGATGTGGAGGATGATCGGCCACTCAGGCTGGGGCTGACCCACCGCTCGTTCACCCTCACGTCAAGGCTCCATGCACTCAATGTATTTCTGGATCAGGAGAGGTGGGGAAACATTCTGAATGACTGGATAGAACGACTCGATCAGCAGGAGTAATAGTTCTCCTACATCTTTTTGTACACGAAGGTTTCGCTGAAACGTTGCCTATGCCGCGTTGCCCTTGGCGAGCTCGTCGATGTCTGACCACAGCTGTCGGAGGTGCAGCAGAAACTCCTTTATTTCTCCTCTTGATAGAGAAAGAACCAGATTCCTGAAGTTCAGCTGCCTAGAGCATGAGAATGCGTTAGCGATCGTTCGTGGCAACCATCTGGAGGATAACGTACCGTGCGTTCAGTGTGCTGTCATGACTTCGGCCAAGACTCGAACGACTTCTGGATCCTTGGAGAGCGCTACAAGATCAGCGTTCTAATAGCAAGTGTTACCTTACAACCATTCGTGGTGCCTGTCTCTGAGTCTGTCACAAGCTTTTTCATCGCATCCGTGTTGATCGGTAACGATTTGAAAACACCACCAGTAGACGACGAAGACGCCTTAGACTTCTTCTTGTTTTCTGCAGCTTTACGTATGCTCTTACCAGGCGCTGGTGGTTTTGCAGGCGCATTTGGTTCCCAAGGCGCTGATATTTGAACGGCCCCGGCCTTGCCACCACCTGACGCGCCAGATAGCGGTGTGGGGGTACCGCCCCGTGCACCAGACGGAAAGGTGTTGGTCATTTTCGAGGATGTGTTCAGTATATAGACGGATTGGGGCGGCGGAGAGCGCGTGCTTGGACCTGGTCTCGTGTTAGCCACTGTGATCTGTACAGTCAGACGAAGGCTTACCTTCACGCATGCAAGAAACCCGACCCCTGATTTGTGCTCTCACAGCCTGCGCTACCTCGTTGGGCATTGGTCTAAAAGGGAGAAGAAGGTGTCAATACAACCACCAATAATATGTTTGGTTAAATCTTTGATGTCTTTGGGATCATGTCTCTACACAGTCCAGTTGTGACGGGCTCGGTACTGTATGGTCGCTCCAAGCGGATCAACCATGCGACTAGGGCAATCTGAAGGTGCAGACGCGTCCTTCACACAGTAAGCAGAGGCGCAACATTATAGTAATCTAGGCAGGGTTCGACTTACAGCCTGAAGACGCATCGCCAGAACCAGCCTGAACGCAACATCCCAGTAGGCCGGGTGAGATGTGATCAGTCTTGCAAATCTGAGAATCTGCCCTTGGGTCGTGGGATTGTTTGTCATTGTTGTTACTAGATCGTGGAATCGACCTAGACCTGTCATTTTCGTTGTGTCTTATCGACTTGCCTCGAGGATATCATCTGGATCGTTCTCCAAGGCGGTAGGGAATTTCGGTGGATTATGGGGAGAGTGTGATGGAAAGAAACAAGAATTGGTGAGCTTTTGGGTGTCTGCGCAAAACGTGACGGGCGAGTGTTTGCTTTACTGTCCGAACTCGCACGACAAATAGCAAATGGCATCGTCTCAGCTGGAAGGTTCTGCCTAGCGAACATATGAAGACGTGTATGACAATGACTGGAGGCCTTCACTGGGATTTACGGATTTGTTAACTGTATGGAAAGAGCACGGTAGTCTTTTGAGTCGTTATCTGGCAGAGATCGTTCAACAAAGCCAACTTAGCTAACTCCCAAGATTCCAAGAACTGGTGTGTTTGTAGCCCGCCATCCTCATAATACAAGAGGGAGGGAGGCTTTGCTCGCTCTTGACGCGCTTCGCCGAGGCGAGAAGACCAGGTTGCCACCACGTGCTGATCGACAAACGGCCAGCCGTGTCATCTTTGCACATGGTGAAAACGAAACCGGATACACATGTAAAATGCGGGGGCGTTCAGAATAATTACGGCTCCCGTGGAGAAGACTGACGTGGGAGGCCGGTCAACAATCCAGAGCGCGTTCCTTGCAGCGGAAGCGAGACTAGCTACGGCGGCCTATTACGGACAGAGTGGAAAAAATCAAAACCAAAATCAGAAATCCAAAATCACAAGATCTCAACGTAGTATAGCACCACTACCTGCTATTAGAATCTTACAGTTTATAGCTTATTTAAAAGAGCTTTTCACGTAGTACAAATGTAAAATAAGAAAATATACTATAAGCTGTGCTGTTGTTAAGGTAGGTAAGGGCAAATTGTTAAATTGTCCTATTGTCACATCGTCAAATTGTCAAATCGTCACATTGTCAAATCGTCAAATCGTCAAATCGTCAAATCGTCAAATTGTCAAATCGTCAAATCGTTAAATCGTCAAATTGTCAAATTGTCAAATCGTCAAATCGTCAAATCGTTAAATTGTCAAATCGTCAAATTGTTAAATTGTTAAATCGTCAAATCGTCAAATTGTTAAATTGTCAAATTATTACATTGTTACCTGTTACTAGCAGTAATAGACAGGTAATAGACAATAGACAGCTTAGTTACTTACTTTGCATTTACAATTGCTATTTATAAGCTATGATTATATATTATATTAAGTTTACTAATAGCATATAACAATAGCGCTGCGCTTTTACACCTTCTATTATAGGGTTTTAAAGTTTTGGTTTTGCAATTTGATTTTTTCTACTCTGTCCGTAATCGTCACCCGTAACTAGCGGATGATCGTCACCCCTACGTCATTCCTAGGAGCTGAGCTGTAGCTCGTACATTTGCTCCCTCTTAAAGCTCCAGTCTCTGCAGCACCATTCCATCACACAACTTGATTGCATTTCGTTTTGAGATACCCAATTCCCAATTTCATCATAATTCTCACTCCACACACGACTCTCACCATGTACTCAAGACAGGCCGTCCAGAACGCACGGTTCGCCGCTCGCTGCGCTAGCCGCCCAGCTGCCCATGTAAAGCCTCAGTTCCGCGCACAGAAGCCCCGTTTCCAGTCGACAGCATCAGAGGCTACATCTGGCAACTCGGGCGCAGGGTCGCACGCTGCCATTGGCGCTGTCAGTGGAGCCGCGGCCGCCGTCACGGTTGGCTACATCTTCTACAGACAGTCAGGTGCCCGCGACCTCGTTGCTGCATCGCAGCAGACCAAGAGCTACATCAACTCGACCACACAGAAGATCAAGGAGAACACACCTGAGCCGAACGAGGCCCTCGAGTGGCTGCGCAACGCCGCACAGAGCTACGCCGCCTTCATCCCCGGTGCCAAGGGCTACGTCGACTCTGCTTTCAACGACCTCGATGCCGTTCGCGCCAAGCACGGCGACGAAGTCGACGCCATTGTCAAGGAGGCCTACGGCGAGCTGCGCCATGTCCTCAAGGGAGGCGACATCAGCGTCTTCACTGCCCAGCAGGCATGGCAGGTGCTCGTCAAGCACCTCGGCCGCATCGCCGACCTCTCCGGCGACGCTGCCCAGCAGATCATGGACAACCACCCCAAGCTGAAGGAGAAGGTTGGTGGCAACCTCGACACCCTGAAGCAGCTGGGTGACCAGTACGGCCCCGAGGCCAAGAAGGAGGTCGACAAGACATGGCAGCAGATCAGCGACATCATCAAGACTGGTGTCAGCCCCGCCAACATTGAGAAGATCAAGAGCGTTGTCCAGGAGAAGGTCGAGAAGGTCAAGCAGCTCGGCGACAAGGCGTGGGAGAAGGGTATGGAGCAGGCCAAGCCCTACCTGGACAAGAACCCTCAGGTCAAGAAGTTGGTCGAGGAGAACAAGGATGCGCTCAAGACCGGCAACGTGCAAGAATTGTACGAGAAGGTCAAGACCGCCGTCGAGAAGGGTGACACCGGTGATCTCGAGGGCTACGTCAAGGACGCTGCCAGCCAGGCAAAGGACAAGGCACAGCAATCCGGCTTCGATGTCGAGAGCGTCCAGAAGTACGCTGAGCAGTACATGAACAAGATCCCGGGTGGCGATCAGATCATGCCCAAGCTGCAGCAGCTTCAGGAGGCGGCGTCCAAGCACGGCGACGAGGCGCAGAAGATCTTCAAGGACGCTGTCTCCGAAGTCACTGAGGTGCTGAAGAAGCACGGTGACAAGGCACAGAGCCTGGCCAAGGAGGCTAAGGAGGACACCAAGAAATAAGCGCCTCCCATTGTGGTGTGTTGGCATGGAAGAAGTAATGACGTTACGACAACCTGTACCATAGTGTAGTGCATAGCGCACAAAAACGTTCACATTTCCCGTATACTCATTCTCAAAAACGCCGTGACCCATGCATCTCACCATTCAAGTTTCGATGTCAATTCCCTTACGCTGACACCTCCCAGCCTCCTACTTCCACCCAGCCAGCCCCCAGACCCCCCTCCTCGCCGCCTCAACCCCACTCCACAACGCACTCCCAACACTCTGCCCCAACAACGCCAACTGACTCAAATCCTCCTTAACAGGCACAATAACCATCTTCCCATCCTCATTCCCCTCGCCCTCCCTCTCCTTTCCTTCCTCCTCACCACCTCCACCATCACCACCCTCACCCTCCTCCACCTCCCCCGCGTCCGCGCCCGTAAGCACGCTATCCGTCCGTCGCCGCAACCGCTTGCGCTCAGCAGCCATGTCGAGCGCGAGGAGGAGCGGCGTGGGTTCCAGTTCCGTTCTATTCGGACTAGCGTCGTGGTCGTGGGGCGTAGCGGGTATTGAGGGAGTGGTGGGTGGTTGGGGCGTTGATTCGTCGCTGTTCATTACCATGCGCAGGAGTGTGGGTTGGCGGGTTGAGAGGGACATTGTGGGTGGTGGGTGTGTTGCGGTGTGATGCTGCGGAAATGGGGGTGTTCCCGGGTAGGGAATAGTGTGGAGCGTGAACGGGGTTGGGTTGTGTCGGTATGTATTGCGTTGTAGAGTGGAGGCGGTTGGAGTTGCTGGTGAGTTGAAAGTTGAAAGTGCTCGAGATGTTGGAATTCTATCTTAGTAGCTACCCTCTTCATATCGTGCATTAGCACGTGTGCAGATACTCATCTCGCTGCGCTAGTAGCTGTCACATCTATTGTCTAGACGAGGCGAACATGCGGTGTAAAGCGGTGTATATGCAGCGCGGTGGGTCGACACGTGTCAGAGTGGGTCACGGACGGCCAAACGGAAAGAGAACCATTGTGCATATGTATTGACAGCTGTCAGGTTCGGTAGGTTTTTGCTTTGTGGAGATCGTAACGGGGTGATGCGCGGTCGCTGTCTTCGTGCGGGTCTTGAGTGGTTGTCACTCCATCGTCACCTCCACCACGCCTCCTTTTGTCTCCAATGTCCACTTCATTTGAGAGTCGATGGGCCTGCTCAACTTTCCCCTCCTCGTGGTTATGTGAATGATCCACAATCTTTACTGCTTTATCGACACAATATTTGAGGTACTTCCGGAACCCATTGAAAATCGTTGGCTCGGGGGACCAGGGAACAATTCGACGCATAGCCACTTCATGTTCCTCAGCTGTTCAATCCCGCCATACATCCAAGACGCTTCTCTCGTACTCTCTCACCCCGCTCATATGCCGCTGCGTAAGCCTTCCCGAATCTCTTAAAAATAGGCTTTGTGGATGGGCGCGGGATCAGCAGCACTTGACCTTCTTCGCCACCTGCGCCAACGGAGAACCCATTGCAACCTCATCGCCTGAGATTGTTATCATGATGAAATCAAGAAGGTGAAGTCCAGATCGCGGGTCCAGAGGTCATAGTCGGAAGTGTCGATTGCTTTGGTGCCGTAGACAAGACACCCTAAATGGTCAGGGCGAAGGATTTAGAAGCCTTTGGTGACGCGAAGAAAGATCTTGTAGCGTTTTGGCAGAGAATCCTTGGGAAGCAAGCGTGCAGCGTCAGCTCTTACTCTTTCGAGATCTCCTGTGCTCTCTGGAAGTTGCTGAGACGCGGTTCCTGGCTAAAGCGCTTCTCCATTTCGACGATCGCATTGTCCGTCGCGGGTTTCTGCATGTCGTGTTCAACGTCTTCCTCGCCTAATTCTAGGAAGGACTTTGTCTTTTGCTCTCATCCAGTTGGTGCACCAGATCCGCGATACTGTGCTGTGCGTGGAGTCGAGCTGGGCCTTCTTCAAAGCGTTTTTGAATCAGCCGACAGCCCTCTTCAACGTATTCGTCGACCTTATCGCTGTTGATGCGACAAATCCCACAAATAGTCGCTTCTTTCAGGTACTTCCAGGTCTTTAGTACATAGCGGAGACCCAGTCGTTCGATCAGCCGGCCTCTCAACCCCTGCTTGTAAACGTCAGGTTGGTTAATGGGTCCTGAAAGTGGTAATACAGATTTGCGGCGTCTGTACTTACAATCGATCTTGCTTTCTGAGCCTGTTCTGCTAGCGTTGTAGCTTGCACCACAGCACCAATGGACCTTTTTGCCCCTGCCATAACATCGTGATCTTGGTCTTCAAGCTCTTTGACAAGGACCTGCAGTTCAACATCCTCCATCTGACCCTTGTCAAGAGCTTTCTGCTGCAGACTTTGTGGCGGTCCTTCGGCCTACTCGTCTTGGAAACAACTCCAAAGCGTCTCATTTATACAAGGTGATCGCGACCTTCAAATGGTATCTCTGGGTCCGGATATTGTACGCATGATGGTAGGCACTCAAATGCTTCCCAGGCGTAGAATGAATGTTCGTCTTCGTATTGAGGTCAAATTCCAGGCCATGCCCGTAGTCGTAGTATTATGAGAGGGCGCTTGGCTGAGCCGATGCTAAACAGATTGAGTACCATCTCATGCATGCTTCTGCTGATTCTAGGGAGTTACGTCCAGTCGCGAGCATTGTGTGCTGCCATGAAATCAAGGGTAGGAACTTGGCTGCCGTGTTAGCACAACGACGAAGATGCTAAATTCCAAGACAGAGCACGAATACCGTTCTCAGCGTGTATAAGCACTAAACGTAAGCAGCTGCAAGCGAGATTAGGGAAATGCTATCAAGGCCGCAGCTATGCTATGACGGCATCTTCCATACACGGCTACGATCATGGCCCTTATTGCTAAGTACATTGGGGCGCAGAGAAGGGGAGTATCTGGCGACTTATTCGACATGGAAAGAGACGAGATTCAGATTTCTCAAAGGACTGGGCGAAGAGAAAATGGTAATCACCATGTGAAAGAGTGTTGCAGAGGCGTGGGATCCATCACTGGTGTTTTGCGAATGCCCGCGAAGATGGCGAGCAACTGGGTTGCTTCGACACCACCATCTTCTTGCCAGAACGTTGACACAGAAGTTTGTTGCATAGCAAGATCGTAGCAGGTGTCGAGTAGGGCATTGGTACTCTCCGGGCTGTCTTTGATCCTCAGTTTCATTCCGGTAGCCATGGCAAGGAAGACATGGAATCTAGCCATCGACATGGAGGCGACAGGCATTGAGGAAGAAGATTTCAAAGGGTTAGGATAGACCGCTTCGCAGAGCTGCGCAAATGAACTGGAGGTCATTCCGTAGGCTTCTGGTGAATGGGCCTCGACATGTTGCATGAACTCGGTTGTCAGCGTCTCGGCCTCAAATCGACTCGGCAGCGGTATAGTAGAAGTAGCGCGACTCCTGTCTGTGTAACTTGAGCGCGTTGAGGCAGGCGCTGGGCTGGGAGCAAAGACGCCCTGTCGCGGTAGACGCGGGGCAGCAGCAAAGGGCAATAAGTCGTCGTCGACTTCTGGTATTGCAGACATGGCCTGGTCGTCGCTTGCGAGAGAAATCGAAGAGTTGGAGGTGTTACGGGAGTGGCTTCGGCTTCTTGTAGTCCCAATATTTTTCTGGTTCAACTGCATCTGAGCCATAAACTCCCACGATGGTGCCGTATGCGGTTCTTGGGGCGACAAGTTTGTTTTGCTACCGAGAAGATGCGGTGGAATCGAGGCGAATTGTGGAGGGACCGAGGTTGGCGGCATATCAGGGGACGAGGCCCGTGTGGTACCTGACCAGAATGAAGGTACTGGTGAAGACGGCGATGCCACGCTGGGGACATGCTCACATTGATTGATCGCGATTGCAGGCACGCTACTCTGTCCAAAGCTACCAAGATTCAGCTCGCTCGTATCGAAAGAAGTCGAGAATGCTGTGTCCAGATTTATTGGCGGTGGCGGTGTGTCTTGCCAATTGAAGTCTGCCGCTGCAGCTGCCAGGATGGTTTCGTCAATACCCTCCATGCCGTGCATTGGAGCGTTTACATGCGCAGCGAGCTGGGCTTCTAGCTGGTGTATTCGACCTTCTAGCGCTTCTCTATGTTCTCTTAACAAATGTAAGTAAATGCATCGTCACGTGACAGCGCGCCAGCGTGGTCCACTTACGATGCGACCGTTTCTCGAGGCTTTTGCGTTCTCACACATTGTAATGAGAACCTTCTACACGTAGCACAGGGCGTATCGCCATCGCATCGAATCTTCCTTCGTCGGCACCGCTCGCAAGCATTGGAGACAGACTTTCTTCGCGGCTGCCAGTCCCTGACAGCTGTGGGAGAAAATCGACTAGGGCCTTCATTCAAGGGTAGAGTAGCTACCTTTTGTCAGTCATAGCTACTGTGATTGCTGCACTGGACATACTAAAAGGACACATGGTTGCAGGGTAGTAGTAAAGGATTCCGCGCCGGATGGTTGTGATTCCGTGGGTTGGCGCTCAATGTAGACAACAGGCCTGCAATAACTGAGGAAAGAGGAGAAAGATCAGGGCGAGCAGAACGGAAGACGAGATCTGTGAATGTTTTACAGCCCGTCAAAAGTCGCAATGACAGTCCAAATTGGGGTGACTAATCGTCTGTGCCTGCCGTGAAGATGCGCGAGGGACGACCAGAGAAGCGCCGCTGACAAGGCGCGACACGCACTTCAGACATTTCACCCCTCATCGCATGCTGCGACATGTTCAGCCTCGCGCATGGGGTACCGCGCAGCCCAATCTTGCGACAGAACAAGCTGCGCACCGCGTCGACTTTCCTTTGTTATGATACCGTGGTTAGATTGAGCCTTGCGACGCGCGGAGTCGCTCGCCGCACTCCGCGCGTGCATGAGAAGCGAGTGTCATGCAGCTTTGCAGCCACCAAATCTACAGCCAAAACTCACGGCATCCACGGAGATATGCCGCTCACTCCAAACCATTCTAAACAACAGCAACAAGTCTTGTGAACTGCCGAGATAGACTGCCCGGGCAGAATTGATCGCAGCTCTCAAACTCGCGTAGACCGCCAACATTCACGAAAGCCCCACCAATCGAAGGCCTTCTTCAGTCAAGTCATAGGAAACCTCGCCGCAAAAGCTGGACTGTTCGTGTCGCAATTGTCTTCATAGTTGGTTGTTTCTTCGCCGAGAGAGATCCACAAGACGCCGACGCGTCAGACGGAGCAGGAAAAACTACGTGTACGTAGGAGCCTGGCTCGAGCATGATATGAGACTACTGCGTTACACTGGTTGCATTGACTACATACAGGAACAGAGCATCCTTTGATGCATCAGACACGGCATAACGGGCCATCTGTCGACTGCACGCCCACGATACCGTTATCCTCGACGGCCCATCCCTCGCTTCCCACACCGTGATGAACATAGAACAGCTCGGTTGGATCGAACTTCTTCTTCAGCTCCAGAAGCCTTGGGTAGTTTCTGCCCCAAAAAGCTTGCTGCCAGTCAGGTTCGCCGATATCCGCTTCATTGCTGTACGCACCGCCAGCCGGTGAGACCTCACGGAGCGGAGCCATGATGTCGTTGTTCAAGGCATCATCGCCAGCCTTCCAGCCAGCAGGAGTCATGTCGGTAACGCTTTTGATGGCGACAAGTTGTGCCTGCAGATTTCGAAAAGCTGGGTTAACTGAGTTGATACCCTTGTCCTGCTCATCAGCACTGTGCTGGTGGTACATGTTCAGCATCATCGCCTTCTCAACAGCATTCTGTACTGCTGCAAAAGTCTGATTACGGATCCCCTCATCAGCCCAGTTCTCTGTTGGTAGGAAGCGATTGCCTGGGATTGCGCCTGCACCGCCAACATAATAGTTGTATGTGCCAAACGTGGCCTGGTAGGCAGAGTACAAGGTATCGTAATGGGTCGTGTTGGCTGCGATCGTGATATTGAGCTCGGCAGCCTTCTGGTACAGAGGTGCAACCAGATCTTCATACTCTGCCACTGTCTTGTTTGTTGCGAAGAAAGGCGACATGTTCCACATATACGTCCCAGGGCCTAGCTTCATCAGGGAGCCATATGAGTAGGTCCTAGCTTTGTTGTAAGTCGGGAAGCCGTCCCAAAAGAACCTGACGAGCTCCCAGAAGGCGTCAGCAGAGACTGTCTCAGAAGTCATGACGGTCCAGGTCGAAGCAGTGACAGCTACTTTGGGGTGAACTTTGACCACAGCGGAGGTGATGATGCCGAAGGTGCCGCCACCGCCACCGAGCATCGCCCAGTACAAGTCACTGTTCACCGACTGAGTGGCAGTAACAAAACGTCCGCTGGCTAGCACTACCTCCAGAGCGATAATCTGGTCAGCTCCGGTTCCGAACAGCTGCATCAGCGGACTATGGCCGCCACCAGTCGAATAGCCTCCGAAGACGCCAACGGTCTACGCCGTGTTAATAGATTGGTATGCACAGCCGAGTGCTTGTGACCTACCGGACAAATACCAGCGACAGCAGAGACGCCGTACTTCTCAGCAGCTTGTAGCAACTCGAAGCCTTGCACTCCAGCACCGACCTTGAAGACCGGACCCGAGTAAGCTGCGCTCTCGTAGTCCTCGATGTATTGGATATCCTTCAGTCCGTGGGTCCAGATGCTTAATGCACCCTTCCCAACCGATCTACCATTGTAGTCGTGGCCAGTGTTACGAATAACCAAACGCAAATTCAGCGACCGAGCAAAGTTGACTGCCAGCTGGATTTGAGCGACATTTTTTATCTTCACGGCGTACTCAGAATATCCACCCTGGGTACAAGTACCGTTGGCTGCATTGCCAGATGCCGGAATGGGACACGTCATGCCATAGTAGAGTGGGTTCATCAGGGCTCCATTGTCGTCATAGCTATGTGAGTCAGTGTCTGTGCTTTCAAGATGGCACCTTTTGACATACTAAATCTCTTCAGCATCGAAGTTCTTGACAAGATAGGCACACCTCTCGGCATCGTAATTGTTATATGCGGAGTTCGGGTAGCAGGGCGAACCGATGGGCACGATGGATTCGAGAGCGCCGCCGAGTAGCTGGTCAGTCAAACCCCAGACAAGCTTGTTTGGGTAAAGCGCATCGCCAGGCATTGTTTTGCAGCGGGGTGCTCGGCGAGCACGACGAGTGCGCGCTGCTGCGGGGGAGTTCGTGTCACCAAATTCGAAAAGAGAGGCGTATTTGGCGACACTAGGGTTGTTTTGGAGCCCAGCAACGACACCATCAGTTAATTGTACAGTTTCAGCGTCGAAAAGTGGTACTTTTGCGGGAGTCGACACTGCAGCGACGGTCTCTGCAGCAGGTGCCGCGGAAGCAGTGAATGAAGGAAAAGGGTCCTGTGCTGTCGTGAGAGCAGCACAGGCCAGAGAAAGAGCGAACAACTTCGGCATCTTCACAGGTTCTGTCGAAGACCACAAAAGTCAGATACAAATGCGAACACAGCCTCTGGCCGTTGGACTTGAGCGGTACTTAAAGCTTTAAACAAGCACCAACCCGTTGATGCGGCGCAGCACATGCATGTGCAGAAGCGAACAGTCCCGTCTCTTCGGCATTTACAACCCGATGCACAGGTTTAAGGCAACCAGGCGTGATTTGAAGAACTGGGGTGCGCAGTAGTGAGCTTCGATATCGCACGCGGGAAGGATTCGCTTCGAGTCAGGAAGAAAATGTCCAGAGCTCCAGCAGGTAAAAGGAGGACTCGATCCGGTTAACCACGCTTACAGCAATGCTGTCAATTACCTGAGAACACGGCTGGAGGCTTTGAGAGCATCTCTATCAACTCTAGGCGCAACTGTACGTGCTCCCTTCTCCGTTACATCTCATATTGCTTCGACACAGAGTCAAGGCTGCATACAGTCTGCAGGCTTCAACAGCATCACCCGCCGGGTTAAGTCAGAATCAACTGTTCCGTATATAGAATCGCCTCACGCTCCGCCTGTAAGGAAGGCACGGTCCGCTAGCTTTCCATGCACGGCTCAGAGTAACGGAAGCGCCCTGGTCGCCGTTTTATTGACCAGGGTGTATGGTCAGACTTTTACATCTTCAGCCTAATCAGGCAAGTTGCGGGGCTGCATGGCACGCCTACCGAAATCTGCTTACATGCACTTTGAAAGAACGGCGGGATGCAAAAAGTTGTGTATCGTGACTGGAGCTGTCTGCATGTCTATGGCACTGACAGAGATGTAGTGTTTGAGCAATTTGATTGCTCAAGTCACTCTTTCAAGATCACGCGGTTGCGACACGACTAACATTCGTGGAGCTTCACCGTGCATTGACATCGTGTTGCTGCTGCATTTGGTACACTTGCCGGCAGCTCAACGACTTTCTCATCTCGCTCGGTCGTCAGCTGATTTTCGGTGTTCTCAAGTTACGGAACGCCCATCCTCAATCTATCGACGCAAATCCGGTTGGGGTTTGTTGGCCTCATGCAATTGTTGAAAGTCCTGATACAATTTGTGGAGTACGATCTACGCTCGACCGTTGCGTTGAGGTTAACACTTGTCACGTAAACTCCGGTACAGATGAAGTTATACAGCCTGCGAGTCGAGAGTGTCGAATCATCTCCTCCGCATTCTGATGAGAAAACTTCTGTTCCTTGAACAGCCCTTCCATCGATAGTACATCCGATTGCACCTGCTTTAAGCAGTCTTAGAACTCTGAAACGGTAGCTGTGTGTGGGAACTATGGACACTGAAGATTTGAGAGCAATTGACGTAGTGATTGTGGTGTTTTGATTTTATGAAAAGTTTGTGGTGCGTGTAAAACCAGGCAAAATGTTCACCACTGTCGGATTTAACTCCACCACAACACGATGTCGCGATCCTTTGGATGAAGAAACTAACTGCGCCTCTGTATCGTGATGCGTAGCTGAGCGACTTCCTTGGTATTTTGTCTCTCGGAGCGAGACTTTTACCAAATCACGGTCAATCAAGATCCGGTGGTTGTGATATGCAACGCCTGCCTCCCGACATCGGGTCTAGGCGTCACGACAGCACATGCTTTTCGCAATGCACTTAAACGAGCATCTCGACCTGTTTCACTTCAACTTGTAGTTTCCTTGTCGTCGGCATTACTACTGCTTGGTGCTGAGTGGTTTGCCGCATTACGAAGCCTTCGGCTATCAATGACCCGGCTTTCTCGCCGAAAGATGGGGGCGTCAATCATTATTGCCGGGGGAGCGCGTTCCCCTCAAATGCGCCCCCAGTGGTTGGCCATTCGTTGAACAACCATTTTTGAACATCATCAACTTTGAGTCGAAAACATTGAGATGTCACATATCGACGGCGCTGAGGTCGCGAAGCACAACAAGAAGAACGACTGCTGGATTGTGCTGGACTCCCACGTGTACAATGTTACAAGCTTCCTGTCTGAGCATCCGGGCGGCGCGCCGATCATCTTGAAGAATGCTGGGACTGTGTGTATTTTGGCAAAAGTGCGATGACACAGCTGACAGCTCTCAGGACGCGACAGAGGAGTTCAAAAAATACCATCCGCTGAGCTATCTGAAGGATTACATCTCACAAGACGCTGTTCTAGGGCCGATTGATCCCAACACTCTCGGACAGCTTCGAGAACCTCAGAAAGAAGAAGCAAAGACGCCATCAGAAACAAACACATCTCCCGGCATCCCACATGTATCGTTGTGTGTCTCAACGCCAGACTTCGAGACGGCAGCAAAAGCGGTTCTTCCGCACAAGTCTTATATCTATGCATCTGGATCAGCCAACACCGGCGCATCACTCAAAGGAAATCTGGACGACTGGGGTCGCATCACGTTCCGACCTCGTGTGATGCGCAACGTGGGCGACGTCGACACGCGCCGCAAGATCTTCGGACACAGCTCGTTGTACCCGTTCTACGTCTCGCCCATGGGGACGATCGGCGCCATTCACTCAGATGCCGAACCGGCAATGATCCGGGGCGCGGTGCGAAAGGGTGCGCATATGGTAGTCAGCACGGCGAGCACAAAGTCCAGCGAACAGATCATGCAGGCCTACGTGGACGAACAAGCCAGACTGAAAAATGGGAGTCCAACGCAATTGTTTTACCAATACTACATGCCTGTCGACCGGAAGAAGGCGATTGAGTTGATGCATCTGGTCAAGAAGGCCGGGTACAAGGGATTATGGATCACAGTCGACACACCAGTTCTGGGAAAGCGAACGGCGGACCGTTACTTACAAGCCGAAGAGGCGCTGGCCGTCGGACTGACAGAAGAGCCGACCGCGGAATGGGAGACTGACAGCGCGCCGGAGAAAGACAATGCAGCGGGCAGCGACAATGCATTTGCGCCAGCAATGGGCGGGAGAGTAGTCCGCGGCCAGCTCAGCCCGCACACAACGTGGGAGGATCTAGAGTGGGTGCGCAAAGAGTGGGACGGGCCGATCGTACTCAAGGGCATTCAGACCGCTGATGATGCGAAGCTGGCGCTAGATTACGGCTGTAATGGCATTCTGCTCAGCAACCATGGCGGCCGCCAGATGCACACTGCGCCGAGCGCGCTGATGACCCTGCTGGAGATACGAACATACTGTCCTGAGATTATCGGTAAGCTGGAGATTTTCCTGGACGGCGGGCTGCGCGACGGAAACGATGTGTTGAAGGCGCTGTGTCTCGGTGCGACTGCAGTTGGCGTCGGCAGACCGTTCCTCTATGCACTCGCTGCGTATGGGACGAGAGGTGTTGAGCGATGCGTTGATGGTGAGTTTGACCGAACATCTGCTGAATTTCAAAGCTGACCAACCGTAGTTCTTGCCGAGGAGTTACAGACGGGAATGCGCTTGCTGGGCATCACGTCTCTGGATCAGTGCAGGCCGGAGATGGTCAACGCCAGCCGCTTGCTGAATGAGATGTGGCGGCCGGAGCATGTCGTGCTGAAGAGTCGGCTGTAGTCTGTACAGGGAATCGTGGCGGTGCATTCCCTGGTCACATACTATGTATAAATTCATAGCGTTTTGTACTATCAACCAATATACAGAATCCCGACTATTTGTCCTTCTCGCCCGAACTGTTAGAGCGTCTCGGTTAAGTGTTGAGGCGAACTCCCAACCCCCTGATTTTCTTAGTGGCTCGACAGCAAATTTTCGCCGATCATGTACGAGTATACCATAACAACAAGCCAGAGTCACAACCCGCTTCCCTTCGCTTCGTCAACAACAAACGCACAATATAATTGATCTGTGAGATCACCTTCTTATCAATTCCCTGAGAAGGGTGAGGTGGCCGAGTTGGTTATGGCGCCAGGTTAAGGTCTCTTCTCCTTAGCATTGCTTAGCAATAAGCTTCCTGGTCACGAAAGTGGCGCGAGTTCGAGTCTCGTCCTCATCAACATCGTCTGGCATTGCCAGATTCTCCAGGGTTTCTATTTTTGCCGATGGACAGCCTTTGACAAGGACCTGCAGTTCAACATCCTCCATCTGACCCTTGTCAAGAGCTTTCTGCTGCAGACTTTGTGGCAGTCCTTCGGCCTACTCGTCTTTTGATCTCCCGAGTCTTTACTTGTGGAGAGGCTGAGTGCTAAACTATTAGCGTTATGTTGGGCAGTGATATAAGCAAGACTTAAGAAATTTGTAATCAGAATGGGACTCAACGTTTTATTGTGTTATACTACGTAAAGCTCATCTTAGCGAACAGGCAGATCAAGCTTGAAGCAGGTTGCTACCCAAACGGACCCCTTCATCGCGGTAAGATGCAAGCTCAGCGAAGGGGAAGCCTCCACAAGGATAAGCCCCGCTTCTTCAGCCACTAAATACTGTCACTTTTTTTTGTGATGTGTCAAGGACTCTTATACAAAGCCTATAGGAGGCTTGCGAGGCTTGAAAGAATTGCCGGCGATCTAACGACCAACCAGAGCCGCAGCGTTGCCGTGAATTAGCCCAGAGGCATTCTCAGGCAACACCTTGTTGCGGTCTTGAATACCTTAGCCATTCTGTTTTTGTGAATAGACCCATGCCCAGATCTCCAAGATTCTCGCGGCATCGTGACTGTGCCGCTTGTTCTCAAGGTGATCCAGGAAATCTGTGGCCATGATGCGCGCTATAGCACCCAGACCCCTGGAGTTTTGCAGGCGATTTGGACGGATTTCGGCAAAGACCTTGCAGTATTGAAACACAATCTCGGCCTGAACGCCCGCTTCCTTGATCATAACCAGGAAGTTCTTCATTGTGTCTCCCATGATGGTAAGACCGTTGATGGCACGAATGAGCACCGTCACTTTCTTGCCACGCATTGTTGGCCTTAGAAACCACGCGCGGAGGTCTTTTCCCATTGCACTTCTGACTTTGTTCGTCCTGAAGTCGATGGGATCGAACGACTGCCGCTTGTGGCACGTTGCCATAATTTCCTGGAATTGAAACGGTCCAGGAGAGTTTGCTGCAAGGCGGCCGGCAAGTAACCTTCCTTCAGCTGTGCGTTGGTCGTTGTAAAGGAGCCGACGATCTGCCTGCGTTGCACCCTTCGGAGCATTCTCCACCGACACATATTTGTTGCCGGATATCCTGCAGATGCAGATGCAGTAGTCCCCGAAGGGACGTTTGGGGGTGATGCTATCGTCTTCATCATCAGACGACGACCACTCCACTTCTTCATCTGAATCATGATCTGAACAGCAACTTAGAATTGACTTATGAGAATGTGAAGCTCGGAACGAAGGTCACTCACCAGCAATGTTGGCATCCGGCTCGGGAACCGGAGTCCGACTCGCTGAACGCTCATCAGTCACCGAACGCTCAATTTCTTCGGTGTCTCTTTGGAGTTCACTTAGCTCTTTTTCGAGGGTTTGCCAGCTTTCAGACTCGCCCCCATTACTTTGGTACCGTTCCTCAATCTCTTCTTTTGATGGGAGTCGGCCGTAAAGCTTTTTTGCGACTCGCATCTCACTTGGTAGGGAAGGTCCCTTACGTGGACCACGCTTTCTGTTCTTTCCCATTGTGAATGTGAAAGTGATTCTGTGTTAAGTCAGTCGTGGAATTCGCAGGAATGCGCACCATCAAGGACACTTTAAGGTGGTGCGTAAGAATGTGCAGACTCACTTGTGGTATTTGTGATATAAACTAAAGAGGAAAACACTCAAAAGCTGCGACACGTATCTGGTCTAAAGGCACGCTAGTGCAGTGTGTCGTTGTGCCTTCCTTTCTGGTGAATGCTCTCACACATGCCTTGAGGATGTGCTGCACTACAGCAACAGGGCTCAGGCAGACCACCCAAATTACATTAAGCAAGTAACTCACAAGCATCAGGTATCGCACGCCCAGAGGCGTCTGCTTGTGCATGCAACTCTACACTCCTGATGTACCCGTGACGTACCAATACGATGTGTCGAGGTGCCTTCCCAAACGTTCCTGCCCCCACCAAACATAGTGGCGAATCTCACGATGCCAATCAAGACTCGTCTCCACCTCACTCACCTTACCACCACCAATCACCAACTCGACCGCTGATGCCCATGCGTGTGCAATGATGGTAGTCCGCTGCTCTCGCGAGACCTCCGTTGTTGTCACGTATGGAACGTCATGCAACCCTCAATGCAACCGATGCCCACGCGTGTGCGATGATAGTAGTCCGCTGCTCTCGCGAGACCTCCGTTGTTGTCACGTATAGAACGTCACGCCTGATCTCTCCTCGCTCCGTTAAACTCGTCCGCTGCTCTCGCAAGCCTACTATACTGGCGGCAATGCTGCCTAAGTATCGGTCCTCACCTTCGTTGGTCGTAATTAACGGCTCCCTGCAGACTCATATTCTGAACTGTGTCAGCAGGCAAGGGCAAAGTCAAACAAATCTCTTGTCCCCAGGGCATTGCAAGAAGATGTTACCTCGACATGAGCCCCGTTGCCAAAACCAGCCTCTTCCAGGTTCAAGGTCAACGAAGGCACACACACACACTTCGTTACGAGCGTCGTTACCATCCACGGGCTTCTGCAGACCCAGTTCTTTCTTTCTCTCGCAGACCAACAGAGACGGACACCACTGCGTCAGCAGTACCGTTACCATTACCATGCGGAGACATCAGTAAAACCATATCGTGGATTACATCGGAGAGCAAGAACATCGGGATCCACTCTCCATTTTGACCGTTCAATCTGACACTGTTTAGCTAAAAATTTCGTTATCGATCGGATTTTGCAATTCGTCCAACCACAATTCCCAGATCCCAACTCTGCGTGTGGCGCCACGTCCATATCTCTGCTTCTTCAAGTCGATCAAAACTCAGACATTGGTCTTGCGACACACAATCACTGCCCGCTAGACACGCCTTTCCGCCGCTTAATACCTGTATCGAAAAAAGCATACGCCCTACAACGTCGTTGATGCCCGCAGTACCTACGTTCATCGTATATGTGGCCAGCGTAATTTTACTCGTGCTTCGCAACACTCTAAGTGGATATGTTGCTGCAAGGTAAGTTATTCTTGTCTCAACGTCTTGTCGTGATCAATTCTTAGATCCCCACTAATAATCGATGTCACTCTCGCAGACTGTTTGCGAACATGCCCACCGGACGAGCCACGTCTCGTGACCTCAAGAAGAGCGAGCTGTTCGAAACTCAAAGTACATTCGCAGTCTCAGGGTAATTGTCGCAGCGAATCAGTAATGATTGGAGCTTATGGGTTGTTGCAGCTGACGCGCATGACACACGGCTGCTATCTCAGAACAGTAACATGTACGAAGTAATGCTGGTAGAACCAAATAATAGCGGCTTGGCATTGACACATCAGACCTTACGACACCATCCACCCTTCACAACACCATTCAAAGTTCAACGAGACGGCAACCAGAACGCAGGACTCAAATCAAACAAGGGCCAATATCAGGGCAGGCTATGGAGTACCACAGTTGTCAACAAGCAAGTAAGTGGGGCTCTGAGGACTCGACTTGACTTGTTTGATTACCTGTTTGAGCCTAGCAATTACCTGTGTAGGTTTAACTCCTACCTTCTTGGGTAAGCGCCTGAAAGTGAGCGTGAGCTTGACTTGTTTGTTGACAACTCTGTGGAGTACAGTGCGCTCAGCACGTCTAATTGCTCAAACCGGACACAGTCAGGAAAGCCGTTCATGAACAAACAGACCATTGAACGCATCATCCTAGGCTATGGGTGGTTGCGGTTATTCTAAGGCCTTCATAGTCGTTATCGCCTACATCTCAGGCTTCAAGGTCCGTACCAAAAAGTTCCTTCCAAGCACCTTGATCTAACACGACCATTATCACACGGAAACTTCTCAACAGATCTGTGACCCAGCGTCCTCGGTCAAGATGTGATCAGATCCCCATACAGCACAAATCCAGACTGCTGTTGAACCTCCTATGTGATTGCGAAAGCTGGTCGTTCATCTGTGCACATCCTGCCTAAACGACTCGAAGAGCAGGTCATCATACCTTCTTTATGCAGCAAGAGATCTCAAAGTAACTCCAGCTCCGTTCTACGGGTACTTTTTCAAAAGCCCCAACCGTAACGTGTTTCTCTTTCGGCATCCTGATCTGTTACGCAATAATATGCATGATCAAGTTGTACTTTCAACACCACTCATGCGAACGTCCGTCCAGTCGAAACAAGCCACGCGAGTGAGTACCGTTCAACACACGTCACTCATGCAAACACACTCGCCCACACACACGCCCCACTGGATCTCACTTGCAGGGAGCTGTTCGCTGTGTCGACGGTCATTGGTGCATGACGTTTCTGTTGATGGTATAGGAATATTCGTTAATCGGCCGATGCTAGTTTATCAGCATTGTCACCCCCGCACATAGACGAGACCCGGGTTAGCCATCCGAAGTGGAAAGAGACAAAATTACCCTGCAGAAAATCCAAATAGGTCCCCGACGCGGACACGCAGCCCGGCGTTGTTTCCTTCTGAGTGCGGGAGGGAGCCAGGGTCATTGCCGACAGCAGGAGAAACCCTGGCTAACTTGAGGCGCTTACCCGATGTCTGCACAATGCACTGTACGATTCGCCATATTCGCTACAACCAAGATCGCTGCCTTGAGTGGTATTTTGCGTACCAACACTCAACACTCAACACCACACATGTGAAAACAACTCTTGCACTTGCCAAGATCCCGATCGCGGTCTTTGATAATACGGTCTTGTCTCGAAAATTGTATGGAGCCCATCATCCGGATAGGACGACACATTCTCGTGCCTTTTGAATTTCAAGCTTGCTGAGCGAGGCATCGCCTTGCACAACATCACGACCTATGACATTCCTGCACAACAAGCAAAGAACCACGGACACTGATGAGTCGAAGCGAGAGAAGACCTGTCTCAGAAAAGGACGTAGGATGTGGCGAAGTCATAAGACAGATGACGGCCGAAACGCTCATTTGTAAAGGCGGTCCAACAAGGGTGCTACCAATGCGCAAATCCACTCCGCACATCAACACCAACAGACGACAACGCTGACTCCCAACTGCACGCACGCTTGGAAAGCACTATTTGTTACGCTGTCCCTGAACACCATGCACACTTTGCGCCACATGTTGGGACACCTTGATCAAGACGATGGTTCGGAAGATGAGGACGACTTGTTTGCATATGCTGCTCACGTCAGCAACATGCGGAATCAAGTAGTCGATGCTTTTACATCGATCACGGCGATGTTTATAACGCGACCTACAGACACGCAACTACAACAAATGTCATGGTCGTTGGAACATTAAAGGCTATCCGCGCTTGCTTCAACAACACGCACATCATCACACTAAAGAACGGTAGGAACAAGAAGTTGGAGTACAGATTGTATTTTCAGATACTATCGTACACCAAGGGCAAGCTATTGGCGATCATGGTAGGTATCCAGGATACATGAAAGATCAGCCACGCTTGTAGGTGTTAAGACGACGATGACTCGTTCTCACGAGCATCTTCTTCCTGATCGCGCATGCGCAAGACCATCTCACGCGAGTTAGGACTTGGTGAGGTGCGCTCAAAAGACAAGGGCTGCTCAAGGCGCTGCCTTAGATCCTCTGAGTTCGCCACCACCGCGACCATACCCACGGTAAGGTTGCCAGACGGGCCGCCCGCACCTTCCCCATCATTTCTGTTGTGAGGATTGTTGTGAGGATTGTTGTTGCCATCCTCAAAAGTATGGACAGTGTCCATATCCACGTCTGCGTCACCTTCAACATTTCGAGCGTTAGCCCGAACTGCGTCAGCAACCGCGTCAGAACGTCCACCACGTCCACCACGTCCACCGCGACCGCGACCTCCACGGCCTCCTCGACCACCTCGACCACCTCAACCCCCTCGACCACCACGGCCACCGCGACCACTACCAATGCCACCCTGTTGCTGCTAAGAAGCAGCGGGAGCAGCAGAAACCTGGGTAGCAGCTGCGGCAGGCGCAGCAGCGAAGGCCGATGCAGGCTGGAGCATGGCGCCAGGCATCATCATCCCCATCATTGGGTTCATCATCCCCATCATTGGTTTCATCATGCCCATCATTGGGTTCATCATGCCGCCCATCATGCTCGCCATCATCATACCCATAGGGTTGAAGACAGGCAATTGCTGCTGTGTAGCCATGGCGTTGGCTGGGGCGACCACATCATGACCCTGCACCTGTGCTTGGTGCTGCTGTTGCTCTTGCTGCTGCTGCTTCTGCTCCTTAAAGCTGTTCGCGCGAGCTTGCTTGAACTCCGCAGCAGTCAAGTCGGGCAGAAACTCACCCTTGCTGGCGTTGCGATAGCCCTTGAACGCAAACTTCCTCCACCTTTTGTCGAAGAAATCGGGGTTCTCCTTCATAACCAGGCAGACCTTGCCCTGGTGACCGTTGTCACGCTTGTTGTCGCACAGTATACAGTCGCATTTCTGCGTCTGCCAGTGCTTTCGGTGGTACTCAGCGACCTTGTTACCACAGCGTATGCACCGCTCGTGTGCGTCTTTCATGCCGGCAGAGCCAGCATCGTAGTTAAAGATTCTGCCCCAGAGAGCTTCATCTTCCTCTGTGTAGTGCGCTTTGCCTGCTAATTGCAAGCGCTTGTCACTGCCATCACCGCCATCTTCACCACCACCTAGGCCCTGGAGCCCGGCAGCAGCTTAGTTTAACGCGTGTTGCGAGACGTCAGCCATTTCTTTGGAATTGAGTGTTAGGAGATTTTACCTATAAGTTTTGGGCTGTGTGTGTGTGTTGCAAGGCTCTAACACAAGGCAGCAATTCACTTGTGCTGTCAAGCGGTCTTGGCACACACGCGGATGAGCAACTGGCTCTTCACTTTCACCACAATTTCAGCTAATGCTCTGAAGCCTGCGGCCACCTTTTTCAGTTCATGCAATGCAACAGTATCTGACTTTTTTATTGTGCAGACCGTACTCTATGCCATGCAACTGCCAACCGGACTGTCTAGAGAGGAGTGGTATATCTAGGGTATGTTACAGCTAACAGCCAACGAAACAAATCGCGCACAAGTATATGCTCATGCCCAAGGAAACACTATTGCTGACTAACATGTACAGTGTAGAGCGCCAGCCTAAGGAAGTAGCTGCTAGGAAGCGAGCTGGCCGCCTTGGATGCGCCGTCCCCCAAACCAGGTATCTCGCTTCAAAACAATCAAACGCGCTGACGCATCAGCATTCGTTCAACTGTCGTTGAGCAGTCCAGGATACTTTTTTTGGCGATTTGTAGGCGTTGTGGTGGTGAAAGTGCATATTGGCGCTTTCCGGCACCACCGCGCTTCATCGCCATTGGAATTTTTCATACTCTCCGGTCATCGATAGCAGTCGTCTGGCATTGCCTGATACTGCGAGATCTCTTTTTTATGACTGTGGTGGCTGGATGGAGATTGGTGCGGGTCACGAGTGTACAATATTTGTGCCCGGTGCGGGGTCGGCGGTGGGCGGATATTTGAACAGTATGAGCATTCTTCTGGATCGCTTTGGCTGGACGAAATAGTCTTTCCTAAGTCTGCCTTCTTTACCATCCAAATATTCTACCCATTGAGTAGCTGGAAATTCCGGACGCAATTTAAAGGATAGCCCCTGTTTAATAGGAGGTAGTCGATATTGATCCGAAGAACGCGCGCAAACTGGCAAAGTCCTACAAGACTACGGAAAGTTGTTTTAAATACGCACTGGGGAGCACGCTACGGACTCAGATTCATGCTTGTTTTGTTCGGCCTCTTTAGGCTCAAAATACGGAATATGCGCAACTTAAGATCCATGGAACTTGGATACTTTCATAGGCCTTCACGAGGCTGAAGTCAAGTACCTTCATGCATCTGGTTTTGGTTCAGATACAAGACTTAGCTTGTAGCAGATAGTCCTTCTGAGTAGAAACTTTGGGTGGAAGCACTCAACAAGACAACCAGAAATCGAAATACCGTCGTAATGACATTCATGTTGTAGGTCTAGCAATATTAATCAATAACGAAATGCTAGGACGCTGTTGCAGGCTTTATCAATGAGTCAGGAGAAAATCGACCAACACAACCACATTCATCAACCGAAGACTACGCGGACTACCATCAACAACCTCACGCTGCTACGACGCTCAAGGACTTCCACGTAGTAAGCACAGCGGTCACAAATGCACTCCACCCAAAAGTATCCAATCTAACAGCGTCATTCTTCAGCGCAGCAACACCCGGTGCCGCAGACACAGTCAGTGGTGATCTCAGCTCAGGAATGCCCCCAGGACAGTGCCAGTGATCACCGTGTGGCTCACACTGGATATATGCTGCGGCAAAAGATTCTTGGTTGTTCTCATGTGTGGGCGACGGTGGACTGCTGTGTTCTTCCACTCCAGATGGGTAATGCCAATGATCGTCAAATGCGGTACATTCAGCTGGTTTAACCGGCGTCACTGGTTGTAATTCACTCGCAGGCGGGGCTCTTGACTCCTCGACATTGTCGCGACAATGCGAATGGTCACCATGTGGAGTGTGTTCTTTTGCAATTGGCGGCGACGTTGGATCTTGAGTCGGAGGCGGCGGCGAAGCAGATTCTTTACCAACCAGAGGGCGGTGTCAATGGTCATCGTACGCTTTGCACTGTCCTGTAGCTGGTATCTCAGGTACTTCGAGATGACTGGGAGGCTGTGTCGTCGGCGGACTGACTCCAGGAGGTAAGTGCTAGTGGTCATCATGCAGCCTGCATCCGCCATGTCCTGGTTCAGACTACTTTCGGCCTGTTGTTGTCGGTAGAGACCCGCAGTGCTCTATCAAAGTGAGAACGGAAGTGTTAGTAAGGTTCACTCAGAAATCATTCACAGTGATCATCATGAGGCGTGCGCGGCGACCCCGTTGGCGAAGGCGGTAATATCAGAGTATTGCAAGGACCGCTGATAGTCGTAACTGTAGAAGTAACAGAGTAACCGACGTGCTCCAAAGTGCTTCTATCGCGGTAATCATAAGCAGTGATGCAGCCGATACCGGGGAAATCGAAAGCCGTCGTGCGGATCGGGACTTCAGAGCCGGCAAATTGGTGGCCAGAGGTGCTGTATACGGAGTCGAGCGAGGATCGGAGGCTTCAGCGTCTGTTATGGTGATCTCAAAGCCGTAAATTTGCGCTGCCGTGGTGCATAGCGGACGGGCTGCAATGATGCCCTGGGGAAGAGCGTTTGCTCGCACTACAGCGAGGATTGCAAGAGCTCCTTGGAGCTGGGCCAAAGACGTGGTCATACTTGGTCTGAACGGAGACTTTGAAAGTGGCTCTCGATGACTGAACAAAATAAGTTGGGTCTTTTATGCCCCAGGAACGCACCCGCTGCTACAAACGATACTCCAACAGCGTGGCTTAGCACGTACTCGAAAGCGTCAGCGCTCCGTCGACGGTATCCATAGACACATCGTGCTATTTATCAGCATCAAGCTATTCCGAGTGATGGCGGGAAATCCGACTTCGTGAGGGTATGAGGCTTTTGGAAGAATTGGATCCCAGTGTAGAAAAATCGCCACACCGTATGGGTTTGAATGGAAGAGCAATAGATTTGGGCTAGTGATGGATACATTGACCATTATGGTATCACGTCTACTGTAGAGGTGTTGCTGAAAGAGATGCAGTTGCATGAGTGAGGTGAAGAGAAGGCTGTGATTAAGATTGTTACCTACACTAATCAGAATTTAATCTCTCAAGATCCTGCTATATAGAAGCTCCTATCTGGCCACGAATCGTACCAGATTCACAACTCCACATTCACTACCGCCTACTATTTCCATTTATTACCGCCCATCCATACCCTCTTATCCCCTTCCTCGCCCTCACACCAAACCAGCCTGCCTCGTCTCTACCAGCTGCAGAGTCCCTAACGCCAGCAAGCGCGAGCACTGCATCTTGTATTAACAACGATATCAAGAGCATCGACCGAGAAAGCAATTTTAAATTACTTTGTTGTACGAAGACCCAACGCCATGCTAAGTCAAACTCGATTGCATTGCATTCAGCCAAGTTGACTAAGCTATCCACAATTGCTTTGCATCGCCTTTGAAATCTGCAGAACAATGCGTTCTTATTTTCAGGGGCGATCAGCTTCGGCATTACTTAGTTTCAAGAACCACCTCTATTCGGTGCTACTTCATCTCGGTGTGATTTCACACACTATCCATCTACACCGCTCCTAGGTGCCACTGCGATACTGCAATACCTAGGTGCCAAATAATCGACATGTGCTAAAGCTAGCATCATACCTGTGGCGTGATTATTCTATTTTTTCCCATGTAAATAGGGCGGATGTGAACAAGTTGGAGATAAACGCTAGCAATGCGATTGTGAAACGAAACGTCATGGCCAGTGCCCAAAACTCACCGTCACAATAATCCGGCAAGTCCGGAAGGAAGCTCCAAGTGCAGGTTGCCCGAAACAGCTCGGTTGCAACGTGGTCCGATCTATCGACTCGACGCGAATGCTGAATCCTGCGGTCAGAGGGAGGAGGGTATAAATCCACATTCCCCCCTCTTGCACGAAAAAGGCATCAGTAACTATTGTACTTGCAACTATCCACATCCTGTCAAGCTGCAATTATGAAGCTCTCTTTCATCACTTGTCTACTAGCTCAGGCGCTAATTGCCAGCGCGAGCCGCGTGTACTGTAACTCGGGAGCTGCTCTCAGTGGCGGAGGATCCTGCGATGTACGTACCAACCTATATAACGAGCCCCCATTCTAACGTATAACCAGGGTGTAGCAGCAAAGTCGTTATGTGTACGTTTGAATGATGAATCGCGTGCCGCGGAAACGTCTAATTATCGCAACAGTGTGCGAACCGACAAACCCCTACCAAGCCCAACTATCACGAAGAGTGTTACTCGCCGCTCAATGGCGACGGAGACGAAGTTGATTCGACTTGTGATGGTGGTGTAAGTCTTTCTTTCCTCGCTATGCAACTTGAATAGACGCTAATGGAGGTTTTACACAGTTGGTCTACTGCGTAAGCAAACTCGCTTGCTACACGAAAACCTTTGCTAATTGAATAGTGCAATTAAATCGGTCGTACGCGTCTCGATAGACGGAGCAAGGAGTCTGCCTCGGAATATCCGCAATCTCGATAAATTCAGGTACAACACTGTAGATACAGTACCCAGAATTCATACACAGGTCTTCGATAGCCAGCATTTGTCATTAGGATTGAGAAGTCAAGAACGCTGTCGTCTGAATCTAAGCTGTCCTTGTTTGGTCTTCATCTTGTGCCAGCCACCGAACTACGCATATTGCCTGTGATTGATAACTATTTTGCTGATCCAAGGGCAACGCGTCGAGACGGGCACGCAATGTCAGCGTCGAAAGCAGGTAGTGGAAATATTAACTGTGCAGTATACACCACTGCCAGTCTGCGACGATGTTCAAATGAATTAAGGTATAGACTCTGATCCAAAGGACTAGCAGTTGTGGCAGTGGCTAGCGTGATCGGGTTCTCATCGCAGTTCATCGATGTGCTTCTAATGTGTGATATTCGATTTATCCACTGCGGAGCATCCTGTTAAATACAAACTTCGAGACACCATCTCACCCACTCAACCAACCACCCTCCTCACAAACCAAAATACTGCACCAACCACCCAAACAGCCATCAATACCGCAGCCTGCACGGGCGCAAACACCGCGCCCCTGACGACGACAAACCCGCTGATTAGTGCGAACAGCACGGGAATGAGAATGAACGGCTTCACCGGCCGCTTCAGCTCTGGCTCGCGGAAGCGCAGGATGATGGCGCCGAGGACGGTGAGGAAGAAGAAGGCGTACTCCGCGAGTCCGTTGAGGGTGAGTAGGATGCGCATATTGCCGAGGAGGATGTAGACTGCTGAGACGAGGAAGTTGAGGACGAGCGCGTTACTGTAGTGGCATTAGTTTCTGAGAGGTGAGTGTTGGGTGAAAGATACGTACATGGGTGACTCCCCGTTGTCCATTGCTTCGTCGGTGTTTTCGTTCTCGCTTGCACCGCCATTGGAGACTCGGTACGTGCCGATCTGGCCTACAGTGCCGAAAGCTACGGGAAACCAGGTCTTGTTTGCCGCTGCGACGGTCATGCGGCCTGCGACGAAAGAGTTTCCTAGCGCTGAGCCGGCGATTACCAGACAGATGAGGGCTGTTGCAACGTAGGCTCCGCTCTTGCCTAGCAGGTGGTTGACCGCTGTCTGTTCGCAAGGGTCAGTACTCTGGAAACATGTCTTTGAAGGTCGTTTGACTTACGACAGCCGCAGCATCAGTGGTCGAAATCAGTTGCCATGGAAGGAGGATGTAGTAGACTGCGTTGGCCGCGACATAACACAGGATGATAGTTGGGATAGCTGTGTTGATGGAAAGTGGCAGCTGTTTGCTAGGATTGCGTAGCTCAGCTGCGACATAGTTTGCCTAAACACAGTCAGCCAGTACTTGCGTTTACAAAATCGATGTATATACCTTATCCCACCCCGAGTAGGCCCAGAGGGCCCCGTACAGAGCTGCACTGTAGAACCCGAGCGACTCCCAGGTCGTCACCTCGGTCCAATCGAACCGGCCCGGAGTGCCGTCAGGGCGTGGAGTGTCTCGTCTCGGAGCAAACCAGTGTTCCCTCCGCCAGTCGATTCCACCGACATCATCACCGGTAATGCTGTATTTGATGACTACAACCAGCCCCGCAACGATGAGCAAAAGGATTGTCAGAAACTTGATCGCGACAAAAAAGCTAGACAACCTAGTGCTGGTCTTTGTGCTGATGGAATTCAACGTCGTGATGACTGCCAGTACCAGTACTGACAACAGCTTATGCGTGATGGGTGGTGCAGGGTTGTTGATCCCCAGACTAGAATAAATACTCTCAACAAACACAATACTCAGAATGGCAAGCGTAGCAGGCATGGTAGCAACGATCCAACTCCACGCAGCCATATAGCCCCAGAACTCGCCAAAAATGTGAGTAAGATAGGGCTGAATGCCTCCCTCGCCAGGAATCGCAGTGCCAAGCTCGGCCATGGTGAGCGCGCCAGTCCAGGCGAGGATGCCGCCGAGCAGCCATACCAGGAGTCCTGCGCCTGGAGATGGGACGTTGGCGTCGATGGGGCCTGGAGAGGAAAATACACCGGAGCCGATTACAATGCTGATTAGCAGGGCGAAGCCGTCGAGTGCCCCGAGGTTGCGGGCGAATGTACCGCGGGGCGCTGCGGTGCTTTCCTCCTCTTGCCGTGTGGCGTCAGTGGGGGGAGTGTCATCTCGCTGCAGCAGCGGCGCCGTCTCTGATGAAGCCATGAGTTGTGGTGACAGAAGAGAGTGTGTGGTGGCAGGAACGAGGCTGGGACGGATGATTCACAATGGTTGACGAATCGGCGACTGGGATTGCGTGCTAGCGCGATCATTTGAGCAATGAGGGATCCACTCCATCAATGTTTGATACAAGAGGATGATATGGAGGTATTGAGCTGGCTTAGAGATTACGATAGCTAGTAGTCGCACTGCTCACCCCGAACATGCAGGCGCGGCTATGATCTCACTGGTGCCGGACGCACCCCGCGCTTGTCAAGTTCCGAGGTACAGTTGCTGAGCCTCAACCGCGACCTCGTCTCAAATATCGAGATGTAACCCCAAGCATATCCACCGCGTCTGCTCAGTACTTTGAAGAGATGGTGGTCCGCCCCTACTTCACTCCAGAGAAAGCCGTGCTTCCACTCGACAAAGTCCTTGAGCTCGAGACGATCGATGCATGGACATTCCGCTCGGTAGTAAAAGCGTACTCTCCCACTGGCGGCGAAAATGGGACCTATGGCGGCCATGTGTTCGCGCAGGCAGCGTGGGCGGCTGCTCAGACGGTCGCTGATGGGCTTCTGATGCATGTTTGTTACTCTTATTATCATGATTTGTTATTTTTGCTGATCACCGCGAAAGAGCATTACAGGCTGGTTCACCCTGGGCGGCAAGCCCAACGAACACTACATTTACAAAGTCGACAAGATAAGAGACGGGTACAACTACTGCACCCGCTCTGTCACGGTAGTCCAAGACGCCGGACAGGCCATGTTTACTTGTACGTGTTCGTTCAAGCGTGAGGAGACTTCGCCGTTTGATGTGCAGGAGCAAGTCGACCTGAAGAAGAAATACAGGGCTGCTCTGTCTGGCAAGGAGAATGAGCCCATGGAACATCCAGCAGCACCAAGTAACGACTCTGCGCACTTTCGCGAGACCTATCTCCCAGCACACCCAGAGCACTTCAATCCAATAGGCGGCCTGCACCTGAGGAAGGTGGATATGCACGACTATAATGCAGATCGCGACGCTCTGGACAGGAGACAGCTCACATTCTACACGCTAAGAGGTAGTCTGCCGTTACCGACTGCGCCGTTCCCACCTGGGCCTGGCAAAGCGTCTTTGACGCGCGAGGCCAATCTGCATGCATGTGCACATCTGTACGCATCAGACCGTAACTCGCTCTTCATTGTGCCCAACCATCTCGATCGTGGGCGAGAGTTCTCGCGGATGGCGTCGCTCTCGCACAGCGTCATCTTCCACAGTGGCGTCAGGGACCTCATTATGCCGCCTGAGCCCCGTATGGATCATCCGAAGGCTGACCGCACGCTGTGGGGGGATGAAGCTCTGTCGCTATGCCAGCTTGACGGGTATGAAGAGAAGGACAGGGATGCTGATGGAAGAAAGTGGTTTGTGCAGGAAGCGTGGATGACAAGAGCGACAGGAGGGAGGGGGCTGCATACGAGCAGGTTGTGGGATTATGAGAAGGGAGTGCACATTGCCACGACTTTTCAGGATGGACTAATACGGTTTAGAGATGGGTCGAAGATGTAGACAAATCTTTATCGAAAGCGACAGAGCTGTTTGATACAATGTTGGCCACTGTTGGAATGGCAGCAAAATCAGTGTCGAGTTGGGTCGCGGTGAAAGTGACAGAGCAGCAAAATTAGTGTTAAGTTAGGTCGCAGCAATAGTAACAGAGCTGTTTGATACAATGTTGGCCACTATTGGAATGGCAGCAAAATCAGTGTCGAGTTGGGTCGCGGTGCCAGTGACAGAGCTGTTTGATGCAATGTTGGCCACAATTGGAATGACAACAAGTTGATTGAGAATCGCAATGCAAAGGTGGGGTGGAGGGTGGAGTGAAATGCTGAGGACCAGGATGGTCAATATCAAAGTCTAGGGCTAGTGACGGCATGCCGCCAAGGCCAAGTGGGGGAGTGCGGCGGGCGAGCTCCAGCACCTTCGGCGAGGGCAAGTCATCGCTCCATCACATACTGCCTGCTCACCTCTGCTGCTGCCTCCACAGCACACACCACCATAAACACACACATATACCCGCCCACTCCCCGCCACCCATCTACCACCCATCCACCACCCATCCACCACCCATCCACCACCACAGCAGCTTCTTCGCCAGCTGCATCACCAGCAAACAGCTGCATACGTCACACCCCGCAGTTCTCGTCCCCAGTCACCGGCAGCGGCGCACACGATAGCTCCGTCTCTTGCAGCAGCCGGCAAGCTGTCGAAGCGAAAGCACTCGGGCGAGGACTCTAGTCCGCACAAGAAAGCCATGGCCGTGAGTGCGCCCCTCGCATCACTAAGCAGCCGTGTCCAGGTGGGTTGCGCCGGGCTGTGCATTGCATTTGCATTAGTAAAGCACGCATAGCGCCTGTGGCAACCACTGCATCGTCGCTGTATTCACTGTTGCATGCACTGTTGCATGCGCCATTCATTCACAGCTCCATACACAGCTCCATGCACACTCATTGAAACTAGCATGACTAACCCTCCCCAGGACAAGATGCAGGTCGACGACCCACCTGCTGCCGTCGAGCAGCTCAAAGAGGCGTCCGGCGGCAGCGGCGAGATCGACGAGTCCCTCTACAGCAGACAGCTGTACGTGCTGGGCCACGAGGCCATGAAGCGCATGGGCTCTTCCAACGTGCTCGTAGCCGGTATGCGCGGTCTCGGTGTCGAGATTGCCAAGAACATTGCCCTCGCTGGCGTCAAGTCGTTAACGCTCTACGACCCCAAGCCCGCCGCCCTCGCCGACCTCTCGTCCCAGTTCTTCCTACGCCCTGACGACGTCGGCAAGCCACGTGCGACCGTC
Organism: Ascochyta pisi; assembly: GCA_039634435.1. Taxonomy (NCBI): domain Eukaryota; kingdom Fungi; phylum Ascomycota; class Dothideomycetes; order Pleosporales; family Didymellaceae; genus Ascochyta; species Ascochyta pisi. Next base: position 98,153 of record CP113331.1, on the reverse strand, counting down.
ACCGTGCCCCGCGTCTCCGAGCTCAACCCATACACACCGGTGCAAGAGTTCACAGGCAAGGACCTGACGTCAGACCTGTCCCAGCTGAAGCAGTTCCAGGTCATTGTTCTGACCGACACACTGCTCAAGGATCAGGTCAAGATCGCAGACTACTGCCACGACAACGGCATCTACGTCGTCATCACCGACACATTCGGCCTGTTCGGTACCATCTTCACCGACTTCGGTAAGAACTTCACAATAGGCGACCCCACCGGCGAGAACGTCACAAATGGCATCATCGCCGGCATCGACTCGGAAGGCTTGGTCTCGGCATTGGACGAGACACGACACGGTCTTGAAGATGGCGACTGGGTCACCTTCTCCGAGGTTAAGGGCATGGAGGGCCTGAACGACTGTGCGCCTCGCAAAATCCAAGTCAAGGGACCCTACACATTCTCCATCGGCGATGTTTCTGGGCTGGGCGAGTACAAGGGCGGAGGCCAGTACATCCAGGTCAAGATGCCCAAGATTGTCAACTTCGAGCCCCTCAGCCAGCAGCTCAAGAAGCCCGAGCTTATGATCTCCGACTTTGCCAAGTTCGACCGCCCCCAGCAGCTCCACGTCGGTATTCAGGCGCTGCACCAGTTCGCCGAGAGCCACAACGGCGAGTTCCCGCGGCCGCACAACGAGGCAGATGCTGCAGACGTTCTGAAGATTGCACAAGGCCTTGCAGGGCAGGGTGAAGAGAAGATCGAGCTTGACGAGAAGCTGCTCAAGGAGCTCAGCTACCAGGCGCGAGGTGATCTCAGCCCCATCGCCGCCTTCTTCGGTGGTCTGGCCGCGCAGGAGGTCCTAAAGTCCGTCTCTGGAAAGTTCCACCCCATCATGCAGTGGCTGCACTTTGACTCACTTGAGTCGCTTCCTACCTCGACCGCGCGCTCGGAAGAGCAGTGCGCTCCGATTGGCTCGCGCTACGACGGTCAGATTGCTGTCTTGGGTCAAGAGTACCAGAAGAAGCTAGGCAACGTCAAGCAGTTTCTTGTCGGTGCTGGTGCCATCGGTTGCGAGATGCTCAAGAACTGGGCTCTGATGGGTCTGGCTGCTGGGCCTGAGGGAAAAATCACCGTCACCGACAACGACCAGATCGAGAAGAGCAACCTGAACCGACAGTTCTTGTTCCGACCCCACGATGTTGGTTCGCTGAAGAGTGCGGCAGCAGCAAAGGCTGTTCAGGCCATGAACCCCGATCTGAACAACAAGATCGACGTTCTCTCCGACAAGGTTGGGCCAGATACAGAAGACATCTTCAACGAGACCTTCTGGAATTCCTTGGACGGTGTCACCAACGCCCTGGACAATGTGGAAGCACGCACGTACGTTGACCGTCGATGTGTCTTCTTCCGCAAGCCGCTGCTTGACAGCGGTACCCTCGGCACCAAGGGCAACACCCAGGTTGTTCTTCCGTTCATCACAGAGTCCTACTCGTCCTCGCAGGATCCGCCGGAGAAGTCGTTCCCCATGTGCACACTGAGGAGTTTCCCGAACAGGATTGAGCACACGATTGCGTGGGCTCGCGAGATGTTCGACTCGCTGTTCGTCAAGGGACCGGAAGTCGTCAACCTCTACCTCACACAGCCAGACTACCTCGGCGCATCGCTGAAGCAGTCGGGTAACGAGAAGCAGACACTGGAGACGCTGCGCGACTTTTTGGTTACCGAGAAGCCGCTCAGCTTCGATGACTGCATCATCTGGGCCCGCCAGCAGTTCGAGAAGAGCTACAACCACAGCATCGCACAGCTGCTGTACAACTTCCCCAAGGACTCTACAACCGGTTCCGGCCAGGCATTCTGGTCAGGGCCCAAGCGCGCGCCAGACCCATTGAAGTTTGATCCCTCCAACCCAACACACGCGACCTTTGTTGAGGCGGCCGCTATTCTGCATGCCTTCAACTATGGTATCAAGCCGAATGCGAACAAGGCGCACTACAACGAGGTCCTGAACGACATGATTGTTCCTGACTTCAAGCCCGACCCTACCGTCAAGATCCAGGCGAGCGAGAACGATCCCGACCCGAACGCTAACCAGGCTCCCGTGGACGACAACAACGAGCTGGAAAACATCATCCGCCAGCTGCCTGCGCCGAAGTCGCTCGCCGGCTTCAAGCTTGAGCCTGTAGAGTTTGAGAAGGACGACGACACCAACCACCACATCGACTTCATCACAGCTTGCAGCAACCTGCGTGCCGAGAACTACAAGATCGAACAGGCGGACCGACACAAGACCAAGTTCATCGCCGGCAAGATCATCCCCGCCATCGCCACAACCACGGCACTGGTCACTGGTCTCGTCAACCTCGAGCTCTACAAGGTGATTGACGGCAAGGACGACATTGAGCAGTATAAGAACGGGTTCATCAACCTGGCGCTACCGTTCTTTGGGTTCAGCGAACCTATTGCCAGCCCCAAGGGCAAGTACGCTGGGCCGGACGGCGATGTCACGATCGACAGGCTGTGGGATCGATTCGAGGTAGACGACATCACGCTGCGGGAGTTTGTCGACCACTTCAAGCAGAAGGGGTTGGATGTTCAGATGGTCAGCTCTGGCGTCAGCCTGCTGTACGCGTCGTTCTACCCTCCGGCGAAGCTGAAGGACAGGATGGGATTGAGGTGAGTCTTCCTTCATTTAATATTAACTCAACATTTAATATCAACTCAAAACACGGCTAACGATGACCAGCATGAGCAAGCTCGTCGAGCACGTCAGCAAGAAGGCCGTGCCAGATCACCAGAAGAATGTGATCTTCGAGATCACGGCGGAGGACCAAAATGAGGAGGACGTTGAGATTCCGTACGTCATGGTGAAGTTGCAGAAGTAGACGCGAACCACTGTGTACAGGGCTCGTTTGGAAGTTTGCAGTTAAGGGATTGGCGAAGCATGGTCATGATAGAAATGCATGAATAGACATAACTTGAACATTTGCATTTTGTATTATTCAACGCTTGCCGAAGTCGGCGACTAGCGAGGGGCAAATGCCAAGGCGCGAGCAGCCCTATGGCGGGCGTTGATTATCAAGCTTCGAGGGACATTTGTCCATCACGCAACCATGTGAGCTGTCGACGCACTCTGTTCGCTACACCATGGCGCCCTCTCTTGAAGAACCCACACAGGTCGATTTCGACGCGCCGCTCAAGAATGCGCCCAAGTTGGTTGCGCCGGAGCCAGGTACGTAGCCCGCCACGTTTGCACAATCATATGAATGTGCCTAGGGTCTTTGAAGTGTAGATGCTGACGCGGGTGTGTCCTACAGAGCACTGCCCTGGCCCTGAATCCCTCCAGGCTGGTAAAGCAGACAACTGCGCGGGGTGTCCCAACCAAGCGATTTGCGCGTCTGCGCCCAAAGGACCGGACCCAGACATACCCCTCATAACGGCGCGCCTCGCGTCGGTCAAGCACAAGATCCTCGTTCTTTCGGGAAAAGGCGGTGTTGGAAAGTCGACGTTCAGCACCATGCTCTCCCACGGCTTCGCCTCGAATCCGCAGTCGACCGTCGGGCTGATGGACACGGACATTTGCGGGCCGAGCATACCGAAGATGATGGGAGTCGAGGACGAGACGATCCACGTTACAGGCGAAGGGTGGGAGCCGGTATGGGTCAGCGAGAACCTGGGGGTGATGAGCGTGCAGTTCATGCTGCCAAACCGGGACGATGCGGTCATCTGGCGAGGGCCGAAGAAGAACGGACTGATCAAGAAGTTCCTGATGGACGTCAGCTGGGGGGAGTTGGATTTCCTCGTCGTCGACACTCCACCGGGTACCAGCGATGAGCATCTATCCGTCAACTCGTTCCTGAAAGCCAGCGGGGTCGACGGCGCAGTCCTCGTCTCGACACCGCAGGAAGTGTCACTTCTCGACGTGCGCAAGGAACTCGACTTCTGCCGCAAAGCCTCGATCCCGATCCTCGGCATCGTCGAGAACATGTCCGGCTTCGTGTGTCCCGGGTGCAAACACGAGTCTCAGATCTTCCGAGCCAGCACGGGCGGCGCAGGACGGCTAGCCAAGGACGAAAACATCCCCTTCCTCGGCGCTGTCCCGCTGGATCCTAGAATCGGCATGGCGTGCGATTTCGGCGAGAGCTTTCTGACTGCGTATCCCGACAGTCCTGCGTGCGCAGCTATCAAGGAGGTGGTGAGGAGGGTAGGGGTGGAGCTGGGATTGAGCGCGGAAGAAGTGTTGCCTGAGGAGGAAGAATAGCGTGGCGAGTATAAAATAGTGTAGTAACTAAGGTTGTTGTATTCATGACTTTTCAGCTACAAATTCATTTCTTAGCTTTACAATCGTAGTGCTCCCTCGTCTGTGATGTTGACAGCACAACAACTACCCCTTCTTAACATTAATCTATAATCCTTATTAAGCATAGAAGAAGTGTTGCCTAAGAAGAAGAAAGAATAGCGTAGCAAGTATCAAATAGCGTAGCAACTAAGGTTATTGTATTTATAACTTTTTAGCTACAAATTTATTTCTTAACTTTATAATTATAGTACTCCCTCGTCTGTGATGTTAACATCTACCTTTCCACCCTTTTAACATTACTCTCTAACCCTTATATCCTCTCTATCATCACCACACCACATTGCGTCGTGTCGTGTCGTGTAACCCGATATACTGCACTTCCAGCATTACACGAATCAAGTCACGTCCAATCATGTCATGTCATGTCACGTCTATTCAGGTCTGTGAATTGCAGTTCCACGACTCAGCCACACGACGTCACGCACGGCCACAGCCCCTCTTTTCCTGATAGGCTCCTGCTTGTTCTTGATTGGTGCTTAGTAGGTAATCGGCGGTAGGCGGATCAGGGATCAGGGATCGCCGTTCTTGGCGGAGGGACGGGAAAGCTTGGGTTGGGAGGTGGTTGCTTACCTCATCGAGGTAAGTCAAGTCGAGTGAATCCATGGTGGATCGATCCACTCGAGTGCATTTATTTCTAGGACAGGACCCTTGATGCGTAGATCTAAGCTGATCTAATTCTTGTTCTTGGTCTTGGGCTACTCGCATCATAGACAGCCGTTGTTGATCGCTGGCCTATGTATGTGTGAGTGAGAGGCGACATAGCTTCTCCTCTACTAAGGTCTGGTGTTTGGCAGGCTATGCGGCATCGACGATGTCATGACATGGGAGGAGGGCTTGGCGGGCCGAAACAAGGTGTGGGACACGGCTAGCGGCAAGGTACCCTGTCGTTGTCGCTCGCCGCCATAGCAACCTGTGGCAGTTCTTATAGATGGGGCGTGGCTGCTCTTGTTGAGGCGCTGCGGTCACGACGAGACGAGTCTTAAACTTTTCAAAGTTGCTGTTTGCTGTTCTGTTGTGATTTAGTGGAGAGCTGGTTTATGAAGCACGGCGACGCGCACTGTTTATTGTACGTGCGTCTGGTAGGTTGTTGAGCTGCTCCTTGCGTGACTCGGGCTGGGCTGACTTGGGCGCAGAAGACTTGACGTGTTCCTTCCTCTTGCACGATTCTGACCGCGCAACGACATGGCCGGCGTCATCACCAACGAGCAGCAGGGCCTGCCGCCTCTCCAACAAGCCCAGCACAAGGGCGCGCCGGACGGCAGCCACCCGCAGCCAGACGCTCGCAGCGGCACCACGGGCGTTGGCTACGGGCCGCAGATTGTCAGCACCTCGGAGGGCCTCGATGTCATTGCTGGCCCGCTGCTCAACTACAGGCGCACCAGCACGAATAATAATGGCGGCGAGACGCTGTGGCACGGCAGCATCCTGATGGTCACCACGCCCGGCCAGCAGGACCCTCTCATGGTCGTGTCGCCCGCAGGCCCCGTCGATGCCAGCGCCGGCAACGTGCCCTTCACCAGGCCGCAGCCCGTGCGCATTGGTGGTGAGAAGCTGTACGAGGACCCCAAGCGTGCCTTCTGGCGCTTCACCCTCGACGTGCCCTTCCAGCCGTTCGAGGCGCGCTGGCAGTACGAGTTCCACAACTTGGTCTACGTCGACCGCAGCAAAGCGGAGAAGCCGCAGCACTTTGCCGTGCCCTCGCTCCACCAGTCGATGCGCATCATGTTCCACTCGTGCAACGGCTTCAGTGTCGGCACCGACGTCGACGCCTGGTCGGGCCCCGCGCTGTGGAACGACGTCCTGCGCATGCACGACCAGCGCCCCTTCCACGTCATGATTGGCGGCGGCGACCAGATCTACAACGACGGCGTGCGTGTCGACGGCCCGCTGAAGCCCTGGACCGCCATCGGCAACCCCCACAAGCGTCGCGAGTTTGCCTTTGGCGAGCAGATGCGCGCAGACTGCGACGAGTACTACTTCAACAACTACGTCAGCTGGTATGGCCAGAAGCCTTTCTCCACCGCCAACGGTCAGATCGCCCAGGTCAACATCTGGGACGACCACGACATCATCGACGGCTTTGGCTCCTACACGGACCACTTCATGAAGTGCCCCGTCTTCAGAGGCATTGGCGGCGTCGCCCACAAGTACTACCTCCTGTTCCAGCACCACCTCGCCCCGCCGAAGAGCACCTTCACCACAGACGCCCCCAAGACGACCAGCGCCGACCCCACCGGCACCACCCCCGCCGACCCCGCCCAGCTCGAGAAGACGTGGGTCATGACGGACGACCAGGGCGACCCGTCCTACATCATTGGATCCAAGCCTGGGCCCTACGTCGAGGAGCGCAGCCGCAACATCTACTGCCAGCTCGGAGCCCGCATTGCATTCGCCGGTCTCGATGCGCGCACAGAGCGCACCCGTCATCAGATCAACTACCCCGAGACGTACAAGATGGTCTTTGACCGTCTGGACAAGGAGTTCTCGGCCAACACAAACCTGAAGCATCTCATCTTCCTGCTCGGCGTGCCCATTGCCTACCCGCGTTTGATCTGGCTGGAGAACATTCTGCAGTCCCCGCTGATTGCGCCCATCAAGTTCTTGAACAAGCGATTTGGTCTTGCCGGCTCCTTCTTCAACCAGTTCGACGGCAAGGTGGATCTGCTCGACGACCTCGACGACCACTACACGGCGCGCCAGCACAAGACGGAGCGCCGCGAGCTCGTCCAGATGCTGCAGAACTTCTCCAAGAAGCACTCGGCTCGCGTCACCATCCTCGGTGGGGATGTGCATCTCGCAGCCATTGGCCGATTCTACTCCAACCCGAAGCTGCAGATTCCTGCCGAGCACGACTGGCGCTACATACCGAACGTCATCAGCTCGGCCATCACCAACAAGCCTCCGCCCGCGGCCGTGGCCAATCTACTCGCCAAGCGGAACAAGATCCACCACCTGGACCACGACACCGACGAGACGCTCCTCGAGATCTTCGACCGCGACCCCGGCGTCAAGGGCGAAACCCACGTGGTCCGCGCCGGCACAGAGCCGATTGGCAATTCCAACGGCCTCGCGAATGGCGAGCACACGGAAGCGCCGACAAAGCAAGAAGCGCACAAGGGCGGCGCAACCGTCAACGGCAACAAAGTCGACCAAAAAACCCGCGACTCCAACCACGCCACCATGCCCTCCCGCAACTACGCAATCATCTGCGAATCCACGCCCCCCTCCACCTCGACCCTCAGCGCCCCCGCCGCTGCCCCCGGCCAGGCACCGTCCATCAACGGCGCCGCATCCGCCATCTCCGCCCCGCCTGAGCGCAAGGGCAACACGCGCCACGCCATCCACGACGGCGAGCGCAACGCTGGCACCGGCCATCCCGCCGCCCAGGGCCTGACGCCCACAGGGCTGTGTGGGCCGTTTGGACTCGACGTCACGCTGAGAGTGGAGATTAGTAATTCTGATAGAGAGGGCAGGACGGATGGGTATGGATTCAGTATTCCTGCCCTCGAGGCCGGCGGGTATGCTCAGCAAGGATCGAGTTGGTGAATGGTGTAGGGGGAGGGAGAGAACAGCGAGCGCAACGCTGGCACCAGCCATCCTGCCGCCCAGGGCCTGACGCCCACAGGGCTGTGTGGGCCGTTTGGACTCGACGTCACGCTGAGAGTTGAGATTAGTAATTCTGATAGAGAGGGCAGGACGGATGGGTATGGATTCAGTATTCCTGCCCTCGAGGCCGGCGGGTATGCTCAGCAAGGATCGAGTTGGTGAATGGTGTAGGGGGAGAGGGAGGGGGAGTGGTAATATGAAGTGTGAGGTTTTTTCTCCTTAATTGGTTACTTCCTTGCTTACTTCCTTGTTTAGTTAGTTGGTTAGTTGGTTAGTCACTTATACCCGAATTGTATTACATTATGTCTCTTACACTAGATAGTAAAACATGTACTCTATAACCTAGTCTATAACGTGCACTATATGTAGTTCTATGCTGAGTATGGTCTTTCACTCTACTTTGTATAACTTACACTCATCAACCAAGACTCAGTCAGTACTGGACAGTGATCAAGAAGTGGAAGCTTGAGAAGAACATCAAACAGAACGAGATGATGGCTATCGTCCGCAAGTGGCAGCAAAGAAGACTGGTAGATATCGACCAAGATATTCTTACTTTCAAGGTGAGGAACAAGCCTGTCGAGACTGAGGAAATCTACCATGGATGCGGCTCCACGGCGTTCAAGAAGATGGGTGGTATGCTCCAAGCCCTTCAGCACGTGAGTATATAGCCTGAACCCACATTCCACAGCTACTGACAATAACAGCGACTCTACCCGACGTAGAGTGCCGTACTATATCCGAGCGCAGCTCTCTAGAGCAAAGCCCGGTTAGCGTAGTTCCGCACCCAGTCACATCTTCTCTTACGACGACAAACTTGTGCTCAGACTATAGCTATGCTGATCACACAAGGCTCAGCCGATATGAGGATTATCGAGTCAACGATCTGGATGGGAGTATGAACATCACGTATGTGGTGCCCAACAACAATACAGAAGACCATGTAGTCTGTCTAGAGCGAAGCTCTAGGTATTCTATTAGTCTATTGTATTCTACATGCAACGGAGAGGTATTCCAGCATATTCGGGATGAAATGTCGCATGTATCGAGGGATGTTTCGCAAATGTTACTCCTATTCCGACAGTTCAGCGAACCGCTACAATCTCGAGCTGAGCTGGACCCCGCAAATATACAGCAGCATCTCGGTCGTCTGAATACTCTCATCTACTCAATACAGAGAGTACAAGAATCTCTCCACGACCTGGAAGAGCAAATCCAAGAAGTCTTGGGCGCCGAATTTAGCTCAGCGACACGTTACGTGACCTGCGCCTTGGGCAATGGCACATGCAAGAGCTCCAGATTTCCGTGCTGGAAAACATGATTCCACCCAAAACTGTTACTTAGCGTCAGTCAAGAGACGCCACCCGCTATGATATCATACGTTTGGCCGAGCTTTATCGATCCATTGGAGTTCCAGAGACTCTTATCAGGGAAATGGATGAGCGGTAGCGCCAGATTGCTTGAAGGCTCCCACAGCGATTAATCTGGCTAAGGATATTCTTCGTGGATGACCGAAATGCCAAAACATCGAGCGTTGTGAAGACTGATTGAGATATCACAACTTGAAGTACAATTACCTATGCTGCTATCAGTGATTTGAAGTTTTCTTAGATCTTCCTTTCAGCACTACATCAGCCTCGCACCATGGTGACTTGACAATAACTATTTACATTCGCTTAGTGTTTGGCATGTATGCCAGTTGCTAAAAAATCTTTGACGTTCTCACAGTGTATGACAAATGACGTATCGAAATAGTGTTTGAAAGGGGCCTTTTGGCCACATCATAAGTGGGAATGACTGCAGAGAGGTAGGGTTCGAGTTCTTCTTGAGTTAAGAAACATTGTGTGCCATACTCTACATGGTAGATCCAAGGGAAAATTTCGTAGGCCGTTGAAGATGATGTTGCATGTCTGGATTATGATACCCCAATAGATGATTTGTAAAGCCTTGATGTATGCTGAAAGGATAGGCGTACGTTCGTGGACTGTGCTGTGGTACTGTTCGGCTGTCTAGCGAAGATGTGGCTTGCAAGATAGGAGTTTTGCAACCAATCAAGGAGCAGCGTGATGCACACAGTTGTTAACAAGCAAGTTAACTTAATTAACTTAATTGCAAATTTGCAAGTTAATTAAATTAAGTTACTCTACCTAAATCTGTAAGCAAATAAGCACGTAGGGGCTAAAAAACTTAATAAACTTAACTTGTTTATTACCCCTGTAGGTAGTAAGGCTTAGGCTGCTTAGCTAATAAAAGAGCAAAAAGAGAGAGAGCCTCTAGAAGGAATCAAACTAGGGCTCTCTTGCTTAATATGCTAAGTAAGTAAAAGGATAACATAGTCTACCTTTATACCTTACGCAGTGTACTTACACTATTCTATTAAGCAAGTTAATTAAGTTGCAAGTTACCTTATTAGATAACTAATTAAGCAAGTTAAGTTAAATATATCAGACAAGGTAACAAGTCAAGTCAAGTCTCGCCTCCTGACTTGCTTGACTTGATTGTTGACAAATCTTGTGATGCAGGCTCTGCCAGACTGATCATATAACAACGGTTATCACACAGTTCCCCACACCTTCTCTCAATAGCACTTCCTTCCTCACTTAATTATCGGTGAATCCTGACCGCGCAACATCTATCACCGTGACGCTTTCCATCTCAGCAACAGCAATAAAGCTAAGCGCTTCCCAGCTTCGGCACCAATACAATGCAGCAAATCGTTCCGTGTGGTCCTTCAGACGGACCAGTCAAGACACGCAAGCCGAAAGCGGCCACTCTGCGTGAAGCTGAATGGGCCCCTTATAAGCCGCGCATTGTGTAACTCCACGTCACGGAGAACATACCACTCAAGGATGTTCGAATCATCATGCAGCACGAGGCCGGTTCCAGTGCAGAGTCGGTCAGCCGCTACCCAACGATGGAATGCTAATCTGACAATCTCCAGGCTCCGACAATACCGCACTAGGATCAGCAAATGGAAACTCGACAAGAACATCAAGGCTAAGGAAATGAAAGCTATCGTTCGAGAAGCGCAATATCGTAGCCTGGTGCAGGTCGATCGAGCGGATCTCCGCTTCAAAGCTCGAGACCTGGAGGTAGAGCAGGAGAAAATCGCTCGTTAGATGCGAGCACATGGTGTTGAGGATCATGACCTCTACTCCCCTTCTTTAATGGCTTGTGAGTGTGTGGCATGCGAGATGAGTATGTTGCTGATGCTGTACAGCGACTCCTTCAGCAGTGGACTATTGGACCATGTCGGAGCTAAGTATTCCGTTCGTAAGTCCGGATCGTACCCCCACTCAAACGCCTGCTCCTCAGATATCTGGTCCCTAACCTAAAATACTTATTTCAGACCAATTAAAGCTTGCCAATGCAACAGTCAGCCCTGGCAATGCTCTTCCAGACTGGCAATCTCCTTCCCCTGGCACGACTCTACGACAGTCACCATGACGATTCGCGGTTCAGATGCATCAGAGTACAGAACATCATTTCCAGAGTCCTGATGAATCAGCTACTGAAGAAGTGTCAGAGCTCAGCGAACTGTCGCAGACGTTGGGTCTTCTTGACCTTAACGCTGAAGACATGGAAGAATTGATAAGGGCAGTAAAACTCACCCAGGATGATATGAGAGATGGGCGATGCGCCGGCAAGCACGATAAACAAATCTTGATTTACAACGACCATGCACAGCATTGGCGCTGGAGCTGTTGTGCATGTGGTGGAGATAACAATCCTGCTTTGAGTGAAGGCTGTCTACCCCCGCCTTCTTATAATTGTCTGTCTGATATCTTATTAACCTCTTCTTGAACCTACCTGTTAGTCAGGTCGTGTGTGAAATCTGCTTTGTCGATCCGGCTTATGTTTCACAACCATCAACTCTACAGACACGTCCATCAGCGTGATATTTGACTTGTCTCAATAGTCTACCTCTGAGGGTGTGTGAAACATCCTTATCGTGGACAATACAGAATACTGAACCCCAGAGCTTTGCCCCTTTGAGAGTAGTCCCTTGCCGTCCGAATTGGCATCCGGAACTGCTCCCTCCGAGATTGCTTACAGCATCGAAACCCCGAGAAAGTACTAAGATACTAACGATGAAAATTCAGACCCGCTGAATCTCTGCTTAGCAGATAAAAACACTGTCACTGTTGTAGATGTGGTTGGATAGTTCCAAGTCCGCCTGACTGCACACAACGATGACGTTTTTGAGACTGAATAATTTCCACTACACACAACTGTTTACGACGCCAGCGATAAATTACGCAGAACCTACGCAAGGAAATCTTCTCTTTCTTAGAAAATGAAAATACACCTACGAACGTGCGATTTCTCTGATGAGCTTGATGGCGATATTTTAAGGAAGGACCGCCCTAGCTCCCCTTTAGTACAACTGTAGATTGAGGGGAAAGACGGGGAATTACCCGGAGACTATTAAACTAGCCATGCATAACATCGAAGTCTAGCATACACTGGCGTGCAAGCTGTAACTAGGGCACGTGGCAGTGCGGCAATACGTGAGCTGAATCTGCTCTTCTCGCGCGGCCACGCAGTACTAACCAGAACGCCGGCGGAGATTGCTCCGCTAGAAACTAACCAGGCGGAGGTGCAGCCCTCTACTCTGTTGACGAATCTTGTGGGCTTGGTAACTGCGGTAAGGATTGCACTGACAGATGGGACGACTTTTGTAGCACGAACGACTGTATCCTTTCCAGCAAAGAGTATTGCGCAAAGGGGATGCTTGTCTGAGGTTTACGAGCGGCCCACAAAGACGATGTGGAATAGCGCGCAGTCTTTTGGCATCTAGCCAGGTGGTACCTGCGGTGAAGCAAATGCTACACTTGCGACATCCGCTTGCGGCTCGAGCTTGATGCGGCTGATAACCCAGTAACAATTCGGCCTCATGCGCGCGCTAACGAGCTACCTTTACCCATCCTGACGTCTGAATATGCTGCAACCTCGCACCACTGGTCCACCTACACGCGCAAACTCACCTTCGAACGCCAGTTGAGGGGGATCAAGGCTCAAACTGCCTTACGCGCATAGGCCCGATCGCTTAGCGTTGTAAGAAACTCCAATTCCGGCCGTCCCGTTTGGTTCTTGCAATCACAAATTGTAAAGCGGCAAGCGCCAATTTGCGTGTGTTGAGGACTCTTAACTTGAAACAACGGACCAAGGAGACACACCCTCTCTCCCTGCCTATAACAGTCCAGCATAATTATCCGTTAATACGAACAGAGTCACGTTGAATGAGATGGTTGATGTTCACCTGCTATATAGCTGATCACATTGACTTGTTTTGCTGTATCCACTCTACTTTCTACCACATAATCTGTTAACCTTTCAAGATGAAGCTCTCACTTACTATTCCTATCATCTTTCTAGAGCTTGGTGCTCTCGCTCTTCCGGGAAGCCTTGACACGCGCGCCGCTCCAACAATCTATACTGCTGGTGACAGCACTATGGCAGCCAAGGGTGCCAACAACGGATTAACAGATGGTAGAAGTCCCTTCAAATGTTGAAAATTACCAGACCGCTGACTTTTGATGAATAGGATGGGGACAGTACCTCTCCAAATACGTGACGGCACCCGTAGTAAACCAAGCAATGGCAGGCCGTTCAGCACGCAGCTATACCAACGAAGGCCGTTTCACAACGATCGCCAATCTCGTCAAAGCTGGAGATATCGTGGTAATTGAGCTGGGCCACAACGATGGTGGATCGCCTACCACGGCCTTGGACAACAAACGCAGTGACTGCCCTGGAACCGGTGAAGTAACTTGCAAGTCTGGACTGGACGGCTCCACTGTCTACACATTCGATCACTATATCAGAGCTGCAGCGAAGACGTTCATCGCTAAGGGAGCGAAGGTCGTGATTAGCAGTCAGACACCCAACAACCTTTGGGAGGGTGGGAAGTACTCTGCGGTTCCATCAAGATTCGTATCGAGCGCAGCGCTAGCCGCCAAAGAGGTTGGTGCTGGTGCAAGCTTTGTCGACCACTTCCAAGCCGTTGCCAACATGTACCAAAAACTCGGCTCGTCAGCAACAAATGCTCTGTATCCCAAGGACCACACACACACAAGCCCTACAGGAGCAGATCTGTCAGCACAAGCTTTTGCCCAGGCCATCAAAGTGGCGTTGAACGGCACTACTCCTCTGTCACCGTATCTGAAAGCCAACAACCCAACGGTATGGTAGAGGAAAGATCAGATTTATCTTTGCCCGCATTCTTGTACATATCTAGATTTTCTGTAACAAATCGAACTTCACTAACATATGACCCCAATCTGCACTATCTTTCGCGAGTGACAGTGTTTTCCAAGAACCCCGGAGCCAAGAAAACTTTGAGGCTGTCCCTCCATCCAAAGCGTATGTAGCTGCCCATTGGCTAAGAACGCTTCCTGAATTGGGGTCTTGTGGCCACTGACAGGGTGCTGAGTATCCGCACGATGGCTCTGTAGTTTTCCCACGTCTCTTGAGATGAATGGGCCTTTCGATTCAACACACAAAAAACTCCAATTGATTTTTTAAGCTGCAGATCTTGTTGATGACTTGATGCATGCCCAGCAGGCTTTATCTACGCGACTTAAAAACACATGATTTTCGCCCCATGTTCTAATCTTCCAAAATTTCGTCCTTATTGAGAAGCCAAAGAATTTCGTCAGTCTCCAAGTCGACTTGGGCATCTATAGTTCCCTGGCTAGTTCCGGGTTCGTTGATGGGTTCTGAGACCAGCTCCCCCACATGACGGGTGGGCACGGTAAGAAGTTGGGCCTTGCTCGAGTCCTTTGGTCCTGGCATCTGACTGGACGGTCCTGTCACGCCAAGCAGATCGCTTGCGCTACGCGCGACATACCGGTCAATCGCCCACGACCCACATCTGGCGTGGCGTAACACCTCGTTTTTAAGGTTGAGTACCTGCTCGCGCAAAAGGGTCTCTTCCGCTTTTAGTGCTGTGTTCTTCGAAGTCAAGTCTGCAATGTTGGCTTTCAGATCAGCAGCGAGCTCCTTTCTGCGTCGCCGAGACTTATTAGCGGCAATTCGATTCTTCTGAAGATGAACCTCGCGAGCAGATGAAACGTGGGTTCCGAAGAGATCGGAATCTTGTTTTTCGATCATCGGAGAGTACAATCTTGGCCTGCCACGCTTGCGCTTTACAGCTTGAACGCTGATGGTAGGCTTCGTAGCGCTACAGTCTGCTTCAACTGAAGTATTTGTGACTTGGCTGCTATCTCGGCGACATGTGGAAGATGACTGCTCGCTATTCTGGTAGAGTAGCGGCGCTTCTTGTGATTGCTGAAAGCTGTCGTGTCGCTGCTCGGGCCAGAGAATTTCATTCTTCAGGTGTTCCACAGGAACCGAAGTTTCTCGAGTGAAGTCGCGAAGAAGTGAAAAAGGAGAGATTCCTTCGCAACTGATAAACCAGTCATCATCTTCGGCTGAGTTCTGAGCTGGATGATCAGGGAAATTGCCGAGAGTTTGCTCGAAATTGCTATTGAAAGCTGCCCAGTTCTCGAGTTGATTGTTCGTGCGTATGTGATTGCCGCGGAGAAAGGGATTGTCCACGCATCTGAATCCTGGCGGAGCACTAATCTCCATCGAGAGCAGCTGTAGCTACTGCTCAAGAGCCAATGCTTATGCGAGTTCTGCTATGGACAGGAACGAGATCAGAGCCGTAAGCAGTGGACAAATGAGATACTCTATCGTCCAGGTACTATCTTGACTCAGAAAAAGGGCATCCCGTAAATTGGATGATGGATCATGCAGATATGACAGACAAGGTTTGATGGAAGTGAAGAAGTGTCACTACGAGTAGGCCGGGAAGACAACTGATATAGATCTCACGAGACGGGATGTTTAGCGCCTCCCCGACCCTACTCAGGATGTATTCTATGCGTAAGATGACAACGCCCTAACATGCACGTTTGTATGTTTCCAAGCCCCTGCATTCGCTGTGTGCTGTTGATACACGCATTGAGCTTTACAACAACGCTCAATGGACATTAACAACCGCTAGAGATTCAATGGCCAGACGCTGAGAAACTGATACCTACAGAAACTATGTGGAAAAGGGTTTTGTGCTTGTATCGATCAGGTCGTCCCTTCACATGATTCGTTCAGGTCACCCTGTTGCGCTGACCAAGCAACGCTTACTAACACGGTTGCGCACGACCTAGCTCAGAAACATCGAATCGAGATCGTATCACGAAAGCACATCTGCATGAGATATGAGGCAAATTCCATTGTTCCTGCACGATAGAAAGCCTGACGCCAATGCTGGACCCCGCTACCGGAGGTACCCGCCGCAACTCACAGTTTCGGCGCAATATCTCCTGTCAAATCACGTAGCCCAATTTCCCTGCCCTTTGATCAGACCATGATGACTGTCCCGTGATGCTGTGTCGAGACTATCCGGATCCGGGGCAACTGTCAACGATAAGGCTCTCCCGGAGCACAATTTTGACGTTATTGTTGCTTGGAGGCGTCAGTAGCGTTGACTTTTGGCTGATACTTTGGTACCGATGCAAAAGCGTTCAGGGCTTAGCGAAGCCAATTCGCCTAAACTCAGAGGCATTGCGGCCCCACTTCCCTATGTTACAATTATTATCTCGTTGGGAGCCTTACCGTCGTGACCGGGTATCGTTCCCATGTGCACGGGTATGTCGTATTCCAATCCGTTCAGGCACCCCCTTGTATGTAGCGGGTGCGGGGTCTTGGACAATTCGTCACAACGGAAATACATAGTAACTCCACGTATAAGCCACTGTTTCTACAAACCCAACTTGCATTCAGTTGCAATCTCAACTACACTCATCGACGAGCAAACAATTTTTTATACATATGTCTTCCCCGTTACTAGCGTACAGGCTTTCTGACTGTCTAGGTACAACTAGAATCATTGTCCATGTTACTTTGAAATATCCAAGAATACCTATTGCAATTGCATACACGGTTTAAGTGGCATACAAAATACACAGAAATGATGTTTTAGTTTCAGAAGCTTACAAAGTCAGTCAGACAGCTTTATAGTGAGCCACTGAAATACTCGCCAAACCCCCGCTTCCCCTCCAACTCTTGGACCCTGCGCTTGTAGACATCAATTTTATAGTTCTTTAGAGCCTTCTCGATTCTTTCTCTGCTTGCTGGATCCTTCATTATTGCTCGAGATGCAGATGCAGTACCGGTGAGCAATCCAAGCTCCCCGCCAATGAAGAGACCGCCAACAGAAAACAGAAAATACGTTGTTGCGTCACCCCATCGGGATGGTGAAAGCTTTGCTGAAATATCGGGTATCGGCTCTGCGGATATTCACGTCAGTTATCTGAGTCTGCGAGTTCTGAGAGGAAAGGATGTGTGACATACCTGTACGACCGTCTGCAAATCGAACTTCGACGGGTTTCTCCATTGCCTGCAATCCCGTCAGTCACAACAACGGACGGCTTCTCGGCTGTATTACTTTGAAGGCGTTGAAGTACGCCAGACGCATCGCACGTAGTCGAGAAGCGCAGTAAATACCGAGCCCAACGCCGACTAAGGATGCTATACCTGCGTGAGTCGAGACTCTGCCACCAGCTCTCTTCAGCAAGTTGCGATCCTCCTGGTTGAGACTGTATCAATTCATTACAAGTTGTTTATAGAGAGGGATTGAGGTTGAGTTACTCATGCTGCAGGTGTTCCTTTGAGAGCTGTTTTAAATCTTTGCTCCGGCTGGAACGAAATACGGCCAACGCTTCTGACATTGTTTCGGAGTTTGAGACACGAGAATTATCTAGAAAAGAAGCGGGGATCAGATATCTATAATCTGTCGCAATGCAGTCAAAAGTTTCATACTGTCCAGTGGTCGCCATTATGACTCTACATAAGGACGTCACGGTGCGAACATCCGATGGACTTTCCGAAAGCGGAAAACGGTATCGAAAGAAGCAATAAACAACTCGCAAAGCAGTTCTCGTGCATCATCATGCCATCAGGGTTTGATAAGACATCACATCTGACGGCTGTTGCAGGCATCCCCTGACTAATTTTCCGCGCGCCGATAGTGCTACCGCATTTTCTGTTGAAGTTCTCCTGTACTAGGCTCTATTGGGAAAACGCCAAGGGCCAATTATATTGTTAGTGGTGACCTACTACTTAACAACACCTCTTTAGTCACTCTCTAGCATTACAATAGTATTAATTGCAGCTAAAATAGTAACTTTAAAATAGTTGCAAATGATTGTAGAATTGTTTGTAAGTACAACAGTACCTATATTAGCCGCCCTAGCTTATCCCTATCCTTAGTTGCAACCCACGATTACCCCAACAGCAGCTAATTTAAGGTTAACAAGGTATACTCTATTGTCTAGCAACGTTGTAGCAATCTAGATGCTTGTAAGCTTCGAGGTATAGACTACAGGTTATTGTTAACCTAGCAGGGAGCTGTTGGAGAGCTAGAAATTGACTCTATTAAGCCTCATTACGGCTGGGTGGCGGAGGCGGATAGGCAGCTAATTAAGGCGGAGATCGCTCTAGGTAAACAAGTTAACATTAGAGTAGTGCTATAGAGGGGTAGCAGAGCTTACTAACGTTGCTAGAAACGCTAGAGTAGCAGCCTTAGCGTTAAGCAGGAGTTCTAGGATAGATTTAGGCAATAGGAGGTTGAACAAGCGTTAGAGTAGGCGTAAATAGCAGCTTTTCTAGGTAGTAGGGAGAACAATTAATAGTTGTTAATAGGCAAGGAAATTAACGTCGCTGCTGCTGTTGCTAAGGCTTAGAAAACAACGCTAGTGGCCGTAATGCTCGCTACTAGACGCTAGCAGCTAGGCGTTAATTTGTTTAACTATAACGCTTAATTTATCTTAATTGTGTAAGCCTAGTTTGTTTACAAGACTACTTTGCTGCTATTTATATAGCAAAAAGCACTTTTTACTCTATAGATAGCTCTATAGTTAACTGCCTGTGCACCCTATAGATAAACACTATATTTCTTAGCACTAACGTTTATACTAGCTGCGCAGGATCTTGCTTATTTTAGGGTCTTTACGCTAGTAAAATGTTAACGTTAATTGTTAATTGTTTCTATCTAACGTACTCCCTACTACCTACTACCGCCGCTAGCAATCTATCTACGTCTTTTTAACTGCTTGTTTTCCTTGTTGATTCTACTAGTTAAGCTGACACCTACAAAGGAGAGTAAATCTAGAGCTTTTTAAGGCATTAAGGCTCTAGTATGGCTTATGCTCTGCTACGCGGTATAAGGCCACTAGTCTTGCCTCTAGGTAATGGTAAAGGCCTTCTGCCTTGCTCTACTATATATGTAAGCATCTCTAGTAAAAAGGTCCTTAGGGCTCCTTGTGTAGCTTAGCTTAATTAACAACAACTACACTATTAACCTTCTCTAGATCTATTACCTGCCTCTTATTGTACTCCTTTATCTCTGCTGTTAATTAGTCTAACAACGCTACATAGTCTGCTTTTAACCTAGGTAGTTTTAAGCCTCTTGCTTAAAGCTCTATTTAAAGCGTTTGTACTGTCTAGCCGCTATAATTGTGTAGATTTAGTGGGCAGGCTAAGTACTTTTTGCGCTTCTAAGGTTAACGCTTTTTTAGCTAACTTTCTTCTAGTTTAACCTAGTTGGTGCCTCTTTTACTACTACTCTTCTCTTTGACGTTATAAGCCTCTATTGCTTCTAATTGCTTAAGGTAGCTCTGCTAATTGTTCTCCTATCTGTTAAACGTCGCCTTTAGCATATCCTTTATCTTTAATTTACTGTTATATGAGCTATCTAGCGGCAACGCTATACTACAATTACAGAAGGATTTAATAATAAGGCCTGCTTCTAATTGCTGCTAGGCGTAACCTACAGCCTAGGTTATTAATTGTTAACGTTGCTAAGGCGGCTAATCCTTAATTTGTAAGCTGTTTTCTACTATCTCTACCTCCTCTAACAACGTTAATTGCTCTACCTAATAGGCAAGCAATTCCTTATAAGCTTTGTTTACTGCTGTATCTAGTAGCTGCACTAGTAAGGTGCAGTGTAAAGGTACAACAGCTAGGAGCGTGTAGATAGATTTAAGGTATATAAGCACCTTCTTAGTATAATAAAAGGACGCCTAGTCTAAAATTAGTAAGCAATCCCTCTTAATCTGTAACTGCAGTAGCTTGTACTCCTTCTTTAGCTACTTAAGCAACAGGTCTTTGTTGTTGTACGCCTTCTTATTAAACTTAACAGTAACGTTAGGACAGTATAGGTGCTGCTCCTTCTTCTTCAACCTACCTGTCTCAGATCTATAGAAGATAAGCTTTAGCTTTGAATTTTTATTGCTGTTAGCAAATATATATAGTATTAACGTTGCCTAAAGCTTCCCCTAGCCACTTTTAATGCTACAGCTAGCTACTGTGTAGCTGCCAACAACGTTATATGTGTAGCTATCCAGAAACTCAAATAGGATAGGGGTCTTATCTAGGTTTATAATAACGCATAGAGCGTACTTTGTACCACCTATTAGTACCTAGAAGTTCTTTTAGATAAAGCAGAGAAAGCTGTTTATCACGTCTAGCTGCTGCTTAGGCTTTAATTAAGCTTGTTTGGTAAGCTGTCTCCTAACTATCCCCTACCTCTTAAGGAACCCCTAATACTACCTAAGGGAGAAATTAAACAGTACTAACGTTTAATAGATCTCCTTAAACAACTCTCCTATAGTACGCTTAAACTAGCTAGTAGAAACTAACTTATTGCGGGCACGCCTCTCTAAAAATTAACAATTAACAGCTTCTTTAAGTTTTAGCTAGTACGCTAGATTTGCCTAGGTTGGTACACGTCTACTGCCCTTTAATAAGGCAAGAATAGCGTATTGTTAAGTCTACTAATTACTAATTGTTCTAGGAGCAACGCTAAATTAATTGCTAACCTTAGCGTTGCTAGGTAGTCGCTACAGCAACCTGTTAATTATCTCTACCTCCTAACCCTCTTAGATGAGGTTGTGCTTAGATGTTACTAGCAGCCAGTTTGCCTTATCCATTATCTACTTAAAAACGTTAATTTTGAACTCTCTACTAGAGGTTTAATGACGCTTACTAGTCTTCAGCAGAGGCCTAGATTAACGCTTGCCTAATAGAGTATGCCTCTTCTGTCCAATCTTCTACTGTTTAGGGGGGGCTTTAGCAGCAACGTCATTATCTATACAAGAGTGTTTAGGACAACTAGTAGGTTTTAGCGTATCCTAATTGCCTAATTAGGAAGCCTATAGGCCTTTAAACAACATTCTCTATTAATTCTCCTAGTCTAATTAAGGCAACGCAACACTTATAAACAACCCCTAGCTCTCCTAAGTGCTCCCTAGCTGCTAGCTTTGTAGTAGTGTTATTATAAGCGACAGCAATGTTAATTGTAAAGTTCTATTAAGCAAGATAGGCGTAAGTGGTTCACGATTAACCTGCTGCTAGCTTAACAGAGTACTAGTTAACAGTGGCAGATAAGAGAGCAGCCGCCTTAGCTAAGGGATTAAGGATTAGCTAATACTAGTAGGTTGTGCAGAGGCTGATAGGGGGCTCTAAACATTGTAAGGTATTAAAAATGAGCCACAATAGGGCATATTAATGTTGCTGCAGTACTAATTTACTAGAGAGACGCATCCTAATAAGATTCTAATATCTTGGCATATGCAGAGCCCTGCACTGTTACCTGATTGTTACCTAACTGGCTCGGAGGTTTGCCTCAACGGAGCCTAGTACAGGAGAACTTCAACAGAAAATGCGGTAGCGAAGATTCTGTCGTAAAAAGGGAATCGCGGAGTAGTTTTGATCCCGGAGTGGATTGATCAGAGGCGCAGGGATCTTGCTTGTACGACGCGGGGCTCGCTAGCAAGCTCGTACGATTGATCGCCTCCAGGCAGTCTTCCACAGGGCTCGAGAACGCCGAAGACTCGAATTGACACCTTTCTTGTGCCGTGAGCTTGGGAATTCGTGGTACGATAACGATGCGACTCTGATGCACTTTTCTTCGTAGTTGTAGAGAGACTGGACGTATGGTACATCAGTGTGGGGCGATGGCATGTCGAGCTAGTGCCTGAGTTCTGTTTGATGGGACGCTGAATTGACTTCCGAGTGGCTCACATTTCTCCTAGGATTCTAGCAGGATCGCGATGCTGGTATGCAAAGCTGATCCTTCCGATTGCGTATGCAAAGGTTCTATTGGAATACAAGCTGAGATCATTTTCCTCGATGTGGGTCAAGAAGCTGGCCTCGATAGCCTCGTGCGTACGTCTGCATCATGCATGCATGTTGCTCTGCATGTTGGGTATAATGCTGAACTTTGATAATCCTTCTCAGGAAAATCATTATCCGATGGTCAATTGAGCACTACGATACATGACGACACGAGGAATCCAAGGGAAGCCAAAGAACCAGTTTGAAATTGGGATCTATGAGAAGAAAGAAACAGGGCTGATATTGCTTTTCGCCGAGCCTAAAGATGGTGACCGACAATAGAGTTGCAGTCCTGCTCAGTTTTCGATAGCCGATGCCGACGATGCCGACGATGTTCGTGCTCGGCATCCATAAGTCTCTGTTGCACCCAAGTACGTTGTTGACCATCTGAACGCACACGTTCGGTGTTGAGAAGTCTCGCCAGCGTTGCAATGGTTTGGTTGTTGATCTCAACAAGCTCTTGACACCCTTCCGCATGCACGTATTTGGTCTCTTGTGGAGAAGCTGAGAGGGTCTTGGGCCGACGAAGGGATTGTAGCGGCAACATGGTGGAAATGACTTTTGTTCGAAAAAGACGAACAATAGTTGGAGAAATGGCCGTAGTCGCGTTTAGCCCGCATCTCTACACCTCAGACCCTTCAGAGGTTTCGGTCAGCTGGGATGGACGTCACGAAATATCAGACGTGGCATGATCTAAGACTGATTCAAGGCTAGATAAATTCTGACATCAGGTTGATATAAACCTTGGAGAAGATCAAAAAAGCATGCATACCAGTAAGCGTGTGAGATTTCGGATTTCACTCGGCATCAGAGGAGTTTGCCACGCAGATTGCTTGCTTGGCTTGTACGAAACGGGATGACTATGTGCATTGGTATTAGTTGTGAGACTGTGATCCTGGTAAGCATCAACTCAGCATTTCAAGGGAAATCCACGTCACTGGCTCTATGTGTAATAGTATCAGCTACTGTGTTCTCAAGCTATTCTATGTTTGCTTGGGTCTGCTGCCAGATCCACCAACCATCTCTCTAGAGCCGTCTCATCTGCATTGTTCAGCCATCGCTGTGTTACGTCACGCACTTTTGTTGAGAGCCTTTCGTACTCGAGTCTGTTGCTCACCAGCTCATTGACAGTCTTCGCCCACGGCCTGACACATTGATCAGGTACGACATACGCTCCTTTCTCATCGTATTCCCCTTGGATAGGGTTTACTGGGATGATATGGTCTAGTCCAAGCATAGCCTGAGGGAGCGCGCCGGCATCGGATGAGATGACCGGGATGCCGCGGAGGTGGGCTTCAATCACCACTATTCCCCAGGCCTCGAGCCACAGAGAGGGAACCAGGAGCACTTTGATATCGCGCCAGACCTCTTCCATGTCTTTAGATGTCGGTCGAACCCTGAATTTGATCAACAGAGCTCACAGGTCAAGATCTTGATGTACAGTTCGGCGCTTACGTTATGTTCTCCAGGTCTTTCATCTGATTGCCAATTTCATCATTAAATCCCCAGCTCTTGTACACCAGAAAATCGTGCTGAGGGCACAGCTTGGCCAGACCAATAAGAATACTCGAACCCTTGACCGGGCAAGGATTAATCATACCAATAAACCTTCTGTTCCAATTGTGAAGATGGGCCGGAATTCTTTGCTCCTTTTCTTCAAGGTAAGTCCAGGGGTGATGCACGAAAAACCTGGTTTGAAGCTGCCCGTGCTTGAGAGCGTAATTTTCGATGGCACTAGAGACGCTCCAAATGCCGTTGAGCTGTCGGTAGAGATTGATTTCGCTTGGCGAGCTCCCGTGGCCAGGCATACCGCCAGCAAATGGTCCAAAAAGAAGCTGCTCAGCAGTATGTACAACACCAACACGGCAAACATCGATATTTGGCATTACGAGGGCCGAAGTGGCCATCATGGATAAACCATCGTTAGAGATGATATGCGTAGGTGCGAAGCGTGTAATTTCCTGTTGCATGAAGGAGACAAAGTCGAGTAGCCGCGGAGATAGAGTTTTCGTCTGATTGATGTTAGAGTCAGACATGCTGTGACCCTGGGATGTAGCTGGGGTCAGGAAGCTTGATTACCTCAATATAGTCAGCTGTCTGCCTAGTTATCTCCTTCAGTACACCCTCTTTACCACCGAAGGCCGTGTCGAACACTTCGCTCTCTAGCGCCACAGATTCAACACCATCATTCAAAACGAGTTCTTCGACTTTTACATCAACTCCTGGCAGGCCGTCCTGGGCACTTAAATGGAGGAGCCTTCTGCGTAGTTGCGGATCATGCCATCCGCATTCGGCAGCAGTGCGAACATATGCTTCTACCTCACCGGGATGCGAGTAGCAGAGTTGGCGGACAGAATGGCCCCGTGAGGCGAGATAACGCAACAGACAGATATTTGCTTTGTAGCCGCCTGAGGAAGAGAAAAGGCCTTTTGCGGTTTGAAAGAGGAAAACTCGCATAGGAATGAGGTCTGAAGTAAGGATGGAGGCGTGTGAAGTGTCGCTGGAGAAGGAGAAGGAGGAGGAGGCGGAGGAGGCAGAGGGAGAGGTGGAGAAGGAAGAAATTGTTTCTTTGGATGATTGGTGGGCCATGATTGAACAACTTTAACGAAGCTGTATAAGATGGATTTTTGCATGAGAGGAGCAAAGCAACCGAGGAATAAATAGTAGGAGTAGATGGAGGTATATATTTCTATTCCGACGATTGCCAGAACACCAAGATGAGCTGTCTATTTCAGCAGGCACAACGGAAGAAACACGTATCCGGAACATCATAAATTCCAGGAATGCTGAAGTGCGTCAAAATCTTGAGAATTGACTGCGTATGGACGTCATAATGCCCAGCCATGCACCACAGGCTCATTCGACTACATGTTACGCTATTGCAGTACAATCATATAATGTGGAGGTGTTTGTATATTTCTATTTTATTATTCAGAGTTTGCGAAGACAACCTCAGTTCTACCTTTGTGAGGAGACGATCTGCGAAAGCTCGTTGCCTGACCTTAAATACGCTTTTGGAAGTGCTGTTATGTCATTTTCCTCGGTGATGGAACTTTCATCATGCCAACGGCTCGATTTGGACATTCGAAGCAGTTCCATTTGCTCATCCAAGCTATTTTCCCCCGCCGCGTCCGCGAATGCGGTTCGCGAGTTCACGGCCTGAGGGTCAGTGATGTGCGGTGGATGATTCCGTTGAGTTTGCAAGGGCGGGCTGCCTGCTCGATCTACAGATGACCAGAAAGACGTATGCATGGAACGTTGCTTGCCTGGGAATAGAGCCCGAAGAGGTAGCCACGATTCATTTTTTGACTGTTCCACGGATACGTGGCCACGCTCGAGGTCTCTCACTGTTTCTGCCTGAGATTTTGTCCAAGTCGATGATGAGATGTCTGTTGTTACCCCATATGATCCTTTGCTGTGCTCCAAGAATGAGGGTAACGGGAACAGAGAGTGGCCTCTGCGCTTTCTGTGGGCGCTCGGCGTTTGACCTCGCTTCGGCATCGGTGTACTTCGGCTTCGTGACCGATTAGTGAGGAATGAAGACCATCGTTTCGGCAATAGTAAAGCAAGCAACTGGCGTACAGCAGGCAGCGACGCACAAACAATCCCCGCAGCGAGCTCGGCACCGGTCCAAATTGTTACATCTGTGTAGTCCCACGTTGGGTCAAGAGAGATTCTAAAGCCAGAAAGCGCATGAAGTCTTATGATGGTTGTTATACAACCGCTCCAATACTGTCAGCATATGAACGTTTGTGACGGTGGGGCAACTCACAAAGCTCCAACCGCAAACATGAAAGCCACTGCGACCTTGCGCCAGCTCTTCATCTGCAGCTTGGACAAACTAGGCATCGGAAGAATTAAGATGATTAAATCTTGCAAGATAGCGTTCGCACTGTTCGCAAAGCCAATTGCGCCAACATCCAGGCACTTGCCCTTGATGTCCCGATCCCAGAAGGACTGAATGGGGGTACATGCGAAGACTGTCAGAAACTGGATGATAAGTGTTGAAAGGATAACGTAGCCAAGTACAACGTAGCAGGAGATGCGGAATCGTCGGTCACGAAAGACCTGGAGGTAGAAAGCTATCAACGACACCTTCACAAGACCAAGCGTGATAACGTATATGTTCCAGCACACATAGACTTTATAGTGTTAGCGCAAATGATGCAGACAACCAGAAACTCTTCTTACAGTATTTTAATGCCGCTTGTAGTTGCCCAGGCTCAAGATCCCACAGATGCTTTCCGAAATTGTGCTGCACCACTGCATTGGCGTTAGTCGGAGCGTGCGTGAGAAGCCTTTGACGTACTCGCGTAGGCAGATGCATAAGCTCCTGTAGCCAGGAGAAGAGCAGCCAGGATAAACCAGTCGTCAGCTCGCACGCGCTTCGTAAGGATCCTGGTTGCGAATCTCAATGCAACAAACAGACAAACTGTCGCGTATACGGTTGTCAAAGACGCTAACAGTATGCTGGTTTTTGACTCGTGCGGTAGGTTACAGAGGTCTGCCTGAACCTTCGCCGTACCGAGAGAGTCGGCCATAGTACAGTTCGCAAGTATACATGCTGCTGTGCTGTAGGCAAGTTCTTGGCTTTTGCATTGGCATTCGGTATCCAAAAGGCTACAGCCAGCCGCAGGGACAGTTTCCAAAAGGCATGTAAGCTGTGTAAAGTCAGTTTTGTTGACCAGAGAAGCTGGTAACATACGCCGCAAGGGGGGATATCTGCAATTCCAAGCGCTCTTTCCTGCGCTCTCAGTACTGACGCATTGGCAACGAAAGCGGTAGGTAAGAGAAAGAGAATGCTGGATCGGAGACGCATCTTCGTGTGAAGTCTCTGGCTCGAGCCTACAAGGGCCCATGCATATAACTATAGAGCAGTATTGAGTGATCTTCAAAGATCTGCAAGTGAAGAAGGACAGAACCCTGCATGATTGAGGTCGCTACCAGACTCCAAGCGCGTCTCCATGTGCGAACGGCAAGTTACCGTTGGAATTGTCATGCATAGCCTCCGAAGCTTGCCTCTGTATGGTGAGCAACGGCAACGGGATGTCACTGAAGCACGCTATTGTAGACCTAGGGAAACCTAGAGCTTGCACTAGTTAGTATGGCGGCGGACCGCGTTTTCACTGCCGGCGTTCATCTCCACATATGTTCGAGGGCGTCCAACGTGCTCAAGCCGTGCGCATGACTGCTCGATAGATTGCAGCTCTTGCTAGGAAACCACTCCACTGAAGCGCGGTATGATTATTCGAACGCTGTATTGCTTTGCGTGGAAGCGCGACAAGCCAACATACTGTTCAATGCACTGGAGGGTCAGTGGTAACTACCGGATCATCGTGCGTCTGGTGATGCTGTTTAGAATCCCTGAGCAAATCACGACCGAACAACGTTCCCGAACTCGTCGCATCTACCAAATGTTGCCTGCATGTCGGGTGGTCTAACCGCGATAGGTAAAAAAACCGGAGCGATCGTCCGGTTCGTGATGTTTCGGCTTGTGCATCGCGTGGTGGCGTTGGCTGTAGCGTATGTGTCGCAACAGCGAAGGATGTGCGTACCTTGATCATGCAGATGTGCGATGATGAGCGGCCCCTTTTGGGTTGTCTACGTCGGGGCTCAGGATGCGAGCTTGCGATAAATCACATTCTGGTAAAGGGGCGGGAGGGCACGCCGAACAGCGGCGAAATGAACGGGGCTAGGCTCGTCATGTCAGAAAGTACGTCCAAAGCAATAATATTAGCAGTCAGCACAGCGCTGCAAGGAACACACGTGAAGTCGTTCTCAACTCGAATTACTTTCGTCGAGACATTGACGTTCATGCCGCAGCCATGGTCGCGACGTCGTCTTCCCCGCAATACCGTGCCCGTGCGCGCAACGAACAGTGTCGCGCAACGACCAATCGTCCCCAACTACCCCAAACTTCAACCCGTGATAACTCAACAACCATAGCAGCTATTGACGAAGCGCTTGCAGCAATAGATGCGCTAAAACCAGGAGAAAAACTTGTGTATTACAAAATTGCAGAAAAGTATGGTGTTAATTGTATAACGTTAGCGCGGAGACACAAACGCGTTCAGGCGTCGCGGGCAACCAAGGACAACAACCAGCAACAGCTCAGCCCACAACAGGAGAAGGAGCTTGTAGCATATATTGAGGAGCTCAGCAGTCGATATATACCACCTACAAGGACTATGATCATGAATTTCGCGTCATCCATCGCCAAGGAGCGCGTCAGCGAGAGCTGGGTTACGCGCTTCATCAACAAGTATTCAATCCATCTCATCTCCAAATACTCAACGGGTATGGACGCCTGCCGCCACAACGCCAATTCATATACCAAATATGAGCTCTACTTCGATCTGCTACGCCTCAAAATTGATGAGTACTTAATTGAGCCACGTCACACATACAATATGGATGAAAAGGGGTTCTTGATTGGAGTCACGGGAAGGACAAAACACGTGTTCAGCAGGCGTATGTAGGATAAGGGAGAGGTCAAAGCATCTATCCAAGATGGCAATAGGGCTTGGGTGACGCTCCTGGCTTGTATATGTGGCGATGGAGGGGTGCTGCCGCCAGGTCTCATATATGAGTCAGCCAACAACACCATACAAGAGAGCTAGGTAGAGCAAATCCACCTAGGGGAGCACTTAGTCTTAGTCACCTCATCTCCCTCTGGCTGGACAAACAATGATATAGGCCTTGCCTGGCTTAAACAGGTGTTTGATCGATACACCAAGGAGAAAGCTAGGCGTCAATGGCGACTCCTGATTGTGGACGGCCATGGATCCCATCTATCCAAGGATTTTATCAACTATTGTGACCAAAATAGGATACTCCTGGCCGTATTTCCTCCACATTCAACTCATACTCTCCAGCCACTTGACGTAGTGCTTTTCAAGCCTCTCTCCACAGCATACTCAAAGGAGCTCACCACATACCTTCACAATGGCCAGGGGCTATCTGTCGTTAAGAAGGGTGACTTCTTTCATCTATTCTGGAAGGCCTAGGTCAATACAATAACGCCTGAGTTGATACTCAAGTCCTTTAAAGCAACGGGTATATCACCCCTCCAACCCAACGTCATCCTTGATCAATTCAAGAAGGAGACTCCAGAGAGCTCTGATACCAACGACAGTACAACCTCAGTATACTCTGGTGAGGATTGGCTCAAAATGGAGACTCTGTTGCGTCAAATTGCCAAGGATCAAGGCAGTAAGGAGTTGAAAAAGATCAAGCGCTCACTCCACCACATATCTATTCAAAACTCAGTCCTCCACCATGAGGTAGCAGGCCTCAAGGATGTACTCAAGACTCAGAAGAAGCACAAGAAGAAGAGCAAGCCTCTTGACCTTCAACAGCGGAAGGAGTACCACAGGGGTGCTGTATTTTGGTCCCCTCGCAAGGTCAATGAAGCACGCTTCCGTGAGAGAGTCAAACATCAACAGCAGAAGGAAGACCAGCTCAAAAAGGTTAAGATAAGAGAGCTACAGCACGCTAATAAGCTATACAAGGAGAAGATAGCTCAGCAGAAGCGTGAGGCACGTAAAAAGGAGAAGGCAGAGAGAGCTGCTGTGAAGGCTAAACAGGCAGCTAAAAAACAGCGTCAAAAAGAAGCTAACAACGCTGCAAAGGCTATACAATTATCCTAAAAGGGTAAGAGGAAGGCCTCACGTGCTTCCACCCAGCAAAGCAAACGTCAAAAACGTGGTGTTAATGCTGTAGGTGGTGCCGAAGCTGCAGAGGTGCCCTTGGCCACCCCACCCGTCACCACCCGCCACGGCCGCAACGTCACACTTCCAGCCAAATATAAATAGCACAAATTAATCGCAGTGTCTTATTTACTAATCCACCACAAATTCCTGTGATAATAGCTATTGTGGGTGGCTCAATAGCCTCATTTTTGTGTAATCGCTGAGGTGATTTGTGGTCGTTGCGCGACACTGTTCGTTGCGCGCACGGACACGGTACGTCTTGATCCGAGGTTGTGACTGAGGCACCTCAACATCGTCACAAATGGGCCATCGCAGGAGACTATACGCAGACAATCTTATTGTATCTTTTGACAATTCAAGATACCCAAGTTTCGAGCGACATGTCAAACCAGCAGATCGTGCAAAGTAAGGGCATCTACCACGGCTTGCCTGTGTACCCTTCGTCCGTCACCGGGCTCACGGCAATCATCACGGGTGCGAATGGCATTTCAGGAAACTACATGCTACGAGTACTTGCAAAGGCTCCAGAACGATGGACAAAGATATACTGTCTGTCCCGACGCCCACCAGCGATTCATGACGGACTACCAGCACAGGCTGAGCACATCGCCCTTGACTTCCTCAAGCAACCAGAGGAGATTGCCAAAATCCTGAAAGACAAAGGTGTCAAGGCCGACTACGTGTTTTTCTACAGCTATGTGCAGGTGAAGCCTAAGGAAGGTGGGGGTTTGTGGAGTGACGCAGAAGAAATGTGTAAAGTGAACGGTCAGTTTATTTCGACGATGCTTTAGTCGATGCCGAATCCACTCAAACCTCAAACCTTGTGGCTGAATACGTCTAGTCGCACTCCTCCGCAACTTCTGCTCGGCCCTTCCCCTCGCCTCCATCACCCCAAAACGAATTATGCTACAGACTGGCGCGAAGAACTACGGCGTTCACCTCGGACCCGCAGCCACTCCACAGGAAGAAACCGCACCCCGCGTCACGCTCGAACCTAATTTTTACTACCCGCAAGAAGACTTCCTCTGGTCGTTCTGCGCGCAGAGCGGCATTGAATGGAACGTCTGCATGCCTGCGGGTATCTTGGGAGCCGTGCCAGACGCGGCTATGAATCTGGTGTTTCCATTGGGTGTGTACGCAAGCGTGCAAAAGCATCTTGGCGAGAAGTTGGTATTTCCATACGATCTGCAGGCCTGGGAAGTCAACAGATGCATGAGCAGCAGTAAGATGAATGGGTACATGGAGGAATGGGCTGTATTGACGGAGGGAGCCAAAAATGAGAAGTTCAACACCATGGATGGAACAACATTCACGTGGGGGAACCACTGGCCCAAGCTTGCCAAATGCTACGGAATCGAGTACGAACTTCCGAGTATGGATGACAGTGTGTACTCGAGCGTGAAGAGTAAGCACGACCCACCGCCGCGAGGTTTTGGGCCGCCGGCAACGTATCGCATCAGATTCAGACTTGTCGATTGGGCAAGGCAGGAGAAGGTACAAAAGGCGTGGGCAAACCTCTCTGAAAATCACGGCCTCAGCATTGGTAAACTGGAAGAGATGGATATTGATCGGATCTTCGGTTTCACGGACGCGAGCCTGATGGGCAGCTCTTTAGATCTCACTATGAACAAAGCGAGAAAGATGGGTTGGCATGGATTTGTCGACTCGAACGATGCGATTAAGGAAGTCCTCAGAGAGTTTGCGGACCTCAAAATGCTACCGCCACTGATGAAGTAGAACTTTCGACTGCGATGTTATAGTGTTCAGTGTCTTCTCACTAGCTATACAAGTGTCACCCCATGCTTCGGCACGGTCGCGTTTGATCTATTTTTGAGTGATACTGAGTTGTGGAAAATTTGGAACTTGACAGTCGTGTCGTGAAGACGAGTCAGGTCAGCTAAACATATGCCAACTTTTGCGAAAGTATGTTCCAGCTCAGATATTCGATCTGGCTGATCAAATGGCGGTCACTGGCCCACGCCCTAGACCTACGCTCTCACGGTTTCAACCTGCACAACAGCTTGCTCTTTCTCTTCAGCAGGATAATCGCGAACCAGAACCAATTCTGTAAATCTATGTCAGCTTGACTTCAAAACATGGCAAAAAGGTTCTTATGGTCGACGTTCATATGCTTGAACTTCCTTGCATGGACCTTGTCCTCGAACAGCAGATTGATCTCTCCGAACGGGCGGTCTTTGGTCTCAGGGAGACGGAAATAGCACCAGATATTGCACAGAAGATTCGTGCCTGCGTAGAACAGAGCGGCTTTTGCGCCCCAATTCCAGCCTGATGTACAAGTCAGTAAGAATGATCCATCTTGAGATATTCACGTACCAATAGGAGACAACATCCTCGGTGTAACGGAGTTGTGGAAAAGTCCAGTCAAGTTGTACACAAAACGGCCAATAGAGACAGTCTTGTATCGAAATCGCCCAGATAGAGTTTCAGCAACAATCGGGTAACAGACCGGACCGATCGTGATCATGTTGCAGAGGGTCGAAAACACCAACAGAATGCCGATGGCCAACTGCGCGCCTGTTCCCTTGACCCAGCCAAGACCGCCGATCACAACAAGAATGAAGAACATGATGGTCATGCCACTCATATAGATCGTAGCCCGACCGAAGTGAGGGAACAAGAACCAACAAATGATGCCGCCGATGATGTAGCAGGCGGAGAGTGAGGTGTTGACGTTGAAGGCTTGGACCTCGGAGAATCCGGCTTGCTTCAGGAAGAGCACCGAGTACCCGAGAATGGCGTTGTCGCATAGTATCCGCGCTACCCAGACCACACAGTTCTAACATTTGTCAACAAAATTAATGAAGAAAAGATGACTACGCTTACAATCTCGGTTCGGCGAAGGTTCACACCTCGGAAGCACTCTAAGTAGCTTGCGTTCGCGGTTTCTGCCTTCTCCAGCTCGGTCGTGTATTTGATATAGGCCACTGCCCTCGCCACCTGAAGGTCCATGTCGGAAGTGTCTTATCGAAGCCTTCCGAGGCTCTTCGTTGCCTCTTCTACATTGCCACGTCGAATAGTATTCCATGGCGATTCAGGTGCTAGGTAAGCAACAACAAGTAATGGCAGCGGCCAGACCCATTGAAGAGCAAGGGGGAGCCGCCAGCCCAGTTCGCCAGACACTCCGACCATAGCTCTGACGACGCCAGAGGAGAGAAGGATGCCTGCGCCCCAGCACATGCAGACATAAGCGGTCACGTAGGGTCTGAGGATGATGGGGACTACCTCCGAGGCGTATTTTGTTGAAAGGGTCTGTTCGTGTCAAAGTCAGTGAATGCTGAGGAGAGTGCCGAGGACTGTACCTGGAAAACACCCCACGGTATTCCGCACATGGATTCACCAAAAGCCAGCACCGACAAAGAAGGTGCGAAGAAGACAATGAAGATGACAGCAAACATCCATGCCATGAAGAACATCATGGTCTTTCGACAATCGAAGCGGTCTTGACAGAAACCGTTGATGACAAGCCCAGCCAGCTGACCAACCAATGCAGAATTGGTCAACCCCGACTGCCACGCCGGTGTAATCAGCTTTTGTCATGTCGTGCCATCGAGGACACCGAATCGCTCGAGGAACTGAGTCTGTCCGTAGAAGGAAGTAATCTGAGAGTGTATATGTCAGTGCGGGTTCACCCAATTTCATAGCAGAGACGTACAGTGACTACATCGTACCCCTCCATGATCAAGCTTGTGGATAAGAACATGGCCCAAAATACAGCCTTCTTTTACTTCTTCAGCGCTCCTATCACTGTCAACGCTCGATCAGCGGCATCGTTCGCCTCGGCCTCTCGGATGAGGTCCTGGGTATCCGAGCTGGAAAAGTCCATGACCTTGAGTTCCCGGTCGACCGGGACGACTGTTGCTGCAGCCATATCGTGTATCGGCAGTACAACTGAACCTGGCTTGATGGAAAAGTTAGATAGACTGACACTGGCTGGCGAGCCTCATCAGTGGGGTACTGCAAAGGGATCTGCATAATTTCTATAGTCAAGCTTCAAGGGGGTATGATCCGACCAACTTGGCATGGCAATCCACGTGGTAGAGCACATAGTTTGAGAGTTGATGCGGGGCCCCGAATTCTGTTGTTCGAGCCCAGCATGGATGTCTGCTTTGTGATATGTTCGACCGATGAGCGGGTAGCGGCGAGCCCACCCGATCGTGTGGCATCAGCGGAGGTTTAACGCTACAACAGGGGCCTCCCACTGGAGCCCATCGGACCAGTTTTACAAGGCCTGGTGAAGGTCGCGAAGGCCGTCTCTCATGTATACCAGATACATGTCTACTAACTTTTTTGCATCGCGCGATAACTGCAAATCTCTTGGAGCAGAACACTACTCGCTTAGAAGCACTGTAGTTGGCAGTCAGCTGATCGGACTAGCCAACTAGACGAAGTAAGAAGAGGCTATGAAAAGCATTAGTCAAATCGAACACGAAGGATTGCTACAAGGGTCGTTCTTAGGTCGACAACCCATAACTAACTCTAACCGACTTTTGCTATGGAGTGACTTGACTGGTCCTAATAAGAAATTTTAGAGAGTCAAATTTGTGAGTGTCGATGAGTTTTCGACATGAGTTTCCTCAACTACGTTTGCAGAGTTATCAAGAGCGAGCTCGACGAAAAACCCTCTGGAGGCTGTAAGCCCGATTATAAGCTCAGCGAATCGTCCAGAAGCATCCGAGAAGAGCAGGTATCGATAGACTGGACCGATGTCGATGCATGGAGTGAGGCGCCAATGCTTTGGTCTGGTCACGCGGGAGCTCTGGGACCATACAATCTCCTGATAGTAGGAGGACCAATACCACGGAATTCTGAAGATACGAGGCACTATTGTAAACCATTAGTGGAGTTAGAACCTTCAGCACACCAATAAGATCAGAGCTTGAATGAGATATCGATGCTGTGATTGATTTGTCTGTTAGGATCGTTGATTCAATGTAACGACGTCCACTTGTTAACAAGCACTATTATCTTGATTGCCGCCGAAGTACGAGACCTCCCATGAAATGGGTAGACAAAGAAGGTAGGAATGCCCAAGTGCGGGTAAGTCTGTACTTTGCTACGAGCAGAGGTATTACTGCAGTGTGTACAAACCTTAAGGCATGGAAGAAGCACTATTTAATGGCGTCGATGAAAGAACGCCGTATTTCAGCCACTGCCCAACATCGATCGCGTCCCGGGATCCAGCTATCGCTTCAGCATATGTGAGCGGAGAGCTAAAGATGCGCCATCGCATTGCCCCGTATATTTGCGTTGTGTACAAGCTGGACATGGAATCTGTAAGAAATATTTTCGTATGCATACACTGCAACCTTTGACATTGTGCATCACCTGACCTGTTAAAGGTAACCTGGTAAAGCGACGAACATAAAATTCAGAGCTGGATTCAGGCCTGAATGTGCGAAAGGGAGAACAAAAAAAAGTGCCAACTTTAAAAACATCACACAAGTCCAGATGGCGAAAACCGTTTCATGGAGAGAGTGTGACAATATTGGGCCCTACGGAGAAGGAGAAGTGATGAATCAAAGTTGGTCGTGTCTGACATGGCCCGACTCATGCCAAGATGACTAAGCAGCGCCGGCTTCGGCATCACCAACTCCATCACCCTTCTACCTCGGAACAAGTCATTGACAATATGAACATTGTGCGAACTGGCCGTCCATTGCATATAATCGCAAAATCAACTGCTCAAAGGCCAGTGTCTCGTTTGTGGTCAAATCTGTCGATAGCACAGACGATTAAACCAAACCAAACCCAGTGCTCCTATCACAGTACATCCCTCAGAGAAGCATACGGAACCAAACACAACAGAAAAGAGACTGGACCTCACAAAACAACAACTAAACCCTACACAACCATGGCTTCCCCCCACCCACCACCCAAGCACCGCCAAGCCCTCTCCTCGCTCTTCACCACGCTAGAACAAAGCTTCACTTCCACGGCCCTCGGATCCTCGCGCTGGTACCTAGCCGTGCTAGCAGCACTAGTAGGAGGCAGCGAACCCGAATTCGCAGAGCACCTATACCTGCACCTAACCCAGCAGCCGGACTACACCTCCACCGCAGCGCGCCAAGCGCTGGTGCGCCGCCTACGCGAAGCCCTCGTGAAACTGACGTCCATCGTCGGCGTGTGCAAGCCGCTGGAAGCCGTTCTTGCGATTAGTAAAGTGGAGCGCCCGGAGGATAGAGATCACACTTTCACGCGACAGGGGTGGACCGCCGACGCCGCGAACCATCAGCGTGGGGCGGAGTGGTTGGGGAAAATCTACGCGGGTAATACAGAGGATACGCTTGCGCTGTTCGATGCGCATCGGGATTTCAGGTGGATTTCGACGGAGATTACGTATGGGCTTTATTTGTCGGATCGTCAGGTTTTGGACGATTGGGATACAGAGGTGGTGGTGCTTGCGGGGATTATGATTCAGAATTTGAGGCTTGAGACTAAGTGGCATGTTAGGGGCGCCAGGAGGGTGGGGATGAGTGTGCAGGATGTGAAGGCTGTGATGGCGTGTGTGAGGGAGGTGGCGGCATTTACGGATGTCAAGCTTAGTCGGATACCGAGTGTGGAGGAGGTTGAACACGAGGTTTGAGGGCAGAAGGTTGGTGAGCGAGTAGGTTGGATATGTGGAAGTGTTGGCCTGTTTTGGAAGCACTGGAAGTAGACTTCGAAGGTGCATGCACCGAGAAGTGGATTTACATAAATGAACTGGCAGAAGCAGTTGTGCAATAGTTGGGTATCTAGGCTCTAGCGGTACGTGGAGACTGTTGGATGTGTGATTGTTTGCTGCAACAGTCAATGCTTCCACCGACAAGTTTGTCCCTGAGAAAAGAGATCATCTTGCCTGTTGCTGGAGAGGAAGACCAAACAGACTTCCTTCTCAAAGGCAAACAGCAACTTTTGTATTCTGTGGGAAAGCGTGAGTAGGGACCGGACAAGACATGAACCTGCGTGAGGCAACCATGTCCCTCCACCACTTCATCGCGACTTCCTCAAATCGCGCCTGCCTGAAACCAGCGCCTCTTACCTTCACTCACCTCACTTCATCTTAAAAGCGCTATATAGACTTCCACCAGCGAAGTCGACCTTCTCCACAACACCAACTCTACCACCACACCAACAACTATCAGACCGCACTCACCACCTCAACCACAGTAAGCACCCCCTCCACCAACCAACCGCACTAACACCTCCGCAGCACCATGTGCCAGTACTGGAAGAAACAGCACACGTGCACCCACGTCAGCGACCGCCCGTACATAGAAATGTGCCGCACCGGCTACCTCAGCAACACAGTCTGCAGCACCATAACGACGAACCCAACACCGCGGCCATCGCACTTCCCCTGCTACCCATGCATCAAGCAGTCCGTGTACGTCGAGGCGCGGGAGAAGCACGAACGCGCTGCTGCCGTGGCGGCTGCTGCTGTTAGGGCGGGCGAAGTGGCGGGCAGACAGAGGGTCGAGGGGGAGAAGAAGGGGAGGGAGGAGCGGGTTAGGCGGGAGGCGAGGGAGAAGGCGGAGCGGGAGCGGGTTGGGGAGGTGAAGGGGAGGGAGGCGAGGGAGAGGGAGGCGGAGCGCGTGAGGAGTGAGGGTGGGGCGTGGATGTTGGCTGAGGCGGGTAGTGGGAAGAAGAAGAAGGGGAAAGGGGGCGCTGGTGGATTGGCTAGTCCGGTGAAGAAGGGTGCGTGGGAGGAGAATGAGAAGGGTGGGAAGATGGGGGGCAGGGCCGGGGTTTGGGGCCCGAAGAAGATTCTGAGTAGGGGCGAGAAGGAGGTTGTGTTTGCGGATGTTACGAATGGAGGGGATGGAGTGAAGAGGTGAAGGGCTGGCGGCAGTTCAGAGGGTAGGATACTGCGGATATACATTTGGGACAGCATTGCAACAGCCACTCATGCAGGAAGAGTGTAGACGACGACGCAAGAAAAAAAGTCAATTCTTGAAGAAAGCATCTACTCTGCTCCATGTCAGCGAAGCTCATTCTGATAAACTATCAAGGGTATATCCATGCCTGTGCGCAAACCAACCAAAAGCCACGTCCTCACCCACTCTCTCGTACGTAATCAAGACAAAGATACACAAGAACCCACCCTTCAACCCAATCATCCACAACACGCACCCACTAAGCCCTCCGCCTCCGCTCCGCAGCCCTAGCAGCCCTAGCGGGATTCTTAACAACATCCTGCACCCTACTGCCCCCCAGTTTCTTAAACGTCTCAACCAGCTTATCCTCGTCATCCAACTCCTGCATGTCATCGCCGCCGCCGATGCTCTTCCCCTGGATCAGCACATTGGGCACGGTGCGGCGGCCTGTCATCTGCGCGAGCGTGTCCTGCAGTTTCGCGCCGAGTGGGTGCTGGTCTAGCTCTACGACGTAGGGGGCGGGCGTGATTGTGTATTTGGCGAGGAGAATGTGTTTGGCGCGTGCGGAGAAGGGACAGTATGATTTGGAGAAGATGATTACTGGGTGGAGGTGGTTAGTGGGGTTTGATGGGAGAATAGCGGAATGGGAGACGTACTGGGACTCTTCTTTAGAATGGCGTTGAGTTCCATTTCTACATCGTGGTCTTCAGGCGTCTCGTGCTCCTTCATCGCAGCCTGGTCGCGTGGTCGTCCGCCCTGGGCCGCAACACCGGGGACGGGGGTTGCCTTGTCGTTGGCTTCGATCTTGACGCGCCCGGCGACTGACTTGTCTTTGCCCTCGACGGCCTTGTGGAACTCGGCGCTCTTGTCTGATGCTGCCTTCTTGGCGGCGTCTTCGGCGGCCTTGAGACGCGTGCCTACGCTGTCGGCGTCGCGCTGCTTGGCGGCTTCGGCGAAGTCGTGCTGCTGCAGGGCTTCTTGTGTTTTGGTGTAGAAGTCGGACACGTGGGTTTGTGTGCCTGAGCGGGTGACGTAGAGGAGAACGACGACGGTGACGAGGAAGAGCACGCCGAAGAGGCGCATGCGGCGCTGGGACGGCATTGTGTGATTGGTGGTGGTGGTGGTGGTGGTGGTGGTGGTGGTGGTAGTAGATGCTGTCGAAGCGTGGTGTTGGTGATGCAGTGCGGTGTGGTGGTGGTGATGCAATGCAGTGTGGTGGTGGTAGTAGATGCTGTCGAAGCGTGGTGTTGGTGATGCAGTGCGGTGTGGTGGTGGTGATGCAATGCAGTGTGGTGGTGGTAGTAGATGCTGTTAAAGCGTGGTGTTGGTGATGCAGTGCGGTGTGGTGGTGGTGATGCAATGCAGTGTGGTGGTGGTAGTAGATGCTGTCGAAGCGTGGTGTTGGTGATGCAGTGCGGTGTGGTGGTGGTGATGCAGTGCGGTGTGGTGGTGGTGATGCAATGCAGTGTGGTGTTGGTGATGCAATGCAGTGTGGTGTTGGTGATGCAATGCAGTGTGGTGTTGGTGATGCAATGCAGTGTGGTGTTTGTGATGTAACGTGGTGTCTTTCGCTCAATGTGCTGAGCGCTGCGGTGTTGTGTTGTCAGGCAAAGGGCGTCTCTCTGCTGCGAGGGCCCATCGACTGTGGATGCAAGGCGGTGGTTAAGACGGCTGACGGCAGGTCAGGCGAGCAATGGCAGGATGCGGTGTTTGTCCGATGATGCAACGCGCCTGTAATGAGCGTGAGCGTGGCGCGGCGTCTTCTTTGTTTCTGCCAGCAGGAAAGGTATCGTTACGAGGTGGCGAATTAAACAACAACAAATACACTGCACTGCACACGAAGACGAGCAGCGAGGGCGTCAATGGAAGTAGTCGAGAGTACACAGCGCTCCTTCCTACATGTGGAATGCGCCGGTGCTTGGCAGTGAACGCATGTGCGAGGTGACCTTTTGCGTCTCCACTTTTCTTCTCCCCTGCCCGCCGTCACCGACCTGTGCTAGCCAATGTGTCCCGTCGTGGATGCGCGACACACTCGCGACACGGCCCTGCATGAGGAACGTTGCGTTGCGCTGCCCTTTGTATGTAATGACAACGCGCGTGTCGTCATGGGCCTGTCTTTACCACCACGATACTTGCATTGTGCCTAGGCGTCCACCGCGTGCCTCCTTTGCCCTCGCAACCACACAAGCCTCGTGGCTTGCACTACAGCGGCGCTGCATCGTATGCGGTAACATGCGTCATGTAACTATCAAATCTGGCGTTAACGTGCTCCTTCAGCTGTGTTGGTGGACCGAGGCTCCGCACTATCACATCGCGCTTGTCGGTGACAGCTTTCTCTGCACTCTCGCAGCTGGACAGACTTTTCTTTGAACGGCAGGCGAAGAGATCTGCTGGTTGAAGTAACTGTATCAGCGCACCCTCTCCCCACAATCATTCAGCACCTACAAACCCAAACAACAGTCAACAAACACCAAGCTCGAGCTTAAGCTCAATGCAAGCTTCCCCACAACCCCCGCATCGCGCTTTTCCGCACCCGGCTGGCTCACAACTGGGAAGAAAAGCTGGGCCAACTCGAGTCTAGCCTGGCTTCGACCCTAGTCCTCTTTCGCCGCTCCTTCTGTTATGCTATTCCACTCTTGGTGGTCACAGGTGATCAAGGCTGCAAGTGGTCGTCCGCGCCTTTTGGTGGGACGTCTCGCTGTGCTGTTGCGTTACTGCTGTTGAGTCTTTAGATCCATATTTCCACATCATCGTCTGCCTGAGAATGGCATTGACCACCCGCATACAAAGGGTCGGCAAGAGACTGAACAAGGTGAAGGGTTGGTCCAGCGTTGGGGGGTGTATTTTACGTCTGCAGAATGGAGATTAAAACGCAGCATTCTTATTTAATGTCTCTCTGTAGCTGTTTATTCTTGTAAAATCGGTAATCGATACCGTTCCTTGTGGATGCCGACGGAAAGACGTGGAAGCCAACGTCAGCACTACATAAAATAGAATCCTCCAGACCTAAAGCAACGGTCCT
Source organism: Ascochyta pisi (assembly GCA_039634435.1). Lineage (NCBI taxonomy): Eukaryota > Fungi > Ascomycota > Dothideomycetes > Pleosporales > Didymellaceae > Ascochyta > Ascochyta pisi. The sequence goes on along the minus strand of CP113331.1, from coordinate 57,423 downwards.
AATGTATTTGTTTTAGAATTCCATGAAGCTGTTTTGTTTGTAGACTAACAACAGCTGCTAAACAAGGAAAGATCAGCAAAGAAAAGAAGAAACCAAAAGACCAACATCATAATTAAGACCAACATCATGACCAAAACCAAATAAGGAAATCAGATCGCCTATCTAACATGACTTTCGCGAACCACGCAAGACAGACATACATCAGCAACCCTACCCGCGCCCGAGTCTCCAGGAGCCAGACCTCAGATGACGCCAGCACGAAACCATCCACCACCTCCCGCAAACCAACCAATGCACTAATCCACCCACCCCGATTACGCACACATCAGCATCAGCACTATCAGCATCAGCACTACCACAATCAGCACTACATAGGTACACCCTACCACCCCCTGCCGCCGCCCACTGCCGATCCCAAAACGGCTAGCGTTCCCGCCCCCGCAGGAGGGGAGTTGGCTCCGCGAGTTGCAGCAGGGTCTACGATCCGCGGCGGGGGTGGGCGCTGACGGTGGGGCGTGAGGATGTTGGCTGCCATGGTGTCGGATGCGGAGGGTAGTTGCATGTCGTAAGGGGTAGCCGAGGTGTCGTAAGGGGTAGGGTATATAGAGCGGGAATCTGTACACGTCTGTTACTGCAGGTGGAGAGTTCAAACACTATTGCGTCGGTGTTTCTGTTGATTGATTGATTGATTGATTGATTGATTCGATATGGCGGATACCTTTGATTTCATCGTCGTTGGAGGTACATTCCCCCCTCTCCAAGTCCCACTCCCCAAACTAACCCCTCCAGCGGGCACCTCAGGCTGCCTCCTCGCGCACCACCTAGCCAACACACCCGCCACCCCGTCCATCCTCGTCCTCGAAGCCGGCGGCCACCCCTCAGGCGACTACCTCACCGCCCCCGCCCACCGCTACCACGCCGCCCTCTTCCGCCCAGACCTCGACCACGGCTACACCTCCGACCCGGAGCCCGCCCTCAACAACCGCACAATCGCCTACACGCGCGGCAAAGGCCTAGGCGGCTCTTCCCTCCTCAATTTCGGCGTCTACCTCAAGGGCAGCGCTGCCGACTACGACGAATGGGCGCGCCGCGTCGACGACGACGCCTGGGCGTGGGAGACGGTGAGGAAGGATTACGCGGCGATAGAAACGTATGAGTTCACTGGCGCGGACGCTTATCAGCATCTTTCCAAGCCGCGCCCAGGCGTGCACGGTCGGTCTGGGAAAGTCAAAGTTGGACTGCCGCCGGTGCTCGAGAAGGGCGTGCTGGAGACTATGCAGGCGCTGGTTGGGGCTGGTGAGAAGGTGAATCTGGATCCTAATTCGGGGGATCCTGTGGGCATGAGTGTGTTTCCGTATAGCTACAGTAAGGATGGGCGGTCGACGAGCGCGGTTGCGCATTTGACGGATGCGGGGAGTAATTTGAAGGTATGGACGGATGCGAGTGTGACGAAGTTTGTGTGGAGTGGTGGTGGTGAGAGAGTCACGGGGGTTGAACTTGCGGATGGACAGAGAGGTATGTGTTGGGGGCTGCAGTTGTGTTCCAGGACTGACAAAGTACAGCCTACGCCACCAAAGAGGTCATCCTCTGCGCGGGCGCAATCGACTCGCCGCGACTCCTCCTCGTGAACGGCATTGGCCCCAAGGTTGAGCTCGAGAAAGTCGGTGTCACGGTCAAGAAAGACCTGCCTGGCGTGGGCAAGCACCTCCAGGACCACGTGCTAGCCTTCATGAGCGTGGAAGTCGACGGTGCGATGAACGATCGGTGGGCTTTCGAGTCCAACGAGAAGCTCACGAGCGAGGCTGCTGCATTGTGGGAACAAGACAAGACAGGAGCGTTTGCGCTCCACCAATCGTCCGTGTGGGGAGGATTCCTCAAGCACCCTGACTTGACCTCGTTCCCAGAGTACGCCGCGCTCCCAGCATCGACACAGCAGTTTCTCGCAAAGGACGACGTGCCAACGTACGAGTACATCAACAACTGCCTCGCCTGGCCGCCTGGTGTGCAAATCGAGCAAGGCAACAGCTACATGACCTGCGTTGCCTTTCTGATGAACCCGCAGAGCGAAGGATCAGTCACGTTGCGCTCGTCCAATCCAAACGACAAGCCTGCCGTGCAGCTCAACTTCCTCACACATCCCTACGACGCGCGCATCATGAGGGAAGCTGTGCGCTCTGTCTGGGAAAAGATCATGCACAACGAGGCGCTGAAGGCGTCCATCAAGCGGACGCTCTGCGGACCGGCCAGCCTGTCTGACGCTGACGTCGACGCTTTTGTGCGTGACAATGCGAGCACCGTGTGGCACGCGAACGGCTCTGTGATGATGGGGAGGAAGGGCGAGCAGGGTGCGTGCGTGGACAAGGACTACAGAGTGCTGGGGGTGGAAGGACTGCGCGTCGCCGACTTGAGTGTGTGTCCATTGTCGACGAACAACCACACGCAGCCCACGGCTTACCTGGTTGGGTACAAGGCAGCGCAGAGATTGATCCAGGAGTATGGACTAGACACTGCGGGACGGGTGAAGGAGTGCGCCATTCTGGCTAAGATGTAGGTGTCGAGAGAAATAACAAGATTCTGCACAGGAATCGAAACAGCGATTCGGTGATGACGCACGATACGGGTTAGCCAGGTACAAGCGCTTGCAGCGGGCCAAGGATGTTACAGAGTTGGTTGATTGACCGCGGGAGGATGGCGGTGGTCGAACGCGGTCTGGCGGTGGTGGCGCCGTTGCTGGGTACAACAAGACGCACGAGCCTTTTGTATACACTGTGAGCTCACCAGCACAGTGCGACGTGATATTCACGCATACCCAAATATTTGCATCACCAGACTCACAAATTACTCAAAGAACTGCCACACGATATCTGTCATTATTCACGGCTAGGTTTCAAGATCTGGTCCAGCGCACCCGGTTGGCCAAGTTGCAGGCGCTCCCAACCTCCCCAACCACCTCAGCGGGAAAGGTAACGTCGGTCCCAGCCCCGAGTAAATCTAAGTGCCCTTTTCCCTTGCTTTGTATCACGTCGAGCCTTCTTCCACGTTCACCCACGAGTTGCTTTGTTTGTTGCATTCCAGAGAACAACACTCGCTGACTTTACACACACATTCCGTCCATCGAAGCATCGAGCTCGCTACGGCTTCCATTCGCTATCACCTGCAGATACGCTAAGATAGCAACCCCGCATCGCATTACCACTACTCTCACGCTGTGATCGACGACGAGCGTCACTAAAGGAAAATCAACAACAAGTCGAGGTCCTCTCTGGCCTCACTTCGCCTCGCAATGGGCTTCTTCCGTTCTCTCGCGCTTGCAGCGCTCACCACATCCACTGCCTTTGCCAAGCCGTACCCCGTGCACAATGAGGAGCTCATGCAACTGCACAACGCGACGCAAATCGACAAGCGCGCTGCCTGTGATGGCGTGTCTTGCGGTTGGGACAACTGGCTCTGCTGTCCCTCGGGCTCGTCGTGCATCACAGACGCGAGCAACCAAGCGCAGTGCGGTCCCGCGGGCGCTGCAGCAACAGGCGGTGGATGGGTCTACTACACCACCACGTGGGTCGAGACCGTCGGCGCCGTGACCAAAACGAGCGTGGGCTCTACGTACGCTGGCGGTTCAGGGGGAGCAGCAACCACGGCTGCGTGCGGTAACAGCCAGAGCCCGTGTGGAAGCAAGTGCTGCGACTCGGGCTTGTACTGCAAAGACCCAGACACGGGCACCTGCGCTGTCATTGCTGGTGGCTCCTCCGGCGGCATCCTCCCCACTGCCTCTGTTTCTGCCCCCGTCCGCCCTACCTCGTCGACACTGGTCGTCATCACCTACACCGGCACGCCCACAGCGACAGTCCCCTTCCAGACCCCCATCCCCACCGGCGCGAACGGCTCCCTCACCGAGACAGAAGCCTCTTCTGGCCTCTCTGGCGGCGCCATTGCTGGTATCGTCATCGGCGTGCTCCTTGGCATCTTGCTCCTCCTGCTGCTCTGCCTGTTCTGCTGTGCCCGTGCGCTGTTCGACACCCTCCTCGGCATTCTAGGCATTGGCGGCAAGAAGCGCAGGCACACACACGAAGAGACGACCTACATCGAAGACCACCACCATTCTGGCGGCGCCGCATCTGGCGGACGGTGGTACGGCCAGGGCCCCAGCCGTCCCAGCCGACCGATGAGCGAGAAGAAGTCGGGCATGGGCAAGGGCATGGGCATGGCCGCCGCGCTGGGCGGGTTGGCGCTCGCCCTGGGTCTGAAGAGGAAGCACGACCGCAAGGACGACAAGAGCACCACCGTCTCCGGCTCGTCGTACTACTACTCCGACTACACATCCAGCAGTAAGTCCCGACACACTCACTGACAAAACATTACTAACGAATCCCAGGCAGCGCAAGCTCGTCAGACCGCCACACACGGCACACCAGGCACTCCAGCAGACGCTGAGACGCTGGACGCTGGACGCTGAGACTTACTCGACGATATGCTTCGCTGAAGCCTGTATAAATCCTTCCTTTTCTTTCTTCTTTCCACGACGGCCCCACGTCGCTGTTCTTCACTAGTCGGTGGTTCACTTCTCGCAGTCACCCACGGGCACTGCTTCGGCGTTTGGCGTTTATTTCACGAATTCACGAAAGACGGCATGAGAGATGGATGACATGGGATGTCATGGACGGGACGGGGTAATGATTGGTGCATGTTCACGACTCGATATGGATGAGACGAGACGAGACGAGACGAGACGAGACGAGACGAGATGGGATGAGATAAGATGCGACGAGTAAAACAAGTGAACGATGCGAGACGGATATGGATACGAATACGAATCAAGATACGCATGCAGTACAAGAACCAGCCCACTGCTTCGCCACAAGTCGAGGTATTAATTAATTTATCTTACTGCTTCTCTTCCCACCTCGTACAGCTATCTGTGAATTCCTTGTATGCGCCGTGGCGTGAAATAAAGATGTCTTGGTCTTTCAACTGCGTGGGTTTAACATAGATGATATCTTGTGTATGTTATATGCTTGTTTAGCTGGCTGCTTGGAAAACGGGTCGAATATTCAATTCAATATAGATATTAGGAGACTAGCTAACTCTGCGCTAGAACGGGGTAGTTGTGCTCTATAATCAGCGAGTACGTGTCTAAGCTGCTCGGTATCATGCGTAGTTTGCGAAAGTGCCGTCTGCCTTGTGGCTTGGGATGCTATGATTGGTTAGTGATTATTTAGTTGTCGTATTCTAATTTATAAGGGACGGGTAAGCTTTGTTACTGAACCTGAAGATCTGGGTCTTAGTGGTGATGGTTGGTTTGGTGTGGCAATAGATCTAGGGGCGTAGGATTTGGATATATCCAGTGTTGGTTAGTGAATCTATGTTGCACTAATGTTAAGCTGGTTTGTGTTTTACATTATCTTATTCTAAACTTAGATTGATCCTAACGTCTGTTAGCAACGTACTTCTACTGAGCTTGTCTTCTGCTTTATATTGTCTCTTGTTAGAACTGTTCTAGTGAAATTTGGCACGGCATTTATAAACACTAACTCAAACGTCACTACTATTCTTGATTCCTCTAGTGCATAGCTGTCCATCATCACTTACCCGATCTCTTCCCACCCCTCCCTAATTCCGAAGAGGTTCAGTCTGCAACTATGCCATCGCCGACAACCCCGTAGACTGGAGTGGGGCGTTTAGCACCTCTGCCGTCCCTGTTCGCGAATCTATGGATCGCGAAGCCAGACTGAAAAACAATGATTCTAATCTGGGCAGGAACGCACTGCTTGTCTGAAGTGCCAGCTCTTCAGTCTGCTGTGCCGCAATTCAGCTAACGACGCCGCTAGCTAGCGTGAGAACATACACAACTGCCAGTCCTCAAAACCGCGATTCCGCCAAGCTGCTACACGAGACTGAAGTCTCCAACTACCACGACGCCGAGGTTGTTGAGAGGTTATAGACACAGCTAACTCTGACGGTGTACCTCAATCTAGGCCACGCTACTATCAGCGAAACCCAGACACTACCATACCCAGCTAACGCTCTTTCTGCGTTTGGCAAAGGGAATCCGGTCACCTCCCCCCCTCTGGTCTGAAGACGAGCCAAAGCCACATGGTTGAAGTCACCATGGCCAGGTCGTATAGCTTGAAGTCAGATAACCGCGAACTAGCAGTGGGGGTTCAACAACTACCTACAGCGCTCGTCGGCAAACGGAAGGATCCGGACTTACATCGTTATTAAGGTTATCAGGTTGGCTTAAAGCGTTTGAAGTTATGAGAGCTGAGAGTAGCAGTGAGTAGATTGTGGTACTGATCTTAACAGATTCATGGACTTTTGGACTTCAAACACTGGATGGAAATACTTTATTGTTGTTTTTGAGTGCGATATCGTACATGCAAGGTTCATATGTTCATGTCCATGACAATAGAAATCCTGGGAAGATGAAGCACACTTCCCAAGCCTTGATATCGGGAAACCAATCCCTAAGGCTTGGCTCGAGTCAGCTTTTTGAAAAAGTCCTGTCAAACGTTTAGTAGAGAGAGAAGTTGTCTGTTAGTGGTAGAAGCATATTACATTTAGTAGAAGAAGAAGAAGGGGTTCGAGCTCTTTCTATAACTCGTTCACTGGAACGGTCATTTGTAGGACACTCTGATCATGGGCAACGCACTTCAACAGCGGTAGCTTAGACTGACCTGGATCAAAGTGGATGAACATTGGCACCGCCTTGATCGGACCGACTTTCAGCGACGTAGTTATGAGCTCTACAAAATCCTACTGTTAGAAACTTAGAAAGACACGTGGAGCAGATCCTCGAATTGACTGCTTCGCTTTACAGAGGCACGATAGCTTCATTGTTATATGGTTGTTCAAACATCTTTGCTTCAATGCCTTGGCAGTCTGATGAGGTCAATGTTTTTGTTGTTAAAGTAACAAGAAGTACCAACATCCTAGCGCAGCCGCTACTGTATTACCAACCTTCTAAGCTATTGCTGACACACGTGCCAAATTTAGCCGGTCAGCATGCCATGCCTTGGTATAACCAGAACAGTTTCTAGCACTGCTCAATGCTTCATCCTGTTTATTGCTACATCTCAGCAATCGCTGCGCTTTTCGTCATGTCTACTTCACCGCAGCCGCAGCTCGTCGAAAATGAATGTGCGATGCGAGGAAATGGATACTACAACGATCACTCGGCTTTGCAGCGTGCTGCTGCACTTTTTGCAGTGGAACTGTTCCCAGATTTATCGAAGAGTGAGTGACTGTCTTTTCTCTCAGCTCGACTATGCGCATTGCTCTGGACACGTCCATCTAAATCAGAATTGGTTGTTTTGATTGACGCGTATTATACACTTATATTCGTTCTTCCTAACACGACTTCCAGAGAGTGATTTGACTCTCGTTGACTACGGCTGCTCTCAAGGCGCAAACTCGCAAGTAAAATCGAGCACGTGTAGCTGGATGTGTCTCAACTGCAGATGCCAAGGCGTCGTAATTTTCCGTTTAATACGTATCTAGTTTATGTTATTTAGTTTGTTAGCGTGCTCTATACAAACTGTATGCACCTATGTACTTACTAATCTTACCTATAATAACACGCTATTTACGTTAAATCTATTAGAATTAAAGCTAGAAAGTAAGCTATTACAACTTAGTATTAGTGTTATACTATTTTAATGTATTTAGTATACCTTAACATGTTAAAACTTAGCTAGTTAACCTTACTATACACCTTAGCCTGTAAAATCTACCTAATTTAGCTACTTAGAGGCTCAAACTCTTTATAATTAATAATAACAAACTAATTATACTATATACTAGCTATATATTAGCAATGTATAGAGTTAGAGTAACTAACATAACACTAGTAATAGCAATGTTAAAGTAATAACATACTACTACTACCTCTACTGCACAGAGTAAGTAGCTAAATCTACTAAAACTAGCACTAGTATAAACTTAATCTATAATAGTAGTACCTGTAATACTATAGTTATAGTTGTGTATAACTCTTATACAAAGCTCTATATAATCTAGCAGCTAAAGTATAGTGTAGAGCATACCTACAGCCTTGCTGTTAGCAATAAGTTAAAGAAAAATAATATACTCTACTAGCGCGTAGTAGAGCTTTATACGCAGTTTCTAGGTATTAAAGGCATAGTAATCCTTGCCTTATTATAGGTAGTTAGCGTGTTTAAAGACAGTTATAAGCAGCTAGAAAATACTAGTAGTAGCTTAATTAATATAAAAGACTATAACAACTAGGCAAGAAACTTTATAAAAAATTAGCTAGATTACTATATACATAACTGCCTAGACTTAGAGCACTTATAGCTTAAAGAAGCGCGTTAATTACTAGAGAAATAAGGCTAGGAGTGCTGTGTTACAGGCAAGGTTCTGCAATACAATTAGTAAGGTTTTAAAAGTAGTATAGCGTTTATTAAGCCTTACTAACTTAGTAAGCTTACTTGCTATAGGGTACTAACGCTTATAGATAGTACTTACAAAACTAACTAGTTGCACTAGTTTCTATACACATTAATAGTGCGCAATAGCTATAGTAGTTAGGTACTAGCTGCTTACTTTCTTATAAGTGCAAAGGAATTAGTAGTACTAATAAAAGGATTATTACTTATAAAATAGCTGTGTGTAGAGCTTAGTTACTGTACGTAGTAGCTGTAGTATATACTTACTAATAATTTAGCTGCTAAATAGTTAGTAGTTAAAACTATGTTTCTTAGCATTGTTACTAGTAAGTTACTGTATACTTATATACTTTGTACTATCTATAGTAACTATACTACGCAGTAGAAAGTAGAGAATAGCAATATACTAAGGTTGTTGCAGCAAGCTATATATACGCGCACTAAGCTTAGCTGTAATAAGTACCTTTGTAAAGCTCTCTAGATAGCTAAAAAGAAAATAAGAGAGCGTAATAGTAGCTACATAACACTATAGCAGAAGTAGGCACAACTTAAAGCGCGTAAAGAGCTAGAGAAACATAAGCGTAGTAGTAATACTAGAGTAGTTAACTAGCTAGTAAAGCAATTATAAGCTAGTATATACATTATAATACTTTTCTAGTGTTATTGCCTAATTAGGTTTAGTAGTAGCTACTGTTAACCTCTCTACTCTACTCCTATCTACTACTTTAGCATAGATAGATACTATAAGTAATAAAAACAACTTAATACCTTAACACTATAATATTAGAGTAGAAATTAGAGTATACTGAATAATTTAGTGTACAAAGAAGCCCTTTAACCTATATAAGTACATCTAGAATAAGTAGGTGTAAACTAAGTGCCTCTAGGCAATGTATTAGGCAGGTTGCCTAGCTAACAATATAGTACTGTTCTAGCCACTAATTACTTATTAGAGTGATTATATGTACCTTTTAGGTTGCCTTAGCACAGTAGGCAGAGTTGTGTCCTAACATTATAATTACTCTAATACCTAAAGCGTGTGCGTAAGAGTGTGTGTAGATTAAACATAGGTTTAAGTCTAGAGGCAGTTATAATTATAGGTAAGTCTTCTAACATTATTAATCCTAGGTCTAATACCCTGCTAGGGTCTGTTACCTTATATATTAGGTTATTGTACCCCACATAGGTCTAGAGTCAGCTAAGCTAGCTTAGCTAGGCGTGTTCTAGGGGGCTAAGAGCAGGAAGCATGTGTGTTTAATCACAGGGCTGTCACTGTTACTGCTAGAAGGTCTAGTACTAGGTACTCTTTAGGCCTAGGTTAGGCCTTGTTAAAAGAAGGGGATATTGTTAGGCAGGTTGCCTAGCTAACGATATAGTACTGTTCTAGCTACTAATTACTTATTAGAGTGATTATACTGTAAGGGCACTGTAGGCAGGCAAGAAAGATAGGACAAAACGTATAGTATTAGATAGAATAAGAGACAAATCCTTAGGGGTTAAGCCTCTAAGGATTTAGGGGAATATATACGTGTGTGTAGGCTCTAAGAGGTAACTATAGTTGCCTTAAGGTGTTCCTAAGAATTAGTATACCTAAGGTAGAAAGCCCTTAATAATAGCCTCCCCCCTTCTTACAGTCTGTTCTAGGCTGCTAAACCCTATGTGCTAATGCTTGCTAGTTTAAACTCTAAAAAAACCTCTAACATAAGAGGAAAATAGTTAAGAGAAAGCTAGTTTGCTTATTAGTAGGTGCTTAAATCTATTAATTATGTTAGCATAAACAACTCCTTACAGAGTGCAATTAGCACTAGTTTACTACTTACTAGGTAACCTTACCTAAAGATCTATAGAGATCTTTTAACTCTAAAACCTGTAGTTAGGACTGTTAGGGAGTTAGGTAATAGTTTAGTAGATTACTAAATAAGTATCTAGCTAGTACTGCCCTATAGGGTGTCTGCAGCCTTACTATAGTCCCCTTAAGGATCTAGTGCTCTTAGTCTAGTAGCCTTAACCTCTAGGAGCGTAGTAGAATATACAGGATAAGCTGTATAGTGTTATAGTAGGCTCTCCTTATAGGGTACCTATTACTGCACTATAGTCCTTACAGGATACTACTACTCTAAGTCTAGAAACTGCAATTGCCTAGAAGCTAGTATTAGGTACATTAATTTACTGCCCTAGACTATTTAGTATAACAACTTGTTCCTTGTAGGTTACTAGAGTGTCTGCTTAGGCCCTTTGTCTATAAGCTCTACAGAGACATTATTACTCTTATTCTAAATAACTATAGTTACTAGGAGCGTAGACTGTTTGCCTTACTGCTATAGTAGTTTAGTTAGACATATTATTACCTTTACCTAAGAGGTACCCTATAGGGTATCTAGTTAGTGCCTAGAGGTTGTCCTGCTCCTGTGTAAGTAGGCCTAAGGTAACACACTATGTATAGGTAGTTTACTATAACAATGCCTAGAGGCATTAATCTATGCTTAGATTAATCTTATTATAGGAGTCTATCTGCTAATTGCATAGTATTAGCTATGCTTTTGTTATAAATTTAGTTATTATTTGCTCTAGACTAAGGGCTTTGTAGACGTATAGCAAGTGTCCTATTAGGCGCACATTATTCCTTGCTAACTATGTAAAGTTTTAAGCGTTTAACTGTTTAGAAAGTAGGCAGTAAGGCAGCAGAACGTTAGTAGGGCAGCAGATAGAAGTAAGAGAGTTGCAGTATATAAAGAGTAGATACCTTAACTTCTTCTTCTTTATCTGCACTCTACTTACACTTTACACACTTTCTACTCTACTTTTTTACTATTATGCCTCCCCTGCCTTCGCATATTAATAATACTAAGTTGCTAGACTTTATGTATATGTTGCTTAACAATATAGCTCTGCAGCCTTCCTTTACTTAGTTCTAGTGTTATAGGTGCGTAACTAAGCTATCTACTAAGTCTAGCTCTAACTCTAATAGAACAATTAAGTTGTTTATATAGGTCTTTAGGCGTCCTAAAAGGTTCTATATGCGCAAGAACAACTTTAGCGTATACTCTAGATGCTTAGGTAGTAACACTAGTAGATGTGTTAAGGTAAGTCTAGAACTCTCCCTAGTGCCTACCTAATGCTAATCTGTATAGATTGCGCCTTACTTCTACTACGCTATTAACATGCTTAACTTCCTTATTAAGTAAGCTAAACGCAAGACAAATAAAGAGACTACTTAACAAGATAACACTGCAACTAAAGATAACATCCTAGCTGCAACTTAGCACTACTAGCAGACTGCTTTTAACTATGCTAAAGCCTGTTGCCTTAGTGCTGTAGCGTACAAGGCTGCTATAAACTATTATATAAAAGACTTAGGTTTAGGTCTAGTAGACTATAATAAAGCTTATTAAGTTTTGCGTAAGCACAACCTATAGCACTTTAATATAAGTACCTCTATTCCTTTGCTCTTACTATAGCTAACTTTGTATAGGCAGCCTTAGGTACTATTAGTTAAAAGGCAGCTTCTAATGTAGTTATTAACATAGATGTTAAGCACGTGTTCTAGTAGAATAGTGCTGCTAAGAGTGCAGAGAAGCGTTAGTACTACTACAGCACTAATGTGCCCTCTACTAATAACGCCCTAGTTGCTCTCTTCTAGCAGTTAACAGTTTTTCTAACTAAGCCTGCGGCTTAGAAGACTCTTAAGCGTAGTTGTTAAGATAGCCTAGACTTCTAGCCTAGCTCTACTAGAGGCTTATAAGGTCTTTCTCTTATTTTAGTTGCTCTTTTAGATAATGTATAGTAATAGGTTAAATACAAATAACTATATAAACCTTTATACCTACTCCCTATGCTCTTAGGACCCTTATCCCCTACCTTAAATAGTTGCTAGGCTAATTTACAGCCTTAGGATAGTAACCCTAGGTTAATATATTGTCTACAGTTTTATAGCATGTAAGAGTACTTATCCTAGAGGAATTTCCTTAGTTAACCTCTCTTCTGCTGTAGTAGGTTTAGATTGCTCTAATTTAACTAAGCATTAACCTTGCGCTTGCAAGCAGATTGCTGTAGCGTATTAGTTACTATCTTAAGGTACTTGCTAAGGATTTCCTTATAGTAGTTAAGGTTCTCTAGTAGCTTCTAGGTAGCTTCCTTATTTAGCTAACCTAGCTACTTTACTAGGTACTCTTGCCTACAGGCTTAAGTATTATAGTGCTGCAGGATTCCTTTAACTTTATACCTCTTAGCTAGGAGAGTGTCTTCTAGGATCTGCGTAGGACCTAGCTAGAACCTCTTCTCTATAAAGGGTTCCCTCTATAGTTTAAGTAAAGATATATTAAACACTAGGTACACTCTATTTATTAATAGTAGTAGGTCTAGCTTATAAGCTAGTTTCCTAATCTTCTTTACAATAGTAAATAGACCTAGGTATTAGGCGTTAAACTTCTTAGATAGTTAGCTAGTTGTTAGGTTCTTTGCTTAGAATAGCACTTGCTTGCCTTTAGCAAAGTGTCTATCTGCCTGCTTAGTGTTATACTAATAAGAATTGCTCTTCTAGGCATACTCTAAGCTATCCTTTGCTACTATCTACAGTTTATGCCACTGCTCTAGCTGTCTAATTACCTGCTAGCGGAGGTCTAGTGCCTTTCTACTGTCTACCTAGGCTTCTAGGGGACAGTGTAACTAGTGCTTATCTAGAACTCTATTAAAGCCCTAAAGGTTAATCCTATATACTACCTTAATAGGGGATTTACTATATGCTAAGTAAGCCTTTAAGTTGTATGCGTACTTTACGTATAGCAACAAGTCTACCTAGTTATCCTATTAATAGTTTATGTAGATACATAGGTAGGTTTTTAACTCTTAGTTTTAGCGCTCTGTCTGTCTATTAGTCTGTAGGTAAAAGGCTGTACTAAGGCAGTAGTTAATCTTTAAATAATAGCAGATGTTAGACTAGAATTAACTAGTAAACACTAACCTGTAGTCTAATATTAAGGTATTAGAGGGACTATGTTTAAAAAAGCACTGCCTAAGCAGTAGTTTAGCTACTTTCTAGGACGTAACTGTCTTAGTTACAGGTAGATACTAGACATACTTGCTAAACCTATTAACTAGGACTAGAATTAAGTTGTACTTATTCCTCTAGTTATCCTTTAACATTAGTAGGTCTGTTACAAAGTCTAAGGAGTAATACTGCTAGAGTGTATTAGGTACTAGAAGTAGGACTAGCAGCCTCTATAGCTTATGCCTGCAGATTTTATTTAGTTAGTATACTGCATAACGCTAAATGTACTTATATACATCCTTCTTTAGGTTTAGCTAATAGTACTTTTATTTTAATAGCTAGGCAGTCTTTTTATAACTATAGTAACCTTTTATAGAGTTGTTATAGTTCTTTGCAAGAATAGTTTAGTAAAGAGTTACATCTTAGAGAATCTACACTTTTCTACTCCTACGCAGGATCCTACTAGAGTTAACCTCTTAGTAGTAGTAACCCTTAGCTGCTCTGCCTACTTCCTAACTTGTTAGCAACTTATAAGCAGCGTCCTGCTCCTAAACCTATCTAATGTAGTTAGTTAAGCGTTCTAATATGTCTAGGGCGTATATAGATTTGCCTTACACAGCATTGTTTATAAGGTAGGTAGGTAACCTAACTTGTCTATTAAGGTTACAAAGGAGAGCCTTTACAATATTAAAACTAGGTTCCTAAGCTTTAAATAATTTAGATTAACCCTAGCTACTATAGCCTGTAGATAGCTAGTTAAGAGCTAAGGGAGACGCATCTCTAGTACCTATTAATAGGTAGAATTCCTTAGGGGCGGTTTTAGAGAGTTGCTAGGATCCCTTAAGACCCCTACTAGGGCCGCCTGTTACCCTAGTTACCTATTTAACGTTTTAAGCCTTAGACTTCTAGATAGTCTATATTTAAAGCTTCTGCTAGAGAGTTAGCAGTATAGCGTTATATAGTGCCTGCTGCTTTCTAATAACTAGTCCCTTTACATAATTAAGGCGCCTTAAGGGGCTGTCTGCAAAGTTCTCTAGTCTAGGCTTGTATTTAACTTTAAAGTTATACCTAGCTAGCTCCTCTGCTTAGCGTGCTTGCTTAGGGGAGAGCTCCTTTATAGTTATAAAGTACTGCAGGTTGTTATAATTAGAGAGTACTTAGACTGTTAACAAGGCGTGCTTAAGGTAGTGTTGCTACTACCTAAATGCCTTAACAATTGTAGCTAATTCCTTGTTATAGGTATACTATCTAATTAATAGACCTTAAAACTCCCTGCTTTAGAACACTACTAGCTTCTAGTGCTGTTCTGTTAATACTTCTAACAATTGTAGTTGCAGCAATATAGCAGCTATAGCGAAGTCTAACGCGTTAGTAAGAACTATAATTAGCTTAGTAGGGTTAAAGTGCTGTAGCATAGGTGCTTTAGTAAACTTTTTCCTAATAGTAAGAAAAGCCTAGTGTACTTCTTCTAGCTAACTCTATAGTTTGTACTATCTTGTTAGGCCTTTTTAAGTTTTTGCTAGCGTTTTCTTCCCCCTCTTTGTTAAAGTAGAGCCTTCTAGCTCTAAATCTAGCCTCTAGGCAGAAGTTATATAGTCTACTAACAGGCAGACAATCCTAGAGTAGTTAAAGATAAATCTTTAGTAAAAGTTAGCAAAGCTAAGGAAAACTTAGATATCCTTATATCTCTTAGGCTCTAGCTACTCTTAGATTGTTTGCATGTAGATAGGGTCTATAACTACTCTGCTAGGTGTAATAATAAAGCCTAGGAATTTAACTAACTTTGTTATAAATAAGCGTTTGCTTGCCTTGCAAAACAACCCCTATTTAATAAGTTAATCTAGGATCTCTTTAACATAGGATTAATAATCCTCCTTATGCTCTAAGTATATAAGGATATTATCTAGATACACTACACAGGTATAGTTAATAAAACCTCTTAGGGCTTTCTAGATATAGGATTAGAACGTTGCTAGAGCATTTACTAATCTAAAGGGCATAACTAGGTACTTAAAATAACTGTACCTAGTCTTAAAAGCTGTCTTCTACTTGTTGCCTTCCTTAATCTAGAGCCTATAATAGGCATTACGTAGATCTAGCTTAGAGAAAATAGCAGCTTTTAATAGCCTATCTAGCATCTTATTTACAAGGGGAATAGGATACTAGTTCTTAATAGTGACCTTGTTAAGGCCTCTGTAATCTACATAGAGTTGCAGTGTACTATTAGCTTTTAGCATAAATAGGATAGGTGCCCTAGTAGAGAACTTAGGCGTATCTAGCCTTTCTCCTATGCTGTATTAAGGTAGGCCTGTAGTATTTCTAGCTCCTTTCTAGAGAGGTTATAGATAGGCATATTTAGTATCTTACTCCCTAGCTTAATATTAATAGAGTAATTATAGTCCTAATGCAGTACTAATACACTAGACTAGTGCTTGCTAAATGCAAACTACTTATAGTGTAGCTTTAGAGGAACGTACTTAAGCTCCTCTAAGTCTAGCTTATTATCTACAGGGTTAACTAAAGGGTAGTTTTTGTTGCTATCTAAGAGGACTTAGGCTATGCCTGTAGGCAGCATTCTAGAGCGTTAAAGAGGCTTATAGATAATACTTACTACTATACACTTACCTGTAGCTTTAGGGAGCTATAATAGATCTAGGTGCTACGCAACGCAATACTAAAGGTAGTTAATAACTTTAAGCATTTTATTCTAGAGCTAGAAGAGTCTCTTATTATAGAAGTATTCTGTGTTAAGGACAGCATCTCTACTTAGCTTCTAAGCTAGTAGTTGTTCACTGCCTTCTTAGTCACTTTCTAACAAGTTGTTAATTGTCTCCTCTAGAACTTAGTAGACTAGGTTACCTAGGTGCATTAAGTATGCTCTTTCTCCTAGTTCTATAGAGTAGAATAGATCTTATATAGTAGTAAAGTGTACTCTCTTTGTGTTATTAGAGAACTACTTATATGTGCCTTTAAAGAAGCAGATGCATAGGTTAGTAGATACTAACTATAGGTAACCTAGTACTAGGTTGTATCTCTTAAAGGTAGCTAACTAGAACTCTTGTAGTCCTACAGATTTAACTATACTATTGCTGTTTAGGCAATTAATAGTTAGATTATAGAGTTACTAGATGTCTAAATAGTTGCTATTAAGGAATGTAGCTACTAGCCTTTAATAGAACAATTTATATTTAAGGTAGAGATTATCTACTACTTGCTAGCTAATAAGGTTTAGCTCTGCTCTAGAGTTGTAAAGGGCTTAGAGCAGCGTTAGAGACCTATCAGAGTCCTAGAAAGATATAGTAACTACAATATAGGTTTATTTCCCCCTAGTTTTAGGCCCTAGTTGTAGTTAGGATAAGTTAGCAACTAGGGCTTCCTTTTTCCTAACTTTCTTGTTAACTAGAAGTTCCTGTTGTTACTTCCCTTATAGTAAGAGTTGTAGCTACTATAGTTTTTCTAGTAACTTTTCTAACTACTGTTGTCTTTGTTTTAACTCTAGCTATTGTTGCTATTATTAGATTAGGTAGCTACTAGAGTACTATTACTCTAGCTATAGAATAGTGTACCTTTGCAGCTAGCATATCTCTTATTCCCCTTACAATTAGGAGATGTAGCATGCCTCTTACTGTAGTTAGCGTTGTTACTCTTGTAAGTAACTATAGGATAGGCTGCTATCTCTACATTATAGAGAGCTTGTTTAAACTCCTGCTATTGCTAGATGTTGTCTAGGCTGCTGTTACACTAGATTTCCTGCTAGAGGTAAGGCAGAGTTTTAGACTACACAAAAGCAATTTTAAAGTTATAGTCTTTAGTACTGTTATTAAACTTAAAGAAGCTGTGCAGCAGTAGTAACTCCTAGCAATTTAATAGCATTAGGAAGGTGTTAACTGTATTACCTTCTCTCTACTTAATATTAAAGAACTTAGTATAGTTCTTATACTTAGTAAAGATAGAGTCTTGCACAAGTTACTCCTCCTCTGCCTTAAGGTTAGACTATAATTAGATAGATCCCTAGTTAATCTGTTGCTAGATTAGTTCGCGATAGATGCTGAACTAAATAGTACCTATTGTAAAGTTATAAGACTTTCTTCTTATAATCTTTATTAGATAGTTTCCTTTTTAGGAATAGCTATTACCTAAAAAGGCAACTTAAGCTATTTAGCCTAAATATATATACATTAGGCCTAAATATAGGTACTTTCCTAATTAGGTATAGTGCTTACCCAATCTAGTAAAGTACTATCTGAAGAATGCCTAACTAGAGAGCGTTAGAAAGCTGTGCTTATTATAGCAATAGCTTTACTAGATCTAGAGTTAGCTTTCTTACTATAAATAGCTTAAGGACACGTTGCCTTTACTAGTAGGTTACGTGTACACCTACGTAATCTGCTAGTAGGTTGCGTAATTGCATACGTAATTGTATACGCAATCTGCTTAGAAATCTACTCTTGATTTCTAAGCATCTATTAGTAATAGCTATTCTAGACTCTTCTGCTTTGTAATAGAGAGAAGAGAAGTAGAGTATAAATACTACCTTCTCTCTCTCTCTCTTCGTTCTGTACCTAGCATTTAATATAATAACTTGTCTATTATATTATCTTATTATTACTCTATTTACTCCTCTTGCCTCTTTAGGCTATACGCTTCCTATCTTGGAATTACCTAGTCTAGTTAGTCTAGGTCTTCTAGATTAGGGAAGAAAGTAGTCTGTCCTCCTTTCCCCCCCTACTTTCTTTACAGGTTATGAGCCCGGTTTCCTTATAGCCTAAAAGAGAAAAATACACTCTTTAAGTCTTAGTCCTAGCTATATTTCTGTTTATAGCTACTGCTTATATAAGCAGATTATCTAAGCAAGAGGAGAAAGAAGAAGAAAGACAAGAAAGGTTTTACCTTTATATCTTCTTCTATTGTTGCTATATTCTTACAGGCTCTTCGCCTAAAATATAGCATTCTTTACTGCTTACTAAGCAGTATTCTATCTAGTGCTTATTAAGCCTAGATAAGCGCAGTATCCTGGTATTAGTCCCTGCTCCTTAGGCTCTAGCAATAGAGATAAACCTAGGAAACTTAAGCAATAATTCCCAACCAAGTTAGCCCTACGTAAGACTATCTTAAGTCTTAATTTATTGCCTATTTAGGCAATTAATTAGACCTCTAAGAAAGGCAGAGGAGAGTACTAGTAGTAATACTAGTATAAGGCTCTGGGTAGACTTAAGAACTAAGAGCAAACTAGCCAGCGGCTATACTATTAACTAGTATAAGCTATAGGCCTAATATACTTTAAAATAGAAGCATTTCCTTCTATACTTATAGTATATCCTATAGTTAGTCTTATAGAAGATTGGCAACCTTCTTTAAGTTACTAGTTAGTAGTATATTATCGCAAAAATATACTGCTGTTAATAGTCTATTAAGACTAGATTTTGCTAGCTTAAATAAAAGCTTTTTATCTACTATTACTATAATAGCCAGAGTTTCTCTTATAACCTTCGGGTTCGTAGAAACAGTAACTATTAAAGTAATTAAGTAAGATAAAGCTATTTAAAGCTAAGCTTGTTTGCTACTTCTTCTACTCTATATATTATTATAAGAGTGTTTAAAGAAGAATAGCTATATACAAAGAGAGATTGCTACTACTAAGCTTTTTAGCTAGTAGGTTGTTAGTAAGCTTATTTAAGTACTCTTTTATTACTAGGGTAAAACTCCTCTTCTTAGGCCTAGTAGAAGTACTAGAATTCAAGTCTTTAAGCTTACTAGTCTAGTTTAACTAGCAACTATTTATACCTGATTTACTTACAGAGTAATTAAGTGTCTCTCTTTTTATTAGTAACTAGCACTTTAGGAGAAAGCTAGTACTATACTATATTTGTTTTGCTAGGGTAAAATTCCTAGACATAGAGTTATTAGACTCTATTTAGGCCTAGCACGTATATTTAGTAAGAGATAAGTAAGCCGCTTTTATAGAGAAATCTCGGGTAGTAAGTCCTTTTAGGCGACTCTAAAGACTAGTAATAGAAACTAGCTAGATTTACTCTAAATAAAGGAGAAATCTCGGGTAGTAAGTCCTTTTAGGCGACTCTAAAGACTAGTAATAGAAACTAGCTAGATTTACTCTAAGTTAAAGGAAAATCTCGGGTATTAAGACCTAAAGTAATTAGGCAACCCTAAAGACTAGTAATAGAAACTAGCTAGATTATTCCTAAGTTTAAAAAGTAGTAAGACCTATTATAAGTGTTAAATAGGCAGCTTCTATATAAGACCTGTTTAGGCTATATAGTTTTAGGCTTACATAGCTAGTATATAGTTATATTACTAGCTGTTTATCTCTTGTATATAGATGTAAGACCTACTATAAATTATTAAGTAGGCTTTCTAATTGTTTAGTAGGGTAAAATTCCTAGCCTTAGGCCTACTACATTTTATTGCTAGGGTAAAATTCCTAGACTAGAGTCGTTGTTCTCTATTAGGCCTAGCATATATATATATAATTACTAAGAGAGTATTCTATTTATTAGATTCCCTAGGGTAGAGTTATCACTCTGCTATTAGGCTTAGTAATTTGTTTGAAACTAGAATAAGCTGTAGACTTATTACTAGTAATAGATATAAGACCTATTAAAAGTTATTAAATAGGCATTCTAATACGTCTCTCTATTAGGGTAAAATCCTAGTCTTAGGCCTAATAGAATAAAATAGTAGTACTATAAGACTACTATACATCTCTAGAAACTGGGGTAAAAGCCTTTATTTTAAGGCCTAGCTTTCTAGTTGTTTACTAGGGTAAAAGCCTTGAATTTAAGGCCTAGTAAACTGTTTATCTAGCTAGGGTAAAAGCCTTTATTTTAAGGCCTAGCTATTTGTAAATTAAGTAGAGCAATTGCCTAAGCCTAGTTAGTTAATTATTTATACTAGAAGTAAAAGCAATTCTAGAGTTGTTATACTCTACTTTCTAGTATTTTATACCTACCTTATATCTCTTCTATAGATTAAGGGGGTAAAGTTAATATCTCTTTATAATCTATATAAGAGATATATTACTAGTTTTACTAGTAGAACAACTACTAAAAGAGATAAGTAGTTGTATAAAAGATAACTCTTCTTCTTCTTCTTGTAGTAGAGCTGTAGGAACGTC
Source organism: Ascochyta pisi (assembly GCA_039634435.1). Lineage (NCBI taxonomy): Eukaryota > Fungi > Ascomycota > Dothideomycetes > Pleosporales > Didymellaceae > Ascochyta > Ascochyta pisi. The sequence continues at coordinate 36,902 of CP113331.1, read as the reverse complement.
TATGCCTACTAATAGAGACATTTCTTAGTAAGAGAAATACTGTTTACTATTACTATAATAATAGAAGATAAATAATGTCTAAATATGAAAAGAAGAAAGAAGATAGATCTAAGTAAGCTTCTTAGATTGAAGAGTTACTCTTTAAGAAGACTTGATTTAATTAATTAAGCTTCTAATGAAAAGACTTAGAATAAGGCAACTAAATTGTTTAAAGTCTATTCTAAGCTATACTAAAATTCTAAGAGAATTTAAATTGCTTTACTCTAGAATTTAGTATAATAAGTCTAAATTGCTATTAAAGATATAGAGTTTTCTAAATTGTTTCTATAAACTATATCTTATCTAATAAAGATTAAGGGGGTGTGTAAAGTTATAAGACTTTCTTCTTATAATCTTTATTAGATAGTTTCCTTTTTAGGAATAGCTATTACCTAAAAAGGCAACTTAAGCTATTTAGCCTAAATATATATACATTAGGCCTAAATATAGGTACTTTCCTAATTAGGTATAGTGCTTACCCAATCTAGTAAAGTACTATCTGAAGAATGCCTAACTAGAGAGCGTTAGAAAGCTGTGCTTATTATAGCAATAGCTTTACTAGATCTAGAGTTAGCTTTCTTACTATAAATAGCTTAAGGACACGTTGCCTTTACTAGTAGGTTACGTGTACACCTACGTAATCTGCTAGTAGGTTGCGTAATTGCATACGTAATTGTATACGCAATCTGCTTAGAAATCTACTCTTGATTTCTAAGCATCTATTAGTAATAGCTATTCTAGACTCTTCTGCTTTGTAATAGAGAGAAGAGAAGTAGAGTATAAATACTACCTTCTCTCTCTCTCTCTTCGTTCTGTACCTAGCATTTAATATAATAACTTGTCTATTATATTATCTTATTATTACTCTATTTACTCCTCTTGCCTCTTTAGGCTATACGCTTCCTATCTTGGAATTACCTAGTCTAGTTAGTCTAGGTCTTCTAGATTAGGGAAGAAAGTAGTCTGTCCTCCCTTTCCCCCTACTTTCTTTACACCTATAGCCTAGTAGGTTCTTGTAATAGAGTCTTCTAGTACTTAGGCGTATTAGAATGCTGTCTTAATGTCCTTAATCTACTAGTCTACTTGCTGTAGAGATAGAGCTCTGCTCTTAGTACCTAGCTTAGGTTTAGGTTAAATGTTGTTTAACACTTAGATAATCTTTCTAGCCTTGTTAAACGCTAGCTAGTTAGGTTCTAGCTAGTTCCTGCCCTTAGTTAAGTCTAGGGCTTGTAAGGCTTAGCTAATCTAGTTCCTTTAGATAGCTAGTTTAGCCTTAGTAGCTCTAGTAAGTTCTGCCTTAAAAAGGTTCTTAAGGAGTTGCTTAACAAATAAAGGCTAGCCTGTAGTAAGAATAGCTACAGGTTTAACTTAGGGCGCTTTAGTAGCAGCTAGAGGGCTTGCATTTAAACTAGTTACTAGGTTTATTTAACCTTAATAGGATAGCACATCTATTAAAGGGCTAGCAGAGCTGCAAGCCTGTTTGTCTCCTAATTCTATAGGACCTAACGCTTAGTTGTTAAATATACTAGGCGTTATGTTAGCTATAGGTATGCCTAGTAGTAACAAGTTTACTACTATATTGTGTATAGAATACCTCTAGGCATCTATTAGGTTGCTACTAGGGCTAGTCTGTCGCAAGCCTAGTACGTTGTTATTGCTAGCAGCACGTTAGCAACGTTAATTTCTAACTATTGTAATAGGTATAGAAAAAATTAGAGGTCTCTTAACTGCCTCTTCTAAGAGGGAGTATAAAGGATTTGAATTGTAAGGGCACTATAGGCAGGCAAGAGAGATAGGACAAAACATATAGTATTAGATAAAATAAGAGACAAATCCTTAGGGGTTAAGCCCCTAAGGATTTAAGGGAATATATACGTGTGTGTAGGCTCTAAGGAGTAACTATAGTCGCCCTAAGGTGTTCCTAAGGGTTAGCATGCCTAAGGTAGAAAGCCCCTAACATATATGTACCTTTTAGGTTGCCTTAGCACAGTAGGCAGAGTTGTGTTCTAACACAATCTTTCTATAATAATATATTACTCTTCTACTTTAAATTATAACTACAAACACTGTAGAGAGCTAGTATAACTTACTAAAGAAGAAATTACAGGCTACTACTTATTAATAGGTCTAATTTAGCCTTGCTAGGCTTGCCTGTACTATTAACAAGGTTATATAATAATAAATTAAGTAAGGTTTAAAGGCAGAGTAGAACTTTAGGTTAAAGAAACTTAGTAAAGCCTGCATACACCTAGGCATTAGCTACTTCCTATTTCTAGTATAGAAAGTCCTAGTTACTAAGCTTTATATAGCGCAATTATATATAGAGAATAGTATTAAGCTTTAGTAGTACACTAATAAGCTAAGTTGCTAGTATAACTTCTTTAAAAAGTATAATATACTATACGCTTATATATAGCAGAGGTGCCTACTATTTAATATAATTACTAATAATAATTAAGAGCACTTTATAAGCAAATTTAATAACTGCAGCTATAATGTATATAAGCAGTATATAGCAGAGTACTATAAGCGTATACCTATATAGGAAGATAAGTAGTAAACAATAGAGCATTGCAACATGCTTAAAGCAAGAGAGTTAATAGAGAAACTATGCTCTAAGTAGTTTAATTTAGTTAAAGAATTGCTTTAATACATAGATAAGAAGCGCAAGAAAGTACGCTCTCTTTAAGTCTCTTTACTAAGTGCTGCAGTTAGGCTATTACTACAAGCTACTACAAGAGAGGTACTCTTAGATAAGTACTTTAATAGTGTACTAAGTAAGTTACAAGAGGCAGGCTGCCTTATATAAGACTATACACAGGAGAAATCTTAGTCACGTGCACTACTAATTCACGCCTTTAACAGTATACACTAGGGACTAATAGCTTATAAGGATAGCAATCAAGAGGTTGACAAGGTCGAACAGAGCGACGGCGATGAGGTTGGCGGCAATGAGGTCAGCAGCGATAAGGTCGGCAGCAATGATGTAGATGCATTGGGCGAGTTAGATTAGAGCTTCTAACAACAGTAGCAACACTATAAAATACATTAATATAGTCATCTATACCTAGTTTAATAGCCTTACATTTGTTGTTAATAACACCTATATTTAGCAGCTTGTGTTACAGATGCGCGTACATTAAATTTGCTAGTAAATTTGTATAGGGTGACTTATATTTGTTATTAGTAAAAGATACGTTACGACGTGCTTGGCATCTGCAGTTGAGACAGGTCCGTGTAGCTTCACACACTAACAACCGTTCAGCATTGCTCCAATCAAGCAATTGCTGTCCACATTTCCTGATGGCTCAACAGCTCACATCGTATTCAACGATCGTCCTTACAACGATTTCTCCACGCTCGCCGCAACCATCAAGCAACATGAAAGAGAACTCGACCGCAACGGATCACTGACAATCTACCCTTCCATGGTTCCTATCTCCTTTTACAACCTCATCGCGAGCCCCGCTTCAGTCGACATCGGCGTCTCCTGGTCCAGCCTCAACTACCTCGAACACCAACCGCCGCCCCTCCCAGCCTCGGACCTCGCAACCCTCATCCAGCAACGCGCCATCCGCAACGCACAACAAGCGCACACAGACCTCATCAAACTCCTCCGCCTGCGCGCTACGGAGATAAAACCAGGCGGCCACTTCATCGCCGCCCTCGGCGGCCGCGCCGCGGATCTCGCTCGTCCCAATGCCGTGGGCCACACACTGATGATGGCGATCCAATCCATGGTTCAAAACGGCAGACTAACACCCGAACAAGTCGTCGCCATTGACCCGCCCATGTACGAACGCAGCATGGAAGAGTGCGATGCCGTCTTCACCCAGCTTGCCGACGTGTGGATCGTCCAAGGCAAGTTCGAGCGACTCGTCGCTCATCCTGCGTATGAGCTTTTGCAGGAGAAGAAAACCGCTGCGGGTGACGATGGAGAGGCGGCGTTGGATGCGAGCCGCGAGTATGCGAGTGTGGTGGTTGATTGGATTATTGCGGCGTTTTCGTGGTTCTTTATCAAAGCCCTACGGACCGATGGCGAGGGCGAGGAAGAACTGCTTAAGCCTTGGACTAGCAGCGAGACGAGTTTGTTGGAGGAGTTTGCGCAGGTGACGAAGGAGGTCTTTTTGGAGAGGTTTAGAGATAAGAAGGTTGAGTCTTGTTATCTTTACTTCAAGTTGGCGAGAAAGTGAAATGGGGAATGGTCATGGTGTTGAGATTGAAATAAAAGCTTACGATACCTGGATAGGAGGAAAGTCCAGATCATGGCGTGCTTAGTCTGTCACCAGATTCTTTGGTCTTTGGTACTTTCCGAGTCTGGTTGCCAAGCGAGATTAGACTGCTGAAGAACAAAAGCATCTCGCACTCTTGATGCTTGTGCTGAATATCATCAAACTCTTCAATGCTGATCGCGCATCGCTGGAATAATTCGCGCAGTATGCGGTAGCTTGAGTGATCTCACCAGATGCTGAAGAGCCTTAAACGTGATGACACAAGAGAAGGTAAACCCGACAAAAAAGACCCCTGGATTCTTTGTAGGTTTTCATGCAGTATGGACACAAGTGAAAATTCAGTCTCCTACCGGTAAACAAGGGCCACGTTCGCCTACCAAAAAACCAAGCTGGTCCTAAAGAGAAGCTTATCCATGGATTGTGCCACACTTGGTCCATAATAGATGGTATGAGAGTCTTGAGATGGTGCCAGGACTCGCGATCTAGGATAAGGCGTGCAAGATACTAGAATACCAGCATGCGCGTGTACTTAATTTACCACAAGTCAATCGCATAGCCATATGTAATAGCGATCTCAGTCGATCATAAGATCACAATTGCATAGACCAAGCGTAGTGAAAGCTTAACCTTGTTGCAAAAGGGTTTCTTCTTCTTTCTGCGTTGCTCACCACATATCGAATGGACGTCGGAGTGTCCTGCTAGCAATTTAAGTTGCGATCACGTTGAGATAAAACTCCCTTCTCTTCTCTACAATTGCAGATCATGCTCATATCTGTCCGTCTTCTCGCGAGGCTGGCGAACGATATGACACAGCACCTGGATACAATTAAGGAGAAGTATGCAGTGTGTGTTCCTCGCGAGCCTTTGAGATACAAACATAAATTGATGACACTCTTAGCGTGCACTTGTTACCAACGGGCTAGCTTCATGCAAGGTCATCAACTTGCATGTTTGCCCAAAATCCATCTCAAATGAGCAATTTGACGAAAAGTGTATGTTTCGTTACTACTGCAGTGTCATCGACTTGCGTTGCAATTGCTTTTTACAGCGATGGATCTATCACAGATACTTGAAACTTTGGGTTTTACTTGTTCCGGATCAATCCGGTCTTACGCAAGAGGCTTGGGAATTCGAGTTTGTATAACAAGTGCCATTGTATATTTTCGACAGACGCAGGCTATTAAGGTTGTCTAGGGGATTGACCTACTCGAGGAGTAGAGCCGAAGAGATTCTCCATGCTGCAATAAACCACTAAAACACCCTCTGTCCGCAACTCACCGTCGTGTCAAAGGTTTTCTAGTTTGTTGAGGAAGAAAAGGGCTCCATCGGTTCCACAACCCTCACTGTCAATGACGGTCCTCTTGTTACGCGAGATAGTCTGTCCAGGAAGCGTATCCTCGATGTGGTTGACCGCAGCATCAAGCATCTCGGAACCTATCTCAACGTGCTATAAATCCAAATTTCCGCTTTACGAGCGTAGAGAAAGCTAATTCGTACCCTCCCAGATGGCTTGCGCGTGGATATGCAATGGGAAAAGATCCGGAGCCGGTGAAGCAGAAGCTTGAAGCAAGCCACCTGAGTCTTTTCACATAGTCGTGTATGGAGGGATATAATACCCAGGGTTTGAACTCAGTTCTGGTCAACCCAGCGGACTTATACTCGATCGAATCTCACTCGCTGCCAACAAGTCTTTCTTGGAAATAATTAACAGCTGTTGCCCCCAAATTACCCATTGACCTACGCTCCTGGAATCCGTTGTATTGCGCTTTTTCACTCGCATTGGTGCGAGACCAAGAACGTCTGCTGGTGCTTGCCCAGCCGTCGTTGCTTCTTTGAACGAATCCCAATACTCTTGTGATGTGCAGGAATTGCGCAAGAATTCAAGTATCGTATCATGGTCGTGAATCAACGATTTCCAAGTTTTGGTTACTTGCCTTGTTCTCTTCGTTCTTGACTTGATTTTCTTGCCTTCGATGTTCTTGTCTTTCCTCTTGCTCTCCATTGCAACTAATTCCTCTTCGCTGTCTTGATTTGTTGTTTTCTATCACGTGTCTCTTGAGATGCGTCTATGTGTTTGCAGACTCATACGAAGTTGGCATCTTGGGTGTTACTGGCTTCGGGTTCCATGTTTGCTTCAAATAACCAGGACAAGAGATCTATGCGACTGTCAAGTATGGAAAAGTCAACAGCACCACCAGTCCTATGAGGACCTAGTTCAAGCAGAGCACGATCTCGGTAAGGAAGTTATTGCACTACTACAGCTTACTCTACAGGCCGAAATATCCAATGCGACATGCTTTTTAGTATATGTTGCTCTTTTGTTGGGCATGGTTCCCATGCGCTGTCGTTCAAGAACAACGGTGCAACAGAGACAGATATGACCTCATAAGACAGTTGATCCTCACGCTTCAGTCCCAAGGTGCAGTTGAATTACATCGATATTTTTTCATTTCACATTAGTTTTCACTACAGTAAGCAGGTTAGGTTTTTTTACCTAAGATTGTTAAAAAAACACAGATTTTATATGTTTATTAATAGACTTCTGTGTTTTTTTTAGCAAAGAGGAGATAATAGCAGAAGAATAGGCCTAACAAGGTAACTAGAAGCTATCTATCTATATAATTTCTTCTTATTTCCTTCTCTCCTTCTCTCTCTCCTCTTCTCTCCTTTTCTCCCTCTCTCCTTTTCTCCTTCTCTCCTTTCCTTTTAGAAGAGGATATAATAGCTAAGCCCCTTCTTTACTTTTAGAAAATCTACTAATTTATAAAGGCAGAACAAGACCTTAGAAGGTACAAAAGGAACTTAGAAAGAGAGGAAGAGGAGAAGAAAAGAGGGGTAAGTGCTTAGAGCTGCAGATGTTAGAATGTAGAGAGAGAGAGAGAGTAAGGAAGAGAGAGAGTAGGGAAGAGAGAGAAAGTAGAGGAGTCTTAGAGCTTAGCGTAAGCAGATAGATTAGCTAATAATAAAGTAGTAAATACCTAGATTATATGTTTAAAAATACCTACATTTTCTAGGTATATACCTATCTAAAATCTAGATCTTAATTCTAGATTACTTAGGTAAAAAAAACCTAACCTATCTACTATAGTGTTTATATCCTAGTAGAAACTTAATACCCTGCAACTATCTAGCGGCTTAACTTAATAACTAAGAAGGCAGAGGTACTTGTTAGCAAGTTCTTTGTACGAGCCCGAGCTACTTTACGTTAGCTACAAGTAGGGCTGTAAACACTTGCACGTGCCCTGTATAAAGCCTACTTACAATCTTATAAGCTGAATTCTTAGCAGACAGGTAAGATTTACCCCCTACTAGCCTAATAGTAGCGTTACGTTGCTAGTAGCTTAGCGCGCACTTCTACACTCTATACCCTACTCCTTAACAAAGTTATATTCTAGAAAAGAATACTATAGTTTTACTAGTGTTTAGTAGCTATAATATATATGCTATACAGCTTTAGAAAGAATCTTGTTATCTAGGTTTAGAACAGCACTTAAGTAAAGTGCAACCTAGGCGCAGTAGCTATATTATAGTAAGAATATTAGAAGAACTAGTAAACAATTATAATAAACTATATGTTTCTATTTCTACTTTTAAAGCTGTGATACCTACATGCACTCTCTTAATAATTAAGTTAAGTAATCTTAATGTTACTGCACTATTAGCCTCTAAGACTTTAAAAATTAGTATTAATAGCAAAGAATATACTTTCTATTATTCTTTACTATTACTATGTTTTTTATATTCTATTCTTAGTAATATGTAAGATATTACGCTAACTTTAATAGTTATGTAATAGAACTTTAATTTAGCTAGTATTATTATAGTTGTTTAGACTATATATAGAAGATAATATAACTCTTATAGCTTAATAACAATTTTATATTATTTACTAGTAAGTATCAATATCTTATTCTATTCTTATAGCTAGAATAACACTACTATATAGATTATGCCAACTCTAGCAGGACATAGAAGTTGCTACCTTAGCAAATAAGTACAACGTACTATAGGGTATAGTAGAAGTAGGGTAGAGGCTGTACAGACTAGTAGTAAGAGTAGAGTAGAACCTGCACAGACTAGTAGTAGAAGTAGGAGTAGAGCTGTATTAACTAGAAGTAAAAGCAGGATAGAAGCTGTATTAACTAGTAGTTAGAGTTAGGTAGAGTAGAGGGTACCTAAGAGGTATCTATATATATTAGGTTTAGAGATTTAGGCCCTAAATTGTTGCCAAGCTAGTACGTGCACAATTAACGCTAAACTAAAAAAGAAAAACCTAGAGTTTCCCTAACCTCCCTACTATACTATATACTAGGTTAGGGTTGCAAATTGTAGTCCTAAATTGTGAGGCAGGTCGCGAATTGTAGTCCTAAATTATAAGGCAGGTCGCAAATTGTAGTCCTAAATTGTAAGGCAGGTTGCGAATTATAGTTGCAAATTATAAGGCAGGTTGCAAATTGTAGTTGCAAATTGTAAGGCAGGTTGCAAATTGTAGTTATAAATTATAAGGCAGGTCGCAAATTATAGTTGCAAATTATAAGGCAGGTTGCAAATTGTAGTTGCAAATTGTAAGGCAGGTTGCAAATTGTAGTTGCAAATTGTAAGGCAGGTTGCAAATTGTAGTTGCAAATTGTGTAGTAGGTTGCAAATTATAGCTGTCTTAGCTATTTCTACCTTAAACCTAGAGTTTCCTTAACTTCCTCTATTCTCTCTGCTTACCTGTAGGCCTGCTGTGGATAGAACTATGCTTGCAAATTACGTAACAAATCTCTAAAGTATTAATTTAACCACACTATGTGTGTTAAAATTTATTTAACTCTATTAGTTTTGTAAACTGTAGTTTGTTTTAAGCACTATTGTGTTATTCTTCTTAATCTTAATTACCCTTTGTGTGATTTGCAGTTCTGTAAATGCTAATAACAGATTGCAATCTTGCAACTCGTTAAGGGTTATGTCTTCTAGGAACAAAATTAGTAGCAGTTCTTCCTCTCTTATACATGCAGTGTACAAGCTCTCTACTTGCTTTGCTATTACCTTAGCATTGTTGTTGCAACTTTCTACTATATCCACCTATTAATTAAACAAAACTATAGTTAAAGTTTGCTTAATGTAAGTTTTAGTAATGTCCTGCCTTAGCAATAATGCAAATATTCCAATTCTAAATCTCTGTTTAAGAGTGGCCTATCTCTTACTATAATTAAGCTAACAACTAAACTCTCTCTACTTAACTAGACATGCTTCTCTTGTGCCCTTCTAACTATTTGCCTGTTTGTACACTAATCTAAACAACTGTTCCTTTGCTACTAAAGCAAAACTGCAGCCTCTGCTACTAGACAAGGCTGCTTAATACCTAACTAGCCCTTCTAAGGATTTGTACTCTATGTACATTTCTGCTATAATCTATTAATGTCTTATGTCTCCTATAATCCCTATAGCCTAACTCTTTTGTGCAGCTAAGAATAGGCTTTTAAACTTAAGCGCTTCTAAATAAGTAAGGATTGCCTAGGATCTAGAGACCTAGGAGAGGCTTATATTAAATGTTTACGTTAAATTAGCTTTGTTATTGTTCTGCGTTGTGTTAACACTTGTCCTATTTAGTATTTGTATACTACATTCTAAAAATAATTTTTTTCCCTCCTTATGTTGCAATTGCCACACTTTTAGGACTGTTTGCTAATTACAAACACAATCCCTTACACCTACTATAGCCACCTTAACAATTATACTAGTAACTAAATTAGTACTTATCTTTAGAAGTTGTAAAATAAACTCCTTATATTGTTGTTGCTTCTTTATTATAGCGTTAGGCCTGCGCTAAATTAATCTTTTCTGTGTAACTTTTCCTACTGTGCGTTGTGCGCTATTGTTGTTACTTGCAGCGTTGTTGTGTAGAGATCTTATTAGCAAATGTTCCTTATTCCCTTGCCTTTGTTTTAAGTTATTCTCCTTTTCTACCTCTTCTATAGACCTGTCTTTATTGTTAACATAAGAGTCTTTAATCTTACTTCTAATCTGCATGTAGATGCTTTTTATAAATTAAATTATCTGTAGTTTCTGCACATGCGCGTATACCTATCGCAATGCGTCCTCTAGTGTAGACAATACAAATGCGTGTAGTAACTCTACCTTAAGAGGTAACATTGCGTAGAAACTAGAAAGCGTTGCTATTTAGGCAGAGGCATATAGAATAAAGTTAGTAACATTATTACCTCTAACTACTGCCTCTAGCTAAATATAAAGGGTTGTTGTAGCTATATAGAATAAGTTGTGTAATTAATATTAAGTGCATTATGTGCTATAATCCTAAGTGTTAATGCGCTTAAAGTTGCAGATTAACTTAATTCTGCTATAACTATTCCTAACAAGGGTAGCCCCTTATTTCTAACCTACAAGAGGGAGGAAATGCTACCCTTAACACTACCTTCACTAGCACAATTGTTATTATTAACATTATTATTATAAAATACCCTACTATTATAAAATTTTATAAAGAACACAGCTACTTTGCCTACACTTTACATAAACATGCTATACTCTCTAGCAAAGTACTTGCGCACCTACAAGAACTTTACTAGCATAAAGTAACACTAAGAGAGCAGCGTGCGTTGCAGCAGCATGTAGACAACATAACGCTACAACAGAATGTTAAGAAGGAGTACGCAGACTTTATTATAGCAGCTACTAGAACTACTAAGGCATTCCTAACCCTTAAGCTCTATAAAAGATGCTACTAATGCAAGCACTGCTTCTACATTACAACTAGTACTTCTGCAGCATCTAATATAAAGGGCTACCTTTGCAAGATACACTTACTTTCTTTAACTAAAGATACTAATGCAACTTTAGCTAACAAGTAGTATATTAACTAGATATCTATTGTCTGCAGCTAAAGATTCTTCACTGCTGTCCCTAAAGAGGCAGCATAACTTAGCGTCACCTAGTTCTTTTGCGTTAAAGAACCTAATTATGTTAATTTACCTCTAACAGTCTCTCTTTAACTAACAGCAACTAACAAGCACACTCTACAACTAGACAACAATATAATAACTACTAAAAACAACTACAAAGCTATAAGCGCGTTAGAGGAACTACAACTGCAGCTAGAAAGTGCATTACAATAAGTAAAACAAGATTAATAGGAATAGATAAGTAGTATGCCTATAGTGCCTAACCTATAAACTAACCTATAGCTAGCGCACACCTAGTTCCTTAAAATACTAGCCTAATTTAAATCTTAGAATGCTGCTATTGCAACTATTAAACCTCTAATCCTAGAGAATAAACTACTGCTATTCTTCTTATACTTATCTATTAAGAGTATAGTTTGCACCTAGCAAAATGTCACTACTGTAACCTCTTAATACATTAGAATTAGAGTAATGCAGAAGCATTGTATAAACGTACCTCTTTTCCTCCTAGAGACCTACTAAAACTTTAACCTACGCTACGCTAACTGCCTGCAGAAAATCTTTACATTCTTTTATTAGACACGCTAATTCTTATTTCTATATAAACAACTCTTGCATCTACAGCAACACTAACAAGAGGCTTAGAACAAACTTTAGCAACACCTACATAGATTACGTAGACAGATACTACTTGTAAAAGAACATTATAAGCGTACTGTGCTAAACACTACTAAACTTTTATGTCACAAGTTCTAGTTATCTCTTATCTAATAAACAGCACAAACAGATAACTTTAAACTAGCTATAGTAACTCTAATCGCAATTCTATTAATATTAACTAGCAAATATAAATTTTGCGAAGTTTACAACTTTGCCATAGATCTATCTACGCTTAAGAAAATAACAAGACTAGCCGCTATCTAGCGCTATTAAGACGAAGTTGTTAGCTACAAAGAGGAGACTAGGGAAGAATATACAACATCAACACAGCCGTGTATTACCTAAGAAGAAGCAGAAGACCTAGTCAAAGAATTTAATATAACAGAAAACCAAGACTACACTAAAGATTCTAATTGCTCTATTGCTAATAAGTTTAAGGACTAGGTGTATAATTATCTATCTACAGAATATCCAACCCTAATAAACTAGCTTATTACAATAGCTAGATACGCAAGCCGCTTCTAATATAGAGAGAACCTTAATGCATTTATACACTAGAATAGCGACTCTGTTACTATACGTTTAATCTAGACTAACTTAGAGCAGATAAAGAACATAGTGTAGAATAAATACAAGCAAGCATCTACACTCTTATGCAAGCTTGCCTTTGTAAAGCAGAGAGACTAACTACCTTCTATACTGTAGAACAAGATTAAAGAGCAAGCTACTAAGTCTACACTAGAATACAGCGCATTTGCTCCCTTGTCACTATATCTCTAGGAACATTAGGGTTTTGTCCTAAAACAAATGCTTAAAGTAGTTAATAGTAGAATGTTTAAGAAGACTGCTATATCTAACCTAAGAGACCTAATACAGGTTAAACAATACTGCAATAAGGTCTAAAGCTTCCTTAGTTACTTGTTGTTACTTGTCTACTTTATGAGTGGCTAACCTGCCTGCAGAACTAAGATCCTTAGCATTTAACATAAGAACTTAGCAACTAACAGCCTACGCAACATATTCCTTTTTAATAGGCTTATTGCTATTATTCCTCGCTACTACAAAAGATATAACTGTAATAAGTTGTTAAAAACTGTGTATTAATTCCTACTAAGAGAAGTTAGTGCGTTACTAGTATAGTATTTGTAGCTTATTTGCCTATTCTACATTATAATACAGCATTAGGTTGCTAAAGACTATTAAGAATACTACTACCTCTAGGCCACAAGTAGCTTTCTGTAGTTAGAACAAGATAGAACACAACACAAAGTGTCTAAGCTTCTTAGCTTTATAATTTAACGCGCAACACTACGTTAGATAAGCTAAGAAATTAACATTAGCACCCTTTAGCACCTGCTTATTGCATTTAGACGCAAAATTGAAAGCAACAATAGGCTACTAAAGAAGCTGTCTAGAGAAGAAGTAAACAAGATAATTAAAGAAGCAGAAGCAGAAGCACAAGAAATGCAAGCTAGACACTTACTAGAAACAGCTTACATAGTATATGCCTTAGATATAACAAAAGTGTTTACTAGGAAACAATACCTAGCTAAAGCACACTTTAAAATCTCTACTTAGTAGCACAAGGCGCTATAGTTTACCCTCTTACTTAAGAGTAACAATGTAGTTAAACAACACAACTAGCAGCAAACACTGTAAGAGCAACTGTCTAAGCGCATAAACATTTACCTTCCCTCCTTGTTGCAAGAGAATTATAGACAACATGCTTAATTTTAAGGTTAGTAAGAGCAAGCTCTTAGTTCTATAATAATAGGTAGCCCTATTGTTGTCTATATTGCAGGTACTAGGTCTAGTAAAAGCCTACTATTCCTGCTACTAGCATGTTACCTAGGATATAGACAGACTATTGTAATTGTTCCTTTAACTACACTTTGTTTAGACATTGTTAGGGCTTGTAAGGCATTGCGCATACGCGTATTAGTGTAGAAACATAGTTACTATAACAAAACAGCCTCTATTATACTAGCAACGCCTAAGAGCATTAGTACTAGTGCATTTGTATTATTTACTTAGCGTATAAGCGCTATAGGCAAATTAGAGCAGATTGTAGTTAATAAGTTCTATTACATCTTACTATCTAATGTACAATTTTAACCTTATCTGCGCAACCTTCAAACTATTACGCAATATTCTACCTGCTTTACGTTCCTGTTAGTAACTATGCTATTTAACAAACAACGCAACGCATTCTAACTTCTTAGCATACTAAGCGATACTATAGCATTCTGTAAACTAATAGTACAAAGCAATCTACAATATAAAGTGCAGACTATTAACAGAACTAATTTAATGTTAACAAGACAGATAGTGCAATATCTCTAACAAGAAGTTGTAATATTTTAGAAAATCCTAGTCTATATTAACAGCTAGGCTATAGTAGACAAGCTTGCACAATAATTACAATGTAAGCAATTTTACAGCAAATTGTTAGAAGAAGAGAAGACTAGCACACAGGCTAGGTTTTTTAAGAAGAGATTAGGCATTTTTATTGCGATAAGCGCCTTTACAGCTAGTGTTTACATAGACTTCCTCTTAGCTGTATTCTAATTTAGATTGCCTAAGCATTTAATTAACTAGGCGCAAGAAAGTAGGTAAGACAAAAGAAATAGGTTATACTACGTTGCTTAACTTATTGTTAAATATAGCATACTAAACATACACTATAACAAGGCTAAACTAGATGTAAAGAAGTCTATAGCTAAATTTGCGCAAATAGAAAGAATATTATTAGCATGTAGAAGGAAGGCTCTAGACGCGTATTTTAACAACTAACTCACTTAAAACATGTGCAAGAAAAAAGAAGAAAAGTGTAACATATGTTAAAAGATGTTTTATGCGCTATTAAACATTAGATATAAGCAAGAGTTGGACTAGGAATGCAAGGAACCAACTAGCAGGGAGTTTTTAGAATTAGCTACACCTACTTGTTGTACTCTATCTATGCAACTAACAAATGCATGTAGCCTTGCACGTCTATGTCTAGAACAGCTATTATCTACACTATGTAGTAGCAGTTCTGCTATACTAGCACACTACAGCGACAAGCTGTTAAGCCTAAACACACTAACACTAAGGTAGAGAGAGATAGTCTACCTTACCTCTATTGCAAAGAAGCAATTGCTAATAAACATAGGTAAACTGTTTATATCTGCAAAATGAAAAACTACTAACACAACTAGACTACAACTATTCTTAAACGTAAACTAGTTCCCTACTACTACAATACAAACTAGCTAGACAAGAAAGGAAACTTAACTACAATACGCATTAATACAACACAAAGGCATTAGAAAGAAGACATTTGTTTTTAACTAAGCTACTAGCAATATAAGAGTTTTAGAGTTTACATTGCGTTATGTGCTTTTTAAGCTATGCAAGTTTCACACACACTTAAACTACCTGCTTAGAAAGCAAATTCCTAGAATCTATTGTTAGCAAATATTGCTAGGAGCTAAGAAACAAATAGGGCAAAGGACAATGCTAGTCTTGTCTTATGCTAGCCAACTGCTGCCTAAAATAGAGCATAGACAGAACAGGGAGAACGCGTACACAGCCTCTAAGCACTATCTAGTGTAAAGACAAATACGCTATTTAAGATACATAGGCATATCTATAGGAGAATGTCGCGAGTATAAGAGAGGCATAGATAGACTATGCTAAACACAGTAGCTTCTTAGATTAGGCACCTAGATCACCTAGACAGTACACTACTAACTTTAGCTAGTACTTCTAAAGCGTAGTAGAATATAGAGACAACTACAAGGTAGGTTAAGTGTGTTTAGATCTAAACTAGTTTACGCAGACGTACCTACTTAGAGACAACCTAGAAGCATATTAAGTGTTATTTAAGAATTGAATGTTCTATTGCTATAAACAATATACACAAAAATAAAACCCTATTAAGGCTAATTTTATAACTAAACTGTTAATAATAGGAATAGACTAAATCCTGTTCCCTTTGCTATAAAAGTTAACTATTATTATCTTATCCTTACTGCAGTAAAACCCTACTAAACATAGCTTTAACTAACACTAACTTCTTGTGCTAACTATAGCATATCATTAGAATTAGTCTAGGGCTGTAAGGGGGGCTAGGGAAACTCTAGGTGTTTACAAAGTTAGAGTTTTCTAGAAGACCTTACCTTTATTATGCTACTTCTTCTATATCAACGATGTATTGTAGAGAGGAGCAGGGAAACTCTAGCTTTTAACACAACAGTCACCTTACTGCAACCTTAGTACGTTATAGGAAGCTTAGACTACCTACTCTACTATATAACACGTTTATCCCCTATCCCCTCTGTCCTCTGTTTTCCCTTCTACACCTTCTACCACTCTACCCATAACTGCTGACCACTAGAGATCAAATCTAACTAAGTCCTACTAGTAAAACCTAGAGTTTCCTTAGCCCCCCCTACTACTACTACACTACAAGTAGGAGCTCTATTAAATAGTACAGTTGTGTATATAAACTTTGCACTTTGCTTGCTTACATGCCCTTAGACTAGTGTATTACTAACATGCAATACACTGCACAGAGTCCCTATACTAGGAGACCTATGGATTTATACTATTCTAGCCACTCTACTGCCTAGCTTTTACTCCCTAGCTTTCACTCCCTAGCTTTCCTTTGTTACTTTTTACCTAATGGCTTTCACTTAATTGCAGTACCGCAATAGGTGTCTCTTATTAACTTTCACCCCTATTTATTTCTGTCCTTGCCCTTTCACTCAAAACTTTCAGTCAAATTCCTTACTAGTTATTAGTTATTAGTCTTGTTACACTTTGTGCTTTCTACCTTGTTTTAACTTTTTACATTTAGCTGCTTTTCTGCGATTAAATCTCTCTTTGTTATACTAATTACTCACATAGACTGTTCTACAGCAGCAGTAGGTCCTTTAGGAAAACTCTAGGTTCTTACAACCTAGACTTTCTCTAGCCCCCCCTTCTGTACTACAGCTTGTCTTAGTTTGAACACCTTACTGTTACAGCCTTTACGCAATAGAGTCTTCTCCTCTACATAATTGTGAAGACAAGACCTTCTCTAACTACTACTACCTAAACCTATCTAACTTAAGGGAAGATTTAGATCTTGCGCGTTCTGTTAAGGACTCTCTTGGATATTTTAGCTCTAGCCTGCCTAGCACAACCTACAACACCTGTAATTCACTGTATGTTAATGCTAAGAGAGACTTTAACATAGATGCACACTGGCACAAGACAAGAGAGTAGGTTTTTAATTTTAAGCTCCTGCACAGTCTACCTGCTCTTAAGCACTATCTTAATTAGTCTAATAGCGCTGTTGAGGCTTACAATTAGCAGCACTCTGTAGTAGATCTTTTTAACAAAGACACTGCGTTCTAAGATTAGCTTGCTTGTTTAGACAAGGCTGCTGCATCTAGCAATAACCTAACTAATGTTAACATGCCTAATGTATTGAGCAAAGAGATAGTAATTAAGGTTAGTTTAACTAACACTAATCCTTAACCTTAAGCGCAGGGTAACAGCACTTAGACGCCTGCTAATGCTATATCTTCTACTCTTGTTGCAAATTACTACCTGTTGCTCCTGTATTAATTAGCGTGCTTACCACACCTAAATTAACTAGGGTACAAGCAATACTAGTCTTTTAAAGGCTTAGCACTATATTTTAGCAAGGACAACACAGCGTTTAGGTTAACTATTAATTATGTTGTCTAGCCTCTCTATGTTTAGTTTAAAGAAGGATTAGTATCTATAGGGACAGAAGTCCGTTAATATTACATAAGTAAAATTACTAACATTATTAACAACTAAGAGCAATATCTCGCTATATCTTAAGGACAGCTGGACACTTTAACATAGGGGTATTATAAGTTTGCTACGCAGTTTGTTGTTCTTACAGTTTAAAAGCTTTTTAAAGTAAGCTTATGTCTGTATTTTAACTCTAGCATTGCTGTAGTTTTGTGTGTTAATTGCGCGTAGGCAATCCTGCACCTCTACCTAAGCATACAGAAGACTATCTCTTAAATTAACACTGCCCTTGCTGCAGAGGAGGCATTTTTAAAAGAAGAACAGGATCTTAGTAGAGACAAAACTAACAAGCCTGCAATGCAAGATAGATTAGACTGTACAACAACTCTAGAGCTGCCTAACTCTTTTGTACTACAAGACAACACAAGCTGTGTACCTACTTCTAGCCCTTTGCCCCTTAACTCTAGCAAAACTAGAAATCTAGTTGTAACTAATGCTCCACAAGCCTGCACTGTACTAGCTATTTAACAATAAAAAGTTGTTACTTACGCCCTAGTAAAGCGCACGCAAGCTATTCCCTTAGCTATTACTACTAATATAGACTAATTGCGCCTGCAATGCAAGACAAGTTACAACCTAGCTGTAGAGAAGTCGCTACTAGTACCTACAAAGGCTATTAAGAAGCTAGTTAGCAACAACTTTCGCACAAATCTGCGCTAAAAATAGTTCTATTAGGTTAAGGATTTAAACACAGCGCGCGTGATTAGCAGTAACTACTTAATTAGTATTAACCTAGATCGCGAAGTAGACTAGATTAACAGGAACAGGATTAACACAAAGAACGTATTACTTAATTTACTGCGTAAATACAAGCGCGTTTACACTGCAACAACAGACACTTCTAGTAGACCTAAGGTTTTAAGTAAGTGCATATTATACCTATATAGAGAGGGCAGGAAAACTCTAGATTCCTAAAACCTAGACTTCCCTTAACCCCCTCTACCTTTCTACTAGTCTGTTCTAACTAATTTGTAGCAGCTAATTAGTTAGGTTCTTTTTTGCGAATTGCTAAAGAAATCCGCTATAGAGGCGTAGCAACTATATATATTAGGTTTGGAGATTTAGGTCCTAAATTGTTGCCAAGCCGGTACGTGCACAATTAACGCTAAACTAAAAAAGAAAAACCTAGAGTTTCCCTGACCCCCCTACTATACTATATACTAGGTTAGGGTCGCAAATTGTAGTTGCGAATTGTGAGGCAGGTTGTGAATTGTAGTTGCGAATTGTGAGGCAGGTTGTGAATTGTAGTTGCGAATTGTGAGGCAGGTTGTGAATTGTGGTCGCAAATTGTAAGGCAGGTTGTGAATTGTAGTTGCGAATTGTGAGGCAGGTTGTGAATTGTGGTTGCGAATTGTGAGGCAGGTTGTGAATTGTAGTCGCGAATTGTAAGGCAGGTTGTAAATTGTGGTTGCAAATTGTAAGGCAGGTTACGAATTGTAGTTGCAAATTGTAAGGCAGGTTGTGAATTGTAGTTGCAAATTGTAAGGCAGGTTGTGAATTGTAGTTGCGAATTGTGAGGCAGGTTGTGAATTGTAGTTGCAAATTGTGAGGCAGGTTGTAAATTGTAGTTGCAAATTGTAAGGCAGGTTGTGAATTGTGGTCGCGAATTGTAAAGCAGGTCGCGAATTGTGGTCGCAAATTGTGAGGCAGGTTGTGAATTGTGGTCGCAAATTGTGAGGCAGGTCGTGAATTGTGGTCGTAAATTGTGAGGCAGGTTGTGAATTGTGGTCGCAAATTGTGAGGTAGGTCGCAAATTGTAGTCGCAAATTGTAAAGCAGGTTGCGAATTGTGGTTGCAAATTGTAAGGCAGGTTGCGAATTATAGCTGTCTTAGCTATTTCTACTTTAAACCTAGAGTTTCCCTAACCCCCCCTATCCTCTCTGCCTACCTGTGGACCTGCTGTGGATAGGACTATGCTTGCAAATTACATAACATATCTCTAAAGTATTAATTTAACCACACTATGTGTGTTAAAATTTATTTAACTCTATTAGTTTTGTAAACTGTAGTTTGTTCCAGGCACTGTTGTGTTGTCCTCTTTAATCTTAATTGCCCTTTGTGTGATCTGCAGTTCTGTAAATGCTAATAACAGATTGCAATCTTGCAACTTGTCTAGGGTTATGTCCTCTAGGAACAAAATTGGTAGCGGTTCTTCCTCTCTTATACATGCAGTGTACAAGCTCTCTACTTGCTTTGCTATTGCCTTAGCATTGTTGTTGCAACTTTCTACTATATCCACCTATTAATTAAACAAAACTATAGTTAAAGTTTGCTTAATGTAAGTGTTGGTAATGTCCTGCCTTAGCAACAATGCGAATATTCCAATTCTAAATCTCTGTTTAAGAGTGGCCCATCTCTTACTATAATCCAGCTAACAACTAAACTCTCTCTACTTAACTAGACATGCTTCTCTTGTGCCCTTCTAACTATTTGCCTGTTTGTACACTAATCTAAACAACTGTTCCTTTGCTACTAAAGCAAAACCGCGGCCTCTGCTACTAGACGGGGCTGCTTAATGCCTAACTAGCCCTTCTAAGGATTTGTACTCCGTGTACATTTCTGCTATAATCTATTAATGTCTTATGTCTCTTATAATCCCTACAGCCTGACTCTTTTGTGCAGCTAAGAATAGGCTTTTAAACTTAAGCGCTTCTGAATAAGTAAGGATTGCCTAGGATCTAGAAACCTAGGAGAGGCTTATATTAAATGTTTGCGTTAAGTTGGCTTTGTTATTGTTCTGCGTTGTGTTAACACTTGTCCTATTTAGTATTCGTATACTACATTTTGAAAATAATTTTTTTCCCTCCTTATGTTGCGATCGCTACACTTTTAGGACTGTTTGCTAATTACAAACGCAATCCCTTGCACCTACTGCAGCCACCTTAACAATTATACTAGTAACTAAATTAGTACTTATCTTTAGAAGTTGTGAAATAAACTCCTTATATTGTTGTTGCTCCCCTGTTATAGCGTTAGGCCTGTGCTGAATTAACCTTTTCTGTGTAACTTTTCCTGCTGTGCGTTGTGCGCTGTTGTTGTCACTTACAGCGTTGTTGCGTGGAGATCTTGTTAGCAAACGTTCCTTATTCCCTCGCCTTTGTTTTAAGTTATTCTCCTTTTCTACCTCTTTTGTAGACCTGTCTTTATTGTTAACACAAGAGTCTTTAATCTTGCTTCTAATCTGCATGTAGATGCTCTTTATAAATTGAATTATCTGTAGTTTCTGCACACGCGCGCATACCTATCGCAATGCGTCCTCTAGTGTAGACAATACGAATGCGTGTAGTAACTCTGCCTTAAGAGGTGACATTGCGTAGAAACTAGAAAGCGTTGCTCTTTGGGCAGAGGCATATAGAATAAAGTTGGTAATGTTATTACCTCTAACTACTGCCTCTAGCTAAATATAAAGGGTTGTTGTAGCTATGTAGAATAAGTTGTGCAATTAATGTTAAGTGCATTATGTGCTATAATCCTAAGTGTTAATGCGCTTAAAGTTGCGGATTAACTTAATTCCGCTACAACTATTCCTAACAGAGGTAGCCCCTCATTTCCAACCTACAAGAGGGAGGAAATGCTACTCTTAACACTACCTTCACTAGCATAATTGTTATTATTAACATTATTATTATAAAATACCCTACTATTATAAAATTTTATAAGGAACACGGCTACTTTGCCTGCACCCTACACAAACACGCTATACTCTCTAGCAAAGTACTTGCGCACCTACAAGAACTTTACTAGCACAAGGTAACACTAGGAGAGCGGCGTGCGTTGCAGTAGCATGTAGACAACATAACGCTGCAACAGAATGTTAAGAAGGAGTACGCAGACTTTATTATAGCAGCCGCTAGGACTACTAAGGCATTCCTAACCCTTAAGCTCTATAAAAGATGCTACTAATGCAAGCACTGCTTCTACATCACAACTAGTACTTCTGCAGCATCTAATATAAAGGGCTACCTTCGCAAGATACACTCACTTTCTTTAACTAAAGATGCTAATGCAACTTCAGCTAACAAGTGGTATCTTAACTAGATATCCATTGTCTGCAGCTAAAGATTCTTTACTGCTGTCTCTAAAGAGGCAGCACAACTTGGCGTCACCTAGTTCTTCTACGTTAAAGAACCTAATTATGTTGATTTACCTCTAACAGTCTCTCCTTAACTAACAGCAACTAACGAGCACACTCTGCAACTAGACAACAACGCAATAACTGCTAAAAACAACTACAAAGCTATAAGCGCGTTAGAGGAACTACAACTGCAGCTAGAAAGTGCATCACAATAGGCAAAATAAGATTAACAGGAACAGATAAGCAGTATGCCTGCAGTGCCTAACCTATAAACTAACCTATAGCTAGCGCACACCTAGTTCCTTAAAATACTAGCCTAATTTAAATCTTGGAATGCTGCTATTGCAACTATCAAACCTCTAATCCTAGAGAACGAACTACTGCTATTCTTCCTATACTTATCTGTTAAGAGTATAGTTTGCACCTAGCAAAATGTCACTACTGTAACCTCTTAATACATTAGAATTAGAGTGATGCAGGAGCATTGCACAGACGTACCTCTTTTCCCCTTAGAGACCTACTAAAACTTTAACCTGCGCTACGCTAACTGCCTGCAGAAAATCTTTACATTCTTTTATTAGACACGCTAATCCTTATCCCTATACAAACAACTCCCGCATCTACAGCAACACTAACAAGAGGCTTAGGACAAACTTTAGCAACACCTACATAGATTACGTAGACAGATACTGCCTGTAAAAGAACATTATAAGCGTACTGTGCTAAACACTACTAAACTTTTATGTCACAAGTTCTAGTTATCTCTTATCTAATAAACAGCACGAACAGATGACCTTAAACTAGCTATAGTAACCCCAATCGCAATTCTATTAATATCAACTAGCGAATATAAATTTCGCGAAGTTTACAACTTTGCCACAGATCTATCTGCGCTCAAGAAAATAACAAGACTAGCTGCTATCCAGCGCTATCAAGACAAAGTTGTTGGCTATAAAGGGGAGACTAGGGAAGAATGTACAACATTAACACAGCCGTGTATCACCTAAGAAGAAGTAGAAGACCTGGTTAAAGAATTTGACATAACAGAAAACTAAGACTACACTAAAGATTCTAATTGCTCTATTGCTAATAAGTTTAAGGACTAGGTGTATGATTATCTATCTACGGAATATCCAACCCTAATGAACTGGCTTATTACAACGGCTAGATACGCAAGCCGCTTCTGATATAGAGAGAACCTTAATATATTTGTACACTGGAATGGCGACTCTGTTACTGTACGTTTAATCTAGACCAACTTAGAGCAGATGAAGAACATAGTGTAAAATAAATATAAGCAAGCATCTACACTCTTATGCAAGCTTGCCTTTGTGAAGTAAAGAGACTAACTACCTTCTGTACTGTGGGACAAGATTAAAGAGCAAGCTACTAAGTCTACACTAGGATACAGCGCATTTGCTCCCTTGTTACTATATCTCTAGGAACATTAGGGTTTTGTCCCAAAACAAATGCTTGAAGCAGTTAACAGTAGAATGTTTAAGAAGACTGCTATATCTAACCTAAGAGACCTAATGCAGGTCAAACAATACTGCGATAAGGTCTAAAGCTTCCTTAGTCACTTGTTATTACTTGTTTACTTTATGAGTGGCCAACCTGCCCGCAGAACCAAGATCCTTAGCATTTAACATAAGAACTTAGTAACTAATGGCCTACGCAACATATTCCTTTTCAACAGGCTTGTTGCTGTTGTTCCTCGCTACTACAAAGAATATAACTGTGATAAGTTGTTAAAGACTATGTATTAATTCCTACCTAGAGAAGTTGGTGCGTTACTAGTATGGTATTTGTGGCTTATTTGCCTATTCTACATTATAATACAGCATCAGGTTGCTAAAGACTATTAAGAATACCACTACCTCTAGGCCACAAGCAGCTTTCTGTAGTTAGAACAAGATAGAACACAACATAAAGTGTCTAAGCTTCTTAGCTTTGTAATTTGACGCGCAACACTGCGTTGGATAGGCTAAGAAATTAATATTAGCACCCTTTGGCACCTGCTCATCGCATTTGGACGCAAAATCAAAAGCAACAATAGGCTACTAAAGGAGCTGTCCAGGGAAGAAGTAGACGAGATAATTAAAGAAGCAGAAGTAGAAGCACGAGAAATGCAAGCTAGACACTTGCTAGAAACAGCTTACATGGTATATGCCTTAGATATAACGAAAGTGTTCGCTAGGAAACAACACCTAGCTAAAGCACACTTTAAAATCTCTACCTAGTGGCACAAGGCGCTACAGTTCACCCTTCTACTTAAGAGTGACAATGCAGTTAAACAACACAACTAGCAGCAAACACTGCAAGAGCAACTGTCTAAGCGCATAGACATTCACCTTCCCTTCTTATTGCAAGAGAATTATAGACAACATGCTTAATTTTGAGGTTAGCAAGAGCAAGCTCTTAGTTCTGTAATAACAGGTAGCCCTGTTGTTGTCTACATTGCAGGTACTAGGTCTAGTAAGAGCCTACTATTTCTGCTACTAGCATGTTACCTAGGATACAGACAGACTATTGTAATTATTCCCTTAACTGCACTTTGTTTAGACATTGTTAGGGCTTGTAAGGCATTGCGCATACGCGTATTAGTGTAGAAACATAGTTACTATAACAAAACAGCCTCTATTATACTGGCGACGCCTAAGAGCATTAGTAGTAGTGCATTTGTATCATTTACCTAGCGTATAAGCGCTACAGGCAAATTAGAGCAGATTGTAGTTAATAAGTTCTATTACATCTTACTATCTGATGTACGATTTTGACCTTATCTACGCAACCTTTAAACTATTACGCAATATTCTACCTGCCTTACGTTCCTGTTAGCAACTGTGCTATTTAACAAACAACGCAACGCATTCTAACTTCTTAGCATACTAAGCGATACTATAGCATTCTGTAAACTAATAGTACAGAGCAATCTACAATATAAAGTGCAGACTATTAACAGAACTAATCTAATATTAACAAGACAAATAGTGCAATATCTCCAACAAGAAGTTGTAATATTTTAGAAAATCCTAGTCTATATTGACAGCTGGGCTATAGTAGACGAGCTTGCACAATAATTACAATGTGAGCGATTTTACAGCAAATTGTTAGAAGAAGAGAA
The DNA here is from genome assembly GCA_039634435.1 of Ascochyta pisi. NCBI lineage: Eukaryota > Fungi > Ascomycota > Dothideomycetes > Pleosporales > Didymellaceae > Ascochyta > Ascochyta pisi. Next base: position 12,053 of record CP113331.1, on the reverse strand, counting down.
GACCAGCACACAGGCTAGGTTTTTTAAGAAGAGATTAAGCATCTTTATTGCGACAAGCGCCTTCACAGCTAGTGTTTACACAGACTTCCTCCTAGCTGTATTCTAATTTAGATTGCTCAAGCATTTAATTAACTGGGCGCAAGAAAGTAGGCAAGGCGGAAGAGATAGGTTATGCTGCGTTGCTTAACTTATTGTTAGACACAGCATACTAAACACACACTATAACAAGGCTAAACTAGATGTAAAGAAGTCTATAGCCAAATTTGCGCAAATAGGAAGAACATTATTAGCGTGTAGAAGGAAGGCACTAGACGCATATTTTAACAACTAACTTACTTAAAACATGTGCAAGAAAGAAGAAGAAAAGTGTAACGTATGTTAAAAGATGTTTTATGCGCTATTAAACATTGGACATAAGCAAGAGTTGGACTAGGAATGCAAGGAACTAACTAGCAAGGAGTTTTTAGAATTAGCTACACCTACTTGTTGTACTCTATCTATGCAACTAATAAATGCATGTAGCCCTGCACGTCTGTGTCTAGAACAGCTATTATCTACACTATGTAGTAGCGGTTCTGCTATACTAGCACACTACAGCGACAAGCTGTTAAGCCTAAACACACTAATACTAAGGCAGAGAGAGACAGTCTGCCTTACCCCTATTGCAAAGAAGCAATTGCTGATAGACATAGGTAAACTGTTTATATCTGCAAAATGAAAAACTACTAACGCAACTAGACTACGACTATTCTTAAACGCAAACTAGTTCCCCACTACTACGATACAAACTAGCTAGACAAGAAAGAGAACTTGACTACAACACGCATTAATATAACGCAAAGGCATTAGAAAGAGGACGTTTGTTTTTAACTAAGCTACTAGCAACACAAGAGTTTTGGAGTTTACATTGCGTTGTGTGCTTTTTAAGCTATGCAAGTTTCACACACACCTAAACTGCCTGCCTAGAAAGCAGATTTCTAGGATCTATTGTCGGCAAATATCGCTAGGAGCTAAGAAACAAATGGGGCAAAGGACAATGCTGGTCTTGTCTTATGCTGGCTAACTGCTGCCTAAAATAGAGCATAGACAGAACAGGGAGAACGCGTACACAGCTGCTAAGCACTGTCTAGTGCAAAGACAAATACGCTATTTAAGATACATAGGCATATCTATAGGAGAATGTCGCGAGCATAAGAGAGGCATGGATAGACTATGCTAAACACAGCGGCTTCTTAGATTAGGCACCTAAATTACCTAGACAGTACACCACTGACTTTAGCTAGTACTTCCAAAGCGTAGTGGAATATGGGGACAACTACAAGGTAGGTCGCGTGTGTTTAGATCTAAACTAGTTTACGCAGACGTACCTACTTAGAGACAACCTAGAAGCATATTAAGTGTTATTTAAGGATTGAACGTTCTATTGCTATAAACAATATACACAAAAATAAAACCCTATCAAGGCTAATTTCATGACTAAACTGTTAATAATAAGAATAGACTAAATCTAGTTCCCTTTGCTATAAAAGTTGACTATTATTATCCTATCTTTACTGCAGGAAAACCCTACCTAACATAGCTTTGTCTAACACTAACTTCTCGTGCTAACTATAGCAGATCATTGGAATTAGCCTAGGGCCATAGAGGAGGTTGGAGAATCTCTAGGTTTCTAAAAACCTAGAGTTTCCCTAACTGCCCTACACTAAACGTGTAGCTCCTTCCCTATTAACGCTGTACTGTAGGGGGGGTTAGGGAAACTCTAGGTTTAGACGCCGCAGCCTGTCACCTCGCAAAATCTACGCTAAGAAGCTTGGACCCACGAGGGTACTATATAGGACCTCCTCCTCCCCCCCTCTTCCTTTAATGGTTTCCTCCACTTCGCCCTCCACCGGTCTACCTATAGATAGCGACAACAGCAGGCAGAAGTCCAATTTAACCAAGTCTAACAACTAAAACCTAGAGATTCCCTGACTCCCTCTACACCTCTTGTGCACGCCTTCTAGTGCATGCAAATGGTACAGTACTGCATATGTATTTTGCGCCTTGTTTGCATGCGTTTAGCACTGTCCTAGTGTTGCCAATATGCACCACCAACACTAGATCCTTTTACTAGGTTGCTTGAGGAACCATGACACCTAGAGTCCTTTCACTGGCCACCTCCCTTGGATTTATTAATAATTTTTGTCTTTTTTTGCATTAGTTGTCCTTTCTTTTCTTACTCCACTACGTCTTTTCACTTAACCGCAGTTCTGTAATTGAATTTTCATTTTTCTTATACTAATTCTCGCCCCAATAGGCCCCTAAGAGCAGTAGGTCCCTTAGGGAAAGTCTAGGTTTTTAAAAACCTAGAGTTTGCCCGCCCCCCCCTGTCTGACCACACATTTAGGTTGTAGTTTAGGATTGTTAGAACACCGCATGCTTTCTAGTTGCGACTCTTCTATTACCTGCAGTAAGTGTAGTTTGTTGTGTTAGCTGTTTGCTATGCTAACACACACAGGCACTATTCTGCTACTATAGCCATAGAGTCTAACTACGCGAGCTAGCATAAGGAGGATGTTGACTTCTATGTAGCTAACGCGTTGTCTGACTACAGCGAACAACTATTAGACAATTTCTTGTTCAATGATTATGTGAATGATGGTGATTACATCCATTCTCCCCCCTCTCCTAATTGCGAACGTGACGAGACATCCAACAACTCCATTTTTGATAGGGCTATGGATGTCTCTCCTAATGGCTAGTCTGATGAGCACACTACAGGTGCGCTGGTTCGTGCTGCCACGCAACAATTACTGCGGCAAACAGTAATTCTGCAACTTAATTAAGCGCTTTTTGACGCTATTGCGAATCTAGACGCAGCAGGAGACAGCAAAGTTATAGCAGGTAACACTACTATAATAGGAGATAATCCTGATAAAGCGATCGCTGTCAGCTCTAGGGAATTAGAAAGCGGATTGGATAACAAGGCGAAGGCATATAGCAAGACACCTATTACACTACACTACCCTTTAGCGTTGCTAAGCGCGTCGTCCACGCTACTGCCCCTAGACTAACCTAAGCACAAGCCTTACTAGTCCTTTATATCGCTGGCGCCCTATTTTAGGCAGCCTTTAGCAGCATTTTAGGCGTTAGTGGACTAGTACGTTTCGCCTATCTTTAAATTGTTTGAAGAAGGGCTGGCGCTCTTAGGGACAGAGGTTAGGCAGTGCAAATTAGCTACAGTTGTTGAGATTTTAAACGACTTAGACTCTTGCCTTAAAGTGTTAGCTGCTATAACGGATGCGTCTAAACTGGCTTCCTAGGGCTATTAGGAGTTCGCCGCACGCTTCATTATCTAAGTTATCTAGCAGTTGTTTAAGTTGAGTACAAGCCCTTACTAAGCTTTTGGGATTCTAGTTAACATGCGCGTTGACTGCGCATAGGCATTACTCCTTCTCTTGTCTGCGAACTAGAGGACAACGTCCACAATTAACAAAGCTATTGCTACTAGCAGGGATAATGAAGACGAAGCTAATACAGAGGTAGAGGACAATAACAATGGTGTTAACTTAGAAGAAGAGCTAGAACGCCTTTACTCTAGTGCGCATAACAGAAAGACACACAAGAGCAAAGGTAATAAGAGCAAAGACTACTATGTAAGTCTGCCTGCTCAAGATAGTAGCTCTAAGACATCTGCTTGAAACTCTTCTGTCCCTTAAGTAGACCCTAAACTGGTAGCTGCTTGTCTATCCAGCTCTTTGCCTGTTTAGCAGGCAAAGCCCCCTCGTATCTGACAAGTAATAACTACAGTTAACAAGCCAACGCGACGCACTAAGGCACCTGCCTTAGTTGTGTTAACAAACACAGACCGCATTAACAAATAGTGTAAGATAGGCCACCTAGATTATCCCTAAGATAAGCCTATCCCTACTAGCAAAGGCCTTCTTAATCTAGTTAGCAACAATATTCCTAAGAATCTACGCTGCAAGTAGTTTTATTATGTTAAGAGTACAGATAAAGCGCGCGCTATTAGCAGTAACTACCTTATTAGCGTTAACTACGATAGAGACGTTAATTAGGTGGATAGCTATGCAATTAACTTTAAAAATGCGTCACTAGAGTTTAAGCAGGCTTACAAGAAGACGCTCACCACTAACAAGAGCAGGTAAACACTAGGTAAGTGCACCCTATGTTCTCTAGACCTATTAGGGAAACTCTAGGTCTTGAAAACCTAGAGTTTCTCTAACCCCCCCTCTTCCTTAATTCCTTTCTTGTGTATAGGTTGCTAATTAACGCAGTGGCTTTGTCAATGCCTAGTGTCTACTAGTCGAGTTCTCTAGCTTCTTCTAGTCGCCCTACAACCACTTTGGACCACTCGTCCACTTGCTATTAGACCTTGTCTGGTGCATCACACATGTTAGAGGAGGAAGTGGCGAGGCGAGTCGCCTAATTTGAGGTGCTTATAACAGTCTGTCGTTTTAAAGAGATAGATGCTAGGGAGTTAAAGTCTCTTGCAGCCTATCTCTGCGACGCCACTACGCTAGGGAAGGATAGAGCTGTTGACATTAGCTGTGAACTAGTCTTTAAGGTCACTTTATCTTAACTAGACAATACAGTACTAGGCTTAAGCAACTGCAGCACTAGAGATAACTATGCTCTGCATATAAATGAAGGCAGCTTTTGTTCGCGCTAGAAGGACATTGCTGCCTTGTCTACACTAAAGCTTGCGTCTGCTAAGACGTATTGCAACGCTCTTTCCTTCCTCTACATTGCGAAACGTTCGCAACCGCTGTTGCCTAGTTAGAACGCTGGAACTAAACTGTTCTAGGACTAGGTTATTAGCGCCTGCAGGGCCAAGGCGCACATAATAAAGAGCCTTGTTAACAACATGTTACTAAAAGGATTTATAGAATACCTAACTACTAGAACAGGAAAGACTAACCTTGCCCTTGCCTTTCTTCTTGACGTGAGTACCCTCTGCCTAAGGGGCCTTAGGGCAACTCCAACTTTTAGCAGTTAGGCAAAACCTGGAGTTTCCCCGTCCCCCCCTCTACTCCCTTCTTTCTATTATTGCAGTAGTGTCTAGGCGACTTAGAGTGTATTTGTTGCGCTATAAGCGACAGTTAACATTTTTACAGGTAATAAACGAGCGTGTGTTTGAGGAAAACATGCATTGCTAGGCCTGTGATTAGGCAAGATTGCGCAAGATAGATAAACCTAAGGTTTACTTCTAGGTAACTAAGGCTTATCTAATTGACCAGGCTGTCTGCGACGCAGTTGCCTTTTTAAAGGTCTTCTACGTCCTTACGTACGGGGCAGAGAAGGAAAAGTCTGCTTATGCGCTAGGCAGCTTACGCCTAACAGAGGTGCTTACGCGTGAACACCTAATGTTTAATAGTTAGATTGCTAACCACACCATCATCGTTACCTTATACTAGACTCTAGCTAGTCAACACAGGCCTAGCGCTGTCACTGATTATCTCCACAAGTTGCGTCTAGACAAGTTTAAGAAGGCTGAAGAGGCTAAGCGCTACGCACTCTAAGGTCACTGCCCTTCTAATTTTCCTAGCAACCTTAAAGGGTTGGTTGCTACTTGCATTATTGATAAGTGTTAGGTGGCTTGAAATGTGGAGTTAACCTTCTTAATTGCTATTTAGAACCTAAAGGCGTCTTTTTATGTGCTGCTAACTGCTACCCCTGTGCTATACTCTGTGCAAGGTTTTAGTAGTCTCTTAGCATTAATGCAAAGCACTGCATTGAACAAAGAGGCTATTAAACAGAACTAATTAGGCATGTTGCGCAATCTGTACAAAGAAGATGTATTACTAGAAGCCTGCCGCTTTACGCTTACGCATAAGGCCTTTAATACTTTTGTTACTAACTACAATTCCCTCGCCTACTAAGGCGTAGCGCTCTGCTAGATCTGGAGCGAGATTGCATATAAGATTAATTACAACTCTTAATGTGTTACCTACTCTAATAGCGATGTGCACACTATAGGCAATCTCTTGCTAGACTACAAGGCTGTACGCATATCGTTTAATAACAACGCAGATAATTAGGGCATTTATAATCTTAGTAAGGCTTATTTTACTAAGAGGTTGTAGATTCACGACAAGGATTTAAGCAAGGGGCGAATTAACGGCAACATTTTGCGCAAGTACAACCTTAGGAGCTTTTGTCTAATGCTTCTGTATGCAGATAGCATACACAATGTGACACACAACCCTACTATTATCTCTTAGAGTTAGCTTTACAACAAGCGCTGGTACTGCAAGTACCTCTACACCCTCCTTGTTGATATTAAGCTCAACGCTAATGCACAAGGCGTTGAGAACATAATAGCTACTTCTAACAGCAACGTGCCTTCTATGAGCGAGACAGGCGCTCTTATCAACTGCTTCGCCGCGTGATTGGAGCGGATTAGACTGATCTTAGCCTAGGTTGCGGACATTAACGTAATTAGGAGAGAGAAGGTGCTTATCTTTGCGCAGAATCCCCTTGAGCAGGAGATTCTTAACTGTTTGCTTAACCTTGCTAGCATTAAATCCTGCGCACAGATGTCGCGGTTTGCCCTAGAGGACAAGGCAAGCATAGTGGCACGCTTTAACAGCCCTGTTGCCACCTTTGAGCCCGCTAGCAGGCTAGACCCTAACTAAATTAATGTTATAATCAACAGCATTAATTAGAACACGGGTGCTAACTACTAGTAGAGCTGTTGCTATATTATTATAACTAGCCTAACACTAACGCATCTAATTTTTGTTTAGTGCTGTGGGCGGATTGTGCGCATTGGACAGTGCAAGAACTATCTTATTATTGAGTTTTACGACGACGCAACCTACAACGCTGATATTGCCTTGTCCAACACACGTAGGGCGTTGCTGTGGGTAGCAGCTAGCATTAATCCTAAGCTACTTGCTAAGGCCTATGGCGTTGGTGTTGAGGATGACTAAGAGAATATCTAATACTGCAACCTCGCATTGTTGACAGGCTTTGTTATAGTTAATAGACAACTAATGCATAAGGCGAGCGAAGGTTTCCTGCGCAAACATCTTAAAGACCCTAATTTATGTAAGTCTATTCCCCAACACTATAGAGGGGTGGGGAAACTCTAGCTTTACAGAAAACCTAGAGTTTCCCTAACCCCCTCTCTGTCTCCTATTCCTTATCTAGTTACACGCGCTAATAGTGATTAGCCCTAGACAATGTCCTTAACTATATCTTCTAGTTAGGCCGCTTATTGGAGTTGCAGATTACCCGCCCTAACAACAGTTTAGCTATCTACCTCTCCTCGCGTTCAGCTATTATTAGCAATGTTAACAAGAACGCTGCCCCTACTCTGCTAAAGTAGCTGCCTACTAAACACAACCGCCTGCGCACACTAGCAAATATCTTATTAATAGTAAGCAAGGTGCAGCAAAACAAGGGCTTGTTAGCGCTAGTTTAGTTTCCCCTACGTCTTAACAAGGACGGCTTGATCTACGAGGATACGCGTGCTGTGATTCTAAACAGTGAGGACAAGCCAGACGCTATTAGGAAGGCCAACAAGTTGCGTAAGCAAAAGAATAAGTTTAAGCAGAAGGATAATCTTCTTAGCTGCAACGCACGCCTGGATTCCTCTCTAGTGCTATCCTCTCCAATAACACCTCATTCAGGTAGGTTTAGTCTACTTAAAAGGGATGATAACGATGTAGACATGCCCATTCGCCCCTGTCTAGGTGCTCGCTGCACTACAGTCACTATTGGGTTGGATGCAGATGAGGATATTAAGGCTATAGGCCAGCGTCCTCCCCCTGCAGGAGCATTAGGCAGCGGACGTAGATTTAGCTAGGTCTCTAAGAGTTCTAGTGCTGCAACTAGGATAGGTTTAAGCATGTTTAGTACGCTACTAGGTAAGGGGAAGTCTGCAGCACGCAAGAAAGGCACTCTACCTGCGCAACAGCCTGCTACAATGCCTGCTAAACCGCGTACTGCGAAGCGCCCGCAAGACTCGCAGTCTAACTAACTAGCCCCTAAGGCAAAGAAACTGAAGACAGCAAAAGAGGCCAACCTAAAGCTGAAAGCTAAATCAGCTAAGGCTAAGCTGACCCTAAAACCTCTACAGGCAGCTACTAGGTCTTCTGCACGTGTGAAGTTAAAGGTTGTTAAGTCCAACGCCATTGTGGACCCTGTGGATGATGAAGAGTAGGAGAAGAGGAACAAGTGATTTTGGGATTTGATTTTTACTGTTTTTACTTGTCTTTTTTTGCAAACAACGACTCTCTACAAACTAGAGGAACTTGCGAGTGCAACATGCATAAACAATTTTGCGGGTGCAACAAGCACTAAAACTTAATGCTTGATTTTTTGTTTTATTTTAGTTTTCCTTTACTTATTTGACACTTGGCAGATGAATAGCTACGTGGATACACTTCAACGATGTAGGACTTTAGAGTTACTAAAAAAAAAAAAAAAAAAAAAAAAATTTAAAAAATAAAAAGGACAACGCTTGCTGTGATATATGAATTGGAAGGCACTCTAAGGCAATGCATAGGCCGCTAGGGAAACTCTAGGTTTACCTTAGTAGACTCTTTGCAAAACAAGATTTGTAGAGTAGAGGTAAAGGCAAAGGTTTTTGTAGCTTTTACAGCAACACTTTTACATGCTTAGCGCAACGTTGCTGCCTGCACTAGGGCACGTGCAGTCTTGCTTATTTTGCTGTTTGTTTGCTAGTCCTATATAAGAAATCCCTTTCTTACCTACTTAACTCTTAACTCTTCCTACTCTTAATCTCTACTTGCTTAACCAACTCAACTTTTAACTGCTTAACTTTTAACCGCTTCCTGTTCTACTGCAATGTTTAGGATGCAACTACCTCTATCTAAGCAAGCCTTACGCGAAGTTATGCTCTAGGAGCTAACTAATTAAGGTATGTTCATACCACATTGATTACCTTTAGGAATGTCTAACTAAGCGACACAGTGATGGAGCAGATAACTACCTACTTCTAGTCCACCTAGCAGTGCGGCTACGACATAATTGGCGCAGTTATTAACATTAGTAAGTGGAACAGTAATGTGAATCTTACGCAAGTTGACACTGTACAGTTAATAACTTCGCCAACAATAGAGATGTTAACAAGGTAAACTGCTTCTTTGCTTAGCTTCTTTGTAGTCTAACCCCCTGTAGCCTTAATCTGTTGGTTGACTAGGCAAAGGCAGTGTGCGATAGTAAGTTAAAGAGAATACGCAGTTGTCACTATATTAACAGGCAACAGCTCTCTAGAACACTGTTAACGTGGACAACACCCGCAACGCTACTACTGCTAACTAAGAGTCTACTAGCCTTCTGGTCTTGCTCTATTTGTGCGTTGGTCGCGTCCTCTAGACTGGTTAACAGACTATGCCTTCTGAGTCCTACAACAACACTGATGTTGACAGTTCAAACAGCATAGGCTCCCTCTCTCTTGAGCATAGTAGCGTGGGTGCATCTGCCTCTCTAGGCACAACTGGAAACGGCGGCAGCACTAGTGACAACGAAGAAGAGCAGGATAGCAAAGAATAGGATAAGAACAAGGCTAGAGTACTTCTAACTAATGTTTACCAGAACTGCAGTGTTGACTTCCAGTCTAGACACGTTATCTATCTGAGGTTAGGATAAGATAAAGCTATGCAGAATGGTTTTGCCTTAAGGTATTACAGAGGCATAAAACACAGTGACTATAGTACTTAGATAGCATGTTCTGTAGAGAATGGTTTGCTAATACAAGCTTAGCAAGCTCTAAAACAGTGCATTTGTAAAAGTATCTCTTACTAGCGGATTTAGAAAACAGCACATTTTATGCAATTAGTGAAGTGATAGAGTCTAGCAGATTGATATGCGCTCAAACCTAGAGCCTCTTAACCTTGTCCTTAAGGGTGCAGATCTGGCCTATTAGGTCAGAGGCCTCATTAGTAGTGATGGAGCAGGCAATAACGGTATAGGCAACACTGCAGGCACAGCCTATAGCCATCTTTAACAGGACGTAGACGTAGGGGACGTTCTTGTCCTCACAGAGAAGAGGCAGGTAGAGGAGGATAGCTAGAGGGGCTAGAGTTAGTTAGTACAATAAGTAGAGACAGTAGTAGGAGAAGCAACTTACAGGTGTCAGCAGCAAGGACGATAACCTTGGAGATACTACAGTTAAGGGTCTTAGTGGCCTTATTAGCACCCTTCTTTAGCTGGCGGTAGTAGGTGGCCTGCTAGATGAGGTTGAGAATTTCTTAGCTGAGAGCCTAGTTAGCCTAGGGCCATGCGGCGCTAGTGTTAGCTATAGTAGATGTTTGTGTTTAGTAGTAGTTAGTGTAGGGTTCCCTGCTTAGCTTACCTGTAGGTTCTCTGCTTAGCTTACCCGTAGGTTCCCTGCTTAGCTTACCTGTAGGTTCCCTGCTTAGCTCGCCTGTAGGTTCACTGCTTAGCTCGCCTGTAGGTTCACTGCTTAGCTTGCCTGTAGGTTCACTGCTTAGCTTGCCTGTAGGTTTACTACTTAGCTCGCCTATAGGTTCACTGCTTAGCTCGCCTGTAGGTTCACTGCTTAGCTTGCCTAGTGGGTATGTAGGGAAATTTAGTAAGGTAGGTAGTGAAGAGCAGAAGTTCAAGCTTTGCGGTAGGTTACTATAACAACAACAGAAAACAAAGTCTTAGTTATCTAGCTTATCTACTTACTGACCCTTCCTCTGTTCCTCTCCTATTCTACTTTTCTTCTCCCTCTTACTTTTTGTACAAGCTTACACTCCTGCTATGCCTTACTAGTAGCCTAACTAGTACGTTTATAATGTATGAGGTGAATATCTATGCGCTAACTTGTGCAGTATAAAGGATATGTACGTTTGTAACAAAGGAGGCAAAACTCTATGTACTTATTCCTACTACAGTGACGATGATGGAACTGGCTGGCCTAATGCCTTTGCTGCTGATGTGGACCTTCCTGATGTAAGGGACGTAGAAGAGGAAGACATCCTAGTAGTTGTTTGATCTCTGCTGTGAGAACTGGACCAGCTTCACTTGTCAATCCTTACTATCTAAACAACAGCTGTTAAGATTCACTGCAACTATAGTGTACCTAAGCACGTGCTAAAACTTAACAACAGTAAATGAGCACTACCTAATAAACTGCTTAGTGTCCTCAAGGCCAATAGGGAACTATAGTTATTAGAGTACAACATTAACAGTCTATCTTGCAAGTCTGCCTCTAATTCACTTAGAGCCCTTGATACTCAACTTGTTAATGCCTAACGTTCTTATCGCAACACCTTCCTTGCTGTAAACGAGTTGTTTGTTTGTTATGTCTGCAACACTATTTAGAGACGTGTCCCTGCCTTAGAAGTACAGCAACTTATCTACAAGCATATGCTTGCAGGGGGTGAGACAGTGCAGGTTGGAGATTTAGGCAACTACGATTGTGTAATTAGACTAGGACCTAGTGTAGAGAAGATGCGTGATAGTGACTAGACTTTAACCTACGTTTGCAGTTAGGTGGCATAGGCTCATTATTAGGCCACCCTTATAGGGAGAGAGACATAGGACGAATTCTTAGAGCACTGCTTGGCACTAGAGGACTAAGCAGCAGATAGAAGCTGTGCAGTGTTGGAGAGACAGTACTAGGAAGCGTGTTAGGCAAAGAGTGTAATAAAAGAGGAACTAGGTATCTGCGCTAGAAGACAAGAGTCTTAGTGCAAGTGAATGTACTTTGCTGTAATATCCTATTGCTCTATTGCACTAGGGGGCCTAGGGAAACTCTAGCTTTTTCACGATAGGAAAACCTAGAGTTTCCCTAGCCCCCCCTCTACCCTAAGTCTATTTGTTTTGTTCTTTATAGCGTACGCAGCTTACTTATATAAGGCGCTCTCTGCTAGTGCTGTAGACGAACCTGGAGTTTCCCCGACCCCCCCTATAGCACCCCCCTCTTATACCCAACGAGGGGCCAACCCGGAGACCGACCTGACCCGAGACGGGGTTAGGGTTAGGGTTAGGGTTAGGGTTAGGGTTAGGGTTAGGGTTAGGGTTAGGGTTAGGGTTAGGGTTAGGGTTAGGGTTAGGGTTAGGGTTAGGGT